>OX637466.1:42555420-43831507 GCA_951799995.1 Trifolium subterraneum | reverse complement strand
AATTTGTATTCGTGTATTATTTAGCCGATGTTTGGGATTTGAGTAGTTATGTTTTTGTTTTAATTATTGTTTCCAAATGAAATTGATTCCAGTTTTTTAGTTCAATCATTTAATCAATTAATTTAATTTTTTGTATTTGTAATTATTGTGTTCTCTTCTAATTTATAGGGTTTAGTTCAATCATTATGAATGAAGTCCAATTTGTGGAAATCCTAAACTGCAAATATATCAATTGGATTCTGATTTTTTTTCTTGCTGTCATTGGTATCATCTCGATCTCCTCAATTTCATTTGGTTCGATTTCTTTGATATCAATTTGGATTAACCCTTTCCTTTTTTGTTAGGCTGCATCCTTTTTTAAAAGATTATATTTGAATTCAGATTTACCCATATATTATTCTTTCTTTGTATATTTCTAATTTCAAAATTGTTAAAATTACATGAATCCACTTTGGTCGGGGGCAAATAATTTGATCATGTGATAGTGTTATTTCAATTTTGTAAGTGTTCTTTCTTATTGTTGCACAATTTATTTAACATTCTCCAATACTTTCTTCACATAAGTTAGCAATACATTCTCCAATATCTTTTGCTATTTTCTCTTCAATTTTTTTTTGTGGATAGTGTTTTTGTGATGCCTCTGTCACAGTATAAGTGGATCACTAATAGTTTGATACTTTTAATTACTTTTATTTTGATTTAGGTAGAAATAATTATTATCATTCCTTGAATTCCTTACTTTGGTGAAAGTTGGTGAGGTAGATAGCTTGATTATATCTACCAAATATTTTCTTTTGTTCTTGAGACATTTTGAAACCATTAAATACACTTTTGCAGAGTGTATTTTTCCCTCTTTTTTCAACCATGGCTGAACCTTATTTTGGCAAGTTGAAAGATGCAAATGTAGTTGAACTTTGATTTGAAGCCTTGAATAAACTTGACCCTGTTTGAGCATCACTTCTAGCCATTTGCAAAGCATAATTTTATTTTTGTTTTTGATATTGTAATATGATGAATAATTTTAATGTATCCTTTGTGTGTGTTTGAATCTAAATAAATATTTAACCTATTGATAGAACTATGTAATTGTTTGTGAATATGGTGTTCACAATCTTTAGTTACACAAGTATTTTATTTTGTCTTTTATGACCCATGAGTTGTTTATCTGACATGGATATGTTGCAGTTGGAAATGTCAAAAGAGGGTAGATTGATGCAAATGAAACCAAGGTTCTTTCTACTTTTCCATCATTTATAATTCATTTGGAGTTGTTTATTTTTCTTGAAATTTTGTTTCTAATTATCTCATGATTTGGTTAAGAATAATGGTCTTTACGATGTACTTGATGGATTAAGGCCTCAAAAAAATATTTGCTTATGATGCTACTATTAGCTTAATGAAGTCCACATATATATTGATATAACTGGATAAGTATATATGTGTTCTTTTTGTTAGAAGATCAATGTTAAGTCCATTATTTAAACTTAAAAGTCTACTACACGATATGTTTGAGTATGTAGAAAGTGAATATTTAAACTTATACGTAGTAAGTTAGGAACTATAATGTTCAACTAAAGTCTACCATTTCTTTAGAGTAGAAAAATAATTATAAGAAATCAAAAGCATAATATAATAGTATCAGATAAGTATGAGTTAACTACAACATTCACTTAATACACTAATTGCCATTAGAGAAACAAAAGGAAATAACTTCAATTGAAAAGAAAAATTCCAGTTGATCACTCATCAAATGACTATTCTCTATAATCCTTAGAATCTAAAAACTTGCTTAAGCCTTTCCCCCAAATCCTTAATTTGGAGTTGTACTCGGGTTTGATTCATCTCATGCTTATCATTAGTTAGATCAAGAATTATAGTTTTCTACATTCTTTCAATTGGTTTCCTACATGTTGTCTGCACATTACATGTACAATTTTCTATTTTTTGAATTATTAAGATTTTGTTCTGTTATGCTCCAATAGGAACAAACTACAAGACGAATTATTTTTGTCACATGTTGCCTCGGAGGGCTGCTGTCATGACTGTTACAATGGAGAACTTAAGAGTACTTTTGTCACATGTTCTAATCTCTGATATTGTTCAACAGTTGTTGACTGTTACAAGGGAAGGACATTATTATTGGTTTCAACAGTTGCTGACTGTTATAAAAAATAAGAAAGATTCATCTTATTTTGTAGTTTACTTTATTGTTTTTTTCTATTCTATTGATTTCAATGCATGCTTTTATTATTATGATCCTCTCATTGTATGCTTTAATGAGTTATTATAAAAATGATAATCTCCGGTTTTGTTTGGTTACAGGTTTTATGCATCAACCATCAAGTTTGACGAAAACCCATGAAGATAGACGAACTTTCTTGAGTATGTTGTTCATTCTCATTCTCAATCTCAATGTTTGAATCTATGAACTTTCTTTACTTTGCTGGATGGTAAATTGAATTTGCTTGATTTTGATATTTATATGTAAGTTTTAAACTTTCTGCAGTTTCAAATTTTGGTCATATTGAAGTTGTCTAGCTGTCATGAATCTGCACCATCATTTTCCTAGGTTTGATGAATCCATGTATTTAACATAAATATATGACCTTTTGTTTGAGTTGTTTTGTTCTATTTATTTGTGGTGATCTCTCATTATATGAATGTTTCTAAATCATAGATCATGTTAATTTGTCTGATTATTATTTGCATGTTTGTCATATTTGGCACAATTTCAAATCTAGAAAGATATACTTTTTTGTCTTTGTTGGTTAACTAGGACATAATCCCTTTAAATATGTCAAGGCATTACAATTTGGTTTATAGTATACATTAGGAAGGTACTTACTAGAACATGAACCTTAAGAGTCTCATTATTGAATTATCTTATTCATCTAAAAAATGTTCATATTTCCCTGTTTTTTTTTTGCTGTTTTTATTTTTCTTTATTCTTCTCTTAGGAATATAAGGTAGTGGAAGAGAATGAGGGAGTGAATAGTGCTTAGTGAACCATAGACCATGTTTGAAAACATGGTTGTTACTTAAATGCATTGGTCACCTATTGCCTTTTTATTCTATTTGGTTTTTATTTTTGTTTATGATTATATATACATGTTCCCTCCTCAATTCAAAATTCAAATTTTTTCAATTTCCTCTTTCCCTTCTACCTTTTCTCTCTTATCTCAACCCAACATCAAAATAACATTTTTTATTTCCTTTGGTGCACAGGATAAGTGACAGGATAGGATAACTGTATCATATCCAGTCGCAATCCAGTGTTTGGTAACACAGCAGGATAAGATAAGTTAATCCTGAAGCTTATCCTATCCTATCTCTGTAGTTATAATTCTTATCCTGAATTTGAGCTGGGTTACCGGCAGGATAGGATAAGAAGAAGAAAAGAAAATACTGATTTATTCTATAAACTATATTTTAAAATAAATAAAATAAAATCAATAAAATATAAATAATATAATAATTAATTTTTAAATATATTGTGATTTTCTCACAGGGGTAACTTTGTAATTAATATATTCTAAAAAAATCAAAGTTTTACTAAAATTACAATATTTCAAAGTAAAATAATTATTTAAAAATTGAAAAATAGGGACAAATTTAAATTTTTTAAAAAATTAAATATAATTCTTTTGCAATAGTAGTTTTAAAATTTACGTATGAGATATATCATAAATTTATTTGGCTTATCTAACATGTATATATTATTGAATTATTTATTTGATCATGGTTCATATAAAAAATTAAACTTGATTATTTTCTCATGATTTTTATTTGAAATTGTAAAGTTATTTGATTACTTATTTATATTTTTTATTTATAAAATTCAAAGTATTACAAAATAATTTTAAAAAAATAACAATTGTTTTACAAGAGAAACTTTATCATTTAAATTGTTATATATCTTATCATATTATTATGAGCAAATATGTATTAAGAACAAGATATAATAGTTATCATCTTTGTTATCATGTGCACACCAAACACGGGATATGATAACTGAGGATAACAATTATTCTGCTGATATCATATCCTATCATTATCCTGTCTTATATCCTATCTTGTCACTATCCTATCCTGCGCACCAAACGGACCCTTATCTCTCATGAAAGATAAGTTTATTCTTTTTCACTAACAAACACATTTGTTAGCTGTGCATCACTCAACCAAATAACATTTTTATACTTCTCCTGAAACACTCGAGTGTGATTACAACTTACACCACAACACTTTCTCATTCACCAAAAAAAATTTGCCCAATAAGGAAGTTTTTGGTCAACAAACATCAAACATGGTGTCTCTTTGTTTTCTTTTATGTTTGTGAGGTCAATTGCTTGCTTTCTTTCTTACCTTTATTATTATTGTCATTGTCTTTGATATTTATTTTATTTTCTACTGGTGGTCTCTTGACAAAAGATATCTCTCCTCCACATGGGGTAAGAGTAGCTATGGAGATGCAAGCATAAGCCAAGCAATTTAAGAAGTACAATCTCTAAAGGTAATCACACTTTGATAGTATCAAACTATTAACCATTTATTTTTTGTAGTTTGCCAATTAAAATTTTGGTTGCAATCTATATAGGAAGAGTTGTACAAGATATTCATCTTTAACTGATATAATAACGGTCAAAGGTGAATTAATTGGCATTTATTAATATTTTTATGTTTTGATAGGCATTAGGGACAAAGGAAGTATTGATCAAGAGGAATCTTCATTTAATCTGAACCTATCTATGATATTAAGTTGATTAAAAAAAATAATCTATGCTAAGTAGTTGAAACAATAACACATCTATAAATCTATAAAATTCTTATAACTCATGATGTTTATAAAAATTCACTTTGATATTGACATGAATAATAGACAAATTAATTATAGATATCTCCAAAAGTGGTTATATATAGAAGTTGTATGTTGATGTGATGATGTTAGTTACTCAATATCATTTACGTTACTGAAGAAGATTTTAAATTTTTGCAGGTTCATATTGATGTGATGTTGTTAGTTACAAGAAAAAGTAAGGAGTCTACTGTTTATCCTCTTTGCAAGATACCATTTAGAATACATTTTCTTTTTTTTGATAGAGAAATTTTAGTATAAATTTTCTTATCTATCATTTGTATATATGCAATTAGTGAAAGAATTATTAAATTAGAATACATGTTCTCATTTGGTCAAAATTTATATCTCTAAAAAACACATGGGAGGCTTTGCAGTTTTATGTAGCCTTTATGCATAAAGGCTACACTCATATGATACACTCTATGTTTTGTGTATCCATTAAATTCAATACTAATTTTCAATAGTTTTTGGGATTTGCCAAATATATTAATTCTATACTTTTTACTAATGCATTTATTTGATGAATAATTCTTCAATGAAATTTATTTTGATTTTTTTTTATCAGGTGGTTTTTTATTTTCTACTTTACTTTTTTGTTGATAGGTTCATTGTATTTTCTATATTGCTATATAGTTTTACTTTATTTGCACAATATGTTTATGATAATTTCTCTATCCGTCTCGCAAAAATGTGGGGACTTACCATAATCATGCTTTCAGTACTTCAATTATTCGATAACTAAAAATACAAAAACATTTCAAACACTATTCGCTGTTTTTTTACATTAACGTATTGTCAATGATTTTTTTTTTCAATCACATATTAACACTATAAAAATATTTTTAAAAATGTTTTATCCCCGTGCAACCTACATTATTATGGTTTTAGATAATTCAAACATTTCAGTCCAATGCAATATTAAAATATCATCAAGGAAGTTGAATGAGAAATATATCTCTGTTGAATGGATTGCATTTGTCAATGAGACTAATTTCAACGTAGGGTGCAATATTAGATTAACTCTTCCAAATCCGACAGTATTCTTGAATGTCAGCATCATCGATCCAAATGCATAAGTGTATCTTGACAAATTGTATTAGCGTATATTTTAAGAACTATGTGATGTTTTATTTTGTTGTTATTGTTCTGATTTTCAATCAAGTTTAACTATGTCTTAAATATTACTCCCTCTCTTCCAAAATGTAAGTCGTTTTGACCATATTACACAAATTAAGAAATGTGATTAATGTTGTATGGGAAAGAGGAATTATGAGTTAGTTTACAAAATTGTCCTTCATTAATGGTATGAGAAAAATAAATCGAAGAATTGAAAGAAGAAAGAGAAATAAATAGTTAAGGGTATAATAGGAAAAATTGTATTAAATGCTTCATTGGTAATGTAAAGTGACTTATAATTTGGTACAATTTTTTTTTCTCAAAGTGACTTACATTTTGGAACAGAGGGAGTATTGTTAATGTATAATGATTATCCCCCTAATTTAAATTATGATATTAGAGTACCTGTCAATTTATTTATTCGTTGTATTAAAATGCTTATCCCCCAATATAATGTCAACATCAATTTATTTATTTTTTGGATTAAAATACGAAATATAGAATCGGATCATATAAACAAATTGTTCTCCGTGCGTTGTGAAATATAGATTTTATGTCCCTAATATAAATTATTATATTAGAGTACCTATCAATTTCGCCTATTGGTTGTATTCAAATGCTTACGACCTTACGAACGCCAATGCCAATTTATTTTAAGTCGTATTAAAATTAAAATATGCGATTTAGAATCGGATCATTGTAACAAATTGTTCCCCGTGCGTTGCACGGGTGTGATTCCTAGTAATAATACATTTATATATGTGAAAAATTAATGTGGATTAATAAACTTGAATTACTGAAAAAGTTAATAGATTTATAATTTAATCAAAGTACAAATTTTAATATATAATAACAATAGATGTAAAAATATTATTCATATTTACTTAAATAGGTCGGCCTAGTAGGCTTAATAGTTTTTTTATTGGCTTGGAGCTTGACCTTTTTAGCTAAATAGGCCTGTAAAAAAGCTTTGACCTGCTCTATTTAAAGAAATAGGCTGACCCGGCCTGAGCCTATGTAGACTAGGCCGTAAACTTACGTAGGCCGACCTGACCTCTTTCCACCTCTAATTACTACCGACAACTTTCGATTTTGGATTTTCAATTTTCAATAGCAACCTTTTCATGGGCCTTGAACCTAAGATAGCCAGCCCAACTTAGCCAACAAAAATTGAGAAATGTAAATTGACGTATCATCAGACAACGTTAATAAAATCAACTAAAGTACAAACGTTGTCACTCCCAGACAGGATTTTACTGTGTCACTGACCAAAGCTAGCGAGAGACAGACAGACAGAGATGGCGTCTTGGTGTGCTGCAAGGACCTTCCACATTCCACCCATCAACTCCGCCTTCCTCCACCGCCGAGCTTCATGGGCCGCCGGGATCGGCGGAGCTTCAGCTGCCGGCACCGCTATGTGGCGTTCCTCTAAGCGCTCTAATATGCCTTTCTTATGCATGAGTCTTTCCACTGATAACCGTAAGTACCAATCATTTCTTTTGCCCTATTTTCACAATTTGGGGGAACAAATTTGTAATTTTTACAAAAAAATTGGGGAAGAAATTGACTCAAGCAACAATTTTTGTAACAGAATTTGTGTGTTTTCTCTTTTATGGACCCTTTTTGTTAGTAATTTAGATTTGCATGAAGTGATTCAAGTGAACCTTTAACTTTGTGGTAAAAATGTTGCTAATCTATGTGCTAATTAGTACAAATCAATAGTCGTGTAGCACAATTTGCCAATGTGGGTGATGCTTAACTGAATTGAAATGAGTAATGAACCTCCGACACTGAAAGTGACACCGACAAGGACATGGGGAACAAAACCTAAACACCGGTAATAATTTGAAAAAATAGAAGTGATTCTGTGATTGTATGTAACCACATGTGTCAATGTCTTCTCGGTGTTGGACATCGAGACATGTTGAACACCCTTCAATATGAAGTGCCTTGCTTGCTACATTTGTAAACTCACCCTTTGCAGGTCTTCATGTGCCAGGTCGAAAATAGTATAATCAAATGTTTGTTTAAACTGTAAAGTATATTCATATTAGCAGAGAGATACAAAGGGAGGCAGGCATTGTTGTTTGCAAGAAAATCCTTCTTTGTATTATTCTTTTCATTTATATCAAAAAACATGTGCTGTCAATAACTTTCTGATTGGTTTTAGGGATCAACAAGGAAGCTGTTCAGACTGAAAAGGCCCCAGCGGCATTGGGGCCGTATTCTCAAGCAATCAAAGCCAACAACCTTTTATTTGTCTCGGGTGTACTTGGTCTTGTTCCTGAGGTTTGATAATTCAGTGTTCCGATCTTTCAGCATTTATATAATTGTGTGCAATTGTGCATTTATGCTGGCTGCTTGATGTAGCTTTAATAATCAATTGTTTTGCTCTCTAATGCAGACGGGTAAGTTCGTCTCGGATGATGTTGAAGATCAGACTGAGCAGGTAAAAGAATAGAAATCTGAAGTCATAGCATTGCACTTTGTAATATGTGGGAATTTTCTTAGTATTTGCACTGCCACATTTCACTTTGACTCGGGGCACACGAGGTTTGATTTTCCAAATCACGTGCTTGAGATGTTGTTTCATTGGATGACTTGCCTCCTAAAAAATATTTAGCGATCAAATATGCTAGTGAAACTAACATGAGACATTTTGATCATTCCAACTTCCAAGAAATCAGATTTCTTTTTATTTTTAAGAAAACTTAGGTGTTACTTACAGGTGTTAATTTTGGTAATTTCCCATAAAATGATTGTTGCAATCATCAATATGAGCATTTTTTCTGCATGCTTTAACGAAAATTAGACACTGTCTGGTATATGCATATAAATTCCTCTCTTAACTTTCATAAAACACATGTTGGTAACCTTTGTAGTATGGACACTTCGAGTTGTAGGCATGTCTTTTGTGTGTGTGTCGGTGTTTCATAGCTAGTCAATCTGACATTTTAAACAATTACATACATATTGCAGGTTCTCAAAAACATGGGGGAGATCCTAAAATCTGGGGGTGCCAGCTATGCATCAGTTGTTAAGACAACAATTTTGTATGAGTTATTTATTATTTCCATAGTTTGGCTTTGTATTTGAGTGCTGGCAAGATTACTAGGTTAACAACATTCATTTCTTCCAGGTTGGCTGACTTGAAGGACTTCAAGAAAGTTAATGAAATCTATGCTAAATGTGAGTTTTGTGTGATACTGAATTTGATGTTTCCTTGCAATTGTTTACATTCTTGCTTAAAGCATTCAATAGATTGTTTGAGTTTAGTAGTGATACTCCATAGGGGCTCGATTATGAGTAAAAGTAACTAATTACACAAATTAAGAATAGTGGTTAACCTCATTTGATTTTCTTAATATAATCTAAAAACTAATTATTTTCCAAACTACCATTTCTTTTCATTTAATTTTGTATGTATTGTTTCAATGAAGGATATTTCGAGAATTATAGAATTAAATAGTGTGAAGTTAGTTAGATTTTGCTTATATTTTGGTCCACCAACTATGACTATTGTTTTTGCTTATATCTGAGTCTAGAGTAGTAACTGTTACTCCTGCACCCTTTATTGTCGATTCTTTTGATAACAATGATTGACCATCCGTAGAAAATTGCAGAATATGGAAAATCTATGTAGACAAAGTGCTAAATGTGCTACTTACCGATGAATTTCACCTATACTATATTATAATGTTCTCTAAAACTTAATGCTGCTAAATTTGTAGGCGTATATTACCTGTTAATTTCTTGTACTATAGCTGATTAGCATTCAATAGTCATTTATCTGTGGTGGTTTCAATGTTTTCAGACTTTCCTTCACCTGCCCCGGCTCGTGCAACATATCAAGTAGCTGCCTTGCCATTGGATGCCAAGATTGAAATTGAGTGCATAGCAGCACTTTGAGCTCCAATCTTCAGTAAAATCAGGTCAATAATACAGGAGGGACATTATGACATATCCATTACTTTGGTCTTTTCTAGTTGGATCATGATTCTCTGACTCAACATATGGTGCACATTAAAAATGAGAGAAATTGAAAGACTTTTTGTTTGTAGTTTTATTTTAGTGATATGAACCATAGTTGGGCTGTTAACTCCTGATTTCAAATAATAAAGCGATTTGTCCCATTTAATTTGATCATGTTTTGGTCTTTTTTTTTTTAGACTTAAAATCTGGTCTTAACTTTTTAGCGAGCTTTGCTATATGACTCCTACTTCTGCCACCCTACCAGTTTCTCTTTTAATTAATCGCTTGACATTTTTTTGCAGGCAACCCTTACCCCTTACATTACTCAGACCAACAGAGTCATAATAATATCTAAGCTATTAACACTTTTCTAACAAAGAATTTGTTAAAAAAATTAGAGAAATATTTCAATTTTATAGCAGCAAGGTTTGCAAACAATATAATGAAGGAATTAGAAGAGAGAATACAGGAGAGTTGACTATATGAAAAGAGGAGAAAAAAACGGTGGTTGAAGAAGAGAGAAATGAAACACCTTTTCTGAAATTAATTAATAAAAATAAAAACAAAGAGAGATTAGTTAGTAGGTTTTCCGTGTGATGAGTTTGGATCCTCTCATGCCATTTTGGTCTGACCCTCTCATTTTTCTCATCCAAGGGTGATTAATTTATCTGAAAGAAAAAACCGAGTCTAGAAGAGAGAGAAAGAATGAATCAGGTTGGAATTATTGCTGAATGGACAACATAAGAGAAAAAACACGAGGATCGAAATCCCTGTGTGGTTCTTTTCTTAGTGCGTGTTAGTGAAATGCTTGCAATTATTCTTTTGCAATATCCAGCATTTCTCCTTTTTAGTTTTTGAGAGTAAATGAAATGTAGTTATAAGTTAGTTAATAAAATCCAGTAAAAAAATATTTTGGGTTTTGCACATAGAGTTTAGTTGGAAGAGAACGAAAAGAGAAGTCCACTTCCGGGACGGAGCCCTACAAAAACTGAAGCGTCAGGAACAAGCAAAGATGCCACCGGTTAAGAGTTGGAGATTGTGCTTCATATTATTTATGTATTATCCATTCATTCGGCCAAATTCTTATTAAAGCATCATTCTCTACCTTAGAAGTCGGTCTTGGGGGTCTTGGTATGGTTGACGCAGGTTGTTACCACATGTCGTCGGGGGTTTTTGTATGGAAATTGGAGACAAGTCAAGTTCGGTATGGAAATTGGAGACAAGTCAAGTTCAGTGCCAAGAATATTATCACTTACAAAAAGGTGCCCATAAGTTTGCTGTCCTATCCCTTGTTCCGATCTTTCAAAATAGTAAACCCATTTTCCAGGTAAAGAATACAAGAGATTCGGATAGTATTCATGTTGTTCTAAGTTAAAATCTTAATCTCATTGGCTACAGTGTAACCAAAACTTTAACAAATAAATTTACTAAATTCATATTCTTATTCTATGAGAAAACTAAGTTTTAAAACATTTTATTGTTTAGTCAAAAAAAAAAAAACATTTTATTGTTATTTTATAATTAGAGCAAATATTTATACCCTCGAAATAATAAAGTCATTGTATATTTTTGTACCAAAAAAAAGTCATTCTATATTTTTGTACCAAATCTTTCATTGTTGTCAATTAAATCTATTTTATAGACATTTAAAAGCTCAGAACAAAAATTTGATGTGATAAAAAATGGGGAACTATGCCCAATACAACATTTGAATACAAGGAAAGTAGCTCAAATAATACAAGAAATCTTCCTAAGTTAGGTAGTCTCAATAGTGAATGTGTAATCACGCTCTCTCTTCCTATTCATAGTAACAATCTCACCTCCTATTCTCTGTTCTGCTGTTGACATGGTCGGGTTATTTTCCCGGCATCGTGCTCCAAGGAAGATCCCGTGCCATTAGTACCCACAATCCTTTCATGTCTCGTCAGGGGTAATGTAATTCAAAATTGTCGGTTTGATCTCTTCGGTTCTGCTGATGAGTGTTGATTGCACCTCTTCTGTATTTGGATCATTCGGCTTCTTAAAAATGGATTTGAGCTGATTGGGCCTAGCTGGATACACCAAACACATGGTCCTACTCCATTTATAAAGTTAACAATAATTTTTGAAATTGTATTGTTACCACTAATCAATACACTTCTAACATACCAAAAAATGGGTTTATAATATATACATTCAGTTTCTTAGTAAACTTCTTTCCCATTGGATTAAGGCAGATATCTCTACACCTAGAGGGGACAAACAAGCTGGTGACCCTATTTTCTTTCCACCAAGCACATTCATGACAATCACCAACAGATTTTGGCAAGCATGATATTCCTCAATATTTTGTATACCAGTGAGATCCAGTGACTGATCCCTCTTTGGCTGGTAAAACGACCTAAACAACATATAGGTCAAAAAAGATCAGATTTTGAAGTACAGATAAATACCAAAAATCCAATAAAGACTTCGATTGTGGTAGCAGAAGAATAAACATTCTCTAGTTCCTTCAAGTATTTTGAAATTTTAAGTACAACATTCAACTTCACCTTATGATATATATAAAAAAATAAAATAAAAATAAAGAAAATTTGCCTACAGTGAAGGTACAGCTAATTTTATTTCAGTTAACTTTTGATGAAATCAATGTTGCTAATTTCACCAAGATCAAATGCTGATGATCAAAATTAAAATTCAATGGTTGAAATTATGAGTAGAAATTTCACATATGTTAAAGAATACAGTTTGAAAAGGAAAACCCGGATAAATTTTAACCTGACCTTCTGGTGTTCCCCCATAGTATTAGAAAAAATCAGATGTTACACTACCGAAGAAAATATAATAGAACTCAACTGAACAATTATGTTTTCCTTATTTATAACATTATGACTACTGACCACAAAAAGACATGAGAAAGGTTTGAGACATTTACCATCTCCAAGCCGGATTAGCTTCGGGGGGGCATCGTACCATTGATGAGTTTGATGATATGTCGTCATCTTGCGATAAATCAGTTATTCTCACTACAGAATTAAGTGAAAACCATAAGTATATGGACACAATACAAATAAATAACAGAATAGTCAACTCTGACGTATCACTACAATTGCACTCGGGAAACCATATTAAATATATGAACTATAAAGTAGGATTACCTGGTAAATTAGAGGCACCAAAAGTCAGGAGACAGAGAGCAGATATAACTGATGGTAGCAGGTCCTGATTTATACCAGGAAGTAGTTGGAGATAGAAAATTGTAGAAGCAAGCAACTCCTCACAACCAATATTAACATCATGTCTTTGTCCTGAGGTATTTTCTACATGAACCAGTAAAGAATGCAGGGATTCTAGTTTATGTGTTTCAGTAGACCCTGAATATATATCATTGGATTTCTGATGAAGCTTCCCAATGATTACTGATGCTGTTAACCAACGCAAAAATTTCGACACTAACGAGTCATTGTGAGACTCTTCCCCTAATTCTTTTTTAACAATAATGCGAGACTCATTGGACCTCAGCCTTTGTGAAGAGTCTGACGCTAAAGCAGTTGTAATTGCCCAGGTAATAAAACTCTGAAGCCTTACCTGATCCTATATACATAAAAGAGTGATTATTCATAGGCAAGAACCACCAGAAACCACATGTCAATAATGCAAACATTATCCACTTGGTAGAAAACAAATATGTAGGGGAAAAAACAGTAACAAAGAAAAAACATGCAAAATTGCACAAGCAGCTGTATATTTTTAATGTGTATGAGTATGACCAATGCAATGGTCGGATCCAATCATTCTATTTTTAAAATCAATAATTTAAAGCAATTTTGTCAAAATATACAGAAATCTTGGTTTAATTGCAAATAAAGCTGTAGGCTGATATATATATATATATATATAGGGGACGACTCCGGTGAGAATACTTTGCTATTGTGAGAAATGAGAACAAATAATTACGATCGTTGGATCCAACTTAACGAAAATCAGCGGTCCTTGTTAATTTTCTGTTCTATAGTTTGCTTACACCGTAAAACTAAAAGCAATTTTATTCTCATTGTGAAAACACCGCTCAAACCACATCTGCCATGGAAATCCACCGCCATTCATTACCACTACCGACCTTCATTCCCCCTTCTTCCCATTCTCTTTTTTCATATATATGATGCAGGAGGCCCAAAATTGTTCAAATACAAAAAAAATGTTAAAACAATAATCCAGATTCCTCCATTATTTTTTTATTTTTCAATTTTGTTTTTTTAGATTCTGAGTTGTTTTGATTTTTGCTTGAACTAAAGATTTATCCTATCAAAGATCCTCACCCAATTCCATCTGTTTTTTCTCATCTTCAACCTGCTAGGGAATTCAGGCCATCATCGCAACTCTTTATATTCGTTATAGCTACGAATCTCGATCGGATCTGGGCACCTGCTCCTCCCCCAACTCCTCCCTCCTTCGACAAATACAAAAACAAAATTGGTTGTTTTCCTACAATTTATTAATAAAATTGTTTTTGAGTTATTTTGATTCTCGCAAGAGATTGAAGGTTGGACCGTAGAAGGAGATGGAAATTAGGAATTTGAAGAATAGCCTTCCAGTGACATTGAATCATTGATGTGTAGCTGATGATGCAGGGTAAAAGGCAGGTTTAAAAGGAGGCAGAAAAGCAATTGTGTGTAATGCATATTTTTATCAATATTAAATCAGATTCGTTGATTTTAATTAGTTTAAATCTTATGATCACAAATGTTTGTTCTCATTTCTCACAATAGCAAAATGTTCTCACTGGAGTCGTCCCCTATATATATATATAAATATATGATTCTCCAAGGAAACATTTAATTTCTGGCGGGAGAAAAACTGCCATAAGCAAGCCAAATATAAAAACAATTACAAATGCTGGAAGCAATTACAAATGACCTTAATATTTTCAAAATTAACTCTTTCACAATAGTATGATATAATAAATTTATTATATATAGTGGGAGGTACCTATAGAGCATTTTCTAATAAATTTATTCACTATAAGGAAACAAATATCATTTCTACAAAGCTAAAATCTAATAAAATATCAAATACAACCCAAAGTTGATTGCTTGTAGTTGTATGCCTTTGAAAAACCACTTGTAAAATAAAGGGAAAATTTGTACCAGAAATGAATAAATGAAGGGGATAAATGAAAGTGCGTACCATTAAGAAAAGGGAAGTAGGAGGTGCACTCATAAGTATAGCTTCAAGAGCAAAATCCGGATTAATGCCTTTTGTAGCTTGATTACACACACTGCCAGCCTGGTATATCTGATATAAACCCTCAATTGATAAGGTGAAATGTGGCTGACTTATTTTCCTTTTCTGAGAGAATTTCAACACCGACACTATCATTTGTAGAAAAGGATTAACTAATCCTGCAGTTTCATCTGTCATTGTTACATCATGGAGTATGAAACTGAATAGACTAGATGAAAGCTCTGTGAGCTGCTCAAGGCCATGATTTTGCACCCACTTGGACATGCTTCCAGATGAAATAACATTATTGACAACCTAAACAATAAAAGTTATGGGCATTCAGATCAAAAGATCACTAAAAAAATGTATAAAAATAAAAAATAGGTCACACATTTGTTTGTAGCATTTGAGAGAAATAAAAGCTATGACGAACAATTTTAGGTGGTAACTTTTGTGGCATCAAAGCTACTTCAATGCCTAGAGAACAACAGCTACCGCTTAAAATAAGAGTTATATGATCTAGATCTCTATGGAAATCAAGATGAAATTCCAGGACCAGTCTTAGGTGCCAAATTCAGTTCAACGAGGCACAAGAGCAAAAGACAGGTATTATTGTTTTATGATATGAAACTTCCTCTTTAGAAAAACAAGGATTTAAAGAATCAAACTGCAAGTCATACCCTTATCAGCACCAAGCTCAATGAACAAAACCAACAACAAAGCCTCTTTTTACTAGGTGGAAATGTGGTGTAGAACATCACCACACCACTAAAAAACAACAGGTTTTCAAGTCAGAGTAAACAAACCTCCAAGAATTTGAAAACGAACAATCAGGAAAACATTTACAGATAAAACCAGAAAAACAAATGGTGCAAGTCAGGAAATCGGAATGAGCACCTTCTTCCATCCAACAGGAACTGTAAAGTTAACTGACTGAAAAACTAAGCAGTTACCTTCAATACATCCAATACATGCTTCAAGAAAAATCTATTTTCATCTCCATTAAGCCCAACCCTTCTGGTAACTGAAATGAGAGATGATAACCATGAAAATAAAGAACAGCGCTTCACTAGATGACGAGCAATCTTTTGCACTTTAATAGATTTCTTTATCACCTGCACAGCAAATAAGAATCTCAGGTAACATGCATATTTCATCATACTGGCTGGATAACATCAATTTACATTTTAGGGGAGCCAACCAACAAGTTTGTATCACCCTTTAACTACTCTTTCGAGTAGCCAAGTCACAGTCGAACACATCATTGATCAAGTTTATAACATATTGACACCACGGATGGCAGTATTTCTTAAAGGAGAAGGAAAAGATACTATTAAAAATTATTAGAATTTGGACGGCCTATACTCGCTAGCTTGAGAGTTGAGGTTTGCACTACATTTATAAAGGCTATCTATGTCATATCTCTAGCCAATGTGGGGCTTCTAACACACCCCCTCACGCCCAGCACTATTGGACTAGGTGCGTGGAATCAACAACAACGGGTGGCCCAAATATGGGAGGTCTCCACAGCAAACAACAAATGGATCTAGGATAGGCTCTGATATATTAGAATTTGGGAGGCTTATACTCAACCACAAAAGCTAGCTTGAGAGTTGAGGTTTGCACTACATTTATAATGATTCAATCTAAAATTTGACAAGACGAGTGCTAGGAACACTCTAACAGTCACTTTCTTATTGGATGAAATCAATGTAGGTCTCATACTATAGAAATGGGTCCCACAAAGAGTGGTGGAGCCGTATATTGATTTCACCCAATAAGTGAGTGTGTTGGAAAGTGTCTTAGCACTTTTCATTTGACAAATAAGCTATAAGATGAAGTCATGAAGTTGGGCTTTGGGCAGAAACACATTTCTGGTCATTTTCAGCAATGCCAAGCAGAAAGTGAAAACAATTTAAGTAATATAACGCAATATAAAGACAGGAAAATTTATAAGTATGTGTTTACCTCAATGATCAGGTCCTTTGACACAGCATCTGAGAGAGGAGAGACATAAAAGCTCATTAGAGTCTCAAGAATAGAATTCCTTATATATATCACGGCATCATCATCTGAGTTCAGCCCTGCATATACTAGCCGAAGTATCCAAGATCTCTCAGCTTTGAAATTGACAGATGAACTCCAAATAAAGTTATCAAACAGAGGTATAACCTATACATGGAAACTTGTCAAAAAAAAAAACCTATACATGGAAGCAAACGAAACTTAAAAATTAATTATTCCTCGAAAGCATAAGTTTTATGTCAATTAAAAGGGGAAAAAACTTCATGAAATAAAATTCCATGACACAGATATATTACCTTCATATTTAACTTAGAAGACTGTATCAGGAATGTACTTATAGCTGCATAATGATCATGCGATGAATCTAACAAAACACAAGATGCCTCTGCAGCAAACAGAGCAATAACCGATGGGATTCTTTGCCATGGTTCTTCTATACTGTTTTGAACAGAATTCATTAGAAGCCGAAGTCCCATTACATCCTTCCTCTTTTGGCACTTCTGTAAAACATTTTGATTTTTGATCAGTCACAGTTTGTCAACAACGAACATATGTGCGAAAACAAATGCATAAAAGGATGAATCTGATATAATGATTGAATTTTTAAAAGTCAATCAAAAGCCTTTGTATGCTCTACTATAACCCTAATAATGCCTTCTTCATGGAGCACTGCAGCCCTAGATATAAACCCTTGGAAAAATCCCAAGCTACAATAATACAACAAAATCAATAGTGTCCTTAGATTTGTACGAGATTGGATTTCTAGGCGTCTAAGAGCTCTTGTTGAAATTTTCCCATAAGCTTATTTTTGGAAGAATATTTGGCAAAACAGACAAGATAAGGGGATGCTTGGTTTGAGAAAACATTTTTGGTCTTCATTGATAATTATAAAACGTAACCTTGTTTTCACCATGTCTCCTGTTTTAAAAAAAATTATGTGAGAAACAATGAAAATAGCATTATTTTGTTTTCAACATTTTTTATACAGTTGTTTTAGAAAATAAATAAATTGGAAACAAGGTGATCTTCTGTAAATAGTGGTGAAAATAGAAACACATCCTAAGATAGCTTTTTAATAGGAGCCAGCAAACCACAACCAATTTATTTTTATATGAATAAGATTTTTTATACTAAAACAACGAGCAAAACACCTAAAGAAAATACTAACATTATGTCCAACCAATTAACCAAGTACAGAAATGCTCCAAAAGACCAGAAAACTTTACTTGCAAAAAATATTTGGCATCCATGTTCTTTCTAAAACATTTGAAATGCACCATTAGAAACTGCCCCAGTGAGACAGACAACACCCCTCCCCCCCCCCAACTCAAATCAGATTATTTCCCAAGTAGCTTTTCACACAGAAGTGACAAAAAAGTATCAATCAAATGCAGAGAAATAAATTACTAAGTCAATAGTAGTAAAACAATTGAAAAAAGTAAATGCGACACTTCCCCTGACTAAATTTTATATGTTGATAAGGAAACAATAAGCATAAACTGATAAACACATTACCAACCTCTAATGCATTCTTAAATTTATCAAGTGTGCCATAAGCTAATCTTCGTATCCCATGATCTGGAGAAGACATGCTAACAAATGCAATTGCAAGCAACCCTGATCCAGCAAACTCTACAGGCTCTATATATGCTTTAGACAGGCCATGAATTGAGAATTGCAAGATAAAAATGGGATCATAACGTTCTCTGACTTCAACATGAGCAAAATGTATCTGTGTAGAATATTAAGTAGTTAGTTAAAAAGTTATGGAACAAAACGCGAACAAGCTCAAAACTACAAGCAGGACACACTACTTCAGGTAGAAAACTTAAAACATATGCTACAACCTTTTTCCTGATATTGTCAGTTTCAATCTTGTTTAGAGATGGCACTTCATCAGAAATACTTCTGTCATAAGGAAAATAGAGCACTGTTGACACACATATGTCCGGGTTAATTGGAAAATTGTCCCTTTGCTGACTTCTGGTCCATTCCTCAATTGCTTCTGAATTTAGCTCTACATTCTGAGGGCATGATCCAGTCATAGATTCAATTTGTTTTGTCACTTTGTATATTGCCAAATCAATCTCACTGAGGGTTGCACCATAAGAATGATGCAGTAGTGCATGCAGTTCTTTTAAATTTATGCCAATCTCATTTTGAGAATCTAAACCAGTGTGACGAGCCTTTGTCCATAAGAGTATCCAAAGGAAGTTAACAATTTCCAATGGTCCTTGAGAGAACTTGGTTGTTGGGTCCTTGTGCTTCTCATTATTTGTAGACTGGTCAAGAGAAGGAGTGGCAATACATTTCAAAATGCTGGATACAGGTTTCAAAAAGGAACCAGCTGGTCTGCGCACTGAATGGAGAGTGGGAGCAAACTGAGAGTGAGCAAGTAATAACTGAAGATATAAATCATATGATAGTGTACCGTCATTGAGCCGAGTTACTATAACCTGGAGGGTTTTCATTGTCACAGGATCACTGAACCTATAGAGAAGAGCAGATCTGATTAATTGCTCAAGGAAGGGAATGGATTGTGATTGAATAAGATCATTTTGCATCTGTACGGTCAACTCAAGAATGTTTGTTAACACAAAAACCTCCAAGTGATTATATAGCAATGAAATGTTGGTGCTTTTCCCAGTTCCAGATTGATCAGATGTTAAAGAAAATTTCTGAACAATAAGCTGCCAAATGTCCACCAAAACGTTTATGAAATGCATCCTATATGCTTCCAATTTGCTTCGCATTTCCACAGCAATCTCTTTCGAATCCCCGCCCGCTTTTTCATGAAACAATAGCATTTTACAAAGTGATATCTTTGCAACAATATGATTGATTATGTTGAAAGACTGGCAAAGAGAATAACTATCAATAAATTGACTATCACAATCCATCAGCTCATCACGTGAGGCGAATTTGGGGCAAATGGACTTGAATAGCTTTAAACGCTTCTTAAGTTTTATCGAATCTCCATTAAGAGTAAAGTGATACTGCAACATATGAATTGATTTTCCAAGGAGACTACAATCAATAAGACAGAGAAGTTCTTCAACAGATGATGGGATAGATTCTCCATACTCTTCCTCAAATATGTCCTTTGACAAAAAGCTCTTCCACTGACTAAAACCTTTTAGAAGGATTTTTGAATAGAAGTAAGGGATCTGTTTAAAATCTTCATGATTCAGATCCCCAAATCTCTTCAAAATTAACCTCAAATATGATAAAGAGGATGGTAAAAGCAATATAAACTGATCTTCAGAAAGACTAAGATCAGTGGCTCCTGTAACCCCAACATCATGATGTAAACTTCTATTCACTATACCCAAAAATAAATGCCCAAATACTGATGAATGCAGAGAGCTCAGTTCAGTGAGGATATGTAAAAATTTAACTTTCTCTGCATTCATTTTGTACAGGCAAAGAGAAACCATTTTCACAGGTGTAATCATTATAATTTTCGGCACAACCAACAGCAAAGGATGAAAAGTTTCTTGTTGCATACTTTTCTGCTTATACAAAGCATTGACAGCTTCATGCAAGCACCTATCTGCACAATCTATTTCATAATTTTCAGCGAAGGCAACTACCTTACTGTAGATCTGCTCAAAAATATCAGCTTTCGCATTGTTTGCACCCATTTCCCAAAACAAATCATATGGTACCCTGTTTCCACTTGACTTATGAAAATAAAAAGACAAAGCGCTGAAAGCATCAGCAGCTAAGGCACATCCAACAGATAAAAAGGATATCTTAGTTGACAAATCATCCATCTCAACTCTTCTGAATATCCAATCTACTAATTCAAGGAGCTGAAAAGGGGATAGAAACCGATGCAAAGTGTGTAAGGCATACAGTTCTGGAAGGAGAGGCGTCATATCTTTAGTACCGATGCACAACTTAAATCTTTCTTTGACATCCAGAAACAGCTTCTGTTGAAGGCCTTTAAAGATTTTCACAAAATTATTAGCAACATCTTGAACTTTCGATCCATAAAGGTGTGCACCTAATAACGACCACATGTTGTCTAGCATCATTGTCAATATGTTTAAAATTGGATTACCAAAATTTTTAAACCCCTCACTGGATAGTACTTTTAGGATATCAAAGCCGGTTCCTGTATTACCATTTGAAATTTTCTGGCTATTTCCCAAAGAAAAGGAAAATGACATCAGAACAGAAGGATGACAACAAGTAGTTTTAATTGCTTCTTGAATGCAATGGCTTGATGAAGAGAAAGCAGAATCTTTTATAGACCGGTCAGAACCACTTTCTGGAACCAATAATTGAACTAATAAATTCTGTACAAGAATAACACAGATATTTAAAAGTTGTTCTATTTCAGCTAATGGGATAACTTTATGACTTAACTGAATCTGATGAGTCCAGAACAGCACAAGCTGCAGATTTGGAAGGAGTGAGTGGTCATTTTTGGATTCACGTAATTTATGTAGCAGAAGCTCTTGCATCTTAGAAAGATTTGATGAGTAAAGACCATCCATACACATCATTGCAGGAAATAGCACATGGAAAGGTGTCTGTTTTAGAACAATACTAAATGCAGCAGAATCAGATTTCTCAACAGGAGCAGCATTTTGACTATCACTACACAGATCCGATATGGCCATATCCAAGCCAGCATTAAACGCCACAGACCACAACTTAGAAGCATGGACAAGAACACTATAATCGAGAAAGCATATGGATGATAAGAGAGAGAAAGGAACACCAAGTAAATCATGTGAAATGACCACGTCTGATGACAGATTCATGGATATTTTTTCAGTATTTTCACATACAATGGAGGATATAAAAGCTACAGTTGTTTCAGCCATCTGATGACCATCCCTGCCACCTAATAATCTATTTACCACACCAATCGCACTTCCTAAAGAACCATCTGGAAGGACAGATTCTTTTTTTCCTGATAAAAGGCAACAATTTTGTTGGTGTGAAATGCCCTTCACGAAGTCCAACAAATTCTTCAGAGGCTTCCACTCAGGAAAGACATCATCATATTCATAACTGCCGCCAAGTCTCTCAGTCAAGTCTGCATTAACTACAGAAGATAACAACTCAGCATTGACCTATAAAAAACACAGATGTAATATTAGACGAGCACAAACTGCCAGAAGACTAAATCAAATTGTCCAGTTATGTACAAACCTGTGTTTGCAAGAGGTATTTCACTGTGTTGCAAGTGTATAATAGTACCATTGATTTTTTTGGCAACGAGCAGGTTCCTGATTTAGATCGGATCACCTTTAAACACTTCTCCAGTAAACATATGATAAAAGGACTAACATCAGGTGACAAATCTGCAATGAAATTGAAAGCCACCAGTTCAGCATAGCAATAGTAATGAGCCAAAAGTTTTTCCACCATTTTGGCAACACAAAATGTTAGCATTCCCCAAAAAGCAAAAATACAGAACAATTACTGGGTACTATACACTGATCAAATGAATTAACCAGGCCAGATAAAAATGCAATAGAACCAATGTAGTGATTTAAGGGCTAATTACCTTTATCAGCTCCCAAAGAATGTACATAAGTCTTAAGGATGTTCCAATATTTGACTAAGTTATTCCCAAGTGTAGAAACGGCGTCACATAAGAATGTTATGACAAACGAAGTCAAATTCTGTAAAACATCCACCTCCAAGATATTAACTGGGGATTGCTCCCTTTGATAACCTGGTAAAAACAAAAACCATGCATGTATCTCATTAAGGTTCCCGTCAAAAGCACCAGTACTGAACATAGCTGCCATGGCCAACCTGTATGCCAGATTCCTTGTCTTGTCGATTGGTGAAAACATAAACAATTTAATGAATGGCTGTAGATATTTGTACAACATGGTTGGAGTTCTTATAGGAATTTCATTCTCTGGACACCATTGAATGTATTCCACAAGCAAAGACAACAGTGAGACTTGCAGATGACTTGTTAACTCTAATGGATTTTTAAGAAGACCTTTGAAAGAATCAAATGAATGATCCAAAGTGAAAGCCAAAGTCCGCTGCACAAGAAAAACAAAATAAATATAAGATAACACACAACATTGCAGATTTCATTTTAAATTTTATCTAACAGTGCACATTTAATTGATAAAAGAATGCGCTCAGTGCATATTAGAATTTACTCTTTCAAGGCATACAAAGGCAATGAGGTATTTGCGTATTGACATCTTGTAGTAAACAAAATTTCAACTCATGTCTAGGTTTAAATAGCAGGTTAACAGCATTATGCTGATTTTGTCTTAAATAAATAACAACAATGCCAAATGCCACAAAGGTGTAAAATATTGCTCTGAGGGCCAACAGAGAGCAAATTAAAAAAAATGAAGCACCAAGGTTATACAGTGGAAAAACCACTAGAATCTAAAAAATTATAAAATTATAATAAAATGTAAATTTTGTTGTTGTTTTAGATTATAACTTTTTTACAAAAAAGGATAAATATACGGCACGCTAAATACTCATAGACTGTAGAAATGGTTTATCAGGTTTGCAGAGAAATACCCCATAAACCAAATCTCCATCAAAACCTCAAATAATATAAGGTTTCTTAAAAAATATACTTTATTTAGTAGACACACAGCAATCAAACCTTATAGACACGAGCCAAAATACTACACAACAGAAAATCATCTAAAGGAACTGAGGTAAATCGAAACAATAAAATAATTCATGTGAATTTCCTTTCTGTTGTTACTTGTTTGATCACAAGACATATTCCCACTTGCATTACAGACTAACAGTATTAGTGCTCCCAAAGGCTTGAATAAACAAACATGAAATAAAACTGAACATACATTAAAATATCTGAGAGCATCAAGCAGTTTAGACAGCAAGTATGATTCTGCATCTTTCGGGGTGCTAATATCAATAGAATGAACGTCCGAACCCCATATTTCCCCAATGCTATTCTTGAGATCCTCTGCATCATCTAGTTCATCTTCTTTGAGTGCGTCGTCAACTGTTTCACTGCTACCAGTCAAATCAATATCTGGAGCAGAACTTATCCCACCAACAATTATATCTATGTCACTCTCAGAAGTATCCATTTTTAACTTCTTTCTACTATTCCCATCATGTTCAAGATGACATGCATTTCTCTTCAAACTTGAGTTATTGGATTCAGAACAAGAATCTAAAGAGGAGAGTAAATTTAATAAAACCTGCAGATCAGGAAGAAAAGGTTGAACATAGTTCTGAATTTCTTGCTTGACAGACACCATATGTTGCATTAAAGGATTGCCCGAACTAGAATTATGGTTCAAACCACCAAAAAGAGAGTCCAGTAGTTTCAATAACTCCAGAAGAAGCCTTAGAGTACTGTGTTTCACAAAAGTGTCAGCATGAGGCAACCCCTTATTAAACATTGACCTACTGAAGGGACGAGGAAACAAGCACTTTACAATGTCAAGTAAATCCATGTTGTCAATCGAGGGAGGACCATTTGATCGGGAATTATCAAATTCCTTGGAAATGCCACTGCTGACTGAAGAAACTAAATCAGCTGCCACAGATATCGCAGATATCCTGCAAAAACATAATTCACAATCGAACAATGCATAAGAAAACCATAACTAATATATATAAAAAATCTCATAGCTAATCCCACTGATAGTATATGAACCCTAGTTGTCTCCGAAGGTGCTTCTGAAGGAGGTCTAGGGTTCGAACTCTGTTACTGATAGTATATAAACTCTAGTTAGTCTATGCAATAAAAAGTTTACACTATATGTTGCTAACATTAATCATACATATGCATATATAATATAAAAAGATAATAATGGATACAAGGAGAAATAAAAATGCATAGAATCAATACTAACCATGAAGATGATTTATAGTTTTCGACATTGTAAGGAAACTCTTTCAAATACAACAAACCAAAAGAAGGTTTGGCATTGACAATAGCCAAAAGCAAATCCTTATGATACTGAACCTCAGTAGGCCACATTTTCTTCAACAAATCCATCATCCTCTTCTGATTTCCCTTCAATGGATGCGGACGCTTCTTCGAATCAGGCATCAACCCATTACTCGGATCAGTGCAAACCAAAACAAGAACATCAAAAGCAATCTTAGCCACATCACCACAACCTTCCCTACCACAAATACCAACCAACTGCTCCAATGTCGCACTCCCAAACAAAACACTCCTCAATCCCGGAGGCACCAAAGACTCCTCAACAAGTACACAATCCCTCAAAGTAGACAAAACAAAAACAACAGTTTCATCATCATCATTCTCCAATCCACGTAACACACCGGAATACATCTCCCTCTGCTGCAAAATCCACCTCAACAATCCCGGTTTCCCAACCTCCAAAAATGACATTGCGAATCCAACAAACGACTTCCTCAATAAAACCTCTTTTTTACCTTCACTTGTCCTCTTCCTCATCTTCCCCATCGCCACAAACCCAGCAAGCTTAAAATCAAAACTCTTCGCAACCTCCGAAGCTATACTCGGTCCACGCCTAACAATCGAAGCCAAAAGCAACAACACCACTTTCTGTCTCTTCAAATCCTTACAATTCAACTCCTTATACAAATCATTCAAATAATCCGAAACAATAAACCGCGCAAATTTATCCAAATCCCTAGCAACACTAACACTCTCAGCAACAATAAAACCTTGTTTCTGTTTACCATCACAATGACTAAGTAATGCAGAGATTAACTGTAAAACGTAATGCAAACCTTGTTTACCTTGTCTTAACTTCCAAGCTTCCAATAACTCGGAACATTTCGGAGAACCGTTAACGTATTCGCGAAGAAGTTTTCCTCCATTGTCGCTCTTTAAGAGCTTTATGAACTCTTTTGTAGCGTCTGAACATAGCTTAATCTCTGGTGAAGTGATTCTGTGAAGTAATTCTTTTAGTTTTGCTTCGTAGCTGACATTTGCTTGAAAGTTTAGAATCGAACCGCTGTATCCGGCGGTGGAATTTTCTTCCATTGTTGATTCTGTTTGTGTCTCGCGCTGAAACGGTGTTGTTTAGAGAAACTGTGGGAGAAAGTGAGACACCTTAACCTCCTCGCCGCGACTCAGAACTCGTGAGAATCGCTGCTCGAATTCGGTTAAGGGTGAGATGTCAACCTCGAAGTGTCTCTGCCGGCAGCGGTTTTACAGCAATGGCGGCTGAGAAAAGGAGAGGGAGGGTTGGGTTTAAGGTTTTTTTTTTTAATATTAAATTAATTAATTGATTTTATTTTTATTCTTTATTTTTTTTCTTTTTTCTTTTGCTGTATTTTTTTAATTAATTGGTTTTTTTACTGTATTTTTTTTAAGTAAGCTGGTGTTTACAAATTAATTTTTTATAATTGACCTACATTTTACTCGCGTTTTAGTAATCCTATAATTTTGATCCGTTACTGAAATTGGTTCTCACTTTCAAATGTTTTAATAGAAGGCCGATGACTGTACAACTCATTCTTTTAGCAGACAAATGATGTGGTGACACGTGTCAACAAGAGTCATTTTTTATTTTTTCTAAGAGGGAGGTTGATACCAGATTAAACTGGTGGTGAAAACAAAAAAAAAATTCTATGGTACATGTGATAATTCCTAATGCACCGGTACATTAGGTAATTAAATTAACATGTAAATGCGTTTTTTTAAAGGAAATTATTTTTCTTATCATTAAAATGATTATAGTGACTAAATATTATTCATCAAAACTATCAAAAATAGAAAATTTGATATTTTTTGAATTTTTATTCCTCATAATAGTGAATATTGATTTTTTTTCTAAAAAATATTAGAAAAATTAGTGTAATGCTTATAAACAATGAAATTATGTTTTTTCTTGTGATATTATTACTTCTAAAATACAATAATCGACTAATAGTTTTTTCATTCATAAAAATAATCGTTAATTTATCAATTTTCTGACTTAATGTACCGGTACATTCGAATTATTCGAATGTACCGTAGAAGCTCCCTATGCTAAATTACAAACGCACACAACGATTAAAATACATGTTGGTAACACATCAAGGAGAAGAGTGTTGAAGAATAGGGTACCCGTAGGTAAAGAAAAAACATAATTTGCAATTCAGTCGGCAACCTGGGTTTGCCTGCATGTAGGGTATGAGATTTATGCACTGTCATTTCTTCATCTTAAGGCGGTCAATGAGCGAGAGCAAGACAATAGCTACACAAGGGTGCAATGAAGAACAACCATTATTGATCATAGAAACTGCTACCGCCAAATCAAATTCAAGAAATACTTGACGAAAATCTTTTATCCCAAACATATTGGAGATACTAAAATGCCCCAAAATTCAAGCATTAGAACCGAACACGATCCCAAATTATGGGCCAAGCTCCCAAGCCACATACCCGGCTCATCTCAGATAACCCCTCCACAAGCTGATTTGTGCAATTTATAATTCACAATTTCATTTGTATTACATTTAATTTACCCTCTCTCTTAAGCGTTTTCCAAACATTTAAGGATCTCTCAAAAAAGGAAGTGTAATTAACTTAAAATAATAACGTGCACTAAGTATTTATTAGCTTAAAAAAAGGTAGTCTTATAAATTTAATAAAGATAGATAGACACCAACAAATTTAAACCTAATAATTAATTTATGTCTTTTCTTCAAACTAATCCTAAATATTAATTTTATATTGTATGTAAATTTTTGGCAGTTTTTCTATCGGACTTATATTTCTACTCATATTTTATATTACATGTAAATCTTATGCAATTTTTTTACGGGGACTTATATTTCTACGCATATTAATACAAGTGTCTATTTTTTCCAATTTATATGGTGACATATATTAATACAAGTTGCTTCAAAAAAATAAATAAATATATTAATACAAGTTTCGGTCCCCCAAACATTTTCCATCACAACTTTTGGTCTCTTCTTTTAAATTAACTCATATGTATCATTCGAAATTTTGAATTTTTTCACGGTCATGTTTAGTATATTGTAGAAATATCTCTTGCAAAAGATTCAATTTTTTTTTAGGTAATATGTATCATTCAAAATTTTGAATTTTTATGTGCAGTCATGTTTAATACATTATAGAAATTTTTATTGCAAAAGGTTAATTTTTTAAGGAATCCATATTACTACTCCCTCCGTTTCAAAATGATAGAAGAGTTTTGAAGCATATTATCACAAGTAATTTTAGCTCACTTTAGGTATATATAATGAGGATCAATCTTATGAATTATTCATATATGAGTAAGTTGTCACTAATAAATATTATAAATATTATAATATAACTATCATACACGGGAAAACAATATTGTACTAACCAGAAAGTGTAAATTAACTATGGGCAATGCTATATATTGCGAAAAACAACTTCACGAAATATCACGAGCGCCCTTTTATTTCACACTTGGCCATTTCACAGCTAATAACTTCCCATATTTTCTATGTAATATTATTCATCTTGCACAACACTATGTCCTCCAACATGAAATCATGAATATTCATGAGTATCCCAACCACATCCGCATGTTTAACCTCTCCATTTAAAAATTGAAAGGAATTTATGAAAATATTAGTCCTCACTCCAAGGATATAATTTATCATTCACCATTTACCATTTCATACCTCACTATTGATGACTCTTTCGGAGATGAACAAAGGAGGCTATAGGAAATTGAGAGATAGAATTTTGGGTGAAGAAAATAAAAAATTGCAGAGAGAAAAGAATGAGTGTTGTTTGGGTAGAAGATGAAATGAAATGATGATAATGATGAGAGAAAGAAGTGACAAACTGAATTAATTAAGGTAAATAATGCAAATCGGTGGAAGTACTGTTCAAAAACAATAAAATAAGTGGAAATTGAGTAGGTGCAAGGATTCGTGAAAATTCGTGATGTTTGTTTTCGTGAGAATAAGCATTTCCCATTAACTATTATGTTTTGTTTAATTTAATTCTAATTTTATGGAATTAAAAATTTGAAAACTAAAATTTGAAAAAACGGAAAATGTGAACAAGAAGAACAACTACTAAGGGTATTTACAAAATATCAATGCAATACCTAATTTTTGGAAGTGAGTAAGATATTATTTTTTAATGTTAAAATTTTTGTTTTTGTTTATATTTTGATTTTTTTTTATTTGCTGTTTGCTCTTGAAATAATAAAATTGTTGTGAATGCTTTATTTGCTTATGATAAAGAGGTTTAATCTTGATTGTTTCTTTAGTCAAATATACATAACGAATAATTAAAATATACTAATGACCCCCTTCCTTTATTTTATAGATTTTTTTTGAGTGTTTAACTTTATGTGAGGTGAACTTTACAATGCATCAGATTGTTTTATTATCTTTCTTTTGAATGCTGGTAGTTGATGAAAATGTTTTGCGAATCAAATTTGTGTCATGAAGACTTATATTTTGTTTAATTTGTTTAGTTGAATAAATAACAATAATACTTTTAAAAATATTTTGAATACTTTGCTAGAGATTACCGAGTTCTAAAAATATTTGCTAGACACGAAAAAACATGTGCAGAAACTCCTCAGCATTTGGTTGAGTGGATGTAGCAGAATAGATATATGTTTTAGGTTAGAGAATTGCAGCTTCATATCTTGCAATCTCTAGTCGACCAGGCGTTATTTTGAGACTTGCCATTCCATAATGGTAATCTCGGTTTGGTAGTGAAAAATTGGAAAGAGAGCACAGTGATATGAAACATGTAGAAAGGACCATATACGCTGGAGTGCTACGATTTGATTATCTCCTTGATTATAGAGCAGTTTACTATTCTTATTTGTACGGGGAGTGTATTGCAGCAACCATTTGGAAAAAAGTGTGTGAAGAGGATCCACTTTCACCGATCGTAGGATTTGCTCTAAGAAAATTCTTACAACATAGAGGAGTAAAAAATCCTATTAATTTACTACGTGATCTTGTAGGGATAGATGCATATAGATATTCTGATAGAGGAATAATTCTTAACATTTCCAGATTGTGTAGTCTTAGGAATTTATGAGAATTAGTGTTTTGCTCATGACATCATAGGATGTACACATATCATACCAGATAATATACATTACACATAATATGTTACGTATTATTGTTATGAATTTACTCGAAAATTCATATTTCACCAATGTCGTTCTTAAAAAGAGTTACATAGTCTCTAATGGAACAACAATCATTTGTCCTCTAGAAGAATGTTGAGTGGAAACATGGAAAAGTAAGCTATGAATTTTTGTTTTGTTCTTTATCCATTATTTTTGAACAATTAATATTTTGATATCAGGTTGGTCTTTTATTTGGTAATTGAAGATTTTAGAATTGGATATTGTAAAACATTTTTAATTAGATATTGAGTACGTATTTAAAGAGAACATCGAAAAACATAAGTCGAGAAGATTTGGAGGTGAATATAAGTTTTTGTTAAGTTTATTTAGAATATACATTTCTTTTCTAGCCTCATTAACCCCAACTTCTTCAGCAATCTGTAGTTCATTCTTACCTTTTATAAGAACGCGAATTAAATTTTAATTAATGATAGTTATTATTCTTTCTTATACTATTTATTTTACTCTTAGCTTCTATGATTAGTTTCATGATGTGGTATTTAATGTTCCATTTATATCTTTGCATAATATCAATATTTTTCTCCAATTAATCGGACACAATTAGACTGAATTGAACTTGTTGTCTCTACAAATTTGCAACAACTTGAATAACATTTTTCCTAGCCTTCAAATTCAATTTTGGAAGACATTGAACAAGAAGTCGAAAGGTATTATTGTTAAAAAACTCTTGAATCAAGTATGAACAATTTTCAGGAACTGGTTTAGCATCACTATTTTCATACAGAATTGTTTTCAGTTCCCTTAAATTCTTAAACAACTCAATTAACTTATCATTATTGCGATAATTATTATCGGGAGAATTTCGGAGGAGTATATAGTGTTACGAACAATGTTGGAAGGAGTTTGAGGCTTAGACATTAAGAGACCCATGATTCAGCCAGAGGAGGAGGTTCGAAATAAACCACCACTTCCGATGAAGATGCTCTTCGAAGCCCCTTGCGTTTGGAAACACATGCACATATTTTTGCATGTTCTGATTATTCATATATTAATTTGATTGCGTTAGTTTGTGATTTCGATCGAGAATGAATAATCGATAATCTTTTGAATTCATGTATACTTGTTCCCGTGCTTCCAGAAAGTCTCATTTAATAGTGCTAATGAAAATACAATGTTAGTGAAGTAATTGTTTCTATTTTTGTATTTAGTGATGTTAAGTAATTTCTCATTTTTATCGTTGACATATGAAGGCATGTGAAGATTCATATCGATACAAATTTGGCATGACTTTCTCTCGCGCCATAACACATGAGGCGTGATACAAATTTAGACATTATTGAAAGGACACACTAATTAAAAAGGAGGTGCAATATAGATTTAAACATTGTTGAAAAGAGACACTAAACCGGAGGCACAATACAAATTTAAACAGTTTGTTAAAAGAAACACTAAATAGGAGTACAATACAATACATGTAAACATTGTAGAAAGTAGGCATTAAACAAGAGGCGCGATATAGATTTAAACATGGTTGAATTAAATATTATTGAAAAATAGAAAACAAATTTGAAATAGATGTGAAAACGACAAAAATATTGAATTTGAAAAAAGTAAAGTAAAAAATTACTAGTTTTTTGAAATTTTTTTAATTAACTGACGTGAAATTTTAAAAAAGAAATATAAATTAAATGTATTTTCACGTGTGCATGCCACATCATCGAAGATGTCCAGTTGTCCACCTAAAGGGTAAAATGAGAGAATCTTCGTATTGTAGGGGATAAATAGAAAAAAAAAACTTGCACAATGAGTAAATGAAATTTCCCTAATTTTGCGGGGATATACAGTCAATTACCCATCGTTTTGTTCTTAATTTTTTACCCCTTCTCTCTTGATCAGTTCCCAGCGTTGCAACTAAAAGAAATACTCCCACTGCACAACTTCTGAGCATATACATTAAATTTGATTACTTTTTACTGTATTATTGTGAAATTTTCTCAATCCACTTGAATCTATATGCTCAGAAGCTCCCTTTTTATTTTCATTTTTACCCCTCTAAATGCCTTTTTATTTTATGTAGTATATTTACTTTTACAGTGAGACATTTATATTAATTTCAATTGATTAGAGAGATCATTGGAAAGAAAATGTTTTTAGCACTCTTTACAAATAAAAAATTTAATTGAAAAAAAAAACTTTTTTTTTTATAATTACCGAGAGATACTTGAAATACAAAGTTGAGTGATAATTACAGATAATATTTTTCAATAGATGTTAAGTAGAGTGGAATTTGGATGCGCAATTTTAAGCTTTATTTAAACTGCGGAACATGATTGTAATCATCTGATATATTTATTATGTCATTACAATGCGGCCATACACATAATTTAATAAGATCACACTATAATTGTTGAACTGTGTCACTATAGAGACAACCACATTAGCAATATTGCGGTCGTTATTGCAGATACCAACCGCAATTTGAAACCATGATCGAATCATGAAACAAAGAAATCTTAAAAACTTGAGAAAACAATGAAATTTCATTATATACCTCTCTATTCCATTATATTTCATTTCCCCACATTGATTTCACTGATCCAAATATAGCCTTAAGGAGGTGGTCGAACCACTGGATTATATCTCCCGCGACGAATATCTGGGAATCCTGGGATGTTCATGGAAGGACGAGGTTTAAGAGGAACTAAAAACTTTCCAAGCCTGGGTGGACCAGGACCATCCGGTAAATCTGGATCTATTTTTCGTGGTTGCTTGTATTTGAAAAATCCATTAGGTAATGGAGGCTCATGTATTTGATGCTTGGGATTAATATTATTCTCTGCAATTGAAAGAGTGATAATTGCAAGAAACAAAACTAGCATGGATAATAAGTAAGACATTGTTATGGTGTTTGGAAAAAATTTGTTCACAAACCACATACTAGTAGTGCTCATAATTTCCAGACACGGTTTAACATTTTGACTACTTCTCATGTTAAAAGAAGAAGACAATTTTGTTTGACTACTTCCGTCAAAAAAAGAAAGAAAATAAAGATGGACATAGGGTGTGTTTGATTTGCAAACCAGTAGGTACTGGACAGGACAAAACAGTACAGTACATGACAGAACAAAATAATACAGGACAGGACAAAACTACATTGGAGAGAGATAGAGAGATAATATTTTTTATATTCGAAAATAAAATGGGTATTTTCGTATTTTTTATAGTTGTACTGTGGACAAAAAGTTGTACTGTGGTTCAGTAGGGGACAAAAATTCTTGTTTTTGTCCTGTCCCGTACTGCCTATTTGTCCAGTACCATAAACAATTTCTAAATCAAACAGGGTACAATAAAAGTTGTCCTGTCCAGTCCCCTGTTTTTTAGCAGATCAAACGCACAAGTCATAAACCTTAGACGTGTACTATACGGGATAAAAAAAAAGCGTATGTTTAAAATTTTAGTGATTGGTTAAAATAGCCATATTATTTAGGATTTAATTTCATAATTTATTTTCTTTTTGAAGCAATCATAATTTATTTTCTCAATAACAAATCATATGATAAAACTTAACGTGAAAAACAAAGCAACATATATTGAAGAATCCAAACATTTGCACCGCTCTAATAGATCGGCAAATAAGATTTGGTACATATTAATGAATATATAACTGCAAACAATAATTTTGTAGACATTATTTTTGAGAAAAAACTATGCATTACTTTGAATTTGAAAAATATGAAATTATTGACATGTAATTTTGAATAGAGTTTAACGCCTACACACTATCGGTGTGTATTAATTTTATACGATAATTAATTAATAAGGACAGTTTAACCTTTCATACAATATTAAGAAAGTAGAGTTAAACGAGGCAGTGACGTGATGAAATACAAGGTTGTAATTGATCGACAGTATAAAATTATTTTAAGTTATTTGTGCATATTATTTTTTTTCTTTTAAATAAACCAACAAGTAGGGGTGTAATTGGACTGGTTTGAATCGGTTTTGAGTGAATCCGATGTTCGAACCAATGAATTCTCGATTGGTTCGGTTTTTAGTGTTTTTAAAAAATGAATCCGAACCAAACTCGGCGTTTGGTTCGGTTTGGTTCGGATACTTTAATCGGTTTTATAGCGCATTTTTTTTCCGATATATTTTTTCCTATAACTTCATCAAATAAGTTCATAAAATACAAAATACAATTCATCAAATAATTTTTTCATATACAAAATACAATTCTTTTCCTATAAGTTTATAAGTTTTTTAAATAATAAAGTACAACAAAAATATTGAAATTAAGTTCATAAGTTTTTTAAATAATAAAGTACAACAAAAATAAAACTTCAAGTCTAGAGGTTACTGTTTTTCGAGAGTTTGAGATGAAATATATGAGAGCAGAGCAACGTGAGAGTGTTGTGCTGTTTGCGCAATATTGAGAAATGAGAACTCAAAGTAGTCTGAGGTTTTTTTGCAGCCGTGACTGTGAGAAGACTAAGTCTGAGAGTTTCTAAGTTAAGATTTGTATTGTGATGTGAGTATGCAAGATATTTTTTACAAGTAGTTGTGCCTGTTTTATTTTTGGGAATGCGCTAACTTGGGATATGAAGGGACAAAAGAAACACCATTGCAGAGAACAACAAATATGAGAATAAAAGACATGTCATATTTTTTTTTAATGGGATAGCACAACTGGTTGAACTAGTTGAGTTAATGGTTAAAGAAGTTGGAGGTCCAAGACTCAAGTCTTGGCAAGGATAAAAACTAACATATAATGTAATATACTACCAACTAACAATTTGTCATTAAAAAAAAGAGTTTTTTTTAACGGAGACTTAACAGTTATTGACGGTAGGGGATGTCTCTATCAAGTCATAAAATAGAGGGGGTGTTAGTGACACATACACAAAGCTCATGGGAGATTAATGTATTTTTCCCTTTGTTTTTTTAATAGATGTGGCCTATCTAAAAAAATTAACTTAATAATAATATATATATTGTAAAAAAAACTTAATAATATATATATATTGGTTTGGTTCGGTTTGTTCATCGATTTTTAAAATTTGATCCGACAAACGAACCAAACCACATCGATTTTCAATTGGTTTGGTTCGGTTTTTTATCCAAACCATAACAATTGGTTTTTTCCGATTTGGATTAGTTTACATCGTCGATTCAATTGAATTTTTCTGATCTGCTTACATCCCTACCAACAGGTGAAACTAGAAAGTAGAAGAAAGAATTAAGATAATATATGAATATCTTACAATATCCACCCATCCGGTGTACGTTCTCTTTGTTTTAGGTTTATCGATCCATCTTAATTTGTATTCAAGACTAAGACCATGATCTTCATGATCTACATAATCTATATGAGAATATAAAATTAATTGTGCCAATATATATATATATATATATGATCTACATGAGAATAGATTATTAAATTTTAGTGGACTTATACAAGTTTTTGTGATCAACAAAGAATTTAATTTTTTAACTGAATATAACATGCATTATCGTGTGGACACGATTACTGTTGAAAAAACATGATTGGTAAAATCTAGGCATAATAAATGACTGTGTGGTTTATGGAATGCTTTTGGGGTGTATATATATATAAAAGGAGGGATCCGTTGACTCCAGGAGTAGGTTTTCATTGACTTATTACGCTTAATAACTCGATATCGGCATTATATTTCTTCAATTTAACCGTTGAATTCAAAGATTTCATTGAGTATATCAATTCCACAAATTTTTATAAAAGATCAAAATCGTTTGATACTTTTTCTAATAATTTCAATTGAACGTGCGACAAACTTTTAAAAAAACCGTTGAATTTCTATAGTCTGAATACATAACTACATTTTTTGGAATTTTATAAAAAAATTTAGAGTTGATATACTCAATGAGATCTTTGAATTCAACGATTGGATTGAAGAAATATAATGCCGATATCAAGTTATTAAGCGGAGTAAGTCAATAAAGACTTACTCCTGGAGTCAACGTAAGGTTTGTAATATATATATTTTTCTTTCTAATATGCCTTTTTATTATTACCATTAACAATAAGGTTTCTAAAGGAAAGACGAAAGAGTTTCGGGTTCGGTAATTCATAATTCAGCTATAAAGTAAGTAGAGTTTGGTAAAAAATTGTTTTCACCTTAAATCTAACTATTCATCAAGAGTAAATATAATTCATTATATCACTCAAGCTCAATATATTGATTTATTGTGTTTTTGTATGTATTGTTAGATATAGATCTAGCCATTTAGGAACAATTGAGATAGATTAACCTCTGCTATATACGGTATATGAGAGGAAGCAGTATAATTTTTTGTGTGTTTTCTATTTTCTTTCTCTCTGCTTTTGTTTGCATTGTGTTTCTCTAGTCTTTACTTATCTGCTGCATTTTCTCTTAAAGCTAGAAAAGATTTTAACTTCCAAAAACACAATTCAACACCCCTTCTTGTGTTTTTCACACCTTCATGCATAAGTTCCAATGTCAATTTACTATATTTACTTCCTTAACCAGTACCCGGGTGTCGCGGTGATTTTTGGATATCGAGTTATTAATTAACTTCGAATCGCAATTTAATGTTCCACCACCGATCTTTAATTTATCCGAGGGAAAGGGAAAAAGTTCGAAAAAACCCTATATTTAAGAGAACAAGGTTCGGGGGTTGGTTATACGAAGGGAAGGTATTAGCACCCTAAGTATCTATAGTACTCTATAGGAACCTCTTGTTTTATTTCTATCTATGCGCTTTATTTTAATTGCTTGTAAAAAAATGTATAAGTATAGAATTAAAGTGAGGATAAAAAATGCTTAAAATGATGAGAAAGAAGAAAAATGTTTTTGTTGATTTTATTGATTGAAGAGACGAGTCTCATGCCTACGTACCCGAGGGATCAAACCACCGTAGTTCGGGATAAAAAGACCGAGTAAATTTGTTTGTTTGATTTTTAAAGTTTTGAAAATGGTTTTAAAATACCAAAAGCCAAAAGTGGCAAAATGTGAGTTTGATTGATGTTAATTTGTGAAGAAAGTCTATATGGTTAAATTGATTGAGATTTGATGATGAAAATAAGATGCGGACGCTTGGTTTAAAATCCAAGGTTTGTTGAGAAAATATTTGAAGTGATAAAAGACACTTGGTTTAAAATCCAAGGTTTATGCATGATTAATGATGTATGAATGAAGAAAAATGCACTTGGTTTAAAATCCAAGGTTTTAGGCGAGAAAAAGGACACTTGGGTTAAAGTCCAAGGTTTTAGCGATAAAAGGAGCCGTTGGTTTAAAGTCCAAGGCACTTGGTTTAAAATCCAAGTTCGCGGTAAAAAAGCACTCGGGTTAAAATCCGAGGTTTTCGCGGTAAAAAGAAACGTTTGGTTTAAAGTCCAAAGTTTGAAAAGTGTACAATGACAAAATATTTTTGATGATATGTGAAAATGAATTATGTTGACTTTTTGAAAGAGGTTTTGACCTCATTTTTTGAGAATAAAATGATTGACTATTTTTGAAGAGGTGTTGACCTCATTTTTGAGAATAACATGACTAACTATTTGATTGGTATGTTGGGTTAAAATAAAAAGGTAGCGCTAAAATTATTAATGTCGCAATAGGCAAAATAAGCGCGAAGACGATCCGTAATGATATTTTGATCAAAACGGTGTCTTTTCCCTCGGAATTAAATATGCTAACGACTTGCGGAAAGCGATAAATAAATATGCATGAGATGCGATTTTTCCATTTATACTGTACATTTTTCCTAATTACATTCTAAGGTATTTGCAAGGAAAAATAAATATGAAATGAATGCAACATGATACTATGCAATTTATTTAAATTTACATCAAGTCCTAAAAAAATACAATCTAATGTCTTTACAATGCAAAAAAATAAATAAATAATTAGGCAAAAATCAAAATAAACACAGAAGGGGGGTGCAAATATCAAAAACAAAATAAAAGGGGGTGCAGAAAGCACGTAGAAGACCAGGCCCAGTCCAGAAAAAGGCCCAGCTGCAAAAAAGTAAATGGTTTGATCAGGGCCGTCTGATTGATCAGACGTCCCTGATTTGATCACAAGAGAAGTAATCACGGACGTTGGATTTAGATCAGCGGGCCATAGGCGCGCAGGTGCACCGTAAGACCGTGCACCTGCGCGCACAGGATCATTACGGAGATATAAATACAGGAACCCTAATTGAAAACAGATTTCTCTTCCTTTCTTCTCAACCTCGCCGTCTGTTCCTTCTTTCTCTGTTCTCTCTCACTCTCAAAAACACCACACCAATTTTCAAAAGCTTCAACACAAAACCCCCACAAAAATCAAACCCCAACCCAAATATAAAGTAGAAACAAACAAATACATAACAAAATGTCCAAATCGAAAGGAAAAAACGGATTGAAGAAAAAGAAAGAAGGATAAACACCTCGTGTTTATCTTTTCCTGGATTTGGTTCTGATTTTGCTCTTATCTCCTTCGTTTCTGTTGTTGTTGATTTCGGTTTCTTCTCCTTCTTTTCTGTTTTTTCGATTTTTTGGTTTTGATTTCTGGAACGGGGATGTTTGATTTGTTGATTTGGGATTTGGATTTTGATCCAGATTTGGATGTGGTTTTTTTGTGGTTCGTATTTTCTTTCGATTCTGGGTTCGGATGAGCGAGGGTTGATGATGAATGGATTTGTGTTGTTTGTGATTTTGGAATTAATTCTGGGTTTGATTCTGGTTTGTTTCAGAATAGCGATGATGATGAAGATGATATTTGAATTCTATTTTTTTTTATTTTTGTTTGATGAAAGTGTTATGCGGCTGATGCTCCTCCTTTTTTCCTTTGGAAACTGTGTACTATTTGTACTGTGTGTCAGACCTAGGGTTTGGCAGATGAAAAATACCATATTTGGACAAAACTGCCCCTTTGGGCCTGGACAAAAAAAAATCTGATCTGGACTTCTATAAAAAAATACCAAAAAAGGATAATACAAATAAACAATTAAAATAAAAATAATAATAATATATATAATAATGAAAAAACGAAAAAAATGAATAAAAATAATAATAATAATAGAATAAAAAAATGAAGCAAATGAGAATAATAATAATAATAATAATAAAAATAAAATCAAATAAATGAGGTATTTTAAAATACCTCTCTGCCGGGCACTGTTTAACATTTTCCTAAAATAAAAGGTTACATTGGGAATCGTCAAACAAAAACTCTTTACCATTATTCTCTAAAAACGTGCACATCTTTCCAAAACTAGCGAGGTCGGTTGCATTGGGAATCATCAAACAAAATAAAAGGTTGCATTGGGAATCATCTAACAAAAACTCTTTACCATTATTCTCTAAAAACGTGCACGTCTTTCCAAAACCAGCAAGGTCATGCTTTCCCAATGTAACCCTAAATAGTTCAAAAAAACAACTGGCCCAAAACAACCATATATATATATATATATATATATATATATGTTGTATGTTAAGAAGTAACAACAACAATACATTGCCTCCTCCTCTTGCCTTCTCCTCTTTCCTTCTCCTCTTTGCTTCTTCAACAACATCAATGCCCCTTTTTGCTTCTTCTTCTTCTTCTTCTTCTTCTTCTTCTTCTATAATAGTGAAAAAGGGTTATATAAATTTCTTCTCCTACTCTATTTTGTTCTCTGCTATAATATGTGCTTGAACAACACCAAGAATCAACCCTTTTTTAAACTTCCTCTCCAACCTCACTCTTTATGTGTTTTTTTATATAAAAAAATGATTCTGTCAAAAACAACTTAAAAAACTCAGATTTAGTTTGTTTATTGAAATTTAGTCGTAAGTTGTTCTTTCAAGCATTTGGATTTTAGTTTTGATTAGTTTTTCATGTGATTTGTAGTTAGTCAAACTGAAAGATGAAGATGATGTACTTGCAAATATTTTTTTATTAAGAAAGGGATTTTATTTTCATTAAAAAGAATTTGAAAAGCCAACAAATATTTTTTTAATTCACTAGACTGAATCCGACGAGATTTACCAGTTTTTTTGGACGATTCAACATACTAATGGTTTTTAGTAGTCATTCAGACCGATGGATTGTCGGTTCCCAGTCTAATCGATCGAACCAGACTGTTCGATCCGGTTCTTAAAATTTTGCTTATAACATTATTAATTACATTTTGTGAATGGTTAATTATTGAAATTTTACTTATATGATGCTATTTTATTTTAATTATTAAAAGAATCTGAACTTTGAACTCTTTATGAGTCTTCTATAATTCCTTCTTTGAACTCATGAGATGTGTTTTGTGTTTTTGTTGCAAATTATAATTCATTGTATGAACTCATGATATGAACACTTTATGTTGTTTGGAGTCAAGCACACTCAAGAGACTTGCCAGATTTGGTGGCATTCGAGGCTATTAAGGTAAATATATTTAAGGAATATTTATTACTGTCAACAAATATGTCAACAAATTTAACATGGTATATGGACTTTTTTACCGTTCTATCAAATGTCTTTTAGTTAACATGAGTATTCGTCTTAATTACATTATGGAGTCATTATGGATCGATACCTAATGCAACATAGTTGGGAAAAAATCTTAGCCAAATAGTCCGTTTTTTAATCCTTGTTTATCATCGTTGTTTCACTAATGTTTCACAACTATTTGCACAATGTTGTTTCACTGATTGTACTTGAGATGATTAATTGTTGTTTCTCAAGAAAATAATTATGCTTAGCTCTTAGGAATACATATTTTATTAACATCTCTTAGTTTCTTAATCTCAAATGAAAATATATACTTTTATACTCGAAATGATTGATGGCGATTTTTCGAGGAAATACTTGTGTTTAGCTATTAGGAATACATATTCTGGAAACATCTTTTAGGAAATTTTATATTTTGTTTGCTAGCACTTTCTAAAATATTTTCAAACAATTTAAAAAGTTGTCAGAAAATATGACTCTTAAAGGTCCTAGTGGAGTTGCGTGTAATGTAGGGCTGACAACTAGAGATGATACCTTGTTCTTCACAAAAGGTTGGCAAGAATTCATGAAAGACTACTCTTTGAGAGATAATGATTTCCTTGTCTTTTAAGTACAATGGAAAATCACATTTGAGGTTTTAATCTTTGATGGAGAGATTAAAATCTGAAAGTGTGATTCACCGTTGTACTTAAAGATAAGGAAATCATTCTCTTTCAATGAGTGGTCTTTCATAAATTCTTGTCAATTGTTCATGAAATACAAGGTATCATCTCTAATCGTCAGCCCTATATTCCACACAACTCCACTAGGACCTTTAAGGGTCACATTTTCTTGCAATTTTTTAAAATTGTTTGAAAATGTTTTAGGAAGTGCCTACAATCAAAATATAAAATTTTATAAAAGATATTGCTAAAATATGTATTCCTAAGAGCTAAACATAACTGTTTCCCCGAGACACCGCCATCAATCATCTCAAGTTAAAAAGTATAAATTTTCATTTTAGTTTAAGAAACTAAGAGATGTTGCTAGAATATGTATTCCTAAGAGCTAAACATAATTATTTGCTTGAGAAACAATAATGAACCATCTCAAGTACTATTGGTGAAACAACAAGGATTAAAAAGAAGCACTATTTGGCCAAGACGGTCTCCTCAAACAAGAATGATTCTATAATGTAATCAAGATGAATACTCATCATGTATATTTAGTAAAGCAAGATACTAATGAAATAATATTTTTTTTCTTTTTTGACAACTAATATTAGGGATAATTGTAGTATTTATACTAAATTCTAAAAAAATAATATTATTATAATTATTTTACTCTACTGTACATTGCTTTTGTATTTTATTTCTACTATTTATATGAGACCTGTATTTCAAAACTACTTATTAATAATAAATTTATGTTTATAATTTTGTAATTTTCTTATATATGTCAACCAACTATTTTACTAGATTGGTCGAGTTTTCTCACAATTTTATTAACCAACAAGCATTGCAGACAAAATTCGGTACTTTCAGGGAAAATTAAAACAATTTTTTTTTTGAGGAGACTGTTGATTTCAAAACTAATCACATTTCTTTACTAAGGATTAAGAAGATCATGAAAGTAGACGAGGAAGTGAATAAGATAGCAACTGAAGCACATATTATGTTCATATTCCTCATCAACTTTCATGATCTTCTTAATCCTCAGTAAATGAATGCGGTTATTTTTTAAATCAATAGTCTCCTCAATTTCTTTGTTTTGATTCACCCAGAAAGTACCGAGTTTTGTATGCAATGCTTGTTGGTTAATAAAATTGTGAGAAAACTCGTCAATCTCGTTATATATTTGGTTGACATATATAAAAAATTACAAAATTATAAACATAAATTTATTATTAATAATTGCAGTCTTTTTATACTAAATTCTATAAAAATAATATTATTATAATCATTATACTCTATTATACACTGCTTTTATATTTTATTTCTACTATTTATATGAGACATGTATTTCAAAACTTGTTATTAATAATAAACTTATGTTTATAATTTTTTAATTTTCTTATATATGTTAACCAAATATTTTATTAGATCGGCCAACTTTTCTCACAACTTTATTCACCAACAAGAATTGCAGACAAAACTCGACACTTTCTGGCCAAATCAAAACAAAAAAATTGAGGAGACCGTTGATTTCAAAACTAATCGCATTTCTTTATTGAGGATTAAGAAGATCATTAAAGTGAATAAGATAGCAGCTGAAGCACCTATTATCTTCATCTTCATGATGGCAAAGAGTACACATACTTGGTGCTTCGGTTAATATCGTATTCATTCCCTCGTTTGCTTTCATGATCTTCTTAATCCTCACTAAATGAATGCGATTATTTTTGAAATCAATAGTCTCCTCAATTTCTTTGTTTTGATTCACCGAGTAAGTGCCGAGTCTACAATTATTGTTGGTTTATAATTTTGTAGTTTTCTCACAACTTTATTCACCAACAAGAATTGCAGACAAAACTCGACACTTTCTGGGCAAATTAAAACAAAAAAAATTGAGGAGACCGTTGATTTCAAAACTAATCGCATTTCTTTACTGATGATTAAGAAGATCATGAAAGTAGACGAGGAAGTGATTAAGATAGCAGCTGAAGCACCTATTATGTTCTTGATGGCAAAGAGTACACATACTTGATGCTTTAGTTGCTATATCTTATTCACTCCCTCGTCTGCTTTCATGATCTTCTTAGTCCTCAGTAAATGAATGCGATTATTTTTGAAATCGACAGTCTCCTCAATTTCTTTGTTTTGATTCACCTAGAAAGTACCAAGTTTTGTTTGCAATTCTTGTTGGTTAATAAAGTTGCGAGAAAACTCGCCAATCTCGTTATATATTTGGTTGACATATATAAAAAATTACAAATTTATAAACATAAATTTATTATTAATAATTATAGTCTTTTTATACTAAATTCTATTAAAATAATATTATTATAATCATTATACTCAATTATACACGTTGCTTTTATATTTCATTTGTACTATCTATATGAAAACTAGCTATATTTCAAAACTTGTTATTATTAATAATAAATTAATTTATGTTTATAGCTCGGAGACACTTGCAACCTCTTGAGCTTTAAATTCTCTCTGTTCATGGATGAAAGTATCAATAAAGCTAATTTGCTGAGGCAATTTTGGCAAAAGTGATATATAATTAAATCCCTTAATCATTGTGTGGATTGATAGATGATTGACTAGTGAATATAAACAATATATGTTGAAAGAGATCAATGCCTTTAAATTGATCTCAATTACCTTTAATGATTTGTATATATAGTTATGCTCGACCTTAAAATTTAACATAAAGTATTCTAAATATGTAGCATAAAAATAGAAGTTGATGAGTTATAAAAACCACAATAGATTGACATTCATGAGATGATAAGGCAGAAATATCTAAATCCAAATACAATTTGATTCCAACTTGATAAACCTGCACAACAAACACATATTTTAAACATCATTAAAAACATTTTATTACATTGATTATAGCAAAATTAGGAAAAAAATTTATAAAACATTGTTCCTATAAATATGTAATTAAATTATACTTGTATCCCTGTGAGCTTAACTCAATTGGTAGGGATATCACATTATATGTGCAGGAGTCCGGGTTCGAACTCAGGACACTCTAGTTATGTAACTAGATTTTGCTATACAGAAAGGTTTAGCGGCGCAATTTGTTGCCCGTCTACCTTTAGTTCATCTGTAATTATTTTTAAATATAAAAGATCCAATGACAATAAAAAAAAAATTCAAATCAACTAAATACATTAAAAAATTCAACAATCTAACCAATAAATTCAAATAACTTACATTGGGATGGAAAATGAATTCAACTTTTTAACTACCATTTCAACTTAGTGGAAATTTGAAATGATCTATGAGGATAACAGAATAATGACTCTATTATAAAAGAGATCTTTTAGACATATTTTATTAATAAATTTTCGAGCAATGCTATTGCACTAGTGCATACTCATAGTTATAAGCAGTGTTTTAAAAACCGTACCGGTCATCGAACCGATGAGAGTACTGGATTACTGGTTCATTGGTCGAACCATCGGGTTACTGGTTGAACCACATGCATAAACTGGATCAAACCGGATAAACCGGAGGAATGAACCGGTCTCTTTAATAAAATTATATAGCTATTAAACCGATCGAACATGATGACTCGATTTCTTAAAAAGTTAATGACAACTAAAAATTTAAAATGTCATAATGTCGCAACTCACAAGTTCTTAAATTCAAATCTTAAATATTGTCACCACGCACTATAAAATAGTACAAATTACAAAACCAAATAGATTTTTAAAAAAGTCTAGTTGCAACATAATCTAATCGCAATATAAACGAAATAACAAAGTCTAATAATAAATTTAATTCCAAGGAGACATATTTGTTTCCGACACTATTTGTTTTAGTTTAGTTTTTTCTATTTACTTTTAAAAAAAAAATTATGCAAAAAAAATAACGTCATTTTGATTTAAAAAAAAAAAAAGCAGACGCAATCAAACCGGCGGTTCTAGAAAACCGCCGGTTTGCCGGTTTTTTCGGTTTTTAGCGGTTCACTCCGGTCTAACTACATGACGTTATTAATCTTTTTCATACAACATGAATTACATTTTTTAATATGCGTAAAAATGTCAAAGTGACATATATTTAAAAAATTTAGTGTTATTTTAAAATAGACAACTGACAAATAAATTTGTCTATATGTTTATGAGAGCAAATACTAGCGTCACCTTCTCACACACTCTTTTAACACACTTCAATAAAAATTTGTCATTTTTTTTTGACTAAAAATAAAAGATATTCATTCATTCAAATTGATAGAGTACATCGATGTAATACAAATTCAAATTCGCTAAAAACAAAAAGGATGAATATGCAAACAAACTCACAACATCCATGTTAATAGCGTAAAACGGCAAATTACATACGCCTACATATATGACTATATTGAAGTGTCTGGAATGTCCATGCCCCCAGATCTGTAGCGTTCATGACACAAAAGTCGACATTGGATAGATTTGCACTTGATCGGATCTAATCCTTCAACCTGAAACAAATGAACACCGCACAAAGACGGGAAAATAAAATACACCGCACAGAGACGACACAACACAATACACCGCACAAGGACGAGATAACAAATAACACAAAATCAAACAAATATGTGAAAAATCACACTTATTTAATAACGAGAAAGAAAAAATAATTTGGAGGGGTGATTTGACCTGAAATCACCCCTCTTTGATAAACTAAGAAGAAGAAAAAAGGTAACTGATAGAGTTAGAACTTAGGAGAGGAGAGAAAAAGAGATCAATAAAATTTGTCATGTCATTCACTTCTTTTGGTATTTAGCCTGCTGTTTCATATTAATTATTTGTTTTAAATTTATTATTTTTAAAATTTATCTATTCATCTTCCTTATTCATTTTAAATTTATCTATTCATCATCCTCATTCAGCCAAGAGCAAGTGTTAGGTGTTGTCTCTTCATGTTCTGCAATTTCTCGACGGCAATACCCAAATTTTCGTGTTCTACAAGTTCTCCATAGCAACATCCAAATTGACGAACACAACAATTTGAAAATATTCTCCAAATTCCCATTGAAAATTAAATCGATCCACCAAATGAATGTTATTATAGATATGGAGGAAAAAACCTTCAACAAAAAGTGGAACCCAACAAAAATGGATATTTGTTAAGAGCATGCGACAAGACAAATGACTGCTAACAATATTTCTTTGTGCGAGATAGATTTGAAAATGTTGCATTTTTTTCTTCAGAATATTGCCTTACATTATTTGTTTTTTTTTTTTTTTCTTATTTGACAATATTTTTTAACAGGTTGATGAATAAAAAATGTGAATGACATCTTGACCAAAAAAATAAATAAAATGTGAATGACACTACTATTAGAGTGTGTTAAAGGAGTGTCTTTGAGAGTGTGATATTAGCACCTATCATATTTATGAATATAAAATTGCAAAACATCTATTTTGTCGATATTATATATAGTAACATTCAAGACATTATATCAAATGCGAAATATAAATAAAGTTGAATAGAAATTAAAATTATGAAATTTTAAGAAATTGTTCATTTACTTTATACTTGAAAATATGAAAATTTTCAACATGTGACATTTATTTATAATTAAATAAAATACCAACAATGTTTATAGTCAGGTCTTAGGAACAATGCTTAGCACGAACTTAGAATTTTCCAATTTTTTATATTGAAAAATATAAGTCTAACCACTAAATTACTTAAAAATAAAAAATATAACCAACATGAGAAACTCCTAGGTAAGTGGTGGTGGAGGGTTAGGAATGAGAAAGAATCATTGTGGTACTTAGTTTTAGAAAAGAAATATGGTCCTAGCCTTGAAGAGAATAACAGTAAGAGTTCAATATGGTGGAGAGACTTAAATGACATAAGGATGGTTCAAGAGCGAGGAGGAAAGGGCTGGTTTGAGGAACACCTTAGGAGAGTGGTGGGAGATGGAAAGGAAACATCCTTTTGGAAAGATCCATGGGTGGATGGGGACACTTTGAAGAGTCTCTTTAGGAGACTGTATGATTTATCTATGGATAAGGAGGCTTGTGTAGCATAAATGATAGAAGAAGAAGATGGAATGAAGAAGATTAAGTGGAGATGGAGGAGGAGGTTATTCCAATGGGAAGAGGACATGGCGGAGGTTTGTAGTGGGTTAGTGCTAGGGGTAAAGAGGGTGGAGAGTGTGGGAGACAAATGGGAGTGGGTTCTGATGCCTAAGCGGTACTCGGTGGCAAGACACGAGGTCCTAAAGTGCAATGCGAGTATGTCTCCTTCACTTAAACTGTTAATCTGCCCTCTGTGATTCGAGTATGACTCCTTGTTTTCTTCCCTGCTGAAAGCTCTCTGAGATTGAATGGACATAATTGTTTGGTGTCTCTTCTTTGTTGGCTCATCTTGGAGATTTCTGCTGCACTTGAACTAGCACCTGTTGAAAGTTTCTAAGGACTGGGAGGTTGTCTCTTCTAGTTAGATTATTTGAGAGGTTTCATTGTATTTTTTCTAACAGAATTGATGTTGTTTCTTGAGGCATGCTATGCTAGTATGTTTTGTTGTCTTAGTTGATTATGAATTTGGAAGAATCATGCCCTTTGTCTGTCTGTATTGGCTGGATTTGGTTTGGGAATTTGCACTTCTTGTGCATAGTTCCCTGTTTTTTAATAATAATTTTTTGCTTCTACTAAAAATAACCAACATGAGAAACTAAAAAGCAGAAGATAGTAAATAAATATATATCTTACAACATCCTAGCTTCCTTCAATTTCTCCTTATTCTTGTTCTCTTTGATCCATCCAAAAATCCATGTTGGTTTGGGACCATTTTTCTTGGATGTTGGTCTTCCCTCTTTCTCCCCTGTACTTGTAGAGAATATATAATTAATCATATGCATATATATGATATAGACAAGAATAGAATATTAAATTGTTAATAAACGTATAGAATTAGTAAATTTAATGAGTAAAATTTATATTATGAAACTTTAAAAAAAGTTAATATTATATAAAGTTAATACTATTAACTAAATTAAAATAATATATAATTTGAGATTTAAAAAAATGTGAGGTCTAAGATGTCCGACTTACTTGTAGTTCATTTGGGCCGGCCCTGCAACAATAACCAACTCTAACGCAAATATAATAAAGGAAGAAAATAGGGTGTACATGTGGTTGTTCAATCAATACTTTTAACGAAGATTGTTAATGACATGGACTGAAATGACTAACCCAAGATGCATTCAATGTGTTTTTATTTTATTTTTAATTTTGTTGTTTGTGGAGAGACTCTTGTGACAACACTATATATCTAGGCATTGAAATGAGTGTTTACTTAAAATTGTTTGAATATAAAGTAACGGAAGGGAATATCAGATTTAGAAAAGGGTGTCTCGTCATGGTGTTACGTTGATATGAACGACTATTCAAAGCTTCAGGTTAACTACTAATTTGTAACATACTAATAACTAATATTTTGTAAATAAAAAAAGTGACATTAACCATAAATTTAAAACAAGAGTGTGGTGTTAGTTGTAATTTAAGGAGATTTTAAGAAATCTAAATGTAAATTTTCGCTTTGTTATCAACTAATTTTTTCTTACCGTCATAATAATGAGTTTTTTCTTTTTTAAAGTTTTATAAAAAAATTTGTTTTTATAATAATGAGTTGCACAGTGACTATTCACCTCATCTTTTATTATTTATTTAATAAAATATAAGAATTGTTAATAAATCGTGTATAGCTGACCGTGGACCAATTTTTTATATGGTCCACCTTGGAATGCCACCATTATTAAAACCTAAATTATATAACTCCAAATTTGTGATGAGTCCTAATATAGTATTACTTTACTTTTATTTCAGAAACTAAAATTCAAAATAGTCAAAGCAAATCCAGAAAAGCACCCATGCCATTCAAATTAAATAATTTATAGATGATATGTTGTTTAGCCACTCTGACCACCACAAGGTGATGAAGCAGAGCAATACAAGGAATAAATTATATATTTTTTCTCTCATATTAATCTCTATAATTAAAAAAATATACAATTTTAATCAATGAAGAAATCTCGGAATTAAATAAAAAATTAACAATTTACATATTTCTCACGACCACATTAACTTTCAAAGTATATTTCAAAATATAAAGATCAAATGAATGAGATCTATAACTGTGTAAAATTCAATTTTTTTTCTGTATGTACAGAGAAAAGGAGAATGTAATTATCCTGTAATTTCCCTACAAAGTACAACACCCCCATCTAGATCATCAATCTTTTTTTCTTTTTAAATGAAATTAAAAAAAAAGCAAGATTGACCCAATAGGCCAATACTCATCTTCATTAACTTAATACACCTAAACTAATCTAAATGAACCTTAATCCATTTCAGGGATGCTTTGAAGTGCAGGCCTCCAAGATGTTTGAAGTGATTTATAGCCATTACTATGATTCATCAATTGGGCTAAAACTTGTTCCACCTTTAACTCCCTCATGTCCACTTTGCTTAGCAATTCTTCTAATTGCTTCTTGGTAATCTTGATCTTCACTTCGGTAGTCGTTTTGGCACCGGCATAGTTGTTTTTGGCCACATAATCGCCTTTGGATGACGAAAAATCCCAATCTTCATCGTCGGTTGCATAGTTGGTTGATGATTGTTGCTTCAAGCAGTTTCCCATTTTTTATTTGCTAATTTTTTTTAGTATTGCTTTTGCCTATTTTAAATTTGAGTGTTGTTTTGCCTATGCAAAGATGAGAGAGAGGGAAAGAAAGAGAGAGAGGGAGAGATTTCTTTTGAAGATTGGAGAGAGTTGGGTGATATATAGGAGAGAAAAACATATGAAGATGCATGGAATGGAGTAAAAGATGAGGAATGAGTCATACTTAATTTATTTTAATGAGCAAGGTGGTTGTTTCCTTTATTTATTTTCTTAGGTGGAAAGTAGTAGGAAAGTGGGGCCTATATATGCAAGAAGTGGTTGTTCTTGGTTTTGTCTAATGATGATAATGATAGTCAAATAATTTTAGTCCAAAAACTTTAGATAAATACTCCTACTAATAAACTCACCACGGAAATATTACTATAGGAGTGTAGTATATATATGCATAAATTCATCTTTAATTTAATTCACTACACCTACCATAGTTTACACAAATGGACCATATTAAACCGGTTGCATCACAAAGTTGATTGAATAAGTTTAGTCCTACTTGTACACCACATGTGTAATAAATCTTTATACTATGAGACATAAATCATATATTAATATGTTATTTCTTATATATGAATAAGAATTGAACCCAATACTTAAAAGTTTACACCACTTGAACAATATAGACATCAAGCATTTGATTAATAAATTGTTAATTAAGATTTGCTAAGAAGCATTAGGTTAGAGTACATTAAGTTTTTACCTTCTTGATGATGAACACAATCTTGGATTAGATTAGATTAGATAGAGTATTAGGCATCGACAACAAGATATCGAACACAATCCCTGAACTTCGAGCCTTAATGGACATCGACAATAAGATATCAAACACAACCTCTAAACATCAAGACTAAAAGACGAAAGTGTTACAAGTAGTTGTCGGGTACTAAACATCTTACTTATTTAAAATCCAAACACATGTGTAAGTATGCAACTTACATTTTGTTGTCGGTACTCATATTGTGAAGAGTTTATAGTTATAATAATTTATTAAGGCACGCAACAGCCGATATAGTAGTATTAGTGAAAGGGTATGTGGTGTGAAAAGGGTGTAATTAGGAATCTCAAAACATGAAAGTGTGAACACAAACTAGTGAATGGGATCTTTTGAGTGAAGATGCTATTTGGCCATTACTCATTCACAATCACGTGCACATGCCTCACCTATACCCACTTTTCCTTGTTTTTAATTGTGTCTGCTAGTAAAAGATTATTGCATGTTTAATTGCAGTTTTGGTCCTCCTATTTTTATAACTTTGCAGTTTTAGTCTCTCTATTTTAAAATTCGACAATTTTGGTCTCCCAAATCCATATTTTGTCTAAAATATGGTGATAAAACATGTTTTGAATCAACTTTTTTTAAAGGATCTTTCTTACAATTTCACCGATCTTGATATTTTCTTATCATCAGATCACATACCACGTCGTTTAAAATATATCACATCATTGATTTATAGTAAAAAATTAAAATAGGAGGACCAAAACTGTCGAATTTTAAAATATGAGGACTAAAACTGCAAAATAGTGAAAATAGGGGACCAAAACTGCAATTAAGCCATTATTGTATGCTATTTTTTTTTTTTTTTTAAATTAAAGTATTTTCTACATATAATTATAGAGATTAATTTTCAAAATCATCTCCTAACAAATTTTTTTATGCGTACTGATTAGAGTTTAAACTTTTAAATCAAATGATTAAGAGATTCAAATATCTATCATTATTTTACATCATATGATTATTGCATGCTGATGCTAATTCTATCCATCTTGTGAAATGTTGCGGAAGATCATGCACAATATTGTGCTTTATAGTTAGACTAAAACTTAGCACAAATATGTATGCACAAAATTTCATTTTGGACTCTATTCACTTTGATACTTCCTCTTATATTTAATATAAAACACTATATTTTATATATTGAACAACTAATATATCTCACTTATGTTATAGATAATATACATTAATTATTTAATGTATTTAAAAAATATTTTTTCTCTTACGAATACAATTGTTAAATTTTTTTTTTTGAATGGCATATATATATATATATATATATATATATATATATATAAATAAAAAATAACACAACATAAGAGGTTACAAAAGGAGAAAACAAACAGAGAGGAGTACCAGAAGTACCCACAAAAGAAGAAAACAAAAAGAAGATAAAAACCCCAAAAAACACAAACACCACCAGACATCAACCACCCAAATCCATTACCACAACAACTAGTAAGTAGTAACAGTGAAAGGTAAGGACAAGGGAAATGACGATGACTATACCTTGTAGATTGTATATGTGTTAATGATACAATTTTTTTTGTTAAGTAGTTTTGTGGCTAGAAATTTCATTCTTAAGATGGATAAGTGGAATGATCCCAAAGATTCGAATCCCGGTTCCCTGCATATATAATACAATATTCATGTCAACTGAGTTAAGATCAATTTTTTTTAATGATACAATAACCACAACAAACATTATATTGTAGTTAATACATTTTTATTGAATAAAAAAAATTATATGAATATCATATGTAATCTCCCTTTCACTTATTTATGAACCATGTTCTCGTGTCTCCCTTCTTCAAAATTAGTACTACTATTTGACTAATTTAAATTTAACAATCCTCAAATTTGTCTGCACTTAACGTAGAAAATGATAAAAAAGAAAAATGGAGATAGGGGAGCACTTTTGGAAATGCATCAATATTCCTAGCATCTCATTTACATTTTCATTATAATTATTCACTTCAAAAGACTTGTATCTCCCTAATAACAAGTTAAAGTGAAATTAATTAAAAAATTGTTTTCATTTTATTAATTAATTAAGGTAAGACCCTTTTTTTATTTTATGAAATGACATCAATTCGAGCAACACTTTGTTAGCAAAAGAAGGGGACATATAGAACCTGTTTGTTTAAGCTTTAAAAAAAATAGATTTTTTTGAAAAAAATTTAGAGATTTTGAAGAAAATCGATTTCCCGTTTGTTTATGATCATAAAAATCTATTTTTAAAAAATGGTTTTCAAAAAAATAGATTTTGAAAAAAGCTATTGAAAATAGCTTTTCATTTTGAAGAAAAAATAGATTTTTTTACTAAAATGATTTTTGAAAAAATCTGAAACAAACACCACTAAAATAAAAAAAGTGATTTTTTTTTTAAAAAAAGTAGATTTTTTTTTGAAAAAAAATCTCAAACAAACGGGCCCATAATATTAACCGGATCTAAGAGTAGATCATACAATTTTAATTTAATAAATATTAGTAAGATATTATATTTGTTCTATATTTTCTATTATTAAAAATAGTAATCATCCACTTTTAAACTATTTGATATGTCGATCTATATCAGATTGACCAATAAAAAATATGTAAATTTTTCAAATTTTTGCTTCTTTCTTGGTGATATTGATTTCCACGTCGGTTATTTTGGAGTATAACTATAGATAAAATATGTGCTCCCTAATCATAATCACCTAATTATATATATGTGGACCATGCTGTTCTTGTTTTCAAAGCTTATAAACTAGGTGTAGGACTCCACAAAACTATTTGGAATAAATGATTTGTGTGTGGTACTAATTTATCTTTGAATGATTGGGTACCCACTAATAATCCAAATGAAGATGGTAATTAGTGGCTTTCTTTGACCTATATCCTTGCTGCAAGTTGTAATGGAGCTATATAGAACACATGATGTAACAATGGATGGTTGTGAATCGATGGTTATGTATTGCATGTATATAGACATAGTATACACTATACAGTATGAGTGAACAATATCCATAATAATTCGAGAGGAAAAAAATATATGAAATTAATAGCTTTTTAGGCCCTGTTCTAGGTGGTATTATTTTATGTTTAAAATATTTTAAAATAGTTTCGATCTTGAATTTTGAAAATTTTATTATAAAAAATAATTGTTTTTTAAGTTCATTGAATAATTAATGTATTTTGTCTATATATAATATATATCAGATACATCAAATATTCAATGAACCTAAAAATTGACCAGTTGTTTCTTATAAAAAAAAACTGGAGATAGTACTAAGTATAGTAATTTTAATAAATGTCATGTTAACATGTACAATAAGGACACATGTATCTTAATATAAAATTTTGTATTTAATATTGTAAGAAATTTAATGCTTAAAATTTAAAATGTATAATTTCAAAAAACAATTATTTTTACATTTACTCTCTTATGACACATGTTAACATTCTTTTTTTTTAATAATAGTGGTTGAAAGTGGTTGACGATAGACTGTTGTTCAATTAATGATTGAGGATGGTTATAACGGTGGTTAGAGTAGCATACAATAGTGTGTGGATTGTTAGCCTAGTGGATAGATTGGTAATCGGCAGTGGTGGCCAGAGTGTGATTCATGATCAAAGGTGGATGAAGTGATAAGATAAGAGGTTGTCGATGTGGTGTCGAAGGTGGTCAAAGTGATTGACTCCCCAAAGTAAAATTTCTTTAAATTGTCTCATTTGTAATATTATTTTGTTATAAAATAATTATCACTTTAAAATACCAATGAAGCAATATTATTTTTTCCACTAATATATTCTTATTTATTGTATTTTAATTCATCTAACTATTCTTTTTTGCTACATATTCATCTAACTATTATATTTTAGTAAATAAACTCTATTTTAATTATCATTAATTAAAATTATAACTAATTATTATTTAAAAACCGCATACAACTCAGCTAGAGCACTATTTATGTGATAGAGATAGAGGGAGCATTTCAATTTGCAACTACCATAAACATTTCTATAGTGTATTTGAAAGTGGTGGGTGAGTCCAAGTTGGCTCCTTCACCCAAGCAGTAGCCATACATGTTTTATTAATTTGCTCACTTGTCATAGCAATTTCTAGTTTCCACTACAAAGTTAATTACACTATATTTTATCCAACAAAATAATTAAAAAAAATGTAGTTTTGAAAAGAAGAAAAAAACTATATGGGAAGGATTTAAAACTCTAAGCAATTGAAATGATTATATTTGAATTACCTTCATTTTTAAATGTGTGTGTTCAGATAGCGTAATAGAAAATTTCATTGTGAACATTTTTGGACCACTTTTATAATATTGATTATCAAACAAAAATGTTTATAAACGAATAGAAATTCAGTTTAAAATTCTAATTTTCTTAAAAAAAAAAATTATAAATTTTTCATAACTCTTTCTTAGGTTCTAATTACCTTAAAATTTACAATTACATTTCTCAACAACCCAGTCACCTACATGGAAACAATATTGTAATTATTTTCAATTAATTTATATCGTCCCAACTTCATTTGACCATATTGATATGCATGTTATAGCATCAACAACTTTTTTATACTTCAAAAAAAAAAAAAAACTTTATTATACGTGCAGCCAGTCATTCACTATGAAAAATGTTGGGCGCATGCTTATCTGCATATATGTGGCTCTTATTCATCATATTCTTTAGGTTATATTAAATTGTTTAAATTTGACCATAATTCTTACCAACCGTACACTCAATATGACTGGAAAGTTACCTATATATTCCCTCCAATCTTAAATATAAAAAAAATATTTGTTTTTTAGATTCATTGAAAATTTAAGGTATTTAGTTTGTATTATAAACCAAATACATTAGATTTCTAATGAATTTAAAAAATAGTTTTTCTCTTATATCTGGGATCGGAAGAGTATATGATAACTTTTCTTAACTTAATTAATTGAAGTCTTTTTAAATGAATGTAATATCATTTAATTTTCTAAGAAATTTGCTCTGGTTCTTTTTTTACATGAATTTGCTGTGGTTTCTACTTACTATAGTTTATTTTATTGATGTCAATAGTTAATTATTGTTTTTATAGTAGTTTATTTTGACGTTTCTGTCAACTTTTATTATAATTTATTTCGTTATTTCTATCAATTGAGTTAAAATTTATTGACAAATAAGTTATGTAAGAACGATTGAGTGTCGAATGATATACGTAGTATACTGTTTTAAACAAGGCAGTGTTTGAAGTTGAATCATATACTTGCTTGTTATCAATAATTGAATCAAATTGGCTAAGTTTTTTTTTTTGTAACAATTGAATTACCTTAGTTAAATACTTGCTTTTTAAGATCGATACTTGCTTCTTTTTTTTTTTGTAACAATTGAATTACCTTAGTTAAACCAAATTGAATAAGGCAATAAGCAAATTAACATATAGGTATTTTAAGATCGGCTTCATTTTAATAAGCATGAAGAAATTAAAAAATTTAAGCATAAAAAATATATATACCACAAAGACAACGAAATCTAAAGAAAATACGAATATATTACTTGAGAGATCTTTCTATGTAGACTTAGGCCCAATGTATCCGTGACTCAATCACAATTGTACAACTCATTTAAAGGGTTAAATTTATTCAACATACACGAGCAATGGCTAGCAAAAACAAAGACCAAGACCGAGGCGGGGACAAGGGCAAAGGTTGTACAACCGTCGATGAGGAAACCACCACCTTACCACCTAGTGACCAAAACTAGATTGGTATTCTAATGATGACGACCAATGGATATGGAATCAATAATGATATTCTAGTGACAAGCCCATGCTCCAGCAGCTGACGGTGTTGGTGCATCGATTGTAGTAATCTTAGTCATTCTCTCTCTCTCTCTCTCTCTTGTAGTATTTCTGGTAAGAAAAAATTATGGGAAGATTTGTTGGCCGTTAAGCTACAAGTGGGTAGTGGGGAGTGGTGTGTGGGAGGAGACTTCAACGCCGTTTTACATTCTACGGAAAGAATAGGAAGTAGTGCTGATAGTCGAATTGGAGAGAGAATTTTATTTAAGCGTTTTGTAGAGGAGATGGAGGTGATCGACGTCCCGATGTTAGGAAAGAAATTCTCTTGGTTTAGTGCCGATGGTAAATCTATGAGTCGGATTGATAGATTTTTATTGTCTGAGGGTTTCTTATCGACACAAGGTGTTTCAGGTCAGTGGATTGGTGATCGTGACATTTCTGACCATTGTCCTATCTGGCTAATGGTCTCAACCAACGACTGGGGGTCCTAAACCCTTCCGGGTGATTAATGGCTGCTTCGAACATCCCGAGTTCCTAGCTTTTGCAGAGAATTCCTGGAAGAGTTTCGAGGTGCATGGAAAGAAGGCTTATGTGCTGAAGGAGAAATTTAAACTTCTAAAAGAATGCTTAAGAAAGTGGAATAGAGAGGTTTTCAGACTTCTTGATCTCAATATTGACAAGATCGACGATGAAAGATTTAAACGAAATTGAAGGCTTGTTGGGAGAAGATGAGATAAATTTAGAGTTGACAAGAAGGTAAGGGTTAAATAAAGAGTTTTGGACACAACTTCATCTTAAAGAGAGTCTTCTAAAACAAAAATCTAGACTGCGGTGGGTTAAGGAAGGCGATTCGAATTCGACATATTTTCACGCTGCCATTAAAAGTCATAGAAGAAGAAATCAATTGGTAGCCCTTAAAAATGGTGATCTTTGGATCCAGGGTGTGGAAGAGGTTAAGGGGTTCGTGAAAAATTATTTCGCGAACAATTTTAGGGAGAGTTGGGAGGGGAGGCCGAACCTTAATGGGATCCATTTTCAAACTCTTTCTGTTGAGGATAACTCTTTGTTGTTGGCACCTTTTTCCATTGAAGAAGTTAGAGAGGTTATTTGGAGTAGTGATGGTAACAGATGTCCAGGACCAGATGGTTTCAATTTCAATTTCTTAAAGGTTTGTTGGGAAGTCATCAAAGGGGACATTATGAAGTTTTTATATGAATTTCATAATAATGCAATTCTTCCAAAGGCAATCACTGCATCGTTCCTGACTCTCATACCCAAGAAAGATCATCCGCAAGCTCTTTCGGATTATCGACCTATTTGTTTGGTGACCAGTTTGTATAAGATTTTGTCAAAGGTCCTAGCAGCTAGATTGAAGAAGGTTCTGGGTAAACTAATTTCGAAAGTTCAATCGGCCTTTTTACCCAATAGGCAGATTTTGGATGGTGTTTTAGTTGTTAATGAACTTTTAGACTTGGCCAAAAGAAGGAAAGATAAATGCCTGTTTTTTAAAGTTGACTTCGAAAGGGCCTATGATACGGTGAATTGGAATTTTCTGGAATATATGATGGTGAGAATGGGTTTTGCGGTCGGTTGGAGGAATTGGATACGAGCATGCGTTTTTCAAAGTTCCATGTCGGTCTTGGTCAATGGGAGTCCCACGAAGGATTTTTGCGTTGGTAAAGGGCTAAGACAGGGTGATCCTTTATCTCCTTTCCTTTTTCAGATTGTTGCGGAAGGCCTATCAGGTTTAATGAACAAGGCAGTGGAAGGTAGTTGGTTTCATGGCTATAAGGTTAGTGATAACATCTTGTTCCATACTCTTCAATTTGCTGATGATACTATTATTGTGGGTGATGGTAATTGGGATAACTTATGGACTATAAAGACTGTGTTGAGGAGTTTCGAGATTGTGTCTGGGTTGAAGGTTAACTTTTTTAAAAGCAAACTTTATGGCATTAATCTTGATGATAGTTTTTTACGCGCTTCGTCGTCTTTTTTGCATTGTGGGGTGGAATCCATTCCTTTCCGCTTTCTTGGTATACCGGTTGGTGCTAATCCGAGAAGAAGGGCAACTTGGTTACCTATCTTAGAGTCCATGAGAAAAAGACTTAATGCTTGGACGGGCCGTCACCTATCCATAGGAGGTCGTGTCACTCTCATTAATTCCGTTCTTTCAAGTCTCCCCCTTTATTTTTTCTCTTTTTATAAGGCACCGGGTTGCGTGTTAAAGGAATTGGTGAGAATTCAAAGAGATTTTTTTGGGGAGGCAATATGGATAGTAATAAAATGTGTTGGATTAGTTGGGATCGTATTTGTCAACCAAAGGGAAATGGAGGGTTGGGTATAAAAAATCTAGCGATGTTCAATTCATCACTTTTAAGTAAATGGAAGTGGAGGTGCTTAAGTGATAGAGAGGCTCCGTGGTATGATTTATTGAGTTTTAGATACGGTTCCCTTGTTGCTAATGCAACTTGATAGCATTTGTTTGGAACAAGATATTCAAGTGGATGGGGATCAATCATGTACCCTGTAATGATATACCTAGTCATCTCATTCTGTTTGGTGATGCAATAAATGGAAACATTAGCAATAGGCACCGACATATTATTTGGTTGACGACGACTTGGAGCATTTGGAAGACGTGTAACAACGTTGTATTTAGAGATGATATTGTAAATGTTTCCACTTTAGTGAACCAAATAATGTATATTTCATGGTTTTGGTTTGTAGGCCGTTTGGGGAGTAATGTTAATGTGGCTTTCCCTGATTGGTGTAATAACCCCTTGGGTTGTTTTCTTTGTACCTAAGGTGTTTGTCTCTGGATTGTAAGCGTTGAGTATCTCTTGTACTCCTTATAATTCAGTTTTTGCTTATAAAAAAAAACCAATTGTACAACCCATTTAAAGGGTTAAATTTATTCAACATACACGAACAATGGCTAGCAAAAACAAAGGCAAGACCGAGGCCGAGGCAGGAACAAGGGCAAAGGTTGTACAATCGTCGATGAGGAAACCACCACCTTACCACCCAGTGACCAAAACTAGATTGGTATTCTAATGATGAAGACAAATGGATATGGAATGAGTAATGATATTCAAGCGACAAGCCCACGCTCCAACAACCGATGGTGTTGGTGCATCGATTGTAGTAATCTTAGTCATTCTCTCTCTCTGTCCCCCCCCCCTCTCCCTCTCCCTAATTGTTTTTGTGTTCTTTGTAATTTATCTTTTATTTCTTTTTTTGATATGTTTAATCAAGTGCCTTTAAGTTGGCACTGTTTAGTGTTTAGCGGATTTGGATCCTCTCCAATTTTTTCCTCTCATGTTGTAGTAATCTTAGTCATTCATTCTTTTTTTTTCCTATCTCTTCTTAATTGTTTTTGTGTTCTTTGTAATTTATCATTTTTTTTATAATTAAAACTTGAATTATAAAGAGTACAAGGGGTACTCGGCCCATACAATTCTAATCAGTTTAGATGCATTGAAAACAATCTAAAAGATTATTACACCATGTAGAGAAATCTAAATCAACATTACAACCTCGGCCTATGAACCAAAACCAAAAAATATAAATAATTTGGTCCACTAGAATAGGAACATTAACTTGAGCTCCTCTAAACAGAATATTATTACGCATTCGCCATATGCTCCACGTCGTTGCCAACCAAATTAGGTGACAGTACATTATTTAATAACAACCTCCATTCAAAAATGAGAACTTTCGACGTTAAAAAAAAAAAACTGTTTTGCAAAACTGCATATGCAAACTGCATGGAGAAAAAATCATTCGTGTTCGGTATCCACCTACGCCTGTCTGCGCTGTCCCTGCAAGGTTGTACCTGTTCCAACATTAACTGTAATTCTGCAGTGGCTGCAGTCTCCGTGTCGGTAAGTGTGGCTGTCCAAGCAAGCTTCCATGATCATGAGTTGTTATCCCACGTCCCCATATTCGAGACATTTGCATGTTGGTGAATTGTTTTTACGAACAAGGAAGGATATAAATCACATAACAGTTCCATTTCCAACCATTTTTCTTTCTAAAAACCAATGTCTTTTCTTTTGCCGAGTACATTACTAACATTAGTGCCGAACCAATTACCTTTCTCCACTCCACCTAAACTCTAAATATCGCGCCACCAAATTGAAGCAAATTTATGTCTTTCCCATTGTACATTATCAAATTATCAATTATTGAATTAAGAAAAGGAGAAATAATATAAGAGAAAAAATTAAAGAGAATTCAAAAATTTCCATCTAGCATGATACTTACTTTTAATTGTTATTAATTTTCCCACACTTGATTGACAATTGATCTGCATGTTACGTTGCATTAATAGCTTTATTTGGGTCATGTTTGTTCATCGTGTTGTTATGGTTTATTAATTTCGATATATATTTTATTTAAATATAAATTAATATACCACTGAAATAGATAATTTTGATAAGCCTAAAAATAAAATGTGTATATTAAATTTTTTTTTATAAGCAAAATATATTTATAAGGGAGTACAAGGAATATTTTAACCCTTACAAATCAATGCAAGTTAATTATTATATGCTTTGTAAACAAGTCATAGGATCAAGATTCCACTCAAAGAAAGTAATACAAGTATGACGGCCATAACGACCGCTAAACCACACTCAAGAAGTAAATTTGATATTATCCAAGAGGGAGGCTGCATCCGGTCGAACATCATTGAAAATCGTATTATTCCTATGCTTCCAAAATATTCCACGTAATAGCTAACCAAATCAAATGTCGTATTCCATTCCCATTTTTCGTTTTGACCATGTCACCAAAAGTGGTTCCAACCGTTCACGCCTGATGGGATGCTCTTTCCGAACCAACTAAAAACCGCCTCCCAAACTCCACATATTAAATTTATTTAATTTGACCATTATCATACCAACCGTACCCTCAATATGACTGGATAGTTACCTAGTCTCTCATGATCTGTACTAGTATAGATAGGATAACTTTTCTTGACTCAATTACAGTCGTATTTAAATGAATAATTAATATGGTAGTTTCATTGTTTTGATTGATGTTGATAAGTTAATTGCTTTAATTAGAGTAATTGACTGCCAAAAATGTTATATACCGTTTCAAACAAGGTGGGGTTTGAAGTTGAATTGAATCATTCTTCTTGCATGTTATCACTGTTGAATTGAATTAGCTCAGTCTTTTCCGTTAACAATTGAATTAGCTTACTTGTTGAGCCAAATTGAATAAGCAATGTACAGTAACATATAGGGTTTTTCAGCACCCCGGTCCGGACAAATTGAATAATAAGACCCTTTAATAAATTTATTTATGTAAAATTAATATTTTTTATTAAGAAAATGCAATTTTTAAAATAAGAGTATTTTTTTATTTAAAACATAAATATCATCAATAATATTTAAAGTAGTCGTATTTTAATATTTCAACAAAAACATTTGACCAATTTTTTTGAATTCCTTGAAAACAAATATTGAGCTAAATCTAAAAAGTATAATTCAATATATATATGAGTTTGCTAACTTAGACCCACCTAAAAATATGAAAGACTAAGTTAGTAAAATGCACCTTTTCACTTTGGACAAAAAAATCATTCATATTTATTATTTAAAACTAGTAACTTGAGGGGTAGTTTTGTAACTTTCATTTAAAAATTGACGCCTTATAAAAATGATTGGATGTAAAAAATAAAATAAAATAGGTGGGGGGACCATAGCCACCCCTACTCCCTCGGGTGGTTCGATCACTGTGTAGGCCTATTTATAGGGGTGTTCATATCTGCACTAATGCAAAAGTAAAATCGTAAATTAAATCAATTCAAACTGAAAACTGCAAAAAACGAATTTAGTTTGAATTGCACCGATCATTTTTCTTCTAAACCACACAGTTTGGTTTGTGGTTTTCATTTCAGAAATCCGAACCAAACCAAATAACAATGATAAACTTAACTCTATCAAACTAGTAGCCATCAACCTATTACATAGTCCAACTTAGCAAGCCCAACCCAAATTAAGTCGATAAAACAGTAGGCTATCAAAACATATCATTTCACGCGATCCAAAATTATATTGTTGGTATTAAAAATAAGTTCCTATGTATATGCAATTTCTATATATGCATATTAATATCATCTAAACAATAAAATAAATTAAATTTTCCTATGTTTATTTTGTAACAAGAGAGTTATATTGTCATATTTTTTATATCACGATAAACCGCACAAACCGAATCAACCCTAACCGCATTGGTTTGCTTTGGTTTGGATTGTATGACTTTTTAAAAACCAACCGAACCAATTCGAATCACATGCATTTTTGTCTTGCGATTTGAATAATTTTTATGCTCAAAACCGAATCAACCCGCATCGCACACATCCCAACCTCCTTGTGCTTTGCCATGCCTCTGAACCGGTCTTGGCTATTTTAAGCAGGGATTCATTTTAATAAGCCTGGAGAAATTAATTTATATTTGATGCATAAGAAAGATGTACAAGAGATCTTTCAGCCCATTGCATAATGAGAAAGAACCATTTTTCTAAAGATAATCTAGAGAAAAAAAACCATTTTTTTTAATGAGAAAGGATTCATGATGAAAATATAAAGTTAAAAGACTATTTTACAATATATTTATATATTTATCTTTCTTAAGGACACTAACACGGATCTAGATTAATATACAGCACCTTTATTTTGTAGTACGTCCTTTCTTTACCGGTCTTTGTTCGTCTTGTGCAGAGACCTGGTTTATTAATAATATATTTGCTGTTAAAAAAAAAAACAGGGATCTAGATTACCTGTTGTTTATTTTTCATACAATTTCACACAGTCTTAAATCTCAACACTTATTTATGATCGGATGGTTCTGATAGTTCACACAGTTTTCATATTAAATTAATTTCAGCCATCAATTTTAAATCGAACGGTTAAAATCAGTTACTGTGTCTTGCAGTAACAACAGAAAATCCTATTTCCACTAATAGGACCTGAACTTGAACATATAACCTAAACACAACACTTAAATTTAATATTTGCTATTTTTTTTATGAGATATTCATCAAGCATTGAATTTGACTAATTCAATATGGAATAATAATTATGTTGGAAATATGCTATGCATAATAATATAGTGATAATACTACTGATATCAGCTTTCAACTACTGATCTAGAACAAATTTCTTCGGATTTCAAAGATGATTTAGCTAGTTGGAATCTTAATATAATTCTAGTCATGCAAGTCCATGTAAAATTCAAGCAATTCAATGTTCTAGAGTTATTCAATGATGACAATGCATATATGTGTCTAAGGAATAATAATATTGTAAGGTTGAGGACTTGAATATAAGATATTATAAGCATTGTCACGAAATCATTCCTGCATCGTTAGGCCATCAAATTATTTTGTAGGATATATATAAATAATCACTTTACAATTGATTTAAGGGAGTTAGTTGTATTACAAATAGATAAATATTTTTTCTCGAACGAAGATTTATTTAATGAGATATTCATCAAAGATAGAATTGACAAATTCAATGGAGTAACATAATAATTTATGTTGGAAATATGTCATGCATAATTCTACTCTAGAACATGTTGCTTCAGCTTTCAAAGATGATTTAACCGGTTGAAATCTTAATAATTCTAGTCATGCACTCCATGTAAAATTCAAGTAATTCAATATTGTTCTAGAGTAACTCAATGCATGTGTAATTGGTGTTGTAATTTACTAAGTATAATTTATTAATTCAATAATCTAGTTGAAGTGTTACGTACATATATATGGGAGTAAATTCTCTCCTTGACATGACCATGTAGTGAATTTATAGGCCCTTAGATTGAAAATTGAAAATTCAAAAAAATTGAGATATTTGTCATAGAAAATACTAAGCAAGTTAAGAAGAAATATCTCAGAAAAAACAAAATATAAAGCGCACATAGAAGAAAAATTTCATTAGAAAAAACAAAATACAAGAAATATTAGTTCCAACTACAAAACTACTTATGACAACAATTTACCTTGTATTTCATTTTCTATTTGCGTAGTAGTTATTTAGAGTTTTTTTTATTATATAACGTGTGAGTTTAACGATAACAATTTAACTTTATAACTTCTTTTTTTTTTTTTTGAATGGCAAAATAAATATATATATATAAGAGTGAAAGAATACATCTAAGAGAGTCCACAAAAGGGGTACAAGAAGTACAAAGTCCCCAAAGAAAAAAGGAAAAAATACAATGAAAACAACGATATGAAACTCCTAAGGCGTCCTTGGACTAGACCAATAGCCACAATCCCCAAAATACCAGAAGGTCAAAAAGTAGAGAAAGAGCATTAAACAAAGAAAAGAAATACAAAAGCAAGCTCATATTCCACCAAGACCACCAGTTCCCAGAATCACCACCACGTACGACTCTAATGGTTCCAGCACAAAATAGGTTGCACCTCCCACTCATAAAGAGAACATAGGCTAGCAGGGTTTTTGACCAGATACCACTTCCAAGAAAAAAGTTTCACCCTATCAACTATGTATTCAACCGATGAAGATCCCCCTGTAAAGATTAAGTCATTCCGGGAAAGCCAGATCGACCAAATAACAGCATGCCAGATTAACAACCACCGTAAGTGAGCTCTCCTACCAGCAACATTGTAAAATGATCGTCTTATCTTCCAAATTTTAAAAACTTAAAAGAGAAAAATTGATTTTAAAATGTATAATTTGATTTGAATATCCCATGTATATTTCAATCTTTTTTTTTGCCAATTAAAATTGTGTATTTCAATCTTAATAGTGACGTTGGATGAAATTTCAATCTTAAAATTGTATAGATGTCGATGCATATGTGGCAAGTATTAAGTGTATGGTAAAAACTATGCGCGTGGAGACATTATTGAGACACAAGTTTGAAATCATAATATTAATCTTCTTTATATTTAGTGTATATGTGAGTTTCGTCGTTTGATTTTTTGAAAATAAAAATACATATGTTAACCTTATGAACAATTTTTAAGATAAATTTTTTAAGGATTAAAACAAGTTTTGGTTTTACACCAATGTAAACGGATCCATCCTCCTTTACATACATATAGATCAATTACCAATATCCTCACATTTTCAAATTTGTGTCAAAAAATTTCTATGCGATTCTTTTCGTTCTTAGTCAATGTGTCTATTTTGAATTGCCATATTGTGCTTAACTGTCAACTTTCATTATAGCTTAAACTAAAAAACATAGGAAGCAGAACAAGAAAATTTAGATTGATGGCCATTGTGTACTTTCATTTTGTATTGGTTGTGTATTTTTGCAACAAGTTAAATGGGGCAGACTAATTTAAGAGGTCGAGATTAAACTTCAACTCAATCTATTTAAAATAGTGGATTGAACATGCTAATATAGTGAATTGGGTCGGTTTTCTCACTCATACTCTAAACTATAAAGTTTTGAAATGAAGAAACAAGATGTCTACAATCTCATTTATGAAAGTGTAATCTTGTAATTTAGTCCTTTAAAAAAACTATAATAAATTGGTCGTTTAAGTATGTTTACATTATAGTACCATTTTTTTCGTTAAAAAGTGTTTACGTGGTCATTTAATACTGAGGTGGCAGATTCAATTATTGTTCTCAAAACTAGGGTTCATACCTGGTCATGATTTGAAACAATTTTTTATCTATCAAATCATATTTGAATTTAGGAAGAGAACTCTTTTTTTTTTTTTTAAAGTAATTCTGCAAATGCTCTATGACTAAAAAACCAATTAATTACAAAAAAAATAATTTAGAATAAATATTTTTTCTTCATATATTCAAAGTATTGTGAAATCAGGAACATTAAAGTTTAGAGAGACTCCATTGTCATTAATCTTCTACACAATTTCCGAAATAACTTGCCATTTAATTTTTTACGAAATCGTTTGTATTGAGATGTTTGTCTTGTGACTCTTATTTTTTGAATTTTGTTTCTCAATTTTCTCACAATCTTGTTAAACTTTTGTATTTCCTTTGTTCTCTATTTTGCATTTTATTGTTGAGTACTAGAAGAAGGGTTTAAATTCAATGGGCTAAGAGGACACATGCCATAAATAAACCACCTCAAATGGAAAAAAAAATATTCAATACAAATATCCCCAAATACCCCATCATCAATAAAAAAAAATTTCTCTTGATGAAATAAAAAAGGCAAGATTGACCCAATAGGCCAATACTCATCTTCATCAAATCAATAGACCTAAATTAATCTAAATGAACCTTAATCCATTTCAGGGATGCTTTGAAGTGCAGGTCTCCAAGATCTCTGAAATGATTTATAGCCATTACTATGATTCATCAATTGGGCTAAAACTTGTTCCACCCTTAACTCTCTCATGTCCACTTTGCTAAGCAACTCTTCTAACTGCTTCTTGGTAATCTTGATCTTTACCTCGGTAATCGATTTGGTACCGGAGCAGTTGCTTTTGGCTTCGTAATCACCTTCGGATGACGATAAATCCCAGTCTTCGTCATTGTCGGTTGCATAATTGGTTGATGATTGTTGCTTCAAGCAGTTTCCCATTCTTTTTTTTTGCTTTTTTTGTTTTTTTTTTCTCTTAAATTTGAGTGTTGTTTTGCTTGTGCAAAGATGAGAGAGAGAGAGACACAGAGAGAGATTTATTTTAAAAATGGGAGAGAGGGGGTGATATATAGGAGAAAAAAAATGAAGAGATGCATGGTATGGAGCAAGAGATGAGGAACGAGTCAGACTAAGTTTAATTTGATGTAGGAAGGTGGTTGTGTCCTTTATTTTCTTAGGTGGAAAGTAGTGGGAAAGTGGAGCCCATGCAAGAAGGTGGCTGTTCTTGGATTTTGTCTCATGCTAATGATAGTCAAATCATTTAATTAGGCTAAAAAAACTTTGTTAAATATTCCAACTATATAAACTCACCACGGAAAGCTAGTCAGTAGCATGAAAAAATAGGTCAAAAAGCTTGGGTTTCTGGGGGAGAATAGACTGGATTAATATATTGGATCGAGAGTAATTATATAAATTATCTTTGACACCACATCTTTATCTAAAATTTTAATGTATTAGGTTTATGGGTTTTTCCACTTATATGTTGTTTAACATCAAATCTTTCAATCAATGTGAGACTTAATTCACACTTTGATATATCTCAATATATCCCTTTAAGTGTGAGTATCTTTGTGTCTGCAATCCTCACCAGTGTCTTATTATTGTCCCATAAAGTTGAATCAGACTTTAATACCACGGTTCAGCCACACATGGGTGTCCCACTTTGTTTGATCAATATATTTTGTTGGGAAATAACCGGCATAGAGAAAATAAAAGAACACAATCACAACACAAGAATATAACGTGGAAACTCCAAATCCGGAGAAAAACCACGGCCGTTGTCAAAACCGACAACCAGAGAATAAACACTATATCATTGAGTTTCTTTACAAGAAATTCCAAAAGAGTTACAAGAATTAGCATTCGATCCTAATTCTACCCTTTCCCCGAATCTCTCACCGTGACCAAGAGACTCAATGATTTAGACTATCCAAGATGTACCACAAAGATAGTTCGCCCATCCCTAGAGTTGTACCAAGAGAAAACCTTTTTTCCTCTCTAAAACCCTAGCCCTTGTGTGGTGGCAAACTTTAATCCTTGTCTCTACATCTTGCCCACTCTCTTATTTTTCTATGAATAAAAACCCCTCTATTTATAGAATGCCTAAATAACAGAAACTAATCTGCTTTAAAAACAACCAGAATCTTGCCAAAAATATAAACCTTTGTTTTTAAATATATCCAATTTAAAACAAACAAAATCTTGCAGAAACATATATTTTAAGGCAATCTTCACAAATCTCATTAATATGAGATTTTTCAACATATATATTTTCAATCAACATCAACATATTTGACTAATAACAACTACATAAGTAAGCTTTGACAATACATTTTCACTTAAAATCTTAAAACGTTGGATTTATCATTCCTTTCGCATATATGGTGCTCAATTTCCACTCTTTCATCTAATATATAAGACTTTAACTCACACTTGACATATCATAATTTCAGCTGATACTAAAGTTTGTTTTTCTTGATAATTAAGTGATCCTACAAAGTTATTTTCATGTCCAAGAGAGAATGATACTTCGAGAGAAGGATCATGAGAAGGTTATATATATATATATATATATATATATATATATAGAGAGAGAGAGAGAGAGAGAGAGAGAGAGAGAGAGAGAGAGAGAGTCCCCAACAAAAAAAAATTAATAAATACTGGATAGTTGTTAATTAAATAAGGCTGAAATTAGTTAACCAATCAACTATTGTGCCAAGTGTTGATCTACACTTGTCAGTTCATGTTCTTTCGATAATAAAATATGTCTGAATAAAGTAAGTATATTTCCGTTAATGTTTTATTTTCCTATAACCATATCACCTTTGTATCACTCTCAACTTAAAGATTCTAAACCAAATCCATATCAATATACTTACCACACATCTCAACCTAGAATACATCCCTCATATATATTAATAAGAATATCTTAATCATAACATATTATTTTTACTAATAAAATTAGTAATTTAGTGGAACTTATTCTATCATGAACTTTTATTTTTGAGATTTTGTTGTCGGAACTATAGACATATAGTAGTGGAAGAATTTTTTTAGAAAAAGAAAAACGTAGTGGAAGAGTGTCAAAGGGTATTGATGTGAAAAGAGTCGAATTAGGAATATTGTGACTGAGATCCGTGTAAACACAAACTAGCGAAAGGGATCTTTTGAGTGAAGATGCTATTTGGCCATTGTTCATTCACGTGCACATTGTTATATTGTTCACCCAAATCCACTTTTCCTTAAACCCAATTTTCCTTAGCTTTATCATATAATTTTTATATTTTTTTTACTTCCTCCGCGCGCAACTATGGAAATTAATTCATTCGAGATAACGGAGATTTATTTAAAGGATTGGTCTCTCCCAACAAATATTTCTCTATACGCATTGGTCAGAGATTCATTGTATAATTTATTATTTAGATTCATTGTATAATTTATATATCTGATCTATATTGCTAACTATGGTATATAATTCCTTTCACATAGCGGATGGATCCTCTCTTGTGAATATTTTATAGGATGAAGTCCAGTGCCTGCATCCATTGTTCATATTTCTTTTGAAATTAAGACTAAAGTTGTTAAAAATAAATTAAGGACGGGAATACTATACAATAATGTCACTTGAAACAATCACTCCCCCTTTCACATGGTTAGGAAGCTTTTGTAGTATTTGACTCTTACCCAAAAGAGAAATAGTACTATGCCTAATTCAACAATATTCCTCAATTTGTCTGCACAACGTAGAAAAAATAACCGGAGATGGGAGAGCACTTTTAGAACATGTGCTATATTTTACTATATTGTTTAATATTTATGATTACAAAAAGAATGTTCATTATATAAATTATAAAGTAAGGTAGTTGTGATTGCATTGACATCCAAATACATGCAAATTTTTCTGCAAAACAAATCATGCAAACATACCTAATTATATAAAGTGTTTTAACTACGTGGTTCATCAGCTCAAATAGTTAATGTATTTTATTAAAGTGCAAATTGTTTGAAAATACTTTAATTCCAATTTTAACCGAAATATTATTGATCCTGTTATCTCTCTCTGTCAAAATTTAGATTACCAATGACTCTTTCTTCGGAGACCTTGAGAATTAAGACAGAAAAGTTATTACTATTTTTTAATTTCTTTTATATAATATACTGTACAAGATAATTTAAGATAGGTTATCTTAAGGGACCAAAATACCATTTACTTTGTGCTCCATGCTCTGACCAATCGGATTAAGTGGCACATAGTTGTCTTGCACATAGCTATCGAGTAACATTTTTTTAGTAGAATCATGACCATCCAATTAATTTGTGAACAATAACTTAAATAATAAAATAATTAAATTAATGGTGGATCACTACACTGCACTCCCAACTGTTATTTTTAGACAGGAGGGGTTCTGTTCTCGTTTCTTGGCAAACAACTGTCGAATGGCACCAGATGCCCGGTTAGTCTAAGTGTCACATAAATGCCTAGCACATAGGTGTCAATTGGCACGTAGATGCCCAATCAGTTTAAGTAGCAAAAAAATTCCTTGCACATTGATGGCAAGTGGTACACAGCCTCCAAACTAGGGGTGTTCGCGGTGCGGTTCGGTTTTGAGCCAAAAAGTCATCCTAACTGCAAGATAAAAATACACGCACGCGGTTGGAGATATGGCATGGATCCAGACGATACTCCAAAGTTAGTGCAAGACAAAGTAGTGCAAGACTTCGTAGTGGTGTGTTGCATCCATAGTAGTGTGGAAATGAGGTTTCATCTTCCACAGTAGGGGGGGATGAGAGAGAAAGGTAGAGCGAGAGAGAGTGGGGCTGGGAAACACTATTCACAAAAAAACAAAAAAAATCCAGAGGTTCTTGGGTATCGGAACAACATCCATCGGACTACTTCCTACTTCATCACAAATTTTCCAGAAGACATAACTGCCTCAGAGCTTTGGAGTATTTTTAACAGGTATTGGAAGGTTGGGGAAGTGTATATTCCAGATAAAAGAGACAGATTGGGGAAAAGGTTTGGGTTTGCAAGGTTTGAGGATGTGGAGGATCAGCAGAAGCTACTTCAAAGGATCGAAGAGACCTGGATTGGGACATACAAAATTAGGGCAAACTTGCCTAAGTTCCTCAGAGGAGAGGCAAGGAAACCGGGTCTAAATGAGGATGATGAGAGGCGAAATGGACCTGTTTTGAATGAAAAAATAGATAACCTAAAAGTGCTGACCAGAGGGCAAACTTTCAAAGATGCAGTGCAGGGTGGTGGGCAGAACATACCACAGCAGAAGGTGTGGATTGCTAAGGCCAATGGGAAGCGGAAATCTAGACTTACAGATGAGGAGTACAAGGCGGGGATAATGGCGATTGAAGTGGAGCCAGATAATCTCAAGCAATTAGAAGGTAGTTTTGTTGGTACTTTGAAAAATTTTGCTGATGTTGAAAACATACAAGTTACACTGTGGATGGAGGGTTTTCAACAGATAAAGGCAAGGTTTCTGGGGTTGGACCTTATCCTACTTACCAGTCCGGTCAGTGATGAAATTCAAAGAGCCTATAATTCCAACAAAGCCTGGTGGGAGAGAAGATTTCTAAGTTTAACTCCATGGAGGCCAAACATTCGTCCAAACAGACGAAGAATCTGGGTTCGTATGTTTGGGGTTCCACTGCATATATGGAGTTTTGAAGGGTTTAAGAAAATTATATGGAGGTTTGGGAAGTTGATGAATCTTGATCGGGAAACGGCAGAGCAGACACGATTCGATGTGGCTAGAGCACAAATTGAAGTTTCTTACTGGGAGATGGTGGACGAAGTCATAGAGGTTAAGGTGGAGGAGGAAATCTTCATCATCAGAATGGTTGAGGAGAGGTTTGGAAGTATTGATGTTGGTGTTCACAAAGACACTGGATCAAACATTGGGGTTGGCGAATCAGAAGAGGATTCGGTTTCAAGGAAGGGGATCGGTGGTGATGAGATGAATGACGGCGAAGGGTGGGTGGAGGATGACTATGAAGAAATTGAATCGGTTAACAATGGAGAGATGGTGATGGAAGGGGTTGATTGTACGGCGGATAAAGATCAAAGGATAGAAGCAGAGGTCAGAGAAAATCAAATCCAAAAAAAAGAAGATATGCAGGTAGGAGAAGTAGGGGTTGAAGTTGTAGAGGATTCGGTTTCAAGGAAGGGGATCGGTGGTGATGAGATGAATGACGGCGAAGGATGGGTGGAGGATGACTATGAAGAAATTGAATCGGTTAACAATGGAGAGATGGTGATGGAAGGGGTTGATTGTACGGCGGATAAAGACCATAGGATAGAAGCAGAGGTCAGAGAAAATCAAATCCAAAAAGAAGATCTGCAGGTAGGAGTAGTAGGGGTTGAAGCTGTAGACCTAGGGAGTGAAGGGGATGTTGGTACGGATTCTGGGAGTAGCAGGGAACACGTGAAGGAGACAGATGAAAATAGGATGCCTGATTCAGATTTAGGGTCTCAAGGAGTTGTGGGAGGTGAACAGGTGGGAGATGAAGTGAATGATGTTGACCTAGAAGATAGAGGGGCGGTTTTGGTTAATTTAAATGGGCCAGACCCTACAATTGGGCCTTTACCACAAGTGAACCAAAGGGAAGACAAACAGGCCATGGTTATTAAAAATAGCCATAAACGGAAAATAAAAGGAAGTACCTCTAGATGGGCTACTAGTCATATGGGCTGTGAAAAAAATAAGGTCAATGAGGAATGTACTGAGGTCAGTACACTAAAGGATGATGGCGTGGCTAGATTATATGCGCAGCCACAAACATCTAGGGACATTGAAAAGGCAAAAACACATAAAGAGGGGGGGTGTAAAAAACAACAATTATTCTTTGGGCCTAACAAATGGGCCCAATTTGCAAAAGCTCACAAACACCATGGGGGAAACTCAAACAAACAGAAGAAGAAGGCGAAGAAGAAGTGTAAAACAAAGAATGGAAGCAACTCTCAAATGTTCACAACATCTCAATGTGATGAAATAGAGGATGAAAATTCTGGTGTAGTTGGCGAAAATCAAGCAGGTAACAAATTACAACTTATTCCTATCTCAAACCTTCAAGTAGTAATAAATGAAGGGGAGGTGAATAGAGCGGAAGACGATCACATGAAAGAGGTGAGGATTGAGGCGGAACGGTTATTTAATATTGGGGTGAATTTGGGTGTCTCTAGCAATGAAGATAGACTCTTGGCTCTTGATAGAATGGTGGAGCTAGAAAGAAGAGATGAAATGATGTTTGATGAGGTTAGGGGAGTGGAGGTTGTCCAATGATTACATGTACTTTCAATGTAAGGGGGCTGGGGGGGCGAGTTAAAAGGCGAAAAATTAGGGAGTTGGTGAGAAGGGAGAAGGTGGAAATACTAGCTATTCAAGAGACAAAAATAAATAGTGTTGATTCCTCATTATGTAGGAGGCTTTGGGGTGGTAACAATGTTGGGTGGATTTGTAATCCGTCATTGGGGCGGAGTGGTGGGTTGTTGTTAATGTGGGATAAGGATAAGGGGAGGTTAATTGAAACTTTCCAAGGACAAGGTTTCTTGGGCGTGTACCTAGAATGGGGGGAGAGGAAGAAAACATGTGTCATTATAAATGTATATGCACCGTGTAACTTGATGGCGAAGAAACAATTATGGGTTGAACTTCTTGTGGCAAGGCGAACATATGTGGCGGACGTATGGTGCATAATGGGTGATTTCAATTCGGTTAGAAGCAATGTGGAGAGAAAAGGTGTGGCGGAAAGGAGGAATAATGTTTTGTCTAGGGCGGTTAGGGAGGATCAACGATGCTTCAATCTATTGATTGAAAATTTAGATCTTGAAGATTTGAACCTTTTGGGGAGAAAATTTACGTGGATACAACCTAATGGGGCTTGTTCTAGTAGGCTCGATAGGATCTTAATCTCAAGTAATTGGTTGGAGGTTTGGGGGGAGGCAAGTCTATGGGCTCTCCCGCGAGATGTGTCCGATCATTGCCCGTTGATCTTGAAATATGTGAACTCGGATTGGGGGCCAAAACCTTTCCGCTTCAATAATCATTGGTTGTCAAACAAGGATTTCATTGATGTGGTTTCTCGCTCTTGGAATCAATCCCCTAACATAGGATGGATGGGTCACGTGTTTAGAGACAAATTGAAGGTGCTAAAGGTGGAGTTAAAAAAATGGAATCATGAAGTTTATGGGACTTTGGAAAAAAAATTCCGGATTTAATTGCTAAAATTGAGGCGATGGAGTTGAAGGGGGAGACGGGGGATTTGTCGGAGGTGGAGGTTAAGGTATGGCGGGAGGATTGCGAACTTCTTTGGCAATTATTGAAGAGCAAAGATCGTCTTGAATTTCAAAAATCCAAATCAAAGTGGCTTAAGGAGGGGGATGCAAACACAAGTTTTTTTCATGCATGTACTAAGGGGAGGAAGAAGTCAAATGCGATTATGGCTTTAAAGAAGGGTGATGAATGGCTACATGACCCAAAGGGAGTGAAAGAAGAAATTTGTGAATATTTCGTAAAACACTTCTCGGAGGATGGGTGGGAAAGACCAACTATGGATGGAATCAATTTTCCTACTTTATTGGAGGAGGAGGTGGTGCTCTTACAAAAACCTTTTGAAGAAGTGGAAGTAAAAGTTATTATTGATGATGCTCCAAACAATAAAAGTCCCGGGCCGGATGGTTTTAATGCGGAGTTTTTTAGAGGTTGTTGGGAGGTGGTGAAGGGCGATTTGAAGACTCTCTTCCTCGAGTTTCACAAGAATGCCAAGATGCCGGAGGGTTTATTATCCTACTTTATTGCGCTCATTCCAAAGGTAACAAACCCTCACTCAATTTCGGAATTCCGTCCAATCTCTTTGTTAGGTAGTGTATATAAGATTGTTGCAAAGGTGTTAGCTTCAAGACTTGGAGAGGTAATGGGAAAATTAATTTCAAAAAATCAATCGGCTTTCATTAAAGGCCGGTTACTTGTTGATGGGGTTCTAACCGTGAATGAAGTGGTGGATTTAGCAAAGAGGGCAAAGACAAAGTGTATGATTCTTAAGGTGGATTTTGAGAAAGCATACGACTCGGTAAATTGGAATTTCTTGGTCTATGTGTTGAGAAGATTCGGGTTTGGGGAGAAATGGATTGCATGGATGGAAGCTTGTGTTTGTGCCGGAAAACTCTCCGTTTTGGTAAATGGGTGCCCAACACGGGAAGTGAATATTGCGAGGGGTTTGAAACAAGGAGACCCGTTGGCACCTTTTTTATTTTTATTGGTAGCGGAGGGACTTAGTCTCCTTATGAATAAAGCGGTTTCGATGGGGTTCTTTAAACCGTTTATGATCAAGAATTCCGAGTTTTCAATCTCACACTTACAATATGCCGATGATACCCTTTTTATTGGAGAAGCATGTGTGGAGAATTTGTGGTGTGTCAAAGCGATACTCCGGTGGTTCGAGTTAATGTCGGGACTTAAAGTGAATTTTGTAAAAAGTAGCTTAATGGGAGTGCATATTGATGATTCCTTCATGAATACGGCGGCGAGATTTCTAAATTGTAAGATTGGGAAAATCCCGTTTATCTATCTTGGATTACCGGTTGGTGCAAATCCAAGGAAGGAGATGACGTGGGAACCGGTGATTGAGGCTATCCATAATAGATTAAATTCTTGGAAGAATAGATTTGTGAGTCTCGGAGGTAGAGTGATTTTGATTAACTCGGTGCTAGCGGCAATTCCAATTTTCTACTTATCACTATTGAAGATGCCGATTAAAGTGTGGAAGAAAATTGTGGCAATCCAAAGAAATTTCTTGTGGGGAGGCGTAGATAAAAAGACGAAGTTGGCATGGGTAAAATGGTCGGATGTGTGTCGGCCAAAGGACAAAGGAGGCCTCGGAATCCGAAACCTTCACTTGGTAAATAAGGCATTACTCATGAAATGGAGGTGGCGGCTTCTAACCTCAAAAGGATTGTTATGGGTAACGGTGATACAAGCTAAATATGGTGAAGATGTAACCCACATATCTAATTTGTCAAGTATGAGGGATGCTAAACATGCTTCAATGTGGTGGAAAGATTTATGCGTGTTGGGTAAGATGGAAACAATTGAAGAAGGGGATTGGTGTAGTGAAATAATGATTAGGAAGTTGGGGAACGGTGGGAATACGCGGTTTTGGCTTGATACTTGGACGGGAATGTCACCTCTCCGCCAAATGTACCAAAGGCTTTTTTCGTTGTCAATACAAACACGTGACTTGATTGTAAATATGGGTGAGTGGCGGAATGGTGTGTGGGTGTGGGAGCTAAAATGGAGGCGGAGACTTTTTGTTTGGGAAGAAGAACTTTTAAATCAATTAATGGCTCAAATTGGTGGTACGATTATCTCCCAAATGGAGGACTCTTGGTTGTGTGAGATTGGAATGGAGGAAGGGTATATGGCAAAGAATGGATACACTTTCCTTAGCGATAATTTTCTCCCGGTTTCGGACTTGAGCGAAGGGGAGTGTCGGGTGTTGAATCAAATTTGGAAGAGTGTAGCGCCGCTAAAGGTGAAAATGTTCTCATGGCAACTAATGTTACGTCGCTTGCCAACCCGTGCAAATTTGTCTAGGCGTGGGATTTTGGAGTCACCGACACAAGTTCAATGTGCATGGTGTTCGGTGGAGGTCGAATCGGAGGCGCATTTATTCACAAGGTGTTCGGTAGCAGTGGAAGTTTTGATGCAAATTCACGCGTGGCTTGGTATAACTACGGCGGTACCGGGTAATGTCTCCCTTTCTTTTCAATCTTTTGCGGCATCGTTTAAAAATAAGAAAAGATTGGAAGGTTTGAATTTGATTTGGCAATCGGTTATGTGGAGTTTGTGGCTTGCAAGAAACTCTATTATTTTCAAAGGAGTAAAGTTGAAGATTAGTGAAATTGTGGAGGCAATTAAACATAGGTCTTATCTTTGGTTTGTTGCTGCTAGATTTGGTGGTGTCTGTGTAATGTATGAGTGGGAGAAGTTCCCATTGAATTGCCTTCTTAGATAGTTGTTCTAATTGTCTCTTATATGTGGGATAACTGCAACTTATATTGATAGGGTCTGTTTTGGTCTTGTTTTTTGCGGGTGGTATCTTGGGTAATTTTAGTGCCTAAGATTTTTCTCTAATTGTGGGGCGGTTTGTTTTGCTGAGTACCACATGTACTTCTACCCAAGAATGGGTCTAGTACTATTTGTACTCTTTTTTCTCATTTTGAGAATCTATATAATAATAATTGTTTGCTGTTCAAAAAAAAAAAAAAAAATACACGCGGTTTGGTTTGATTCGGTTGGTTTTTAAAAAGTCATTCAATCCAAACCAAACCAAACTAACGCGGTTAGGATCGGTTCGGTTGGTGCGGTTTATCGCGATATAAAAAATACGACGATATTACCAACTTATTACGAAATAAACATAGAAAATTTTAATTTATTTATTATTTACATGATATAATATGCATATACAAAAATTGCATATACATAAGAACTTATTTTTAATACCAATAATATAGTTTTGGATCGCGTTAATTGATATGTTTTTACAGCCTACTGTTTTATGGATTCAATTTATGTTGAGCTTGCTAATTAGTTGGACTAGGTAATATGTTTATTGCTATTAATTGATAGAGTTAGATTAAATATTGCGGTTTGGTTCGGTTTTCTAAAATGAAAACCGCAAACCAAACCAAACCGCGCGGTTTAGATGAAAAACTATCCGTGCGGTTTAAACTAAATGCGGTTTTTTGCGGTTTCGGTTTGAATTGGTTCGATTTACGGTTTTACTTTTGAATTGGTTCGGATATGATCACCCCTACTCCTAACGCATAAATGTCTAACAACATAATTTAAGCATTACAAGTGACGCAAAAAGGCCCCAAGTGGGAACCAAACAAGCAACATGTAATGATATACATCTATTGTATTGTATCAACTGTGAATAATAAACAACACTCGTCGTTCATATTATAAAAGGTCTGTGTTGTTATATTATTGGCAAGTTAAACACTTTGGTGGCTCTGGACGAGTGATATTCGATAAATTTAGTTGAATTTTTAATTGGGTGTGTGATACTCTTACCAAAAGAAAATAAACTATCAAGTTATATTTGTCAAATAAATGTATTATATGTCGCATGTACGAGTTGTACTCATTTGAAAAATAAAACGAATATGAAAAGATTGTATTAATTTGGTACATAAACATATTTGTTGCGGTCTATTGTATTAAGCATTACACCTTTATAGAACTCATGCTTAGGGGTTGTCCCATAGCAATTTTGGGTCTCTCTAAAGGATCCAATTAGGGCCGAACATCTAATTAAAGGAGGGGATTGGAGACCCTCCTCCACTATTCCCTCCATCACCCCACTATATATTTTCTCAACCACGTCCCTAAACGGAAGGACTAAATCTAAAGAGATACGTTCTCTTCTCACCAAAAATATAAAAACATTAATATTAGGGCATGATATTCGTCATCTTGATATTACTAAAATAATTTATGCAAGAACATAGACTAAACGGTAAACTTCAATAAATTTGTTCGGTCAATAATTTTGATAGTATCAATTAAATTTAGTTTTGTGGATATTATTAATACGATAGTTTCTTTTAATTTTAATTGATGTTGATGTAAGTTAATTATTTATAATTAAATATATATATGTGTGATTGACTGCCAAATGTTATACACCGTTTCAAACAAGGTGGGTCTTTTTCTTTCTTTTGAAGTTGAATTATTCTACTTGCTTTTTATCAATAATTGAATTGAATTAGCTTAGTTGAACCAAACTTGAGTAGCCAAACTGATTTGTACCATGCTTTATTTTAAAGAAAATGATAATTAGTGTGTTTGAGGTATTAGTTAAGTAAAAATGATTGGTGTTTTTGGGATTTGGATCCTCTCCAATTTTCTCTCATGTTTTCTCTCATTTTTCTTAATCTAAGGGTTGAGAAAAACATGAGGAATAAAAAGGAGAGAAAATCAACCCTTGGATTAAGAAAAAGGAGAGAAAACATGAGGGAAAATTGGAGAGGATCCAATCCCGTGTTTTTGAGGTATTAGTTAATGAAGAAAGAGGCATTTTTAATATAAAATTTATATTTTTAGCTCCTTAATTAGTATCCCAAAAACAATAGTTAGCATTGGTCCTTATTTTAATATAAATATGAATAATAAAATAAAACATTTTAAGCATAAATATCGATAATTTGATATACATAAAAAATTGACACATACTTTTAGTATAAATGAAATATGTTAAACATTAGGAAACATTTCTACAATAAGACCTTAACACCGGTTGTAACTCATGCTCTACTCTAATTATAAGAAGATTAATTATTTCTCAATTTCTAGATAAGGCCGGTCTAAATCCCAAGCTGCTAAAACAAGGGATTAGTCCTCCCAAAATATTGTTTTATGTACTACGTATTAAAAAAGATAAAAAAAGCAAAACCCTTTAAACACAATAAGTAAAAAATCTCCCAAGTATAAAACGATACATCAATTGACATATTTATAATGCCATTCAATAAAAAAATTTGCATAATTAAAATATTTTACATTTAAAAATGAAAAAATATAAAATTTATAATAAAAGATGTTATTTTATTAGTATAATCTTAAAAGACCTTTGTTTCATAAATAACATTAAAAGACCTCTATTTTAGTTTTCTTTTTAAGAATATATATATATATATAAATGTATTAATAAAAAATAGAAAGTAAGAATTTTGTCAACAAAAAAAATACGAATGGGATATTTTTTCTTATGAATTACGAATGGGACATAAAAGTTATACTCCCAGTGCCAGATGTATTATTTTATTTTTGGTAGAAAGGAAAACCATATTTATTATTCAAAGAAAAAACCAGATTTATTTATTCTTTTAATAAAGAAAACTAGATGTATTGATTGCTGAACAAAGATTTCTCTTGATGAAATATTTGATAGGATATAATTTGACTAATATGTTATGCTTAATACTATACTCTAGATCTAGAACATATATATTGCTACTGCTTTCTTAGATGATTTAATTGGTTTGAATCTTAAGTAATATGAATTCTAGTCATACGATTGATGTAAAATTCAAGCAATTCAATGTTCTTTTTCTCTTTTGACGCAAGCAATTCAATGTTTTAGAATTTTTTTTTCTATACCATGTTATTATTTCAAGAAAATTGTTACAGAATGCTTAAATGAAATGACACAACTCTCTTCTAGTTTAACCAAAATTTCGAGAAATTAGTCTCTACAATTGCGTACAGAATATATCCGATTTACACCAGCAAAAAATTAGACACCAATTACTTATACTTGATATTGTTCACTATATTTATATGTTGAACACCTTTTTTTTGTGATATTAATTGTATGATTTAAATAACATGGTATATGATATACGATAACATCGATACAGAAAATTTTCTTTCTTTCTTTTTTAACAAAAGAGAAAAATCTTAAAATTTTCATTTAAAATATATTATATCACTATAGTTTAAACTATACATTTGATAGGAAGATCAAAATTGTCAAATTTTAAAATAAAAAATTAATTCCACAATAGTGAAAGTAAAACGATAAAAACTACAATTAAATCATATTTTAAAATTGTTGAGATCTATCGTGTGTGAGTTAAGTCTCACATTAGTTGAAAAAAGTTAAGGTTAACATTTTATAAATAAGAGGATCCATAAATTTAATGTTTAAAATTTTGATTAAATATGTAATGTCAAAAATCACTTATTATAAAATTGTTCAATATCCAATATACCAATTCAACTAGTGAGTTCTTCCTTCACAGTCCAACCAAAATTAATATAATGTGTTTTCCTCCCCCTTTATGTATAGATCAATATCGTCACATGTTGAATCAAATTTGTATCGTAACATTTTTCTAGGATTGTTTTGATTTTAGTCAATGTATCTATTTTGAATTGTCATATTTACTTGACTGTCAACTTTTATAGCACATACTAACCAGAGGAAGAAGAACAAGAAAATCAAGATTGATGGTTGTTGACTTGTTGTGTAAGAATTACGATCCAAGGACTTTCAAAAATTCAAATTCTTAATAACTGGAGTAGTACTTAAAAATTGTGATTGAAAATAAAGACTCCACTAAAAATAGGTCAACTAGTTTCTTCGATAGAAGTAAATTATTCTATAAGTCTCTCTTTTTTCAACTCAGCCGCACACTCTTACAACCCTAGTTCATTTTTTTCTTGGTTCAATCATTAGAGTGGGGTGATTTAGGATCAATTTTGATCCGGAATCACCTCTCTTGATTGTTTTTTATTTCCTTTTCAATTCAATAAGTGATTTATACATAATTTTAGGTTTCGTTTGAGTTTTTCCCTTTGTGATTTATTCGTCTGGTGTTGTTATTCCCGTCTTAGTGCGAAGTTGTTTGTTATCCCGTCTTTGTACGGTGTTTGTCCCGTCTTTGTACGGTGTTTGTTTTGTTTAAGTTTGCAGATTTGTTTCAATCCAAGTTTAGTGCAGATTCAATGATTTTAGAGTGTCAACGGTGTAGATTCGGAGACATAACTATTTCGGACACTTTGAGTTTATTATATCAATTGTAGGCTTTGTCATATTTGTAGACAGTGACCCGTTTTATGCTATTAACTCGGATGTTGTGAGCTTGTTCGCAGATTCATTCATTTTAGTTTTAGCGAATTTGAATATGTAATGATTTGGATTGATGTACTCTGCAGATTTGAATGAATGAATATCGTGTTTGTTTTTTTTCGTCAAAAAGAGATTCTTCGATGGATTTTTTTTTTTTTTTTATAAAGTTCTTCGATGGAAATTAATCATAAAGTCGTAATTTTTTCACATTAATATCATAGTTATTAAGAAAAGACAACAAATATTAAAATTATAAAATTTAGTAAGGCTCTGTTTAGTAAAAAATAACGGATAGTTGATAAGCTAGCTTATGACGGATGAATTTATAGTGAATAGTTTATAAGATCTTTTAGCTTATAACGAATAAGGTAGCTGATTGAATTTATAGTGCTTGATAAAATTAGCGGTTGAACTAGCTTATAAATATGAAATGACATGAAAAATATTTGTTTAATTAATATTTAATTTTTTTCAAGTAAGATAGTAGGGTAAAACTGAAAGAAAAATGATAAGCTATAATCTCATAAACTACTTGAAATAGGTTTGAAAAATAAAGCTATAAGTTAGTAAAATAAGCTATAAGCCCTTTTTGAAAAAGGTTTTCCAAACAAGTTTTTTTTTTGTCATATGAGGTTATAAGCTAAAAATTTGGTTTTTCCAAACAGAACCTAAATCAAATAAGAGAGTTTACGGGGTGGGATTGATAGATCAACTGGTTAAACTAGTTGAGTTAAGGGTTAAGGAGCTGGAGGTTCGGGGTTCGAGTCCTGGAAGGAGAAAACTAACATAACATTGTAATACTAACAAACTAACATTGCTTATAAAAAAAATAAAATAAGAGAGCTTACATATATAAATTAAAATAGATTTGTATACAAACAATTTATTAGTCCGCATTAATTTGAAGACTCTATTCAAAGGTGAACCGGCCAATGAATATCGCACTATATGTGCGGTAGTCCGGGTTCGAACTCGGACACTCCACTTATTCATCTTTAAGGTGAATTTTATAGTCATTACACTATTTGACAAAAAAAATCACAAATTATGGGAGAAGAAGAAATGAGAAAATAAGAAAAACTGAGCGATTAACATATCAACCGTAAAATTTTAGTTTTTCCTTTTTTGGATTATGTTTCTTCTTTGTCTTCACTATTTAGTGAGCCTTTCTTTCTTCTTTTTTTTTTCCTTGTTCTTAGTGGTGGACTATAGACCTACTACCATAAAATAAATTTTTGAGGTCTTATGACTCGGAGGCCCAACTCCAAAGAGATGCACCCCCGCTAGGTCAGCCCTGCAACCCCTCTAAATTGAACAAAAGTCACATTGTCACTAAAGATGGAATTGGCTCCATTTCCTTAGATCGCAAGGTGAAAACAAGCAAGAGGGTGCACTTTATTAGGAACCTCATTAGAGAGATAGTTGAGTTTTCATCTTATGAAAAGTGTATAACTAAATTGTTGATGGTTGAAACATATAAAGAAAATGTTATCTAGTAAGAAATGTTTGTTAAGAGTCCGTGGTAACATTTAACACTTACAAATTATAATCACTCTTATGTATATTCAACACTTTAAACAAATTTTTTTTTTTTGTATTACTCAAATAAAAAATTTATATTTAAATATTTTAACATGTGATCATAGGGCACATGCCCCTTACAGTGCATGTTGGTAGCATGACCCATTGTTATTTTAGTCCAGAAAAACTATTGAGAAAAACGAATATGCATTGACAGTGTAATATAATTTTACACTATCAATTAATCACAACCATGTTTTCTGCCACATTACTTCACTCCACTTTCTTAATGTGACATGAAATATTACACTGACAGTACGTGTCCTTTAAACTCAAAACTAATAGTGTTATATATAAATATATAATTGTTCTATTAAATTTGTTTTAATATGGAGGTGAGGTGCAGATAGGTGGCCCAGTTACTATGGAGTTCTTGGGCCTTTGAATTACATATGAAATTTGCTCTTTAGGTCAACTATGGTACTCTTAAGCCCCCCAAAAACCCAAAAATATTCCTAATTTTTTGGATTTTGGATGGTTTGACAGTTACAATTCGAAAACGCTTAATTTTGGCACCCACGTACAAAAATTAGTTAATTTTGAACTGTAACCGCCGAAATATAAAAAAAAATTGAAAATAAAAAACCATTTCGGCACGTAAAATCCGAAATTAGTTCATTTTAGCACCTACGTGCCAGACTTAACTAATTTCGGCACGTAAAATCCGAAATTAGTTCATTTTAGCACCTACGTGCCAAACTTAACTAATTTCGGCACCTACATGCCAGAATTAGTTAAGTTTGGCATGTAGGTGCCAAAATGAACTAATTTTGAATTTTACGTGCCAAAATATATAAAAAGTTGAAAAAAAAGACATTTCGGCACCTACATTCCGAAATTACAATTTTTTTGAAAAAAAAATCATTTCGGAACGTAAGTTCCGAAACTGAATAGGGGTAATTTGGTCAAGTCGGGGGCTTTAGAGCAAAAAGAATCAGATTAGGGAGAGAATCACTTAATGCCATCCTCCGTAATTATGATTGAGAGGGAGTTGGAACCACTTAATGCCAAAACTGAGTCTCGAATCAGATTAGGCGGTCTAATGGATCAGTTATTGGTGGTGAAAAAAAAGAGTAGTATTAAGAAAAGATTGACGATCTCCTTCGAAATACTCGTGCTGCATGTCTCTGATCACTTTTAAGATGTGATCATACCACTAACACATTAAATCTAATTAGAAATCCGTAGTTAAGCAAGAATAATTCTAAAATAAAAAACCTCTTAATCATTGTTTTAAATTGCAGTTGTGGCTGCAGTCGGTGCAAATGCGATCCTTGTGGTTGATGTGACGCGCATGTTGAGTTTCAAGTGCAAGTGATTAAGTTTCATATCAACTATGAATAAAAAGAATGTTGGATTTATAAAAGAGGTGACCCGTTAACATAATGTCTTATACTCTTAATGTGTCCTTCTATTGTGCTGGTTTCGCCATGTTTTCCCTAGTTGTCCACTAAGAAAAAGTTACCAAAGAATAAAACATATGCAAAGAGTTCACACCTCTTTTATAAGAATAAAGTTTATTGAATCTTCCATTTCGTGTCCCTTTATAACACACGAAACCGAGTCATATATGGTTAAAGCATACAGTTACTAAATTAGACGTGTAAAATACATAACCTGCCTTAAGTTTATCCATGCTTTTCTCGTCCTTAGTAAGAACTGGGGCAAAGAAAAATTGAATTGAGATTATATTCACTAGTTGTGGTTTAAGAATAATGGCAACAAGCTATTTACCTTTTTAGGCTATGTTTGGTAAGAGCAAAAAACTAGTTTGTAGCTTATAAGTTAAAAGCTTTTAGCTTATAAACTAAAAGTTCTGTTTGGTAACAGTCATTTTGTTATGAGCTTATAACTTATTTTACTATCTTATAGCTTATTTTTCAGACGCTATTTCAAGTAGCTTATAGCGTTTAGGTTATAGCTTATTGTTTTTTCTTCCACTTTTACCCTTATTGTTTTAACTAAAATCCAAGTTTACCCTTTATCATTTATTTTAGTTGCAAATAAAATAATTATAAGATTTTGGAATACAAAACATCTCTCACAAATTTATATATGTATGTTACCTTCTCTTGCGTTTTGACTCCACCTTGCGACGTCAGATGGCAATTGCATCCAATGTAATTTTATTATGATTATCTTAAATATTAAAATATTAATTTCATATAGTTTTTTATTTTTTTTACAAACATAAATTTATTTATGAATTTAGAATTTCTTTTTTGTTTCACGTATATAGTTCATAAGTATGAAGTAAACTTTTAAGTATCACAAGTTGGTTAATTTACATGTACACTTTGACATAAAAAATATATTACATTAAAATTAAAAATTAAAATAAATTATATTATATAAAAATTAATTTAATAATAATATATAATATTTATATTACATCAATGAATTTAAATTACTATATCTTAAATATAAATTTTATTATTAATTAAAAATGTCCTTTTATGTCATTTTACATCTATAAGCTACTAAGCCACTAATTTTACCAAACACTTCAATTAGCTTATAAGCTATAAGCTATCAGCTATAAACTATCAGCTAGCTTATCAGCTAACCGTTATTTTCACCAAACAGAGCCTTAATGTTTTTAACATCAGTACATAATTGTTCACGCCACGTGTTAAATATATCTTCATTAGTAAATAAAATTAACATGTTCGATCAGCGATAATTGACGTTAGATTTGGTAGGGAGGATCACAGTTCGATTTCCGCAATTGCAATTGGGAGAGAGCTGAAACCACTTGATATCAGAATTGAATCCTGAATCAGATTAGGCGGTTCAGTATGTCAGATACTGGTGGTGAAAAAAAAATACTAATACGATCTAGAACATATATATTGCTACTGCTTTCCTTGACTTGATTTTTCACAAGCTAAACATGATTCTTTCCATCAATTTCCTCTAGCCTAAACTCCACAACGGATAAGAACTCCCTCCCTCAATCAAATCAAAACCTCTAATACTAGTTATTGGAAGAAAAAAATAGGTATAAATAAAATAAAAGAACACAATCACAATACAAGAAAACAATTAAAACACATCACTATAAAACATTGTATTTTTTTTTTGTATTTTTATACACAGATTAGACTACCTCACAAATAAACAGCTTTAGAAGTCGAACTCAAATTTAAAAAATTGTATATCTAATTTTTTTCCGTTAAGAGACTAACCCTAAAATCCATGTCATTTTCATAAGGAGAGCGAGGTTATTAAAATTTCCCCTAACTAACAACAGCTTGATAGTTTATTTATGATATATTATATACTACTAGATGATAAAAAAAGTGAATTAATTGATAAACTAGATTTTCATAAGATAAAAATATAGTTACATGACGATTTAGATAAGGATGATTAAGGGGGTATTTTAGTCTTTTGCAGTTGGCAACAACTAAGAAACAACCGCGAAATATAAGCATAGGATGAACGAAAGTGTCATCATTCGTATCGTGAACAACAAGAAAACAACCCTTATTTATCTGTCACTGTTATCGAATCCTCCTCCCTCCACCTTTATCTTCTTCTTCTTCTTCATATTCCTTCTCACTACTCCTCACTCATCAATCATCAATCATTCTTCTTCCACCACTCGGTAATTCTCTCTCTTTTCTATCTTTCATTCATTAATTTTATGTACTTTTGTTGAGTTTGATTGGAATAATTTGTTCAAATCTTTCATGTTTTCATTATTTTCTGGATCAAATCCAAGGTATAATATTATTTTGGCTTATCAATTTTCGGTCCTGATTTTATTAATGTTTTTAGTGACTTTGTTTGGATTAGTTTGTTCGAGGTTATCTACAGGCATAAATTTTTTGAGACTGTTTGGACAAGCTTACAAAAACAGCTTATGACAATTTTCATAAGTTTTTTTCAACTTATTTTCATAAGTTCTCCAAAATAGATTATGAAAATAAGCTCGTAATATGTATAAAAATAATTTATCTTTTTTATTTTTTGTTAATTTTTTATCTTTTGATACAACAATAGCTTATGTACGATTATACATATGCTTTTATCATGATATAAGCGCTTGTGTTGTATTATAAGCTGCAAATAAGTTGTTTATCCAAATAGGCTCTATATTGAAATTTTGATTCACTTTTGTATTAGCTTGCGAGGGACATATTGATTTAAAGCACTTGAACAAGTAATTGATACTTTTTATGGTAGACATGTGTATTCATGCACCAAAGGTTTAAGGTTCCTCTTCCTGTTTGTGTGATGATGGTTTTTGATTTTCCGATACATGTACATAGTAACAGTGGCATATCTAATCAATATTCTAACTAACATTCCCAATTAACTCATAGCAACTTCTAGCATAGAGGAATTTTAAACAAATCGCTATTGTTCTTACGATATAGTACAAAGTGTGTGTTGTTAAATAGCAGCTATAGTGCTGATGTGCAGCAGAATTTGAATAACTCTTTTCAAATGTATACAAAGATATTTTAATTTAGTTATTTGTTTTAAAGAAAAGCACTTATTTTTCTCAAACTCTTGCAGAAAAAAGCAGCAACATCACTGCTAGGACAAGTTACTTTCTTCTTCTCATTATATCCTTTTAAAACGAAGTTCCGGCCATCACTCTAGTTTTTTTGTCAAGTGCTGTTGCTTCTCCTCAGAAATTCGTCAACAATCACTCCATGTACTTGCTGAACAGATTTTGGTTTGGTAGCGCCACAAAGGCAACAGACAATATGGATTCATCCATTGCTCAAGGACCAGACCATGACAGACCAGAACTAGGTCAAGAGTTTGCCCAGTTTGGTGCCGGCTGCTTTTGGAGTGTTGAGCTGTCCTTCCAGAGGGTGGTTGGGGTGACCAAGACCGAGGTTGGTTATAGCCAGGGACTTTTGCATAATCCTAGCTATTCAGATGTGTGTTCGGGGACCACAAGACACTCGGAGGTTGTCCGAGTCCAGTATGATCCTAAAGAATGTAGCTACGAGTCTCTACTTGATGCATTTTGGGCTAGACACGATCCTACCACACTGAATCGGCAGGTACATATAAAGTTTGTTATTTGTTCTATTACCCTTATCACATTTCTATCTGTTTCAAATGTGATCTCGAGACTTTTCTGATCTTGATTTATATTTTTGGACTTGCGGATTATCAGTGTATTGGTTTTGGTTTCTTAGCAATTAAGATTTCTTTAGAATTATCCAACGATTCCTCCTAACAAGTTATAACCATTTTGTAATACTTGTTTCCTTCATGAGTAATTTGTCTAGGATGTTATTGAATATATTTCTGCTGCATACTTATAATGGATGAATTTGTGTTTTCGCTTCTGGTATCACTTTCCGTTAATTTTGTTACGATGTTATCTACGCTGAACTATTTAGCCATGTAGTGCTTTCCACCAATACACACCATTAAATCACATGACTTCACATATTTTTTTTCACAAATTATTACAAAATTGCTCAACCAAGTGCTAGTTTTTCTGTTTTTAGATTGCAGTAAAGAACTAGTTGCTAAAACATCGAGACTAACTAGCTTGATATGGAATCATCTGTATCTTTTATTACATATGTATCTTCTTCTTTCTATCATCATCAGAATCATTTGTTTCTTCGACTCTTCCCTTAAAACACACCAATTTTGCAAAATATTTTCGACATTCAAATGCATTCATGTATAGACTTCAAATATATGCACTCTTTACCTTAAGTGTTAAGTAACCGTTTGATCTTTCTATATGACAGGGGAATGATGTGGGAACACAATACAGATCTGGAATATACTATTACACCCCTGAACAAGAGAAAGCAGCGCGAGAATCGTTGGAACAACAACAAAAGAAGTTAAACAGGAAGATAGTTACTGAGATCCTTCCTGCGAAAATGTTCTACAAGGCAGAAGAGTATCATCAACAGTATCTCGAGAAAGGTGGTAGATTTGGTTACAAGCAATCTTCTTCCAAGGGATGCAAAGATCCAATTCGATGCTACGGTTAATTAATATGCTCATCACCACCAACTAGTTTAGATGTTGGAAGGATATAGTCTTATATAGATAAGTATTTGTTAATAAAACTAAGTTGCACACTACATACTCTATTGTATTTTAAGGTTGTTGAAATTCTCCATAAAATCAGCCATGTAGTTGGTGTTTTCTATGTACAGTTTTATAATGAAGTGTTCTATAATATACCTTTAATTAGTGCCACTTCGAGGTTTTTCTAACACATCTCACTAGTTAGTGTCACATGTCACAGCTCACAGTGGAGACTTATGTACCAAGTCAATGTGTAATTTAGTGATGCAGCTTCATGGAACCTTCACAGCATTTTGTATTAAGTCTCTTCTACATTCAAACAGAACACATTAAGAGATAAAGCAATGCTATGAGAGAAATCAGTTTTTCTTTGTTTTACTTCTCTCATTGTGGCACGATGGTTTTGCTGCGAACTTAGCTTCTCTCTTAATCCAATGAGTTTGCAGCAAACTGTACCATGCTAGCTGCAACCGTAAAGGATCTATTTACTATTAGAGTGTTCAAATCAAAATCGATTCAAATGACTGCAGTGGCTGCACAGACCAACTCTAGAGTTATTAGACCGCAATAATGATAAATAATATAATTTTTCTCTCTTAATACAACTGTTTTGATGATGATGATGATGAAGAGATCAGGTCTAGTCTTCTCCACCAAGCCATTAATGAATTTAGGATTTTTATTATTGGTTTGTTTGACAACCATGCATTCTCAATGTTCGATTGAATAAACTTGTAATTAGGCATGACAATGGAGTAGAGTGATAAGGATTTTTGCCTACTCTATTTCTGAGTCTCATGAGTTTGGGCACCCTGTATCCATTCGGATCTCTCATGGGTGAAAAATAGAACTTCAACCTCATATCCGATAGGGATCGTGTATTCATGTCCCATCTCAGCATCAACTTGGACTACATTTTAATATTTTTATATATGAAAAAAATGTCCATAACTATGCATTTTCATATGATTTTTTTAAACAAAAAATAGACGAAACAACTAGTTCAAGATTCACCTTAAAAATAAAAATAAAAATGTTGAATGGCACGAGACGAAAATAGACGAATACATCTCATTTGTTGCTTTACCATAGTGCTCCATGATTTCCACCAACTGCTTGACTTTGTATTTTTTCCAACTTTTTAATTGGTCAATTTGCTTAATCATGTGTTTTCAACGACAAAAGTGTCGTGCCAATTAGCATTGCTCAAATAAGAATAAATAGATGAATGTAATTTAATGATTTGTTTTAGGACTTCTAATTTTTTAAAAGAGATAAAAACTTAATTTATATTCAAGCGGAATGAGTTTGAGGCGATCATCATTGTTCTCATTACCTCATTACCAGCATCATCCCTGTCTTTTGAAATTGAAAAAACTCATATCCAAATTGACTTAAGACGTAGAGTAGACCTCAACTACTTCTATTTATTGTATTTCAATTTACATTATCGACAAAATATTTAATAAATAATATTTAATAAATATTTAACTAACGAATTAAGGATTCTTAATAGTGCACACAAATTTGGAGTTATGTGGTGGAAGGTAGCGCACATGTAAGTGTGGACCATGTAGAGCCTCGTAGGTTATTATTATGAGGATTTCTTTCATCAAAACTCCTTTGTCTATTGTATGGGTGGTCATGTCTTTGTATGCTTAGACATAATGAAACATTATACTAATTTGACTTGCTCGTTAAATTAATCTCTTATAATGAATGAGGATTAGTAGCCGTTAGCTACTTTTTTATAGTTTAATGACCACCTAGATCTAACTAGAAAAAATAATGACTCCTATATGAATAAAAAAATACTTAAGCTATAAACCATGTTGTTGATGCTCTTCATACAACAAGACTCCGCTCCGATAACAAAAATGCTGCACCACATTTTTTTTTTTTTTAAGAAATTAACTTATAAAAGGGGCACTATAGTGCAATTTAATTGCATACACGTACCAAATAATTTTACACTATATCTATGTATAACAATTAAACTCTTAAATAAATATTGTAAATTCTAAACTTATGTTTAGGTTTACTCAAAGTAGTATTGTTCCATAAATAATTGATTTGATATATATAAATGTTGATTTACGTGAGTCTGAATTTAAATTTAAAATTCTATAATTTTCCTTGTTGCAGTAAAACATGTTTTGATACTTTTGGGGAGCATATAACTCATTGTAGGGAGTTTCTAGGTTTCAAATACATGCATGACTTGCTTAGATATGTGTTTTTTTGATATTTTAATGTGAGGGAAATTCATGTGAAGAAAGAAGCATCAGTGAACTTCTTGACTGACCCACAAGAGGGGTGATCGACACTTCGTCGTGCAGATGTTCTGGTGTATGGATGGGTAGGAGAGAAACATGCTTGTGTAGATTTGAACGGAGTTTTCCCACTTGTGGGACTATGGTTGGGAAGTTTACTGTGGGACCGTCAATAATCAAAGTTATTTCAAACATAAGAAAGCGTGTTCTGACAATCAACACGTTTTTATACTGTTTGCATTTGACACTTTTGGCTTTCTAGCACCAGAGTGTAGACCTTATGAAAAGAGTTCAAAGGGTTATGCATAATAATGTTGTGTCGCCGAGATCTACGAATGTGGTTTTTTAAAGATTAGATTTTACTATACAAAAAAATTTAGCGGCACAACTTGTTATTCGTCTACCTTTTGTTCATGTGTAATTTATCTTATATATTTTTTTTAAAATTCAATTTTTTTTTAAAAAAATTAATCAAAGTCGTGTTGTTCCATAATTTTATTCTTCACAATTATAATCGTACAATTTTAATCCTATCGAAAAAGTTTAACCAGCATGTGATTACTCATTCTAATCCCTCGTATAAGAAAACTTGTACTTTTTAGATTTATGAAATAATTGATGTATCTAGTTCATTTTTAAACCAAATACATCAATCATTTCATAAATCTAAAAAATAATTTTTTTCTTATATTAAAGACCGGAGGAAGTATTGACGATTCAATTTAAAATGGTATTATATAACCAATTTTTGTTTTTTTGATAAGCCTAACCAATTTTATTTATTTTTCACTAACTTAACCAATTTTTATTATAAGTCATTTTATTGGTTAATTAAATTGTCGTAAAAAATAATTATTGATTGAAAAAATTAAACGGAAGAGCATGACACCAAATAAAAGTTGGGATTTTGGGCAAGAAATTCATGTGGGTACAGTTGGAATTTTGTGACAACGTGGCATGCCTTAGGATGGACACGTGGAAGCTCCCTCGGATGCCTTGTTTGCTTGCACACCAAACATTAATTGAAGGATTTAATAAATATCTGCTCAGTGTGTAAAAGATATTTTATTTATGTAAATAATATATATAATATAAAATTCGAGTTGAAATGAGATGTACTGTCAGTATAAATTAACATTACACTGATAATTAATAAGAATGTTTCAACCTACAATGTTATATAAAGAAATTAAGGTTAATGTTGCAGAAAACATGATTTTTCTTTTCCTCTAAAAATTCTATGGTTTTATAATTTTTTTTCTCTTATGTACATATCTACCGTTGTAACAAGTATAATTTGTATGAAGAACTTGATATAGAATAAACACATGTGAGTTTGAATTTGAAAAAGTTCACATTGAGTCTCATTGAGTCCCACATTGCTAAGGACACATCATGGGGTAGTGTTTATATATTGAAAGCTCACTACTTGGGGTAAGCCCCAAGGGGTACGCAGTTTTGTAAACGGGGACACCGCACACCATGTCAAATATCACACACGCGCGCATCGCCATCCGGCCGGGCCGGGCTTGGGTTTGGTGATATATTAATTTTTTTTAATACCGAAAAAATAATAATAATAATTTTTCTGTGTGTATGTGTCAACTAGCCGTTACAATCTCGCACATGTTTAATGTGCCATCGACCAAGTCATAAAACGGAATTTGAATAATAATCAGGTCCACGTTTTTGCCTTGCTGATGAAATTAGACTCCCACGTTTTCCTCTGAAGCAGTTCCTCACTTCCACTATAAATACAGCTTTCAACTGTGATTTTATTTTTTTGCTTTTATTCTCTTAATTTTCGAATTCCTTCTTCTCTCTCAATTCTTTCTTCTCAGAAAATATTTATTATTTCTTGTTGTTTCAGAAAGTGATTTTATCACTTCGAATTGATATTTGTATATCAATATTGACTGGTTTGTAAAAACCATCGAGGGTGTCTTTCTGGCCGTTTTCTACGGTGCAGTAGATAACAGTATTTTAGATTTGACTGTTTTATCCTGGGGACTTCACGGTTGCTAGTCTACCTTGCACAAATTTTGGTAGTGCCGTGAAACGTCTTAAAGAGAGCGTATCGAACCGCGACTCGGCCAATAACTTATCCAGTGCTGTTTTTTCAAAATCGTTTTTCTAAATCGAAAATTTAACATCTACTGCTTTCAATTTTGTGTTTTAATAAAAATCATATTTTTATTTTTTAATCTCTCTTCTTATTATTTCTTATAAGCTTACTTATACAAACACACATCATAAAAAAATTATCTATCACACATGGTCATCCATTTGAATTTGATGATGTGAAAGAATCTTTTGTAGCAAAAAAACAGAGATGGATCTGACTTGTTTCTACGACCAAGCAGACATGTGCATGAACAGGTTACAGTGTGTACTAGTAACATTTTGTTTGTGACGACATTTTTGCAATGAAAACTTCACTCTGTTGTCTTTCATGTTCACTCACTGGCCCATGATGATCTCCTAGATTTAGATAATGAGTCAAAAAAAAAAAAGTATCATCATCTCAAAATTCAACTTATTACATTCAATTTTTTTATTGTTTCATTGCCATGTAACCCAACAAGTATGGCAATTGGTTGGATGACCAGAACCTGTATACATTTTAAAGATACTACTCAACATTTCATTATGTTTGGAGACATCACACAAGGTAATACTAATACTATTAGCAACTGATTTTGACATTTAATTTGGTTGGCGGCGTATGCGTAACAAAATATTGTTTAGAGGAGCTCATGTTAATGTTTCTATTTTGATGGACCAAATTATTTACATTTCATGGTTTTGGTTCATAGGCAGAGGTAGTTATGCCAATTTAGCTTTCTCTAATTGGTGTAACAATTTTTTCTTTAGCTTGCTTTCAATGTTACTAAGGTGATTGTTCTTGAATTGTAATGGCTGAGTATCCATTGTACTCTTTATAATTTAAATTTTCCTTATTAATTTTTTTTTTATTGTTTTTGTCAAATAAATACTAATTAGATGATCATTTCAACTATAACATTGTAAGAACTAGAATAATTCTAAAATTTTACTTAAAGTTAATGCAATCAATCATTATCAAAATTTTGTATGATTTTCCAAATGATACATTTTTCTATATGTTTGGGAGTTTGAGGGACTCCAAAAATAACAATTGGACAATGTTCTAGTACTACAAGAAAGGGAACACCGGCTACATCTTCGTTCAAAACCTTAAAACATTAACTATACGACGAGTTATCTCTCAAACATTAACAATTGGCTGCTTATGGAGTTGATAGTGACGGTGGTTATGTTTCATGCAAATATTGTAATGGAAAATATGAACTAGATTTATTTTCTAAAATGTTTCATGTCTAATTGTATGGTAGGTTCTAGAAAGAAAATTGAATGCAAGTAGTAGTAGGGAGGTTTGGTGGAATTATTGAACGTTTACTAATGACATATAAATGTTCATGATTTTTAGTAGTACTTTAATTAAATAACATTTATTAGAATGTTTTACTTGCCTTTGTTTCTTTTTAATTATTATGTTTTTTTTTTACTCATTTTAATTATTATGTATACATTCTTGAAATATGAAAAAATAGTGGTTTTAATGCATATAATGTCTTGAAGTTCAAGACTTAGAATTATGATAGTGAAAGACATCTCTTAATGAAATAATGAAAATTCAATCAAGTTTGGATGTTGCCAAAGGTCTTGCTATTCTGTGTTATGTATCACCCTTAGCAAACAAAAAATCACTACTCATTAACCAATGGTCTTGCTATGCTATGTAGCACCCTACTACGACCGTAATAGGCAAGTCTAAGCAAAGATTAAGCGCATAAGGTCTTGTTAATTACATGGTCATAGTGTTGTGCTATAGTCATAGCAAGATAAAAATCCTTTTTTTTTTGTTGTCAATTTTGTCTCTTTTTTCATGTGTTAATGTACTTAAGCGATGTCTAAGCATGCATAAGCCTTTCAAATGATATATGGTGCATAAGTAGTAAATATGGTTATAATGAATACAAATTTTTAAAAAATTCACTGTTGAATTGAAAATTTATATCATATAATCCATAAATAAATTTAAAGAAATTAAAAATTATTTGATATGTTATTTAGACTCAATAAAATTAACGGATTAAAAACATCATAAACCATTGATCTTGATGAATCTTAATAATATATCAAATAATTTTTAATTTCCTTAAAAAAAAAACATGAACTATATATACAATATAAATTTTCTAAGTGCATGAAGTTTAATTTTGACCACATCAAATCTAATTCTAAGTTTTAGTATTTTTTTCTTTTGACTTATAATTTTTAGTATTTTAATTAACATTAGTAAGAAAAATGAGATCACCAAGATACTTCAAAGACACATAATAAAAATGTGTCCTTCTATATAAGATAATGTAAGGTAAATAATGATTCCATTTTTACTCAAAAAAAGGTAAAAATAGATAATAAGTTGACCATACACAACACATATTTCTTCTCATAAACTCTGAACTTTCACAATCACAATCACAAACAAAGTAACAAACAATCTCTTCTTCTAATCCATTTTCTCACAAACACAGTTACCGCAACTTCACACTCAGATTTTCTGTTTCTATTCTTTGAAGCATTTCATCAAACAGAAACCAAACAGAAACAGCTACTACTTTATAAATGGCTGTTACTCGCCGGTGATGATGAAGATCTCCGGCGAATCTCACCGACAACCACCACATTTCACGGCGAGCATTGCTCCCAACTACTCTCCTGATTCAGATCTTCGACCTCACCGAAGAACTTCCCGTCGGAAGTTCAAGACGCCGGGAAGCCGTTTAAGGAGAAGTGGTACTTCTTCTGGAAGAAGGAGTAGACCTGAAACTCCTTCGAAGTGGAAGATCCCTGAAGACAGAGAGGAAAATGGCGGTGTTGTTGTTGGTGGTGCAGTGGATGAGATTTGCCGGAAAATGGAGCAGCAGCCGGTGATTGTGTCAGCTAGGAAGCTTGCTGCTGGACTTTGGCGGCTTCAGCTGCCGGAGGTTACGGTGGCTGGTGATTGTGGAACTCGAGGTGGTTTGAGACTTCAGGTGATTAAAACCCTCTCTTTTATTGAAGATTTGTTTGTTTGTTTTTTTTTTTTTTGTTGAAATTACTTGTTGCTTGCATTTTCTATTTCTGTTTGAAATTTGAGTTTTGATTCAGATTTGTGCTTTTTATTCTAATCTTTAGTTTGTTGTCTTTAGGCAATGTGTAGATAAACAACTTAATTAAGGTATTATAGCATAATAATCACTTATCGTATAAGTGCTTATTTGTATAAGTCATTTCTATAACAAAAGATAAAAAAAGTTCAATTTTTTTTCATATAAGCTGCTATTAAGTGTTTTGATATCCTATCCTATCCTGGAGAGCTTACAAAATATAAGTTGAAAACAGGTTATGGAACCTCCCCCAAACAGTCACACAAATATGCTTTTTTGAAGATTTTGTTGTTGCTTAGTTTTTAAGTTTGAGTTTGACTTTTGTGATTCAAACCCTTTTCAAGTTTTCATCATTCTGCATGTTCTATTTTGTGTCTTGAGAGGTACTTTTATTAAGCTTTCACTTGCCATGATACTCTTTTTTTCTAGGGTACTATTACCTTTGGGTTAATTTGAAGTAAATGATTGATTGTTAATGAGTAAATATTCAAGAATAAAAAGATGGGTGTTGGAGTAATAGTGATCCATGATCTTCATTGAAAAGGGAAGAATAAAGGAATATATGATTTGAAGCTTAAAAAGTGTTGAGTGGTTGGCTCATGAATATGATTGATTTAAGTCAACTGCAGAAGCCATTATTGTTTTTGTTAATAAATAATAATTAAAGAAACTAACTAGGGTTTGTCTGTTGAGATAATTTAACTCGTTTTATAAATGGCATTTTCAAAAAATTCATTTTATAAATGCTGTTAATGATATTTATAGTGTAAATGTATTTGCATTCTGAACTCGTGCTTTCAATGCTTAAACTTAACTCAACTGTGCAATCTGCTGAATTGTATTCCTTATTTACTAGATCCTTTACTGAAATGTACAAGTCTATTAGGTATATATCTATAAATGAGTATAAATGAGTCCATGTTGATCTTAGAAAAAATTATTTTTATTTGTTTTTCGATGTATACCAATGTCATTTGATTATTGTCATTATTTTCAGATCTTGGCAGTTTGTTTGCTCTGTAAATTTAATAGCTTTTCACTGTTAGTAACTAACATAACTTATATGCAGCAGAATGGAATTGGCTATGCAGACCACTCATATCTTAGTAATCGAAATGGCGTTATGCACGGATATGATATGAAGAGTCCATCACAAAGTCGCCGTTCCATTTCTGGGACAAAGGATGGACATTTTTGTGAGGTATTATTATGTTTCCTATTTATTTCTTAAGCATGGCCAGCTTAATCGTGATTGGCTCTGGTTAATGGGAGATCATTGAGTGAAGGCCACATTTAGATAAAGATCAAGGACTGCATTAAAAATGTACCCTTTCCTGCATGATAGGATAAAAACGTATCCTACTAGAAAGATTAATACACTCTAACATAATGACCTTTTTAATTCTGGATGTTGTATGATTTCTAGTGTCTAACATATAAAGCAACTCTTGATAGCTGTATGCTCTGTGAAAAGAGATGCTATTTCAGTAAGTTAGGCTATATACTTTTTAAAAAAATAAAATAAAGGTTCGCCTATTTACTAGTTACGCAACAAACTGTAATATTTCAGCATGTGGTTGTGATCAACTATCAAGCAATTTTGACAAGATGTCAAATCCATACACAGTAAGCATTTGCTCGAACAGGCTGATATGACAGCTACCCAAGTTGAACTTTCAAATATAGAGATCTGATGGATGGTATTTCTTGAAGTTGAGAAATGAAATTTAGTGTTGCTTAGATCCATGCTACGGTAAACCTATGTGTAAAAATAGCATTTACAATTATCACTTTATCAGCCAGGGAAAGAAGGGTCTTTTTTAGTTAAGGAAACAGTTCAAAAGTGTCTAACTTAGTAACTTAGGGCCTGTTTGAAACAGTTTTGTTTTTTAGTTTTTAAAATGTGTTTTATAAATTAGTTTTTGAAAACAGTTTTTAAAAAACAAAACACCTATAACTTCATGTTTTTTCTTTTTTAACTTTTGAAAACTAAAAAAGTGTATTTGGAAACTGTTTCAAACAAGCCCTTATATTCTCAAAAGTGAAATAGTAAACAATTAAATTGAAGTGCTAATGTTAAACCACCTTTGTTCTTCTGCAGCTTGACCCTTCCTTCCAGTTTTCCTCCACTGCAATGGAGGGAATGACAAAGTGGGATCCTGTTAGTTTGAAAACATCAGATGAGGTGCAGGATATCTACAGCCAGATGAAGCTTCCTGACCAAAAGGATAGCACTGTTTCTGCTCTTGAGGCTGAATTAGAGCAGGCTCGTGTGCGAATTCAGGAGCTCGAGACTGAACGCCATTCCTCCAAAAAGAAACTTGAGCATTTCTTAAAGAAAGTCAGCGAGGAAAGAGCCTTGTGGAGAAGCAAAGAACATGAGAAAATCCGTGCATATGTTGATGACATTAAATCAGATCTGAATCGAGAAAGGAAAAGTCGTCAGAGGGTTGAAATTGTCAATTCAAGGTTGGTTAATGAATTGACTGATGCTAAGTTAATAGCAAAACGCTGCATGCAGGACTTTGAGAAGGAAAGGAAGGCCAGAGAATTGATTGAAGAAGTATGTGATGAGCTTGCTAAGGAAATTGGAGAAGACAAGGCTGAAGTTGAAACGTTGAAGAGAGAGTGTATGCAACTTAGGGAAGAAATGGAAGAGGAAAGAAGAATGTTACAGATGGCTGAAGTATGGCGTGAAGAACGAGTTCATATGAAATTGATAGATGCAAAAGTTGCTCTCGACGAGAAGTATTCACAGATGAATGAACTTGTAGCATATTTGGAAACCTTTCTCAAGTCAATAAATGTGAACTCAGAAACTAAGGAGATCAGAGAGGCACAATCGCTTCAACAAGCTGTAGCTGCTGTGAACATTCAAGACATCAAGGGATTTTCCTACGAGCCATCCAATCCAGATGATATTTTTGCCATTTTTGAAGATGTAAATTCTGGTGAACCTAACGAGAGGGACGCCGAATCATGCATTGCTTACTCTCCGGTGAGTCATGCCTCAAAGATTCACACGGTTAGTCCCGAAGCCAACTCGGTAAGTAAGAAAGGCTTTCAGAGACGTTCTGACATATATATCGATAACAACTGTGATATAGAAGAGGATGAAAGTGGATGGGAAACTGTGAGCCATGTTGAAGATCAAGGATCAAGTTATTCGCCGGAAGGGAGTGCCCCTTCAGTGACCAAGAAAGGTCGAGAGAGCAATGCCTCAGGGATGAGTGTGATTGATTGGGAAGGAAATGCAGGTGAAGAGACCCCATTAACTGAAATAAGTGAAGTCTGTTCAGTACCAACTAAGCAATCAAAGAGAATATCATCCATAGCAAGGCTTTGGAGATCAGGACCAACAAATGAGGATAATTACAAGATAATCTCTATGGATGGAATGAATGGGCGGCTTTCAAACGGAAAGGTATCTAATGGGGGCATCATGTCTCCCGAATGGGGACTTGATAAAAGTGGACTAAGCCCTCAAGACATTTTATGCCAATTAAGTTCTCCCGATTCAGGAAGCGTGCATAATCGAGGTATGAAAGGATGCATTCCTCGCACAGGACCAAAGGGTAGCTTGAAAGCCAGACTAATGGAAGCTAGGATGGAAAGCAACAAGTTTCAGCTGCGCCACGTTCTGAAACAGAAAATCTAGATGTGAACTTAGCCAAAGATTGCTCATTTGCGTAACTGAAGAATGACACAAGCAGCATCTAGTTTTGAATTGTGGGAGTAAAATTATGCTGCTTTCTAGAAATACTGCTCACATATGATGGGGGATCATAAATAAGTTCAGTTTTCGCATCTCTTAATTTAACCATGTTTTAATTCTTCATTTTCACTCATTAAGCAAGATAATATTTTCTTCCTATTGTATCAATCATCAATATTCTCTTAGGAAATAGCCAGTTTTGTAATCTATATCATGACCTGGCCTTGCTTCATTTTGTGTAATGAAAACTATGAGAAGCATGTTGCTTTTGTTGTATCATTATTAAGTCTGAGGACAAATATGCAGGAAACTAGATCAACATAAAGTATAAATGATAGTATTTTCTTTTCTACAATTGGATTTTTTATCACGTGTCATAGATTTTAGTAGTACAGACAGAGTATGATTTCAGGTATCCTAGGAAAGGAAAAGCGATGAAACTTTATACCTGAACGATGAGTCAGGGACCACTTCTCTTGCCTCACTGATTTTTGGAATGATGACGAGGGGGATGTTTTTAACCATGTATACCAATAGTCTATTGGTCTAGTGACGAATGATAGTAAAATTTAGTAGAGAGGATCACGGTTAGGGTGGCTCATTTTAACCGGTTATCATGGATTAACTATAACCAAATCCATATCCAATTTAAAAAACCGGTTAATTATGTTTTGGTTTTATAACCAAATCCATTATTTTTTTATTTGGATATGCATAACCAATCAATGGATGACCATAACTAAATTTTATGTCCAAATTCCTTAAAGTTCAAATTCAAATCAATTTTTTTTTTAAAAAAATCGAAATTTTTTTTCCAAATAAAATATCGGAACTTTTTTCCGAAAATACATCGGAAACTTTTTTTCAAAAAAAACTCCGGAATTGTTTTTATCTGAAATCGGGAACTTTTTTCCGGAAAAAAAAATCGAAACTTTTTTCCACGAAAAAATCGGGAACTTTTTCCGGAAAAAGATCGGAAACATTTTTTTTCCAGAAAAAACTCCCGAAGTATTTTTATCAGAAATCGGGAACTTTTTCCGAAAAAAAAATCGAAAGTTTGTCCGGAAAAAAGATCGGATTTTTTTTCAGAAAAAACTCCGGAAGTGTTTTTATCTGAAATCGAAACTTTTCTCCGAAAAAAGATCGGAAATTTTTTTTCCAGAAAAAAATTGAAAGTTTTCGCGGAAAAAATCAGAAAATTTTTTCCGGAAAAAAGTCCGGAAGTGTTTTTATCTGAAATTGAAACTTTTCTCCGGGAAAAATCGAAAGTTTTTCCGGAAAAAGTTCGGAAACTTTTTTTTCCAGAAAAAATTTCGAAAGTGTTTTCATCTGAAATCAAAACTTTTTCCCCGAAAAAATCGGGAACTTTCTTTCCGAAAAAAAAAAATTGGAAACATTTTTCCGAAAGAAAAATCGAATAATTTTTGTCTTAAAAAAAACTTCGGAATCGAAAACTGAATTTTTAAAAGATCCATTTTAAAAACTGGAATTTTTACATAAAAACCGGTTTTGAAAAAAAAACCAGTTATTAAACCAAAAACCGGTTTTGAAAAGCAAAAACCAGTTATAAAAGTGGTTATGGACATAACCGGTTTTATAACTGGTTTCGTAAAAACAAAACCGGTTATGATATTTGGTTTTAATGTCCGTTTATAATAAATGGTTATGGATTGGTTATGGACGGTTATTTTGGATTATCCAAGATGCTCAACCCTAATCACGGTTATCCCCTGCAATTGCGATCGAGAGAGAGATGCACTACAACCACTTGATGCCAGATTAGGTGGTATAGTGTGCCGGATATCGGTGGTGAAAGCAACAAAAATATAATAAGAAAGTTTTTCTTGCCTAATGTTTTCTGATTAATAATTTGAGTCTTTTTTTGTATAATAATAATTTAAGTCTAGTTTAATAACTTTTGTACAAAAAAAATAATATTTTAATAAATTATTCAAAGAGATATCTTATAAGAGAAATTTTTATAATTAAAAAGTTGAAGATTCAAGAAAAATAAGTTTTAGAGCTTTATGAAAAAGAAAAGAAAAAAACTTAAAATTAATAAATAGTAAATGAGTACATGAAATGCTATCTATATAGAGCTTGTGAGGAATTAACAAATTTTAATTAATTAACAAACTTTTAACTATATTTCTAATCTGCGGGAATTTTTTTTTTTAAATAAAAGTATAAATATGTTTTGAACTAAGACACTTATGGCTAATATCCAAGTTCCATTCTTGGTGATTGAATAACATTGTAGTGAAATAATTTAGGCTTACATGAGGTAGCCATATATTTATACTTTTCCTATATATCTTACTTCTGAAAAAACATTTCCTATAGATTAGAAAGAGTTAGTTAAAATTTAGTTAACTAGTTAAAGTTTGTTAATTCCTCAAAAGCTCTATAGCATTTCATGGACTCATTTACTATCTTTTAATCAATAATCTAATATGAATTTTAAGGATGTTTTCTTTGTATCAAACTTTCAAGTTTATTTATCTTGTAAGATTAATTAATCTTGAACTCTTTGATTACAATATTTCTCTAATGGGATTTCAAAAGCTAGTCAAAATAGGTATTTCATTTTCAACATAAAAAACATTTTATAACAAAATGATTTTTGAAAGAAGCTTATAAATAAACATAGCTAAAACAACAAAAAAAAATGTTTTGTTTAATCTAAAACAAACGGACCCATAGCTAGCAACCATATGGAGTTGCTTATTAAGTTCTTACTGAGAACTGATCTTTGATGGATTCATTACCAAGTTTGTCTATGCAGGACTAGTATTCTTGACAACAAATACATGCCTGGTTCAAAATATGAGATCATAATCATATACCAAACTCGAGACTCAATTGAACTACAATCAAGATTTGAGAAAATGTAGTCGAAACTCTGCAATACACTCTTGGAAAAATGTCTACAAACGGCTATGGGGGTAGTTGGTGCTGTGGCAGGAGACCATCATCGATGTAATAGTTACAAGCAGAACTACCTCTAGAAAAGTCATTCTTGATCAAAGTTGTCAATTTTGACGGGAGTGATATCATCAGCAACATTGAAGCGCCCAATCACTCGTGCAAAGAAAACCATTTGTTGTTCAAGGGTATACTTAATGTTCTCAGCCTACATCCAACTCATTAGGTTAGTGCATATAATTACTATTTCCTACATAAACTTCATTTCTGAAAGTAATTAAACCAGCATCTACCTTTCGGAAACCATGTTGCTCTCCTTCATACTCAACAAGAGCAACTGGCACACCTTTTTCCTTCAAAGCCAGGTAAATTTTGCGAGCTTGACTCGGCGGCACAACCTGCAATGTGTAGAATTATTAAACCAGCTGAAATTTGTCAATTACCTTAAATAGATTTATGTATAGACTATCAGTTTACACTCTAAAGTCCTTTAAGTTTTTATGGTCCCTAAATTATCACTCTCTGCCCTATTTGATCCCTGAGCGATATGTTATAAATAGTCCGTAATAAACTATTCTCAATCTATCAATTTAGTCTTTGAACTATCACTCTCTCCTATTTGAAAATTAACCGAAGGACCAACTTGATGGATTACGAAAAGTTATGACCTATTTATTATATTTCTTTGGGGACTAAACTGATGGTTCACTAGCTTTGTTACTAACCTTGTCCTCCAATCCTTGAAATAAAATAATGGGACAAGAAAATTTATCAACGTGATTGATTGGGGATCTTTCGAACCAGTCCTTCTCACCTCCTGCAATCAGTTAAAAGATAGACTTAACACCGAATAAAACAAATAAAAGAGCAACATGATACAATAACTCCAAATGAAACAAATAAGAGTTGCCTCAAGTGATTATCATTGACTAACCAACTAGATTATCAATGTAGTGAGATTCAAATTTATGAGTTTCTTCTATCAGTAACTTCAAGTCGGCTACCTGTTTCAGAGACCAATTGGAAAATTAATTAAAATGTAAGGAGACCAATTTAATCTGAACTTTTCTATAGAAGTTATTATAACCAGTGTTACAGCTGTAATCCATTACAAGGATTATTAAAACCAGTTTGTCAAATAGAGGATATAGCACCGTATCATAGTGGAATTTAGACAAACTGTTATTGTTCTGTGATATGCAGTTAAGTATAAAGTGTTGTCAAATTGCAGCTAAACCGCTGTAGTGTAGCAAAGAGTGAAATTGAAGAGTCAGAAGATGAACTTACACCATACAAAGAAGCCCCAGCCTTAAAAGTATCTTTAAAAGCAAGTGCAGCTAAGGTGGTATATCCACCAGCAGATCCCCCAGTTATACACAGCCGCTCCACGTCAACTTTTCCGCTGTCCACCTATATAATAGATTATATAACCACTTTTGCAACATATTTATCAACCAAAAATGTACCACACAAATAATTACCAAATATGTAGCGCAGCTACAACAGTCATTGACATCCACTATTCCCCAGCGTCCTAAAAGCCGATCCCTGTACTCCCTGCCGTAACCTTCCAAAAAAATATGCATTACATAATTCAGAACATTATTTTGTCGGCAAGGCAAAAAAAGAACGAGAACTAAAAAAAGGCAAGAAACAAACCGGTGCTTCCCCCGTAATTAACATCAGCGAATGCCCAACCCCGACTAGTCCAGTACTGAATGCTCAAATTTAAAACTCCTCGTGTTTCAGCCGTTGGTCCTCCTGAAAAATATTCAAATAAAATAACATAACACTTGTCAGCCGTTAAGATAACCAATGCTATATTTGTCAAAATGAGAAACTACAAAATATAATATAAAGACTGCCAATAAGCATGGGTGCGAACATGAGAGCAAGGAGGGCAATAAAACAGATATGAATTCTGGTTCCAATGGAAAGATGCCACTCCCCAAGTGGCCAAATGAACTAGAATGCGATAATTTTTACAAGACGAAGATTTACCATGGCTCTTCAATAATAGCGGAGGCTTTTCTCCTTCAATGGCTTGGTATTTAGGATTAGATGGTGGATAAAAGTATGCATAAGCATTTTGACCAGGAACTTCAGTTGGGAATTCAATCAGCTCTGGCTCACTGATGTACGAACTATATTTTAAACTATCCGGCGAGGATGACCAAATAATATTGAAGTCAACTACTTTTGATTTATTGTCATCTAAAGTCACCTGAAGAAGCAAGAGAAATATCAGGGGTGAACTGAAATAACGTTTTTTTTGGTATTAACCCTCTGTTTCTCAGGGGAAGTGGGCCCCAGTAATCCAGAGTTCAAATGCAAGGTAAGTAAAGTCTGGCACTCTGGCCAAGAATTCTTTCCACCAGGAATCGACCACGGGTTCTCCCGAACGATTCGTCCTAGGGGGGCTCATTAACCACTTGAGCCCAATGTCTTGGTTGAACTGAAATAACTTTGAAAAAAATAAAAAAAATTGGGGAAGGGGAAAATTATTAACTACGGTGGCATCAATGACCATTTTACAGCTTTGACTTTGAACTCTACTCCTTGAAGTTACAAAGTCAAGCGCTTGTCACTGAGCTGGCGTCTCATGAACTTACGCAGTAGAATTGTGGGGGAAAGAAGGAATCACCTTGGCCACTGATGATGGAAGAACTGCAGACGCCCCTTCCAGAAATAGGCAACCAGTACCAGAAGTCTGCAATGGTATGATTGCACAATTAAGATTATTATTGTGAATGTTTGAATTAGACACAAAAAAGGCAAAGAAACAATTATAAAAATTACAATGTTTTCGATATCTGTGAACGGGATATCAAGCACGGTTAGGTTTGAGCCCTGTGTGTCATCTATAATTCCAAGATATGACTTTCCCTTCTGCCTGCATACACAACCAAATCATTGATTTATATGTACCAGATTGCATAAGAGAAAAGATGAAAAGAAACAGATAAGTCGCAAATTTAGAATCAATCACCTGTAACTGCAAGCAATTAAGTTTCTCTGTTTAGGACTTTTCACAAATTCATAAGAATTATTACCAAAAATCCATAGTGGCCTAGCAAACTCGGCATCCAAAGAATATACAGGAACAACCTTATTTTCTGACTCAATCTGTAACATATTGAAGAAGTTAGAAAAGAAAAATAAAATGTAAATAATTAATAAATTGCATAATGGATATTGCATGTCCAGTCAAAAATAGCAAATCAAATATGCTTGCAATCAATTATTTGTCAATATCATCTTACTGAACAAAGGAATCCGAGAACCTATATAATTCATTGCAAGCAGGAATGATCTGTGAAATAAAATTACCCATTTATGAAGATTCCAGAACCCACTTTCCCTATCCGTGATGAAAAAAAGTTCTCCTGCATAGTTAAAATAAAAAATATAACCAAGAATGCACAGACTTTTTTTGGCGTTACATAAATTACATAAAATGCCTAAATAAGTACCATCAGAAGACCACTTGGGCTCAGTTGGAGACTCCACAACTGAAGGATCATACCCAGCTACACAAACACGCTTGTAGATATCTCTGCATCGGAACAAGAGATGAATAAGCTTCAAGTTGAAATGTGACATGTACATATAATAAGACACAGTAACATCAACTATTATATGGACCTTGAAAACTAGAACCAAGAGACAAAATAAGAGCCGAAATGAAGGAATAAAGTCTATGCATGTGAGGACAGTGTATGAAAGTCGCGAAGAGTGTCAACACCAACAACCTCAAAGTAGTGTACTAGTTGAGACTTGAGAAGTAGATACAAATCAAGTAATCACTTCTTTTTTTAAGGATATTCAAACGAAGAACTATATACTTAATCAAAAAAATCTGTGTTATATGATGCAGAAAACAACTACATAAGTATCAACTTTTCATATTTGAAGAAATCATAAAGGTCAAGCAATTTTTCTTAATTCTAACAAGTCGCAAAAAAGGTAAAGAATTCTGCTCACCCATTTTCAGAAATATAGCCAACCCAAAGTTCTGATTTATCCCACGGCATGTTGGGGTGACTCCACTGTATCCATGCTATTCTTTCACTTTTAGGGTCTAGACGTGGGAAAGCATAGAAATCACTGCCACCAACTAGTACTTCTGGTTCTAAAAGCCACAAAATACAGTCAGACGTAATGAAAACAAGCACTAATAGAGTGAAAACAGACCAGCTTTTGAAAGCCTATAACAAGCAACAAATAAATACATAATCTGCAGTTTTCATTAAACCTCTCCAGAGGTTAAACTCACTATCAAGGAGGAAATTATTACCTTTAACATCCTTGCTGCCAAGTGCTATAGATACAATAGTTGTAGGTGGATTTTGACTGCTCTCCCTACGATCTAGCAATGTGATTATTATACATTAGTGACCAAATAAATGAATGATTTAAAAAGTAAAAAACACAATAGGAGCAATCTAAGATAAACCTCAAGGATAGACTAATTCTTAACCACTTACCTTCTCTTACAGCAATAAAACGGTTAAAGCGTGTATCCAATACTCCATCTGCGTAGCTTACAACCGGTCCACTATAATCCGGAGTGAGAGGTATAGGAGGTACATCTGCAAGAGAAAAGCACATACACAAAAAGAAAAAGAAACACCAGTTAACAAAATTGCTTGCTTCACACAGCATTAAAAATAACATAACACAAAAATCCACATTCTAAGGTTGATATAAACCAATATATAAGTAAACAAAGTGTGTGTTTGGATTGACAGTGAGTTGGTAGAATCACACTGCCACTATGATTTTGTGAAACTCACTGGTCACTCCAAACATGCACTAAAGTTAACTATAAAGAAAAAACAATTTGATGACAGAATGAAAATACCACAAGAGTAAGACAATATATCAAAGGGGCACAAAAGCAATTGTCTCATGTCAATAATAATACCACTAGACATATAAACATTTGAAAATATGAATTTTTGGGCGTGAAAGAAAACAGATGTTTGCTCACCAAGAGAAGTGATGGATTGTTTGTATAATCTCTGATCCTGGTAATTTGCAAAAAAGACAACATCTCCTGAAACAGTGAAAGCACCGCCACCATATTCTTGAGCCAATGTTCTCACTCCGAACTCTTTTGGAGTAATATCCACAGCCTCACCCCCTGAATTTTCCGGCTCAAGAACAAGAACTGCCCGTCTGAAACAAAAACAAAACTTTGAGTTGCCACTGTTTGGATTGGCTTATTTACCGGTATAAGCACTTATGAAACTGTTTCGAAGAGCTTATGGAAACAGCTTAGGATATGTCCATAAGCTATTTTCAGCTTATTTCCATAAACTCTGCGGGAAAGCTTATGAAAAGAAGCTTATAGCTTATATAAAAACATCCAAAAAGTTTGACTTTTTTTGTTATAGAAATAACTTATACACAAGTGTGATAACTGCTTATATCATAAGTGCTTAACTAAAGTGTGATAACTGCTTATAGCATAAGTGCTTAACTAAGTGGTTTATATCAAAGCATCCAAAAAGTTTGGCTTTTTTTGTGTTATAGAAAGAACTTATACATAAGTGTGATAAGTGATCATAGCATAAGTGCTTAATTAAGTTGTTTACATCAAAACATCCAAAAAGTTTGACTTTTTTTGTTATAGAAATAGCAAATAACTTATATATAAGTATGATAATCGCTTATATCATAAGTGCTTAATTAAGTTGTCTATCCAATAAAAGTCTTAATGGCCAAAAGGGTCACCTTAAAAACTCCAAAGATCAAAATTTTCAGCTTTTCCATTTCCAACTTATCCAAACGTGCTTTTCTTAAGCAAATAACACAAAGGGTCAATAAAACTTACCCTGATTCAGTTGGACGTGATTCCAACCAAATGAGACGACCACGACCATCAACAGCAGTACCACCAAGTCTCTTGGAAGCGCCGGAGACAACATCAGCAGTGATGGGTGATTTCCAAGAACCATAAGGGGCATTGATTGTATCAGAATCGGAGGGAGTTGTTGAAGAAGCCATTACCTTTGTTGTGGAGGTAGTGTAGTAGCATAAACGACGTCGTTGATGTGGTGTTTTGGAAGAGAGAAATTGCCTCGTTGTGTTGAAATGGTTGAATCTGTGAGTGTGAGTGAAAAAACACTTGGAATAATTTGTGAGAGTGTGAACAGCAACACTAGCTAACGTGGCCATTCAATTCAACCATGTTCTTGTTATTTGATTATTATATGTTGCTTCGTGTATCATGCTCAATTTAGAGGATGTTCTAAGAATTTATTTGAGTGAAATTGCAAATACCCTCAAATTTTTAAATTGTTAAATATCTTATGAAGTTATGAAATTTGAAAATAGGTGAATATTTTCTTGAAATCGTAAACGTCGATCAAATATCTCATTTCTCGGTTAACTTCATTTGTTTTGATGATGTGGGCGTTAACTAGGTATGTGACAATTGTCAGTCAGACTTCATGTCACTGAGACTGATTTGAGTGAATGGTCATGTCATAGAGGGTATTTGACCGAAATTTGTAACAAATATAAACGGTCATCTTCATCTTCTATCCATGAGAGTTTTGTTCATCACTTTAATGATATTTTCTTCTCTATTATCTTCCTTTCCAGCATGATTGGTGGTGGAATTGCTTCTTCAAATCGCATGAAGGTGAAAAAAAAAACAAGAAGCTCTTCTTCCATGGGTGAATCTACGAACCCTAATTTTCTTACATATCACTGCAAAAAATTTAATTTTAGTATGTTGTTTATGTAATCTATGTGCTTAATGTTTTTTAGTACTTGATCACTTTTAAATTGATTTACGATTCATAATTTGAGATTACATATTCTTGCCTTCGTAGTCTAGAGATAGATGCGGATCCTTGAAATCATTATAATTAATGATAAAAATATATGCTTATTTTTAATTTTAAATCCACTAAGAGATTAGGAGGTCATCTTAAGAATAAAAGTTTGATCACTAAGAGATTATGATTAAACAATCTAGAAAATTGGTAACATCGTGAATGAATTCGACATTAGAATCATATTAATAATATAGAGTTAGAATTCAAACGACACTCATCCTTGACATTTTTATTAATATTGTTATCAAACTCAAAGTAATTTTTGTTGTTAATTATTGTTTTTGCAACCAATCGAACTGAAACCTTTTGTTCAATTGAGTTTTAAAATATAGTTCAACAGTATAACGCGACTTTTGAGTTCGACACTTAATTTTACTGTTTTAAATATATTATTACTTACACGATTCAATACATTTGCTGAAGTCGCCATCAAATTCCACCATAGTGGATATTTATTTTGATGAAAAAGACACATATGTCGGAGGAGATTAACCAAAAAGATAACGATGCAACATGTTTTTGTAATGTATGATAATTGAATGGGTAATAGTGCAACAAGAAATTTAAAGGATCTATTTGTTATCCAAAAAATTAAAAGACCCAACTGCTACAAAGTGAAACTTAAATGACCCTCGGATGTATTTGATCTTTAAACTGCATTTAAGCCAATTTATCATGTGGATTTTATCTTAAGATCCCAATATGGACCATATTAAAATGGAGTTTTTCTTTTTTTCTCGAATCGTTAATTTGATCGTTGAAAGTGTACCACACAATTACTTTGAACTTTGAAAAGTATCAAAATAGCAAGCGCATCTTCAATTGTTTTTATATTAATTATTTTGATTCTCGGATCTGTTTTTATGTAGAGAAAATGGAAGATTGACTGATATTGTAAAATAATTTTACATTAACATCCAACGAACATCTTGTATCCCGTCAAACCACAGAAAATATATTACTTTTATTTTGTACAGTTTCATAATTTATAACAACATTTAGCATTATACTCCCTCCGGTCTCATATATAAGAAAAAAAAAAAAAACACACCCTTTAAGAAAGTGGAGTAAATGATTAGGAAAAACATGTCATTTCCACTTCTACCCTTACTTTTTGTTTAAATTAAATTATTATTTATTATGGGGAAAAGTAAAACAAAGGGTAAAATTGGAATATTCAAAATAAATGTAATGATTGTAGTAACTTTTTCTTATATTTAAGACTTTGTAATTATTTTTTTTGTTTCTTATATATGAGACCGAAGGGAGTATATGTTAATGATGTGAGCAAAAATAATAATTAAAATATATGCATTAAAAGTTTGATTACATTAAAATGAAGTTTTATTAAATGAGAGAAATGTAGGTTTTAATATAAGAGGGGATGAGAATGAAATTCAAGCTTCTTTGAAAGGAGGACAATGTGATTATTGGCCCGTTTGGATTAGCTTATTTTTGAGCTTATGTAAACAACTTATGCAATATAAATTAGGCTTTATGCTATTTTATAAGTTCACACTAATGAAAATTGTATTTTTATAAGCTATTTTTATCATAAACAACCTTGACAAAATTATAATAATACATAAAAATTGCATAAGTTGTTTGCATAAGCTCAAAAATAAGCTAATCCAAACGGGTCCTATAATTTGTATAAGAGGGGATGAAGTGTATATTTTTAACATAAGAGGAGAGATCAGTGTAATTTAAGTATCTTTCAAGGAAGTGGAGTAAGATTATAATTTGAATAAGAGAGAAAGAGAGTGTATATTTTAACGAGGGTAGTGTAATTTAATCTTCTTCTTCTTCTTCTTCTTACTAATACATTATATACTTAATTAATGAAAAGATAAAAAAAAAATGACATAGTAAGTATTAAATAAAAGTATTTTTTTGTCTTTCACCACCGGTTTAATCTGGATCGGGGTCAGTTCTGGTATCAAGTAGTTTCAGCCCCCTTCCGATCGCAGTTGCGGGGGATCGAACCATGGTCCTGTCTAACAAATTCAGCGTCAATCACCACTGAACCACCTAACGATCGGATGAATAAAAGTATTTTAGTTTTAGTAAAAAAAGTAATTTATTTAATACATTTAATCCAAAACCATTACCTTCTTTGTTATATTTTATTTTTGGATAGGAATATTTCTTTTATAGTATTCAATTATATTCTTTTATATTTAGTCATAAAAAATTACATTCTTTTTTATGATATTTTCAAATCTTATAACATCTATATTAAAGCAATAATCCACCTATGCTTTTTATTTTTGGATAGGAATACATTTTTTTATAGTATTCAATTTTATTATTATATATTTAGTCAAAAACTTTGGAAATGATGAAAATAATTTGTAAATAATATATTTATTTATTTGCAACTTCTTCTATATATTGCATTGTCTGTTTTTTTTTCTTCTTCACCACCAGTTAGCGCAGCTTTGTAGAAGATGAATATGGCTAAACCTTTGAGTTCATTTGCTCAGAATACTCGAAATTCTCCTGGAATAAAAATTAAAAAGGTAAAATATTATGATAAGTTTATTATTCATCTCATCAACTTTCTCTTATATTGTAACAAAAAAAAAATTCTCTTATATGCATTTCCTTTTTCTTCTTAAATTTTTTTTTCCTCAATTCAACTCTACAAGAATGAAGTGTAGTGGATCTTGATTTTTTATTCCTGTTATTTTTATCCTTTTCAATTTTGTCAACATCTCAAGTGCAAAGATGATAAAAGGTTATCTTTTTAATAGATCTAGCATGTATAAAGACTTGGAAATTCATGAATGGATCTTTATATGATTTCACTAGATCTAGCACGGAATATATACATGTACCCAATGCTAGATCTAGAGTATATAGTGCTAGATAAAGATCTAGCATGTATAAAGATCTTTATTTCGGACAAGCTAGATCTATTAAAAATATAACCTTTATCATGCTAGATCTATATGATAAAAGGTTATACTCCGTATTTACTAATACTCTAAAACTTAAGCTAAATTTTTTTTTTGAACAAGTATTAACCTAAAACAATTTTTGAAAAACAAATACATAGCAAAAGTAACATATATATAGTATCCTAAATTATACCGCAAACAAAAAAATATCCCCAAAAACGTTCCACAAACCACAAATTTATGAATTAAAATCAATACATTGGATATGCATTAAAACCACGAAGATGAAGTATGTTATTGGATATGATTTTCTTTTTAGAATATTGGTTATGATCATTGTTATTTCTTTTTTATCATTGTTATTCGTTAGCTCATTTCAACATTTGTTATTAACAATAAATTAAGGTTGATAATTTTGTAATTTTTTTTTGCATGTCAACCAAATATTTCACTAGATTGACCATTGTTGGGTTGAACAATATTGTTGGTAGTACCAAGAATTAAAACAAAAAAAAAATTGAATTCTCTACATTCAAAAATTCTAAATTCACCTACATTCACTTGTATTTAGTGTAAAAATAGTCTTTTAGGGTTTCGTGTCTTGTAAGCCTTGTGCTTTATTTTGTATATCTCTCTGGTTGCTGCCTCTGATTATCAAAGCACAAAGTTGGTTTGTTTTAATCAAGTTGTAATTTTTATTCACTCAAGAGCTTTTAAGCGAGAGTAAACTATTTGTGTCTAGAAGTGTGTTCTTCGCCAAATTGTTATAGTGTTATACGGTCACGCTGGTTGTGTGGCTAGGAGGAAGTGAGACGGGGCGTCTCATATCTAGGAGTTCCTAGGATAGGATTGCATGAGATAGTGTCTAGGCGATAAGATAGAAACGGGAGGTTTTGGAGTTTTTGAACTAGAACTATAGTAGTGAATTCATTCATGGAATGGTATCCCCCAGAGTAGGAGAGGTTGCTCCGAACTGGGTTAACAACATACTGTGTTATTTACTTTCTGTGCAATTTATTTTTGCCATGTTTCTTTTTCTTGTTCTGCACTAGTAGGAGATGTGGTACGCGATGTGCTAACATCTGGTACCCCATTTGGACTACGCCAGAATTCAATTGGAGAATGAAGAGAGATAGCATGGTAGGAATAAAGACAAATTTAACCTTAAAAATAAACTAAATGTAGATGAAGGTATGATTTTTGAATGTAGAGAATCAAAATAAAAAAAAAAACACTCAAGCATTCACCTACTTAATATGCATTTTAATCTATACTGTATTGTTTATACCTAGATTTAGCCAATGATGTTTTTTCCAATATTAATGGTGTCCACATGATTATGAAAGTTCTATTCAATTTTAAAAATAATTTAATTCATTGTTGATCACAAAATTGCTTCTATAGGTCTATTAACAATTTAATAATATATTATCGTCTAGATCATATATATGCATACAATTAATTATATATTATAATCTAGATTATAAAATTGATATATATCATATATTCTCTTCAAGTTACAGGGGAGAAAGAGAGGAAGACCAACATCGCAAAAAAATGGTTCCAACCCTATATGGTTTTTAAGCTGGCTCAAGAGAACCAAAACAAGGAAAAATGGAAGAAAGGATGTTGTAAGATATCTTTATTTATTTATTTATTTATATATTTATTATTTTCTACTTTCTCGTTTATGTTGTTGGTTATATTTTTTTATTTTTTTTGTCAAGTAATTTCGTAATTAAATTTATATTTTTCAATATGAAAAAGCAGGCAATCGTAAATTTAAACCTAGGCTCATGTTAATCAATGTTCCTACCAACAATCAACTAAGTTGCACCTACAAAATATTGTTGATACTTTATTCAATTATAAAAAAATGTCATATGTTGAACAATTTCACATTTTCAAATGCAAAGTAAATGAACAATTTCTTAGAGTAACTCTATGGATATTTACCATTAGAAATAATGTGATAAATGTTATATTAATGTCGACAAAATTGATTTTTTGCAGTTCTATATTCATAAAACTATTGAAAGACTTACTTGTCGATCTCTTAAAGAGGTCGAAAAGTTTGAAAAAGATGGGACTCGCCCAAGTCAAAAGGGCAAATGAAATAGCCAAAAAACAGACAAAGGTTAGTATGAAAATTCTTCACCAAATTGCTTTGTATTTTACTAGAAGTTTTGTCAAATGATTTGTTATGGTGGAAAATCACTAAATTTTTTAAATGTATATTTTTTGGGGTAGAACTATTGTGACCTTTGCTGACAATATACCGTTTTCAAGGTTAGGGTATTTTATTTTGGGCTTAGTTGATTGCAGTATAATTTTAAGGGTCGTTCCCCCAAAATATTAGTTAAGGAAATAGAAAAAGTAAATTTTTCATTGAAAAAAGTATTCTTTATAATTTTAAAAAATAGATCACACAAATTTTAAGATTTTTATACCTCATTTAGTTCCTTAACTAATACATTACAGGCACTATAGTTGACATTTTCCTAATTTGAATTACATTTATAGGAGCAATATTTCATAATTATTTTTCCTAATTTTGCCATAGTCAATGTAATAAAATGTTTTAACGATGTTTAAAATATGTGTTTGTTGTGCAGGTGTGTCATCAAAATAAAAGTTATTTCAAATTTTATTCTTGAAATTTGTCCGTACTAAAACAATATTTATGAGGTTGGAATCAAATTGTATTTGGATTTAGATATTTTCTACCTTATTATCGTACTCGTGAATGTCAATTTATTGTGCTTGAATGACTCAATTTCTATTTTTATGCTACATATTTAGAATACTTTATGCTAAATTTTAAGTTTGATTGCATTATAGATATTGTCATAAATGAGCAAGTGTATGCACAAATTCTAATTCAACCAGTAGTAGAAATTGTTAGTTTAAACCAAGTAATCGGGGTTCGAACTCTGGTCTCTTTACTTTATATTCATGAGTTTTCAATGGTTTGTCATTTCGTTGATTTTAATTGTCAAAGTTAAAAAATGTTGACTTCATAGGATTTTAAACATCAATTAATTAATCAATCGTTAGTTGGTCTAGTAGACGCTGAACTTGGTAGGGAGAATCACGGTTCCACCCCGGCAACTGAATTATCTAAATAGAACAAATTTTTTACATAGTATAAGGATTATGATTAGGATTAGTCGATTAAGTATCCTTATCAAGGGGTTCCCTCCCTCCACCCTTGTGCATCCATTGTCTCCCTCATTAATCGCTTTAAGATGTAGGATTGATGAGTTTAGATTTATTACATCTACTGGTAGGTCAATCAAGCTGCTGACTGGTTTGCAGATTATGCTCTATCTATTTTACGAGTTCTGTCATTCTCTCCCATCTTCCTCCGGATTGTGTTAACCTTTGACAGGATGTTGCTAATGTTTTCTTTACCCATTGTATTCGTTTGTAATTTGGCCTAATGGCCTCCCTCTTAGCAGAAAAAAAAGAAGAAGCCAAATATAAAAATCTTAATTCATCTATTCTTCAACCTTCTTACAAAAACTCTGCTTCTGCCCCACAGTAATCTCTCTTGCTAATTGACGAGTCACCACATTCGCTTGCCTTCTAGCTGTTGTGGCAAGTGTGAGTGTTAAGTCCCACATTGCTTAGAATAGTGGAGGTTGAACACTTTATAAGTAAGAGGACGCATAAACCTAACACCTTAAGGTTTTGGGTTAAAGTGTGGTGTTCAACTCACTTATAGAGTTGTTCTTAAACCCAATGTGGATGATTCCCGGCTGCCCCCTCTTGATCCAACAGTAACAGTAGCAAATTCTGATGATTAGATAAAACTCCATGACACTTCAAGCTTATTTCTGTGAATTACATCCATGACACTTTTGCAGTCCGACACAAACATGATGTGGTCAGCCTCCCAGTCCTGCATCCTATTAACTGCTGACAGAAGGCTTGCAGCCTCGCCTTCATGCTGTTCCATCATATTGGTGGACCAAACTGTCTGAGCCATGGTAAAAACTGACTTCATGGTCTTTGACAATGGCTCCACATCCAATCTTATTATGCTGATAGAATAGCATGAAATCCACGCTGCACTTCAAAGTTCAAATAGCCTAGTGTCGGTTTGGTCCAGGATGACCTGGTATGAACTGAGACCCAGTTGTCTTGTTGATTCTGCAGAGTTTGTTTACGCCCAACTCCATTTGTGCTTGACAGTGACAGCACACTCAGTAATTTGACTAGCATCCTTATTTTTTTTATTCCAATGATGCTCATTTATTTCTTTCCAAAGGCGCACACGGAGACTTGTTTTTGTCTTGCTGCAGTAAGCTGTTTCAGCAGGTTGAAAATAACCATACTGAAATCCACAAGATTGGACAGCAGTGGCATAATTCTCGGCCAAAAATTGAGCTTCTCCAAAACCATTTTGTTCACAGGACATGTTAGCAAGAAATGCCGGCAAGTTTCTTCTTTAGAAGTGCATCTAACACTATGACAACCTATGTAGCACCGACATTTCATATTGATGTCATGTCACGTGTTAGTGTCCAACATTCAATCATGTCATTTTCTCAAATTACTAACCATTAGTACACTACACACTTCATAGTGTATTAGAAATAATCACAAATGGAAATCATGTACTTGATAGCTACTAGATATTACACTTAAGTTACATAAATAACTAGAGTATCACTTCATTTGTTGGCTTAAGCTACTAGAAATTCATGTAGCTTAAGCCAACAAATGAAGTTGTAATCTAGATTACGCTCATAATATAAAAAAATCAATATCTTCATCGACTTCAATATTGCCATAATCTGCATACCAGCCTTAAGTCTCAGTCCCTTCACATTTACTAATTACTAGTAATGAAAGCAATTATGTAGCACAGGTTGTACAATAAAAAAAGGCATTATTATGGAACAGCAGAAAATCACGAGAAAAATGAAAGATGGTGTAGAGAGAAATTGACAGCAGAGTGGATCTATATTCATTCTGATTTTTATCCAGCAATTTTAAGATTTGAGATTGTGTTTTGACTGTACAAGAGAAATAACAGCTACATTAAAATAATACATGATGAAATCAGGAAAGGGTTATGCTTCACTTTAGAAAGAAAGCTCAAGTGTTGATAATATATATACACGAGTTTGGCTTTAGTCCCAAAATTGCTAAGATTATATCCACTTCATGATTTTCTTTTCAGCACTTCATTATATATTCTTTATGACATAGTAAAATATGTGTTGGTCATTCCATAGATAAACAATAACTCAAGCATATCAGTTAATAAAAGTATATATCATAACTCATCAAAACTAGTATTACTTTCTCCTTCATTTGTTATCAACAAAAACGAGAGTATGAAAAGAGCATCATTGTCAAGAGTTTCATACAGTATTCATAAACAAAGTAAAATTTTAAGAAGATGATGGTGGTTGTTGATTCTTTAGAACACTAGTGAGGAGTTGCCTCAACTCTTCATCCCTCTTATCTCTCAAAGCCAATAACCGTAACATCTCTTCTTGTTGTCTTGCGAGACGCCCAAGTTCCTCTTGGTTCTTCAAGTATTGCTCTTTTAACAAAACCACGACTTCATGATCACTTTCTTCTCTTTCTTTTTCTTCAGCAGTTTCTTTAGTTTCTTCTTGAGCAGCTTCCATAGCAGTGTGAAATTGAAGATCATGCTGCGCGACAGTTACTTTGTTCGTTGAAGAGACTTTTTCTCTGATAGAAAAGCTTTTGCATCTTTTGCTTTCACTTTGAGTCTCAGACAAACAGACTCTGTCACTGGACATTCTTGCACCTTTTCTCCAATTTGCATTTTCAAAATCTTCCTCCAAGCCTCTTATTGAATGATCAATGTTGTTATTAAAACATTCTAAAGAGGCTGAAGAACTTTGGTTGATTGTACCACCACATTTGTACTCTTTCAACAAAGGTTTAGAATCCTCAGCCGATATGGAAGAAGCATCAATAGTTTCAACAGCTTTCACACAATCATTAGCAGAAATTTCAGCTGGAAGATCATCAACAAAACTTCCAAAATTAAGAGAGTCAACAAGATGGGGAGGAAATCCAGGTGGAACACCAACATCATTACCACTTCTATTAACTTTTCCTACACGAGCTCTGTGTTTCCTTGAACTTTTGCTTCTCTTCTGCTGCACAATTTTCTTAACAAAATCGTTGAGACCCAATACCGATTGCTTCCACCACCTTGAATAACGGGAGGTAACATCAGCCTCAAAAAATCTCGATGGAAAATACAAATTTTTATCATATATGGATCTACAGTGGTTTTTCCAAGCAATCTCTTTAGTCTCATTGAACCTAGGCACAACACCTGGAACATCTTGATCAATTCCAAATTGCATTGCAACTCTATGTGGAAGATATTGCTCTGTAGAGTCAAATCCAACAAGCTCAGAAACCCTCAAGCATGTAACAAATGATAACATTTCTTTATCCAAATCTTTCTCAAATGGTACCCAAATTTCATCATTTGGATAAAACATTCCATATTTATCAGAATATCTAACATACGGACGCCAAAGAAAATCATCCACAGCAGAGTCTAATGCCATCTTAACATTGTCAATTTGGAAGTCTTTAACCTTATGCCACCTAAGCAATAAAGGGTCTCCATGGTTGATCAACATGGGTTGTGGCTGTAAATTTTTGAACCTCTCCCATACCCAAATTTGAACCAAATAAAAGGGTGATTGTATACTAACTTTTAAAGGAAAACTATCAGCACCAACAGGATATTTTGACAAATCAACAATTGTTTTCTTAAAAAAACTTAAATCCTTATATAAGCTAGCCAAAACAGCTGGTGCTAAAGCAATAGGATTACCCCTAGCAAGATGAATAGCAATAGGAAACAAACAACTTTTGACTATAGCTTTATGTGGAAATACAAAAATTGACAACCAAGTAGCAAGGAATGCTTCATGTTCAATTTGACTACCTTTATCAATGAAAATATCCATCCACGTTGATGTGTACGCTTGACCTCCCGTTTTCTGATTAGAAGTAAGCTGCTGTCTAGCAAGCATCAATTTCTTCTCCACCTCTCTCATTTCTTGATCGTCTTCATGTGAAATGAAAACAGGATCACCAAGAACAGGATAACCCCCTAAAACCATAACATCCTCCAAAGTGATAGTTGCTTCACCAAATGAAAACACAAATGTATTTGTCTCACAGCACCATTTCTCAACAACCCCATATAGCAAGTTTAGATCTTTATGTATGTAGCATTTAGTACTCATAATAGCTTGAAAGATTCCAATTTTTCTCCACACAGATTCATACTTTGGTTTAAGTTTATCAAGCCAACAAAACCATTTCTCTCGTGGGCGGCGCCACCCATTGAATTGGGTTTTCAAAGGCAACTCTTTCGGTTCAAAAACAGAAGATGATGATGAAAATGGGTTAAACTCAAAAGCTGGTTCTTCAATGGAGTTTGCAATAGGTTTGAGAAAATGGGCAGTTCTGTGTGTTGGTTCACTATCACCAGCAGGTGAAAGCATGAAATCTTCCCTCACCTCAATGATGGGTTCATTCATGATGATGGGAATGTATGAATGAAACTATTCTTGAAAAAGCTCAAATCTTTACTGTTAAACTGTGATGGGGTTGAAGATAAACTAACAAGGATGAAACATTTTTAAGCAAAAATGGGTGCTTTGTAAGTTGGCACAAAAAATTGTAGAACAGTAGTATGTTTTGGGCTACTTGACATGAGCATCATCCTTGCACAAGAAGGGTGAATGTTTGAAACCCCCAAAGTACCCTTTCCTTGTAATTTGAAAATTCTGAAACTAAACAAGGGGCCATTTGGGCATTTTGTTCTTTAAATGCTTGGTTTCCCTGTACTTCTCATTCTTTTTTCATTGCCATGTGAAAAATTGATTTTGAGTTCATTGATTTTAAAGGTAAAATAATTTATGTTTAGCTATATTAATATAAATAAAATTCAATAAATTGTAGTGTAATAAAAACTAAGGAAAATGCTTATTTGTAAGAAATAGTAAAAATAAGAAAGACAGAATAAATCTCAACCATCCATTAATACCTATGAAATACGGACACTTCTCAGATTAGGTATGTCCGTGTCGGTGTCAGATACCGACACCGACAGTTATGATTACACTAAATTATGTCATTTTTTCAAATTATTATCGGTATCGACATGTTAGTGTCAGTGTCAATGTTTGTGTCGTGTCCGGTGTCCGTGCCGGTGTCTGTGCTTCATAGATTAATATCATTATCCCCATGATTCCTATTAAAGGTCTCTGATTAAATTTTGGTAAAGGTAAAAAGCTAACATTAATATTAACAATTAATTATTAACTTTATCCGTAATTATAGAATCATAAAATGCAATTCATAGTTTTAACCAAGGTTGTCAGAACCGGACCGGTCATCGAACCGGTGAACTTACCGGTTCAAGGTTCAACTGGTCGGACCGGGGTTTAACCGGGTCGGACCGTTTTTAATTAAATATAATTTTTTATATTTTTAAATTATATATAAATCAATAATAAAAAAAAGTTATACAATATTCATAATTTCACAATATTAAAATGTCATAAACCAACATATAAAATTAAAACATTAAATATATATTATAAAAAAAATTAAAACATTATAAATAATTATATATGAATTAACATTTATTATTGGTTAGTACCAAAATTTAACATGTGAGTTTATTAGTTGTTTTAGTTTTGCTCTTATAAGGAGGCCCAAACTCACTTATTTTATAACTCTAATATCATTGTTGCAATTTCCTAAATGCTAAAAGAACAGCCGTCACTCGCAAAAGCTTAGATCTCTCTCTTCTCTAGTCACTGCTACTGTTCCTTCATCTTCTTTTTTCTTTTCTTCTCCCGTCACTGCTATTGTTCCCTCTTCATTTTTTCCCTTTTTTTTTTTTTTTTTTTTTACAGATCTTCATTTTTTATCATCAATATTTGCTTCTTATTTCTTTTCAAATGAATCAAAACAATTAAATTTCTCTTCATCTTTTTGCATTGTTACTCAGCAACCTTGTTTCCAATTCTTTCTTCCCAAGTTTCAATCTTTTTTCTTTGCAAACAAACCAACAAGTTTTTCGTGTCTTCAACTAAAAAAAAATAAAATAGTAGATCCGCCGAACCGCTTGAACCGGCCGGTTCACCGGTTTTTACCGGTTCCGCGCCGGTTCAACCGGTTTTTCACCGGTTCCTGTTCTGACCGTTTTTAAGACTCAACCGGACCGCTTTGACCACCGGTTCCCGGTCTGACCAGTCCGGTTCTGACAATATTGGTTTTAACCAGAATTAATCCTGGAGACAAAATTGATTCTACACGTCTAAAATCAATTCAACTCCTACATGATTAGGGTGGATTTGTCAAAATAACATTGAGCCACCGTGATTTTTTGTAGTAAACATATGCCGATTTTATGGTACAAAAGTGAGACATATTTTGCCCCATGTACATATTTACTATTGTTTCAATAAAATTCACCTTTAAATTAAGGATTTAATTTATATGCACCGTAAGTGTAAAGTAATTTTACACACGCATCCAATAATATATCAACATATCATGTATTGTGTTTAAAAACACATGATGTGGCAACACATCATTGGATGCATGTGTAAAAAAACTTTATACCGACGGTGCACAACAATTAAACTCTTAAATTAAATAACATATTTACTTATTGATCTTTAAATTAACCTACGCATTGGTACAATTTAATAGTTAACCTACGCATTGTGCAAAAATAATTTACTCAGCACCTTTGTGATATGTTGTTTATCAACTTCAGTAGTTCAATATATGATCGTTTCATTTTTGCATTTGCTTTATAGTTATATCCTTCGGTTCATGTATATAGTATTGCTGCTATATCTCACCTTTCCATTTTTCTCATATGTTTCTCATTGCTGCTATATAATTGACTAACATTTCTTTTGAAATCACTACTATATATATCTGAGGTACTAGAGTGTTTAAATTGCAACTCTGAGGTACTACAGTGTTCACATTGCAACTTCACCCACCATCATTTTTCATCACCTTCAAAGAATAACTAGTCATTAATCTCATGAAGCAGTGGTTAAATTGTGTTAGTCCACTAAAAAGAAATTGAAATAATTTCTGATGAACAAGTTTTTCATTAATACCAAACCATGATTTTCTACTTATAAAATATTTTAATCAACAAATCAAGTGATAATTACAACAAAATCAGTAATTTCATTCATATTGATATTTCCATGATCTGCAAAATAATAGAAGTTTAGTGCTTTCATATTAATATTAATCACCTACTATCAATTAATTATTACAAGTTAAAGCAACTATTACACAAAATTAGGAATATGAAGTTGGTTATATATCAGCAAAAGGTATTGATTTGACCAAATTCAGGACTAGACAAAGTTTTACCATTTTCAACTATTTCATCATCAGAATTTGATAGTTCATAAACTAACAAATGATCCTCTCTTCATCATCGCCTTCCACTTAAAGTCCCTCAAATTTGGAAGTAAAACAAGGCGTTAATCCATAAGATTCTTCAACCTTTATTTTATTGTTATCATATTCTCCTTCCTCACTAGATTTTGATTTCTGGCATCAATCATAGTATCTAGATCAGTAATACCCGACTGTCTAGACCACAATGGAATACACAAATCTATATCTACAAACGCCACCGGCTTGCTATAGCGACACAGTGTCGAAAGTACTTCGTTTTACATCCAATACCAACCAACAAACAGACCCTCAAACATCGAGAAAAAGAAAATAACCTTCATGTCTGGCATAGACACCTGATTATGTACTCAATTTGTATCAGTACTACATCTCTTCTGTTGGTTTTAATATCTCATTTCGTAGAACAAGTTCATGTACTATCTTCATTATAACTTCCATATTTTAAGGATTACTAGAATTACTGAGAACAAGTGAATGAGTGACAGTAATACAATAGAAGATTATACTCTTCCTATCTCAAAATCAATATCATCACTGACTTAATCATCACTGACTTAATATTGCATGATCTGCATAATAGCCTCAAATTCAGCCCCTTCACATTCAAAATGGCTTTAGTTCCAAAATTGGTAAGATTAGATTCGATATCTATTCTTTATCACATCAAACAAGTGTTCTCACCATACTTGTTCTATCTGTATATAGATGTGTGTGTAAAAACATAGCAAAATATATGTTAGTCATGCCAAAACTACTATAGATAAATAACACAAACATAACATATAATAAAAACATATATCGTAACTCCTCAAATTAAACTAGTATTACTTATATCCTTCATTTGTCATCAACAAAACAGGAGGGCATGAAAAAACAATCACTGTCATGATTTTGATAAGAGAGTTTCAAAACAAAATACAGTTTTAAGATGATGATGATGATGGTGGTGGTTGTTGATTCCTTAGAAAACTAGTGAGGAGTTGCCTCAACTCTTCATCCCGCTTCTCCCTCAAATCCATTAACCTTAAGATCTCTTCTTGTTGTTTTGCCAAACGAGCGAGTTCCTCTTGATTTTTCAAGTATTGCTCTTTTAACAAAACCACAACTTCATGATCACTTTCTTTTCTTTCTTTTTCTTCAACTGTTTCTTTACCTTTTGATTGAGCAGCCATATCAGAGTGAAGCTGAAGAGCATGCAGCACAGCAGTTACTTTATTGGACGAAGAAACTTTTTTTCTCACAGAAAAGCTTTTGCTTTCACCTTGAGTCTCAGACAAACAGATTCTGTCACTAGACATCATTTCTTCTTTGCTCCCATGTGCATCTTCAAAACCTTCCTCCAAACTCTCTATTGAAGGTTCAATATTATCTGCTGAAATTGGCCTTTTCAGTAGTAATATCTTTCCATGATATTCTGATGAGCCTGAACAACAATGGCTCAATAAATGCTTAGATCCATGGATTTTGCCACCAAACTTGTACTCTTCCAACACAGGCTTAAAATCCTCCACATCAGCATCAATATTCTTATATGCTTTCAAACTGTTATGAACAGAATTTTCATGATGAACATCAGCATAAAATTCATCAACCTTCCTAGTTTTAGGTTTTGAACCATCATCACAAAATTTTGCAAAAGTAAGAGAGTCAGCAAGATTGAGAGGAAATCCAGGTGGAACACCAACATCATTACTGTTAGAAATAATATAAAACCATTGATGTAGCCTTTCCTAACAGCTTAAGCTTTTGGGATGATCGGTTATTTGACATGGTATCAGAGCCTCTATGACTAAGTGGTCTAGAGTTCGATTCCCGCTCCCCTCACTTTCTAATTAAAAAGTGGAAGCCTATGGTAGGTGGACCTATGCATTATCCACGCTTCAAGCCCAAGTGGGCTCTTGCATGAGGGGGCATGTTAGAAATAATATAAAACTATTGATGTAGCCTTTCCTAACAGCTTAAGCTTTTGGGATAATCGGTTATTTGACATGGTATCAGAGCCTCTATGACTAAGTGGTCTAGAGTTCGATTCCCGCTCCCCTCACTTTCTAATTAAAAAGTGGAAGCCTATGGTAGGTGGGCCAATGCATTATCCACGCTTCAAGCCCAAGTGGGCTCTTGCGTGAGGGGGCGTGTTAGAAATATTATACCATTGATGTAACCTTTCCTAACAGCTTAAGCTTTTGGGATAGTCGGTTATTTAATATGGTATCAGAGCCTATCCTAGATCCATTTGTTGTTTGTTGTGGAGACCTCCCATATTTGGGCCACCCGTTGTTGTTGATTCCACGCACCACTTCTGTTTTCTTTTCCTACATGAACTCTTTGTTTCCTTGAACTTGCACTTCTCTTCCGCTGCACAATTTTCTTAACAAAATCGTTGCGACCCAATACCGATTGCTTCCACCACATTGAGTAACGGGAGGTAACATCGGCCTCAAAAAATCTCGATGGAAAATACAAATGTTTATCATAAATGGGCCTGCAGTAGTTCTTCCAAGCAATCTCTTTAGTCTCATTGAACCTAGGCACACAACCTGGAACACCTTGATCAATTCCAAATTGCATTGCAACTCTATGTGGAAGATACTTCTCTATAGAGCCAAATCCAACAAGCTCAGAAATTCTCAAGGATATAACAAATGAGAGCATTTGTTCATCCACCAAATCTTTCTTAAATGGTACCAAAGTTTCGTCATTTGGATAAAACATTCCACACTTATCAGAATATCTAACATATGGACGCCAAAGAAAATCATCAGTACTGTCTAATTTCAAATTCAAAGCCTTAACCATATGCCACCTAAGCAATAAAGGGTCTCCATGGTTGATCAACATGGGTTGTGGTTGTAAATATTTGAACCTTTCCCACACCCAAATTTGAACAAAGTAAAAGGGTGATAGAAGAGTAACTTCGACAGGATATCTAACACCACCAATGGGAAATTTTGATAAATCAATTATTGTTTTCTTAAGCAAAGTTAAATCCCTATATATGCTAGCTAAAACAGCTGGTGCCAAAGCAATTGGATTCTCTCTAGCAAGATGAATAGCAATTGGAAATAAACAACTTTTCACTAAACGTTTATGAGGAAAAACAAAAGCCGACAACCAAGTAGCAAGGAATGCTTCATGTTCAATTTCACTACCTTTACCAATGAAAATATCCATCCATAATGATGTTGTAGCCAAACCTCCTTCTTTCCTATTAGTAAGTTGCTGTCTTGCAAGGATCAATTTCTTCTCCACCTCTCTCATTTCTTGATTTTCAAGTGAAATGAAAACAGGATTACCAAGAACAGGGTAACCCCCCAAAACCATAACATCCTCCAAAGTGATTGTTGCCTCACCAAATGGAAATACAAAGGTATTTGTTTCACAACACCATTTCTCAGCAACCAGTATGCCACACTTGGTGCTCATTATAGCTTCAAAGATGCCAACTTTCTTCCACACAGTTTCATATCTGAGTTGAAGTTGATCAACCCACCTAAGCCATTTGGTGTGTGGATGTCGCCACCCATAAAAATTGATTTTGAAAGGCCATTCATTTGGGTCAAAAACAGAAGAAGATGATGAAAATGGGTTACACTTAAAAGCTGGTTGTTCAATGGAGTTTGCAATAGGTTTGAGAAAATGGGCTGTTCTGAGTGTTGGTTTACTATCACCAGCAGGTGAAAGCATGAAATCATCCCTCACCTCCATCATGGGTTCATTCATCTTCAAAAAGCTGAAGCGTTTTTTTATTGAAAAGTGAAAACAGTAGAATGGAGTAAACAAACAGAAACGGTAGAAAATGAGAATGTGGTAATGGAACTACACTAACAGACAAATATGAGCCATTTTGTTTTTTGTTTCAGAAAATGGTTTGCATTCACAACTTTAGCCGAAGTTTAAGGAGTGGAGAAAGTAGTTGCAGCATTTTTGTGCACATGACATGAAAGGAAATGGCAAATGTGAGTAGAAAACCCAAATTGAATTATGCGTTCAAATTCTGAATTATCAGTGTCTCTTCCTCTAAGAACCAAAAGCTTAATACAATTTTTATTTTACTTTTTCAAAAAATACTCAATATGTGTTGGACACTAGAGTCTTTTATTTTTATTGGCAATGTTAATTGTTAGTATATTATTATAATGTTAGGTTATGACCTTCTACTCCTTAACCATAGCTCAACTGGATAGAGTGTTTTAATTATAAATTTTTTAGTTATGTATTGTAGTGGAAATAGGTGTGTGATGGTTGAACGAGGCCTATGATACTCATGCCGAAGGATGAGTGGAAATTTTGACTTTTAAAATTGAGGAGATAAAATCTAAATCATATGTTATTGTTTAGACACAAGCCTAAATACTTTATATTTAGGAGGTGTGTTATTTGAACAACAATTTTGGGACAACTATGAGACAACTTTCTTTTCCTCCATTCTTATTAGAGAGAGAATAAGAATATATCGTGAGAATGAGAGAGAAAGTTGTCAAAATTGTCTAAAATTAAATCTTAAAATAACATTTCTCTTTGTATGTATAATAAACTTTTTGGATACATTGTGTAACAAACGGCTTTTATGTGTAAAGTATCATATTTCCTTGGTTATGCTTGCCTGAATAAATAACCTAGTAAGTTCACGAGCTTTGGCTTTAAGGCTCTGTTTGGGAAGGGCAATAAGCGTTTATTTTACTAACTTATAGCTTATTTTTCAAACGTTATTTCAAGTAGCTTATGAACTTATCATTTTTTCTTCCAATTTTACCCTTATCATCTTACTTGAAAAAAAATTAAATATTCATTAAACATATCTTTTTTATGTCATTTCATACTTATAAGCTAGTTCAACCGCTAATTTTACCAAACACTACAAATTCAATCAGCTAGCTTATTCGCTTTAAGATCATCCACTATAAGCTAGATTATGAGTTATATGCTATTTTTTCCGAAGTAGTGAAACTTTCAAACCATGACTAGTCATTGATATCATTCAGCAGTGGGTAAAATCAGGTTGTCCACTATTACAAAATTTGCTACTTACACTATTGAAAGGAACTATCACATGACAAAATAGATAACCATACATAGTGAAAATAATTATACACTATTACACAAACCTAGGAGTAAGATGTCTTGCCATTGCCTCAAACGATTTCAATCTTTTGAGCCAAATCTTGCTTCATTAACCTTATCAGCCACTCTTTCAAGATTCTGAATCCTGTTTTCAAGATCAATTGCCATGTCTAATGTAAAAGGACTAAAACTTTCTCCTTTTTCACCATTTCTATCACAAAATAAACTATTCATTTCTGCTTCATCGCACAAAAAAGATGATATAAAATCATCAAATTCAGCACTAGACAAACCTTTACCATTTGCAATTACTTCATCATTAGAACTTGATGGTTCATAAACTACGAAATGATGGTCATTATCAGAACCTTCCATTTGATTTCTCTCATACTTGGAAGTAAAACCAGGTGGTGGCGGTAGGTCATAAGATTTTGATTGCTTCCACCAATCATAGTATCTAGAAGTAACATTTGGCTTTCTGAAGCACAATTGAATGCACAAGTCTATATCTACTAACGCCACTGGCTCACTATCACTCATCCAAGGATCATCTTTACAAACCGCAACCTCACCAGGAATGTCTTGATCCATACCGAATTGCATAGCAACACGATGCGGAAAGTACTTCTCTTTACATCCCATACCAACCAACTCACATACCATCAAACACCGAGAAAACGACGACAACTCTTCATATAAACAAGGATTATCACATTTCCACATATCTTTTTCATTATACACCTCAATACATGGTGAATTCTCATAAGGTTTCCACAAAAATTCATCTCTAAATCCTGCACAATCCAAGTCTTTTTTCAAGTTTTTATTTTTCATAATTTTATCTCCACCCCCTCTAGCCACATTTGGTAAAGCAAGAAACCTCTCTAAAGCCCAAACTTGAACCAATTGAAAAGGTGCCCAAATAGTTACTCTTAAACGTTTAATAGTTATTGTAGCATTATTTTTAATAATGCTATTAAGCAAACTTAAATCTCTATAAACACTAGCTAAAACAGCAGGTGCAAGAGCTATTCTATTTCCATAAGCTAAATTTATTGCAATTGGAAAAACACTTTTCAAAATAGTATCATAAGAATTTGCAGGAAATACAAACCTTGACAACCAATAAACCAAAAAAGCTTCATGTTCCACTTTGCTTTCACCTTTCATAAAATGCTTCATCCATGCATATTGACACACTTTTTTAGCTCTAGAACTGTTAAACATTCTTCTAGCTTCAAATAATTCTTCTTCTGCTTCTTTTTGTTCACTGTTCATAATATGGGTAGAAGAAACAGAACAACCTAAAACAGAATAACCAAAACAAACCTTTGTGTCTTCCAATGTTAATGTTGTTTCACCCCAAGGGAAAACAAATGTGTTGGTCTTGGAACACCATCTATTAGCAAGTTCAAGAATCAAATCATCATCCCTTTTGATTTCATATTCTGAAGCTTTGATTGCATGGTATATTCCTGTTTTTAACCATAAAAGTTCAAACTTTGGTTGTAATTTTTTGACCCAATTCTTCCATTCTTCTTGTGGGTTTCTCCATCCATTATATCTTACTTCTATAGGTAAATTTGTGGTGGTTTCAGCTGAAATGGTGAAATGGGGTGGAACAAAATGAGAATCTTTAACGCAAGGAGGAGTGAGGAAATAGGCAGTTCTTACAGCTTGGTTTCGACCTGATGATGGTGAAACCATCAGTTCTTGTTTAGCTTCAATGATGGTCATGGTATTGTTGTTGTCATCCATTTTTGGAACTGAAAAGTTTGATTTTTTCTTTTTTGAATGAAATGATGTGAAAGTGACTTTGAAGAGACCTTGAATGTTCAACTAGTTGTCATTCTAGTCTCTTACCGAAAAAAAAAACATTTAGGCTACCAACAAACTATCTTATAACTTATAGTTTATAGCTTATAACCTAAAAGCTCTGTTTGGTAACGGTCTTTTTGTCATGAGCTTATAGCTTATTTTACTAGCTTATAGCTTATTTCCAGACGCTATTTCAATTAGCTTTTAGCTTATAGCTTATTGTTTTTTCTTCTATTTTTATCCTTATTATTTTAACTGAAATCCAATTTTACCCTTTATAATTTATCATTTAAAATAAACCTGTATAGTTTTTTTTTTTATATCAAATAAAACCGTATAGTTTGCATGAATATAAAGTATGCAATTTTTTTAATAAACCACGATCATTGATGACTAGCCTTATAGCAATTTTATACATGATAATTGGATTTACGTTATTCCAGCATCAAAAAAACATTACGTCGTTTACTGTTTTAATTTTTTTTGTTTGATAATACTGTTTTAATGTATCCATATTATTATTGTTTTGTACAACAATAATAAATCATACTATTTAGAATAACCATGATTTTGGCACCAAAGAAAAGAAAAGAAAAACCATGATTTTCAGAAAATAAAATTTCAATGAATAAAAACTAGTTTAATAATATAAAATATATAGTATATTAGAAAATTTGATTTTAAATTCTAAGTTTTATTATAAATTAACAATGCTTTTTAAAAAAAATGTCGTTATATGTCATTTTACATCTATAAGCTATTGAACAACTAATTTTACCAAACACTTCAATTAGCTTATCAGCTATAAGCTATAATCTAACTTATCAGCTAACCGCTATTTTTACCAAACAGAGCCTAAATAGTTCCCGACTCTACAATCTGTTAATCACTTTAATCCTTGATGTTAAAATTGGCCATTAACTTTAAAAAAAAGTTGAAGTGACACTTTTTGGGACACATGACATACTTAATATACATTAGTTGGACAAAGAGCATGATGATATAGTCATGACTAAAATGACAACATTTTTCTTTTACTTTCCATTTCTTCATCTTCTCCCTCTCATTCTTCTTCACCTTCTTCATACATATATCAATAAAACCCAAAATTTTAAAATTCATTTTAAAAAAAAACATCAATAAAATATTGGTAAAATTTTAACCAAATCTTCAAACAAAATCCCTAAATCCCCAAAATGGGTTGCTATTCTTTGTATACAAATATCTAATATGTCTTCTTCATCTTCAATGCCTCATTGCCTCTGTCAAATTCTTCAACCATACTTAAAAAATAAATTGAAGAACAACAACAATGGAGAAGAAGATGGAAATAGAGAAGAAAAAGAACAGCAACATAGAAGAACAGTGAGATTTGAGATTTAGGGATTTAAATTGAGAAAATTTGGTCTCCTGTTATTTTGGTCCCCGACCACATCATCTAGTCACTTGTCCAATTAATGTCTATTTAGCGTGCCACGAGTTCCCAAAAAAACTAACGACTTATTTTAACATTAGGGATCAAAGTAACTAACGGATTGCAGAGTCGGAGACTATTTAATATTTTTTCTTCGGTCAGGAATCAAAATGACATCGATTTGCACATTGAGAGATTAAAATGGTTGTTTCCCCTTAATTTTTAGATTTATTATTATAGTATCATGCTAACTAAGTACCCGAGTCACTTAGTTAAATACGTTACATTGAAATAAATACTAAGAAGTAAAATACATAACTTCCATGATTTATTAATCAATTTTCATTATTATAAGATCGAGAAATGTTATTTAAACATCAAAAAAGAAGACATCTCTACAACATCAAGGGGAGTCACGTGTGTATAACCGGGGAGTTCTTCAACACATTTGGTTAATGAGGCATTAACCAAATGTGTTGAAGAACTCCCCGGTTATACACACGTGACTCCCCTTGATGTTGTAGGCATAAAATCTTTCAAACTTGAACTTTTAACTTTGTTTTAACTTTATCATCCGCAAACAATCAAAATGTGTCTCATATACAATTTCTCGGAAACAAATAGTTGAGGAATTGAAGATCAAATTTGGTTAATATCAGTTAACCAAATGTATTGAAGAACTCCCCAATTATATACATATAACTCCCCTTGATGTTGTTGAGATGTCCCCTTTTGATGTTTAAATAACACTCCTCTATAAGATCTAATGGATTTATTCTATAATATATAGACTATTTATATTATCTATATTAGATCTTCAATAAATCTATAAAGTATTTATAAGGATGGAAGGAAGTATTTAAGAAGAATCTCCGAGTTAATTAAAATTAGGCATGTTCAAATCTACATCAATCTAAATTAAAAAGGCAAATTGATTTTGTTGTGAATTCGAATCAAATACCACACAAATAAAACCTTTAAGTGTGTGAAGTAAACGAATAAGCAATCAAATAGCAAAGAACCAAAGCTGTCAGAATCGAGTTTTTACCTTAACTCGTTTTGCCTAGGTAAAATCGAATCGTAAAATCATCGATTTTTTACCTCATATTAAAATAATATTATATTTATATTTAAGACATGTGTATAGTTATATTATAAATGCTTCGGAAGAATAGTATTTCTACGAGCAATAAAACCAATGGAAAGTAAACAACAATAATAAAACGATAAAAAACACCGATAAATTGTTTACCCAATTGACTATAAAAAGCCTACTCTGAGAAATAGGGCAGCTCTCCGTTCCACTGTCACACTATAACTTTTTCTTCTATTGTTGAATTATTGTGTTGTTGTTTGGACTGGTTTTCTATGTAGAACAAGAAAGGGAGGATAAATAGGGGGATACTTTTCTGGGTGAAGGATGAATGAATGGTTGGATTTGGTATGAGTTTTTTTTGGTTGAGGAGGATAATTTTCTGAGTTTTGAATTAATTTTGAGTTGAAGAGGAGATATTGTATTCATTTTAGTCCCTAGGCTGCATGGAAGCAACACACAAGTATATGATGTTGCAAAAAAATTGACACGTCATCAAAGTTATAACAACTTAGTGTATGTTTGGATCTGCGTTTTTGAGCCTTAAACGCACGTTTTCATCGGTGAAACGCGGTTTCACATTTTCTCTTGTTGTTTGGCAAACTGCAAACGCGATTCGACTTACCGTGAAAATAGATCCAAACGTGCGTTGCTCCAAAGCTACAATTTGGAGCTTCTGCGTTAACTCAAAGCGATTTGGAACTAATATTATTTTTTTGACAGATGTGTTTTCCATTTTTCCCTATATACCCATATGACTAGTTTTCCATTTTTCAAGTTGCAAACCAGATTCTTTTATTTCATTTTCAACATGGCCACAATAAGGATTTTGCTGTTCTAATTTTATGTTTCTCCAACTGTTTTGTTTCTGGGCAGCAGTAACCAGAAAACTCAAGAGTAAAGAGTTTCTCTTTCTTTCCATAGGTTAGAGATGAAGTTGAAATGGGCTCCAAAAGTCCATTAACCTCCCCTTCTAACAAAGCCCATATATTTTTTTTACAAATACTTAAAAATAAACGTTACAGTAATTCATTATTGAATATGTGAGTGGTAAAAAAATTAATATAATAAGTCCACACTCCACAAGTTCTAATTTTAAAAGATATTAATACCCTTGTCCACAAATTCTAGCTCAAATGGTAGAAATACAAAAATTGCTAGTGTCGGACGCTATGACCGGGTTCGATCCCTGGCCCACTCCACTGTATGTGTGTAAGTTTTCAATGACTTTGTCATTTTGTCTACCAACCAAAAAACAAAAAACCCTTTATTCAAAAACCAAAAAGATATTAATACCCCTGATTAAAAAAAAATATTAATACCCATTTTGGTAATTATACCACCAAAATCAATTTTAATCAAAACTATCCAAACAAGATGAATTTGTAAGAATCACTTTTACTTGAACTATCCAAACATAAACCAATTTACATTTAACTCACTTTTAACTATAATCAATTCTATCAAAATCGATTCTAACAAAATCAAACACACGCTTAATGTTTTGGACCATTTTGACTGACGGAGTTTTGAATCAGGGACTTTAAAATATTTTTTGCTGATTCAGGGACTATATGACAACGAGTGGCTCTTTTAATGACCAAAGTGACGGTTTACTCACATTTTTAGAGACTTAAAACAATTTTTATAGTGAGATATTTTAAATTATTAAAAAGAAAAAACAAAACCTTCTAATAAATAAAATAAATAATAGGTTATATTAAATCCAAAATTTGAACTAAGGGTGCGTTTGATTTGCAAAACAGTAGGTACTGGATAAGACAGAATAGTATAGAACAGAACAAGATAATACATGTCAGGACAAAACTGCATTGGAAAGAGATAGAAAGATAATATTTTTTGTATTCGAAAATAAAATGGGTGTTTTTGTATTTTTTTATAGTTATACTGTGGACAAATGTTGTGGTTCAGTGGGGACAAAAACTGTTTTTGTCCTGTTCCTTACTAATATTTGTTAAGTCCCATAAATAGTTTCTGAATCAAATAGGGTACAACAAAAGTTGTCTAGTTCAGTCTCCTGTTTTTTAGCAGATCAAACACACTCTTTAAATGTATCATCATATATATATATATATATATATATATATATATATATATATATATATATATATATATATATTAAAATTAAAGTTTTTGCAATTCTACCACAATCGTTAAAAATTGATGTTTTAACAATAAATTGATTCTCGGAATGATATCTTCTTTGTCTGTGGGTCTTCATCGATTGACAATCTTGTGGATATGGTGAAACTCTCCTCTTGGAAATAGTTTCTAGGTAAAAACTCGAATAGCCCATGTTCTTTCTACGATTAAGAGTTGCAACATCTCTTGTGCTTGTCCAATAAGGCGAAGTGAGGATGCGATGCTATGTATCTTGATCCTGTTGAGTGGTTTCTCTTTGGTGCCCGCTCTTAGTTGGCTCTTCTCCTTCCTCTTTTTTGGTGGTTACTTTGAGTGATTTCGGTGGTTTTATTGCTTCCCGGACTCCTTTTTGGTGTTTCGTATGTATATTTTTATTTTGTTTTTGACTTTTTCTGGTACTCCTGTTCTGTATTCTGTCTATTTCATCAATTATTTATATATTTATTTGCCATTAAAAAAACAATAAATTGATTTAATTGATCAGATATTATGCACTAGTATTTACCTAAATGTATAGTATATGGGATATAGGATGAACATGAACCAATTGAAAAGTCAGATAATCTTCTTCATCACACCTTATAATGATACAATTACAAACAGTCAAATCACACAATACATTCATATAATATTCATCACACCTTATAATGATACAAACACACAGTCAAATCACACAATACATTCATATCAGTACTCCAAACATATTCAACACACACAAGAGACATTATTCAATTACAAACCAAACTCTGATTAAAAAAAAAATAAATACAAACCAAACTCAAGCATGAGTTTCAATCCACAAGCAATACAATAAAGCAAACACCCCCTACAAACGAACACCTTCAATACTTGATGGTGGCACCTTCTTACAAATAACTTTAAGAAGATCAATATATAACGGAAGTTGCACAACTGCATAGAATATGACAGGAAAGCTAAAGACAATATATAAATAGAACAATATATCATGTTTACCATATTTATCTGTCAGCACAAAGAAATGTCCAGCACAGAAAGAAATAAACATGGCAACAATCGATACGAAGAGAGAAGTTAAGCCTAGAAGAAGCTTGGTTGGCAAGTTTATACCGAAGTCTTCAATTTGTTTTCGAGAAGTGAGTATAGAAATGCAGGTTGTCCTTCAAATGAAGATATAGCGAATCCTTCAAATGCAGGTTGTCCTTCTAATGCTGGTTTTCCTGATTCCTTATTACCTCCAGGGACACTGCCTGATGTTGCAAAGGAGAGACCTGCAATCAGTGCTGCTACAACCGAGCATGACTCTGCCGTGTCTTTTAACCAGTCAGTACTTTTTTGTAGAAGGTCTTTGTGTTCCTCCTTAAAGATTTGACCTGGGGTTTCGTCCTGGGCGTTGGTTCTATATTTGAAATGCTCTGGTACTATTCTTTGGATATACTATAACCAAATTAGATAAATTTCTTACCGTTAGCAATGATTAATTTTTACCGAAAAATCTATAAAGCATATGTTACCTACCTTATACCACTTGACGTCCCACATCATTTGCATGGCAGGACCAGCTACATTCCTCCAAGTAGCTTCTTTGTTGAGTGATGTATATGCTGCTAAGTGTAACATGGTGTTTTCCTTTTTATCTACTTGTTGACATAGGCTTCTAAACACATTCCTGTCTATAAATGAACTGTTCATCAACTCCTCAACAATTTGTGGTTGCCTATACTTTACTGCCAAAAGCAAAACATTTTCATTGTTAGAGTTTCTCTCATGGATCACACTTTTAATCCTAGATTCAATTTCTCTCGTAATTTCCACTATGCCATATTTTGCTGCAACCAAATATGCTGTCTCATCTGTGGCAGTTTTCTGATCTGCTAATAATTTTGTTTCAATATTCTTCAATGCTTCATGTAATAACCCTTTCTTGTCAGATGTAATTTCCACTATGTCATCTTTTCCTGCAATCAAATATATTGTGTCCTTTGTGGCAATTTTATCTGCTAATGATTTTGTTTCATTATCCTTTTCCATAATTTCAGATGTGCCACTTTCCTCTGCAAACATATATACAAAAAATTATCATTCAATTCTTTAAATTTTAATTATTTTCTCATTAATATTTTAATTACCATTTTTCAGCGTGCCCTTGTTATCTTCTATTTCTTTCTGTTTTCCATAAATTGTTGCACCATCACCACCAATGCACATATCAGGATCGGGATTTCTTGCTGTTACAGCAGGATACTCGTCTGGTCTAAAATGTGTGGCTGCTGTCTTCCAGATAATTTCTAATTCTTCCTCACGTTCTTCATCGATTTGTGGTTCAATCCCACCCCCGCCACCCCAGTATGATTCGTTACAATCTTTCATAAATTGTTTCAAGAGCTGCTCAGCATATAAGCGTCTCGTCTTAATAATCTTTATTTTCACTGCAAAATTAATTAATTGTCTACATCAAACCAAAAAAAGTAATGGTAACAAAAACTCACTTGTGTTCCATAGTAGTATCTGCAAATTGCATAAAGCTGGAAGGAATTGATTAATATACATACTCAATAGTGACAAGATAGGCCATTTGGACATTTGATCAAAAACAGATAGTGATTTGTCTTGCTGTTGTAATTCATAAGCATCCTTTAATTCATCACCACTTTGAGCCGCATCTAAGTCTGCAATAGGTCCGGTCCAGATACTTGTGCAACATATACTATGACAGTGAGTCTCTGATAAATAAGGGTCTAAACAAATTAGAGTAGTAGTAGTAAATTAGAAAGATTCTTTTTCCCCCTATGACTTTTTTTCCCCAAAAATTCAATTTTATTCTTGAATAAAAATTTCAGAATGTGTTTTCTGGAGTTTTTTTAGTTTAAATTTGAGAAAAATTTGGAAAACACATTTCAAAATTTTTTCGCAAAAGCAAAAAAGGAAATTCAGGGGGAGAGAATCTTTCAGTAAATTAGTTGGTACAAAACTTAATATATTACATCAAAATGTAAAACATGATATGAGAAAGAGATCTCACAAAAAACAAAAAAATGTAAAACTTAATAAATTGCCAGGAATCATTACTAAGCTTGAAGTATATATGAATAGAAAGAGATCTCACAAAAAATAAAACATGATATGAGAAAAGAAGAAACATCCGAATATCATGCCAAACAATCAAAATAGTTTCCACTTTTAACTCTCTTTTATAATAAAAAAACACCAAAACATAACTCAATTTCATATGGAGATAGGGCGAAATGATACATAAACTCCGTTTAGGTATGAGTTTAGGGTTCTATAGTTTTTATCCCCGTTGAGAATATTGGAACGGATATGGGAGGGCAAAATTTGTCTCCGTTCTGCCCCATTGTCATGTTTAAGTTTGTCCAAACACTAAAGTGCAAACTTTAAGAACTAGTCTTTTACCTTCTCTTTATTTATTTTTCCCTTTTATCATCCCTATTATGGAGTTATATATATATATATATATATATATATATATATATATATATTTGAATTTGAATTTTATTGGATTGGATTAGATTATCCCATATATACCTAAACTAATCGTTTTCTTCATAACTTTTTAATTAAAGTATTGTGTTTAATTAATACTTTCTAAATTTATTGAAAAAGTAATTTACCTAATTGATGATATAAACTATATGCATAAAATTCTAGTCTTCTCTCTAAAAAAATTGTTCTCTGCCTTCTCTCTATCCTTTTTCACCGTCACTCTTTTCCTTTCATTCAAACCCATTCGTCAAGATGTAAGAGCCATATGTGGTGATGCGACGAGCGGCGTTTGGCCCTCCGCACCACCGTTATGTCAGATCTCTGGCATCATTGCCTTTTTGGAGTGGTTTGTTTGCAGCGGATTTGAGTTTGTTTTTGTCTCTGTTTTCGTTTTCGGATTTGTCTTCACGGTGTTGTTGGTTCGTGTGTGTCTTCCGGTTCGTGTGTGTTTACTCTGTGGTTTGGAGGCAGTTTTGGTGTTGTGGTGGTGGTTTAGGCGCGGATCGGGAGTTTTTGTAACACCCAAACCCGTCATTTAAATATTTCTACCTTTATTAAAATCTTTTCAAAATACGCAACGGAAAATCACAATTTATTTATAAAATGTTTGGTTAAGGTATTACATACTTCAACTTACTTAACTAATTGATTGATTAATTAGCCTAAAACATCGTCTACAAAATCATTCTTATAAAATATACATTTTTCAAATTAAATACATTAACTTATAAAGGACTCTATATCCTAAATACAACCCTTTCCCGTGTCACACTCAGAGCGGAGCTTCACCAAACATTTGGGCATCAAATAAGCACATAACCTGTAAACCTGGACCACCCAACGGTCCAGAAGTACACAAAACAGAGAGTTAGTAAATCATAACCAACAAAATACAAGTATAAGAAATATCCTTAACACTTCATCATATTATCATGCATAAACTAACTCTCATAAATATAATCATACATATTCTCTCAATCTTAAATCATACATAAGATTATCAATATATCACATTGAAATAACAATTATAATCAATGTTAAACCATACAACTCACTCATATAATCCACGTCACCCACACAATGTCACATAACAATTACCATGTAATGTGCACATAATCCTAATGCAATCTAATGCCACAACTCATGCTATGTCACCCTAGACATATCTAATGCATGTGGTACCATCGTCTTTATTAGAGTATCTCACCTCTAATATCCGTCTTTATCGAATAAATATAATTCGATATCCATCTTTATTAGAATCATAAATTCTAATATCCCTACTCAATACATGAATGCATGAATGATTCATGTATAACCACAAACACTTAATATAACACAATATTAAGTTTTACTCTATGATATGGAACACTATCCATATCCGTCTTTATCAAATAAAATTCGATATCCGTCTTTATTAAGATAACACAATACCTTAATATACTTCTTTATCAAATGAAATTTGATATCCGTCTTTATTAAGATAACACAATACCTTAATATACTTCTTTATTAGAATAAAACAATTCTAATATTCTTTCATTCATATATATACAAATCATACATTCATTAACATCAACAAATCATTATTAATTAAAACATCCTTAACATTTGTTATTAATTAATAAAGCTCAACTTCAATCATCGTTAATCAAACATCATCAACAATTCTTAAACATACAATTAATCCATGTTATAAACAAGTAATTGCACCTTAAACATTGTTTAAACATTATTAAACATTGTTTAAACACTGTTTAAACGCCAAAAAATAAAGTTCTGGTCTGCCTAGCTCGCCCGGCGAGCCCCGGCGAGCCTCGGCGACAAAAACAGAATGTTTTGCAAAAACCGGCGAAAACTGGCGAAAACTGGCGAACCATTTCGCCCGGCGAAGTAAAATCTCGCCCGGCGAGCACTCAAGAACAGACTGGTTGCTCTGTTACGGGAATTTGTCCAAATCCATCAAAAAATCTCATTTTTGAGTTCCAGTTACTAAAAGATGTTGTTTTCAAGTATATAACACTTATATAAACATGAAAGGACAGTTTGATTCATAGATCTACAACATTTCATACCAAAAAGTAAGAGATTTCCACATTTATTTAAAAACTCATAAACTTCACCAAATCTCTACAAACATCTACAAATACCCGTTTTTACCCATCAAAATCGTTCATACTATTAGTTAAGAGTATATTAAACATGTTATGAACATTTGATTTCACTTTGGTTATGAAAAATCATCCCAAAAAGCCCACGAAAATGAGTGGAGAAAGTTTGGGTTCGGAGAAATCAACATTCTCCCCTTTCTCGAGTCACTCGCGATTATGAAAACTAACTCTCTTACCTTAGCTCGACGATTCTCGGATCTGGCTCTTGATTCTCCAAGAATGCTCTTGCCCTAGCTCTCCTCTTCTCTTCCTTCTCTCTACTTTCTCACAAAAATGTGATAAAATGGTTTTCTCTCTCTAACATTGGGTATTTATAGCTCACCCCAATTTTAGTCACTAGGCCCAATAGCATCCAAAGCCCAAAAGCCCACTAACGTGTAATTCTCACAAACTCGCTCAATTAACTAATATTCTCGCTAATTAATTAATCGCCACAAAATAAAATAATAATAATAATAAGCCACATCAATATATAAATATACACATATATATAATATAACGAGTAAATGAAAATCGGGTCGTTATAACTCTCCCCCACTTAAAAGATTTTCGCCCTCGAAAATTACGCGGTTAAAACAACTCCGGATAAAACTCCTTCATCCGATTCCCCAACAAAACGTTTAAAACTCAACACATTACCGAGTTCGACAAAATTAGTCTATCCCAATCAACACAATATTATCTACTATCAACAAGAAATCAAGGACGGCCAGTTCCTCAATTTGTCAATAGATAAACAACAATCATGATGGTGACATAACCCATTCTTACCAAACTACAATAATGGTTTCCTCAAGCATAAAACCTCCGTCGAATATCCTTCTATAGTTCTCACGATACTACCACTACTCGACATACCAATCCCTCTTATTCCGAGAAGATATTTCCGCTAAATACTCCACAACTTCTCAAGTCCAAAAGTCTTTAATTCTCTCTTTAATCACTTAACTACGCCAAATTGCTCATTCATATCTAAATCTCATTCCAATCATTCATTCGATAACATGATCTCAACATCCATCTGATAACCAACTCTCCAAATTTTCTTGACACATACCAAAATTTATCATCTCTAACCGTTAAATTCCTTTTTCTCGCATATCTCAAATCACTGCGTCCAACTCCAACATAACTGCTCTTTTTTCCAATTAGTTTCTAGCCAACCTCTGGATTTCTTAACACAAGTATTTCCAATACTACTTCTTCCGTCGACATAATCTCATCCAAAATGCATCTTAAGTCATTCATCGAATCACTATTGTTCCACCGTCCGTAATGAAAATATCTAAAATCCTTTACTTCTTTATCACACTATATGACCATACTATACCAACATACACGATGCGTCCAACATTACTAGTCTATACCGTCTTTTCTATCCCATAATCAACTTTTCCAATACGTAATTTCTAATCTCACTCTTATCTTCCGAATGCTACAAAAACACCCTCCGATACTTACTCTAGGCATCGCCTTCAAATTCTTAATATATACTCACAAACACAATATCCACTTTCATGTGAAATAACTTCTTTTGTGAACTCTCTCTTGACATAAGTCACTTTCCATCTCTCTTTCTAGTACTCGTCCTCAACATGTTTTTCAACGGCTAACATTCTTATTTCTAATCATCCAAAAATGATACTTCAATCTTAGCTTCATGTCGACCTCCAAAATCTCATTCAACTTCAACACTAATTGTCCGATCATTATTCAAATTCAGTTATTCTTTCCTCGACAAGTCTCTCACAAAAATTCATCGAAATATTATCCTACTTCCATCTTTGAATAAATTCAACTATCCTATACAATCCTCTACAACCGACAACTTAACAAGTATACAAATCATGTCACTGTATTCCCTTACTTCATTCTCCTCCACTTTAAAATCCGCTTCTTTTCCTTAATTAATTAACACCAACGATTCACTAATCTCCACATCTATTTTCTAAGCTTCTCAAACCTCTTCAAGAAATAACAAATCATATCTAACATTCTCAGCCTCATACTTCTAGAAATTACCTTGTATAGTAAAATTAGAACTCTGAATTGTTCGATCAAATTCAACTTCTTACCATAAGTACTAACATATCCACAACTTTCTTTAATCAAGCATCCGCTACAACACTAGACTCGCTCGAATAATAACTTAATTCAAAATCATCATTCTCCCAAGAATCCTAATCACCTCCTCTACGTCATATTCAATTTCCTTTTACTCAAACAAGCACTTCAACTTCAATCCACACAACAATATTTCCATACTTTCAATACAACATACAAACTCCAACCGTTCTGAATACTCTTCTTCCTACTTAATCAATCTCACTGACGTTCCCACAACGGACACTCGTCTGACAACTTCTCCTCGAGCAAATCCCACAACTTGTTACTCACGTTCATTTTGCTCCCAACAATTATCACTAAACCTTGAATACTCCGTTTCAAGAACATCTCCATCTATCCTCACTTCTCACGTTCAAAACACCTCGAAGGAATATAACCTACTCCCCCACTTATCTCAAACTTACTGTGCTCATCTACTAGAACTCCCAGTGCTCACACCTAGTCGTTCTATCGTTTCTATACTCATTCTTCCCCAGAAGAAACTAATACCGACAACGTTTACACGTATGTCGCATACACGGGGTAAAACACCAAAACAAGATACTCAAACATCTACACAAAATTATGCAAGCATATTTAGGTAACACATCATTTCTTCAAATTCCAAAATAAGAATCAAATTAACACAAGAAAAATGAATATCGCATAGCAGCAATTCATACTCACACACGCATCTCGTGTAAAGAAACAAATAGCTCAACATGAGAATTCACATGGTATCATAATGTAACCAAAACATGTGTAAAACATTCACCTAGTTCATTTAAAGAACAAGACATAATCATTCACTATATCTCATGGATAACAAAATAACGAGTCAATTTTCATGGCAATTAATCTAGCACATATCATATAAGACAAACACATGTAATGCATATTTTGAAATCCACTTTTTCCCATCAATTTCCTATTCTTAACAAAATAGCATTGTCATTTACTACTCACAAAGAACAAATCAAGTTCCTAGTAACAATCGAATACATGTTGTAAATAAAACATATATCAAACACATACTAAAGTCCACTCATATTCTACTCCTCTTACCTTCATAAAATTAGTTTTCACTTACGCAAAAGAAAATAATTTACATTTTCAACAAATCCACATAATCAAGAATTAATCATAATTCAAAAATTAATTCATGTCATAAAGAACTACCCATAAAGGCACATGTGAAAACATACAAAATACTTCCCATAAACTAGATCACAAATAGTTAAATTAAACTATTAACTCTATTCACATACTCAAAATAAATTACCTTTCTATTCTCAAGAAAATCTTCATCATTAAGAAATAATATTAGTTTTAAAATTATTTCAAATTATCACTACATGCAGTTTTATATCATGCTGGATCATAAACAATTAGCAACAAATATCAACTAACCAAGTTTAAATTACACAAGGTTAAACTTTTTAGCATATACAACCATAAACATATATCATTCACGCAATTATTAAACAAAAGAATGGATCACTTAATCCAATTCTCATCACTCATAGTTCATGAATAAACACACCATGTAAATTCATAAAACAAACACTTCACAATTCATAGACAAACACGACTGATACACGACGCTCACTCGGTCTGAATGCACAGACCTGCTCTGATTGACACATAACCCACACAGTCCGAAGACAACGGGGCTCTGATACCACTTTGTAACACCCAAACCCGTCATTTAAATATTTCTACCTTTATTAAAATCTTTTCAAAATACGCAACGGAAAATCACAATTTATTTATAAAATGTTTGGTTAAGGTATTACATACTTCAACTTACTTAACTAATTGATTGATTAATTAGCCTAAAACATCGTCTACAAAATCATTCTTATAAAATATACATTTTTCAAATTAAATACATTAACTTATAAAGGACTCTATATCCTAAATACAACCCTTTCCCGTGTCACACTCAGAGCGGAGCTTCACCAAACATTTGGGCATCAAATAAGCACATAACCTGTAAACCTGGACCACCCAACGGTCCAGAAGTACACAAAACAGAGAGTTAGTAAATCATAACCAACAAAATACAAGTATAAGAAATATCCTTAACACTTCATCATATTATCATGCATAAACTAACTCTCATAAATATAATCATACATATTCTCTCAATCTTAAATCATACATAAGATTATCAATATATCACATTGAAATAACAATTATAATCAATGTTAAACCATACAACTCACTCATATAATCCACGTCACCCACACAATGTCACATAACAATTACCATGTAATGTGCACATAATCCTAATGCAATCTAATGCCACAACTCATGCTATGTCACCCTAGACATATCTAATGCATGTGGTACCATCGTCTTTATTAGAGTATCTCACCTCTAATATCCGTCTTTATCGAATAAATATAATTCGATATCCATCTTTATTAGAATCATAAATTCTAATATCCCTACTCAATACATGAATGCATGAATGATTCATGTATAACCACAAACACTTAATATAACACAATATTAAGTTTTACTCTATGATATGGAACACTATCCATATCCGTCTTTATCAAATAAAATTCGATATCCGTCTTTATTAAGATAACACAATACCTTAATATACTTCTTTATCAAATGAAATTTGATATCCGTCTTTATTAAGATAACACAATACCTTAATATACTTCTTTATTAGAATAAAACAATTCTAATATTCTTTCATTCATATATATACAAATCATACATTCATTAACATCAACAAATCATTATTAATTAAAACATCCTTAACATTTGTTATTAATTAATAAAGCTCAACTTCAATCATCGTTAATCAAACATCATCAACAATTCTTAAACATACAATTAATCCATGTTATAAACAAGTAATTGCACCTTAAACATTGTTTAAACATTATTAAACATTGTTTAAACACTGTTTAAACGCCAAAAAATAAAGTTCTGGTCTGCCTAGCTCGCCCGGCGAGCCCCGGCGAGCCTCGGCGACAAAAACAGAATGTTTTGCAAAAACCGGCGAAAACTGGCGAACCATTTCGCCCGGCGAAGTAAAATCTCGCCCGGCGAGCACTCAAGAACAGACTGGTTGCTCTGTTACGGGAATTTGTCCAAATCCATCAAAAAATCTCATTTTTGAGTTCCAGTTACTAAAAGATGTTGTTTTCAAGTATATAACACTTATATAAACATGAAAGGACAGTTTGATTCATAGATCTACAACATTTCATACCAAAAAGTAAGAGATTTCCACATTTATTTAAAAACTCATAAACTTCACCAAATCTCTACAAACATCTACAAATACCCGTTTTTACCCATCAAAATCGTTCATACTATTAGTTAAGAGTATATTAAACATGTTATGAACATTTGATTTCACTTTGGTTATGAAAAATCATCCCAAAAAGCCCACGAAAATGAGTGGAGAAAGTTTGGGTTCGGAGAAATCGACATTCTCCCCTTTCTCGAGTCACTCGCGATTATGAAAACTAACTCTCTTACCTTAGCTCGACGATTCTCGGATCTGGCTCTTGATTCTCCAAGAATGCTCTTGCCCTAGCTCTCCTCTTCTCTTCCTTCTCTCTACTTTCTCACAAAAATGTGATAAAATGGTTTTCTCTCTCTAACATTGGGTATTTATAGCTCACCCCAATTTTAGTCACTAGGCCCAATAGCATCCAAAGCCCAAAAGCCCACTAACGTGTAATTCTCACAAGAAAATTGCTCTTAAGGTCCCCCATGTTGCTCACAAGCCCCCCAAAAATCCAAAAATACCCTTCATTTTAAGCCTAATATGGATGGGATTGTACAATCCAAAATAGGAATTAACTTTGGAAGATGCGTTCCCATTGAGTGGTAATGCCAAACGTTGCAAAGCCTGCAAAGGAAAGAAACAGTTCATGCAAAGGCCTGGAAGTGGTAATCCGAACATTCAGTGGCAATCGGAACGTAATTTCCAATTGGTAGAGAATGAGGATATAAAATCCAAAATAGTCAGCTTTAACAGGAACCCTATTTGAAAATTGCTTGTTTACGTTTTTTTTCCTCACAAAACTGAATTTTCACTTCATCTCACTCTCAATTTCATCAAAGTTCTTCAATCATCCTTTATCATCTATACAACTTCATCAACACAACAACAAGTAAGTGGTTTTTGTTTAACATCAGTTTATAATTTGTAAAATTATAGTTTATGAGTTAGATTGAAATTTATAGTTATAGATTTTAAGGTTTATGTTCAACAATATAGTGTATGTGCTAGAATTTATGTTTGACTAGAGAATTATAACAAGGTTTGTTGTTTTAATATGGTAGTCGTTGGGTTGAATTAGTGTGTAGGAATTTTAGTGATATTTATGTATACCAAGTGTTTGACAAAATGCATGAATGAAGTTAATTTTGAATTCTTTGATGTTATAGCATACATTATAAATCTAAAACTGAAATAAAACATATACTTTTCGAAACTAACCCAATAGTAGTTAATGCACTACTTTGCAACTCTGTTAATTTGCAAATATTAGAACCATTGCTAGAATCCTAACGAATACATTGCCATTAATATAGAGCTTAATGACTGAATATTTCTACCATTGCTACAAGCTTTTCAAATATTTTTTTTCTTTTATTTTTGTTATATTTTATTTCAAATGTTTATCATATTTCAACTACTTATGTTATTTTCATTGAAGAATAAGGCATCATAGAGGTGTAGACCTCTTAATCTCACGTATAAGACACACTGCATGCTAACATTGTTTGTTATTAGCCCAAATGCTTTTTAGGCTAATATTGAAATTGTTTTATTTCATTTACTAGAGAATTTTAGTCAAGTGCAAGGGTATTTGAGGCTCACAGTAATGCAAGTGCAAGTGAATTTACTAAGAATGTTTTTATGAGTCTAATAATGACTAAACTTTATAGGCTTCAACTTTCACATACCTTTAAGGTTTCTCTTTTCTTTGCACCCTTTTGGGTTTTGTTTCGGTGGATTAAAACTTCAGTGGATCATTACAATTTGTCCTATTTTGAATCTATTGTTTAGAAATGAATGAATAAACTAATCTAATCATCATTTTGTTATTCCTTTTTTTCATAGTATTCTTTGTCAAGATTTATTCTTTTATGGTAGATATTATTAATTATCTACTAACATCATTAACAACTTTGGACAAAAAAAATTCTCACATCTTTCATGTATGTTTGGTAGCTGGAACTAATAATTCGAATTCTTTATTGTTTTAGGAATGACCGACAATGTTGGTAGAGAAAGATTGGGTAGGCAAAGTGCAGCACACGGTTCCGCACGTAGAGAGCGTGCGGCAACTGCTCCTCTCCCAAAACGTGGTAGGGGAAGGAAAGGTCGTCGAGATGTTTGTGAATCGTCATCGTCACAGGCTCAACATGAGCACAAATACAAGCGTCAACATGTCGACGAAAGTGAGGCTGAATATGCTGCTGAACATGGTGATGTTGCACATGATGAAGATGATGCTGATATTTCACCACCACCATCACCACCACAAGTACAAAATCGACGAGTACGAAATAAACAGCCACAACCACCACCAGTTGATGAGGTATTCGGTGGTGGTCCTACTGACCTGTCCGTTATCCCTACATATGGGAAACATATTGCTGCTCGTTTGTGGAAAGGAGAAGTAAGTTATTTTAATAATTACTTATATTTTCGCTATATGTTTTCTCAATTTTATTAATTTATTTTATTATTATTTTCCAGTACAACTTGAGGACTTTAAAGTGTATGAATAATGGGAAAAAAGTGATCGACTTCATTAAACCAGATACAAATCTTGAATGGTTTTGGAGTGTTGTTGATGCTAGTAGACTACGACCGCTCCTAAAGACCAACTACGGGCAGGTTGATCATGGTTTATTGACCGCGTTCACAGAGCGGTGGCATTCTGAGACAGGGACCTTCCATCTTCCACTTGGTGAGATGACTATCACACTGGATGATGTGTCATGTCTGTTGCATCTTCCGATAGATGGTAAGATGTTAATCCATGTCGGGACATCACTGAACCAAGACGAATCTGTGGACATGTGTAATGAGTTCTTAAACTTTAACCAGGTGGATTGTAACAAAGAGTTCACTAAAATGAAAGGGTCTCATATCAGTTTTGCCAAGCTTCAGCAAATTTACCATGACAACCTTAACAATGCCCTGCAAGCTGAGAGCGATGAACTCCATGTTGATGTTATAGAGCAGTATAGGGAATGTACTATTAGAGCCTTTCTACTATTTTTGGTCGGTGCCACCATTTTCACAAACAAGAGTGCCCAATATGTAGATGTGATTTTCCTTCAATACTTCCAAGACTTGAATACAGTGAATCAATGGAACTGGGGTGCCTCGGGACTTGCATATTTGTATAACTATATGGATACTGCGACTATTCCAAAAACGAGTCATCATGGCGGTTATAGTTGTCTACTTCAGGTATTATTTTTTATTTAAAAAAAATTATATACTATGTTTGTATTCTTAAAAGTGATTATTATTGTTGTTTATAATTATTGTTTTCAGGCATGGATCATGGCACACTTTGAGACCATATCTCCGCGCGAGATTGATCCCTTGTATAACCATGTTGATCCAGTCGCAGCTAGATTCTTTCCTGGAAAAGGTCACAAGTATCCACACACTTATAGGACTTTCTTAGATCGACTTGAGGTGGATGATTGTACGTTCAGTCCTTATGAAGACCATCGTCAGGCCCATCCATTTCTGGACATTAGCTGGTACACTGGATGGATTATGTGCGGTTGTTCAATGGTTTTTCCTCATTTACCTGAGCGTGTCCTTAGACAATATGGACATGTGCAGTCAATTCCGAGAGAAGCTGTTATTTCTGCACGTCCATTGATGAATGCTTTTCAGATTCAGCATGCATTCCAGGATTACTTGGTGAAGAATTATGTCACTCTACAAATGCGCGGTCCTCGATTTCAAAATAGTTGGGACAATGAACTGGGATATATTGCATGGTTTTATAGTGTATCTCATCCAAAGCTATGGCCACCAGTTGAGGGTGGTCCGCCGAGGCCTGCAAATGTGGAGGTGTTGATCGAAGAAGACGATGCAAGGAACGTAGAGATTTGTAGAAAAGTTCGGAGCAATATAAAAGCAAGTCTTGATAATGGCCCTGATTTGGAATTGTATGAGCAAACACTTCAAAAGGCTTACGATGATTTGGAGCTAGCAGCAACTTATCAAGTAAGGCAAATGAGAACACAATAGGTGGTGATTATGAATTTAGTTTAATGTTTGTATTATGTACTGAATGTACATGTAATGACAGAAGTTTAATTTTTAAAACTAGGCGGTGAACATGGATTTAGTTTTATGTTTGAATATTTTAACTAATGAATGAACCAGAAGTTTAATTTTGGATTTATGGTTTATGTCAGAATATGTTATCTGTTGAGCACTTTTATTTTGCTAATGTCTTGATTAAGATATTATACACGGGCAAAGATCCATGGATATAATGAAACAATTACATTACATTACCAATGAAACAATTATTGATTTTGGACTTTAGGTCGTGTTTAAGGTCGATTTTAGATTTTTCGGCTGATTTTAGGTTTTTCAATAAATTTGTAATTTTTTAAAGTTTATAGAGAGGAAGGAATTTGAAATTCCTTGCTTTTTGGTGTCATTTGAAATTCCATAAATTTGGCTTGAACAAAATACTTCATAAAATTACATCATTTTGGAAATTCTTCAAATTATCATCCAAACAATGGAATTTACCTCAAATCATTTGAATTCCTTCAAAACATTACATTACCTCAAACACATTCCCCCATCCAAACACACTCTTAGGATCCAAGATTGACTCTAATTTAGATATGATCCAAAATTATTAAAATCTATCAATGGGATCATAGGATCCGAAATTTAGATCTCAATGGAATCGTATAATCGGAAACCCTATTAACACAAGATAATAGTATTTGAATAAATAATTTAGATATGATCACGAGGACAATAATTCTCAACAATTGGCTAGAATTGCAAGAACTACACAATTGTCAGACACAAGTACTTTAAATTGTAAACTATGAACATGAAAAATTGAGTGTTTCATATCCCAAATGAATAAAGATAAATAATTCCAAATAAAGAAATAGAGTTGTAGTTCATAAGGCATAGCTACATTTATAACCACAAAAAAATAACGTTGCAAACACGTCACAATTTAATTTCATCTTCATCAATCACAATTATCGGGTTTTCTTTATTTTTCTGATGTTCGCCTTTTTCAATTTTCATCAGCTCCTCAAACTCACTTTGTCTATCCAAAAATTTATACTCCCAAGTCTCAGCGTCTTTGGCACGATGAATCCTCCATTCCTTACATGTTGGTGGCAATGGACAACCATCCTTCAATTTGACATAAACAAAATGATTTGGAATTAAACCAAGACATAAAATGCGTGAAAATGGATTTGATGGAGGGGGGCCTCGCAACGGGAAAAAAGTTTCTGATATCCCAATTTCGGGTTTTGTCAACTCAACTACAACCTTGTTGTAGGCGGTTGCAAGAATATGCCCCATATCTGGAAACGTCAGCCATTTGTCCACAGGTGCAATTCCACTTAAAGGCATTATCTTGGGAGGGTGCAAACCATCATTAATGTACTGAAGTCGTTCTTCATTACCATATATATTCAAATAGTCACTCCTAAACATATTTAATTCTCTTATAAGGGCCCTTCGAATTAACACATGACTTTCTTCACCCTTACCAAGATGTTCAGCTACAACGCGAAATCCACAATGACCATCACCCTTAACATCAATAATATCCTCAATATATGAATGCATGAACAATGGCATATGATGAATAAGTGGATTTCTTAGAATAGGGGTCGGTTCAGGAGAGAAAATACCCATGCGAGCTGTCTTTCTTTTCGGAATTAAAGGTTTTGACTGTGACGGTGGACTATCAGGAAATTTTGAATCAACATGCTCCCAATAAGATGGAGATCTAGTAGTAGAACTGTCACATTGAGATGACTTTACCCTCTTTTTTGCACCCTTTGTTTTTGCTATTTCAACCGGCGGGGTTAATGACGTTGTTTCTGGAAATGCTATATGGTGCAGTTGCTCTCTAATTTGAAGCTTCATACTATAATCAACTGATTTCAAACGTTCCTAAAAAAATAACATATTAGATTTACATAAATAAATTTAAAATATTGAATGAATTTTCGTACTATTTAATTATATATTAAAATTACCTGAATTGCATTAAATTCCGTCAAGCAAGTAACATCGACATTACCATCTTTTTCAACAGCATAATCATCAATTCGTAACCTCTTCCAATGTGTGTTTACCTCATCCAGTCTAATAGGTAACTTGTGTTGAATCTTCAAAGCAATTAAGCATGCACATGGCAACCCATAAGTTGTTCGTATCAAACAACCACACTTTTTCCGATCCCTACCACATTCTTGCGACCGCACTTCTTCACCATGAATATACCTCAAGGCATGTCTAGAAATATTATACACCAACATTGGGTACAAGAAGTGGCCTTGAAAATGGTGTTCCACAACAGTATTATTCTTTCCAAATGATGTTTGTATCTCAGTCAGCTGCACAGTCAACATCTTGTTTATTGCTTCCCAACCTTTTACCAAATCACCCTTACTATCCAGCAAATATTTTTTCAAAACACCATGTTGCGACTCAACTCTGTTTGTGGTTGTGTTGCCAATATGCATAACACGGTTTGTCCATGCCCTCACAAGTTTTTCCTTCAAAGGATCCAATATGGTACTTTCAACATAGTTGATAAACTTTGGAAATTTCTCGCACACCTTCCTGAACTGTACAACAGCATCTATATATGATTCTTCAGAAGGAGAGTACATCACTTCTTCCCAAGCACCCATGACAGTATTCCATAACTGTTTCGATTTGACATCTTTTGAACTACAAAGACTCTTGCACTTAGCTCTCACATTTTTATAAATATGATACTGACACACTAAAGCAGTTGAATTTGGAAAGATTTTGGCAACGGCATTCATCAGTGCGGTATCCCTGTCAGTGACAACCACCTTCGGCACTGTGTCTTTACACTTCAAAAGTGTCAGACACATCTCAAGAACCCAAGTAAAATTTTCTTCTTTTTCATTAGCAATAAAAGCAAATCCAATGTTATACGACATCTCAGTCGAAGTTACGCCAACTATCTCAAACAAAGGCATTTTGTACCGGTTGGTTTTGTACGTCGAGTCCATCAATAACACAGTAGGAAAAGTGTTAAACAATTTGACACTATCAGGATGTGCCCAGAAAATATCTTGAACAGTTGTAGACTCACCGACAGTTCTAATCTTGTAAATATATTTGTGGTCTTCAAGGCATTTCAACAGTTGTTGCATTTCAGACCTTGTGCCCCTAATGGATTTTTTCCATCTCTGACACTCATTATAGATTTGCTTAATTGCAGACTTACTTTCGTTACTTCTATCTTTCAAAGTGTTCAAAATATTTCGAGGTGGCACCAAATTCCTTGTCATCTCATGTACAAACTCCTTCTCTTCCGGTTTTAACCGCCCAGCAATCATATGACCTTCTAACTTTTCATCCATCTTATGGTTATGTTCACCACACACAACACTAAGACTCCATTCTTGTGATGCCAAAAAGTAACCGCGCAGTCTAAATGGACACTGACATTTCCTCGACCCCGTGTCTTCTTTCATTAACTTCTTTTTTCCCACTTTGTACGTACCCCCTCTTTCACAACCCAATATAAAAAATTATTTCCTTCTCCCAGAGCCATTATCTGATTTCTCTATAACAACAGTAAAACCAACTTTTGCAGCCTCGCGGCGAACCCAATTGATCAAGTCATCTCGAACTTTATACTTTTCATTTGTAAAAAAATGCTTGGCGGTGTTAACAATCACGGGTTCGACATGTTGAAAAATATCGGATTTATCAACGTCGGGTTCCAATTCAACTAGAGATTCAGCCATGCCTACATAAACCAAGAACGACATCAAAATTTAATAAAATGCATGACAAAAGAATTAGAAGGGTGAATAAGTATAATCAAGATAAACAATTAGTAATAAACACTTTTCCTACTCAAATGACTATTTGACGCATGTTGCTCTTTTGGAGAAGCATGTCTACATGCTAATAATAATCACTTTTGAATGAAGAAGAAAAACCACACAATTAGCTTTGTATACCAAGCCATGATGAAATTCAAAGATTAAACCAAGAAGCTTATAGCCAGACTATAGGGAAAATAACATACCCGTCCAAGTTCCAAATCCTGTTATAACTTATCACCTCTCCAAAAACCAAAATTATAGCCATCAATCAAACACCATTTAAAAGCAAGTGCAAAAAATGCCTTAACAACTACAAGTAAAGAAGTAGTAATAACTCCATGAAAAAATAATTAAGGATGATCATAAAGACCGATACACAGAATAATATTAACAAAATTTGAGCAAAATTCAACTGGGAGCGGAGGATGTTAAATTATTAAATTTACTGTTAAACTATTTAAAATTAAATAACATGAAGATAATGCTTGTTTTTTAAGATAACAACAATCAAGTGTGGAGGATGAAGGTTCATCAAGTAACTCTTCCATAAAACTCAAATAAAGCACAATTAAGAGACAATAACATCATCCAACAAATAGTTGAACAATAGAACTGCCATTAAACTACCATGAAATCTCATGTTGCATACTAATTTGATCCCATTACGGTTTTAAAGATTACAAAATTCTTTCAAAGATTACAAAATTCTTAATAAATTCAAAAATTAAACCGTTTAAAACACATATTTACCTGTTATTTGAAGCCAAATGACGGTAAAAATCCTTTATGTGTGAATAAACGTTGCTTTCATACCTCCAACACGTGAAAAAATTGCATCTTTTTTGTAGCTTTGGAGTTTCTTGTTGGAGATGATATGAAAGTATAGTTGCTGTAACTGCTATTAAAAAACTCAGTTCACAAGATAACTTCTAAAACCATTAATTTTTCAAAACAATAAAACCCTATAAAATTGACTTGTTTTGGATTTTAGGATCCCATACAGACTGTAATTTCGGATCCTATCTTCCCATCGCACGCAAAGGACATTTTCGTCAATCTGGGGGGCTTGTAAGCAATTTTGGGGGCCTTAAGAGCAATTTTCTTCTCACAAACTCGCTCAATTAACTAATATTCTCGCTAATTAATTAATCGCCACAAAATAAAATAATAATAATAATAAGCCACATCAATATATAAATATACACATATATATAATATAACGAGTAAATGAAAATCGGGTCGTTACAGTTTTGGGTGGTGGTGGTGGTTGGAGGTGACGAGGTGGCTTCAGATCGGTGCTCCGGGGGTTTCCTCTGTTGTGGCAAGTGTGAGTGTTAAGTCCCACATTGCTTAAAATAGTGGAGGTTGAACACTTTATAAGTAAGATGACCCATAAACTTAACGCCTTAAGGTTTTGGGTAAGAGTGTGGTGTCCAACTCACTTGTAGAGTTGTTCTTTAACCCAATGTGGATGATCCACCGGCTGCCCCCTCGTAACGACCCAACATCCTCTACAACGGGTTCGTGCCTCTGAGGCGGATGTGTTGTTGGTCATGTGTTGGCCTCATGTGTTTTCAGATCTGTGTTTGCTTCTGTCGGCGACAAATTTGGTTGTTATTCGGTGTGTAGGTGCGGGACTGTGCTTCTTGTGGTTGTCTCGGAGGACTTGCGGTGGTGAGTTTTTCCGTTTCGGTGTTTTTGGGCTTTTCACGTGCGGTTCCTATGCGTGTTGATGGGGTGGTGGTGGCTGCGACGGATCTGTGTTGGTGTGGTAGTGGTGGTTTCGACGGTTCTGAGTTGTGGGATGTGGTGGTGAGGTGTTGTTCATGCGGCGGGGTTGGTTCTGGTGCTGCTGAGGTGCGGTTGATGCTGTGTGTGATGGGTTGTCAATGGTACAAGATTCTCTGTTGAGATTTGCTGGATTCGTTTTTGAGTCTATGTTGGTTCCCAAATCTATTGAGATTTGCAGGTCTCTCTGTATATGATTTGGCCTATTTCGTGTCGGTATTGACTGGTTCGGTGGCAGACTGTGAGCTGAGCCTTGTCGACCTAGGTTTTTATGCTGCCGTTGATCCATCATTTTTGACTTGTGGAGTTGCTTCTTAGATTCCGATTTGCCGATCACTTTTTTTCGAGATCGGGAGTTAGAGTCTAATGACATCTTTGTAGGTCGAGTTGATGGATTTTTGGTAGCGGAGAGTTGGAGTTGGATGCAAGTCTCTTTGGGTGGATCTTGTTAGGTGTTGGTGTGTCTATATTTGGTGTTGTTATATTTGGTGTTGTTGTTCTACTGCACTTTGTTGCGGTAGTTTTTGTACTAATTCTCCTCATTAGTATGTCTTATACTTTGGATAAAATGTTATAAATAATATATTTGCCGATTAAACAAATATATATATAGACCATATGCATCAATCTTTTAATAAGCCTAAAAGATTACCTTTCTTTACATTCTTCTTAAGCGATTCCAATTCTTTTTCAGCGTTTTTTATATTTAAAGGATAACCTATGACACAAAAAAATTATGAAGAAAATTAGAGACTTGTATCGATGAATTTTAACAGAAAAGTAAATTAATGTAATGTAAGTAAATTAATGTTTTTTTTTATACGATCAATGTTAGACATTTCTATATCCATATGCATTTTTACATATGGTTTGATCTTTCCTTTATTTACTAGCATAATACCTCTGCGTACATACGAGTCGCGGCGTATGACGAATATTATATAGTACGAAGTTAGTCTCGTTATTAAATTATTTATCATTGTAAATATTGTTGTCTGGTGTATGATAGCTATAGCGTAAAGTAAGATTACTTGTGGTCTCATAAGTCCTATCTCAACTGACAAAATATCGAAATTGTTAGGTCGGACGTCGTGACCCGGGTTCGAATCCGGGATCTCACAATTATATGTGAGTTTAATTTCAGTGGATTACCACTTCATCTAAAAAAAAGTAAGATTAGTTGTGGTAATTCAATTTTTATCAGTAATTCAAAAAAAATTATTAATGACAACTTGTCATGTATGAGCGATATTTTTTCTATGCACAGGGCTGGTCCTGAGTTTTGAGAGGTCATGTACAAATTTTAAAAGTGGCATCTTAATACATAATAAATACAAAAAAAAATACCAAAAAAAAAGACCATCCTTAATTAACATAAAAAATATTCATATTCTTTCAATAACAACAAAATATCTTCTAGAAGAGAAATATATTAAATTTTACACCCCTATTTTACTAATAGGACTACCATATAAAACTTTTTTTGAGGCCTTAAATTTTTAGAGGCCCACTGCAGTAGAGTTTGTTGCTCCTGCATGTGGGGCAGCCCTGGTTATGCATAAAAATTCATATTTAATTCATCCAGTCAATAATAAAAAATTAATCTTTTGCAAGAGATATTTTACTAATATATATTAAAATAAGTTAAAATGTTGCTAGAGAGTGTAATACTAAACATGGCATCGGCAAAAAAAAAAAAAAAAAATCAGAATTCTCAATTCAACATTTTTCAGTTAGTACTTACTACACCGATATGTTTATAAATATACTATGATATAAATATAAGCCTCTTAGAAATTATGGAAAAATATATTAACATATATGTGTGTATTACTTACAGAAGTACAAAATTTCCTCCCACCATGATAGGTAATTTCCATTCTTGAAGGCTGATGTCCTTGTGGCAAGTTCTCGAAGAGGAGTAACACCTTTTTCGTTCTTCTTAGAGCTTAGACTCAAACCATAGCAATGTATTATTATATTTGCCAAATCTGTTGCACAAGACACATAGATGTATTATTGAAGATATATATAATACACACACACACTAAGAATTTTAGTAAATATTTTTTTATCAAGTTTAGATTAACTTTTATCATAGGAGAATCTCTTAATTAAAACAAGTTTATAATTTATACTATTGATTTTAAATTTTGGTTGGAGTTGCAGATGCAGTAGCAACTATGATCATTTTAATTGCAGTAAGTAATTATGGTTGCTCCAATGCACATTGCGGCTGTAGCGACATGAAATTATTTTTAATTTTCACAAACTATATCAAAATTCACCACTATATCACTATACAATTTACCCACCATAGTATAGTAAGTTTATTTCGTAAGAACTAATTCGAAGTTGTTTGAAATATAAAGTTAAGAGAATGTTAAGGGTAAAATTTTCATTGGATTTGGCATAACTTGGAATTTGAAGTACAGAAATTTTAATTTTTGATGAAAAGATTTGAACAAACATGGTTGAAATTATCTGATGTGGTTCCAGTTGTGGTGACAATGCAGCCCGTAAACGTAACTAAAAATCAAACTTGGTATTGGGTTCTGATATGGGAATGTGCTCCTCTTAAGGTTTTAGGTTCGAATCTTTCTGGTTAATTTAGCTTCTTAAAAAAAAAAAAGTGATAAAGAGATGAAAAAGAACTAACCAAACATTTCTCTCCTAATGGCAACATGGAGGATGGTAGTTCCAGTTTTATCCATAACAAGTTTGAGATCTCCCTCATGTGGAAAAAATTGATGTAGGTAAACAAAAGTATTTTTTTGTTGTCCTAGAACAGCCCAAAAAAGTGGTGTTTCTTCCTCTTTATTTTCTTTTCTAATCAAATCCTTCCTTTTACCATTTTTTCCAATTATAAATTCACACATACTTATGAATCCTCTATATGCTGCAATGTGAAGAGGTGTACCACCACTTTCATTCAGTATTCTTAATGGATGAGCTTCATCATCATCATTCCATCTATTTATTATTGCATCTACAAGTTTTTCCACAGCATCATCCTCACCATTGCTTATTGCTACATGTAATGCTGTTCCTCTTTCCTTCACTTTTAACCTTTGATAAAATTTATCACCTTTGCAAAGACTTATCACTCTTCTCCATTCACTTGACATTACCAAGTCCTCGAAATATTCAACTACATAAAACAAATTATTGATAATTAATGGTCTTTTTTTTATGGAATATATATATATATATATATATATATATATGAGGAGGGATCCGTTGACTCCAGAAGTAAGTCTCCATTGACTTACTCCGTTTAATAACTCGATATCGGCATTATATGTCTTCAATCCAACCGTTGAATTCAAAGATCTCATTGAGTAGATCTTTGAATTATTTCCGCTTAATAACTCGATATTGGCATTATATGTCTCCTGGAGTCAACGGATCCCTCCTATATATATATATAAGCACTTATTTTTTTTACGGAATATATGCAATTATCTTGGATAATATGCAATATTATTTGACTTTTGCATATATTTGACTTTAAAATATTATGATAACTTTTGTGTATTTAAGTCCGAGAAAATATGCTAAAAAGACAATTATTTCATAAGAGATGAAGTATTTTGATGTTTTTCTTTGACATCTATTATAAGAGAATGAAATTAGAATATAAAATTTCAAATAGTGGTGGAGTTATAAAAAATAACTTAATAGTATAAGGAGAGTTTAGGCATACCTTCGATTTGACTATGATAATAGTGAGACATTGGCAAGTTTGAAAAACGTAGAATGAAAATAAGGAGAATAATAATTAAGGATTGATGAGAGATAGCTATAGGTAGTATTTTAAGTAAGGAGATGTAGTTCAACCTAATTCCCTTATATAACAAAATCTATGAATCTGATACTTCCAAAAAAGAAAAATTGATATTCTCTTCCAAATATGAGTTTGAGTGTTATTTTAGTGTTCAATCTCTTTTCACCTTATTACTGTATTACACCCTCTGTTTTTTATAAGTTTTCGTTTAAAATAGTAATAACAAATTAAGAAAATGTATTTTTGCACTTTATCTTCCTATTATATATCTTAATTTTAATTCACCAATAAATTCCTATTTGTTTGCACACACTTTCTCTTTTCAATAAATTTAATATATTATGTAAAAAAACAAAATATATTTAATATGTTATGTACAAAAATATAAGAGTAATTAACAAAGGGTCTAGTTGACAAATCGTATCCTTAAAATACTAAATGGAAAGTTAATTAGAAATGTTAAATCTGACAAAACTGGACGATTAAAAAAACGGAATGAGTATTTTTTATTTATTTAATTGCACTTTTGTTTTAAATATAATACAAGAGTTATAAGTGAGATTCTCTATTTATTCATTGAAAGGGTTTGTTTGATATGCAAAATTGCAAATAATAATTACCATTAGTATAGCATATGGCAGAACAATATGGAACAAATTTTTAAAGATTAAACAATTTTTATCTTATAATTTGTATAATTTTTTCCTCTTATTAAGTCCTCACATTAGCAGTTCTTTTTACTAACAAAATACTCTGTATTTTCAAACCTCCTAATTAAAAAAGTAATTAACCTTGTTGTTTATGTAGTATGGTAACATACATTCTTCCGTAAAAACAATGAACAACAAATATATATATATATATATATTTTTTAGGGGAATGAACAAATTATTCTTCATAACTTAAGTGAAATTGTGTTTTATATCAATTTATTCCATGTATACAGCCAAAAAGAAAAAGTTTATTCACCGTTCACATTCACATGGTGAAGGAATAACTATAGCGCTGGTGATTTTCTTTTGTAAAGTACCGATTACTTGATTTTTTCTTCTATTATTTTGAAAAGAAAAATGTTTTTTGTCTTTCTAATAAGTCGAAATGATATATTATCATAGTAAGCTTATCTATTAAAGCGTGAGAGAACCAGAGACATAAAAAATCATACAAGACCCGAACAAAATAAATGAATAGACCACCAGTTATGCTAGTTTAAAGTTAAAGTATTACTAGATTAAAAAAAAAAAAGTTAAAATATCACTCGTCGCCTTCAACCACCTGTGGAAAAAAGCATTGATTTTTGTCCAACATGTGCTGTAATGAGTTGGTTGAGCCTCGAAGCAATCTAGAATTTCGCTCGTGCCACACAACCTAAATGCTTACAAGCCAAATGAGTTTAATAAAGAGCGGTGCACCCTAAAACCACCTACTAAAAGAGTAAATTGCGCAAAGTGATCAAATATAGTATGAGAATCCGAATTCACCAATAAAGATTCAATCCAAGAACTTACAAGGTTAACTGGCAATCAATACATTTTAGTACACGATTTACGTTTGTTAAATATTTCGAGACTTATTTTTGTTATGTTTTGTTCGAAAACACTTTTTGTTTAAAAATAATTGTAAATCATATTTTAAATGCACTAATCACTAGAAAAGAATTTTTTTTGGCAGGCGGGTACGCTAATCCACTTAGAAGTTTAATTGGATCGATTTGTATCAGTTTTTGATGAATTCAATGTTCGAACTGAACCCTTGATTAATTCGGTTTGGTTTTTTAATGTTTTTTTTTTAAAATGAAAATCCGACCAAATTAATCGGTTTGTTTCGGATATTTTAATCGGTTTGCAGCGCCTTAATTTTTTCCGACATATTACTTGCTACTCCCTCAGTCTCAAAATAACTGACCTAAATTTGACTTGGTGTACTATTCATATGATCTACTTTGATCATATTTTTCTACTTATATGTACATGCAAATATATACATATGAGATGTTGTTTGATTTGTCTCAATGAGTATTTTTCAAAATATATAATTTTTATAATTTTTAATAATATATAATTTAAGATATTAACAATCAAAATTGTACATTGGCAAACGTAAAGTTGGTCAACTGGGTCAGTTATTTTGGGACGGAGGGAGTACTATTTTTTATCCGATATATTCTCTACTATAATTTTTTCAATTACAAATAACACTTGATGTAATCAATTATCATCATACACAATATATAAAAGAAAAGACAACGTTTTTCAAACACATGTGTCAATTCAAACAATGCTTACAAAATATAATCCATAGGTTTTCAAATACAAATACAATTATATATAAATTTAGTTCATAAGTTCAACATCAAATAATAAAGTACAACTAAAATAATATTTCAATTTTTTCCTACTTGAATCACCAGTAACATAGTGTTGGCTGAACTAAATAGATAAATATATGGTTAATAATATATCCCGCTAACAATCAAACACATAATTTTGGGTTGTGATACTTGTGGAAAAAAGACGAAGAAAATGATAAAGTTGAAAGTGTTTATGTGTTGAGTCTATGTTTTTTTTTCTTTTTCTTTTTCCATTTATGAGGGTTTGATGATGGTGAATACCGTTGCAGCTTTAGTGAGTGAAAGTGAAACAACCCATATAGGTGACAAAATTGAAAGTGCAATATATTCGGTGTTCGGTGGAATTCAAGCATAAGCAAATACTACATTCTTTGCTCCAAAGGAAAAAAGAAAAAAAACTACATTCTTGCTCACCTTTTGGCTTTAGCATAGTATAAGGCTTCCTATTTCAACGTGTTTCTCATTTCCTTGATGATGTTAGCCCTTTTTTTTTTGTTCAGATAGTTTAGTGGTTAGAGCCCTGAACTCTTGCATATATAATGCAATATTTCAAGACCGTGGGCTAATGGACCGGCCCTCAGCCCGACCCATTTTTTAAAGCTCTATGTCTGGTGCTCCACCAAATATATAAGTAAACAAAATTAAATTATTGTGTTCGTTACAATTGACTTGCATGAGAAGCCTCCATGAAGGAGTGAATTTGGGCTGGACCTGGAGCGCTTATGCGTTCGCCCAATCGAGAACAATAACCAACTCAAATATTTAAACTAACACTTCAATGAAAATCTTTTAGAATTTACACATGATTAAAAATTTCAGTAAGCATATAAAACAACTAGTCATTAAAATCATTCAGTATTGCTTAAACTCAGGCTGTCCACTGTTACAAAATTGAAATACTTTCAGATGCACAAAGTTCTTCATCAGTACCAATTAATCCATAATTTGCTACTTACACTATTTTGATAAAAAAATAGTGATATACACACCTGATTTCACTTTGACATTTCCAAGATATACATATTGCCTCAAACAATTTAAACCTTTTGAGCCCAATCTTGCTTCATTAACCTTATCAGCCACTCTTTCAAGATTCTGAATCCTGTTTTCAAGATCAATTGCCATGTCTAATGTAAAAAGGACTAAAACTTTCTCCTTTTTCACCATTTCTATCACAAAATAAATTATTCATTTCTGCTTCATCACGCAAAAAAGATGATATAAAATCATCAAATTCAGCACTAGACAAACCTTTACGATTTGCAATTACTTCATCATTAGAACTTGATGGTTCATAAACTACGAAATGATCGTCATTATCAGAACCTTCCATTTGATTTCTCTCAAACTTGGAAGGAAAACCAGGTGGTGGCGGTAGGTCATAAAATTCTTCAACCTTTTGTTGTATTATTATTATTATTGTTATCTCCTCCTGGACTTGATTTTGATTGCCTCCACCAATCATAGTATCTAGAAGTAACATTTGCCTTTCTGAAGCACAATTGAATGCACAAGTCTATATCTACTAATGCCACTGGCTCGCTATCACTCATCCAAGGATCATCTTTACAAACAGCAATTTCATCAGGAATGTCTTGATCCATACCGAATTGCATAGCGACACGATGCGGAAAGTACTTCTCTTTACATCCCATACCAACCAACTCACATACCATCAAACACCGAGAAAACGACGACAACTCTTCATATAAACAAGGATTATCACATTTCCACATATCTTTTTCATTATACACCTCAATACATGGTGAATTCTCATAAGGTTTCCACAAAAATTCATCTCTAAATCCTGCACAATCCAAGTCTTTTTTCAAGTTTTTATTTTTCATAATTTTATCTCCACCCCATCTAGCGACATTTGGTAAAGCAAGAAACCTCTCTAAAGCCCAAACTTGAACCAATTGAAAAGGTGCCCAAATAGTTACTCTTAAACTCTTCATAGTTATTGTAGCATTATTTTTAATAATGCTATTAAGCAAACTTAAATCTCTATAAACACTAGCTAAAACAGCAGGTGCAAGAGCTTTTCTATTTCCATAAGCTAAATTTATTGCAATTGGAAAAACACTTTTCAAAATAGTATCATAAGAATCAGCAGGAAACACAAACCTTGACAACCAATAAACCAAAAAAGCTTCATGTTCCACTTTGCTTTCACCTTTCATAAAATGTTTCATCCATGCACATTGATTCACTTTTTTGGCTCTAGAACTGTTAAACATTCTTCTAGCTTCAAATAATTCTTCTTCTGCTTCTCTTTGTTCACTGTTCATAATATGGGTAGAAGAAACAGAACAACCTAAAACAGAAAAACCAAAACAAACCTTTGTGTCTTCCAATGTTAATGTTGTTTCACCCCAAGGGAAAACAAATGTGTTGGTCTTGGAACACCATCTATTAGCAAGTTCAAGAATCAAATCATCATCCCTTTTGATTTCATATTCTGAAGCTTTGATTGTTGGGTTTTGGGCTCTTGTGGAGAAAAGTTCAATTTTATTAGCCCATTATGTCTCACTTATATAAATGGAGAGTGGTCATACTAGGGTTATCAAGAGAGTAAATTTTGTGAGAGAACAACCTTCAAAAAGAGAGAAAAGAGGAGAGAAACCAATTCCCGTTTTTGACACAGCAGTCGCACTAAAACTGAAATTCCCCATTCGTTAACCGTTGGAATTGGCTCAAATTTGGAGGGCATATTCGCAGCTTCAGGGGCTACACTTTCACCGTTCGGATCGTCGAAATCAGGTCTGGATCGTGAGATATTTTGATCACAGTGCATCAGGATTTTTGGGGATTTTTTCATCTTCTAGTTCTTGTTTTGAAAGCTTTTGGGCTTTGTTGTGTAATTGGTTGTTGTTAGAAGTCCCACATTGGCTAGAGATGTGGCAAAGATAGCATTTATAATATAGTGCAAACCTTAACTCTGAAGCTAGCTTTTGTGGTTGAGTATTGGCCTCTCAAATTCTAATAGTTGTTAGCACTTATTTTCTGCATCACTTTGAGACTCTTTTGTACCCGTATTTGATTATAGTGGAGCTATTTCTTTGGTCTGAAGTTTGAACGACCCGTGGTTTTTTACTCTCACATCGAGGGTTTTCCACGTTAAAATTCCGATGTCTTTATTTTGCTTTATTGTCTACCATATTATTTGTTGTTGATCCTCAAGGTTCTTACAAGTTTGGGGAATTTTATTTCCACTGCGTATTGCTCGTTATTATTATTGTGCTAATTCCCCATCAGAGTGGCATCAGAGCTCTTGGTTAAGGGCAATGTTACTTGTTTGAGCGATGAAGTCAAATACAAATATGAAGATGGTATTGTTTAATGGTTCTAATTACCATTTGTGGAAGGGCAAGATGAAAGACTTGTTATTTGTGAAGAAATTGCACTTACCGGTATTTAGTTCCACAAAGCCGGATTCTATGTCTGATGAAGAATGGGAGTTTGAACAATTACAGGTATGTGGTTTTATTCGGCAATACGTTGAAGATAATATTTATAACCATATTGCTAATGAGACACATGCAAAAACTTTGTGGGAGAAGTTAGAGTCCTTGTATGCCTCTAAATCGGGGAATAATAAATTGTTCTTGTTGAATAGCTTCATAAGTTTGAAGTATAAGGAGGGGACTTCTATTTCAGATCACTTGAGTGAATTTCAGGGGCTCCTTGATCAGATGTCAGGAATGGGTATTAAATTTGAAGATGAACTTTTGGGACTATTTCTATTGCTATCTTTACCAGAGTCTTGGGAGACGTTTCGGGTTTCTATTACAAGTTCTGCTCCTAAAGGTGTTGTTTCTTTGGAAACGGCTAAGGGTGGTATTCTTAACGAGGAGATGAGAAGGAAGGCACAAGGTACTTCATCTCAATCTGAGGTACTTGTCACTGAAAATAGGGGGAGAAGTCAGAAGAAAGAACCGAAAGGTGGTAGAGAGAATAGCAGAAGCAAGTCCAAACGGCGATACAAGAATATGGAGTGTAATTATTGTCATAAATCAGGGCACATACAAAAGTACTGTTATCAGTGGAGAAAAGATAACAAAGGCAAGAAGGGTAAGCAGAAACAAAGAGACCATGAAGATCATGATGATGATCGTGTTACTACTGCTATCAATGATGATCTTGTTATTCTCCGTGATCACGAGTCCATTAATCTTGTATCAGATGAGAGCATGTGGATTGTTGACAGTGGTGCTACATTGCATGTTACACCGAGGAAGGAGTTCTTCACATCTTATACTTCCGGTGACTTTGGAGGGTTGAAGATGGGTAATGATGGTGTAGCTAAGGTAATTGGTGTTGGTGATATTTGCTTGCAAACCAACATGGGAATGCAATTGTTGCTTAGAGATGTCAAACATGCTCCAGATGTCCGTTTTAATTTGATCTCTGTGCATATGCTTGATGATTGTGGTTATGATAATCACTTTGGTTCTGGAAAGTGGAAACTCAGTAAAGGTAACTTGATTGTGGCTAGAGGGGAGAAAACTTCTAAACTATATTGGACAAAAGCTTTGGTTGCTAGAGACAGTGTGAATGCTATCGAGATGAAAGCATCTTTGTGGCACCGAAGGCTTAGTCATATTAGTGAAAAGGGGCTGAATGTTTTAGCCAAAAAGGATGTGCTTCCAGGATTAAAGAATGCAGATTTGGAGAAGTGTTCTCATTGCATGACTGGTAAACAGACTAGAGTATCCTTCAAGAAGCATCCTCCCTCAAGAAAGTCAGAGTTGCTTCAATTGGTGCATTCTGATGTTTGTGGTCCATTAAAGATAAAATCTTTTAGTGGTGCACTTTATTTTGTTACTTTTATTGATGACTGTTCCAGGAAACTATGGGTATATGCTATAAAGACAAAAGACCAAGTGTTGGAGAAATTCAAAGAATTTTATGCTTTGGTTGAGAGGCAATCAGGTAAGAAGCTGAAATGTGTTCGTTCTGATAATGGTGGTGAGTATTGTGGTCCCTTTGATGTCTATTGCAAGCAGCAAGGTATTGCACATGAAAAGACTCCTCCTAAAACTCCTCAGTTGAATGGTTTAGCAGAGAGGATGAATCGAACACTTGTTGAGAGAGTTAGATGTATGCTCTCAGAAGCTAAGTTGCCTCAACATTATTGGGGTGAAGCACTGTACACGGCGGTGCATGTTATCAATCTCACTCCTACTGTTGTTTTGAACAGTGAAGTTCCAGACAAAATTTGGTTTGGAAAGAATGTCAAATATGATCATTTGAGAGTCTTTGGTTGTAAGGCTTTTGTGCATGTTCCAAAGGATGAAAGATCCAAGTTGGATGCAAAGTCAAAACAATGTATCTTCATCGGCTATGGGCAGGATGAGATTGGTTACAAGTTTTATGATCCTATAGGGAAGAAACTTATCAGAAGCCGCGATGTTGTGTTCATGGAAGACCAAACTATTGAAAACATTGATAAGGTGGAGAAGACTACACCCAAGAAAAATGTTAGTTTGTCTAATATTGATCCAGTTCGGTTGCCTGTTCATAATCTGGATACTATTGGTGGTGATGTTCAGAATGGTGAGCCACATGAGTATGTTGATGATCAACAACTTGGAGAAGAGGTATATATTCCAGCTGATAATGATGAGGAGAATGATATGTCACAGGATGAGAATCTTGGTGAAGCTCAAGAATCATCTCAAGTTCAACTTAGGAGGTCCAACAGACAGAGACAACCTTCTACAAGGTATAATTCTGATGAATATGTGACTTTGACTGATGAGGGTGAACCTGAGTATTTTCAAGAAGCCATGAAAAGTGATGAAAATCAAAAGTGGTTGGATGCAATGAATGATGAGATGAAATCCTTGCATGATAATCACACTTATGATTTAGTGAAGTTGCCTAAAGGCAAAAGGGCTTTGGAAAATAGGTGGATACATAGAGTCAAACATGAGAGTAACTCTGAGTCTCCAAGGTATAAAGCCAGATTGGTGGTGAAAGGTTTCCGTCAAAGAAAGGGTGTTGATTTTAATGAGATTTTCTCACCTGTTGTGAAGATGTCGTCAATTAGAACCGTGTTGGGTATGGTTGCTACTCTTGATCTAGAGGTTGAGCAAATGGATGTGAAAACGGCTTTCCTTCATGGTGATTTGGAGGAAGAGATCTACATGAAGCAACCCGATGGTTTTCAAGTCAAAGGCAAAGAAGACTATGTGTGTAGATTGAGAAAGAGCCTATATGGGTTGAAGCAAGCTCCAAGGCAGTGGTACAAGAAGTTTGAGTCTGTTATGTCTGAACAAGGATACAAGAAGACTACTTCAGATCATTGCGTCTTTGTTAGAAAATTTTCTAACGATGACTTCATTATCCTATTGTTATATGTTGATGATATGCTTATTGTAGGAAAAAATATTTCTAACATTGACAGGTTAAAGAAGCAGTTGGGCGAGTCATTTGCCATGAAAGACATGGGAGCAGCTAAACAGATTCTTGGCATAAGAATCATGCATGACAGAAAGGAGAAGAAACTTTGGATGTCACAAGAACACTATATCAAAAGAGTGTTGCAGAGATTCCAGATGGAAAATTCTAAGGCGGTAAGCACTCCTCTTGCTACTCATTTCAAGTTGAGTTCTCAACAAAGTCCTTCAAATGAAGATGAAACATTTGATATGAAACGTGTTCCTTATGCGTCTGCTTTGGGTAGTTTGATGTATGCAATGGTGTGTACAAGACCAGATATAGCACATGTTGTTGGTACAGTCAGTAGATTTTTGTCAAATCCAGGTAGAGAGCATTGGAATGCTGTAAAATGGGTTTTAAGGTATCTTCGTGGTACTACTTGTATGAGACATTGTTTTGGGGGAGATAAGCCTACTTTGGAAGGGTACTCTGACTCAGATATGGCTGGAGACATTGATTCTAGGAAATCTACTTCGGGCTACATGATTAAGTTTGCAGGGGGAGCTGTAGCTTGGCAGTCCAGATTGCAAAAGTGTGTAGCATTGTCTACTACAGAGGCAGAGTTCATTGTCATTACCGAAGCATGCAAAGAGTTGCTATGGTTGAAGAAATTCTTGTAGGAGCTTGGTTTTGTTCAAGACAAATATGTGTTATTTGTTGATAGCCAAAGTGCTATTCATCTTGGTAAGAATCCGACTTTTCATAATAGGTCCAAACATATTGATGTGAGGTATCATTGGATACGTGATGTTTTGGATGCTAAGTTGTTGGAACTAGCTAAGGTTCATACGGATGAAAATGGTTCAGATATGATGACCAAGGCGTTACCAAGGGGAAAATTTGAATCATGTTGTGATATCGCCGGTTTGACGATTTCCTCCACATAGTTGTGAGGGGGAGATTTGTTGGGTTTTGAGCTCCCTTCCTATGTGGAGAAAAGTCCAATTTTATTAGTCCATTATGTCTCACTTATATAAGTGGAGAGTGGTCATACTAGGGTTATCAAGAGAGTAAATTTTGTGAGAGAACAACCTTCAAAAAGAGAGAAAAGAGGAGAGAAACCAATTCCCGTTTTTGACACAGCAGTCTCACTAAAACTGAAATTCCCGATTCGTTAACCGTTGGAATTGGCTCAAATTTGGCGGGCATATTCGCAGCTTCAGGGGCTACACTTTCACCGTTCGGATCGTCGAAATCAGGTCTGGATCGTGAGATATTTTGATCGCAGTGCATCAGGATTTTTGGGGATTTTTTCATCTTCTAGTTCTTGTTTTGAAAGCTTTTGTGCTTTATTGTGTAATTGGTTGTTAGCACTTATTTTCTGCATCACTTTGAGATTCTTTTGTACCCGTATTTGATTATAGTGGAGCTATTTCTTTGGTCTGAACGACCCGTGGTTTTTTACTCTCACATCGAGGGTTTTCCACGTTAAAATTCCGATGTCTTTATTTTGCTTTATTGTCTACCATATTATTTGTTGTTGATCTTCAAGGTTCTTACAAGTTTGGGGAATTTTATTTCCGCTGCGTATTGCTCGTTATTATTATTATTGTGCTAATTCTCCATCATTGATTGCATGGTATATTCCTGTTTTTAACCATAAAAATTCAAACTTTGGTTGTAATTTTTTGACCCAATTCTTCCATTCTTCTTGTGGGTTTCTCCATCCATTGTATCTTACTTCTAGAGGTAAATTTGTGGTGGTTTCAGATGAAATGGTGAAATGGGGTGGTTGAAAATGAGAATCTTTAACGCAAGGAGGAGTGAGGAAATAGGCAGTTCTTACAGTTTGGTTTTGACCGGATGATGGTGAAACCATCTGTTCTTGCCTAGCTTCAATGATGGTCATGGTGTTGTTGTTGTCATCCATTTTTGGAACTGAAAAGGTTTGATTTTAATTTTTTGGAATGAAATGATGTGAAAGTGACTTTGAAGAGGCTTCTACGTTAAGTTTTTACTCACTCCGGTCAAGAAGTTTTAATTTTAGTTCCTCAACGTGCAAGTAGCTGTATAAGGAGGGGACTTCTATTTCAGATCACTTGAGTGAATTTCAGGGGCTCCTTGATCAGATGTCAGGAATGGGTATTAAATTTGAAGATGAACTTTTGGGACTATTTCTATTGCTATCTTTACCAGAGTCTTGGGAGACGTTTCGGGTTTCTATTACAAGTTCTGCTCCTAAAGGTGTTGTTTCTTTGGAAACGGCTAAGGGTGGTATTCTTAACGAGGAGATGAGAAGGAAGGCACAAGGTACTTCATCTCAATCTGAGGTACTTGTCACTGAAAATAGGGGGAGAAGTCAGAAGAAAGAACCGAAAGGTGGTAGAGAGAATAGCAGAAGCAAGTCCAAACGGCGATACAAGAATATGGAGTGTAATTATTGTCATAAATCAGGGCACATACAAAAGTACTGTTATCAGTGGAGAAAAGATAACAAAGGCAAGAAGGGTAAGCAGAAACAAAGAGACCATGAAGATCATGATGATGATCGTGTTACTACTGCTATCAATGATGATCTTGTTATTCTCCGTGATCACGAGTCCATTAATCTTGTATCAGATGAGAGCATGTGGATTGTTGACAGTGGTGCTACATTGCATGTTACACCGAGGAAGGAGTTCTTCACATCTTATACTTCCGGTGACTTTGGAGGGTTGAAGATGGGTAATGATGGTGTAGCTAAGGTAATTGGTGTTGGTGATATTTGCTTGCAAACCAACATGGGAATGCAATTGTTGCTTAGAGATGTCAAACATGCTCCAGATGTCCGTTTTAATTTGATCTCTGTGCATATGCTTGATGATTGTGGTTATGATAATCACTTTGGTTCTGGAAAGTGGAAACTCAGTAAAGGTAACTTGATTGTGGCTAGAGGGGAGAAAACTTCTAAACTATATTGGACAAAAGCTTTGGTTGCTAGAGACAGTGTGAATGCTATCGAGATGAAAGCATCTTTGTGGCACCGAAGGCTTAGTCATATTAGTGAAAAGGGGCTGAATGTTTTAGCCAAAAAGGATGTGCTTCCAGGATTAAAGAATGCAGATTTGGAGAAGTGTTCTCATTGCATGACTGGTAAACAGACTAGAGTATCCTTCAAGAAGCATCCTCCCTCAAGAAAGTCAGAGTTGCTTCAATTGGTGCATTCTGATGTTTGTGGTCCATTAAAGATAAAATCTTTTAGTGGTGCACTTTATTTTGTTACTTTTATTGATGACTGTTCCAGGAAACTATGGGTATATGCTATAAAGACAAAAGACCAAGTGTTGGAGAAATTCAAAGAATTTTATGCTTTGGTTGAGAGGCAATCAGGTAAGAAGCTGAAATGTGTTCGTTCTGATAATGGTGGTGAGTATTGTGGTCCCTTTGATGTCTATTGCAAGCAGCAAGGTATTGCACATGAAAAGACTCCTCCTAAAACTCCTCAGTTGAATGGTTTAGCAGAGAGGATGAATCGAACACTTGTTGAGAGAGTTAGATGTATGCTCTCAGAAGCTAAGTTGCCTCAACATTATTGGGGTGAAGCACTGTACACGGCGGTGCATGTTATCAATCTCACTCCTACTGTTGTTTTGAACAGTGAAGTTCCAGACAAAATTTGGTTTGGAAAGAATGTCAAATATGATCATTTGAGAGTCTTTGGTTGTAAGGCTTTTGTGCATGTTCCAAAGGATGAAAGATCCAAGTTGGATGCAAAGTCAAAACAATGTATCTTCATCGGCTATGGGCAGGATGAGATTGGTTACAAGTTTTATGATCCTATAGGGAAGAAACTTATCAGAAGCCGCGATGTTGTGTTCATGGAAGACCAAACTATTGAAAACATTGATAAGGTGGAGAAGACTACACCCAAGAAAAATGTTAGTTTGTCTAATATTGATCCAGTTCGGTTGCCTGTTCATAATCTGGATACTATTGGTGGTGATGTTCAGAATGGTGAGCCACATGAGTATGTTGATGATCAACAACTTGGAGAAGAGGTATATATTCCAGCTGATAATGATGAGGAGAATGATATGTCACAGGATGAGAATCTTGGTGAAGCTCAAGAATCATCTCAAGTTCAACTTAGGAGGTCCAACAGACAGAGACAACCTTCTACAAGGTATAATTCTGATGAATATGTGACTTTGACTGATGAGGGTGAACCTGAGTATTTTCAAGAAGCCATGAAAAGTGATGAAAATCAAAAGTGGTTGGATGCAATGAATGATGAGATGAAATCCTTGCATGATAATCACACTTATGATTTAGTGAAGTTGCCTAAAGGCAAAAGGGCTTTGGAAAATAGGTGGATACATAGAGTCAAACATGAGAGTAACTCTGAGTCTCCAAGGTATAAAGCCAGATTGGTGGTGAAAGGTTTCCGTCAAAGAAAGGGTGTTGATTTTAATGAGATTTTCTCACCTGTTGTGAAGATGTCGTCAATTAGAACCGTGTTGGGTATGGTTGCTACTCTTGATCTAGAGGTTGAGCAAATGGATGTGAAAACGGCTTTCCTTCATGGTGATTTGGAGGAAGAGATCTACATGAAGCAACCCGATGGTTTTCAAGTCAAAGGCAAAGAAGACTATGTGTGTAGATTGAGAAAGAGCCTATATGGGTTGAAGCAAGCTCCAAGGCAGTGGTACAAGAAGTTTGAGTCTGTTATGTCTGAACAAGGATACAAGAAGACTACTTCAGATCATTGCGTCTTTGTTAGAAAATTTTCTAACGATGACTTCATTATCCTATTGTTATATGTTGATGATATGCTTATTGTAGGAAAAAATATTTCTAACATTGACAGGTTAAAGAAGCAGTTGGGCGAGTCATTTGCCATGAAAGACATGGGAGCAGCTAAACAGATTCTTGGCATAAGAATCATGCATGACAGAAAGGAGAAGAAACTTTGGATGTCACAAGAACACTATATCAAAAGAGTGTTGCAGAGATTCCAGATGGAAAATTCTAAGGCGGTAAGCACTCCTCTTGCTACTCATTTCAAGTTGAGTTCTCAACAAAGTCCTTCAAATGAAGATGAAACATTTGATATGAAACGTGTTCCTTATGCGTCTGCTTTGGGTAGTTTGATGTATGCAATGGTGTGTACAAGACCAGATATAGCACATGTTGTTGGTACAGTCAGTAGATTTTTGTCAAATCCAGGTAGAGAGCATTGGAATGCTGTAAAATGGGTTTTAAGGTATCTTCGTGGTACTACTTGTATGAGACTTTGTTTTGGGGGAGATAAGCCTACTTTGGAAGGGTACTCTGACTCAGATATGGCTGGAGACATTGATTCTAGGAAATCTACTTCGGGCTACATGATTAAGTTTGCAGGGGGAGCTGTAGCTTGGCAGTCCAGATTGCAAAAGTGTGTAGCATTGTCTACTACAGAGGCAGAGTTCATTGTCATTACCGAAGCATGCAAAGAGTTGCTATGGTTGAAGAAATTCTTGTAGGAGCTTGGTTTTGTTCAAGACAAATATGTGTTATTTGTTGATAGCCAAAGTGCTATTCATCTTGGTAAGAATCCGACTTTTCATAATAGGTCCAAACATATTGATGTGAGGTATCATTGGATACGTGATGTTTTGGATGCTAAGTTGTTGGAACTAGCTAAGGTTCATACGGATGAAAATGGTTCAGATATGATGACCAAGGCGTTACCAAGGGGAAAATTTGAATCATGTTGTGATATCGCCGGTTTGACGATTTCCTCCACATAGTTGTGAGGGGGAGATTTGTTGGGTTTTGAGCTCCCTTCCTATGTGGAGAAAAGTCCAATTTTATTAGTCCATTATGTCTCACTTATATAAGTGGAGAGTGGTCATACTAGGGTTATCAAGAGAGTAAATTTTGTGAGAGAACAACCTTCAAAAAGAGAGAAAAGAGGAGAGAAACCAATTCCCGTTTTTGACACAGCAGTCTCACTAAAACTGAAATTCCCGATTCGTTAACCGTTGGAATTGGCTCAAATTTGGCGGGCATATTCGCAGCTTCAGGGGCTACACTTTCACCGTTCGGATCGTCGAAATCAGGTCTGGATCGTGAGATATTTTGATCGCAGTGCATCAGGATTTTTGGGGATTTTTTCATCTTCTAGTTCTTGTTTTGAAAGCTTTTGTGCTTTATTGTGTAATTGGTTGTTAGCACTTATTTTCTGCATCACTTTGAGATTCTTTTGTACCCGTATTTGATTATAGTGGAGCTATTTCTTTGGTCTGAACGACCCGTGGTTTTTTACTCTCACATCGAGGGTTTTCCACGTTAAAATTCCGATGTCTTTATTTTGCTTTATTGTCTACCATATTATTTGTTGTTGATCTTCAAGGTTCTTACAAGTTTGGGGAATTTTATTTCCGCTGCGTATTGCTCGTTATTATTATTATTGTGCTAATTCTCCATCATTGATTGCATGGTATATTCCTGTTTTTAACCATAAAAATTCAAACTTTGGTTGTAATTTTTTGACCCAATTCTTCCATTCTTCTTGTGGGTTTCTCCATCCATTGTATCTTACTTCTAAATTTGTGGTGGTTTCAGATGAAATGGTGAAATGGGGTGGTTGAAAATGAGAATCTTTAACGCAAGGAGGAGTGAGGAAATAGGCAGTTCTTACAGTTTGGTTTTGACCGGATGATGGTGAAACCATCTGTTCTTGCCTAGCTTCAATGATGGTCATGGTGTTGTTGTTGTCATCCATTTTTGGAACTGAAAAGGTTTGATTTTAATTTTTTGGAATGAAATGATGTGAAAGTGACTTTGAAGAGGCTTCTACGTTAAGTTTTTACTCACTCCCGTCAAGAAGTTTTAATTTTAGTCCGGCACCAGAATAATAGCTATTTGCACATTGAGAGAGATTAAAATGGTTATTTATCCTTAATTTTTAGATTTATTAAGTTAACTAAGAACAGGAGTCACTTAGTTAAAGACTTTACATTGAAATAAATACTAAGAAGTAAAATACATAAGTTCCAAGATTTATTAATCAATTTTCATTGTTCCAAGATCTAATGTATTTAGTCTATAATATAGACTATCTATATTAGATCTTCAATAAATCTATAAAGTATTTGGTTATGGAGAAAGTTAAAGGACACAATAAGAAATAAAATTACAGGAGCAAATCACCTACCAAACAGAGTCATCAACACTCACTACAAAAACAATATGTTTCGATATACTGTTGAGGTGAAGTAGTTTTTTTATTTTAGAAAAAGGGTCCTTCACACACCTTATGTAGGTTATTGCGCCGGTACAAATTACTAAGATATTTAGGATGAGTTAATTAGCTTTCATGTGATTTGTGGAGGAGGATTTTACATTCTACAATTATCTTACAAAAGTAGTTCTATCATTTACTACTCCCTCTAGTTCTTTATATAAGAAAACATTTGCTTTTTAGATTCATGGAATGATTGATGTATCTAGTCAATTTTTTAGGCCAAATATATCGATTATTCCATGAATCTAAAAAGTAAAAATTGTCTTATATAAGGGACTAGAGGGAGTAAAAGACAATGTAAAACAACAATGCATGGCTGGCGTAACATTTTTAGAGACTTAAAACAATTTCATAAGTGTAGCTCAAATGGTAGCTACTAGAGATATTATTGGAGTGACGGGGTTTGAACTCCGGATTTCACACTTTTCCACATTTAAATGCGTGGGTCTAGCCACTAGACTACTTGACAAAAAAAAATTTATAATGAGATATTTTAAATTATTTAAAAAAAAAGAAAAAACAAAACCTTCTAAAAAATAAAATAAATAATAAGTTATATTAAATCCAAAATTTGAACTAAACAAACTCTTATAAATGAATCGTCATATATATATATTTATAATAAAATTAAAGTTTTTGCAATTCTACCACAACCGTTAAAAAATTGATGTTTTAACAATAAATTGATTTTCTCTCGGAATGATATCTTCTTTGTCAGTGGGTCTTCATCGATTGACAATTTTGTGGATATGGTGAAACTCTTCTCCTGAAAATGATTTATAGGTAAAAACTCGGATAGCCCATGCTCTTTCTAGGAGTAGGAGGTGCAACATATCTTGTGCTTGTCCAATAAGGCAAAGTGAGGATGCAATGATTGGATGTATCTGGATGCTGTTGAGTGGTTTCTCTTGGGTGCCCGTTCTTAGTTGGCTCTTCTCCTTCCTCTTTTTTGGTGGTTGCTTTGAGTGATTTTGGTGGTTTTATTGCTTCCCAGAGTCATTTTTGATGTTTCTTATGTATATTTTTATTTTGTTTTTGAGTTTTTCTGGTACTCCTATTTTATATTCTATCTGTTTTATCGGTTATTTATATATTTATTTGCCATTAAAAAAAACAATAAATTGATTTAATAATTGAACAGATATTATGCACTAGTATTTACCTAAATGTATAGTATATGGGATATAGGATGAACATGAACCAATTGAAAATTCATATAATCTTCATCACACCTTATAATGATACAAACACACAGTCAAATCACACAATACATTCATATCAGTACTCCAAACATATTCAACACACACAAGAGACATTATTCAATTACAAACCAAACTCTGATTAAAAAAAAAAAAGTACAAACCAAACTCAAGCATGAGTTTCAATCCACAAGCAATACAATAAAGCAAACACCCCCTACAAACGAACACCTTTAATACTTGATGGTGGCACCTTCTTAAAAATAACTTTAAGAAGATCATAATATAACGGAAGTTGCACAACTCCATAGAATAGGACAGGAACGCTAAAGGCAATATATAAATAGAACAATATATCACGTTTACCATATTTATCTGTGAGTACAAAGAAATGTCCAGCACAGAATGAAATAAACATGGAAACAATCGATATGAAGAGAGAAGTTAAGCCTGCCAGAAGCTTGGCTGGCAAGTTTATACCGAAGTCTTCAATTTGTTTTCGAGAAGTGAGTATAGAAAGGAACATGATGAGTGCAAAGCCGGAGAAGTAAAGTCCAATTAACGAAGATACAGCGAATCCTTCAAATGCAGGTTGTCCTTCTAATGCTGGTTTGCCTGATTCCTTATTACCTCCAGGGACACTTCCTGATGTTGCAAAGGAGAGACCTGCAATCAATGCTGCTACAACTGAGCATGACTCTGCTGTGTCTTTCATCCACGTAGTGCTTTTTTCTAGAAGGTCTTTGTGTGTGTCCTTAAAGATTTCACCTGGGGTTTTCTTCTCTTTGTTGGCTCTATATTTGAAATGCTCTGGTACTATTCTTTGGATATACTATAACCAAATTAGATAAATTTCTTACCGTTAGCAATGATTCATTTTTATCGAAAAATCTATTAGTTAAAAATATTAATCACTCAAAGTTATGCATTGACATGCGTGTAACAGTCAACCGATTCAGTCTTTATGGGACGGAGGGAGTACCTTATACCACTTGATGTCCCACATCATTTGCATGGCAGGACCAGCTATATTCCTCCAACTAGTTTCATCGTCAGTAGTTGCTGCCAAGTGTAACATAGTGTTTCCCTTGTTATCCACTTGTTGACATAGGCTTATAAAGATATTCTCCCTTTTTAATTTTAATAATAATCTCCGCAACTCTTTAACAATTTGTGGTTGTCTATACCTCACTGCCAAAAGCAAAACATTTTCATCGTGAGAGTTTCTCTCATGGATCACACTTATCATTGATTTTTCAAGTTCACTCGTAATTTCCACTATGCCATTTTTTGCCGCAACCAAATATGGTGTTTCCTCTGCTGATAATTTTGTTTCAATATTATTCATTGGATCATGAAATATTTCTTTCTTGTCAGATGTAATTGGTAGTTTAGTAATAAGCTCTTGCGTAATTTCCACAATCTCATGTTTTGTTGTGTCCTTTGTGGCAATTTTCTCTGCTGATAATTTTGTTTCATTATGCTCTTCCCTAATTTTTGATGTGCCACTTTCCTCTGCAAACATATATACAAAAAATGATTATTCTTTATATTTTAATTATCTCCTCATTAATTAATTAATATTTTAATGATTACCATTTTTCAGTGTATCCTTGTTATCTTCTATTTCTTTCTGGTTTTTGTTAATTGCTGCACCATCGCCACCATCAGAACTGCCTGGTTTAGAACGTTTTGCCAATGATTTATTTTCATTATGCTCTTCCTTAATTTTAGATGTGCCACTTTCCTCTGCAAACATATATACAAAAAATGATTATTCTTTATATTCTAATTATCTCTTCATTAATTAATATTTTAATAATTACCTTTTTTCTGTGTGTTTCTGTTATCTTCTATTTCTTTCCAATTTCTGGCTGCGATCATTTGTTATACAGAAAAGAGGAATTAATTTAGCAACAAGTTATTTTACTTAAATCATTTTTTTGTTGAAAAATATTTTGTAAATATTACCTACTGTCTCCCAGATACGTTGTAATTCTGTTTCACGTTCATCATCAGATGGTGCTACAAACCCACCCTCGTTACCCCAGTATGATTTGCTATAATTTTTCATAAATTCTTTCAAGAGTTGAGCAGCATAGAAACGCTTCGTCTTAATAATCTTTATTTTCTCTATGTCTGCAAAATTAATTAAGTGTACATGTACATACATGAAATAAAAAAAGTAATGGTTACTTGAGGTAATAAAAAAATTGTTAATAGTAATTCTATAGAGACTAAGTAAAATATTATTCTACCATGCATGCATACTGTGAGAGTAGAAGCAAAGCTTCAATGAATCTATTAGAATTTGAGAGGTCTATACTCAACCACGAAATTTAGCTTTTGTGATTGAATATATGCCTCTCAAATTCTAATATGGTATACAAATGATAGGCGCAAAATGCACTTCTATAGAGAGAACAAAGAGAAAAGAGAAAAGAAAAGAGGAAATTTTTATTGATCACAATTCTAAAGATACAAGATCCAACAGAAAAATTAACTAGCTAATTCAGTTGCTAATGACTAACTCCTTAGTAGCTTGCATCTCAAGTAACCGCATAACCACATTGTTGTTATCATGACTAGAATTAACATATACCGTGGCGAAACTAGACATTTATTTATGAGTCAAATCAAACGAAATAAAATAAAATAAATTTAAATTCTTGTCTTGTCAATTTGTATTGTTATGAAAAGACTCTTTATAGTTAGTTAAAATTAAGTGTTAATACAAGATGTATCCATGGATAAAATTTTGGTTTTTTTTAATCTACCCTTTCATAAATTGAGGATATTTATCCATAAAACTAATGAGAACAAGTCATATGTAAATCACATGCAAATTCAAAAGTTTTGTTACAAGTTAGTTGTAGATAACACATGCAAATCTACTCCTGTGGCTTGTTCTCATTGGTTGAAGGATAAAAGAATTGGATATTTTCAATCTCATTTTTGGTCAATCTCTCTCAATCAGCAAATCACAACCTTCAGATCAATCTAATGAGCTAAAAGTCAAAAAGTATAATTTATTAAAATAAAACTTGATGTACAAAATAATACATCTAAAAATAGGTTTTGAACACTATGACGGCAAAATAATTCAAGAATTCTTGCATAACACACGTCGTCAATAGTTTGTCTGTGTCTGCAACTCGTCCAGATTCAACTTGATCGATATTTCTCCTCTTTGTTTTTTTTTCATATACTTTTTTTTTGAATGGCAAATATATAATATATAAATATAAAAACAGAAACAGTACAAGAGAAAGTTCATAACAATAAAGGGGTACCAGAAGTACACTCCATCAGAACCTAACAATAACTGCTAAGATAAGAAAAAACAAAATGGGCAAAATAAAAATACAAACAACGAGATACACCACCAACAATACTAGAACCCCTCAAAGGCACCATGAGAACAAGAAAACCTCTCATGAAGAGAAAGACAAGGATTAACCACAGGTAGGACAAAGCAAAAGAGGGTCTCCAATCCTCCTGACCCATCAAGACCCAACAAGACACCCCAACAAACTCTATCGGTTCTAGCATAAAGTAGGATGGATACCTCACTCATAAAAGGAACAAGGGGAGTCAGGGTTTTTACCTAGAAACCACTTCCAAGATAAAAGTTTCACCCTATCTACCAGACACTCGACTGAAAAGATCCCTTCCGAAAAGAGGACGTCATTCCGAGATTTCCAGATGGTACTCACAATAGTATGCCAGATTAACAATCACCCTAATCTATCTTTTCTACCCACGCTCATGCCTAAGAAAGCATAAAAAAACTCTAAAACATCAAGAGAAGGCACAAGCTCCACACCCAACCATCGAAGAATACTATACCAAATTGGTGAGATTTGGTTGCAAGAACTAAATAAGTGATCAGCTGATTCAGCCCCTAATCCACATAACACACACATAGAAGCACTAGCATCCCCAATGACACCCCTATGCCAAAGATTTTGACGAGTCGGTAACTTGTCCTGCAGAAGCTGCCATGAAAAGACCGTCACTTTTGAAGGGGCCCAAGTTTTCCACACTTTTGGAAGCAACCTTTGTTCCTCTACGGAGAAGATCACCTCATCAGTTGTGGAACGACTAAGCGCCAAAAAATCCGACATAACTGAATAGCAACCACTTGGGTCATGCTTCCAATACCAAGAATAATTTGTTGTAGAGATTGTTGAGCGGTCCAAAATTTCATTGAGACTTTCCAAGATATTAAGCTCCCAAACAAAGAGATCTCTTCTCCACCTCAAGTCCCAAATCCATTGACCTTCGACCCATCTACCCATCTCCCTCACCGTACTAGTACTCTGTGTTGAAACTAGAAAAAGTCTTTGAAACTGAGTCCTCAACGGGGTTCCCCCTAGCCAAGGGTCAAACCAGAAGGAAGTCATGTGACCATTACCAACCTTTTTAGACACTCCCTCTGAAAACCAGTCCGAGATAGCATCCTCAGGATCACCAAGTAAAGACACGTTCCTCCACCAGCAAGAAACCCTCTTGAGATCCTTAAGTCTCCCTCCAAGATGAGGGGAGGGAAATAAAGAGGCATATCTCGCCAAAATTATATCTCTCTGGAGACCCACACCTCCAGAGATTAGTCTCCATCTCCATTTGCCAAGCAACGCTAGATTCACGGCTCGAAGATCTCTGACCCCAACCCTCCATCACTCTTTGGCTCACACACTTTTCCCCAGCTAACCCAAGCAATCTTTCTAGGACCCTTAGCTAGGTTACCAGGTTACTTCTTTTCGATGATTTGCCCCAACAGGTAACCCAAGATAAATAAAAGGAATAAACCCGATTTTACAATGAAGAAATCTCTCAGCCACCCCCAAAAAATCTGAACTAACATTAACACCCATGATACTACTCTTATAAATATTAACCTTAAGGCCCGATGCAAGCTAAAAACTACGCAGAATAGCTTTTAGAGACCAGAGATTTTCGATCGAAGCTTCTCCAATAAACAGCGTGTCATCTGCATATTGAAGATGAGAGACAGATAGGCCTGTGTTACCAACTTTCATATACTATTCTATGAAATACTACTTACAGTGCTATATGCATTGACTAAATACGTCCCACTCACTAGTTATTCTTGTATAGGATAATTTTTCTACCTTTAGATTGATCTAAAGGTTAGAATTTACTGATTGAGAGAGATTGACAAAAAATGGAATTGAGAGGATTCAAATCCGATTGATAAATATCCTCAAATTATGAAGGGGTAAAATAATCTTCACCCTTATTTTTATTGGTTGATAAATAAATACCCTCAAATTATGAAGGAGTTGAGTAGGAATCACCATTTATTTTTCAACCTTTGATGAATTGGTCCCACCATATCTCACTTATGAGACTTATTGATCAAATTATAGAAACAAATTTTAAGGATGAATGGTACAAAAACTCACCATAGTAGTAGCTGCAAATTAAAGAGAAACTATATTTTGTACAACAAATTTTGAACAATTTTTAGACAATTTTTTCTTTCATACTCTCATTATATTCTTACTCTCTCTCCTCCTTTCTTTCTCTTTATTGGTTTTGCCCCAAAAGTAGAAGGAAAAAAAGTTGTCCCAATTGTTGTTCCAAAATTTGATGTACAAATATCACTACTCAAATTAAAAGAAAGAAAAAGCATACATACCCATGAATAGTGACAAGATAGGCCATTTGAAAATTCGACCAAAAGTAGATCGTACTTTGCCTTGCTTTTCTAATTCATCAACACTGTTTGCTACGTTATAACATTGACTTGCTTCTAACTGTACAATATTCTCGAGCGAGGTGCATGTGCAACATGTACTATGACAACAAATCTCCGATAAATAAGAGCCTAAAAGAATTATAAAGTAGTAGCAATAAATTAATGGATGAAAAATTTAATATATTACATCAAAATCTAAAGGCCTAGTTTTAAGGCCCAACCTCTGTATAAAAATTAAAAAATTAAGTGGTGCAAAACTTAATATGTTAATTACATTTAAAGATGATTTCTTTTTATGTTATTTACAATTTAAATTGAAGATCATTTTTTTATTATGGGACCACTTTTAACATTTGATGGCCTTCAAAAACCCAAGACCGACCATGCTCTGCAATATTGATGATAGGTCTTTAGTAGTTGATAATAGTACTTTATCACGTTTTGTTTTCTTTCGGGTGTATTTTTTGGTGCTTTTTGTTCTTTCGTGTAGGTGGTTTTGGTGCTTTGATACAAATGGATGGCGGAACCAATATTGTGTATGCGGTTTTGAGGTTTTAGTGCTGCTCTGTGTTTTTTCAGTTGCTATCAATCTCTCATTTTTCTGGGTTTTGTCACTGCTACAATGCGCTGTGTGTTTTGGTTTCCTGCAGGAAGTTTTCTGGTTTTTCCAAGGGTGTGTTTAGCATCTTCTATGGGTGGGGCTGTTCTGTTTTAGCACTGTTTTTATTTTCTGTTTTGTTGGGCCAAATTCAGGTTCATTTTTTGCTTGTTCTTTGGTGGTGTTTGTGCAATAGTGCTTTTAGTCTCTTTTTAGCGTAGTTTTAAAACCTGGACCGGTAATTGACCCGGTTAAGGCACTAGGTCACTGGGTTACTGGTCGGACCAGTGGGTCACTAGTCGAACCGCACGACTGTTGATCCGGTGTATTATTTTATAAAAAAAAAATCAAATCTTAAATTTTATAACTATAACATTGAATAAGAAAAAATTAATAATTTTTTAGAAACAAAAAAGTAATAAGTTTAAAAAATAGAACAAGAAAAATAAAATTAATAAGTTTAAAATTACTAAAGGTGGTGGTTAGGAAACAAAAGAAAAGTAGATCTTTTTGTAAAATAAAAAAAGAAAAATAGACAATTATGAGATTATTAATTTGATTGTTTCTTTAATCGTATCAAATATATGTAATAAAGAATGTATTATATTCACATAAGTTCACATGCCCAAGTGGTAAGCTTAAGAAATTTTATGTTGATGTTCCTAGTTCGATTCCCATTGAGCAATGTTTGGTAATTTTTAGAAATTTTTCATCTAATTATCAAACCGGTCTGGTTCAGTACGGGCGGGTTAACCGGTTCCACGGTTTGACCACTGAACCGGCCGAGTCACACCGGTTTTCACCGTTTTGTTTACATAACCGGTTCTGCAAGTTGACAAACCCAGCCATCCTTCCGATTCCCGGCCGGTTCGGTCCGGTTTTTAAAACAGTGCTTTTTAGTGATTTCTCTGTTTGTATTCTTTAGTTGAAGATAATTGTTGGAGATTTGTATTGGCTTCATTTTGCTAAAACAATATACAAGCAAGATGTTGGATCAAATGTTTCAACATGTGTTAGCGCCTGTATGTTCAGAACTCACAGCATTAATTACGCGATATTTCTATATAAGGAATCCACGCCTCTCTATATATCTATATAAGGAATTCACGTCTTTTTACTTGTACTCCAAGATGCGTTTTTAAAAAGAATCTGCTTTATATTTGACCAGAATCAGCATATTATCTATTTCCTAAAGATGCTCAAACATTTTAGGAAACTTGAGATTTGGTACTTATTCTTGTGAGCTAGATATTACACGGACCAACTTGTGATCTAAAGCCCAACTTGGTAAACAAGTTCAGAGTATTTAAAGAAGGACGAAAAACCTAATTACTTATTGAAGCGGGTTTTGAGTCACTGTTATTTTGTGAGCTTTTCTTGTATCCCATTGATGCAAGTTTAGGACTTTGTTTTTTTATTGAGTTGTAATTGTGTTAGTTACTTCTAAGTACGAAGGTAACTTGTGTTCAGAAGTGTGTCTTCACAAACTTTGTTGTTCTTATTGTGATCACTAGTTGAGTGGTTGTTGGAGGTGAGATGAGATCTCATATCTAGGAGTTCATAGGTAGAAGTTGCACAAGTAGGTGTTAGTTAGGATATAAGTTGTAAACAGGATGTTTACTGAGGGCTTAGATCTAACATTACATATATTAGTGAATTTCCTTCCTGGATTGTCGAACTGGGCTAACAAATAGCCTGTGTCTTTTATCATTTCTGCATTTATTATTATCTTGTTCAATGTTTTAAACCTCAGTACGACGTTGGAACATCAGATACAACATTCACGTAATACTCTAGTGTTGGAACATCGTAAACATCAGTTACTGGATGCGCTAGAATTTCAATAATTTTTATTTATTTAAAGGAGTAATTATTATCCAATTTATTTACAAAAAAAATGAGTGCTATTAATAATATATTTCACTAATTTCAAAACATTAAATAATGGCAATGACAAGGTATTCTAATAGCCGGTTATTCGAAGTTTACCTTTCCATACAATCTTCTGGAGGTGGAGTTTTAATGGAAAACCTTCGAAACAAAAAATTCATAAAGAAAATTAGACTTGTATAGATGAATTTTAACATAAAAGTAAATTAATGTTTATTTTTTTTATAACGATAAAAATTAGATATGTATATAAATTTAAAAGATGATACATCAATGGTTTGATAAATTTGAAAGATATATTTTTTCTTATATCAAGGACTTGAAGGAGTAATTATTATCCAATTTATTTAAAAAAAAACATGTGTATGTGTTACTTACAGTAGTACAAAATTTTCTCCCACCGTGATAGCTGATTACCACTCTCGAAGGCTGATGTCCTAGTGGCAAGTTCTCCAAAAGGAGTAACACCATCTTTGTCCTTCATAAACTTAATACTTGAACTATGATGATATTGATCGCAATACATTATTAAATATGCCAAATCTGTTGCACAAGACACATAGATATATTTATTTTATTGAAGATATTTATACTACACACACTTAGAATTTCAGTAAATATTAGCTTTTTTTATCAAGAATATTGGGACTTTTTGTTAAGGAAGAAGAAAAAATTAGAGAAGGAGATGATATTAAAAGGTTGCGCTACGGTTATTAAACTATGACCCCTGAATTCATCTTTTATAGAGTAATTTACATACTCCCTCCGTCCCATATTATAAGCAAAAAAAACTACATTTTCTTGTCCTAAATTATAAGCAAAAAAACCAATTTTCTAAAGTTTACTTTTACTTATTCTCATCAAATTTACTCTTTTTTTTTTTTTCCATATAATCAATAACCAATCAAAATTCTTTTTACATCTTCCAATGAAATTTATTTCAAGGAAAACACAAAAAGTCATACTTCAAACTATTCTTAAGTGTGATTTTTTTTTTTGCTTATATATTATGGGACAGAGGAAGTATGTGAACAAAAGACAAACAGACAACAAACTGCATTGTTAATCATTTTTAAGGTCAATTTTGTCATTATCATTACTGTACTATCTGGGTGCGTTTGATCTGCTAAAAAACAGGGGACTGGACTGGATAACTTTTTTTGTACCTTGTTTGATTCAGAAACTGTTTATGAGGCTGGACAAATAGGTAGTAAGGGACAGGACAAAAACAAGATTTTTTGTCCCCCACTAAACACATCACAACTTTTTGTCCACAGTACAACTATAAAAGATACGAAAATACCCATTTTATTTTCGAATATCAAAAATATTATCTCTCTATCTCTCTCCAATGCAGTTTTGTCCTGTCCTGTATTATCTTGTTCTGTCCTATACTGTTCTGTCCTGTCTAGTACCTACTGTTTTGCAAATGAAACGCACCCTCTATTTATTCTCTCTCTTGACATATTTACACTAAATATAAAATATAAATGAATGATTTTTTAATGTAAAAAATCCATATTCTATAAAATGTAACGTACGAACTAGATTAAGAATACTACTGCACTAATAAGTTGTGGATCTTTGAAATTTTTAGTCTACTAACGGATAGTGTAGTGGAAGGATATTTGACCTTCTGAGTATGAATAAGAATAAAAGACAAAACTAAAAATTTTAAAATAGCTCATTTTTTTTTACAAGCACCAAAAACTTATTTAATCCAAGTATAAAAAGTGATATGAAAGTAATAAAGAGATGAAAAAGAACTAACCAAACATTTCTCTCCGAATGGCAACATGGAGGATAGTAGTGCCATATTTATCCATAACAAGTTGGAGATTTTCTTCGTCTGGATGAAGAAAAAATTGATGTAGGTAAACAAAAGTTTTTTTTTGTTGTCCTAGCACTGCCCAAAAAAGTGGTGTTTCTCCCTCTTTATTTTTTTCTCTAATCAAATTCTTCCTTTCATTCTTTTTTCCAATTATACATTCACACATACTTATGAATCCTCTATTTGCTGCAATGTGAAGAGGTGTACAACTTCTTTCATTCAGTATTCTTAATGGATGAGCTTCATCATCATCATTCCATCTATTTATTATTGCATCTACAAGTTTTTCCACAGCATCATCCTCACCATTGCTTATTGCTACATGTAATGCTGTTCCTCTTTTCTTCACTTTTAACTTGTGATAATCTTTATCTTTGTAAAATTCAATAACGCTTTTCCAGTCGCCTGACAGTACTGCGTCCTCAAAACACCAAACTACATAAAAGATCGAAATTATTTATAACAGCAATTCAATTGGTCATTTTTTTTTAATGAAATATTTTCACTTATCACATTAAATTTGTATTTGACTTTTGCATATATTTGACAGAAATATTTTTGATGATATCTATTATTAGAGAATGGTATTAGAATATAAAATTTCAAATGAGCTATAAAAAATAACATGATAAATATCAAGAGAGTTTAGTATAGACATACGGGTCTTGCTATAAGACGATATATTTTTTTTTTTTTTTTTTTTTGAACAGCAGCTATAAGACGACATTAGGTAGTGTTGTAAGGAGATGTAGTGCAACCTAATTCCCTTATATAATAAAATCTATGAATCTGATACTTCCAAAAAGAGAAAAATTTATATTCTCTTCCATTTATGAGTTTAAGTTACACTCTCTTTTCACCGTATTATTATTTTTTATTTAATTGCACTTTTGCTTTAAATGTAATAATTTTTTTTTATGCAATTAAATTAATACTTGATGAATCGAAAAGTTTGATTTTTAAAAAACGAAACTATTTTTGGAGGACATTAAAGTAACTTCTTGGTTGTGGCTTAGTGGTCGACATGGTCGTAATTCTTGTATTTGTTTTTCGGATTGGTGCAGCAGCCCTATGGGTTGTTTACAAAGCATTTAACTTTAGCTTTGTGTTGTAAGGGATTGGGTACCACTTTTACTCCCTTATAATATATTACCATATCTTATAAAAAAAAAAAAAAGAATTTGCAACTTGACCTCGTTCACTTTTATATAAAGCACATTTTATAATTTTCACATGTATTATATTAAGAAAAACAAAGAGTGTATTTTTTAACCTTTTATATTCAAGATGTTTTTATATTATGCGTATATATCATGTTAAACCTGTATAAGTTCATATTATATTAAAATATGTAAAAAAAATCCAAATTTTGTGTATCATAGGGACTAAAAAAAAAAATTAATCACGTAATAATTTTAGAATATATCGTTGATTTGATTACACATAAGTTGTAGTTAAAGTAAAAAGAGAAAGGATAAATAGACAATAAAGATAAAGTGAAAATTTTGTACAATTAATATTCATTTTCGTATTCACTAAAAGACACATTCCAATTGGTCAACTTGTCACGCCCCATTTTTTGACAGATTAAGCAAAACAAGCCAACTAATAATAATGACGGCTTCAAAATCTTAATTCACGTGTAAAAAATTACAGATTAAATAGAACGACCTGACATGTCTTTAAGTCGAAGTATTATTTTATTCTTATTTCTTTCTTTTCTTTTGGTTTTTATCATTCCAACTTTTATAGAATGAAGTAGCCCATATATGTAACAAAAGTAAAGTGCAATATATGTGAAATATTGTGTTAAATTCAAGCTTAAGCAGCAAAATATGTTCATTTTTTAAGTTACGATGAAGTTTGAATTATTTCTATCAAAATAGTTTATTTGTATGTGGGGACTCGAGTTATAAGTAAGATTCTCTACTTATTCATTGCAAGGATTTGTTTGATATGCAAAAAAACTATTATTAGACAACTAGTATAGCATATGGCAACCGTTCCAAAAAAAAAAGTATAGCATATGATAGAACAATATGAAACAAATTTTAAGGATTAAATAAATTTTTATTATGTTATAAGATGTTCGATTGTCAAAAAGTTATTTTAATATTTTAGATAATTTGTATAATCTTTTTACTCTTAATAATAAGTTCTCTATAATCTAGCAATTAATGTTTGTCTTCTTCCTCGCATTAGTAGTTCTTTTTACTAACAAAAAACTCTGTATTTTCAAACTTCCTAATTAAAAAAGTAACCTTGTTGTTTATGTAGTATAGCAACATACATTCTTCAGTAAAAACAATGAACAACAAATTTTATTTTTAGAGGGGAATGAACAACAAATTATTCTTCATAGCTTAAGTGAAATTGTGTCTTATATCAATGTATATTCCGTGTACAGCCAAAAAGAAAAAGTTTATTCCCCGTTCACATTCACATGCTGAAGGAATAACTATAGCATATAGCTCAAGTGAAATTGTGTTTTAATATTGTGGAAGATTATAATCATACAAGACCTAAACAAAATAATGGATTAGACTACCAACTATGGTAGTTTAAAGTTAAAGAATTACTCGTCACCTTTAACCACCTATAGCAAAAAATCTTGATCTTGTCCAACATGTGTTGTAATGAGTTGGTTGAGCCTCGAAACAATTTAGAAATTCGCTCGTGTCACACAACCCAAATGGTTACAAGCCAAATGAGTTGCATAAAAGAGCGACGTGCCCTGAGACCACCTGCTAAAAGAGTAAACTGAGCAAAGTGAATAGATATAATATGAGAATCCAGATTCACCAATAAAGATCCAATCCAAGAACTGATAAGGTTAACCGGTAATCGGTACTAAAAGGTTAACCAACTTAAATTATAAGTTATTTTTTAAAAGAAAAAAAAAATAGTACATGATTTGCGTTTGTTAATGTTTTGAGACTTATTTTTGTTATGTTTTGTTCAAAAACACTTTTTGTTTAAAAATAATTGTAAATCATATTTTAAATGCACGTATCACTTGAAAAGAAATTTAATTTTTGGCAGGTCGGTACACCAATCCACCTAGAAGTGTAAATGGACCGATTTGTATCGGTTTTTGGTGAATTTAATGTTCGAACTGAACTCTTGATTGATTCAATTTGTTTTTTAGTGCTTTTTTTATAAAAATGAAACCGAACCAAACTAATCGGTTTGGTTCGGTTTGTTTCGGATATTTTAATCGGTTTGCAGCGCTATTTTTCCGACATATTCCTTGCTACTATTTTTTATCCGATATATTCTCTACTATAATTTTTTCAATCACACATAACACTTGATGTAATCAATTATCAGCATACACCATATATAAAAGAAAAATAATGATTTTCAAACACATGTGTCAATTTAAACAATGCTGACAAAATACAATCCATAGGTTTTCAAATACAAATTTACAATCATATATAGATTTAGAGTGTGTTTGGATGGGTGAATGTTTTGAGGTAATGTAATGTTTTGAGGGAATACAAATGAATTGAGGTAAATTTTATTGTTTGGATGATAATTTGAAGAATTTCCAAAATGATGGAATTTTATGAAGTATTTTGCTCAAGCCAAATTTACGGAATTTCAAATGACACTTAAAAGCAAGGAATTTCAAATTTCTTCCTCTCTATAAACTTTAAAAAATTACAAATTGATTGAAAAAACTAAAATCAACCGAAAACTCTAAAATCGACCTTAAACACGACCTGAACCCCAAAATGGGTTAAAATACCCAAAATCGGCAATAAACCCTAAAATCGGTCGAAAAACCTAAAATTGGCTGAAAACCAACAAAATCGACCCTAACTCCGACCAGAACCCAAAAATCGGCTGAAAAACCTAAAATCAGCTAAAACTCTAAAATCGACCGAAAACCCAAAAATCAACCCTAAACCTGATCAGAACCCAAAAATCGGTCGAAAAACCTAAAATCTGCTATAAACTATAAAATCGACTGAAAACTCAAAAAACGACCTTAAACCTGACCATAACCCAAAAATCGGCTGAAAAACAAAAAATATGCTATAAACCCCAAAATCAACTGAAAACCGTTAAAATACGTAAAATCGGCTATAAACCCTAAAATTGTCCGAAAAAGCTAAAATCGGCCGAAAAACATAAAATCGGCTAAAAACCCTAAAATTGGCTGAAAACCCAAAAATCGACCCTAAACCTGACCAGAACCCAAAAACCGGCCGAAAACCTAAAATCGGCTAAAAAACCCAAAATCAACCGAAAACCGTCAAAATACCTAAAATCGCCTAAATATCCTTTAAATTTTTAAAATCCCTAAAATTGGCTGAAAACTCGACCAGGACCCTAAAATCGGCTAAAAACCCTAAAATTGGCTGAAAACTCGACCAGGACCCTAAAATCGGTTAAAAACCCTAAAATTGGCTGAAAACTCGACCAGGACCCAAAAAATTGCTGAAAAACAGAAAATCGACTAAAAATCCTAAAATCGGCAAAAAATCGTAAAATCAGCCGAGAACCCAAAATTCGACCAGAACACAAAAATCGGCTAAAATCCCAAAATCAACCGAAAACCGTCAAAATACCTAAAATCGCCTAAAAATCCTTTAAATTTTTAAAATCCCTAAAATTGACTGAAAACTCGACCAAGACCCTAAAATCGGCATAAAAAAATAAGTTGAAAGTGTTTATGTGTTGAATCTTAGTTTTTTCTCTTTTTCTTTTTCCACTTATGAGGGTTTGATGATGGTGAATACCGTTGCAGCTTTAGTGAGTGAAAGTGAAACAACTCATATAGGTGACAAAATTAAAAGTGCAATATATTCGGTGTTTTGTGAAATTCAAGCATAATCAAATACTACATTCTTTGCTCCAAAGGGAAAAAGAAAAAGAAAACTACATTCTTCCTCACCTTTTGGCTTTAGCCTAGTATAAGGCTTCCTATTTCAACGTGTTTCTCATTTCCTTGATGATGTTAGCCCCTTTTTTTTCCAGATAATTTAGTGGTTAGAATTCCGACCTATTACATATATAATGCAATATTTCTGTCAAATTGAATTAAACTTATGAGACTGTTGACCCATTGTCTATTCTTTCTGAAAGTAAAATATTATATTGGTCTATATATTGGAGCAATATTCTTATTTATATTTGGAATGGCTTTCACGTATTGTCTATCTTTTAGTAGAATTATTTTATCTATATAATCAATTCTAATTTAAATGTTGAATTTAAAATTTTAATTTTTGCTTATAAATATTTTCCAACAAGTTTACCTTAATAAAATTTAGGATTAAATATCAATCGTTAGTTGGTTCAGTGGTGATTAGCACTGAACTTGGTAGGGAGGACTACGGTTTGATCCCCCACAACTGCGATCGGGAGGGGGCTGGAACCACTTGATGCCAGAACTGACCCCCAAACTAGCTAGATTAAACTGGTGGTGAAAAAAAAAATAGGATTAAATATATTTTTGGTTTCTATAGTTTCTCATAATTTCGTTTTTAGTTCCTGAAGATTTTTTTTGCACTTTTTAGTCCCTGAAGTTTTTTCAGTCAATGTTTTTAGTCCCTACATTTCATTTACTCGTGCGAATCAATCAAAATTTTAAATTTTTTCTACGGTCATGTTTAGTATATTATATGAATCTCTCTTACAAAATTTTATATTTTTTTAACAAAAGATTAATTAAATAAGAATTTTTTAGTCGAAGTATTATTTTATTCTTATTTCTTTCTTTTCTTTTGGTTTTTATCCTTCCAACTTTTATAGAATGAAGTGGCCCATATATATATATATATGTAACAAAAGTAAAGTGCAATATACGTTAAATATTGTGTTAAATTCAAGCTTCCTCGCATTAGTAGTTCTTTTTACCGACAAAAAACTCTGTATTTTCAAACTTCCTAATTAAAAAAGTAACCTTGTTGTTTATGTAGTATAGCAACATACATTCTTCAGTAAAAACAATGAACAACAAATTTTATTTTTAGAGGGGAATGAACAACAAATTATTCTTCATAGCTTAAGTGAAATTGTGTCTTATATCAATGTATATTCCGTGTACAGCCAAAAAGAAAAAGTTTATTCCCCGTTCACATTCACATGCTGAAGGAATAACTATAGCATATAGCTCAAGTGAAATTGTGTTTTAATATTGTGGAAGATTATAATCATACAAGACCTAAACAAAATAATGGATTAAACTACCAACTATGGTAGTTTAAAGTTAAAGAATTACTCGTCACCTTTAACCATCTATAGAAAAAAATCTTGATCTTGTCCAACATGTGTTGTAATGAGTTGGTTGAGCCTCGAAACAATTTAGAAATTCGCTCGTGCCACACAACCCAAATGGTTACAAGCCAAATGAGTTGCATAAAAGAGCGACGCGCCCTGAGACCACCTGCTAAAAGAGTAAACTGAGCAAAGTGAATAGATATAGTATGAGAATCCAGATTCACCAATAAAGATCCAATCCAAGAACTGATAAGGTTAACCGGTAATCGGTACTATAAAAGGTTAACCAACTTAAATTATAAGTTATTTTTTAAAAGAAAAAAAAAATAGTACATGATTTGCGTTTGTTAATGTTTTGAGACTTATTTTTGTTATGTTTTGTTCAAAAACACTTTTTGTTTAAAAATAATTGTAAATCATATTTTAAATGCACGTATCACTTGAAAAGAAATTTAATTTTTGGCAGGTCGGTACACCAATCCACCTAGAAGTGTAAATGAACCGATTTGTATCGATTTTTGGTGAATTCAATGTTCGAACTGAACTCTTGATTGATTCGGTTTGGTATTTTAGTGCTTTTTTTTTATAAAAATGAAACCGAACCAAATTAATCGGTTTGTTTCGGATATTTTAATCGGTTTGCAGTGCTATTTTTCCGACATATTCCTTGGTCTTGCTACTATTTTTTATCCGATATATTCTCTACTATAATTTTTTCAATCACACATAACACTTGATGTAATCAATTATCACCATACACCATATATAAAAGAAAAATAATGGTTTTCAAACACATGTGTCAATTCAAACAATGCTGACAAAATACGATCCATAGGTTTTCAACTACAAATTTACAATCATATATAGATTTAAGTTCATAAGTTCAACATCAAATAACAAAGTACAACTAAAATAATATTTCAATTTTTTCCCACTTGAATCATCAATAACATGGTGTTGGCTGAACTAAATAGATAAATATATGATTAATAATATACCTATAGGTTCGGTTCATTAGTTCACCGGTTCTAAAAAACTTTTTTTTTTTTAATGACAAATATATATATATAAATATAAAAAAGCGGTTGTCAGAGTACAAATCAAAAGTACCAGAAGTACTCAACAAAATAATAAAAAAGCTACAAAACAAAAGCACAAAAAAAAGGACACGCAAAGCCCGGTTCTAAAAAACTAAATCCGAGATCTGAACCACACCATATTGGTTTTTAATTGGTTCGGTTCGGTTTTGGATTCGAACCATAAAAATTGGTTTTTTTCGATTTAGATTGGTTTGAAATGTCTGTTCAATTGAATTTTTTAGATCCGCTTACACCCCTAGATCTCATCAAGAAACAAGATGGACTCAAATTTTGAGATTGAACACCTGAATTGACCCACCTTATCCCGTCTCACTTTTGGACGGATTTAAACGGGGTGAGACCCGCTCTTCCACCCCCTACATGTGCTTAACTAACAATCAAACACATAATTTTGGGTTGTGATACTTGTGGAAAAAAGACGAAGAAAATGATAAAGTTGAAAGTGTTTATGTGCTTAGTTTTTCTTCTTTTTCTTTTTCCACTTATGAGGGTTTGATGATGGTGAATACCGTTGCAGCTTTAGTGAGTGAAAGTGAAACAACCCATATAGGTGACAAAATTAAAAGTGCAATATATTCGGTGTTTGGTGAAATTCAAGCATAAGCAAATACTACATTCTTTGCTCCAAAGGAAAAAAGAAAGAAAAAAAAACTAGATTCTTGCTCACCTTTTGGCTTTAGCCTAGTATAAGGCTTTGTATTTCAACGTGTTTCTCATTTCCTTGATGATGTTATATAGCCCCTTTTTTTGTTCATATAGTTTAATGCTTAAAACTCTGATCTCTTACATATATAATGCAATATTTCTATCAAATTGAATTAAGCTTACCGGACTATTGACCCATTTTCTTTTTATTTTGGTTGATTATTGGCCCATTTTCTATTCAAACCGAAAGTAAAATATTATATTGGTCTATTGGAGCAATATTCTTACTTATATTTGGAATCGCTTTCACATATTGTCTATCTTTTAATAGAAATGTTTTTATCTATATAATCAATTCTAATTTAAATGTTGAATTTTAAATTTTAATTTTTGCCTATAAATGTTTTCCAACAAGTTTACCTTAATAAAATTTATTGATTGACGTTCCTTAAGTGTAATTCAGTTGATAACTGAAGCGGGTGAAAAAATGCGCGAGCAGAAAATGCTCGCTAGACAGTAAAGTCGCCACCGAACTTTATTTATTCCCGGAGGAAAAGGAAAATATCGATAAAACCTTAAAATAATGGAAAGATGGTCATCACAACCATTTCCAGGTTCGGGAGTCGATTATGCGAGGGGAAGTTATTAGCACCCCTCACATCCGTTGTACTCAACGGGAACCTCCTCGTTAATTTTAGGGTTAAAAAGTGTTTAATTTACTTGCATGTTTTTAATTATTTATTATATGTTAAGGGGGAAAAAATTTAGTTTTTTATTAATGTGCTTGACAGGATGTATGAATCCCGCTCCTACGTATTCCCGAGTGCAATGGGAAATTCAAAGCTACATGCAGTTCTGGGTAAAAAATAATTGTTGATTGGTTGATTTAATTTGTGAAAAATGTTTCAGTCGCGCTATGGCGAAAAAGGTTGATTGATTGAGAAATAAGCGCACGGGGGCGCAAAAATGGTAAGGTTTGATGTGTTGAGGTTGATTTTAATATTTAGAATGACAATTACCCAAGTTACGAGTCATACGTCAAGAACCCGGGTAATCGGAAGAAGGAGTGATATACACCATGTGAAATATTGAAGCTAAGCTTCATATGAGCCATGGAAGAAAGAAAGAGTTGCAGAGATGGAGAGATTTGGAGAAGAAAGCAGAATGAATTTTTCATACAACTCAATGAATGAATTACACTATGGTGTTGGTTTATATACAAAGAGTAAAAACCAAATAACAATCTCTCTAACTGATTCTAACAAGTTACAACTAACTAACTAACAACCTAACTAACTTTTAGTTATTAGCTTGTGCAACAAGGGAGAGTTTCAATTCTTCATCTGTGTAGTATCATCAACATCCCCCCTCAAGCTGGAATGTATGTCAATCGTTCCAAGCTTGGATTGTAATGTTTGAAATGGACCTGGATGCAATGACTTAGTGAATGACATTGGCTTGAACCTTGTCTCGAACAACATGGCAGTCAATCTCTATGTACTTGGTTCTCTCATGAAACACGGGATTAGAAGCAATGTGCATAGCAGACTTGTTGTCACAATACAAAATGATGGGTGAATCATGTGGAATGCAGAGGTCTTGAAGCAAATACAAAAGCCATTGTCCTTCACAAGTAGCTTGAGCTAAGGCACGATATTCAGCTTCTGAAGAAGACCTAGAGACAACACTTTGCTTCTTGCTTTTCCAACTAATCAGAGATGATCCAAGAAAGAAACAAAAACTTGTGGTGGATCTTCTAGTATCTGGGCAAGCTCCCCAATCAGAGTCAGAGAACCCTTTCAATGTGAGTGATGATGATGAACTAAAGAACAAACCTTGACCAGGGTTATTCTTGAGAAATCTTAAGATGTGTAGTCCAGCTAGCATGTGTGCATCAGTAGGGGAATCAAGGAACTGACTGAGTTTACTTACAGCATAAGAAATCTCTGGTCTAGTATGAGTTAGGTACAACAATCTTCCAATGAGTCTCCTATAAGCAGTGGGATCAGAAATGGAAGTGCCAGAGTTCTTATGTAATTGTAGTCGTGGTTCCATAGGGGTAGAACATGGCTTGGCTGCAAGTAAACCAGCATCCTGTAATAAATCCAAGACATATTTCCTTTGACATAGGGAAATACCATTATGAGATCTAGCTACTTCAAATCCTAGGAAATATTTCAAATGTCCTAGGTCTTTGATGCTGAATGTAGCATCAAGCAATGATTTGATGTGATTGATCTCAATGATGTCTGTCCCTCCTAGAACCAAATCATCAACATATACAAGAATGGCTGTGAAACCAGTTGTTGATTGTTTGGTGAAGAGAGAATAATCAGCTTTGGATTGGACATAACCAGAAGAAGTGAGTGTTTCAGTTAATTTGGCATTCCATTGTCTACTAGCCTGTTTCAATCCATATAGTGACCTTTGTAACTTACACACCAAGTCAGGATGGTCAAGCACTAAACCAGGAGGAGGTTTCATGTAAACCTCTTCATTTAAGTCACCATGAAGGAAGGCTGTATTAACATCAAGTTGAAATAAAGGCCATTGTTGAGCAGCTGCAATTGCCATGAAGGTTCTAACTGTAGTCATCTTAACCACTAGACTGAATGTGTCTGTGTAGTCAAGTCCCTCTGTTTGTGTGAAACCCTTTGCAACTAATCTAGCCTTGTGTCTTTCAATGGAACCATCAACATGTAGTTTAAGTTTGAACACCCACTTACACCCAATTGCCTTCTTATGTGAAGGTAATGTTGTCATAGACCAAGTATTGTTCTTCATCAGAGCAGACATCTCAGAACTAATAGCATTCTTCCATTGCTCATCATGCATTGCCTCCTCATAAGAGGTTGGTTCAGTAAGGGTGGATAAATTGCAAACAAAGTGTGTGTGTGTAGAAGATAAGTCTTTGTATGATAAGAATGAAGATAAAGGATACTTACATTGAGATGATGAAGTGGATGTAGGTGGAACTAAATCATGACTGGGAGTGGTAAGAAGGTTACAATGGTAATCTTGTAAGTAGCCAGGAGGATGAGAAGCTCTATTGGATTTCCTAATAGGGACAATAGGTTGTGGGATTGTTGGGGATGGATTTTTAGAAGGAATAATATGGTCAGAAATAGTATCAGTAGAACTGGATGGTGATGTAGTATGATTATTAGAAGGTTGAGTATTATCTAGAGGAAGGGTAGAGTGTGTAGGGTGAGAATGATCACTAAGATGATGTGTAGGGGTGTGAGAATGTGACAAATCATAGTCTAAGTCATCATAAGCATATTGACTGGGATGAGTACAATGAGATGGAGATGCATTTGTATGAGACAATGAACTAGCATAAGGGAAAATATGTTCAAAGAAAGTAACATCTCTGGATAGAAAAATTTCTTTGTTTTTTAGATCAAACAAAATGTGTCCTTTGACACCATTTTTGAAACCAAGTAGAATGCATTTTCTTGACCTAGAATCTAACTTATTTTTGTTTGCCTTAAGTGTGGCTGCAAAAACCAGAGATCCAAAAACTCTCAAATTTTCAATGTCAGGTAGAGTGTTGTAAAGCATTTGAAAAGGTAATTTTTGCTTGAGAAAAGGAGATGGTAATCTATTAATGATATGTACAGCATGACTCACAGCATAAAACCAAAAAATGGTAGGTAAATTGGCCTGGAATAAGAGAGCTCGAGCTATTCCTAGAATATGTTGATGTTGTCTTTCCACAATGCCATTTTGCTGTGGAGTTGCTACACATGAACATTGATGGAGGATACCATTTTTAGAGTAGAATTCTTTAAGGAAAAATTCAGGACCATTGTCTGACCTTATGCTTTTAATGTTAGAGTTAAATTGAGTTTTAACCATAGAGTGAAAATTTTGAATATGTGTTGAAGCTTCAGACTTAGTTTTCATAAAATATAACCAAGTAAATCTTGATCTATCATCCACAATGGTAAGAAAATATCTGTGTCCAGTCATTGAAGGAGTAGCTAATGGACCCCAAATATCAATGTGGATTAAATCAAAATTGTGTTTGGAAGTATGAGAGCTAAGATTAAAAGACAATCTTTTCTGTTTAGCAAAAAAACATGTATCACAGGGAATAGAAGAAGGAGTAAATTTAGCAAAAGGAAACATTTTATTTATTTCAAGTAATTTTACATCAGATGCATGGCCAAATCTTTTGTGCCACAAAGTACAATCATTATGCTTATGGGCATTTATTCTATGCTGATGTAAACTAGAGCTAGTAAGGGAATTTATACAATGATCATTAGGTAAAGGTCCTAAACTAACAGCAGGTGTTTTTAGGATGTATAAGCCATGATTTAATTCAGCTACACCAACCATCCTCTTTTTGGAAGGATCCTGTATCATACATTGAGTATCATTAAAGGTCAAATTGCAGTGCAAATGAGAAGTTAGTTTAGGCACAGATATCAGATTAAAAGAAAAATTTGGAAAATACAATGCATCATTTAGATATAGGTCTTTGTCAAATACAATAGTACCAGAAAAGCAAGTGGTTACAAGGGTTCCATTAGGTAATTTTAGGCTAATTGGAGAAATTCTTTTGATGCATTGAAATTTTTTTAGAGAAAAACAAATATGGTCAGTAGCCCCAATGTCAATGATGAAATCATTTGAATCACTTGAATGAGGAATAGTACATAATATACCTGAATTTGTGGTCACATGGTTTATGCTATGAGATGGCAATGACTGAGAACCTTGAAGGAGTGCTAAGAGTGCCTTGTGCTGAGCTGGTGTAAGATACATTTTCCCAGTTTTTGAATCAACATTCTCTTCATCACAATTGACAGTTTGAGTTTCATCATCATCCCCATTATTACCATTAGCATGAGTACAACTATTAACTGCTTCATGCTTGTTTTGTAGATGTTGCATATGAGGTGGATAACCATATTTCTTCCAGCAATCATCAATGATATGGTTGGTCTGACCACAATGAGTACAATACCTGTTGCCTTTGCCAGGATTACCACGACCTGCATTGTGTCTACCTCCACCTCTTGAGCCTCTATCTCTATAGGATTGACCTCTACCAGCATGAGAACCATAACCATCACCTCTACCAGCATAGGAATTATAACCATTCACTGCTAGCAATTTTGACTCATCAAGAGGGATAATTGCTTGTCTTTCTTGTTGAACAAGCAATGAGTAAACCTTAGAGATAGTTGGAAGAGGATCCATTAACATGATCTGTGATCTAACAGCATAATATTGTTCATTAAGTCCTTTCAAAAAACGAATGACTTGATCAGAATCTTTATACTCCTTCATTTTGGCTATAGCAGTACAATTATAGACACAGTTGGATTGAGGAATTGGTCTAAAATTATCTAATTCTTGCCATAATTTCTTCATTTTAGTGTAATAAGCAGAAATGGAACTATCACCTTGTTTCAAAGTGTAAATTTCTTCTTGGATATCAGAGATACGAAAAACATCACCTTGGTAAAATCTTTCTTTGAGATCTTGCCATATTTCTGAAGCTGTATCCATCCTGTCGCGGTGATTTTCGGACGCCAAGCTATTGGTTAACTTTGGTTCTCAAAAATTATGATTCACCACCGAGCTTTAATTTATCCAAGGGAAGGGGAAAAGATCGAATAAACCCATAATAAAAATTTAGAGATTTAAGGTTCGGGGGTTAGTTATACAAAGGGAAGGTACTAGCATCCTATGTATCCGTAGTACTCTACGGGAACCTCTTGTAAAATATGTATTTTTGTGCTAAAAATGTTTTGCTTGTAAAATTTGGTTATAAGTGATTGGGTAACGATGAGAGATTTCTTTATTAATTTTAGGATATTCAAAAGAAGAAAAAAAAAAGTTTTATTAATTTTGAATTGGGAAGACACAAGGTCTTTTGCACTACGTACCCGTAAAGGATCAAAATCTCGTAGTTCGGGGTAAAATTTGTAAAGTGATTCGTTTGATTGATTTTAGGAGAAAAGACGAGTCGTCATCTTAAGTTTAAACTCCTTTTAAATCCGCCACGAACATACTGAAAAGTTTATATCTTTTCCTGCCATATGTCATGGGAAAATGAATTTCAACTAGAGATGACTCACGTTTAAACTCTCTTGAGAAAAAGTTTGAATTTGAAAAGCCAAGCGGCAAAAGATTTGAATTGTTTTTTGTATTTTTTAGTCTTTGTGAAAATATTTAAATACGCTTAAGTGTATTAGAGCGTTTATTGAAAAAAAAAAAGTCTGAAAAAGGTTTCTCGACGAAAGTCGAAGTTTATTATAAAAGATTTCCTTTTTTTTTGAAAAAATATTTGAAGGTTTTAGTTTTTTTTGTTATTTTTTTTTTAGAAAAAAAAGTATTTTTTAGAACGTCGGTTATTCGGACCGCAAGCCATCCGGCAGGAAATCCGAAGTCACCGGAGAGTGAAAAGTCATCCGTCAAACCACTCCTTTTTTCATTCTTTTTTATTTAAATAAAATGATTTTTATTTCAAGCTCATAAATAGCGAACAAGTAAAAGCGAAAAAAAAAAAACAACGTAACGTGGGGTTAACGAAACATTTCCCTTTTCTTTTGGACTTACACAAAATAAATCAAACAACAATATTTTTTGCAATTTAAACAAAATAAACAAAGATAAATAATGATGCACATTTTTGGCGTTTTGATATTTAAATATAACATATAACATGTGAATAATGTACAAAAATAAATAAATCAAATGACATTCGAATATAATAGAACAAATAAATAAAAATAAAAAAATAAATGGAGCAGGGGGTGTAAACAGCAAGACAGGGGGATGCAAATAGCAAAACTGGACTAGGCCCAGTCCATCAAGGCCCACTGGCGCTGCCTTTTTGTGCAAAAAAACAGGGACGAGATCTGGGCCGTCTGATTAATCAGACGTCCCAGATTTGATCAAAAAGAAATTGTGATGGAGAGATTTGGGACGTTTGATCAGATCGGATGGTTCTGAGTGCGCTGGTGCACCGTAAGGCCATGCACCAGCACACACCTGATTGGGCCAGGGTATAAATACCCAAAACCCACAAATTTTCTCATTTTCCTCTCATTTTTTTTTCTCTCTCTCGCCGCCCACTTCTCTTTCTCTCTTCTTCTTCTCCTAGCTCTGCTAGGGTTCTTCATATGAAGAACAAAGGATGAATCTTCATCCCTTCCGGCGAGACGCCGCCACGCCGGAGCGATTCCGGCGGCGGCTCCGCCGGCTAGCCTATTTTTTTTTTTTAAAAAAATAATTTTTTTTACATCAAAACCTTCTAAATCCCTTTCTAAACCCAAATCCACAAACAAAAACCCCCAAATTTTAGCCAAATATCCTAGATCGGAAAAATAAAAAAAACACAAAAAAAACCCAACCTTTCACGTTTTTGGTTCTGGATTTGCCTATTTCTCTTCTTCTCCTTCTCTGTACTTCTTTTTTGATCTAAAAGGAAGAGAGGTTTGTATACTTTTTGTTATTTTTTTTCGGTTTTTTTTGGAAGATGAGTGTTTCTTTTGATTTTTTTTTGAATTTCGTTTCTGGATTTTTTTGGAAAAAAAAAAACACAGTGTTGTTATTTTTTGTATGGAATTTGAAAGGGTTTTTTTTTGTTTCTGATTTTTTATTTTTGTTTTCTGTTGGAAAGAAAAAATAATTTAGGGTTTGTGATGTTTTTTTTTTTTTGTGTTTGGCCGTGGTCAAAAAAACCTCCCCTGTTCATCTACCTCTGTTCAATTATATACACGAATTTTTGGGTTCTCAGGATCCAAAGGGTCTGGTCTGAAATTGGACAAGGACAAGACTTGAGGGAACAAAAATCTGGAGTTGGGCAAAAACGTACACTGTTTCTGAATTTCTGCAGAAACGTGTTCCCTTTGCGTGTTTTGAGTTTGGAAGTTAACTTTGTTAATTTTTCTGATTTTTTTAAATTTTAAAAAAACAAAAAGAAATAGATAAATAAAATACATAAAAATAATAATAAAACAAAACTAAAAAAATAATAAAAAAAAGGAAAAGGGGCAACACGGCTTCTTCTTCTTTTCTACAAATTTTGCTTTTATTTTAATAAAAAAAAATAATAATAATAATAATAATAATAAAGATAATAATAATAATAATAATAATAATAAAACCAAAGAACAAAAAAATGAGGTATTTTAAAATACCTCTCTGCCGAAATTTCATTTGAAAGAGCATAAAATATTCCGGACAAAAATGTATGACATATGGATGTGAGGTGGGATCTTAGGTCAAAAATTGGGGTATGATAGATGCCCCTATTTAAGTTTCTTCATCCGGAGGTATGAAGATGAAATCTTCATCTCGAATGGAGGAAGAAGATTAAATACAAAATACACAATTTTGGACCTAAGATGCCAAGAATGCTTATGATGCAAATGCAAATGCAAGACTTTGAATCTTGTGAGAAAGTGGAATCACAAGAGACAAGCTTTTATTACTGGGGAATAGGGATGCGCACAGGTGAGCAACAAAAAGTGACCCGACTGGGGGAAAAAACAATTATAGGGAGAGGAAAATGATCCAACTCCATTGGTGAAGCAATGTAGTTTTACTGGGGATAAGTTGCCTACTATCATATAGATAGTTTATAAAAGACAATGAGAAATATCACTTACTACCGTATGGATAGCTTAGCGAAGGTAAATGAGAAAAAGAGAGACACTGTCTACTACCATATGGATAGCTTAATAAAGACGAGTGACAAATATTGCTAACTAACATATGGATAGTCCAGCAGAAACAAAATGACAAAAATTGTCTACCAACATATGGATGGTTTTGATATGTATATTACCTACTACCATATGGATAGCTTATAAAAGGTAATAACAAAAAGAGACACCGTCTACCAACATATGGATGACTTATAAAAGACGAGTGACAAACATTGCTAACTAACATATGGATAGTCTAGCAGAAATAAATGACAAAAACTGTCTACCAACATATGGATGATTTTGATATGTATATTACCTACTACCATATGGATAGCTTATAAAAGGTAATAACAAAACGAGACACCGTCTACCAACATATGGATGGCTTATAAAAGACGAGTGACAAACATCGCTAACTAACATATGGATAGTCTAGCAGAAATGGATGACAAAAATTGTCTACCAACATATGGATGGTTTTGATATGTATATTACCTACTACCATATGGATAGCTTATAAAAGGTAATAACAAAAAAAGAGAGAGGCTTCCACGAAGGGAATATATAACTCTGCCAGGAACTCCAGAGGAGATATAGGAAGGTTAGATTGAAAAAATACAAATTTCTCAAAATGAGAAGCCATCTGAAAAGTTCTTGGTTAACATCTTTCGACCAGATGTACTGGGGATGACCTCACACGGGGAAGTTGAATATATATGGGTTGGTACACAGGTTACTCAAAATGAAGAGACTGTCGCTCACTGATTGAAATTAGAACTGGGTCCAGGAAAGAAACTGGAGAGAAATAGTCAAACAAACTCTATACCCAATGAGAAATGAGCTCGACTGGGGGGATCTCCCTATCCATGTATTCGGAAAGGGATATAACTGAAGCAACCTTCTTCCACGAGGATGAGCTTGGTGGGGAATTTTTGAAAGGACATACACTTTCTGCTTATGGCTGACAATCTAACTTGGGGAGAGTGACACGTCCACCCCTGATATTAATAATATTAAGAAGATGTAGCCATGCATGTATTATGGAAATATATATGTGTTATGCTTGCATGCATGTCATGTATGTGTATGCTGACAAAACTGATTAGACAAATACAACTGAGGGTAAACCAACATCGCAGTACGTTCAAATACTCGGCCAACCTTAACAAATTGTATACATCACTTGAGATGGACCAGAGACAATGATTGGAGAAGTCTGATTATGAAACTCAAACTTTTTCAAGGAGGACAAATCTTATAGGGGAAAGACCCGATATTGGTCCGAAGTCGCCATTTGAAACTAAGTGAGGAAGCTCCTTTTAACTGTTTTCTCTTTTTGAGATAACTGCCCATGTCCCCCTTCATTTTCACCACTTAAAGAGAACGTGTTCGTAATTGCCCCTCCCCCTTTTTTTTAAAAGAGTGGAATTATTGTGTACATTCTTTTTTTTTTAAGACTTTTGTTCCAAACATTACCATTATATAAAAAAAGAAGTTATGCAAAACAAAAATAAACAAGAATTCCAAATGAATAGGGAAGGCTCAAATTTCATTAATTGAATGGTAGCTTGCAAAAAGCGTGCCCCATGGATCATTACAAAAAGTTGGAAAATGGTAAATACATGGAAAAGGCTACATTGTTACACGATAACCACTATTCTCTCTAGAAACTTTGAGTTCCAACTGTGTTTTGAGCTTTTAGATTGAAGGTTGCTGACTCTTTAGTAGCTATATTGAATGCCCCAAGCAGACAAGTTTAACCTGATACAGCTATTTTGTCGGAATCCTTAATTTTTGCCTAGATTGCCTTTTCAGGTTTTCAATCTACCAGGATAATCTTTTATTTTCTTATGTCTCTAATTTTTGCCTGGGCCGCCCTTTCGAGTTTTCGGTCCACCGAGACGCTCATTTTTGCTTAAGCCGCCCTTTCGGGTTTTCGACTTAACGAGCTTTTTTTTTTATATTAGACAAAATATTTCTTTACTGCATCGGCATTCACAGGGCGTGGGAGTTCATCACCATCCATAGTTGCAAGTGTCATAGCGCCACCGGAGAAAGCTCTCTTAACAACGTATGGGCCTTCATAGTTAGGGGTCCACTTGCCCCTAGAATCTGGTTGGAAAGATAGAATCTTTTTTAGTACGAGGTCCCATTCTTTGAACTCACGGGGTCGAACCTTCCTATCAAAAGCTTGTTTCATCCTTTTTTGATACAACTGACCATGGGCCAAGGCAGTCATGCGTTTCTCCTCAATTAGATTCAATTGGTCATATCTACTTTGACACCATTCAGCCTCAGACAATTTGGCTTCCATCAGAACTCTCATTGACGGAATCTCGACCTCTACGGGTAACACTGCTTCCATGCCATATACGAGAGAGAAAGGGGTTGCCCCTGTTGAAGTGCGGACTGAAGTGCGATACCCATGCAAGGCAAATGGTAACATCTCATGCCAATCCTTATAAGTAACGACCATTTTCTGAACGATCTTCTTGATATTCTTATTTGCAGCCTCAACAGCCCCATTCATTTTGGGTCTGTATGGAGAAGAGTTATGATGTTCAATTTTGAAGTCATCGCACAATTCTTTCATCATTTTATTATTCAAATTTGACCCATTGTCCGTAATGATTCTGCTTGGGACGCCGTACCGGCAAATGAGTTGATTCTTGATGAACTTGACTACCACTTGTCTGGTTACATTCACGTATGATGCCGCTTCGACCCACTTGGTGAAATAGTCGATGGCCACTAGGATGAAGCGGTGTCCGTTTGAAGCTTTTGGCTCAATCATACCAATCATGTCGATACCCCACATAGAGAAGGGCCATGGAGAAGAAAGAACATTGAGCAGAGTTGGTGGCACATGTATCTTGTCAGCGTAAATCTGGCATTTGTGGCATACCCTTACATGTTTGCAGCAATCAGATTCCATTGTCATCCAATAGTAGCCAACCCTTAACATTTTCTTAGCCATTGCATGTCCGTTAGAATGAGTGCCAAAAGACCCTTCATGCACTTCATTCATTAACATTTCCGCTTCGAATTTATCCACACATCTGAGAAGGACCATGTCAAAGTTTCTTTTGTACAATATACCCTCATTAAGGAAGAAATTGCCAGACAACCTTCTCAAGGTCTTTTTATCTTTGTTGGATGCCCCAAGTGGGTACTCCTGACTTTGAAGGAACTGTTTAATGTCGTGAAACCACGGCTTGTTGTCTACGACCTCTTCAATGGCAAACACATGAGCAGGTCTTTCGAGACGCCTAATGCTGATCCGGGGCATGTCATTCCAACGACTCACTTCAAACATGGAAGATAGGGTGGCTAAGGCATCTGCCATTTGGTTTTCCTCCCGGGGGATATGATGCAGTTCCACTTTGTTGAAGAAAGTGAGGAGGCGCCTCGCATAGTCTTTGTAGGGGACCTGGCCTTGATGACGAGTTTCCCATTCTCCTTTGATTTGATTAATCACAAGGGCTGAATCTCCATATATGTCGAGGACTTTGATCCTTAGGTCAATGGCTTCTTCAATCCCCATGATGCAAGCTTCATATTCTGCGATGTTGTTTGTACAATCGAATAGCAATCTAGCAGAAAAAGGGATGTGAGTGCCCTTGGGAGTAATGATGACTGCCCCAATTCCGTTACCATATGCGTTAACAGCTCCATCGAATATCAAACCCCACCTGGATTCAGGGTCCGGACCCTCTTCAGGTAATGGTTCTTCACAGTCTTTCATCTTTAAATGCATGATCTCTTCATCAGGAAAGTCAAACTTGATAGATTGGTAGTCGTCAATGGGCTGGTGAGCCAAATGATCAGCGATGATGCTTCCTTTGATTGCCTTTTGGGTACGGTACTCAATGTCGTACTTGGACAACAACATCTGCCAACGGGCAATCCTTCCAGTTAGAGCAGGTTTCTCGAAGATATAATTGATCGGATCCATTTTTGATATCAACCAGGTGGTATGATTAATCACATACTGGCGGAGGCGTTTGGCAGCCCATGCTAAAGCACAACAGGTCTTTTCAAGCGTAGAGTAACGAGACTCACACTCCGTGAACTTCTTACTCAAATAGTAAATGGCATGCTCCTTTCTTCCGGTTCCATCTTGCTGACCAAGTACACAACCCATTGAATCATCTAACACTGTTAGGTACATGATTAGTGGTCTGCCCTCGATTGGAGGGACCAAGATTGGAGGCTCTAGCAAATATTCTTTGATATTGTCGAACGCTTTCTAACAATCCTCGGTCCAAGTAATCCCTTGATCTTTGCGGAGAAGTTTGAATATGGGCCCGCAAGTAGTAGTCATATGAGAGATAAATCTGGAGATGTAATTTAATCGTCCAAGAAAGCCTCTTACTTGCTTTTCAGTCCTCGGAGCAGGCATTTCTCGAATAGCTCTGACTTTGTCTGGGTCTACTTCAATACCCTTTTGGCTGATGATGAAGCCTAAAAGTTTTCCTGATCGGACACCAAAGGTGCACTTATTGGGGTTCAAACGAAGCCGATACTTTCTCAACCGCAAGAACAATTTCAAAAGATGCCCAACATGCTCCTCTTCAGTCCTAGACTTAGCGATCATATCGTCCACATAAACCTCAATCTCTTTATGCATCATATCGTGAAAGAGAGTAGTCATGGCTCTTTGATAAGTAGCTCCCGCGTTCTTCAATCCAAACGGCATCACCTTATAGCAAAAGGTCCCCCATGGTGTGATGAAAGACGTCTTTTCTCTATCCTCGGGTGCCATCTTGATTTGATTATATCCGGAGAATCCATCCATGAAGGAGAAAACATTGAACTTTGCCGTATTGTCGACCAACATATCAATATGCGGCAATGGGAAATCATCTTTCGGACTGGCCTTGTTTAGGTCTCGGTAATCAACACACATCCTAACCTTACCATCCTTCTTTGGAACTGGTACTATGTTGGCCAACCATTGAGGGTATTCAGATGTAACAAGAAAACCTGCATCAATCTGCTTCTGAACTTCCTCCTTGATCTTGACTGCTAAGTCGGGATGAGTCCTTCTCAACTTCTGTTTGACTGGTAGGCATTCAGGCTTTAGTGGTAAGTGATGTTCCACAATGTCAGTATCCAATCCTGGCATGTCTTGATATGACCAAGCAAACACATCGACATATTCTTTGAGAAGCTCCGTCAATCTGCTCTTGACATCTTCATCTAGTTGTGCCCCTATCCTGACTTCCTTCTTATCTTCTTCAGTGCCCAAATTAATCGTTTCCAATGGCTCTTCGTGAGGCTGAATGACTTTTCCTTCATGCTCAAGTAAGCGAGAAATCTCATATGGAATTCCTTCATCACTCTCGTCTTCGGCTTCAAACACAGGAAACCCAAAGTTGGGGGAGGGCATAAGGTTATTTTGTTCAATGGGGTCATTGATGGTTAATCTGCACATGTGATTTATGCTTGATTTTAGAATGCATATGATAAATACATGTAGATTTTTTTATTTATTTATTATTTTTTTTTTAAAAAAAAGAAGGAGTGCTTCCCTTTTTTGTTCTTTTTAGTGTTTTTTTTTTTCTTACCATTTTCCAGAAAAAAGCACAAAAGTAAAAATAATAATAAAAAAAAGATGAAATGGAAGTCAAAACGACATTTTTATTGATGATAATATTTGAAACAGGAATGCCCTACACATGGTTCACTCTTGCCTTGGGCAGAACAAGAGAAATTATTTTAAAAAGTGCCCTAACACAAGTTCACTTTCGTCTTGGGCAGAACGAAAGGATTTTTTTTTTGAAAGGAGACAAACAAACACATTACTTAGACAAATGAGTAACGGAGGGAACGTCGACAGCTATCCAATTGTGGCAAACCACCCCTCTTGTGACGAAGCTTGGCAAATCTTCCTCGGTACTGTCTTCGGTAATGGCATCGACTTCTGGAGATGGAAGGTGGATGAACCCAGCACTACAGAAGATGTCTTCAATTGGTTTGGTGACAGCATTTGGGCTGGCAGCTTTTGCAGATGGTGGAGAGAAACTCAACCCTTCTCGAAACTTGTTTTCCGGTAGTGTCAGAACTTGCCCCCAACCGGTCGACGAACCATTCTGAACTATTTCTCGTGCATCCTTTAATGACGCCATGGGTCCCTTATCCTTCTTGGTGCTCTCATCATCTAAAGAAAGACTTTGAAATTGTGTCCCAACCACATCGGGATTATCTTCAATGATGGTACTAGCTTCTGAGTGAATGAACCCTGCACTGTGGAAAGTATCTTCAATCGGTTTGATGACGACATTCAGCCTAGCAGATGAAAGAGAGAAACCCAACCCTTCACGATGCTTATTTTCTGGCAAAGTCACAACTTGTCCCCAACCTGCAGACAACCTATTATGAACCACTTCTTGTGCGTCTCTCAAGGAGGAAACTGACGCCATATTCTTCTTGGCATGCTTATCATTTAAGGAGAGACTTTGGAAATGCATTCCACCGACATTAGAATCATCTTCAATAATGACATTAACTTCCGGTAAGGAAGGGTGAATGAACCCAGCACTGTAGAAAGTATCTTCAATTGGTCCGTTGACAACATTCCGCTTGGGAGCCCTTGTAGATGAAGGAGAGAAGCCCACCCCTTCACGATACTTGTTCTCTGGTAAAGTCACGACTTGCCCCCAACCTGCAGACAACCCATTTTGAACCACCTCTTGTGCATCCTTAAAGGAAGAAATGGATGTCACATTCTTCTTGGTATTCTTGTCATCTAATGAGAGACCTTGGAATTGCGTTCCATCAACATCACAAGCACTGATGAAAGAGAAAGACGACAAATGGCTCACCAACAAAGCTTGCTCACCACCTACAATTACCAACTTTCCATTCTTCACAAATTTCAGCTTTTGGTGAAGCGTAGACGTCACTGCTCCTGCATCATGAATCCATGGCCGACCCAACAAACAACTGTACGCGGCTTGGATATCCATCACTTGAAAAGTAATCTGGAACAAGTGTGGCCCGATCATCATGGGTAAGTCGACCTCTCCAATGACAGGCTTCTTTGAGCCATCAAAAGCTTTGACCACTACTCCACTGTGCCTCATCGGGGCCCCTTGGTAAGAGAGTCGAGCAAGAGTCGCTTTAGGCATCACATTTAGAGACGAGCCAGTGTCTACAAGCACATTTGACAACGCATCAGAATTGCAATTCATTGATATGTGCAAGGCAAGGTTGTGATTTTTTCCTCCTTTCGGCAGTTCTTCGTCACTGAAACTTAAGTTATTGTAAGCAGTGATATTTCCCACTATTCCACCGAACTGGCCAACTGACACATCATGGTCCACGAAAGCTTGGTCCAAAACCTTCATCAAAGCTTCCCTATGGGCATCAGAATTTATCAGCAAAGATAACACAGATATTTTCGAAGGGGTTTGCAACAATTGGTCAACCACCTTATACTCGCTCTTTTTTATCAATTCTAAGATCTCATCGAAATCTGAATCGGGTCTAGTCCCATTGGACTGGCCTTTGCCTTTATTCAAATCTGGGCTCGAGACACGAACTTCTTCCCGCACCTCTTTACCCACTAGATCTTCAGACTTCTTTTGGACCATTGAGGGAAATACTCGTCCACTCCTTGTGACTCTACTCACTTCGGCGATGTTGACCGAAGGTGGTAAAGCAGGTATGGGAACCTCGCGCCCATTTTCTATCATTGTGGCGTTGTATTTGTAAGGTATAGCCTTTTCAGAAATGTAAGGCATCGGTCCCGGTAAGGAAATCACTAATGGAGTGACGATAGATCGTTGACTGTTGTAGGCCACTTCTATATGCTCGGGAATGTCGAACTCAGGTATTATAACAAACACTTCGCCATTACCATTATCTGGATCTTCATCCTCATTCCTCTTATAAGTGATCTGAAGCTCTCTTCTATCCAGCATACCTTGTATATCAGTCCTCACTTGTTGACAACCTCGCGGATTGTTGGGGCAGATCGGACAAGCCTCATGATCATGTTTAAAGAAGAACAACTTACACAAATTCTTGTGCGTCTGGACCAATGGTTCTCGAATATGCCGGATATCAAAAACCTGATATTTCCCCGGACATCCAAACACCATGTTGACAGATGCCCCATGATTTGGCAATGGATTGTCTTGAACATTTGGATTTACGTCCTTGAAGGACAAGACATTGGCTCGGATTAACCTTTGGACTTCAGATTTCAATATAAAGCAATGCTCAGTGTCATGACCCGGTGCCCCTTGATGGAAAGCGCAGGAGAGATCGGCTCGGTACCATCCTGGCAATATCTCGGGAACTCGGGGAGGTGCTCTAGTTTGAATCAACTTCTTCTCGAGCAGGGCAGGAAGTAATTCTGCATACTTCATAGGAATTGGATCGTATTGTGGTGGTGGCCTCTGAGCGCGGTTTTGCTGGGCATACTGTGGCGAAATTTGTTGTTGATATTGCTGCTGATATGGTTGTTGGTATTGTTGTTGAGGTTTTTGCTGAAACTGTGGCCGATAACCGGGACTCTGGGAAACAGTGGCAACATGTTGGTATCCTGCATACCGTTGCTGAGGTCGCCCATGGGCCACCATACTGACTTCCTGTTCCTTTTTCCTTTGAAAGTTGTTCCCAAACTTCTTCACGGTGCTAGTTGGGACACTCTCCTTAACCAATCGTCCTTGTCGGACTCCTTCTTCGAGGCGCACGCCTATGTTTACCAACTCGGTGAAATCATTGGTAGGGCTAGCAATCATTCTTTCATAGTAAAAAGGGCCGAGTGTATTCAGAAAAATTCTGGCCATTTCATCCTCGTCTTTGAGTGAGTTAACTTGAGCAGCAACTTCCCTCCATCTTTGTGCATACTCTTTAAAGGTTTCCTTATCTTTTTGTGACATGGCTTGGAGTTGGTCTCTATTCGGGGCCATATCCAGGTTATACTTGTATTGGCGAACAAAGGCCTCACCCAAATCATTGAATGTCCGAATCTTCACACCGTCTAGGCTCATATACCATTTCAGGGCGGCACCCGTCAAACTGTCCTGAAAGTAGTGAATCAACAGTTGATCGTTGTCGGTCTGAGTAGACATTTTCCGAGCGTACATCACAAGGTGGCTTTGGGGACAAGTATTCCCTTTGTACTTCTCGAAATCAGGAACCTTGAACTTAGCTGGGATTTGGACATTTGGCACTAAACACAAATCATGAGCGTTCTTCCCAAACAGGTCCTTCCCCCTGAGAGCTTTGATTTCCCGCTGCATGTCGTCAAATTTCTCCAAGATCTCGTCCATTTGACTATATCCCCTCACATTCTCCGCATGGTAGATGGGTTCGTTGTCGTGCGGGGTAACATGAATCAACGGGTTTGTAACAACCGTCGTAGGTTGTGAGACAGGGACATGAATTTGAGGGAATGAGGTTCCTGATTGAGGCACCGGAATTGCATGTTGAATAGTGGGAGTCGGGATTTCGGTAGCGCCCGGGTGACCTCCTCCATTGAAGTTCAAAGGCATGCCCCAAGGGTATCCTTCAGGCATATTCTGTTGAGGCGTGCTACCATGTGTCGCTGGGATTGGGGTTGGGACAATTTCTGAGATCATCGGTGCTTGGGGAGTCGGTGGTCTATTCTGCGCTGCCACTAGTGCTTCTACCAAGGCATTCACCCTATCCAATTCTGCCCTGAATGTTGTTACTTGCTCGTGAAGCTGTGCGTTCTCTTGTTCCAAAGCGTCCATCTTCTTTCTTCTTAGCCGAGTATTGTGCGCGCGAGTTGGTTTCGGACGCGGTAGTCGGGCCACTTTGGGAAGAGACCGGTCGACAAACTCCCTTTTGAGAAAGACAGGAATCAGTTTTTTTGAACTTTATGCATGTATGCATGTAAATATGAACATATGTATGCATGATAAAAATAAAGTTTTATTCGTATTTTACTTTGAGGGGAACACATAAGCGAACAATCATTAAAGGCTTTTGAAAGAAATAAAGCAACAAAAGTATAAGATCCACCGATAAGGTTCAACATTGATTTCATAATACTCAAAATACAAAGCACAAATTCCTTCATAAAGTTTAACTTTGATTGCAAAATATTTAGAAATACAAATCACAATTTCCTCTCATGGAATTACAACAAAATATTCAAAACATGCGTTACAAGTTTCCAACATAAAGTTTAATCATTACAAATCATGAATCAACATTAAATGCTTTTTTAGCCTCGGCCAATTCTTCCTTGTAAAACTCCACCATTTCCTTGCAATACTCCATGAACTTTTTGATGTCTGAAGGAACTTCGTAGTAAGACATGGCTATCTCGGCCTTTGCTAGCTTTTTTGGAAGACTTTCGATGACCATGTTTGAGAAAGCGGCCAATTTTGCAAATTCATCTCTCCACCTATCTGAATCACCCCACACCAACTCAAGTACCATTCCACGTTGAGCCATCTTGGTATTTACCTCTTCGAGTTCTTCATTCAAACGTGCAACCCGTTCTTCATACACCCTAAGAATGTGTTCGATTTCAGCTTGGATATGTTCACACCTTTCTCTTTCTTGGAAGTAAAGATTTTCAAACTCTTGCTTTCGACCAACTTCTAAATGTAGCTGTTCTTCGAACTCTTGGTTTTTCTGGGCGAGGACTCTTTCCATGTTAGCTTGGAGGTACTCTCGCCTTGCCTTTTCTTGGGTGTATAGTCCTTCAAACTCTTGACTTTGGTTACCTTCGTGACGCCATTGTTTCTTAATCTTTTTAGTCTCTTCAACTTGCTCTAGGTATCTTAATCTCCATTTCTTTTGAGAAGCAGTGGCCGACTGTCCGAATTCTTTTATTTTTCCATAGGACTGTTTGAGCCTTTCTATCTCCTCATCCTTGGCAATGAGATTTTCTCTTGCGCTAAGCATACCATCCCCGATCTTCTCTCTTTTATCCTCGGACTCTCTTAAACTTTTCTGACTTTCTTGCAAGACCCCTTCTTGGTACTTTAGATCTCTTTCTAACCTTGCTCTTTTTCCCTCGACTTGCAAATACTTCGATTCCCAATCTTCATTTTTCTTTTGAAGTTCTGAAATCTGGGCTTTCAACTCTTCAGCTTCCTCAATAGGAACCATAGTGATTGGTTCGGGTGACAAAGGTCTAACTACCATATCGAAAGGTAATCGATTAGCTTCAACTCTTTCCCGCACCCATTGAGTGTAGAGTGGCTTGGCTATGCAATTCTTTTTAGTCCAAGGTTTCTTGTGTATTTGCCCCCAAGCTCTTCGGATTTTCTTTAGCAATGCGGGGTTTTCCTCTCCCTCTTTCAAGATAAATTCATCCAACAAATTATTGTCTGGTTTATCCTCCATTGGGTACCCTAGTTGTCGAAACGCGAGGACAGGATTATAGTTAATGCACCCTCGAGTTCCCACAAGAGGTACGTTGGGAAAGTCGCCGCAACTGAGGATGATTTCTGTACCATCTAACTCTCGAGAATACCAAAAAATATCTTTTTCAGTGAGAGCCATCATCCTTTGATGCCATTTTAAACCGGCGGGATTTGACACAAAAGAATCTTTCCTTGGTAGATGAGACGTTAGCCACTCTTGTAGTAAGGGAACACAACAGAATAACATACCCTTCCTTCGCCCTTCATATTTGATATGGAGGGAATAATAAAGATCGGCTAGTAAGGCGGAGACAGGGTTCCCGGCTATGAATACCCCGATGGCGGAAAAGTCCACAAAATTCTCAACGTCGGGAAACAGCACTAATCCGTATACCAAGAGAGCTAGCACCGCATTGAATGGTTTCCAATCCTTCTTTTCCAACAGAGCTTGAGCTTTCGTTTCTAACACACCTCTCGAGAATCCTTTGGAAACTCCCTTCCTATCATTCTTCTTGTCTTCTAGCCATGATGATACCTCGTCGCTTGTAAGATGAAGAGCTTTGGCAATTTCCTTCATAGGAGGTTCCTCTCCCAAACCCACGTAAGGCCCATGGTCTTCTAGATTACAACCCAGGATCTTGGCGAATTCTTCTAGTGTGGGGGCCAACTGGAAGTCTTGAAAAGTGAAGCATCGGAGTGGTGGATCATAGAAATGAGCTAGGGTGGTTAGCGCCATATCGTCTATCTCTACATGTAGCAAATTGAGTATCGACCCATAATCTAACTCAAAACTTTTCTTGGCGATTGACGTCATCCCCTTACTCAACCCTTTGAGGCTTTCCACTTGTGGTTTCTCTACTTTGAGTGTGGGTGTGTGTCTTCTTGTTGAAGCCATATTTCTTCCTCTTTTTTTTTGAGCTTTTTAATCAATTGTTCACTCAAGTCCCCTATAAAGCAAAATGTACATGCAAAAATTATTTTCATGAATGCAAATGTTATGGTATGGAAGGATATGATCCGGAATATTTTGAATACTAGTTACATGGTACTATTTAAAAGTTTTCCAAACTACCGCCCCTCACATGTAGATTCTAGGCTTCGTAATGGTTCATAAAATCATTGATCTTACTTGAAAGTATCACAGTCATTGCAAATCCTCACAAGACTGTAACACTTCCAAGGGATCTCTTTTAGGTGTGGCTTTCGCGTCAACCCTACGAGGTATCCACCAAGAAGGTCAACACTTAACCACCAATTAGGGTTCTAAACAGAGGTCCCTAATAACACGTTTCGAGGTTCTAGACTGGTTTAAAAGGTCCCTAGAGTCATGGATCCAACGAGAAAATATCATCGCCATTGCAAATCCTCGCAAGACAACAATATTCTCAAGAGGGTCTACTCTAGGCGTGGTTTTCATGTTAACCCTACAAGGTATCCACCAAGAAGGCCAACACTCGACCACTAACTTATCCTAAGTTTTTGCTCAAATCCGGGTAGAGCACTTTTCTCTCATAAATATCAAACCCAAACATATAAGCATAATAAAGCAATATAAAATATACAAGAAAAATAAAAGCACAAAATATAACATAGATACAAGTTAGGCTCAACCCTCTTGGGGAGTCCCCAGTGAAGTCGTCATTTCTGTCGCGGTGATTTTCGGACGCCAAGCTATTGGTTAACTTTGGTTCTCAAAAATTATGATTCACCACCGAGCTTTAATTTATCCAAGGGAAGGGGAAAAGATCGAATAAACCCATAATAAAAATTTAGAGATTTAATGTTCGGGGGTTAGTTATACAAAGGGAAGGTACTATCATCCTATGTATCCGTAGTACTCTACGGGAACCTCTTGTAAAATATGTATTTTTGTGCTAAAAATGTTTTGCTTGTAAAATTTGCTTATAAGTGATTGGGTAACGATGAGAGATTTCTTTATTAATTTTAGGATATTCAAAAGAAGAAAAAAAAAAGTTTTATTAATTTTGAATTGGGAAGACACAAGAGTTTTATTAATTTCGGGGTAAAATTTGTAAAGTGATTCGTTTGATTGATTTTAGGAGAAAAGACGAGTCGTCATCTTAAGTTTAAACTCCTTTTAAATCCGCCACGAACATACTGAAAAGTTTATATCTTTTCCTGCCATATGTCATGGGAAAATGAATTTCAACTAGAGATGACTCACGTTTAAAATCTCTTGAGAAAAAGTTTGAATTTGAAAAGCCAAGCGGCAAAATATTTGAATTGTTTTTTGTATTTTTTAGTCTTTGTGAAAATATTTAAATACGCTTAAGTGTATTAGAGCGTTTATTGAAAAAAAAAAAGTCTGAAAAAGGTTTCTCGACGAAAGTCGAAGTTTATTATAAAAGATTTCCTTTTTTTTTGAAAAAAATATTTGAAGGTTTTAGTTTTTTTTGTTATTTTTTTTTTAGAAAAAAAAGTATTTTTTAGAACGTCGGTTATTCGGACCGCAAGCCATCCGGCAGGAAATCCGAAGTCACCGGAGAGTGAAAAGTCATCCGTCAAACCACTCCTTTTTTCATTCTTTTTTATTTAAATAAAATGATTTTTATTTCAAGCTCATAAATAGCGAACAAGTAAAAGCGAAAAAAAAAAAACAACGTAACGTGGGGTTAACGAAACATTTCCCTTTTCTTTTGGACTTACACAAAATAAATCAAACAACAATATTTTTTGCAATTTAAACAAAATAAACAAAGATAAATAATGATGCACATTTTTGGCGTTTTGATATTTAAATATAACATATAACATGTGAATAATGTACAAAAATAAATAAATCAAATGACATTCGAATATAATAGAACAAATAAATAAAAATAAAAAAATAAATGGAGCAGGGGGTGTAAACAGCAAGACAGGGGGATGCAAATAGCAAAACTGGACTAGGCCCAGTCCATCAAGGCCCACTGGCGCTGCCTTTTTGTGCAAAAAAACAGGGACGAGATCTGGGCCGTCTGATTAATCAGACGTCCCAGATTTGATCAAAAAGAAATTGTGATGGAGAGATTTGGGACGTTTGATCAGATCGGATGGTTCTGAGTGCGCTGGTGCACCGTAAGGCCATGCACCAGCACGCACCTGATTGGGCCAGGGTATAAATACCCAAAACCCACAAATTTTCTCATTTTCCTCTCATTTTTTTTTCTCTCTCTCGCCGCCCACTTCTCTTTCTCTCTTCTTCTTCTCCTAGCTCTGCTAGGGTTCTTCATATGAAGAACAAGGGATGAATCTTCATCCCTTCCGGCGAGACGCCGCCACGCCGGAGCGATTCCGGCGGCGGCTCCGCCGGCTAGCCTATTTTTTTTTTTAAAAAAAATAATTTTTTTTACATCAAAACCTTCTAAATCCCTTTCTAAACCCAAATCCACAAACAAAAACCCCCAAATTTTAGCCAAATATCCTAGATCGGAAAAATAAAAAAAACACAAAAAAAACCCAACCTTTCACGTTTTTGGTTCTGGATTTGCCTATTTCTCTTCTTCTCCTTCTCTGTACTTCTTTTTTGATCTAAAAGGAAGAGAGGTTTGTATACTTTTTGTTATTTTTTTTCGGTTTTTTTTGGAAGATGAGTGTTTCTTTTGATTTTTTTTTGAATTTCGTTTCTGGATTTTTTTGGAAAAAAAAAAACACAGTGTTGTTTTTTTTTGTATGGAATTTGAAAGGGTTTTTTTTTGTTTCTGATTTTTTATTTTTGTTTTCTGTTGGAAAGAAAAAATAATTTAGGGTTTGTGATGTTTTTTTTTTTTTTGTGTTTGGCCGTGGTCAAAAAAACCTCCCCTGTTCATCTACCTCTGTTCAATTATATACACGAATTTTTGGGTTCTCAGGATCCAAAGGGTCTGGTCTGAAACTGGACAAGGACAAGACTTGAGGGAACAAAAATCTGGAGTTGGGCAAAAACGTACACTGTTTCTGAATTTCTGCAGAAACGTGCTCCCTTTGCGTGTTTGGAGTTTGGAAGTTGACTTTGGTATTTTTTCTGATTTTTTTAAATTTTAAAAAAACAAAAAGAAATAGATAAATAAAATACATAAAAATAATAATAAAACAAAACTAAAAAAATAATAAAAAAAAGGAAAAGGGGCAACACGGCTTCTTCTTCTTTTCTACAAATTTTGCTTTTATTTTAATAAAAAAAAAAAATAATAATAATAAAGATAATAATAATAATAACAATAATAATAAAACCAAAGAACAAAAAAATGAGGTATTTTAAAATACCTCTCTGCCGAAATTTCATTTGAAAGAGCATAAAATATTCCGGACAAAAATGTATGACATATGGATGTGAGGTGGGATCTTAGGTAAAAAATTGGGGTATGACACATCCATAGTACACTTTGTGAAATATCAGCATCAACTGCATTGGAAATCCATGACATGATCATGGTGTTGCATCTGTCTCAAGCCAAGGAATCATGATCATCATCATCTGGACGAGAGAGAGTACCATTTACAAAGCGAAGTTTGTTCTTGGATTTGAGAGCCATAACCATTGCCCGTAACCAAGAATGATAATTGGAACCAGAGAGTGAAGGAGTAACCAAAACGAGACCAGGGTTCTCATTTGGATGAAGAAAGTAAGGATTAAGTGTATCATTTTGACACCCTTTGTTATGAGCTTGAGAGCTGGTTCCAATATGTCCTCCTCCATGGTTGCCACCATGGACACTAGCATTACTTTCAATTGACATGATGAAGTAATTTGTAGAGAACAATCGAGAAAAGAAGAAAAAAAAACAGAAAAAGATTGACCTTGGATCAAGATAAAGAAGACAAAAGAAAGGGAAAGATTTGATCAAGAAACAGATCAAAGAAACGCGGAATGTGGTGAGAAAAAGCTTGAGAAATCAATGGTGACACACCTCTGTTAGAGGCCTGATACCATGTGAAATATTGAAGCTAAGCTTCATATGAGCCATGGAAGAAAGAAAGAGTTGCAGAGATAGAGAGATTTGGAGAAGAAAGCAGAATGAATTTTTCATACAACTCAATGAATGAATTACACTATGGTGTTGGTTTATATACAAAGAGTAAAAACCAAATAACAATCTCTCTAACTGATTCTAACAAGTTACAACTAACTAACTAACAACCTAACTAACTTTTAGTTATTAGCTTGTGCAACAAGGGAGAGCTTCAATTCTTCATCTGTGTAGTATCATCAACACACCAAACCATTTCTTTTTCATTCATTTATTTACTTACCAAAAGTTAATTGATGTGAGATAAAAAATTATTTTTGTGTTTAGTGTTACCATTATTGTTAGTCTAAAGTAAATAAAAATAAAACAAATTGATTACGTTAAATAAAAAAATAAAACAATAAAATAAGAAAATAAAAAAAATTAAAACGGGAGAATGACTACATAGTCATCTTCTCTACTTTGAAAAAAAACAAAACATGCTCCATGATCTCTCTCTCTCGGTTCCCAGTTTCTAAAATTCCCAAATCAAACTAACAACAATCAATACAAAGACATGAAGGCAAACAACATAAAAGGGAAAAACGAAATTGTCACCGACGGTGGTTGGAGTCACGATTGCAGTTATGGTGCGGTGGAAGATTCGCGGCGGTTCCGGCGGAGAGACGAGATTTCGTTCTGACTCCCTCTGCTTCCTTCAATTCGATCCCGTCTCTTTATTCTGCTTTCCCTTATCTTTTTTATTTCTTGCTTATCTTTTTCGGTTGATTATGACTAGTTTTGATGGTTGTGGTTATGTTGTTGTTACAGTGATTGAGATTGATGTTGGTGTTGGTATTGTTTATGATTTTGGTGGATGATGGTGGTTAACGGTGGTTGTAGGGAGATTATGTTTTGATGGAGGTATAGTGGTGTTGTGATGTATGGATGATTGTTGTTGTGTGATGGTAGTGATTTAGAGAAGGGGGGATTGGTGGTGGTTTGTGATTATGGTGTTTATGATTTAGAGATGGAGGTGAAGTTTGAAGGTGGTGATGCCTAGTGAACAATGGTTGGTGAGAGTTTGTGAGTTGGAGGAGCCGCAACTACTATGATGTTGCTTGTGTTTTATGGTTCTGATTTCCTGTTCTACCGCCTCTCCCTTGTCATAATTTTGTTTCAATTTATATTCAAAGGTTAGGGTTGGGATTGTGGTTTTGGAATGAATTTATGTGATTTGAATGAGATTTATGAAGGAATGAAGTCTTCCCTTTTGGGATTGATTTACCATTAACTCATTGATTCTTTCCTTGATTTTTCTTTGATTTTTTTAGATTTTATAATGATCATGATAAAAAATAAAAAAAATAAATATATACAAAGCCTAATCATTATCATTATCATCATTATATATATAAAAGTAGTTAAGTCTCCAAGTAACCCTAATTTAACCCTACTTAAACCCTAATTAATTTATTAAAAATGTTAAAAATTCCTTCACCAAGAATCGAACTTATGTCCTCTCACAATTATATAGTTCATTTACCACTAAGCTATTTAAATTAATTTGATATATTTTGATTACACCAACTAATAACTACGACTTTCAATGATATATTTTTTTTCAAATCCAAGATATATTTTTTCTTAATAATAATGTTTGATTTTGTTTACCTCAACTCCGTTTCTTTTTTTCATCACGCATTTAATCTATTATATCATTATATATACGACTAATAACTACGACTTGCAATGCTTAATTTTGTTTCCCTGAAAATCAACTCCATTTTTTTAACACACATTCAATCTTTATTTTTTTTCTTTTTGATCCAATTATTTTTATTTGATCTACCTGATTTGTTACAAATATTAATCGTATGTACTTTGTCTTTCCTCTATATTCCTTTTATTTGATCCACATTCAATTTTTTTTTTCAAATCCAATATATATATTTTCTTAATAATAATGTCTGATTTTGTTTACTTGAAAGTCAACTTCATTTCTTTTTTTATCACACATTCAATTTATTTTTTTCTAATCCAATTATTTTTATTGGATCTACCTGAATTTTTTTGAATATTTAATATATATTTTTTTCTTAATTAAGATCTATTATTAATAACATATAAAGATATATATATTTCTCAGGTTCACCCTAATTAATCCTACTTTAACCCTATTTTAGTTCAAATAAATTGTTAAAAAAATACCTCACCGGGTTTCGCTATACAAATATTTAATTTATTTAAATATAAATCCATTTTTTTTATAAAGATATGTCATGAATATTATCGTATATGTTTTGTTAACGTTCAATTTATTTTATACAACCCCAATTTTTTTTGTTTAAATAGAAATCAATTATACATATGCTATGCAAATATTTATTTTGTTTAAATAGAAATCCATTTTATTATATTAAAAAAAAATCCATTTTTAAAATAAATATATGTATGAATATTTATTGTATATTGCATTGTTTTATAAAAATACCAACTTTTACAAATTTGTGTTTCCATTGCTACTTACGGTTGATCAAAATATTTCAACTGAATGTATTTGATTGTATTTGAGCATTTCGCATTGGTAAAGATTTAACACTGTTATTTTTTATTTATTTTCGGGCGCATTCATGTTACAAAAAATGTTTGCATCTGATTTTCGTTAAAACGTACATCATTATGCTACACATATTTATCCAAACGGAAATCAATTTGAAGTTTTAGTTGAAAAAATTAATAGCAATTATATATTTTAAACATGGATGGTCTGCATTGCGTGATTTTTATAATATTCAGTATGGTGCTTGAGCGATTTTATTATGCACTGGGATGAGTCGGTTTGAATTGATTGTAAAAGACATATATTTGATTGTGTTATTCATCCTCTATGAAATTTAATTTGGATAAATGTAATGTTTTATCATATTTTCGTCATATCATTTTTTCACAATTGCTCGAATTTTGCCTTAAATTTAAAAAAGCAACTGACTGAATATAATGTGAAAACTGGATTTTTGGTGATTTTTTTTTTATATATTTTTTTAGTTTTTGATTTGATTATATATTTGTATTTCCTAACTTTTCAATTTTTTTATAGATTGTGGAATATAACGGTTTTGGTCAATTATCATAATGTTTAATAGTTATTTTGTAAACTATTTGTCTAAATTCGTCTTTGTTCCAGATATTATCATTTTTATCGTCACTATCGTTTGAATATTTTTTTTTGAAACTTTTATTTTAAATTTTTTATTATAATTATTTTCATATCATATATGAAAATCTACAAAACCCGTGCGATAGCACGGGTCGATGTCTAGTATATATAAAAGTAGTTAAGTTTCCAAGTAACCCTAATTTAACCTTAATAAAACCCTAATTTAATTATTAGAAAATGATAAAAATGTTCCCAGCAAGAGTTGAACTTATAACCTTTTTATAAAGGGCTCATATATTAGCCACTATGACATATCAATCAATTTGTAATATTTTTGTAACCAACATGTATTGAATATGCAATCCAATCAATTCCGTCAAAAAAAAAAAAGCAATCCAATCAATTTTCCTGTAATACATGTTCAATTTTTTTTCTAAGTCTCCAAATTTTTTATACACATACCTAAATAGAAATCGAACTCATGACGTGTCACAACAATATATAATTTAATATTTTTCACTGCTATGCAAATATTTAATTTGTTTAAATATAAATCAATTTTTATTTTATAAAGATATGTTATGAATATTTATCGTATATGCTTTGTTTTTCCTATATATATATATATATATATATATATATATATATACATCAAGTTTAGCTTTCACAAATTTTTACTCTAACTATTCATTCTCGCTGCGTTTTACATTTTTCTCTATATATATCTCAAGTTTAGGTATCACAAATTTGTGTTTCTATTACTACTAAGACTGATCAAAATATTGAATTTCAACTTGCGCTACGTTGTTTAAGAGGTTTTTTTAATTTTATTTTATATTTTATATATTCTAGCTATTCATTCTCGCCGTGTTTTATATTTACTACTTTCTTTCTTTTTAACAAATAACACCATTGAATTCATATCTAACTACTGACTTTTGTTTTACACATAGCACCATTGAATCCATAATCCAATAACTGACTTAGAGAAGTATGTCGATCATTGTCGGATCAAATATCGTACATCCAAATACATGCATTGGTTTCCGTGTTTCTATCTCTCTCTTCTCATTTTCTCTCCTACCAAACACACCCTTATTGATCCAAACAGAAATCAATTTGAAATTTTAGTTGAAAAAAATAATGGCAGCATATATTTTAAACATGAATGGTCTGCATTACGTGATTTTTATAATATCCAATATGGTGCTTGAGTGATTTTATTATACACTGGGTTGAGTCCGTTTGGACTGATTTTAAAAGCCAGATTTGATTGTGTCATTTATTTTAAAAAATTTATTATAGTTCTTTTTATATAATATATGAAAATCTACAAAACCCGTGCGATAGCACGGGTCGGTGTCTAGTATATATAAAAGTAGTTAAGTCTCCAAGTAACCCTAATTTAATCCTACTTAAACCCTAATTTAATTATTAAAAATGTTAAAAATTTCTTAACCAAGAATCAAACCCATGTCCTCTCACAATTATATAATTCATTTACCACTAAGCTATTTAAATTCATTTGATATATTTTGATTACACCAACTAATAACTACGACTTTCAATGATATTTTTTTTTTCAAATCCAAGATATATTTTTTCTTAATAATAATGTCTGATTTTGTTTAATTCATTAGCCCGGTCTGATTATTATTGGACTAGCAATTACTGTTGAGCTGTATGAGTTAGGAAACTGTCAACTACGGCTCATTTTTGACAGCTCTATGTCTGGTGCTCCACCAAATATATAAGTAAACAAAATCAAATTATCATGTCCGTTACCATTGACTTGCATGAGAAGCGTCTCCATGAAGAAGTGAATTTGGCTATGAAGCACGGACTCTGACACGGACACTGCGACACCGTTAATGTAAAAAGTATAGGACACCAGACACCGCTACATATTTATAAAATATATAAATTGAGAATCAAAATATATAAATGTAAATTTAAGTTGAGGAAGTTATTTATTAAAAAAAAATTTAAAACAAGATACGATAATATTTTACCATTATTTTTCCAAGTCTTTTTTCAAGTTTTTATTTTTCATAATTTTATGTCCACCCCATCTAGCCACATTTGGTAAAGCAAGAAACCTCTCTAAAGCCCAAACTTGAACCAATTGAAAAGGTGCCCAAATAGTTACTCTTAAACTCTTCATAGTTATTGTAGCATTATTTTTAATAATGCTATTAAGCAAACTTAAATCTCTATAAACACTAGCTAAAACAGCAGGTGCAAGAGCTATTCTATTTCCATAAGCTAAATTTATTGCAATTGGAAAAACACTTTTCAAAATAGTATCATAAGAATTTGCAGGAAATACAAACCTTGACAACCAATAAACCAAAAAAGCTTCATGTTCCACTTTGCTTTCACCTTTCATAAAATGCTTCATCCATGCATATTGACACACTTTTTTGGCTCTAGAACTGTTAAACATTCTTCTAGCTTCAAATAATTCTTCTTCTGCTTCTTTTTGTTCACTGTTCATAATATGGGTAGAAGAAACAGAACAACCTAAAACAGAATAACCAAAACAAACCTTTGTGTCTTCCAATGTTAATGTTGTTTCACCCCAAGGGAAAACAAATGTGTTGGTCTTTGAACACCATCTATTAGCAAGTTCAATAATCAAATCATCATCCCTTTTGATTTCATATTCTGAAGCTTTGATTGCATGGTATATTCCTGTTTTTAACCATAAAAATTCAAACTTTGGTTGTAATTTTTTGACCCAATTCTTCCATTCTTCTTGTGGGTTTCTCCATCCATTGTATCTTACTTCTAGAGGTAAATTTGTGGTGGTTTCAGATGAAATGGTGAAATGGGGTGGTTGAAAATGAGAATCTTTAACGCAAGGAGGAGTGAGGAAATAGGCAGTTCTTACAGTTTGGTTTTGACGGGATGATGGTGAAACCATCTGTTCTTGCCTAGCTTCAATGATGGTCATGGTGTTGTTGTTGTCATCCATTTTTGGAACTGAAAAGGTTTGATTTTAATTTTTTGGAATGAAATGATGTGAAAGTGACTTTGAAGAGGCTTCTACGTTAAGTTTTTACTCCCTCCGGTCAAGAAGTTTTAATTTTAGTTCCTCAACGTGCAAGTAGCTGTCATTCCGGTCTCTTGCAAAAGAAAAAAAATAGTATTAAATAGTTTCCGACTCAGCAATCCGTTAGTCAGTTTAGTTCCTGACGTTAAAATTGTTGGGAAATAACCGGCATAGAGAAAATAAAGGAACACAATCACAACACAAGAATATAACGTGGAAACTCCAAAATCGGAGAAAAAACCACGGCCGTTGTCAAAACCGACAACCAGAGAATAAACACTATGTGAAAATTGTTACAACACATAGACTTCACTCTCAACCACCCCATGACCCAGTACACTCACACTCTCCAAAGTAAATATTTGAACTACATCTCAAATACTCTAAAACAAAAGTATAAGAGAAAAAGAAACAAACACAAATATAAACTTAAAGTGTTTACAAGTGCTACTGCTTGGTGTGTTGAAACAAGGAACTTGAGGTCTCTTTATATAGCATTGAGTTTCTCCATCGTTCACTTTTCTAAGCGATGTGGGACTTCTCCAATCTAATTTCCTTGACCTTCGTTTTCCTTCATTAGCAATGTGGGACTTACATTGCAATCAACCCCAACAATCTCCACCTTGATTGTAATGGTCTTCAATCTTCATTGTCTACACCGACAATAATTATCTTTCGCTTCAATTGTCTATACCGACAATCATTGTCTTCACCGACAATCATAATTCTCATTGTCTATACCGACAAATTAAATTACCATAATCCACCATAATGAGTACACTGCACTTGGAACTAAACCATCCCAAGATTCTTCTTCACTTGGAACTAAACCATCCCAAGAATTTTCTTCACTTGGAACCCAGTCATCCCAAGAATTTCAACATCCCGAAACCTTGCTGAAAATTTATGGTGCAACTTCCATGTTGGCTTTCCTGGAAGTTCATCAGCCATCGAGATAACTCACCACACACCTTGCATCAATGCCAACCAATTCCCCGTGTGTTGTTCTGAATCTCTTAGCAATAATTTGTCCTTTTACATGGTATAGCCGAAATACCATAAGGACCCATACTGCTCCTGATTCACCTGGACAATTTCTCTTTAAACTACTCTGAAACATACTTCAAGTCATTGCTAGTCTCCAACAATTCCAGTTCAGTTCTACCACCTAGTAAACCTTGTTTCACTAGTCCAACTAAACCTATGTCACTAACAAGTACCAACCGAAGTCTCACAACTTAACCACATCATGAGAATCACCACTAGTAACCGATGCATGACCAAATAGTAGAACCAACTATATTTGCATCAAAGTCAAGGAACATACCTCACATCGTGTAAAAGAAACCCACAATTGTCAAACCTCATTAGACAACTGAAACCATACCTTGAACCTTAAGCTTTCCCGTCACTCCACCTTCAACTAGCTCGAGAGTTTCAAAGTATTCTTTCTTCAAACACATGTGATAGGTGCATCCAAAGTCCATGACTGAATACTCCACCGATTCCCAACTTCCACTAGCGTCTCCGCATCCTCATAATAAAGTTGTTGTTTCAGACGTAACCCAAGTATTTTTAGCACCGCCTCTCCAGGCTGATGTCAAGTATTATTACCACCGCCTCTCCAGGTTGATGTCAAGTATTCTTACCACCGCATCTCCAGGATGACCTTGTGTAACCCTGATTGCATCAACACAACCTTGACTTGATTTTCCACAAGCCAAATAGTGGCTCTTCAATCAATTTTCTCTAGCCCTTCGCAGCGGAACTCCCTCACACCCAGAATCAAACCAGGTGCTCTGATACCAGTTGTTGGGAAATAACCGGCATAGAGAAAATAAAGGAACACAATCACAACACAAGAATATAACGTGGAAACTCCAAAACCGGAGAAAAAACCACGGCTGTTGTCAAAACCGACAACCAGAGAATAAACACTATGTGAAAATTGTTACAACACATAGACTTCACTCTCAACCACCCCGTGACCCAGTACACTCACACTCTCCAAAGTAAATATTTGAACTACATCTCAAATACTCTAAAACAAAAGTATAAGAGAAAAAGAAACAAACACAAATATAAACTTAAAGTGTTTACAAGTGCTACTGCTTGGTGTGTTGAAACAATGAACTTGAGGTCTCTTTATATAGCATTGAGTTTCTCCATCGTTCACTTTTCTAAGCGATGTGGGACTTCTCCAATCTAATTTCCTTGACCTTCTTTTTCCTTCATTAGCAATGTGGGACTTACGTTGCAATCAACCCCAACAAAAATTGGCCGTTGACTTTACAAAAATGCTGATGTGACATTTTTTTAGGACATGTAACACAGTGAGTAGACATTAGTTGGACAAGGAGCCTTATAGCGAGGGACGAAAATGACAACATTTTTTTTTGTAATATGCTTCTTTGTATAGAAATATCTAATATATGTCTTCTTCATCTTCAATGCCTCATTGCTTCTGTCAAATTCTTCAACCATACTTCAAATATAAATTGAAGAACAACCACAATGGAGAAGAAGATGGAAACGGAAAAGAATAAGAACAGCAACATAAAAGAACGGTGAGATTTGAGATTTAGGGATTTAAATTGACAAAATTTGGTGTCATGTTATTTTGGTCCTTGGCCACATTATCTAGTCACTTGTCCAATTAAAGTCTATTTAGCATGCCACATGTCTCCAAAAAAAGGTCACATAATCTTTTTTTATAAAGTTAACGACCAATTTTAACATAGGGACCAACGTAACTAACAAATTACAGAGTCAGAGACTATTTAATATTTTTTTCTTCGGTTAGGAACCAAAATAACAGGGATTTGCACATCGAAAGATTAAAATGGTTGTTTCCCCTTAATTTTTAGATTTATTATTATAGTGTCATGCTAACTAAGTACTCGAGCCACTTAGTTAAAGACATTACGTTGAAATAAATACTAAGTAAAATACATAAGTTAAAAAATTTATTAATCAATTTTCATTACTATAAGAACTAATGTATTTAGTCTATAATATAGACTATCTATATATTAGATCGTCAATAAATCTATAAAGTATTTATATGGATGGAAGGAAGTGTTTAAGAAGAATCACCGAGTTAATTAAAATTAGGCGTGTTCAAATCTAAATCAATCTAAATTAAAAAGGCAAATTGATTTTAAAAAAATGTAAATCGTAAAAAATCGATTTCTTTTGATGTGTTTGGATGTCTTTTTGTGAAAATCGTTGGATCGATTTGAAATTTTTACACTGAACCAAACTGCATACATATATATTTTTTAATCCCCTCGAGGTAACTGAGATCCATTTAAAGGGTTAACATCTCCTAACAAATGCTTCTCCATACGCACCAATTGAATTCAGGATCAAATGGTTAAGGGGCGCAAAGTATCTACCACATATATTTTAATACTTATTTATCATTTTATTGGTATGATATATTGCATTAATCTATTATTTATTGATTTTTAATATTTTTTAATATTGCCTATTAGTTAATCTATTTTTTTTTTAAATATTTTATATTTTTTAAATATAATTTATGGTTGTTGTTCCAAAATATTAATTTTTAATATATTATATGTTATATTTTACGTGAAACATATCATTTATTTCGTAAAAAAAAAAATCAAATATTATCTTTATAATATTGATATAAAATTAAAAAAAATTACAATTTGTAATTTGAATATCCAAAATCGATCCAAATTAAACCATATAAAATTGAATCAAATCGAATTAATATTTTTTTAACTTGTCATCCAAAATCGAACTCATCTAAAAGTAATTTTATCTTTAAATCGAATGAATATTTGCCTCCGAACCAAACCACAAACACCCATAATTATAGCATTGAGCTAATTAATTAATAGGCCTTAATTAACCACTCACTCCCTCTATTCCCTAACAATTACTCCCTCCGGTCCAATGTATAAGGAACAATTTGAAGAAAAAAAATTGGTCCTTTATATAAGAAACAACTTATAAATTTATGTTTTATTAATTAAATATTTTCATTTCTACCCTTATTAAAGGTTAGTCATTCTTATGTCATGCTTAATTAGATTACATTCCCTATACAAAAAATATGTAGGGAAACAACAAGCACACCAAAAGGCTTGTGAATAGCAAAAGTCACATTGGAATTAAGCATAGTGGTGTATGTAGATAATTACAAGAGAGAAGTATAAATTAATACACCAATGTTATTTTTGGAATAGACAAAAAGATTTAGAATTTTTAATTAAAAAAATAAGGTTTCTTGGTCTGTGTATTTTTTCCAAATTGTTCCTTATACATTGGACCGGAGGGAGTATCACATTTGCAACCAACTTTTTGCAAAAACGGAAATTCTGACTTTAAGTTTTCAATTCAATTAATCGTTGCCTTTTCAATTCTAACTTATTATACTTCACTAGTGATTTTTAATTCTCTTTTTTATTGGTGGTTTTGACCGCCAAGAAATTTAACGACAAACAATTTCTTAAAGGTTTTGGGACATCAACTGACCGCCAACAAATTCTCACTTCTTGAGGACTTTTGTTGGTTCTTGAGCGTTTTAGGTACTCAACTAATGGGTATTTTCTTGTAGTGACTTCATATTTATAATAAGGGTCATGTTAACATGTGCCCCAAGGGCACATGTTAAACTATCTAAAAATAGAAATATAGCATTTAATAATACATAGAATTTAATGCTTGGAGAATTGAATACACTACAAATTCAATAAAAAAATTCCACATTTAACTTCTTATCATGTGCCCTTAAGAGCACATGTTAACATTTCCCTTATAATAATTGATGATATGCATTGAAAATTTGACTAAAGATTAACTTATGATAACATTAGTAATATAAAAGATCCAATTAAAATTATTCCAAAAAAAGAGACCAAATTAAAATTTGGACTTATATACAGTTTTGATTACACGATTTTAGCTCCAAAGTTTCAAATACTTGATTTTAAATGAAGAGTACTACCATAAGTACTCACAAAAGAAGAAAAAAAACAAGTAGAAACACAAACAAAAACACCCAAGGCGCCACCACGAGACACCAGTCCCACAAAACCTGAACCAAAGCATTTGGTTACGGGGAAAGTTAAAGGACAAAATAAGAAGTAAAATTAAAGGAGCAAACCACCTACCAAACTGAGTTATCAACACCCATTACGAAAACAATATGTTTCGATATACGGTTGAGATGAAGTAGTTTTTTTATTTGGGAAAAAAAGTCCTTCACACACCTTATGGAGGTTATTGCGCCGGTACAAATTACTAAGAGCATCACAATTCACAATGGAGCTCCCCAAATTTGAGTTCTTAACTGGATCTCACTGTACACATCATTCATTTATTATTTTTTAATAATAGTTCTTAATAAGCACTCAATCCCTCCAACCCAGCACCTCTTCAAAAGTTCTAAATGGGTCTCATCAATATTTTAATAAAAACTAAGCTGGACCCTAGAGGAGAGATAATTCTTATTTAAGAATCGGATCCTATTAAGAATTCAAAAGTGTATTGTTGTTCTTAATAATATAAGAACCACCATTGGAGATGATCTAACGTATTTAGGATGGGTTAATTAGCTTTCATGTGATTTGTGGAGGAGGATTTTACATTCTACAATTATCTTACCAAAATAGTTCTATCATTTAGCTTCCATAACTTCCTAGGAAACCACGGCAACAATAAATTGCCAAAGAATGTAGTATTTAATAAAAGACAATGTAAAACAATAATGCATGGCTGGCATAACATTTTTAGAGACTTAAAATAAACAATTTTTATAGTATTTATTAAGCGTAGCTCAAATGATAGCTACCAGAGATATTATTGGAGTGGTGGAGTTCGAACCTCGGATTTCATACTTCTCTACATATAAATGTGTTGAGTTTAGCCATTAAGCTACTTCAAAAAAAAAAAACAATTTTTATAGTGAGATATTTTAAATTACTTAAAAAAAAGAAAAAACAAAACCTTCTAAAAAATAAAATAAATAATATATATTAAATCTAAAATTTTAACTAACTTTCTTTTATATATATATATATATATATATTTGCCATTTAGAAAGGAAAAAAAAAAGTAATAAATGGATACACCGTTCAATTGATTCAACTTGAAATAAATAGAATAAGATGATGTAGAAATATAAAACTTACGTTAACATTTTTAGGCCCACAATCCAATTGAGAAAACATTCCATCCATTCTCAAAAGCAAATGAACTATCAAGATTCAAGATTTGATGTTTTAACAATGAATTAACAGTTTAAGTGGTAAATAAATTGAACTCTTTAAATAGGTGGTCAGACATTCCATCCTCGACGCATGTATCATTATGCACTATTAGTATTTTGCTAGATGTGTACTATATGGGATATAGGATGAACCAATTGAAAATTGTTCTGGATTGGGCATAAAGTCCAACATGACATCGCCTTCTGGACCGTCGAGCAAGACCCATATGATGGACAACCCAACGGGCACTACTCCAACGTGCCACTTCCCCTACGAAGTGTAACGCACGACATCAGAATGATGAGTATTTAATGTTCATCACGGCTCCCCATCCGTTTTCCGACAGTCATCGATGGCCATTATTGTCCATCAACGGCCTTGGCCCAGAGCTGGGGGCTATATATAGAGCATTTTCACAACTCTACAAGGTACGTATTCTATATCAGAGAAAACCTTTGTTTCACCTCAATTGACTTGAGCGTCGGAGCACCTGCGGGTACACAACCTCCTGCGGTCTCACCGGAGAGGAGCAAAGGACAAAACACCCTAACACCGTTGCGGATTGGTCGACTCTGATCAATTAAGATAAAAAATTCATATAATATTCATCACACCTTATAATGATACAAACAGTCAAATCACACAATACATTCATATCAGTACTCCAAACATATTCAACACACACAAGAGACATTATTCAATTACTCCAAACATATTTCAATGCACAAAGCAATACAATAAAGCAAACACCTCCTACAAATTGACACCCTTAATACTTGGTGGTGGCACCTTCTTACAAATAACTTTAACAAGATCAATATATAATGGAAGCTGCATAGCTCCATAGAATAGGACAGGAAAGATAAAGACAATAATTAAATAGAACAAGATATCATGTTTACCATATTTATCTGTGAGCACAAAGAAATGTCCAGCACAGAAAGAAAAAAACATGGCAACAATGGATACAAAGAGAGAAGTTAAGCCTAGGAGAAGCTTGGTTGGCAAGTCTCTAGTGAAGTCTTCGATTTGTTTTCGAGAAGTGAGTATAGAAAGGAACATGATGAGTGCAAGGCCGGAGAAGTAAAGTCCGATTAACGAAGATATAGCGAATCCCTCAAATGCAGGTTGTCCTTCTAATGCTGGTTTGCCTGATTCCTTATTACCTCCAGGGACACTGCCTGATGTTGCAAAGGAGAGACCTGCAATCAGTGCTGCTACGACCGAGCATGACTCTGCCGTGTCTTTTAACCACGCAGTGCTTTTTTCTAGAAGGTCTTTGTGTTCCTCCTTAAAGATTTGACCTGGGGTTTCGTCCTCGGCGTTGGTTCTATGTTTGAAATGCTCTGGTACTATTCTTTGGATATACTATATATAACCAAATTAGATAAATTTGTTACCGTCAATGATTAAATTTTATCGAAAAATCTATAAAGCATATGTTATTAAGTGAGTTTTCATCTCAAAATGTAAATGAATGAGTGATATGTCAAATATCACCCTTAAATTTCAAAATTTGTCAAATAGACAAATACCCTTTGAAATTGTAAAACGTCAATCAAATTGCCCCCTACTCCGTTTACTCCATCTATTTTAATGACGTGACTGTTAACGGCATACGTGCATCTGCCAACGTTGTGCCACATACATGAGTAATTGATTATGATACACGTCACATGAGATAATTGACTAAAATTTGCAAAATCAGTGGGCAAATTACTCTAATTTCAGTCAATTAGTCTCCCAATTTTGCAAATTTTAGTCAATTACCCTCTTGTGACGAGTATCCTGATCAATTACTCACCTCATGTGACGTGACACGTATGCAGTTAACAACAATGTCATCAAACTAGACGGAGTAAACGAAGCAGGGGACAATTTGATTGGAATTTTACAATTTCAGAGGGGTATTTACCTATTTCCAAATTTCAGAGGGATATTTGACAAATTTTAAAATTTTAGGGAGGTATTTGACATTTTACTCGTAAATAAATATACCTACCTTATACCACTTGATGTCCCACATCATTTGCATGGCAGGACCAGCTATATTCCTCCAACTAGCTTCTTTGTTGAGTGATGTATATGCTGCTAAGTGTAACATGGTGTTTTCCTTTTTATCCACTTGTTGACATAGGCTTCTAAACACATTCTTGTCTATGACTTTTTTGTCTATTAATGACAACTTCCTCAAATGCTCAACAATTTGTGGTTGCTTATGCTTCACTGCCAAAAGCAGAACATTTTCATCGTTAGAGTTTCTCTCATGGATCACACTTTTAATCCTAGATTCAATTTCACGCGCAATTTCCACTATGCCATATTTTGCTGCAACCAAATATGGTGTTTCCTCTGGGTCAATTTTCTCTGCTGATAATTTTGTTTCAATATTATTCATTGCTTCATGTAATATTTCTTTCTTGTCAGATGTAATTGGTAGTTTAGTAATAAGCTCTTGCCTAATTTCCACAATCTCATGTTTTGTTGTGTCCTTTGTGGCAATTTTCTCTGCTAATAATTCTTTTTCATTATGCTCTTCCATAGTTTTAGATGTGCCACTTTCCTCTGCAAACATATATACAAAAAATGATTATTCAATTCTTTATATTTTAATTAGTTATATATCTTCTCATTAATATTTTAATTACCTGTTGCAACATGGCCACCAATATGTGGATTTCCTCCTATTACAACATCCTGCTGTTGTAACATATTAGAACGGTTTGATCTAAAACGTTCGCCGCCTGCAATAATTTGTTATAGGAAAGAGGAATTAATTTAGTAAGTAAATCATTTTAATGATAAAAAATATTTTATAAATGTTAGAATTGTAAATCAGAGAGAATGGAAAAAGGAATTTCATTATGATGTATCAATGTGATTACATAAAATAAGAAAGTGATAGTAACCAACTATATATAGCTTTTGTTTTCTACTGTAAACAAAGCAAATGACTATTCACTTATTGAGCTCTAACTACTCATGTGCTACTAATACATTTGCACATTAAAATGACTCTATTTAATCTTGGATCTTAACATCCCCTCTCAAACTATGGCTGGAAGATGTCAATTAAGCCTAGTTTGGATATCAATTCATTGAACTTTGGAGCAGCCAAAGACTTTGTCAAACAATCAGCCAGCTGGTCCTCTGTTGAGATAGGAAGTAGTCCGAGCAACCCTTGTTGAACCTTTTCCCTTGCAAGATGACAATCTATTTCTAGATGTTTTGTTCTCTCATGAAAAACAGGATTAGAGGCTATGTGTAAAACACTCTGACTATCACAGTAAATCACTGGTAGCTTGCTACATTGAATCTTCAAGTCATTCATTAGGAAAGTTAACCAAATAAGTTCACATGTAGCACTTGATAAGGCCCTGTATTCTGCCTCTGATGAGGATCTTGATACAATGATTTGTTTCTTTGCCTTCCATGATATAAGAGAAGAGCCAAGAAAAAAACAATATCCACTAGTAGACTTTCTTGTATCAAGACACCCTGCCCAGTCACTATCAGAAAAACCAAGCAATTGCATATCAGAATTTCTAGGAAGAAATATACCTCTGCATGGATTGTGTTTGAGATATCTGATCACCCTGCTAGCAGCATTATAATGATTGACACTTGGTTTGTGTAAGAATTGATTGAGTTGTTGTGTGGCAAAGCTAATGTCTGGCCTTGTGTCACATAGATATAGCAATTTGCCTATGAGTCTTCTGTATAATGGCACATCTTCATAAGGCTTGCTATCATCAATGTGAAGCTTGACAGCAGGATCCAAAGGTGTAGGAGCTGGTTTGGATCCTAACAAACCAGAATCATGTAAAAGATCTAGACAATATTTTCTTTGGGAGATAGTGATTCTCTCCCTTGATTGTGCCACCTCTAAGCCCAAAAAATATTTGAGAATACCAAGATCTTTGATCTTAAAATGAGTGTCTAGAATGCCCTTAATTCTATCTATTTCATTCAAATCATTCCCAACAAGAATGATGTCATCAACATACACTAATAAAGCTGTAAAGTGAGAGGCATTTTGTAGAGTGAATAAGGAATAATCAGATGTAGACTGAGTGTACCCTTCTGTGATGAGTAGAGAAGTCAATTTCTCATACCACTTTCTGCTTGCTTGTTTTAAACCATATAGACTCTTGAAAAGTTTGCAAACTTGATTCTGTTTATGTGTGGTAACACCCTCAGGGACAGACATGTAAACATCTTCTTGCAATTCACCATGTAAGAATGCATTGTTTACATCCAATTAACCAACCCTGAGCAGAAGCTACAGCAAGAAGAAGTCTCACTGTTGTCAATTTTGCAACAGGAGAGAAGGTATCAAAGAAATCTAGGCCTTCCACTTGGTTGTAACCCTTAGCAACGAGCCTAGCTTTGTATCTCTCAATGCTCCCATCAGCCTTATATTTCACCTTGTAAATCCATTTGCTCCCTATGGGCTTGACATTAGGTGGTAAATCAACAATCTCCCAAGTTCCAGTTTTGTCTAAAGCATCCAATTCATCATTCATAGCCCTTTGCCAATATTCATACTTACAAGCTTCTAAATAATATGTGGGCTCAGTGTTGTGTGTGATTGAGACTGTGAATGCATGATGAGAGGAAGACAAGTTTTTAAAAGAATGATAATTTGAGAGAGGATACAAGCCTTATATTTCACCTTGTAAATCCATTTGCTCCCTATGGGCTTGACATTAGGTGGTAAATCAACAATCTCCCAAGTTCCAGTTTTGTCTAAAGCATCCAATTCATCATTCATAGCCCTTTGCCAATATTCATACTTACAAGCTTCTAAATAATATGTGGGCTCAGTGTTGTGTGTGATTGAGACTGTGAATGCATGATGAGAGGAAGACAAGTTTTTAAAAGAATGATAATTTGAGAGAGGATACAAGCTACCTGTGGATGATGTAATAGCTGATAATGTGTTTGACTGATTACACACATAATCAGACAAGTAAGAAGGTGCATGTTTCACTCTAGTGGATTTATGTGTGGGATCTGGGATATGATTGTCATTTGAAGTGTTATGTAGGACAGAAAGGGAAGTGTTTTCTGATGAGTTATCATTTTGAGGTGAGTCTAGAGTATGGTTATCAATTTCATGGGATAAGTTTTCTAGAATATGGTTATCAGTTACAGGGGATATAGTTTCCTCTGTTTGGTCATTATGGGCCAATGAGTTTGGTTCACAGAAATCAGTACCAGAAGGGAAAGGAGTTACAATGTCAGTAGGTTGGTCTGGTACAACTATAGGTTCAGTGTCATTAAAATGGTCAGTCACAACAATGGGTTCACTAGATGTATGATAATGCCAGGTCAAATGGTCAGAGGATGGTATATATGGTAAAATGTGGTCATGGTGAGTCACATTTCTAGATATGAAGGTTTCTTTACTATGCAAATCATAAAGAATTGTACCTTTGACACCTTGCTTGTAACCCAAGAAAATGCATTTCCTAGCTCTAGGAGCTAGTTTTGTTCTATGTGACTGTAAAGTTGATGCATATGCTAAAGAACCAAAGACTTTAAATTTTTAATGTCAGGAAGGTCATTGTTCAATAATTCATAAGGAGATTTATTACCTAAAACAACAGATGGCACTCTATTTATAAGATATGTAGCATGTTGAACAGCATAAGACCAAATGATTTTAGGTAAATGTGCCTGAAACAATAAGGCTCTTCCAACATTTAACAAATGCTGGTGTTTCCTGTAACAGCCCAGGCCCCACCAACTTAGGTTGTCCTGGAACTGCCACCTCACGATCTTCTCCACCCCCCTTCTCTAGTGGAGTTTTTGCCTTCCGTCGGAATCGAACCACGTACCCTGGGGTTCAAGTACATGTTCAATCCATTCCCACTACCTAGCACAATTGGTAGTGGGAATGGATTGAACACGTATTTGAACCCCAGGGTACGTGGTTCGATTCCCACGGAAGGCAAAAAACTCCACTAGAGAGGGGGGTGGAGAAGACCGTGAGGTGGCAGCTCCGGGATCGCCATGATGGTGCCCGGAGGCTGTTACATTTCCTTTCAACCCTGCCGTTTTGTTCATGTGATTCAACACAAGAGGTTTGATGGATAATTCCTTTTGAAGAATAAAATTGAGGCATTAGAAATTCAACTCCATTATCAGTTCTTATGACTTTTACTTTAGAATTGTGTTGAATTTCAATTAGTTTTATGAAATCAATAACATGTTTTCTAGCCTCAGATTTATGCTTCATTAAGGTTATCCATGTAAATCTACAATAATCATCTACAGCAGTCAAGAAATAAGCATGATTATGTATAGATTTAGAAGCAATAGGACCCCAAATATCAAAATGGATCAGTTCAAAGGGAAGAGATGCTTTATTCATACTAACTTTGTAATACGATTTCTTGTGTTTTGCAAGGTGACAAATGTCACAAACACCTTTATTATCTGCAGTAATAAAAGGAAAACTAGATTGTAATAAAGCCATCCTATTTTGAGATATATGTCCTAATCTAAAATGCCACAAGACTTGGTAAGGTAGGTTTGTGTGTTGTGTTCCATCTAAAGTATAAGCATGCACTTCTAGACTTGTGAGATCAAGGTAGTATAATCCTTCAAGCACATTAGCAGAACCAATCATCCTCTTAGTAAGTTGGTCCTGGATTATACATTTGGAATCAGTGAAAATCACACTACAATTTGGCATTTTACATAACTGTGAGACAGAAATTAGATTGATAGAAAAATTTGGAATACACAACACATTTGTTATAGCCAAGTGATCTGAAAATTTGACAGTTCCTGAGTGTTTAGCTAAAACTACATTACCATTTGGTAATTTTACTTTTATAGGAGTGATTTCACTGTAGGAGTGAAACCACTGGAGAGAGCTGCACATGTGATGGCTAGCCCCAGAGTCAACTATCCAATTCCCTAAGCTACATGATTTGGAAGGTTGAGAATGCATACCTTGATTCACTGATGTATGACCAGTGAAATCAACTGAGCCAACCTGATTAGAAGATGCAGAGTTTGAAGCTTGACCAGGGAATGAACTTTGAAGAAGAGTGATTAGTTGCAAAGCTTGTTCTTGAGTGATAATGTTGGAATTGTCAGCAGCAATTTGTTCATCATTTCCTCCCTCAATTTCAGCATTATTAGCTTGAGAATTCTTGCGAAAATGTGGTGGTAAACCATACTTCTTGAAACAATTTGCCACGATGTGATTATCTTTACCACAGAAAGTACAAATTCGTGCAGGATTCTTGGAAGGAAAAGAACCTTTAGACTTAGCAGCATTAAGCAAAGCTTTAGAGTCTTCAGAAGGAGAGAAATTACTCTGACGTTCATGTTGAAGAACAAGAGAAAAAACCTTATTCATTGGAGGAAGAGGATCCATGAGAAGGATCTGAGACTTCACGACGGCGAAATGCTCATTCAATCCGGTGAGAAAACGAATGATATAGAGAAGAGCATGATTGGCGCGTGCAGAACGCATCGCTTCACAAGTACACCGATTCCGGCAACTACAATTCGGCATCGGAAGGTAGATTTCGAGTTCTTCCCAAATCAATTTCAGATCGGAATAAAATTCCGTAACAGACCGAGAATCTTGTTGAAGCTCAGCCATACGAATGAGATCAGCCTGGGAAAACCTTTCTTTCAAATCATTCCAGACATCGATGGTGTTTTCCATGAACACGATCGATTGAGCAATCGATTCGGAAACCGAATTCATAATCCAAGAATGAACCAACATGTTGCAGCGATTCCAAGCACGAAACGATGGATCAAATTGATCTGCGGGAACGGGAATGGTTCCATCAACGAACTCCAATTTGAGTTTTCCACCAAGCGCACGACGCATCGAGCGTGACCACGAGTGGTAGTTGGAGCCGGTAAGCAGAGGAGTAACTTTGACGGAGGAAGGACCGTCACTAGAATGAACATAGTAGGGAGAAGAAGGATCAGAAGCTGGATCCATTGGAGCTAGACACGGTGGCATGGTCACCGGAAAAGAAAGAAACAGAAACGGTTACGGTGGTTTGAAGAAACGGTTACGGCAACGGAAAATGGATCTTAAAAGGACGAAGATACCATGTTAGAATTGTAAATCAGAGAGAATGGAAAAAGGAATTTCATTATGATGTATCAATGTGATTACATAAAATGAGAAAGTGATAGTAACCAACTATATATAGCTTTTGTTTTCTACTGTAAACAAAGCAAAGGACTATTCACTTATTGAGCTCTAACTACTCATGTGCTACTAATACATTTGCACATTAAAATGAATCTATTTAATCTTGGATCTTAACAATAAATCTTACCTAGTGCCTTCCAGATTTCTTCTATTTCTTGCTCACGTGCTTCGTCAGTTGGTGCTACATACTCACCCCCACCACCCGAGTATGAATCGTTACAATTTTCCATAAATTGGTTCAACAGCCGAGTAGCATATAAGTGTCTCGTCTTAATAATCTTTATTTTCACTGCAACCCAAAAAAGTAATGGTAACTTGAGGTAATACAAAAAATGTTAATTCTCTATAGTGCATAAGTTAAATATCCTCTATCATGCATGCATATACAGTGGCTGCAAATTAAAGCATGCATAAAGCTGGAAGGAATTAATTAAAATACATACTCAATAGTGACAATATAGGCCATTTAGACATTTCATCAAAAGTAGATACTACTTTGTCTTGTTGTTCTAATTCATCAGCATCGTATAATTCTTTTGATGTATCATCAGGTTGAGCCGCGTCCTGCTTTGATTCTTTTGATGTATCATCAGGTTGAGCCGCGTCCTGCTTTGATATAGGTCCGACCCAGATACTTGTGCAACATGTGTTATAGAAGTGAGCCTCTGATAAATAAGTGTCTAAATAAATTAGAGTAGTAACAGTAAATTAGTTGGTTCAAACTTAATATATTACATCAAAATGTAAATGCTTAGTTTTAAGTAGGGTGAAAAATGAGTCGAGTCGAGTCATTTAAGTTCGACCTTACTCATTGCCACCGCTAGTTTTAAAGCCCAACATCTCTACAAAAATTGAGGGGTGCAAAACTTAATATGTTAATTACAAAAATGAATATTATTTTATTCATTTTTTATACCTAAAAGCACCAATGAAGAGATGAGAGTGGGAGGTGAGGTGCTTGAAGATCCATGTCGCAGGGAAATTGAATTTGTTATATTTAATTAAATTGCTGCGTTTGTTTTGTTGGGTTATTCACTCTAACCCTTTGAACAAAGAATGAGGGAGATGAAGTTGAGAGAGATTTGGAAAACTATGAAAAGAATTAAAAATGATTAAGGAAAAGTAAAATTCTTATTCTTCCACAAATGTCCTTATTTGTTTATATACAATAGGTGGTTGTTTCAAATGCAAGCAACTGCATAACTACCTAAGACAAACAAAACTAACTAACTAACTGAAATACAACTGTACATGCCAGCTAGTAACTAACAACTAATTAAGTAACTGCTAACTGTCTACACAGAACAATGTTACAACATTGTATAGAACATCTGATAGAGCATCTGAGAGGTAGAGCCTCTGACTGCAAGAGCATATGAAGGACAGATATTCCAACATCTGACTCAATATTGCACGGTCTGAATTATAAAACCAATATGTTTGTGAAATACCAATGAAATTCCAATGTATTTGGGTATAAAAAAAAAAACATGGAATTCAAAGTTTTTTGGTGAGAAGAGGATCAAAATTCGGAATTCAATGTTTTTTGGTGAGAAGAGGATCAAAATTGTTGAAATCTAAAAAGAAAAATTGATGTAAATCGAATCCAGACTTTCATAAAAGAAAATGGGACCAGGTTGAGTGAGCTTGTGTTTGCACTAGAAGTGGTGGTGTTGCCATGTTGCACTTTCTCGTTTACGGAAAAAGATTCCCTGCTTAACGCAGTTACAGTATGGATCGTCCAATTGAAATGAATGGTCAGGATCATTTTGATGTATATGTATTATAGCCGTCCGATGTAAAATTAATGGACCGGATTTACTACTGCGTGTTACTGCGTTATATTTAAACTGCACCAAATCCTAGTCCCTCGTTTACAGCTATGTAATGATAGAATGAAGTAACCCTCATGTGATATGAATTAGTAATTAATTAGGATAGTTAGATTAAATAAAAGTTATAGACTTACTCTTTCAGTTAACAAATTCCTCAAAATAGCCAAAAATATAACTTTTTTATTAAAAACAATAATTATTTATTAAAAAGTTATATATTTAATACAAAATGCACAAGTTTTAATATAAATTTACCTTTTTAAATTTTTTAACATGTGCAAGTTTGCACATGATAGAAAAACCCATATAGTTCACTAATTTCAAACATTAAATAATGGTAATGAGCGGTCCAACCACATGTGCATGTGTTGTGGCAGCAGGCCTCATAAAATTGAAGGCCACTATTATTTTCTTTGCAAAATAGAAATATTAGTAAATTAAGGCGTGTAAAATTTAATACATTACAACACATTGTAAAAGTTCAATTGTCAGACCCATAATATTTTTTAGAGCGTAGTAGTATTAATAAATTAAGGGATCAAAAATTCAATTAATACATTACTTGATGTACAAATTTGCTTTAAAAAATGTTTGAATAATGACCCATCTTAAGTAGTTAGAAAATATTTTATTATCATTAATTATAACTATTTTCATGTTAATTATAAGGATGTTTTTTTTTATGCTATTTACAATTTAAATCGAGGATAATTTTTTGAAAAAAAATTGTGTTTTCTTTTAATATTATTAATGGGCGACTTTTAACACTTGTATATGGCCTCTAAAAACTCAAGACCGGCTTTAGAAATGAGAAAGTATAATAATATACGGTTCATTCGGAGATTACCTTTCTTTCCATTTTTCTTAAGCGATTCCAATTCTTCTTCTGCGTTTTTGAGTTTTAAATGAAAACCTATCAAACAAAAAATTTATAAAGAAAATTAGACACTTGTATAGATGAATTTTAACAGAAAAGTAAATTAATGTAATGTAAGTAAATTAATTTTTTTTTTGTTGATAGACGAAATGTCAAAGTCATTGGAAACTCACACACACAAAGTGGAGTGACCAATGTTTATTTTTTTTTATACGATCAAAGTTAGACATTCCTATATCCATATATGCATTTTTACATATGGTTTGTCCAAACACAGACCGAAGTTTTACAACTTTAAGGAGTAGTCTTTGATCTTTCCTTTATTTATTGTTCCCCATTATCATCCATATTATGGAGTTGTTGTACATATGTGAATTCTATTGGATTGGATTACCCCATTTACCTAAATTAATATTGGGTTTATTTGTTTCAGCTTTAAAAAAATAGATTTTTTTTGTATTTTTTAAAATAGATTTTATAAAACCGTTTTTCAAAAGAGTTTAATTGATATGCACCGACGGTGTAAAATAGTTTTACACCATCGTCCAATAAATAATCATCATTTTGCCATGTCATGTCAAGAAAGTGGGGTAAAGTGGGGTGATCTGGCGGAAAACATGGTTGGTATTGGTTAACAGTGTAAAATTATTTTACACCATCGATGCATATCAATTAAATCCTTTTCAAAATATTATAAGTTTTTTATATTTGTTTTTTCTAAATTCAAACACTAATTTTGACATTATATAACATAGACGTACATTATTGAAGAACAAAAAATAGTCAAAATCTCAACTTTTATAAAATGTTGTATTTCAAAAATGATTTTTATGAAAATCTATTTAAAATAGCTTTAAAAAAAGTGATTTTTTTGAAATTTTGATATCCAATTTTTTTCCTTCAATAAAATGATGAAATACCTAAAATAAGATTTTAAGAATAATTATTCAAACCAAATTTTCATTTGAAGCTTTTATAAAAAAAATTCTTTGTAAATGTTTTTTGCACAAAATTATATTACACTATAAGAATCTATTTTCAAAAAATCTATAACAAACGGGACCATTATCTCCGTCCATAATTATAAGATTCTTTTTTTAAGACTCATTTCAAATTTCCAAAGGCATTAAATATTTTTTTGCGCATATACCCTAATATTTTTTGGAAAAGGCAAATATTATTGAAAAACTAAGTACAAGAAGTACTTAAAAGGAAATATACATAGGTTCAAAAGAAACAAAACATAACACCACGGCAAAAGCCAACTGCTACGCGCATATACCCTAATTATAGTGCATTATTTTCTACGTTCTCTAATAAATACACTAAAAAAATTAACTCATTCTCTCTCTTAAAAGATAAAATTATAAAAGCAATATTATCAACAAATTTAATATCACAATTTCAAATGGATCTTATATTTAGCAACATAGGTAGTAGTTTTCTTCATAAGTTTTTAATTCAAATATTTTGTTTAATTATGACAATTATTCTTATATATAATATATAAGAAAAAAATTACTTTTCAAATTCATTCAAAAATTAACATATCTAGTTGATGATATAAATTATATACATCAAACGTTTAATAATTTCAAAAGATAAATTTTTTCTTATAGGAAGGATAGAAAGAAGTAATTATTATCCAATTTATTTATAAAAAATATGAGTACGATGTGTGTGTGTATTTTACTTACAGAAGTACAAAATTTCCTCCCACCATGATAGGTAATTTCCATTCTTGAAGGCTGATGTCCTTGTGGCAAGTTCTCGAAGAGGAGTAACACCTTTTTCGTTCTTCTTAGAGCTTAGACTCAAACCATAGCAATGTATTATTATATTTGCCAAATCTGTTGCACAAGACACATAGATGTATTATTGAAGATATATATAATACACACACACACTAAGAATTTTAGTAAATATTTTTTTATCAAGTTTAGATTAACTTTTATCATAGGAGAATCTCTTAATTAAAACAAGTTTATAATTTACACTATTGATTATTTTAATATGTTTAAACAGTTATGTGAAAGTATCATTTAATCTTGTGAAAGTTACCACATCAGCAATATTGTGGTCGCAATTGCGAAAACAGACCGCAATCTGAAATCATATTTTCACCTCTTTTAATCTTTGTACAAACTTATTTATTTTTACTCGAGTATAACCAGGGCCTTGGAGGCCTTGGGCAATTCGATAGAGAGATCCTTTATTGGAAAAATATAGTTAGTAGAATTAATATAATTTTGTATTAAAAAATGAATTTTTAAAAAAAATAATCTTTTATTTAAAATGTATTTTAATCAATAATAACAAAATAATCTGACATTGCAGCATATTAGTGTTATTAAAAAATTGATAGTTTTTTTTATAAAAATTGCAACTTACTTTTAGAAATTAATTCCTTATTTAAAAAAATAACAAAATGTAATCCAAATATAAAAGTGAGAACAAAGGAATAAATAAAATAAAGAGATGAAAAAGAACTAACCAAACATTTCTCTCCGAATGGCAACATGGAGTATGGTAGTGCCATATTTATCCATAACAAGTTCGAGATTTTCTTCGGTTGGTAAAGGAAAAAATTGATGCAAGTAAACAAAAGTATTTTTTTGTTGTCCTACCACTGCCCAAAAAAGTGGTGTTTGTCCTTTATTATTTCTTTCTTGAATCAAATTCTTCCTTGCTCTATTTTTTCCAATTATATATTCACACATACTTGTGAATCCTCTATATGCTGCAATGTGTAGAGGTGTAGCACCACTTTCATTCATTATTCTTAATGGATGAGTTACATTATCATCATTCGACATACGTAATGAATGTGTTTCATCATCATTCCACATACTTGTTATTACATCAACAAGGTTTTCCACAGCATCTTTCTCACCATTGCTTATTGCTACATGTAATGCTGTTCCTCTTCCCTTCACTTTTAACGTTTGATAAAATTTATCATCTTTGTAAAGATTAATCACTCTTCTCCATTCGCTTGACATTACCGAGTCCTCGAAATACCTAACTACATAAAACAAATTATTCATAACTCAAATAATGGTCTAAGTTATAATTAAAAAAATAAATGTAAGAAGAGTTTAGGCGTACGTACCATTAGAGACATTATTATGATAATAAGACATTGGCAAGTTTGAAAAACGTAGAATTAATGAAAATAAATAAGGATCGATGAGAGATAGGTAGGTAGTGTTGTAAGGAGATATAGTGCAACCTAATTCCCTTATATAGGAAGACCTATGAATCCGATACTTTCAAAAAAGAAAAATTAATATTCTCTTCCAATTATGAGTTTGAGTGTTATTTTAGTGTTAAATGAATCTTACACTCTTTTTTTATCTCTTCCAATTATGACATGAACTTTTGAAATATCCAAAATATTTAACGCATATATTTTCATTCGAACTGACATTACGTACAAAAGTCGTTTCTATTTATGCATATTTATTTTATTTTAATTTATAGAGTAGTAAATTGTAAAGGTTAAAAAAAGATTTTAGATAAAATATAATAAAGGTAGAAATAGAATAAAAAATGATAAGCTATAAGCTATAAACTCAAAAACTAATTGAAATAGCGTCTTAAAAATAAGCTATAAGCTATAAACTCGTAATGAGAAGACTTACCAAACAGAGTTTTTAGCTTATACACTATAAACTATAAGTTGGTTTATATGTCTTCCCAAATAGAGCCCATGTATTACTTTATTCTTATTTCTTTCTTTACTTTACTTAGTGAAACACACCCATATGTGACAAAATTAAAAGTGCAATATATTTGGTGTTTGGTAAAATTAAAGCTAAAGCAAAATTAAAGCTACATTCCTTGCTAAAAAAAACAAAAAATACATTCTTGCTCACTTTTGGCTTTAGCTGGGTACTGCTATTTCGTGAGAAACTTTTCTCAGCGAACAACCAAGAAATGCTATTTTTTTTTTTTTTTGACGAAAGAAATGCTATTTTTATCAAATGAATTAGTAATAATGATATGTGACACTTATTTATATTTGGAAATATTTTCACATATTGTCTATATTTTGTTTTACTTTTGGATCAGTAAAATTGATTTTAGAGATCGATCTATATTAAGATATATCTAAATATGTTTGAGTAGAATTGGTTTTATCTACCAACAATAAATTAGTCCAAGTGGTAAGGTCTCAATCCCCTTAAATATGGTGAGGGTTTGTTTCTGTCTCATGCTGTGGAGAAAATTCAATTGAGTTGAGAGAATCAACTTTGTGTCCCATAGATTTTCCACATAAATTAGTCATCGCTAATGACAGTAAAAACTTTCTACCAATATCATTGTAACCTTAAAAATATGTTAAAAATATGATTTTATATGTTTGCTAATAAATTTTCCTCTACAAATTTACCTAAATAAAATTTATTGATTGACGTTGGTTTAGTGTAATTCAGTTGATGCTTACAAATCTGTTGAGATTTGTAGGATTCTTTTTTGAATCTCTGATAATTTTTAGATCTGCTGAGATTTGCAGGTTTCTTTGTATCTGATTGACCTATGCGTGTCGGTATTGACTGTTTAGAGATGGACTGTGAGTTGAGACTTATCTGCCTAGGTTTTCACTCTACCGTTGGCCATCAATTTTTGGTTCGCGGAACTGTTTTTTGGATTCTGATGGGCCGATTAATTTTGATTCGAGATCGAGACTTAGAGTCTAGTCGCATCTTTATGGATCGGGTTGATGGTATTTTTATGTGGTCTGGAGGCTGATGAATGTCCTTCTAAGATTGAGATTAGAAGTGAACATCTTTAGGCGGTGTCTCGTTATGGCTTTATTCGTTTATATTCCGCTTATATACGGTACATTTGTTTTGTAGTTCCGTTTTTTCCGACCTTTGTTCTCGTGCAGAGGCCGGTTAATAATAATAATATATTTGCCGTTAAAAAAAATTAAATTTTCCCGACGAGTTCAATTCAAATTTTAGTTTCTCTAAACTTTTTTAGACCAATAAAAAGGGGTAATCTAAACGTCATTTGTATTGCTTCCTTTTTCAATCTAGTTTATTTCGAAACTTGTTGTGTTGTTGGATTTTTGTTGGTACTTTGTTTTATTTTAAGATTTGTTTATGTTGAAGAATGACGTTAGTATTGCTAGGGAACATGTTAAATTGAACCCAAATTAACTAATAATACATTACAACTAGGAATTTGATTTCATTGAATTATTAATCATTAATATTTAGCACATGATTTGAGTTTGTTAATCTTTTGAGTTATTTTTGTTATGTTTTGTTCAAAAATACTTCTTGTTTAAAAAAGTTGTAAATGTGCATATCACTAGGAAAAAATAATTAGCAGCCGGTATGCCAACCTGCCTACTCGTCAAGAAATAGGGCGGACTTGAATTTTTAGTTCGGACACTTGAATTGACCTACCTTATTCAAACCCATTTTTGGATGGACTTAAACGGAGTGAGTCTCCTGCTTTTGGGTTGTAATACTTGTGTGGAGAAGATGAAGAAAATGAAGTTGAAGGTGTTTATGTGTTGAATCTTTGTTGGGTTTTTTTTCCACCTATGAAGGTTTGATGATGATGGTGATCGAATATCGTTGCAGCTTTACTAGAGTGAAACAGGCCATATATGTGACAAAATTAAAAGTGCAATATATTCGGTGTTTGTTGAAATTCAAACTTAAGCAAATACAACATTCTGTTTCTGTCCTCCAAAAGAAAAAAGGAAAAACAACATTCTTGCTCACCTTTTGCTTTAGCATAGTATAAGGCTGCATATTTCAACGTGTTTCTCATTTCCTTGATGATGCTAGCCCTTATTCTATTCTTTCTTAAAGTACAATCTATTGGTCTATTGGAGCAATATTTCTTATTCATATTTGGAATGCTTTTCACATATTGTCTATCTTATATTTTAATTTTGGATCAACAAAATTGTTTTAGAGATCGATCTATATTTGATTTAGATATATTTAAATATGTAGAATTGATTTTTTCTATATAATCAATTTTAATTAAAATTTTAAGTGTTTCTTATCAAAAAAATAAATTAATTAAAGTGTTTGCTTATAATTTTTTCCAACAATTTTACCTTAATAAAATTTATTGATAGACGTCTCTCCAGTGTAACTCAGTTGATAGCTACCAGACTAATTATTGAAAGGACCAAAGTTTGAATTACAAAATTCTCATTTTTTTCACACTTATGGGAAGGGATTTGATTTCGCGTTAAATTATTAATCATTACTATTTATTACATGATATAAAGTAAGAAATACACAAAATAAAACTAACAAAGGTAAGGAAAGTGGAAGAAAGAAACCAAGAAAATTAATCCCAATCACCAACTGCATGCAAAAACACCGAGGTATCAGGTCATTCGAGAGTAAATCGATAGAAGAGAGACCATGATCAGAGAATCTGCCAACCAAGGATGATACCGCTCAAGGCTAACCCCTACATAGCTAGGGATGGCAAAACAGGTCAGACACTTCGGTTCGACCTATTTAGCCCACCGCCTAACCCGGGAAAAGTGGATTGATGACGGGGTGGGTGCGTTGGCCCGTTATGTAACAGCTCCCGAGCCCCATCTTAGCCGGGGGCTGTTACACGTTAGGTCTAACCAAATTTTATCTTGAAAAAAATATCTCTACCTATTATAAATTATAAATGACTCTTCTCTTTTTGGTGCATATTGAAAAATAGAAGATCAATTAACTTAATCTACAGTTTATAGTTTAGATTTTAATTTTAATTTTTTTTGTGTTGCCAGACTACTAGACTTTTAGCATTTTTGTGGATTTAAATGGAATTCAAGTTTGAAAGTTTCTCAACCGACCCCTGTGTTTCATTTTTACTCCCTGAATTTTCAATTTTGCCTTTGTAAAAAACTTCGGTTTTTGTTGCCTTGAAAACACATTTCGGTTTTTAAAAACCAAAATTTGCTCTGAATTTGCACTAGAAAAAATTCGTTTTTGCGAACCGAATTTTTCTGCAAGGGAAAAATTAGAACATATATTGGGGAATATAAAAGAATGGCGTGGGGTCGGTTGAGAAACTTTCTCCAAGTTTTAGTCAAAATAAAAAAAAATGGAATCCAAGTTTTATTTGTTTTGGATTAAACTGAGTATTTTCTTAATGTTTTATTGTTTCTTGATTTTATGAATCATCGATGTTTGAAGTTTTGAATGGTTGTTTTTTTTGCCACCTCATCGCTTATACAAATTTTTACCTTGTTTTTTTGTAAATTTATCAAAAAAAAATTTCTTGATGGGGCATTCCCGCCAACTCGCAATATGCCATGAAAAGGGGGTAGAATGAGATTTTCAATCCACCACCACTAGTTAGCCCGCCCCGACTCCTCTTTAGACGAGTTAATGACGGGACGGTGTGGAGCAGGTTGGACCGTTTTGCGAGTAATGGGTGCAGTAATGGGTACTTAGGTACCTAGAGGGTACGAGGTCGGGTACAAACATTGTTATTCAAGCGGATATGGATTCAGATATATAAATATTTTTTCAAATTATGGATACAGGGGTGAGTACTAGTACTATATCTAACTGATAGTAGAAAAACAACTCAAGGTTGAGACGGTAAAAAATATGCATATATTTACATCTATATTTAATTTAAAAAATATGGTCAAAGCAAGATACATGAATAATGTTATTTGATCAAACTAGTTCTTATAAAATGAGACGGATGGAGTACTTAAGTAGATGGTCAGAAGTTTAAATGATTTTTAATTTATTTACAAAATCTTATTTCAAACATCATTTAAAATTTGGTTGAAATATTTTTTAGCCCCCACTAAACAAAATTTCTTGGATCCGATAATGGACTCTTGTATCATTATGCATGAGTATTTTGCTAGTATTTATATAGTATATATGGGATGAACAATTGAAAATTCACATAATCTTTATCACACCTTATAATGATACAAATAGAGTCAAATCCCACAATTACCTCCAAACATATTAAACACACAAGAGACATTATTCAATTACAAACCAAACTGTGAGTAAAAAAAAGTACAAACCAAACTCATAAGTTTCAATCCACAAAGAAATACAATAAACCAAACACCTCTACAAATGAACACCCTTAATACTTGGTGGTGGCACCTTCTTCCAAATAACTTTTAGAAGATCAATATATAACGGTAGCTGCACAGCTGCATAGAATATGACAGGAAAGCTAAAGACAATATATAAATAGAACAATATATCATGTTTACCATATTTATCTGTGAGCACAAAGAAATGTCCAGCACAGAAAGAAATAAACATGGCAACAATGGATACAAAGAGAGAAGTTAAGCCTGCAAGAAGCTTTGTTGGCAAGTTTATAGTGAAGTCTTCGATTTGTTTTCGAGAAGTGAGTATAGAAAGGAACATGATGAGTGCAGTGCCGGAGAAGTAAAGTCCGATTAACGAAGATATAGCGAATCCTTCAAATGCAGGTTGTCCTTCTAATGCCGGTTTCCCTGAATTATCATTGCCTCCAGGGACACTGCCTGATGTTGCAAAAGAGAGACCTGCAATTAGTGCTGCTACAACTGAGCATGACTCTGCTGTGTCTCTCAACCACTCAGTGCTACTTTGTAGAAGTTCTTTGTGTTCCTCCTTAAAGATTTCGCCCGGGGTTTTCTTGTCTTTGTTGATTCTATGTTTGAAATACTCTGGTACTATTCCTTTGATATACTGTATAGTACCATTGATATTGTTAAAACATATATTTATGCAAGTTTTGTAAAGAGCGACATAAATTCATCTTAAGGACCTATTTGATAAAATTCAAACTTAAAGGATCTATCTGATACAAATGTAAAACTTAAAGGACCTATCTGATACTTAAAAAACTTAAAGGACCTATCTGATATAAACGTAAAACTTAAAGGACCTATAAATGTATTTGGCCAAATATATATTATTGCAAGTTTTGTAAAGAGTGACATAAATTCATCAGCATGTGAAAATGACTCCAATAGTAAATTTAAGATGAAAATATAAATGTACCTACCTTATACCACTTGATGTCCCACATCATTTGCATGGCAGGACCAGATATCCTCCAAGTAGTTTCTTTGTTGAGTGATGTATATGCTGCCAAGTGTAACATGGTGTTTTCATTGTTATCAACTTTTAGACATAAGCTTTGAAAGATTTTCTTGTTTGATGATAAACTTTTTTGCAACCCCTCAACAACTTGTGGTTGCCTATGCTTCACTGCCAAAAGCAATGCATTTTCATTGTTAGAGTTTCTCTCATGGATCACACTTTTCATTTTTGATTCAAGTGCACTCGTAATTTCAACTATGCCATGTTTTGCTGCAACCAAATATGTCGCGTCCTTTGTGTCAATTTTCTCTGCTGATAATTTTGTTTCAATATTCTTCATTGCCTCAAGTAATATCCCTTTCTTGTCAGATGTAATTGGTAGTTTAGAAATAAGTTCTTGCATAATTTTAGCTATGCCACTTTCCTCTGAGGTATTTTGTAACTCCCCTGCAAAACATACAATAAATGATTATTCTATTCTTGATACACACATATGGGTGGAGAGAGATCAAATTATACCGATGTAATATTACATCGCTAATGCTTTAATGAATATAAATTTTAAAAAATCTTTGTTATGCATAATTTTTTGTTGAATTTTTTTTATCTTACCTTTTTTCGGTGTACCCTTGATATCTTGTATTTCTTCCTCTCTCACTCTCCTGACATTTTCTATTTCTTCCGCATGTTCTGTGTTAAGTGGTGCTTCATCCCCACCACCACCGTATGAGTAGTAAGGATCTTTCATAAATTCTTTCAAGAGCTGATCAGCATATAAGCGCTTCTTCTTAATGATCTCTATTTTCTCTAAGTCTGCAAAATTAATTAGATTTTTTTGAACGGTAAATATATTATTAATAATAATCAGGTTTCTAGGTTTCTGCGTACAAGACGAACAAAACCAGTAAAAGAGGAACTACAAATACAAAGGCGCCGTATATAAGCGGAACACTAATGAAAATATCAAGATTGACATTGTCTAATAGATGTTCTCTAATCACATTCTTAGAAAGACACTCCTCAGCATCCAGACTACCAGAGAATACAACAAGCCAATAGGAGAAATATCAAAAATTGATAGGTTGAACGTCAATATCGGAGTTCAACCCGAGCCATTTCATTTTGCCTATGAGTTTCAAATGACTTATATTTTTCTCTTTCTACCAAAAAAACATTCTAGAGAAATTGAATTATTATACATACCCAATAGTGAAATGATAGGCCATTTGAATACAGACCGGTAACATAGATGTACTTTCTCTTTCATTTCTAATTCATCATCATCGTTCAATTGTATTGATATATCACCCGTATGATCATCTTTATCTGCAATATTAATGATAGGTCTTTAGTAGATAATAATTGTACAATGTCATTTCGAAAATTGATATATATAAAAAAAAAAAGAGTAATTAATATCCAATTTATTTAAAAAAAACATGAGAAAGTATTATAGGTCCCGTTTGTTTTGGATTTTTTTGAAAATAGATTTTGTAGTGTTAGAAAATTTTATATAAAAAAAATTTACAAAGAAATTTTTTATAAAAGCTTCAAATGAAAATTTTGTTTGAATAGTTATTCTTAAAATATTATTTTAGGTATTTCATCATTTTATTGAAAAAAAAATTGGATATCAAAATTTCAAAAAAATCACTTCTTTTTAAGCTATTTCAAATTGATTTTCATAAAAATCATTTTTGAAATACAACTTTTTATAAAAATTGAGATTTTGATTATTTTTTGTTCTTCAATAATGTACGTCTATGTTATATGATGTCAAAATTAGTGTTTGAATTTAGAAAAAACGAATATAAAAAAACTTGTAATATTTTGAAAAAAAGTTTTATAAAATCTATTTTCAAAAATACAAAGAAAAAATCTATTTTTTTAAAGCTGAAACAAACATGCCCATAATGTAATAGTCAGTTCATTGGAAGCTTACTTTTGTTTACAATCTTCTGATGAATGGATTTCAATTTAGTTGCTGCGTCCACGGGTTTAAAAGGAAAACCTTTGACACAAAAAATTTATAAAGAAAAAAAAATTAGACATTTGTATATTGATGAATTTTGACAGAAAAGTAAATACTCCAAAAGTATATATGTGATGTGGGCAATTACATACAGTAGTACAAAATTTGCATCCACCATGATAGCTGATTTCCACTCTTGAAGGCTGATGTCCTAGTGGCAAGTTCTTGAAGAGGAGTAACTCCATCTTTGTCCTTCATAAAGCAAATACTAGAACTAGCATAGCAATGCATTATTATATTTGCCAAACCTGTAGCACACATAGATTTGTCATGTTTAATTATTTTTATAGCAATGCAACACTCCCGTGACTCTTTCATTTCTCTTGTACCAAATTCAGGCATATCTCCTTAATAGAATGCAAGAAAAGGTAAGAAAACATAACATTTCACCAAACTAATCTTCTTTTATCAATGGGAGGATATGGGCGGCAAGCTAGCTAGCTCTCAACTGGAAAGGATGGATTCATGAGAAATTCAAAAATAAATTAGGTTAGTTGAGACAAAGTGTGTAAGCTAAAGAGTGAAAGTGGGTTAGGGGTTAAAGACCGTTGGGCAGTGAATCTGGCATTGCTTGATAAATGGAGATGGTGTTTAATTTCAAGAGGTGTAGCACTACAAGAATGCCCTGCATTGCCCACGAAATATTTGGTAGGTAAAGTGGGTATTTTCGTAGGAAATGTAAGATTTCCTCTGACATTTCTGACAAACAAGTTTGTAGGTAAAACGCTCACTATTCCGACAAGAATACCTACGAACTTTGTAGGAAACGTGTTTGTGTCAGCCGCAGCAGGGGGTGTCAGCGTGACTCAGCACATTACCTACGAATTTTCGTAGGAAACGTATATGTGTCAGCTGCTACTTCTGTCAACATGTGGTTTGTCAGGCACATTACCTACGCAATTTCGTAGGAAATGTAATTTGTATTAAAAAAAATAAAAAACTAATAGTCTTAGCATAATATAATTAACAAATTTTAATTGAAAATGAAAAGAAAATTACTCCCTCCGTCCCATATTATAAGGGAAAAATACTCTTTTTTTTGTCCCAAATTATAAGGGAAAAAACAACTTTCAAGAATGTTTTTTACTTATTCTTATAAAATTAAATGCAAATTGCATTTAATTTTTTCTCTCTCTCCTTTTCTCAATAAACAACAATCAATCAAATTTGTTTTTACATCTTCCCATGCAACTTATTTCAAGAAAAACCCACAAAATCATATTTCAAATTCTCACGTTTTGGTTTTCTTAATAAGTGTGTTTTTTTTCCCTTATAATATGGGACGGGGGGAGTAATTTGTAATAATTGCGCCAAAACGAAATTCAAATTTTCAGAACGAAAATTAAATTTTGCGCCCAAAAAATTCAAAACGAAATGTTGCATAATTCTTTGCAAGATATGACCCTCTATTTCCCTCCCCTCATCTTGGAGGGAGGCTTGAATGTCTTAGGACGGTCTCAAGCTGGTGGAGGAATGTGTCTATACTAGGCGGTCCCTTGGATGCTATTTCAAATTGGTTTTCAGAGGAGGTCATTAGAAAAGTTGATAATGAGCTCACAGCGTTTCCTTCTAATTTGATCCTTGGGTGGGGGAAACCCCTCAAATTAAGGAGTCAGTTTCAAAGGCTCTTTCTATTGTCAACCCAAAGTGCTAGTAAGGTGGGGGAGATGGATAGTTGGGTTGAAGAACAATGAGTTTGGGATTTAAGGTGGAGTATAAATCTCTTTGTGTGGGAGCTTAATTTATTGGACAATCTTCTTGAAATTTTGGACGGCTCACTGATCTCAGTTAGTAACCAATTTTTTTTAAGGGAATGCAAAAAAAGGTAAGAAACCACCAAACTAATCTTCTTTTATCAATGGGAGGATATTGGCGGAAAGCTAGCTCTCAACTGGAAATGACCATTTAGGATTCACGAGAAATTCGAAAATATATGGATGGGATGTGTAACGACCCGATTTTCCTTTATTCGTTATTTGTATACATGTTTATATTTATGTGGCTTATTATTATTATTTCGTTTTGTGGCGATTAATTAATTAGCGAGAGTATTAGTTAATTAATCGAGTTTATGAGAATTTACGCGTGTTGGGCCGTGTTAGTGGGCTTTTGGGCTTTTTGACTAATGGGCTTTAGTTGGTAAAATGGGGAGAGCTATATATATGGAAGTTAGAGAGAGAGAGTCACATTTTGTGACAATTTGGGAGAAAGAAGAGAGAAGGAAGAGAAGAGGAGAGCTAGGGCATGAGATCTTGAAGATTTCAAGAGCAAATCCGATGATTCATCGATCTAAGGTAAGAGAGTTAGTTTTCATAATCGCGAGTGACTCGAGAAAGGGGAGAATGTCAATTTCTCCGAACCCAAACTATCTCCACTCATTTTCGTGGGCTTTTTGGGATGATTTTTCATAACCAAAATGAAATCAAATGTTCATAACATGTTTAATATATTTTTAACTAATAGTATGAACAATTTTAATGGATAAAAATAGGTATTTGTAGATGTTTGTAGAGATTTTGTGAAGTTTATGAGTTTTTGAATAAATATGAAAATCTCTTACTTTTTTGTATGAAATGATATGGATCTATGAATCTAAGTGTACTTTCATGTTTATGTATATGTTATACACTTGAAAACAACATCTTTTGGGATCTGGAACATGTAAAATGGGGTTTTTGGGTGAATTTTATGCTTAAACCCGATAGCATAGCACCCAAGTCTGTGTAAGGTCGCTGGGCGAGCCTTGTAGCAAGTTCTAGCGACCGTGCATGTTTTTGAGGTCGCCGGGCGACCAATACCTTCGCTGGGCGAGCTGGCTCGCTAGTGGTCGTCATTTGACCCATTTTTGCCTGTTTCAGCTCGCTAGTTGGTCGCTGAGCGACCATACCAGAACAGAGTATTGTTTAAACAATGTTTAATCATGTTTAAACAATGTTTAATAATGTTTAAAGTGCAATTACTTGTTTATAACATGGATTAATTGTATGTTTAAGAATTGTTGATGATGTTTGATTTAGGATGGTTGAAGTTAAGTTTTATTAATTAATAACAAATGTTAAGGATGTTTTAATTAATAATGATTTGTTAATGTTAATGAATGTTATATGAGAAGATAATTATTAATAATAATAATAATTATGATGTTTAAATGATATTAGATTTATAGTATTCTAATAAAGTTGTGATATCGAATTATGTTATTCGATAAAGTGGAATATTAGATTATTGTATCTAATTTATGAAGAGTGGTTTAAAGCTATTAATTGTGTATGTGGATTCATGAGCATGTATACATGTAAGATTAATGAGTAGAGTCCGCCATGACTATAATCTGAATGATGTAGAGTCCGTCATGACTATAATCTGAGCATGAGTGATTGCATATAGATGATGCATTAGAGACATGCCATTAAGTGTTGCATTAGAGATGCATTTAGGCTAGGTGTAAATATTTGGTATTTGGTAATTGATCATTCCTTTGGATGCCTAATGATTTACTATTTGTACTTGTTAAGTGAATGTGCAATGTTTGTATTTGAGAATCTCCCTTATATTTGAATAAGTGTGATTCATATTTTGATTTGGTATGTTAATTATATATAAAACATGATTTGGATTATATACCTTATGTTAATGAGATTTAAATGTATAGTATTCGATGTACTTACATTTATGTTTGGATTGTTTTGCTAACTCTCTGTTTTGTGTACTTCTGGACCATTGGGTGGTCCAGGTTTACAGGTTATGTGCTTATTTGATGCCCAAGTGTTTGGTGAAGTTTCGCTCTGAGTGTGACACAGGGAAAGGGTTATAGTCAATGTATAGAGTCTATTTGACTCATTGTATTTACTTGGGAAAAATGTATCTTTTTATAAAAGGATTTTGTAGACGATATTTAGGCTAATTAATCAATTAGTTAAGTATGTTGAAGTTTGTAATACCTTGACCAAACCTTTTATAAATAAATTGTGATTTTTCCATTGCGTATTTTGAAAAGATTTTTTAATAAAGGTAGAAATATTTAAGTAACGGGTTTGGGTGTTATAGGATGGTGTGGGGGAGGAGGTCTTTCACCAAGACGGGTAAGGGGGGCACAAATATCCACCCCGAACTTGTCCACCATCTAATGTTTGAAAGAGTATTATGTTATTAACAAGAGTGTGAGTAGGCATGACAATAAAATTGATACCTGCGGGTATCTGCTCGCCCGCCCCGTCCCGATTTTGACGGGGGTAAACCCGAGTTTATTGAGTTTGGGTTTTCCCTTATTACCACATTGCACAAAAAAATCAATTACCACTACTCAAACATGTTATAAATAGAATGGTAGTTATGTCAATGTCATTTAATTAATTAAAGAAAATAATTAATTGAAGTGAGAAAGTCATGTGTCTTTCAAGTAACTTCATTTGTCCGATAAATCAAGTGTTCCATGTTAAGTCATGTGTCCTTTTTAAAATAAAGTGGGTGTAAATTAGCAAAATTTGTGCAAATTAAGGAACATTTTTAATGAAAGTTACACAATTATCCCTCAAATTACTAATTTTAAATAATAAATATAAATGTTTTTTTGTTCAAAGTGAAAAAATGTACCTTGCTAACTTAGATGTTCATATTTTTAGGTGGGTTAAATTCATCCTAAGTTTATATGAAAATAAGGCGGAATGGAATACATGAAACCCTATGAGAAGAGAAGAATAAATAAAGTAAAAAATTAAAGAGATGAAAAAACAACTAACCGAACATATCTCTTCGAATGGCATAATGGAGAATGGTAGTGCCATTATTATCCATAACAATATTGACATCATCTTTGGCAAATTGATATAGATAAACAAAAGTTTTTTTTCTATGTCCTAACACAGCCCATAAAAGTGGTGTTTCTCCATTATCATTTTTTTTTCTAACCAAATTCTTCCTTTCACCATTTTTTCCAATTATACATTCACACATACTTGTGAATCCTCTTAATGCTGCAATGTGAAGAGGAGTACCACATCTTTCATTCCACATACTTAATGGATGAGTTTCATCATCAGCATCTTCTTCATCACTCCACATACTTAGTATTGCACTTACAAGCTCTTTCACAACTTTTTTCTCACCATTGCTTACTGCTACATGTAATGCTGTTGCTCTTTTCTTGACTTTTAACGTGTGATAAAATTTATCTTTTTCGTAAAATTCAATAACTTCTTTCCAGCTATCTGTCAATACAAGCTCCTCGAAATATTCAACTGTACAAAAGAAATTAGTATTAATAATAATAATTTTAAGGGTCATGTTAACATGTGGCCTAAGGGCTAGAGCTGTCAAATTAGGGGGCCAAACACATTTGGGTCCTATCCCAATATGAAGGGGGCCCAAATATGAAAAGTATAAATAGGCCCCCTTTTATAAGGGTCCCAAATATGTTAAGCCCCCTAAATAAAAAGTAGGCCCTAAGGCCTAAAATGAGCTCCAAGTTTTCAATTTTTCTTCGAAAATGAAATAGTTCAGAATTTTTTCTCGAACCAAATTTCTAAATTTTTTTTGCAAAAAAGTTCCGGAATTTTTTTCGAAAAAAATTCTTATGGCAAAAAAGCACTGGAGTTTTCTCGAAATATGTCTCGGAAACCTTTTGAAAAAAATCCTCTAAAATTTTTCGAGGAAAAAGTTTTGGATTATCTCGAGAAAAATGTTTCGGAAAGTTTTCGAGAAAAAAGTTCTAGATTTATCTCGAGAAAAAAGCTCCGGAAAGTTTTCGGGAAAAAACCTCGAAATTTTTTCGAGAAAAATTTCTGGAGTTATCTCGAGAAAAATGTTTCGGAAAAAATCTTCGAATGAAAAAAATGTTTCGGGAAAAAAATCATCGAAATTTTTTCGAGAAAAAAGTTCTTAGTTATCTCGAGAAAAATGTTTCGGAAAGTTTTCAGAAAAAAATCTTCGAATTTTTTTCGAGAAAAAAAATGCTTCGGGGAAAATCATCAAAATATTTTCGAGAAAAAAGTTCTTAGTTATCTTGAGAAAAATATTTCGGGAAAAAATCTTCGAACTTTTTTCGAGAAAAAAAAAATTTCAGAAAGTTTTCGGGAAAAAATCATCGAAATTTTTTCGAGAAAAAAAAGTTCTTAAGTTTTTGAACAACACTTATATATTTTTACTTTATTTTTAAATTTTTGTGGGCCAATAATGAGCCTCATAAGGGGGCCAAGATTCAAACTAAATAATATGGGGCTAGGCTTAAAAAAAATAGAAGCAAATCTACTAAAGGGGGCCTAATATTTTGGGGCTTATAAGGGGGCCAAAAAATGTGGCTTTTAATATGGGGCCTATTTGACAGCTCTACTAAAGGCACATGTTAAGATACCTTAAAATAGAAATTGTGCATTTAATGATGCAAGAAATTTAATGCTGGAGAGATAAGATGCACAACTAATTTCAATAAATACTTTCTAAATTTAGTTCCTTAACATGTGCCCTTAGTGCACATGTTAACATTCTCCTTTTAGTAATCGTACAAAGAAAGTGTACAAAGAAAAGAATGTCTGCATTATTTCAAGTTACTCTTCAGGATCATATAAGTAGAATAGAATGAAGAATTACTAGTATATATATTTTAATTATGATTATGGTAATGACTAATAATCGATAATAAATAAACAAAATTAATCCATATGAAAAGACCTAGAACGACATTTATTTTGAAATAAATCATATAGATGAATTACTTTTGATAATTGATATCTTATATTTTTTTTTAAACCATATGGCTGCTCATCCTCTCGAACTAGCTACGGGAAAGGATTCCCTACAATTAAATTGACCCTTAATTTAAATGCATTATATCTCCTCTTTCTAATATTAAACATTTATTTTGAATGGTTGGGATTGCACTGGACCTCCTGTCAATGGAGAGGATCCAATCCCGACTAGCTACTGATTATCGCCTTGGTAAAATAAACTATTATCTCACCGACTAGGGAATTAGATCACCTTCTGCCAGCATGAGTGCAACCGAGTGATTTTGTGAGTGAGGAGAGAGAAATGGAATTAAAATTTCAGAAATTAAGATGAGAGAGAGAAAAATGACGAGAGAGATAGATACATAAAGGGTAGTGGAGACGGCAGGAGGAAAATGCAACAACAGAGGATCCAGATCCACCTACTAGCTAATTAAAGAATGGTAGAGAAGACCACAATTCAATCCCCCGCAAATACAATCGAGATGAGCTGAAACCACTTAATGTCAGAACTGACCCCGAAGTAGATTAAACTGGTGGGAAAAGCAACAAAAAAAAAAGGAGAATGTTAACATATGCCCTTCTTAAGGGCACATGTTAAGAATACAAATGTGTAAAAATTTATTGCAACTTGTGTATTTCTACTTGAACATTAAATGTTTTGTATTATTAAATACAAAATTTCTACTTTTATTTAAGTAACTTAACATATGCCCTTAGGGCACATGTTAACATGACCCTTACTAAAATATCATTTCATTTACTTTAATATTTATTACATTACATTTACATTTTTATTGGAACTATATATGCACTTATAATAGGATAAGTTTTTTTATAAACCAACAACATCAAGACATCAAAAAGGATATTAGACATCCAAACTATATATGCAACAACTATCGCATTACATTTGTATCTGACTTTTGCATATATTTGATGTTAAAATATTATGATAACTTTTGCGTATAAATAAGATCGGAGAAAATATGCTAAAATGGCAATTACTTTGCAAGAGATGAAGTATTTTTGTCATTTTTTCTTTGACAGAAATAGTTTTGATGATATCTACTATTAGAGAACGGTATTGGAATATAAAATTTTAAATAATGGTCGAATTATAAAAAATAACATAATAATATAAAGAGAGTTTTGGCATACCATCGATATGATCCTCATAATAAGACATATGGTAAGTTTGAAAGGATCAATGAGAGATAGATAGTGTTGTAATAAGAAGATGCAGTGCAACCTAATTAATCCCTTTATATAACAAAATCTATGAATCCGATACTTTCATAAAAGAAAAATTGATATTCTCTTCCAATTTTGAGTTTGAGTGTTATTTTAGTGTTAAAAGAATCTTACACACCCTCTTTTCACCTTATTATTTTTTTTGTTTAATTGTACTTTTGATTTAAATGTAATATTGGAAAGATCGAAAACTTTGATTTTTAAATTACACAAAACTGTGAGAGTTTGAGTTTGGATACGGGTAAAAATATTAACCTAAAAATTAATATTGACATTATGAGTTGAATTAGACCTTACAGACTATTTTTTTATTAGACCTCATTTACTTTTATAAACACATTTTATAATTTTCACATATATTAAGAAAAACAATGAGTGTATCTTACTAACAAAAAGTATTATGAATAGTGATATATATATATATATATATATATATATATATATATATATATATATATATATATATATATATATATATATATATATATATATTGGGATAATATTTCATAAATAAAATAAAATATTGTCATTAATTAAATATCTTGTAAAATAAAGTTACACATAGAGGTGAGGTGACCTATAGAGGTGTAGGGTTGATCATTCCACCCTTCCCTTTTTTATGGTAGGTAAATGGGTTGAATCGTGAATGTTTTTTTATTAAAATATTATTAATTTAAGGGTGTTGCTAACGAGTGTTTCTTGGATATTCTTTAAACATTCCATTTAAATAAATTTTTTATTTCTAGAGTTAAATACTACAATTTTCAATGCGTTGATTTTACATATTTTCATAAAAAATTCAATAAAAACTTACTATTTAAGGTCTATCCCCAGGGGCGGAGCCACCTATGGGCTCGGCAGGGCCGCGGCCCGCCCCGACATTTTTTATTTTTAATAGGTATATATCAATATTCTTATAGGTAGTATACTATATATATAAATAGCACCGCAATATTTCACAACATATTCATATGGCCAAGTGGTTGAATTGGAGCTTATGCTTCTATTTTGTCTTGTGTTCGAATCTTGTTGGGGGCAATGTTCTTTTTTTTAATATACAGCCACTGCCACTACAAGAATGCAGAGGAATTTTTATTTGGTCACAAACCAATTTTTTTTTTATTTAGCACACTTACATAAGTAAAAAAAATTAAATGAAACATGACTATGTGATTGTGAGTGTGTGCCTGAATATTTTTTCTTAGGTTTATGCTCAACTAAGTATTTCTCAAGAATGTAATGGTCATATACACACATAGCAATGATTAAATTATATGATTTATATTTTAATGGGTAAAAAATTCAATTTTATCACAATCCTTCCCAATATTTTGGGCTAGCTCCGCCACTGTCTATCCCGAAAACACTAATTAGCATTTGCCTTAATTTAAAACTTCACAAAAATAGTGTAAAACCAAGTGAAAATTAGGTCTTTAAAGAAACAAAAATACGAAACTAATGAGTCCATCAAAAGTATGAAAGTTTTCAATCAAACATTCATGTTTCATAAACTACCGTAAAATGTTTACTTATAATTAGTCTAAACTAAATCCCTTAATTATAGGGAATAAAATAAACAAATCTAAATATATTTTCTCAACAAATATAATATAAACATTAAACCTATTTTATATTCTAACACTCCCCCTCAAGCTATTTAGCTTGCTACAAAATAAACCCTGAAAATAAATTAAATTCTTTTATAGCGCCAACGAGAGCAGCAACCAAGTCATCAGTAGAGCAGCGGCCGAAGCATGAATCCATAACAAATTATATAAAAATACCCGCGGATTGAAGTATCACAAACGGGGACGAGATTAAAGGTAACGGGACCCGCGGATTAAAGAAGCACAAACGGGTAACAGGATTAAAGGTAACGGGGACCGCGGATTAAAGAATCACAAACGGGTAACAGGATTAAAGTTAGCGGGGACCCGCTGATTAAAGAATCACAAACGGGTAACAGGATTAATTAAAGGTAACGGGGACCCGCGGATTAAAGAATCACAAACGGGTAACGGTTGTTAAAGGTAACAGGGATTCATGAAAAAGTGGCATCTGGGCTGCATGGGTCAGGGTAACAAAAGGGGTAAAGCAAAGTTAAGTAGTAAATATGAACGAAAAGGGTTAACAAAATAAAAGGGTGGAACAAAATAAAAAGAAGGCTTAATTACACTTTTGGTTCCTTATCTTTATTTTAGGTTTCAAGTTGGTACCTTATCTTTTAAAAGTTTCAAGTTGGTACCTTATCTTTTCAGCAGGTTTCAAGTTGGTACATTCCGTCAATTTTTTAACTATTACCGTTAAATTTGGACACGTGTCATTGATTTATAGGTCCAAAATAATTGCCACATGTCCAAATTTAATTGTAATAGTTAAAAAATTGACGGAAGGTACCAACTTGAAACCTGCAGAAAAGATAAGGTACCAACTTGAAACTTTTAAAAGATAAGGTACCAACTTGAAACCTAAAATAAATATAAGGTATCAAATGTGTAATTAAACCTAAAAAGAATGACGGCTAGGGTTTATATGAACAAAGTTAAGTAAAGCAGCGGAATTATGTTTCAAGGTGGATACCATGGCAATAATATGTTTACATTATTTGCATTATTTACATAATAAAACAGTACGATGACCTTGGATAACCAAGTGAACTACTTTAAATCTAAACTAAATCCCTTAATTATAGGGAATAAAATAAACAAATCTAAATATATTTTCTCAACAAATATAATATAAACATTAAACCTATTTTATATTCTAATACAACTTATAAATAAAAAATGGAAAATACTAATGAGTGTCGTCGAGTACTCTTTTATCTTTATGAATTTTATTTTATTTTGCATTGAAAGGTGTAAAGTCAATGCATTGAAAATTGAAACGTTTAATTCGTTTTTTAGGGTTACCATGATATTGGTACGAAGTTTCCACCACTGGTAATGATGACTAATCTCCATAGGGGAACATTTGGGTCGCACAAAAGGTGGGTTCTTCATCCCAACTGAATTTTCTCTCCATACGCATGAGCTAAGAATCGAACCCCTAACCACATGCTTAAGGGGACCAAGACCCTTACCACATGGACCAATTCATTGTCGGTATCCTTAAAGAGTGCCCCGAAGTCACTCGTTAGCAAGACCCATAAAAAATAAGTGTAAAAGAATAGGTCTTTTTTAACTTAGACTCAACGAACCAATCTGTCACGTACGTTCCGCATTTTAATAGAGTAAGCTGAACAATCAAACTGATATTATTAGCGAATTCAAAATCTCAATTCAACTATTAAAAATCATAAGTTAAACAGGGATTTTGATCCTCCCCTTTTTTTCTTTCCAATTTCCTCTTTAGATAGATAAATTAAAAATAAACAAGTGATGGTGCGAAAGAATAAATAATAAAAGAGAAATACACATAATAAAAACAAAGAAAAATAGAGGGGAAAAAAAGGATCCAAATCCGTTATACCGAACGATCAAATGTGTCTAAAATTAGCCGGTCCTAATTTTTTTAGAGAGGTAAGCTCTTCCTTCTCTCTAAGTTTGTTCATCTTTTTTCATCGAAAATTGGTGGTTTTGGGTCTTTTTTGACCCGAAATCACCCTTGTGCATCTCTTTTATTTACATGTCCGTAGTGGAATCTATTTCTCAATTGTATTTCACTACTGATATTCATATATATCAGTAGTAGAATCCTATAACCAAATGTCTTTTTTCTACTAGTGAGATTTTCTTTTGTGTTTTTGTGTGTGATTTGGTCGTCTCAGTGCGACGTTGTTTGATATTCCGTCTTGGTGCGGTGTTTGTTTGTTATCCCGTCTTGTTGTGCGGTGTTCGTTTGATTGAATCGGCAGATCAACTTCGATCAACTACTAATTCACACAGTGATTAAGTTCGTCAACGATGCAGATCCGGAGACATAGGTATTTCGGTTACTTTGATTTTATCACATTATTTGTAAGCATGAGTAAGCCGATTTATGCTATTAACTTGGATGTTGTGAGCTTGTTCGCAGATTCATCCTTTTCGTTTTTAGCGATATTGAATTTGTACTTGAATCTGATGTACTCTACCGATTTAAATGAATGAATATCTTTGATTTTGTCAAAAAAAATGCGTCTAAAATTGTGTATTACTTTATTCTTATTACTTTCTTTACTTTTGGTTTTCATCGTTGCAGCTTTACTAAGTGAAAGAGACCACATATACATGTGTGTCAAAATTAAAAGTTCAATATATTCGGTGTTTGGTGAAATTCAAGCTTAAGCAAAAGCTACATATTCTTTGCTCCAAAAAATAAAAAACTACATTCTTGGTCACCTTTTTGGCTTTAGCCTAATATAAGGCTTCCTATTTCATCGTGCATGTTTCTCATTTCCTTAGCCCTTTTACTATTCTTTCTTAAAGTACAATCCATTGGTCTATTTGGTAAAGGTTTCACATATATATTTAATTTAGATATATACTTAAATATGCTTGAGTAGAATTTATTTTATCTATATTAACAATTCTAATTTGAATGTTGAATCTAAAATTTTACGTTTTTGCTTATAATGAGATAAAACTAAATTGAATAAAACCAAAATCTGTAATAAATAGAATAAGATAATGTAGAAATACAAAAAACATCAATATTTATTAAGATAGTTAGTGTTTGTTGGTGTTAGTTAATTAGTTAGAAATTAGTTATAGTTGGTTACTCAATTAGTTAGTTAATTGAGTCCTATAAATAGAATATTAATGTACACATTTTATCATTTTTTATCAATCAAATATGAACTCTCATAAACTTTTACCTCATGAGCATGACTATCCTCTCTTTATATCTTACTAGACACTGACCCGTGCTATCGCACGGGTTTTGTGGATTATCATATATGATATAAAAAGAAACATAACAAAAATTGCAAAATAAAAGTTCCAGAAATAAAATGAATTCAAACGATATTGATGTATTGATGATAAAAATGATAATATTCAGTACATTTATATTTAGGTAAATAGGTTACAAAATAACTATTAAACATTACGAAAAACTTGTTTATAAACAACATTTCCAGTTTCATCTGTATCTTCTCCTTTTTCGTCGGTTATCAATATCTTCAAGTCTTTCCTTGATGTTACTCTTGACACTGCAACATAGAGTTGACCATGGGAGAAAATTGATTGTGGAAGATATACACCAACATGTTTAAGTGACTGACCCTGACGTTAGAAATAATATAAAACCATTGATGTAGCTCTATCCTAACAACTTAAGCTTTTGAGATAATCAGTTATTTAATATGGTATCAGAGCTACATCAATGGTTTTATATTATTTCTAACACCTGACTCTTGTTGATAGTCATAGCAAATGAAACAACCAATGTAAATTGCCTAAGTTGAAACTTAAAAGGATTCTTTTATTTGAAGGAGTTAATGATAACCTAGGAATAAAAACTTTTTCACCAATATTGCTGCTGGATATCACTCTACCTTCAATGACATATGTTCCCAATTTTGTAACTATCAACCTTGTGCCATTGCATAAGCCCAAAGATTGTTCAATGTTTCTGAGCAACATTATCGGTGCTCCAACTTTTAATCTCAGCTTGTGATTCGGAATTCCAAAAGCACTGATGGTATTTAAGAATTCAGGTATATGAATATCATCTGGTGTGTCAACATTTGATTTGGAATGACACGGAGAATCATAACTCAAATAAGTTGTTTCTTCTCCGCGAATTAAAGTCAACGCGTAATCATTGACTGCATCAACAATTGTATTTTTAGGAGCTAATATAGCTCTATCTTGAAAAAAAAAGATGCATAATTCATGTTGCGCAATAGATCTGGATAAGTGCTCTGAACAATAGATGAAAGTGGATCACCTAAGTTATGAATTAAAAGATCATGTGGTATCTGTATTGTGATATCAGCGTCATTAGATTGTCCAATACTATTTCCATCACCAATACCCAAAATTCACTCTGAAAAATTATTTCTCTCTTCAACGTCAGAATCTGAACTTTGTCCAATACTTTCATATAAAAATTAGTATTTCTTGTATAGTTTCATATAAAAATCTTGAAAATAAAATTAAAAACGAAAATATAAAATGGAACAAAGCAAAAAGAAAGATTTAAAAAAATATATATCATTATAATTACGTGTTGGGAAAAAATAATCACAATGATTTGAAAAATATAAATAATTATAATTATATGTTATAAATAATTATAATTAGGAATATAAAGACGTAGTTATATATTGGTGTATGCAAAATATATCAAATAAATTCAAATGATGTAATGACAATTGAGGTAAGTAATTGTGAGAGGACATGAGTTTAAATCCTGTTGAGGATATATTTTAACATTTTTAATTACATGAGAGTCAAATTAGGGTTAATTGGAGACTTAACTCCTTTTATATTTATAATGATGTGTATGATCTATGGCACTATGATCTTATTGTAGGTCCACAATCTAATGAGAAACATTCCATCCTTTCTCAAAAGAAAAGAAACTATCACTTGACCCAAAAAAAAAAAAAGGAAAAGAAACTATCAAGATTCAAGATTTGATAATGTTACTATCCTTAGCTTACCGCTTCAATCCTTATTTATTTTGTTATAACCAAAGCTGAGACGGTAAAATTTAACGTAACGTTGTTTAAAAAATGATAGAAATATATAATATGAGAACTGGTGGTCAATATAAAGAGAGGAATAAGCTATATATATATATATATATATATATATATATATATATATATATATATATATATATATATGATAAATTTTGATAAATTGCTGTTTTACGTAGGAACAACAAATAATTAGTTTAAGTGGTAACAAATTTAGGATCATTATTCAGGAGTATTTTTCTAGTATGTATAGTATGGGAATGGGATGCACCAATTGAAAATTCATATATCTTTATCACAATATATAATGATACAAACATAGGCAAATCCCACAATACATTCATATAGTACTCTAAACATATTAAACACACAAGAGACATTATTCAATTACAAACCAAACTCATAAGTAAAAAAAAGGTACAAACCAAACTCATAATTTTCAATCCACACTAAGCAATACAATAAAGCAAATTAAACACCCCCTACAAATGAATACCCTTAATACTTGGGGGTGGCACCTTTTTGCAAATAACTTTAACAAGTTCAATATATAACGGAAGCTGTATAATTCCATAGAATATGACAGGAATGCTAAAAACAATTAATAAATAGAACAAGATAGCATGTCTCCCATATTTATCTGTGATTACAAAGAAATGTCCAGCACAGAATGAAATAAACATGGCAACAATCGATATGAAGAGAGTTGTTAAGCTTGCAAGAAGCTTGGTATAATATCGAAGTCGTTGATTTGCTTTCGAGAAGTGAGTATAGAAAGGAACATGATGAGTGCAGTGCCGGAGGAGTAAAGTCCGATTAACGAAGATATAGCGAATCCTTCAAATGCAGGCTCTCCTTCTAATGCTGGTTTTCCTGAATCCTTATTGCCTCCAGGGACATTGCCTGGTGTTGCAAAGGAGAGACCTGCAATGAGTGCTGCTACAACTGAGCATGACTCTGCTGTATCTTTCAACCAGTCAAGGCTTTTTTCTAGAAGGTTTTCGTGTTCCTCCTTAAAGATTTCACCTGGGGTTTCGTGTTCCTCCTTAAAAGTGGGTCCCACTAATGAGTGGATTTCACAAATCTTCTATTGTGTCTATCTATCTCCTAAATGGAGAATAAATGGAAGAGTAGCAAATGGAATGAATCTAAACTCATTATGCACGAGTATTTTGCAAGTATGTATGGTATATGCTGTTAAATATGCTTGGGACTTCAAACATGCTCCAACAACACAACTACATATTCAACACATATCCACCCGGCTATGATACCATATTAAATATGTTTGGGATCTCAGCCCAATGTTCTCAAAACAGGCTGCCCGGCCCGTTTCGGGCCAGCCAGGTCAGGCTTCGCGGGCTTCATCGGACCGGATAAAACCGGATAAAAAACGGGCTACAAAAAGTAGTGTCCGAGTATGGCCCGACACAGGTTGTTGGGCTTTCGGGCCAGCCCATTTTATTAAAAAAAAATTACTCTTAGTGCTCAAACTCAACATTATAAAGAACTAAAGAAGCCTATGTACGGTTGTGTTGTGCATACCCAAATTGGACATTCAAATTAATATAAACCATAGTAGATCACATGAGAAATCACTAAAAAAAACTTATTTTTTTATCATGAAGGAGTACAGAGTAATCAATACAACAAGTAACAAAATAATCAAGCCATATGATCAAACCAGTGGCGGATCCACTGCCCAGCATGCCTGGGCACGTGTCCAGGCTCGGCCAAAATTAATTTTGGTGTTCTTGAGAATTTTGGTTCGAAATTTAAAAATTAAACATATATTGAAAAAAAATAAGGTTAGATTCGTGTTCAGTGCGAAAAATCAAGTGAAATAGTATACACGTTTTCCCGTTTTGACATCCGGTTAGAAATCCGGCGGTGAAACCACCGTGCCGAAGTTGCAGAAAGGTGGTCGGACGAAGGAAAGAAGATGAAGATTCATCTTCAACCTTCAGGTTTAAAACGTGATCGTTGGATCTACCACGCAGGATCTAAAGGTACATACCTGATTTGGATTTTTTAAATCATGGTCATCTGATAGATCAGAAGGCTCCTATCGGAGAGCTGTATCACGCGCCATAGATCAGCACCACGCCGCTGAATCAGGTTTATTTGTTTGGTTTTCGGCAGAACTGGGCTTGGTCCGAGTTCCTTTTTTTCTTGCTTTTCAGTACACCCAATTTCAATTCCGCACCCTCTGTGACTCTTTTTTTAACTCTAATTATTGGTTAACCAATTAAGTGCTTATTTAAATAAGTACTTATTTAAGTTATTTTAATTAATTAAGTGCTTATTCAATTAAGTGTTTAAGTGATTAAGTGATTAAGTGCTTAAACTAGTGTTTATTAATCAAGTACTTACTTAATTAAGTACTCATCAAGCTTATTTAAATAAGTGGTTATTCACATAAGTGCTTATTCACATAAGTACTTATTAAGAGTTTTTTCTTATTTATTTTATTCATAACTTTAATAATGTTACATACTTACTAATATAATTTTTAATTTTTTTAATTCTTTTGGGCATGCGGGCCGCATGTGGCCCATCCGGGCTAGCCCATATTTTAAACGGACTTTATTGGACCAGGCTAAAAAAGCCCGAAAAACAATCGGAAATTTGCTCTTTAGGCCCCCTATGGTACTCTTAAGCCCCTCAAAAATCCAAAAATACCCCTAATTTTTTGGATTTTGGATGGTTTGGCAGTTACAATCCGAAAACGCTTAATTTCGGATTGTAACTGCCGAAATATAAGAAAAAATTGAAAATAAAAAACAATTTCGGCACGTAAAATCCGAAATTAGTTCATTTTGGCACCTACGTGCCAAACTTAACTAATTTCGGCACCTACGTGCCAAACTTAACTAATTTTGGCACCTACATGCTAGAATTAGTTAAGTTTGGCACTTAGCACGTAGGTGCCAAAATGAATTAATTTCGGATTTTACGTGCCGAAATATATAAAAAGTTGAAAAAAAAGACATTTCGGCACCTACATTCCGAAATTACAATTTTTTTTGAAAAAAAATCATTTCGAAACGTAAGTTCCGAAACTAAATAGGGGTAATTTGGTCAAGTCGGAGGGCTTTAGAGCAACATAGGGGGGCTTAAAAAGCAAATTTCAAACAATTGAGCTAGAATTTTAAGGCCCAAGCCCGGAAAAGCCCATATAGTGAAGCTAGCCCATTTTAACAGCTCTATCTCAACCCCAAAAGTTAACTCATATGGTGAAGTTGTCCTTACATATTTATACACTTCATATATTGAAAACATAAGCAATATATCGAACTTCAAACATATTCCAACAACACATCTACATATTTAACACGCGATATGTATTGCACCAATTGAAAATTCATATCATCTTTATCACATCTTAATTATACAGAGTCAAAATCCCACGATACATTCCTATAGTACTCCAAACATATTAAACACAAGAGACATTATTTAATTACAAACCAAACTCATAAGTTTCAATCCACAAAGCAATCACCTCTACAAATGAACACCCTTAACACTTGGTGGTGGCACCTTCTTCCAAATAACTTTTAGAAGATCAATATATAACGGTAGCTGCACAGCTGCATAGAATATGACAGGAAAGCTAAAGACAATATATAAATAGAACAATATATCATGTTTACCATATTTATCTGTGAGCACAAAGAAATGTCCAGCACAGAAAGAAATAAACATGGCAACAATGGATACAAAGAGAGAAGTTAAGCCTGCAAGAAGCTTTGTTGGCAAGTTTATAGTGAAGTCTTCGATTTGTTTTCGAGAAGTGAGTATAGAAAGGAACATGATGAGTGCAGTGCCGGAGAAGTAAAGTCCGATTAACGAAGATATAGCGAATCCTTCAAATGCAGGTTGTCCTTCTAATGCTGGTTTCCCTGAATTATCATTGCCTCCAGGGACACTGCCTGATGTTGCAAAAGAGAGACCTGCAATTAGTGCTGCTACAACCGAGCATGACTGTGCTGTGTCTCTCAACCACTCAGTGCTACTTTGTAGAAGTTCTTTGTGTTCCTCCTTAAAGATTTCACCCGGGGTTTTCTTGTCTTTGTTGATTCTATGTTTGAAATACTCTGGTACTATTCCTTTGATATACTGTATAGTACCATTGATATTGTTAAAACATATATTTATGCAATTTACCTACCATAAATGACCTATAAATGTATTTAGCCAAATATATATTAATGCAAGTTTTGTAAAGAGTGACATAAATTCATCAAAATGTGAAAATGACTCCAATAGTAAATTTAAGATGAAAATATAAATGTACCTACCTTATACCACTTGATGTCCCACATCATTTGCATGGCAGGACCAGATATCCTCCAAGTAGTTTCTTTGTTGAGTGATGTATATGCTGCCAAGTGTAACATGGTGTTTTCATTGTTATCAACTTTTAGACATAAGCTTTGAAAGATTTTCTTGTTTGATGATAAACTTTTTTGCAACCCCTCAACAACTTGTGGTTGCCTATGCTTCACTGCCAAAAGCAATGCATTTTCATTGTTAGAGTTTCTCTCATGGATCACACTTTTCATTTTAGATTCAAGTGCACTCGTAATTTCAACTATGCCATGTTTTGCTGCAACCAAATATGTTGTGTCCTTTGTTTCAGTTTTCTCTACTGATAATTTTGTTTCAATATTATTCACCGCTTCAAGTAATATCTCTTTCTTGTCAGATGTAACTGGTAGTTTAGATATAAGCTCTTGCATAGTTTTAGGTATGCCACTTTCCTCTGAGGTATTTTGCAACTCCCCTGCAAACATACAATAAATGATTATTCTATTCTTGATATTTTTTCCGTGAATTAAGTGTATTATTAAGACAATTAAGTGACCGGTAAAGGGGTGAGATGAATAGCTCATCTGGTTAAACTAGTTGAGCTAAAGGCTAAGACGTTGTGACCGGTAGACATCAAGTGACTCTTATCCAACGGGGATTGATCAAATTATACCAATGTAGCATTTAAATAATGTTACACCGCTCAATAATACTTTAATGAATACAAATTTTATAACATTCACTATTGGATTGAAAACTTATATCATATAGATTATTGCAGCCCATCAAGATTAATGAATATGCATTTTTATTGAACACTATTAATCTTAACATATTTCAAAAACATATCAAATGATTTTAGATTTTCTTTAAAACTGAATATGAATGATCAATATGATATAAAATTTCAATCCAACGGTAGTTTTGAAAAGTTTGTATTCGTTAAAAGGTTATTTAGCGGTGTAACAAGACTCAATTGTTACACCGATATAATTCGATCTCTCTATTATATTTATATATAAAGGGGAAAATCATATACAATAGAGTGAGTCAGACTCTATCCTATGAAATCAAAGGAAAAGAAAGACAAAAGAAAAGAAAAATATCCTAACAAGGAGTACAACTAGAAATTTCATCCGGAGATGATTAGGATTCGAACATGAAACCTCTGCATATATAATATAATATCCTATCAATTGAGCTAAATTTATGGGGCGGAGTACAACTTGAGTTTTACAAAATGATAGCTAATTTTTATTTACTTGCTCTATGTCATATATATATATATATATATATATATATATACACACCTTTATTATTTTACAAAATGGACAATTTCTTTTGTGTTTTTTATAAGATATTTTCTAACTTAAATGATATTTATATATTGGGATTTGCTAACTTAGACCAACCTAAAAACATGAAGGTCTAAGTTAGCAAGGTGCACCTTTTCACTTTGGACAAACAAATCATTCATATTTATTATTTAAAACTAGTAACTTGAGGGATAATTTTGTAACTTTCATTTAAAATGTTCCTTAATTTGCACTCACTTTGCTAATTTACACCCACTTTATTTTAAAAAAGGGACACATGACTTAACATGGAACACTTGATAAATCAAGCAACTTCCTCAAGCAACTTGAATGAAAGTTAGCAAATCAAGTGTCCCTCTATCCGATAAATCAAGTGTCCCCATATATATATTTCAAGCAACTTCTTAACTTAGACCTTCATGTTTTTAGATAGGTTTATGGAAGCAAACTCCAATAAGTATATAGTGGATGTTAATGACTTGTGAGAGATGCACATTACCTTACCTTAGTTAAGAGAGAAATGTTACCTTTTTTTGGTGTACCCTTGATATCTTGTATTTCTTCCTCTCTCACTCTCCTGACATTTTCTATTTCTTCCGCATGTTCTGTGTTAAGTGGTGCTTCATCCCCACCACCACCGTATGAGTAGTAAGGATCTTTCATAAATTCTTTCAAGAGTTGATCAGCATATAAGCGCTTCTTCTTAATGATCTCTATTTTATCTAAGTCTGCAGAATTAATTAAGTGAGTACATGAAACAAAAAAGTAATGGTGACTTATTATGTAGTAAAAAAAATGTTAATTCTATAGGCCATAAGTAATTATTACTATTATTTTTCAAGTAATTATTACTATTTCTTTTGACGAAATCCATAAGTAAAATAGTATTGTTCTACCATAAATACTAGGGATGGCAGGAAAACTCAAATTCAGGAGATCCACCCGAACCCAAACTCAAGTCAACGGGCGAAATCCAAGTTGACTGGGTTTGAGTGTGGGTTTGGGAGGAATTAACGCAAATTAAAGCATGCATAAAGTTGGGAGGAATTTGTCCACAAATTTTAACTCAATTAGCATAAATTTCAAAATTGTTGGGTCGAACGTCAAGACAGGAATTCAAATCCAAGGTCATTTCAATTTACTATGAGTTTCAAATGATTTATATTTTTAATTCTACCAACAAAAAAAAATTCGAGAGGAATTTGAATTAGTATACTAACCCAATAGTGAAATGATAGGCCATCTGAATACAGACCGATAACATAAGCGTACGTTCTTTTCTCTTTCTAATTCATCATCATCGTTTAATTCTTTTGATATATCCACAATATGATCATCTTTATTTGCAATATGATCATCTTTATCTGCAATATTATATAATTAATTAATTACATCTTCCTCGGACAGAATTTTAACTTCATCCTTAAAGATAATCATAAGGTTAGTCTATTGTTGCCAATAAATTTACACCTAGTAGATATCTATTACTCCTTCCGTCTCAAATAAATAATATATATATCATCATATTCACAGTAAGATGGATATGGATTCCCTACAGTCTCATAGTCACTGCAAGTAAGCCTTAGTCATCCATTTTATTTATATCTTTTGTTTATTTGAATATAGTTTAACCATTCAAAAAAAATCAAGTATTCTGTCTAATTATTACATCTATTCTTATGTATAAGAAAAAAATTAGTGTACTTTTTGATAAATCTAAAAGATAAACTTTTTTTTATATGAAGGAGTAAAAAAAAGAACATGAGTACTATTAATAATATAGTTCACTAATTTCAAAACATTAAATAATGGCAATAACAAGGTATTCTAATAGCCGGTTATTGGAAGCTTACCTTTCTTTACAATCTTCTGAAGGTGGAGTTTTAATGGAAAACCTTTGAAACAAAAAATTTATAAAGAAAATTAGACTTGTATCGATGAATTTTAACATAAAAGTAAATTAATGTTTATTTTTTTATAACGATAAAATTTGGATATTTGTATATAAATTTAAAAGATGATATAAATTATATATATCAATTGGTTAATAAATTTTAAAAATAAATTTTTTCTTATATCAAGGATTAGAAAGAAATAATTATTATCCAATTTATTTTTAAAAGGACAAAACTTACATGCATTTCTTACTTTTCCTTTCACAAAGAGGTGGTTTTTTTTATTAAAAATAATTTTCTTTTATTTTTTCAAAATGAAAAAACACAAATAACCACCTCTTTATAAGTGAAAAAGTAAGAAATGCATGTATGTAAATGCACGTAAGTTTTGTCCTCGTTAAAAAACATGTGTGTGTATGTGTTACTTACAGTAGTACAAAATTTGCCCACACCATGATAGCTGATTACCACTCTCGAAGGCTGATGTCCTAGTGGCAAGTTCTTCAAGAGGAGTAATACCATCTTTGTCCTTCATAAAGCTAATACTAGAACTAGCATAGCAATACATTATTATATATGCCAAATCTGTTGCACAAGACACATAGATGTATTTATTGAAGATATATATACTACACACTAAGAATTGTTTAATTATTTTTATAGCAATGCAAGACTCCCATGATTCTCCTACTCTTATTTCATTTCTCTTATACCAAATTCAGGCATATCTCCTTAATAGATTGCTAGTATAAGTTAGTGACCAATTTTTTTAAGGGAATGCAAGAAAAGGTATGCAAACATAACATTTCACCAAACTAGTCTTGTTTTATCAATGGGAGACATATGGATGGGATGCTGTGGTGGAGGAGGTCCTTGACCAAGACTGTAAAAGTGTGTTTGATTTATTTCCAGTCCTATGGGGCTGGTTATTTTCCACAAGTAGTACATGAATGATACCATCCCTATAGGCAAGATGAATGGTGAAAATTTTTGGACTTTTTTTTTTGACAAAAAAAATTTTGGACTTTAAAGACAACTCTTCACTATTTTGAACTTGCCTCTAGTTTACGGGTGATTTTTTGAAAAGTAGTGTTACGAGGGTCAATGTGCAAAATTCAATTTTGAATGTGGTAAAGTTTTTTCTTAATTGTAGGATTGACCCACTTGAATTTAGGTATCATGGTCGTCCAGAAGATGCCTTGTAAAGTTTAGAAGAATATATTATACTATTAATTTGAATGTTATGAGTTTGTTTGCAGATTTATCTTTTATGTTTTTATAGTGAATATGTGATTGCATTTGATATACTCTATCGAGAATGAATATCATTTTATTTTCTTCAAAAAATAATTAAAATTACTTTGCTACACATAAAAATTGCTTTATGTTTTTTATTCTTATTTAGACAAAAAAGAAAGTCTAATATTAAAAAAAAATTGAGAAGAAAAGAAAAAATAAAGTAAATAATTAAAGAGATGAAAAAGAACTAACCGAACATATATCTGCGAATGGCATAATGGAGGATGGTTGTGCCATTATTATCCATAACAATATTGACATCTTCTTTGGCAAATTGATATAAATAAACGAAAGTTTTTTTCCTATGTCCTAGCACAGCCCAAAAAAGTGGTGTTTGTCCATCATCATTTTTCTCTCTAATCAAATCCTTCCTTTCACCATTTTTTCCAATTATACATTCACACATACTTGTGAATCCTCTATATGCTGCAATGTGAAGAGGTGTACCACCTCTTTCATTCCACATACTTAATGGATGAGTTTCAACATCATTCCACATACTTAGTATTACATCTACAAGCTCATTCACAGCCTTTTTCTCACCATTGCTTACTGCTACATGTAATGCTGATCCTCTTTTCTTGACTTTTAACGTGTGATAAAATTTATCTTTTTTGTAACATTCAACAACGTGGTCCCAGTTGTCTGTCAATACAAGTTCCTCGAAATATGCAACTGCATAAAAGAAATTATTAATAACAGAAATTATTAATACAAAATATACAAGTTTTGCAATATAAGTTTACTATTTTAAATTTCTTAACATGTATAAGTTTGCACATGATAGAAAAATCTTTATTAATAACAGTGGCCGGAGTATATTAAATTGTAATTAAATTAATTACATTTTCTGTAATAAATATAATGAATCTTTGATTAGCTAGTTGGTGAGATAATATCTTACCAAGGTGATGATCAATAGCTGATCCAAGAGGATAATCAACCACACGGTTTAAAAAAGATATAAGATGTCAGTTATCAAAAGTATTTTGTCGAAATGATTTATTTCAAAATAAATGTGGTTTTAGATCTTTTTATATGGATTAATTTTGTTTATTTACTATCGATTATTAGTTATGCCGACAGGAATAATCTGACACGTGGTTTCAAAGTTTAGCAAAGATTTGGGAATCGTGGGCTACATCCAAAGTGATAGATTTTTCTTGGTAGCTCCTTCAGGATAGGGTGACTACGCATCAGAATCTTCTCAGTCGGAGCGTTTTAGTGAGGTCAAGCGACTCTTCTTGCGTGTTTTGTGGGGCGGCTAGTGAGTCTGTTGATCATCTTTTTGTTACTTGCAACCAGATATCTCCAGTTTGGTATCATATTTCTCGGTGGTTAGGGAGAGAGTTTATCTCCCCTCGAGGGATTCTCCAGTTATTTGAGTCATTCCTTGGGTTGGGGGTGGGGTGCCGTGTGTTGTGCGTCTAGGGTTGACGTTAGTGTGACATGTTGTTGTGTGGGCTATCTGGACCTCCCGGAATGAGTGTATCTTTGTCGGAGGGTCTTCTTCGATCGAGAAGTTTGTGGATAGGGTCAAACTCATCTCCTGAAAATGGTTTCTAGGTAAAAATCCTACGAGCTTTTGTTCTTTTTATGAATGGGATTTGCATCCTCTCCTGTGTTGGGTTTGATAAGGGGTGGTTGGGTTGTCTTATCTGGTTCTTTCGGGGGCCCAGGTGAGAGGTCACTATCGGGGTGTTTTTGTCACTGTTCTCATATTCCCTCTTATCCTTTAGGATCTTCTGTGGAGATTTTTGAGATGGCTTCGGTGACAATGTGTATCTGTTGGTGTTCTTTTCTTTTGTATTTTTCTACTGTGTTTTTTCTAGTTCTCCCTCTTTAGACTAAAATCTTGTTATTTTTTTTTCTCATTTATATATATACACATATTTGCCATCAAAAAAAAAAAGTAACTTCATCTGCTGATATATTAATTTAGAGATAGATTTTGAAAAATAACAATTAATGTCATATTGTATTGAAAAAGTTAAACACACATTCTTAGATCATATCATTTACTATAATAATTATTACATTACATTTATATTGGAACTATAGCTATATATGCACTTATCTTAGATAAATAATAGGATAAAAAAAATTATAAAGCAAGCACATCAAGACATCAAAAAAGATATTAGACATATAAACCATATATGCAATTATCACATTACATTTGTATTTGACGTTTTGCATATATTTGATGTTAAATATTATGATAATTTTTGCGTATAAATAAGACGGAAGAAAATATGATAAAATGGCAATTATTTGAAGTATTTTTAATTTGACCTTTTTTCTTTGACATAAATATTTTTTATATCTACTATATTAGGGAATGCTATAGGAATATAAAACTTCAAATCATGGTCGAATTATAAAAAATAACGTAATAAATATAAAGAGGATTTAGACATACCATCGGTATTATCGTGATAATAAGACATGTGGCAAGTTTGAAAAACGTAGAATGAAAATGAGAAGTATAAGCATCAATGAGATATAGGTAGTGCATCCAAATTCCCTTATATTAGAAAATCTATGAAATTTTCTTCCAATTATTAGTTTGAGTGTTATACTGTTAAAAGAATCTTACACTCTCTTTTCACCTTTGTTTTTTAATTTAATTTAATCGTACTTTTGCTTTAATTAAATGTAATATATCATATAGGTTCCACCATTTCGAAAATGAATATCACTTAAAGTGATGGTGAATTTTACCGAATAAAAGATAGATTGTTTGAATTGGAGTGTTAATATTGACATTATGAATTAAATTAGACCTTACAGACTTTTTTTTTATTGGACCTCGTTCACTTTTATAAACGTATTTATAATTTTCACATATATTAAGAAAAACAAGATTTTTTTTCTTTTTATTCGACCCCATTCACTTTTATAAGTACATTTTACAATTTTCACATTGGTTAGAAAAAACATGGAGTGCATTTTATGTATTAATAGTTCCGTTAATAAAAACATTATAATATACAACATTGTATACAGACCACTCATGTAAATGGGGTCCATCGCATAAAATTAAATCAAAATATATAAAAAAATTAAATCAAAATATTGAAACTTCAGGGTCCACTGCATAAAATAACTATACCAATTTGATTTATAAAATTAGCCATTTAAATGGAAATTTTGTATACAAACCACATTGTATCAAATTGGGAACTAAACAACAAAAGAAAATAGCTTTATTTATAGAATAAGAGTAATTGCACTCACTTGAATTTAAATATGGATTGCACTGAACCAAATATCTCTTCCTTTGCAATCAGCATATCATCCTGGTTGATTGTCACAAATACAATTAAAAACATTAGGAATTGTGTTTTCATAATCCTTTGAAAAGATAAGAATTTAACTATAGACAAGCGTACTCGTGCGCGCACACACACCTGAACATTTGAGAACACAACATCCTTTGCTGTCAAGCCTTTCTCCTCCGGTTTCAAGTGTAGCACCATTTTCAACACCAGATCTAATATACTTCAGTATTTTCTCAAATTGCTTTGAATCAATCTGGTTGTATGAATCATATCAGACATTTCAAAAGACACATGCATTAAGATTAAGATCTAACATGAGAATATCAAAATAGCAGCAATGTAGTATTATTGGTTTCTTTCTATGCATTTTAATCTGTGAAGCCTAAAGTATATTTAATTTCTGGTACTTACTCAATTATTAGGAACCTTATTTCTTTCTTTACTTTTGGTTTTCATCGTTGCAGCTTTACTGAGTGAAAGATCCCATATATATTCGGTATCAAAATTTTATGTTATATTCGGTGTTTGGTGAAATTCAAGCTTAAACAAAAGCTACATATTCTTTGCTCCAAAAAAACTACATTCTTGGTCACCTTTTGGCTTTAGCCTAATATAAAAGTACTGTAGACATTTTATTCAGATAGAATTTGGAAAATAACAAATAATGTCACATTGCAAAAGTAAAATTCACGTGTAAGACCATCTCCAACAGTAGTACATATTCTTAGAATCGGTACTTATTATGTATTACCATTAGAGTAATACATATTTGAGTAAACAATAGGTATTGATTTTCAAATAAGCATCATCTCTTACTTTTATTAAAATACACATTTGGGATCCACCTTAGTTTTTATTAAAATATTTTTTTTATGGGACCGCTTACTTTTATGAATTATTAAATGTTAGAAAATCTAAGAACTTGACATTGTTAATTTCTTTGATCTTTTGCATTTTCTGCATAATGAAAAGTTACAGTTTACAAAGAATTAGGGATCTATAAATGGAGATCCAAGACTCTATCTAGCTGGCAGTGCCAGCTCAGCTAGTTCTAACTGACTCAGTGCCGACTCAGCAGTTTCTAACTAACTTTATGCCAAGTCATCATTGACTTGGTCAAACCTCTAACAAACTATTGTTTAGTTACATAACCAAATGTTACACCTAATTACACTTCTAAGGCAAGATTACATATACTCTAATATCCCCCCCCTCAAACACAAGGGGTTCCCTGATGAGGAAATACTTTGAGTTTGGACCTGATAGTTGCATAGTTGGAAGGAGAAGAGGTATTGTTAGTGGATCTGCTAGTTGATCACTTGCAGGGACATGAAGTACTTGCAGTTGCTTTGATAATACCTTTTCTCTGACAAAGTGGATGTCTAGTTCAATATGTTTGGTTCTTGCATGAAGAACTGGATTGTGTGCAAGAGACACAGCAATGAGGTTATCACATAGTAGTGTAGGAGTGAGGAAAGAGACTTTAAGTTCATGGAGAAGTGACTGTATCCATAACAAGTCAGCAGTGGTGTTAGCCATGCTTCTATACTCTGCCTCTGTGCTTGACCTGGCTACTAAAGGCTGCTTTTTAGAGCCCCATGAGATTAGATTTGAGCCGAAATATATGCATGATCCTGATGTAGACCTTCTGTCATCTTGGTCAGTAGCCCAATCAGCATCACTGTATGCTCTAAGAGAGAAGTGAGAGTTTGTAGAAGAGGGTTGTAGCAGAAGACCATGACCTGAAGTCCCTTTTAGATACCTTGGGATTCTCTTAACAGCTTTCCAATGTGTTTCAAGGGGATTGGCCATAAACTGACACACTTTATTTACACTGAATGTTATGTCTGGTCGAGTTAGAGTGGCATATTGAAGGGCCCCAACTGTGGATCTGTAAAGAGATGGATCACTCATGGCATCTGTGCCAAACTTGCTAAGTCTGCAGTAGCTGACCATAGGAGAGCCAATAGGCTTGCAATTGTCCATGTTTGTTTTACTAAGTAGATCTCTGATGTACTTGGACTGATTTAATAAGAGACCACCTGAAGGCATGTGATGTACTTCAATGCCCAAGAAATAGTCCACTTCTCCTTGTTGTTTGAGAGCAAACTGGATATTAAGTTTGTGAATGACATCTTGAACCAGCTGAGGTGCAGAGCCTGGGATGAGTATATCATCTACATATATGAGGACATAAGTACAAGCTCCTTGTTGGTGATGTACTAAGAGGGAGGGATCACATTTGCTTGCAACAAACCCCATTTTTAGTAGAGCTTGAGTTAATCTTTCATACCATGCTCGTGGAGCTTGTTTCAACCCATAGAGTGATTTGTGGAGTTTACAAACTAGAGACTTGTCAGATGCTTCAAACCCAGCAGGTTGTGTCATGTAAACTTCTTCTTGCAGTAAGCCATTGAGAAAGACATTATTCACATCAATTTGTTGAACAGTCCACTTATAAGTGACATCTAAAGTGAGGATGATTCTGATTGTGACAGGTTTTACCACAGGAGAGAAGGTTTCAGTGAAGTCAAACCCAGGGGTTTGAAGGAAACCTTTAACCACCAAGCGTGCTTTGTACTTGTTGACTGTACCATCAGGATTTTCCTATCTTCTGAATATCCACTTGCAGCTTATGGCTTTTCTGTGAAGTGGTAGAGGTACAAGAGATCATGTGTTGTTGTCCATTAAATCTTTGTACTCACTTTGCATTGCTTTTAACCATTTAGGATCAGATAGGGCATGTTTTACAGATGTGGGTTCCAGATTAGCTGTGAATGCTTTTGGTTAAATGTTACCAGTTTTACCTCTTGTGACCATAGAGTGTTTGTTGTGATGACTGTTGGATTCTAATGATGTGATGGGTTGAGATATTTGGGAGTTAATTTGAGTGACAGTTAAGGGTACATTTTGGTGTGTCACAGTAAAGGGTATATGTGTGGGTTGAGTCGGTGAATTTGTAGTGAGTGTGGGTATGTGAGAGAAGTTTCCAGAGTTACTGCAGTCAGTAGAAGAATTAGGAAATATAGAGTCATAAGGGAATTGAGACTCATGAAAGATGACATCCTTAGACACATAAATTCTGCCATGTTCATCAAGACATTTATGACCTTTGTGTTGGGGAGACACACCAAGATAGACACAAGGGCTAGATCTAAGTTGAAGTTTGTGTTTGTTGTAAAGTCTTAGATGTGGAAAACAGAGACAGCCAAAAACTTTGACTTGAGAGTACTCAGGTTGAGTTTTGAATAGAGCATGGTGAGGGGATTTGAATGAGGACAAGGCACTGGTTGGTAGCTTGTTTATTAGATAAACTGCTTGAGTGAAGCTATGATCCCAGAATTTAAGGGGCAGATGTGGTTGGGCGAAAAGTGTGAGTCCCATTTCCACTGTATGTCTATGTTTTCTCTCCACTGTTCCATTTTGATGGAAGGTGTGGGGGCATGTGAGCCTATGGTATATTCCCAGAGTGTTTAGCAAGGAGGTAAATGGTCTAAACTCTCCGCCCCCCCCCCCCCCCCCCCCACAAATCAGATTGCAGAGCTTTTATAGTGGCTTGAAACTGATTTTGGATTAAGGCTAGAAACTATGTGAATGCTTTCAAGGCATAAGACTTTTGTTTTAGAAAGTAAATCCATGTGTATTTGGTGTAGGTATCCACAAAAGTGATATAATCATTGTATCCATAATAAGAGACAAGACGAGCAGGTCCCCATAGGTCACAGTGGATAACTTCAAAGGGTTTAGTGTAAATACTTATGGATAGAGGTGCATAAAGTCTGTGGGACTTGCCAACACAGCAAAAGGTACAAGATTCAACTTTAATTATATTGGAACTAGGGATTTTACACCAATTCAAAACAGTTTGTACAGCTTTATTGTGAACATGGCCTAGCCTTAAATTTCATTTGTACATTTCACTATCTGTTTGTCCAGTGGACAAACTGTTATTACAGTGAGCAATATTATTCAAAGCAGAAAACTGACTAGAACTAGAGCCAGTGGATTTACTAAAGGAAAACACAGGAAATTTGCTAGCTAGATGTTCAGTGGACAAAGCACTGTTACACTGAACAGGATTATTCAAAGCAGTAAATTAACTAGAACTAGAGCGTGTAGCTTTATTGTAGGCATGACTATGACTTTACTGAGTCTTGGAGTTGATATCTGTGGTGGAAATAAACTGGAATGACTTGAATTTGTACAAGCCATCAGATCCAACTGTGCCCTCAAGTAGGATTTGCTTAGAATCCTGAGATTTAACATAGCAAGAATGAGGATGAAATTCAAATATGACATTGTTATCCTGGGCAAATTTACTAACAGATAACAAATTCTTAGAAATGTTAGGCACATGCAGTAATTCATTCAGTTTTAACTGTACACTAGGGTTGTTAGGTGAATAAAACTTTGAATAGCCTAAAGATTGTATTGACACACCTTGGCCATTTCCCATAGTGACTTGATCATGTCCTTGATAAGGCATACGATAGACAAGATTGTTTGGATTGTATGTTAGATGATGTGAGGCTCCTGAGTCTGGATACCATGAGGCAGTGGACAAGGTGTCCATGTCAGGCATGGGGGAGTAGTGTTGAGGTATGGCTAGGTGTGCTGTGGGACGTGGGTAAGGGTTGAAGTGTGATGGTCTTGAGGATTGTCCAGCATTGTAACCACGAGCATAAGATTTAGCAGGGGAAGGATCATACCTGTGCCAGCAGATCAGGCCATCATGGTTTGGCTTACCACATATTTGACATTGAATTTTGTCACCAATGGGCGCAGATTGAGCTTTTCCACGTCCTCTGCCTCTTCCTTTGCCACGCCTTCTACCACAACTTGCAGTGACATAGTAGTGTTCAGTACCAGACTCTTGATCTTCAGAATCCCCATTAGCATTGTTGGAGTTTGAATCCACCTTAGCAATATGTGCTGATACACTTGGATTTGTTAATTCTTGCTTGAATTTGTCAAACAGTGCTTCTTGAAGCAATAGCAGAGCTTCAACATCTTCCACTGTTGGTGTATCAAATCTATTGTAGACCATCATCACAAAGGAGTTGAACTCTTCTAGTAGGCCTTCAAGAATTGCATCTACCTGTTCTCGATCAGTAACAACGTCTCCAACCGCAATTAACGAATTAACTATCGATTTGATGCGAAGAAGATACTCATTCACAGATCTACCAAGTTTCTTGGTGTTCTTGAGTTCAGACCTTAATTGACGCGCTCTTGATTTAAGAACCGAATTGAAGTACTTATGAATTGTATCCCATACCTCATGAGCGTGTTTGCATTGAAGAACACTGATCACGGTCGTTTCGTGATCAAATGATATTTTAAGTTAAGAGTAGTACAAGGTAGTTAACCTTGGTCGTCTCCCAAAGACTCAATTAGTATTCAACAATTATTCGAATAATTAAACTGTAATTTGGGGGTTTTCGATATATGAAACGGAATATAAAAATTCGTGAAGTTTGATAAATAGTGAGACAATCAATCCATTGGTTTCGTCTAACTTCGTTCATTATCTATCATAGGTTCATGGCAAAAGAATAATTTCATTTCAGTTTCTATCCTTGATTGATCATAAAACTAACTAATCAAGCGTCAATTAGTTTTATACGAATTCGGATTGTTTAAAAAGCTTATAACAATATTTTTGAATTGACCATGACAAAACAAACAAGCGTCACAGAATCACGATCAATGTTACAAAAAAACGTGAATTCAATCAATCCTATAACAAGCGTATAGACTCTGTAAATTCCTAAACGAATTAAATTAAACAAGCGGCAACTTAATTCGAATAACCTCGTAAACTTGCAAACCGAAATACATACAATTAAGCATCAATGAAAAACGAATTGCAAGTTATAAAGTAAAGGAGACAGCGAAATTTACAGAGAAAGAAATAGAAACATGAATTGAAATTGCATTAGAATCAAACCTCAAGATAATGAATCAAAGTTTCTTAAATCAACGGATTGATCTAGGGTATTAGTTCTCCATTCAAAGAGTGACGGCTAGTTCTTTTCAATTTTCGTGAATGAGTGTGTAACCCTGACCTAGGTCAGATTTTCGGTTTTTATAAGCAAGCAAAACGGGCCACAAAACAATTGGGCCGAAAAATATAAGTTATGCTGAAAATAATTAAATCTTTGTAAGTCTGAAACATGACGAGTAAATATGACTCATTTGCGCTCCAAATTGGCTTTCGGCTTCAACATGAAAGTTGTAGTTCTTTCTCTTAACTTTCCAACGCATCTTCCCGCACCTCAATTCAATATTCGTAGCTCAAGTTATGGTCTGCACAATGAGAATGTGTCAAATTATTGTTTATTACGAAAATAAATAGCAAAACATAAATAATAGCAAAACTGGACTCTAAAGTCTAAACACAAAACATGATAAAAATACCAAAATAGCAGGAGAAGTCATAAAATTGTCATAGCATAGAGTGATTAAAAAGTGCATTAAAATGCACTGATCAAACACGTGGAAGGACTCCATCGGAGATGGTTGAGAGAAGCCATGTGAAGAGTGATTGGTCTTTGAACAACCACTTCTGATACTCATCAGAGGTTTTTCCATCCAATCGATCCGCCACCGAAGCATATTGTAACGGAATTTCAGGGTTGACGACGAACCTGTGAAGATTGTGCGCTGTAATCACGCCATTGACTTGTTGATTCCACAAAAGGAAGTTGTTTTCGTCTAATTTGATGGTGAGGGAATGTGTGAGACCTGATTTGGATGATTCTTTGGCCGTATTTGGAAGGTGCGTTTCGGTTGAATCTTTGATCGGAGTTCGTCGTTCATTTGCAGCGCCATGGATGACGGTGGAGGAGCTACGAATTGATGCGGAAGCAAAAAAAATTGAACCCTAATGGCTCATTGATACCATGTTAGAAAATCTGAGAACTTGACATTGTTAATTTCTTTGATCTTTTGCATTTTCTGCATAAGGAGAAGTTATAGTTTACAAAGACTTAGGTATTATTTTATTTTTTTGAACAAGCAAAAATGAAATTATATTAACACCAATAAGACATTTTTCCTAGCACAAGACGAGCCAGTCAGAGTCTTAATAGTTTACAAGTAGCAAATGAGAAATAAGAGTTTAGTCAATGTCAAGCAAACCAAAGGGCTCGACCACCATATATGAGAGTTTAGGCCAATATTACTATCGTAAGCCTTCATCCAAGATAGAGAATGCAACTTAACCTTATTATTAAAAAATAATAAATGAGTGATGTGTACATATAAGACTCGGTTAAATACTAAAATTTGAGAAGCTTCATTGTAGATGCTCTAACAGGCTAATGCTACGGTGGACCACCTTCACAAGTGGTCCACAGTGGACAAGTGATATAATGTATACGAATTTTACAAAAAAAAATTATTGGATTGAAATTTATATCATATAGATTATCCATTAAAAAATTTAGAAAAATTGAAAATCATTTGATATGTTATTGAGACCCATCAAGATTACGGTATTTAATAAACCGTTAATCTTGATGGGTCTCAAAAACATATCAAATTATTTTCAATTTTTCTAATTTTTTTTATGGATGATCTATATGATATAAACTTTCAATCCAACAGTGAATTTTATAAAATTCGTATTTGTTATAGTGTTATTTATGACTGATCCACCATGAATCACTTGATGAACTAGTCCGTATTAAAATTTGTCTTCTAACATATACTTCTTTTTATGGTGGCATTTAGCGTGGTCCAGTAAACAAATTGTTCACCATGGTGAAGTTGGGAATTTACTTACACGTGGAGCTTCTTAACCATTACCGTAGTTTAGATTTATATTTTTTAATTATGGTTAGTATATTTACTCTAACTCTAAGAGTGTGTTTGAACGAGGGAATATTTTGATGTAATGTAATATTTTGAGATGATTCAAATGATTTGAGGTGAATTTCATTGTTTAGATGATAATTTGAAGAATTTTAAAAATGATGGAATTATTTTAGAAAGTATTTTGTTCAAGATAAATTTAGATAATTTCAAATAACACATAAAACCTAAGAATTTTAAATTTCTTCATTATTGTAATTTTTCAAATTTTGTATTTTGGTCCTCAAATTTACAAAAAATTTCAAATTGACTCCAATTAATTTCCAAAAAATGCAAATTGACCCTCAAATTTTTTGAAATTATAATTTGACACCTCACTTTTTTGAAATTGCAAATTGACCCCAAATTTCAAAAATTTCAAATTTGACAAATTTATATTGCCCTAAAATGATGACAATGAATTTTTTATTACTCCATCCAAAGTCCAAACAAAAGAATTGAGAAATGAAAGTAATTTAATTGAATCATTTGAATTAGCTAGAATTTTAAATTCTTTAAAATTTCTCAATTACCTCATCCAAACACACTCTAAAAGTTTTCACATATTGTCTATCTTTGATTTTACTTTTGTATAAGCAAAATTGATTCTAGAGGTTTATAATTGATTAGATTAGATATATTTTAGTGTACTCAAAATTAACTTCATTATTATAATCGATTCTAATTTGAATTCAAGGTTGTTTTTTATTAAATCGGTGGTCAATTCATTTTTTTAAGTTCGTCAATTTTTATTTTATTTTTAAATCAAAGGTATTTTCTGCGCACAGTTGCTGAGACTAATCATTTTCAGATAACCGAGATCCATTTAAGGGGTTAATCTCTCCCAACAAATGTTTTTTCCTATGCACCCACCGGAAAAAAATATTTTAAAAAAAAATTTAATGGCCCAAATATTATTTTTTGGTTCCACCACCGCACTCACTTTATTTAAAACCAAATAATGTGCGAGGGTTAAGTGCAACTTTGCTCCATTTCTCGGAGTCCCTTTTTTCCTTTTCACTCTTTAGATGGATGACAAGCTATGAAATCCGGATACGTGACACGATACCGATACAACGATACGGAAATTTTTTCAAAATCCTCGATACAATACTGATGCAATACATTATTTAAAAATTAAATTTAAAATTAAATATATAAATGCACAATATTTAAACATAACAAAAATCGATAATGATAATAAATTAACATTCAAATTACTCAAACTAAGCAAACAAATGACGAGTACATACTGAGTAAACAAGTGACGATTACACATCTTAAGTTAAGTAAGTACTACCAAATCCAAAAAAAACATCATAAAGACATTATCCTCTAACATTCACTATTTAAAAGGAAACACAGATTGCATCAGTATAATGTCCTCCAATTTTATTATCATAGAACATTAATTGTCCGATACTTCTCTGATACGCATATCGGAGAAGTATCTGACACATATCAGTAATTTTTTCTTTAAAAAAATAAAATTAACTGTCTGATACTCTCCGATAAGAGTATCGGTATCAAACACGTATTGGACACGATGATCCTTCTATCCCAAAATAATAGTCACAATTTGACTATTGCATTATTCATACAACTTTGACTATATTTTTTTACTAATGTATAAACACAAATATTAACATATGAGATCTTGTTAGAGTTATCTGATAATTTTTAGTAATACACAACTAAAGATATTAATTATCAAAATTATACATCAGCAAGTGTGCAATAGTAAAATGTGACAATTATTTTGGTTTGGAGTACTTTGCAAAGGGCTATGTTTTAATGGACATATTTATTTTAATTAAAAAAACCAAAAAGAGAAGTGTTTGTTTTTCTGATACTTCCGTTTTCCTCATCTACGCCTCTCCAACTTATTTTTATGAAAATATTATGATATAAAAAAACATTTTGTAGGGGTAAGTCAAATGCTTTTTGGAAGTTAACATTTGATTTTTTCTGAAGCTTTATTTTTGAAAGATTTTCTTTTATATAACTCTTAATGATTTTAATCAAATTTCATTGCTTACAAGATCATTTTAGATTGTATTATTTACACAACAAATGTTAAAACGAAATAAAAAATAGAATTGTACTCCCTCCGTACCAAATTATATGTCACTTTGAGGAAAAAAATTGTACCAAATTATATGTCATTTTACATTACCAAGGAAGCATTTAATGCAACTTTTTCTATTATACCCTTAACTATTTATTAGTCTATCTTTTTTCAATTTTTCAATTTATTTATTCAATACCATAAATGAAGAACAATTTTGTAAATTAACTCATAATTTCTCTTTTCCATAAAAGTGTCAAAGTGACATATATTGTGGTATGTGGTACGGAGGTAGTAATTCAATAAGAAGAACAATAATGTTGCATGAATTAAAAGAGACAACAAGACCAAAATAAATTCAGAAGATTAGAAAGTCAGATATATCAAATGCCTCAAATATGCTGAGTTCAGAAAGGATTACTCCTTTCACACATCTAATTGAATCATCATTCTTATACTTTCTTAATTTAATTGAAAAAGAAAGAAACAAAATATACTAATGAATTTCTAAACATTGCAAATCCAATAATCTTTTTCATAAAACAAACAAAATTATCAAGTCAGACAGTTTGCCTCAAAAAATTGAGTTCAGAAAAGATTTCTCCTTTCACACATCTAATTGAATCATCATCCTTGTACAAAAATCAATATGTATTTAGTACTAATATATACTAATTACATTTTGATTTAATTTATATTAATACTAAAAAGAAAATTAATCTACTAACACAAGTAAAGCATTTTATTAGCAAGTCAGACAGTTTGCCTCAAAAAATTGAGTTCAGCAAGGATTTCTCCTTTCATACATCTAATTGAATCATCATCCTTGCATTAAGAACTATTTTCCATCAATACAAAACTTGAAAAAAAAAAAATTATATTTGACAAAATTAGATAAAAATGTTACCACTTGCTTGATGAGACATTATTAAAAAAATCACCAATGAAAATAAACTTTTAAATCAGCTAAATCAATAGGTCAAAACTTACAAGAAGCAATTAACCAAAGATTTTAACATGATGAAAAAATCAGATTCAATGATAAATGGGTCTATGCCTCATAAATAAATAAAAACAAGTGGTGAAAAAGAGAACACAATAGGAAAACCCTAATATGAAACCTTATAGAAATTTAATTTTGCACAGCAATGACTCAAAACGCTTCCATTTATTTGAAAGGCGATCTTAAGGGCTGTGCTTAAACATATAATTAATAATTAATTATAAATAAAAGTAATAAAACAAAAATTAAGAAAAAAATAGATTATCCCTCTGAATTAATTTCTCTTCAAGAAAATTCAGTCCACTACTTTAATGATTGTAAATCATCATTGGGACAATCTAATTGATTATAGGAGATTCAGAAAAACAAATCGGACAAAATAAGAGACAATAAACATGATTGTAAAAACACAAGAACAAAGAAGAAAGATTGAATTTTTAACATGTAAACAAAATTGGAAAAATTGAAGACAACCCAGATGAAAATTCTGAAAGAATATGCATATGAGAGAATTGAAATTGAATCAGAGAAAAAATTAAACCCTTTTGAGTTGATCTGAATAGCGGCGCAAAACAGAACATAACATCATGGAATGAGGGTTTGGATGTTATTTATAGGGAAAAACATGGAGGTGAATTTCCAAATTTGTCCTTAATTTTGTTTTATAATGACAGTTTAGTCCTTAGAGAAATATTTGGTTTGACTCGGGCGTTGGACTCGGTGACTCAGCAAGTGTCGGTGGAAAAAATCAAAACTTTGTTAGAGTAAGAGTGTAGAAAACAAACACCCCATAAACCCAAAATCAGTGTTTTTGGAGAAAGTTCAGTTTTTTGAGTGTTTTTCTTCAGTTTCAACCATGGAAGGAATGAAGCAGAAGATGATGATGGTGAATTTGATTGTGTTTTTGTTGATGTTATTTGTTTTGAGTGCATGTGCTTGGACTGGTGAAATTCATGGAAGAGTTGTTTGTGATGTTTGTGGTGATTCTTCTCTTGGACCTGAAGATCATGTTCTTGAAGGTATTATATATTCTCTCTCTTCAATTGGGATTTATCATTTATGTGAATTTTGTATCATTTTTATTGAGTTTATGAAATTGGTTTTTTGTTTTTGTGATGAAAATTCTTTTAGTTGATATATAGCTTATAATTCTCTACCAAAATGTTTGCAACTGGTGAAATACTGACGCGTAAACACCGGTAATAATTTGAGTAAATAGAAGTGATTGAATGTAACCAATTGTGTTTGTATTGGATTGGATAAGACAATCCTTTGATAATTTGAAGTGTTGGTATTACATTTTGAAACTTGTTTTACCCTTTATGAATAAGTGGGAGTTTTGAAGTGTTGGTTGGAATTTCTGGCACATTTGATGGAACTTGGAAGTTATTTATTTTAATGAGAAATGTCATAGGCCATGGAATGGAATAGATGATGATGACAACATGTGGTGAATTGTTTGTTTTTCTTCTCTAATTGGCAGAAGATGGATGAGATGACTTTGGTTGGTTTGGCCATTGGATTTGTAGATTGTAGATATTGATAAGATTGCATAACTTTATTAACATTAAGAGAAATTAATTTCTGGATTATATATGTTTTTGATTCGGTCATATTGAGTTTGAATAACGGTATTGTGGTTTGAAAAATATATGTTTCAATATTGTTACTTTGCATTTGCCATTTCTTTGAAGTTCATATCCATTGAATATCGATGACAAGAAGTAATCTCTAATTGTTGTGAAGATGTCTGATTTTTCTTTCTTACCCTTTTGTTTTTATGTAAGAGAACTGTTTGTATGCGTTGTCTAGGTTGATCTATGCAACTTACAATCACAATAATGTAGCAATTATGTTTAGTTAGAAATCTCAGATCAACGAATGCCCAACTAGTTTTAATTAGTGATAGTGATGTGATGTCCAAGGATGGCCTGTGCATTGCTAAAAAGGAAGTAGACTCTTGTGCATATTAGTATTTATTAGGGCCTTACGGATTTATTTTAACATGATTGGTTTTGAATGCTTTATAATGCAGGTGCTGAAGTTGCTGTTCTATGCATCACCAAGTCCGGCGAAGTTCTAAACTATCAAGCATTTACAGATGCTAAGGGTATATACACAGTAGCCGAGACAATGCCCGAGACTGATCGTTGGGATGCATGTCTTGCTCGACCAATCAGTAGTTTCCATGATCACTGCACAACTCTTGGTGGTGGTAGCGCTGGGGTGAAATTCAGTTACAATCATCCATCAGGGTATTCACACGCTGTCAGAACCTTTGTTTACAAACCTGTCAATGTTCCAACTTACTGCTGATATCTACTACTACTTCCTTTTATTGTTCTAAATCTGTTAGTGTTTGTTTGTGCTTGGTTGAACTATAATGAAAACAAATAAGTAGTATGTGCATTTGTTGCTATGTATTTATATAGAAAGCTTAGTCAAAAGTAGAGAGCATGAAAGTTACTATTTAAATAATTGTATATTGAAATTTTATAGAGTGATGGAAAATCACTGTAAATGGCATTGTCATGGAGAGTAACAAAAATGAGGTGGATTAACCATGACTATATGAACATACAAATGAATGACAATTATAGGTTTACTTAATCTAATTTGATAACCCTTGTGAACACAACCATTGAATTTTGAAAAAAAAATCCTAATATAGCCAAATGGTGAACAATCAGCGCGAGGATAACTGAAGTTGTCTACCACTGTTTTTTAATCTAGCTCAAAAGAAACACCCTACAGACCGAAATCTTTGACACAATTGATAGTGCGCGATAAGCACATGGTTCAGACGTTTTAAATTCAGAACTTTTCCTGCTAAACCAGACTTTGAAGCCTACATGCTCCGATCGAAAGAGAATGTCGCGTCTATATTGCATTTAATAGTTCTGGTATAAGGTTTTACCCAACGACTTACATATTGTTCCATTGTTGTGGAATTCGGACGCTTTAGCATGATGCCAATGCTGCAAAAACATGGCCGCGCGCATTATACATCAAGAAACGGTCATGATTGTGGTTTATCATTGAAGTGATGACAGTTACTTGGTCTCTTTCATCTATCTATAAATAATAGTTTTTACGAAATAAAAATGGTCAAATACTTAATAGTCTTTTTAGCATGATGTCAATGCTGTAAAAACATGGCCAAAAGTGTTATAATATGTGAGGGTTATATTTAAGCATGCTCTAGTAAGTTCAAAAATTGTTCACATCACCATGCCTTCATTTCAACCTTTCACGTCATGTTTAACTCAGCTTCACCGTTTAGGTCATGTATAAATGCATTTTTCTAAATATTGCTAAAAAATGCATAACACATCATAATGTGACAAATATTTATATGCAATAATAGTGTAAAAAAAAAAAACTACCAAAAAAGTGTAAAAAAAAAATTTCCTGTGCATTTAATTGGTAACTCACATAGATCAGTTACGGTGCTTGATTTGATCGGACAAATGTGTAAAAATATTAAACATTTGCCAATGTATATATATAAAGGGGCTGAAATTCTTATCACTTACACTAATTCTGATAATATTTGTCTCTTTACAAAATAATTATTTATGATAATTTGTTTATTTTAAAATTTAAAAAAAAAAAAAAAACCTTATTACATTCTCCCAACATGTGTATAAGTTGTTTTGAACTTATTTCAACTAGACTCCAACCCGTGCGTTGCACGGGTTTTATGGAGTGTAAGATATACAAATTAAAAAATTGTTATAATAAAAATTGCAAGTAAAAAAAAAATCAAAATATGAATTTAATGAAATTGAAATAATAAGATATTATATATAGATTGACTACCAAAAATTAAAAATAGATGTATTCTTTCCAAACAATTAGCTTCATGAAAACGACAGAATTGGTTAAGAAATTTGTATAAATTGCAAACAATTAGCTAAATTAGTTATACAAAATAAAATAAAAAGAGATTAAAAATATATTATCTTTCCGATCAACTTATTAGCCTAACAATTTGTCAAAAAAAATAAAAAAATTATTGGCCTAACAAACACCACATTTTAAAACAAATAAATCAAATATTGAGGCGAAAATTTTATTTCGTAACGATTTCAAATTTTCATATATAAAAGAGAACTTACTTTAATTTATACTCCACAATTCTATTTAAAAATAACAAACCAAAAAATGTAAAAAAAAAAATACCAGGTAATTTATATAGATTATTAATATGCAAATATGGTAGTTTATATAGATTATCAATAGATCCTGATTAATGAGAAAAATAAAAGACATAAAATGCACTTGAGATATGTGGGCCTCATAAAGAACACCAATAGAATTTAGTCACTATTAATTTGCTCGAAAATTAAAAGCAAACAAACAAAAACCTAAAATTCAAATTATATAGGAAATAGGATGCATAGAGAATACCAACAGAAAGAATCTATATTAATTTACTAAATAATATATTTGATTCATTAGCAATTTAAAGAAGAAAAAAAGTGAATTATATATGATTGGGCCGTTGTCCCGTTGATACTATTTTTTTTCCATATAAATTGTTATCGTTACTTACTATTATATAAAGATTTGATAACAAAAGAATTAAAACTGGTGCGATGAACACAATGATACATATCAAGTTAAAGGTTCAAACAACCATCATCATATCTTTGTAACAATGAATTAAGAAACATAAGACTCTTCCAACTACTTGATTTCTTGTCAAAATAAGGAGACATCCAATTGAAACCTGCTATTCGACTGTCAATAAATAAATAGAATGAAGGAACAAAAGGAAGATCAGTGAAGAGACAAAACATATTATTGAAAGGAAATAAAACATACTAACCTTAACTAACCTTAACTATATGTACTCATTAGTCCAACTTTCAATTTTCACCTCCAATTAAATTTCACTTCAAAGTTCAACACCTAAAAAAAAAACAGATAAAAAACATGTTACAAATTGAATAAAAACTCAATCTTTGAACAAAAAACCCGTTAAAAATTACACTTTCAATTTGAATACTTCTTCTATATATACCGCAATCAATCAGATTTTCAATTGAAACTTAGAGTGGAGTGCGTGTGTATATATATATATATTAAAAAGTGGTGTGCCTAAATTTTGGAGAGTTGGTTATGTTGTGTATGTATATTAAGTGATCGTAAATTTTTGAGAGTTTGTTATGTTGTATATATAATATAATAATATGGGATATATTTCAAAAGAGTTGGTTCTATCGTGTATGTATATCAAATAAGTGATCGTAAATTTTTGAGAGTTTGTTATGTTGTATATATATAATAAAATATATTAATAATAATAATATGAGATATATTTCAAAAGTTTTTTTTTTCCTTAGACATTAGACATATTACCCGTATTCAAGTATTATTATTATTATTATATAATAATATATATATATATATATATAATAATAATAATAATAATAATAATAATAGAAAGCTAATAATAATAATAATAAATATTTAACATGGTGAGAGATTCCATATTTATTAGATGTTGATTGCAAAATAATAACAAATTTATTGATGTAGTGTAGTGGCAAAAAATACAAAATAAATCTTAAATGTTGCGGGTTCGATTCTTGATGAGGCTTTTTTTTAACATTTTATTTTAACTATTTTAGGGTAAAATAAGAGGGAAAAAGAGCGGGAAAAAAATTAGGGTTAAGAATAGCAAAACGGAACAAGCTTATAATATAAGAGATGATTGCAAAATAATAACAAATTTATTGATGTAGTGTAGTGGCAAAAAATACAAAATAAATCTTAAATGTTGCGGGTTCGATTCTTGATGAGGCTTTTTTTTAACATTTTATTTTAACTATTTTAGGGTAAAATAAGAGGGAAAAAGAGCGGGAAAAAAATTAGGGTTAAGAATAGCAAAACGGAACAAGCTTATAATATAAGAGATAAACTCTTATTGAAATTCCTCAAAAATACAAGTTCCCACTCTTTTTCTTCCACCAATGGATAACGACACCGTTTCAGTCCTATCTCAGAGACCCGATTCATTTGGTCGGTTCGGCCGGTTTGGTGGCAAGTATGTCCCTGAAACTCTCATCCATGCACTCACCGAGCTTGAAGCTGCTTTCCATTCCCTTGCTTCCGATCAAGACTTTCAGGTTCTGTTACTTTTCTTTCTTTCACTTTCTCATTTTTTTGGATTGCTTCAATTGAGCTTATCTACCAGCACTTGTGACATTTTTTGGCATTGAGAGAGTTTATGAAAGTAGCTCATGACATGTCCCATAAGTTGTTTTCAGCTTATTACAATAAACTCTTGGACTGTTTGGAACTTTGGATAAACAACTTACTTGAAGCTTATAGCACAAGCGGTATCATGATAAGCTTTTGTGTATAAGCTTACATAAGCTATTTTATAGAAAAAGATAAATCAAGTTTAATTATTTATATATATATATTAGGAACTGTTTTAAGAAGTTATAGTATTAGAGAACTTTTGAAAATAAGCTGAATAAAAAAAAAACTTTTGAAAATTGTTGTAAGTTGTTTTCATAAGTTCCCTCAAATAGTCTCACAAAACTTATGTTAGTAGATAAGTTCAAATAAGCTAATCCAAATAGGCCCTTAGCTTTAGAAATAGCTTATATGATAAGCAGATAAGCAGTTATGTTATAAGTATATAAGTTGTTTATTCAGATTCAAACTGTGCCTTTTTTTGAAGAAGATTCAAACTGTGCCTTAATATCATTTTGCAAAGAATAATCAAATGGGGCATCTTTAGAATCCAAAACAGTTAATGAATTTTGTAGAAAGAGGTTGGTGGGGCTCTGAGGGACTATGTGGGCATGAACTAGGGGGTTTTATTTTCGTTCATTTTTCTCTTCATTTTATATTGTTTTGTGGCAAGTTTGAGGTACTCGATGATTCTCAATTAAAAATCATCCAAAACACTAGTAATGACAACCATATTTGTTACCGGAAGTAGAAGCTCAGGTCCTCTTTGTCCTTGCCTCACGGCCTAATGATGACTTTTCTGGTTAAAATAAAAATGGAAACAAGTATGAGTGTCTCAAAACTCAACTCATATTTGTTTTTCTTGTTTTTTCTTGAACTAATATCAATTAGATGATTATCTCAACGGTGAGTATGAGGAGAACCGTGAAATTCTACTTCTGTGGCAGCAACATTGGTAGTCTTTGGAGTTTCAGACAATTTTCAAGTATTTATCTATTACGTGTATAACCCAGTTTGTTTAGTTTCCTTTGAATCTCAAAACCCATTTGGGTAATTCAGTTTTTATGAATAAAACTAAAATGGGTATCTTCAGGGATTAAAGAGTTATGATTTTTGCAGAAAGAGTTAGCTGGGGTTCTGAAGGACTATGTAGGTAGGGAGAGCCCTCTTTACTTTGCTGAAAGGCTGACAGAGCACTACAAACGTAGTAACGGTGAAGGGCCACAGGTGTATCTAAAGAGGGAGGATCTCAACCACACTGGTGCTCACAAGATCAACAATGCTGTTGCTCAGGCTTTACTTGCCAAGAAGTTGGGGAAGAAAAGGGTTATTGCTGAAACTGGTGCTGGTCAGCATGGAGTTGCAACTGCGACTGTGTGTGCTCGGTTTGGATTGGAATGTGTTGTTTATATGGGCGCTCTAGATATGGAAAGACAGGCCCTTAATGTGTTCAGAATGCGCCTTCTTGGTGCTGAGGTATGTTGGTTAGCCAATGACTACTTGTTTCTACTTGTTCATGTGAATGGATGAATGAATGATCTTCTCGGAATATGAAAAATGTACATTATTTTTTTTGTGTGTGTGTGTGTGTGTGTGTGTGTGTGTGTGTGTGCATGCGGGTGCGTGTGTGTGTGTGTGCGTGTGGAAAATATTTTTTTGTCCATTTTAGTATAAACTTTGTTTCTGGTAGATCCTAATGACATTGTTTTATTCATGTAGTTGAAATTAAACAATAGGATAAGACTGTTGTATGCCTTACGAGGTTATTGATAGTTTATTCGCTGAGCATAATATTTAGGTAATTTTGTGATGTAGGTGAGAGCTGTACATTCAGGAACTGCTACACTGAAAGACGCTACATCGGAAGCTATAAGGGATTGGGTGACAAATGTGGAGACAACACATTACATTTTAGGTTCAGTTTGTGGGCCACATCCATATCCTATGATGGTAAGAGAGTTTCAAGCCGTGATAGGGAGAGAAACAAGAAAACAAGCATTGGAAAAATGGGGAGGGAAACCAGATATTCTGGTAGCATGTGTTGGTGGTGGTTCAAATGCCATTGGTCTTTTCCATGAATTTATTGATGACCAAGATGTTAGGCTGATTGGAGTCGAGGCTTCTGGATTAGGCCTTGAAAGCGGCAAGCATGCTGCTACGTTAACGAAGGGAGAAGTTGGGGTTTTGCATGGAGCAATGAGCTATCTTTTGCAGGATGACGATGGACAAATAATTGAACCTCATTCTATCAGTGCAGGGTAATTCATCTTATTGATATTGGTTACCTAGTTATCAGTATCTTACGAGACATGTGAGTCGTATCTCGATTCGATACAAAACTGAACTCAATCGATACAAATATCTAGTATGTATCTATTTTATATATGAATCAAATTTTAAGTCCCAGAGTCCTGACTCATTATGATGAATCCAAATTCACTACAAAGAATCCCAATCAATTCTAATGAATCACTATCTAAACTTAGTGTAACTAACCACTTTTTTTGTCAACTTTGTATAGTCAACCACTTTTATTTTTTCATTTCATCTATGACTTGAATCTTGAAATATTTTGAGGTTCATATATAATATGTCAGCTTATAATTTTGTTATGTCATCTGTTTTTACTTAAAATTGTCATATTATTATTGGCAATGTATATCTTAATGTTCATAATATGATTTGACTCAAGATTTAGAAATAGGTATTTGATTTGCGATTTGAACTCTCAATTTGATAACCATTTTTGGTTACCATTTCCTCGTTGTCTATCCAGATTTTGTTATTCTTGTTTTCATTTCTTGTTCATGTTGTATAGGTTGGACTATCCAGGGGTTGGACCAGAGCATAGTTTCTTGAAAGATGTAAGGCGTGCTGAATACTACAGTATTACGGACGAAGAAGCACTCGAAGGTAGGTTACTCTATAATAATTGCTTTGTCAAATGTACAATTATATGTTAGCAGATAATTAGTCAAAATTTTAGTTATACAACAAGAATAACAATAGCCAAGTGTTGTCAAATAGTGGCTATAGCAGCACAATTCGTCCGTGATACATGATTTAGTACAAAGTGTTGTCAAACTACGGCAATAGCAGTGTTGTAACACTTTAGAATAGCGGAGTTTGAACAAACCGCTATTTTCTGAAATCCACGATTGACAACACTAGACCAAACCTTATCTAATCGGGTGGTTAGATACATATAACATGGTAATTCCCCATCATGTATGAATCTTGTGAACTTTGTTGTTTTGGAGAGAAACGGAAAAGAAAGAATGAAGTGGCCTGAAGTCTAAGAAAAAGGAAATTTAAAACAAGTGACCACTTCTAAAATGGTATAGCTATTTTCCCACATTTATTGTGGTGTCTTAGTAATATAATCAGAATGCCATATTCGACATCCACTTTGTAAATGTCCTTTCATTATTCTTAATATAGTGTTTCCTTTATTTGTTTGATTGCTATATTAGCATTTTGATCCATTTATACTTGCAGTTTGAGAAGATATATTTTTATGATGTTATCAGCACCTACTTGCCTGTGCATTAATTTAGGGTCTATTTGGTTCAACGAAGGGGAAGGGTTTTAATGGAGGGGAAGGGAGGGTAGGTATTGTTTTGGAAATTTGAATGAGGCAATTCTCAAGTGTAAACACCTTAACAAATATCATTGTTGGTCATCTGTTCAAAAATAACATTATTGTTCTACGATGCTGGCCATCATTTACCTATACGAAACTAGACCTTATGACTTCATCAAAGTGGGAGACTGTCTGTCTATCACAGTTTCTGAGGGTTTGCTTAGATTGTCTTATTTGAGCTTATCTGCTAGCATAAGCACTGGTGAGACTGTTTAAGAGAGCTTACGAAAACAACTTATAACATATCCATAAACTGTTTTTAGCTTATTTTCATAAACTTTCCAGGGTAACTTATTAAAAAATCTTATAGTTTAAATGAAAACTGTTAGAAATAATATAAAACCATTGATGTAGCCTTTCCTAACAGCTTAAGCTTTTGGGATAATCGGTTATTTGACATGGTATCAGAGCCTCTATGACTAAGTGGTCTAGAGTTCGATCCCCGCTCCCCTCACTTTCTAATTAAAAGTGGAATTTAAGCATATGGTAGGTGAGCCAATGCATTATCCACACTTCAAGCCCAAATGGGCTATTGCGTGAGGGGGCGTGTTAGAAATAATATAAAACCATTGATGTAGCCTTTCCTAACAGCTTAAGCTTTTGGGATAATCGGTTATTTGACAAAAACAATTGGACTTATTTTATCTTTTGTTATGGAAATTGCTTATACATAAGAGCGTATATAATAAGTGCCTAATTAAGCTGTTTATCCAAACAGAGTAGTTAATGTATGTTGGGGTCACTTTCTCTTTCCTGTTATCTGTGTGCATGCTTGTATAACTCTATTGTTGAAAATTATTCATTAGTTTGGTAAACAAGCAAGATTTCTTAACTGATTGTTTAAGCAGCATACCATTTATCATCACTTAGAGCAATTAAAATATTATTTCTTTGTCCAAGGTCAGAAATTGGAGTTGCTTTATATATGCTGTTTCTTGTTTTTGTATCTGCAGCTTTTAAGAGAGTATCGCAGTTGGAAGGCATAATTCCAGCTTTGGAAACATCTCATGCTCTGGCTTATCTAGAGAAACTATGTCCAACCCTTCCAAATGGAACTAAGGTTGTGATTAACTGCAGTGGTAGAGGTGATAAGGATGTTCAAACTGCTATCAAGTACTTGAAAATTTGAAAGTATATGATTGAGGCTCCAACATAGTTGAACAGTTCGGCTCTTCGTCGTCCTACTTTCTTATTTCAGAATAGTTCAATTTGAAGATCAAGTGAGTTCGATTTGATTTTACTCATTTCCCGTTCTACACGGAAGTGGTAGTAGTTTTTGTAAATTGTAATGATAACTTTCTTTGTAAATTAGCCTGTGGAGTGTGGAGCACTGGAGTGTGACAGGAACCACCCAAAAGTCACCAAGGAAAATGTATTTAGATTTCTAAGGAGAAGACTTTGACCAACGAAACCTTGTTACGACGCTTTTTTTCCACAGGCAACTTACATAAAAACAAATTGAAGCGTGTTCTTGGAAAAACACTTATAATTACTTTCAAAATATAAATTGACTGACATGCCTATTTAATATTTATTGTGTTTGTGGACTCAAATAAGTTACTTAGCCACTCCACTCCCCTCAAATATGTCAAGATACCAAAGTTTTGTTTTTGCCATTATTTTCCTTCTGAGTCACCATTCATCATTTGGTTGTTTGGAACAAGAGAGGCAAGCACTTGTTGAACTCAAAGGAAGTTTTAATGATTCATCATTTAGACTTTCCTCTTGGGAAGGAAATGAGTGTTGCAAATGGAAAGGTATTATTTGCAGCAACATTACAGGACATGTTGTCAAAATTGACCTTAGGAATCCATGCTACCCACAAAGAGGAGGAGATTATCAATCAAACTGTTCCTTCTCCAAATATAAGCTTGAATCTCAATATGTTCATGCTTCTCTTTCAACGTTCAAATATCTTAGTTATTTGGACCTTAGTGGAAACAATTTTAATTCAAGTCCAATACCAGCGTGGTTTCATTCTATGAATCATTTACAATTCCTTTCTCTCTCTGATTCCCATTTTAGTGGCATGATCCCAAATAATCTAGGAAACCTCACAAAATTGTACTTCCTTGATCTCAGTTTCAATTCTTGGTTACATTCTGATGACATCTATTGGATTTCAAAACTTTCATTGCTTCAATATCTTTACATGAGTGATGTTTTTTTTGGGAGGGCTCACAATTTATTCATGGTACTTAACATGAATCCTTCTTTGCTAGAATTGGACTTGATGAACTGCAGTTTAACCAAGATGCACAATAATGATCATCAACTTTTTGGTTACACAAATTTTTCTAGCATCTACTCTCTCAATCTCGCAGATAATAATCTTGATGCCTCAGATTTGAATGCTTTTAGACACATAAGTACTTCAATTGAATTTATTAAACTTTCTAACAACAGTCTCAGTTCAATTCCATTTTGGTTAAGTAATTGTACCAAACTTGGTTCTCTTTATCTTGGAAACAATGCTCTTATTGGCTCAATTCCACTCGCTCTTCAAAATTTGACTTCCTTGATAGAGCTTGATCTTTCCCAAAATAACATTGAATCTGTTCCATTGTGGTTTGGTGGGTTACAAAGTCTTTTGTATCTCAATCTATCAGTGAATCATGTAAACCATATAGAGGACTCTTTACCAACATTTCTAGGAAATATGTGTAATCTTATATCACTAGATTTGTCTAGAAACAAAATTCAAGGAGGCGCACTCGTCGGCAATTTGCAGTCTCACTGCATTGAGTTTGGTTTAGAGGAACTTCATTTGAGCTACAATAATTTCAATGATCAGCTGCCGGAATGGTTGGGACAACTTCAAAATATGCAAATTCTCGGACTTCATTCAGGTTTTTTCCAAGGCCCTATTCCACATATTCTAGGAAAATTGTCAAACTTGCAATATTTAATCCTTGCTAACAATCACTTTAATGGATCTATTCCAAACTCTCTAGGAAAACTGGTAAACCTAAACTTCTTAAACATTTCTAATAACCACTTGATAGGAGGTTTTCCTTGTAGTATAACATCACTTGTCAATTTACAGTATTTAATTCTGAACAATAATAATTTGACTGGGTCTCTTCCAAATTGTATTGGACAATTTGTTGACCTAAACACCTTGATCATTTCTTCTAATCATTTTTATGGTGTTATTCCTATCAGTATTGAGCAATTAGTTAGCCTAGAAAACCTTGATGTGTCAGAAAACTTTCTGAATGGTACAATCCCACAAAATATTGGTCAACTTTCAAAATTGCAAACCCTCTATCTTAGTCAAAACAATTTGCAAGGGAAACTTCCCCACAGTTTTGGTAAACTTAAGAACCTACAAAATATAGACTTGTCTCTCAACCATTTAGAAGGCATGTTTTCTGAGATAAAATTTCCTAACTCACTAGCCTATGTGAACTTCACCAATAACCATATCACTGGATCACTTCCCCAAAATATTGCTCAAACATTTCCCAATCTCACTCACTTGCTTCTTGGAAACAACCTCATTAATGATTCCATTCCATATTCATTGTGCAAAATAAACTCTTTGTACCATATTGACCTTTCAAACAACAATTTAGTTGGCAACATTCCTGATTGTTGGAGTTCAACTCAAAGATTGAATGAGATAAATCTGTCATCTAACAAACTCTCCGGAGTTATTCCAAGTTCATTTGGTCATCTTTCGACTTTGGTTTGGTTGCATTTGAACAATAATAGTCTTCAAGGGGAGATTCCAAAACCGTGGAGGAATTTAAAACAATTGTTAATCTTAGATATTGGAGATAATCAAATATCAGGGACTATACCTTCATCGATTGGAGACAATTTCTCCTTAATCCAAATTCTCAGGTTAACAAAAAACAAGTTCCAGGGGTATATTCCATCACAACTTTGCAAACTTTCAGCTTTGCAAATATTGGACCTTTCTAACAACATGTTGATAGGTTCAATCCCTCACTGCATTGGAAATCTTACAGCAATGATTCATGGAAGGAAACCATCAGTTACCTTTACTCCCAGAAAGTCGGGGCATTTAGAATTTTATGAACAAGATGTCCCAGACAATTATTTTGGTTGCCAAGATGTTTCCCAGATCATCAAAGGAAGAGAATATCATTACACAAGAAATCTGAAACTGGTAGCCAATATGGATTTATCATGCAACAATTTGAGTGGACCTATTCCGAAAGGGATAACTCGTCTTACTGCTTTGATAGGCCTAAATCTGTCACACAATCATTTGTCTGGTGAAATCCCAACAACCATAGGAGACATGAAGTCACTTGAATCATTGGACCTCTCTCATGATCAACTTTCAGGCTCAATTCCACACACTATGTCTATCTTAACTTTTCTAAGTGACCTAAACATGTCCTACAACAACCTTTCAGGACCAATTCCACAAGGCAACCAATTTTTCACATTTATTGATCCATATATTTATGTTGGCAACAAATTTCTTTGTGGTGCACCATTGTCTAATAATTGTGACCCTGATGAAAATTATAGAGATGAAAATGGAGATGAGGATGACAAAGATGACAAGGTTGAGAAATTGTGGTTTTACTTTGTTGTAGCACTTGGATTTGCTACTGGATTTTGGGTAGTGATTGGAGTTTTTTTGTTGAAGAAGGGTTGGAGACATGCTTGCTTTAGATGTATTGATGAGATAGTGCACAAGATAATATATGCTCAAAAATGAATTCATACTTTGTGGTTTATAGCGTGCGTGAGGAGTGTGTGTTTATTGTTGAATTCAACACCTCTCTCTCTCTCTCTCTGAATGAATTACATGTATGTCTATATCCAGAACCAAAGGATGTATCTTTCTTTCTCTGTTGCATTTTCAATTGGTACATATTTACAAGGACTAAAATGCCAAAATTATAAAAATAAACATGTAACATAAGATAATATTTTTCGGAGAACAAATTGTTTCGGAGAATTCGAAATCAAAACATCATGCATAACAATATTGTGTCTCATGAAATGAATGTTATTTTGACATTTAAAGAGATTAGCGGTACAACTTGGTGCATGCTTTTTTGGTATTCACCACCAGTTTAATCTGGTTCGGGGGTAAGTTCTGACATCAAGTGATTTTAGTCCCCTCCCGATCGCAGGTGCGGGGGATCGAACCGCGATTCTCCATACCAAGTTCAGCGTCAATCACCACTAAACCAACTAACAATTGGTAACTTGTTGCATGTTTGCCTTATACTCATGCGTAATTATCCTTTATTAATTTTCACATTATCAAATAATGACACATAAAAATATTAATACAGAGTTTGTTCCACATTATTATTAGACTCTTCGACACATTAACAAAAATTATGACACATCATCATTTTATATTATGTGAATATTTTAGTACAAATCTTATTTGAATACGGACTGATATATTATTGAGATGATTAAACACTATTTATAAATCTATCAGAATTAGTCTCATAAGTCGTAGCTCAACTGACAAATATGTTGAAATTGTTAGGCCGGACGTCGTGACCCGGGTTTGAACCTGGAATTTCATAATTATATGTGAGTTTAATTTCAGTGGATTATCACTTCTTCTAAGACCAAAAAAAAAAATCTATCAGCACTATTCATCGCAACCGTGTAGCAATACATATCTCAATAATTTTTTTTTTCACAATATTCAAATAAGTTATGTACCAAAAAAATTTACCATTTTTAATATAGAAATAAAAGGGTGAGACTAAAGTTGGTTGATTTTAAAATTAGTAGATTGATTTTGTAAATGAGATAAAAATAAAAATTGTAATTAAGCTATACCATTATAAGAAAAATGGAATAATAAAATTAGCAAAAAATTTAATTAGTCAAAGAGTCAAAGTCAAATACGTATTTAATAAACATTGCCACGATCTAACGTGTCAAATTTTGGTTCGATCTATGGACGTGTCAGAAACAAAATTCAATGACGAAAATAACCTCCATTATTAAACTCAGAAAACGAAAACGAGAGGGTTAAAAACGTCAAAAGAAAATAACTTCCTTATTGTCGAAACCGTTGGAGGGAAAAGCACAAACTATAATTGTTGTTCCTTCAAAATCAACAAACAATGGAATCATCATCTAAATCTTCACACTAAGAACAAAGAAAGAGGGTTTCAAAAAATTCAATTTTTTGTATCAACAATGATTCAATGGACGAAACAGTTGAATGCTGCATTTGGGTTCTCATTTCTTTGGCTAATTTGCTTGATTTACTTCACCCAGGTTTCATTTCTTCAATTTTTCATAATTTTCTTGATAAATATTCAATCTTTACGTGAAAATTTTAATGGGTTTTTGTTTTTCTTTGAGATCTGGTAGTTTCTTGTTGGTTTTATTATAATGGGTGTTGTTTCAATTCATGTTTTTATTCCAATTTTATTTTATTTTTTTGTAAATTTTCTTTGATCGAAGTTTTTTTTTTTGTTATATTATTCTTTATTGTTTTTGATGAATATATGATTTCTATGTGTTTGATCGATTGCTTTAGTTACAACATTTTATGATCATATTCATAGTTTTGTTTTGTGTTTTTTGATTTTGCTTAATTAACTTTCTTGATGCAGGGTTTTAGGTCTTTTGTATGGACAGCAATTTCATATCACCTTAAAGATAATCTTAATTTGTCACCCTCAGCTTCTCAATTTGTGTTTACAGTTTCATTCTTCCCATGGAGTATTAAGCCATTATATGGGTATGAACTATTAAATTTTCCCCCCAATTGTGTATCATGTATTGGATTTAATTGGTATACAATGTAGGTGTAAATGTTTTTTACAATGTCAATCAATTATAATCGTCAGATCATTTAGATTATAACTATCTTAAAAGTTACATGTGCGATTAGTCGTGATTGCTTGACAATGTAAAGAGTATCGCATATTACCATTCGTCATTGTCTGTAAGAATTACTTTTCGCTGTAATTGGAACACGGGAATATGGTTTTTAAAATGATTTACATATTACCATCATATGAGACATGAAAAGAACAAAATATGCGCAAGAGAAGGCAAGATCTTAAGTTAAATCTGATTGACAATGATTTTTATGTATTTTTTCAATATGAAGAGTAGGTGTACAAACAGAAACTTCACTAATGCTTTTCAATCTCTCAAATCTAAACTGTGTTGACAATATCAAACTGCAGTTTAGTTTGTGTAGTTCTTGTGTTTACGTGTAGCTGTTTGTTTACTAAATCAATCTCACACTGCTTCCTTACAATCTGATTTTTGGTTAATGATGAACAGAATACTTTCTGATTGTATCCCAATTAAAGGAAGTAAACGGATTTCATACTTGGTGATTGCGACTGTGCTCTCCCTTGTACCGTGGATTATTTTAGGTTTAAGTTCAAGCTTGAGGAACTCAACATGGCACCTGATGGTATTCTTGACTGTGCAAAACTTGGGATCAGCTATGGCAGATGTTGTTGTCGATGCAATGATAGCTGAGGCTGTAAGATATGACAAGTATGTATGCATCTTCAATTCCCTGTTTCGTTGTATGAGACAAATCGTTGCATTTTGATTAGTATGCTTGCATATAGATATCGTAAATATTGCAAAAAAATTGGATCATATATTGGAATGGTAATTAAGAAAATCTATGCCATCTTTTTGTGTTTGCATGTACAAGATTTGTCATACTAACATGCCATCCTTCTTACTAGTTGATTAAATTCACTTGAATTTTTTCTTTCTCTAATATACGAGCTTCCAATCTCTCAATATAATGGACCAGTGAAGGTCAAAGGGAGTGTCCAATACCGGATTGGTAAATTTTGTGATTTTTGTCATAACCCTTGCAACTTAGCCTTATTTCAGTTTATAGATCAAACCATTTCTCAATCTCCTACGATAGATATATTTCTTTGCATTGTATGTGTATCTGTCTAACATATAATGTGCACCATGCATGCACTTCATGGAATCTTTGCAGAATTTTCCTGTTAGGGCCTGTTTGGATAGACTTATTTGAATTTATCAACTGGAATAAGCACTTGTTTATCACACTGTATGAGAGAGCTTATAGAAACAACTTATGACATGTCCATAAGCTTTTTTGAACTTATTTCCATAAGCTCTCCCAGATAGCTTACAAAAACAACTTATAGATTAGATGAAAACAGTTGGACTTTATTTTATCATTTGTTATAGAAATAGCTTATGCATAAGCGCTTAATTCAGTTGTTTATCCAAACATGCCTATTCTCTGTGACTAAGTATTTGCTTTGTTGGTCAGGGCCAAATTTGCAGGAGACCTTCAATCATTATCTTGGTTTTCAATGGCTGTGGGAGGAATATGTGGGAGTTTGTTAGGGGGAGTTGCGTTATCAAGATTACAGATAGATACAATTTTTCTTCTATTTTCTGTACTACCTTGCATACAACTATTATCTTGCAGTTTTGTGAATGAGAACTCTGTAAATAGCGAAGCTTTAGTCGAGGATTCTATTGAAAATGATTCACTTACAAATGGTAGTACGCTAGATGAAGCTAGTTCTTCAACTAGAAAGTCACACAGCAGTACAAGAAAAAGAAAGAAGGGCAAAAAGAACTCAAAAAATAGAGCAGCAAATACCAGCAAATCAAAGATTCTTGAGAAAGGAGATTCCTTGGCAACAAAGTGGTCCCATTCCTTGCAAAAAGCAATATATGATTTGTGTCATGCGTTTAGACAGCCAATGATTTTGAGGTAACCAATCATTTAAGTAGATATTTGAAATTTTGGCTTGTTACTTTTAAGATTATGGATGATACCTTGTTGAGAACACATTTTATATTTGAGTGTTTCATTCATATATCATTATAGTTTATGGTAAATTTACATCCTGGCTCTGAAGCCTCCTATTTGTTTCTGAAATCTGGTATTTTCTTTACGGGGAATGCATACTCCCTGCTACCGGATGTAGCTCGGATCCCCTTCAGACCGATGGCATGTCCAGTGTCTGACACATATGGTCACATTCAATTATATTCATTTTCTTAAATTATTATCGGTGTCAGTGTCGTGTCCAATGTCCGTGCTTCATTTATACTCTCCAAACCATGTAGACATGAAAGGTTTGTTAGCAAAATTGCAGCCAAATAAAAAATATAATTTCCATCCTCCTTCGCATTATGGTCCTTAAACATTTGTAAGAAACCAATTATTTTGACACACAAAACAAATTGAGATCGCATAAGTCTAGCTTGTACTACGGGTTGATGCTATCTTCAAAATTATTATCTGCTAAGGTTCAACTAATAAAAAGTAATGTTTCAGAAACTTGCTATATTATATATATGAGAAGTTTTAAGCTTTCTTTTCCTACTCCTCATTAGTATGTGTGTTTTTTAAGCTTTTTTTGTTTTGTTTTGTATTTATGGCCTTACAGAATGAAGCTAATTCATTTTATACATCTGCTATAAAATAGTTAGTAATAATCTTTGTTTTATGTTGTGGAGGACAGACCTATGTCTTGGTTTTTCCTTGCCCACATTACTGTTCCCAATCTTTCCACAGTCTTATTCTACTATGAAACGGAGGTTCTAAAGCTTGAAGCATCATTCTTGGGGACAGTACGCGTTGTTGGTTGGTTAGGACTTATGTTTGGAACCTTCATTTATAACCGTCACCTAAAGCATATGACACTAAGGAGAATTCTCATGTAAGTGACTAAAGTTTTTTTTTTTCATTGGTTGGTGATTAACTTGTGTCTACTAAATTTACTAATATGTTCTTATTATGATTACAGGTGGGCCCATCTTGGTTTAGCTTTCTTGAATATTCTGCAGATTGCTGTTGTGTCTAGGAAAAATATTGATTTTGGAATACCAGATTGGGTTATGGTGCTCTTTGGCTCAGCTCTTGTTGATGGAATCAATCAATTCAAGTTTGTCACTGCTTCTCATTTTAGTTTTTTTCGCTTTCAGTCCTGATAAAATCTTATGATTGTGTTTATTTTCCATTGCTTTTATTGCTTGTTAACCATAATGATTTGATCTGAACAATTTTTGTATTACATCCTTAGTTCCAATTTCGATTCATTTTCTGATTTTTCTCTTGTAAAAAATCTGCAGGTTTATGCCTTTCCTGATTTTATCTGGACAACTATGTCCTCCAGGAATTGAAGGAACTCTATTTGCTCTTTTCATGTCAATAAACAATTTCGGAACAACAATAGGGTCTTTTGTGGGTGCTGGCTTGGCTTCCATATTGAACATACATTCAGGATCTTTTGACAATCTTCTGTTAGGAATTGTTATTCATGCTTTGTGCAATTTCATTCCTATTGCTTTTCTGTTTCTGATACCACAAGAAGCAACAGGTTCATCATCATCATAGATAATTAGTTTTTGATGAATATGACTAGAATTGGTTTTGTATACTTCAGTTAGTTTTTGCCTATAGATATTTTGATAGTTGATTTTTTTTCCACTTGTAAACTGGAAAATATTAGAGGAAGTGAAAAATATATGAATTGGTTTATACAAATTTTCTTTTATTATGGCATTGATTATCCTGATTGTATATACTCTTGTGCTATATTTTTGGTTAATTGTTTTTAGACGGAGTGAAAAATACCATTTAAAAACTCACTCATGTGAGAGATCCCAAGTTTGAACCCGTGTAACGATAGAAATTGTTTAGCCTAACAATTTCGGCATTGCTAGTTAAGTTAGACCTTCAAACTTTTTGTTAGTTTGAGTGACTTGTTTTTAACTTTTAAATGAGTTTAGTTTTTTAGCCAATATAAACATTTATCAAAATGCTTTTGTACTTCAGCTGCATTTTACCAAGAAATATATGACATGACAAAAAATGATAAAAATTCTCTCCTCACTAATTTAATTATGCATCCCTTCTTAAGGAAGAAAGGAAATGACTTGTTGAATCATTTACTAAAAAAAAACTATTTAGCAACTGAAACTAAAAGACCAACATAAAACATAAAATTAAATTAAGGAATAAAAGGTATAGTTTACCCAATAAGAATCTTGTACTACTAGTATTATTTATGCAAACAGCCAAAAGAGTTTACATATCAAGTAAGAAAATTGTTTTTCCGATCCCTGTCCATTTCTTTTTTATCCCCAAACTGACGTTTTTGCCCTTGGGGTATGAAAAAAAATTTGCCAAAAAAATTCGGTTTTTACGAACCGAATTTTCCTCACATACTCCATTTCGCTTGTTCGTTAACCCAGGAAGTTTTTCCAACCATTTGTTTTTCATAATTCGTCTTAAAATGAGTTTGCAAAATTTTGGTGTTATCAAAGATTGAAATTTTTTAAAAAAATAGGCTTCCAATGTGAAATCTAATTGTAGATTAATGACCGGTGAGAAAAATCGAGCAAGATGGTGTATTCACTTTCAATTTTTGGTTGAAATTCGATGTTGTTGTTGTTGAGGCCGTGAGCTTCATGGAAGCTTTCATGGCTTCTTCTCCTTTGCATTCTTCTTTGAGGAAGAAGGAATGTGAGGAAAATTTTGGAAAAATTCGGTTAATATAAACCGAATTTGCTTGGCAAACAATTCGGTTTGTAAAAACCGAATTTTCTTGGCAAATTTTTTTTCATACCCCCGAGGGCAAAAACGTCAGTTTGGGGGGTAGAAAAGAAATGGGCAGGGGTCGGAAAAATAATTTTCATCACCTAAAACAAAGTTAATATATGTACCTGCAGATATATAAGTATAATATAGATGCCTCTTTTTTTAATATGAGTAATAAAGTCGGAATTGGCATTTGTATTAGAGATGGCGCCATTCAAAAAAAATTGTGCAATAGATATGATCAAGAACAATTCGTATTAGCAAAAACGGAGTGGATGTCGCCTATCCTTGATGTAGAAGTTGGTGATGTCCTCGAGTTGTTAAGTGCTTTCATCGTTAATGATTTATAGTTGCATGGCATGATTGTCGAAATAGATTGCAAACGAGTGATAATTAGTCTCTATTGTAAAAAAAAAACTTCTGCCTCTGACATAGTTGTCATTATTAACGATTGTACACATTTGTTATCAACTAGTTTACTAAACATGTAATAAAAAAAAACTAGTTTATTAAACTTATAATAAGTTCATTATGAGACAAGTGAGTTAAGTTGTCCATAATCTTTCTATGGTGGCTCCATCTTTAGGTAATATTCATATTTTTATTGATATTTTAACATGTATCCAAACTATTATTATAAATGAAATAAGATAAGGTATTTGAAGTAAAAAAACAAAATATATAATTAGAGAAATGCATTGTGTCAAAAGCAGAGACATTGTGATAGGTATATATATAATTAGAATGCAATTATTTCCAACAAATCAGAGTGGCGCAGCGGAAGCGTGGTGGGCCCATAACCCACAGGTCCCTGGATCGAAACCAGGCTCTGATAAATTTCAAAATTTTTAATTTTTTTTTACATTTCGTTTCCCAAAATTCAACGATTCTACTAGTACTATCTCTTCGTTTTGCTTCATCGTTTCGTCCACTTCAAAATCAAACGAAGAAGCTATGAATTTCTAACTTTTTTCAACGCCCTTTTGTTTAATATCCAAATAAATATACTATTTTTTTCAATTCCATAGCTTTGTTTAAAAATTTCGATTACCTTGAAACCCCCAATTTGTAAACCCTAGAATTGGAATAAGGCAAAATGAGAAGAAGACCTGGAATTGGAGGGTTACAAACAGCTGCTGCTGCAAGGGATCAATATAGATTGTTGGGTGAAAATGTAGCTAAGATCAGAACTGATATGATGAAGGAACAGCTTTCCACTTTTCGTTCTCAGCTTGAAGATTTTGCTCGCAAGCACAAGGTTCTTCTTTTAATAATTCAATTCATCCACTTTATTTAGTTATTGGTTTGTTTAAGTTAGAAAGTTAGAAAAGAGTTGATTTTTAATTCTGGGGGTGCTGGAAAATCTTAATTTTGTTCTCAAAAGTAAGTGTGTTTTGAATTTTGGTACTTGAGTTTGGATTCTTTTCTAGTGGGAGTTAATGAAAGTTTGTTGCTTTGGAGGTTGGTTTGGTTTTGAGATTCTTGTAAAATTCAAATGTAGCTGGATTGAGGTTTAATTTTGAGGTTAATTGCAGAAGTTGTGACTGTAATAATTTGTTCTGGTAGTTCAATTAGTGTTATCAAATATCAACCATGCTGGATTGCTATCGCATTTTACGGCGGATTAAAATTGAGGATCTTTGGCTTTCTGCCATGGTTCGCCATCTGCAATCGATAACACTGTTAGCAATGTGATTATAATCATTACATGAGAGTCGGATGAATTTGATGTATATTTTGCTATGAATGATGGAGTTGCTAACTTGCTATAATATTTAGGAGATTATTATCAGCTTTTTCATGTCAATATAGTTTTGTTCCTACTTTCTGTTTTTGTTAATGATGAGATTAAATAATGCTAATTGTTGGTATCACTGGTTCAGAATGACATCCGCAAGAACCCTGCATTCAGATCACAGTTTCATGAGATGTGTGCTAAAGTTGGAGTAGATCCCTTGGCCTCAAATAAAGGTTTTTGGGCAGAGCTATTGGGAATTGGTGATTTCTATTATGAACTCGGTTGGTAATATGTTTTTAAACTTGTTTACTTTCCCAACAAGTGGTTTTCTTATGCATGCATAAATCACTCAAGTACATATTTTATACACTATCGTGGAAATTAACAAGTTAAGAATAAAATATAGGATAAGACAAAGAATTTAAAGTTTGTAGTGTCTGAAAATTCATAATAGTCTTATTGAAAATCTGAACAACAGAAACATGGCTTTGGATTTAAATTTTATTGCAGTAAATATGAATAACAGTTCTAAGCCAGAGAGGAGTAATAGTAAAAAACAAGTATCTTAATTTAATGGATTTGGATTCACTTTTAGGGAAAAGGCTTAACTTTAGGAAGCTTTTTAAAAAATGCCGACGTCACAGGTTGATATACATTATTATGATACTGCTCACTTTATTCAACTATCAAATCTTCAATGTTGTGGTTTCTTCAGATACTGCTCCACTTTAAATTTATCATGCATATTATCTTAAAAAAAAATATAGATCTACATCTATTCATGATTATTCTAGATTTACTTGGTTGCTAGGTACCGTAAACTAGCTCAACGTTACCAAAATGATAGATGGGGTGAGGGTGACAATTAACGTTAGGTTTTCAGAAATAGATATTGGCAAAACACGTTATCTCGTTATGGTTTCTTTCACATTGCATTTCTTACAATTGTTAGACACTTCATCTTTTAATTTAATAAAATTATTAAACACTTCATCTTTTAATTTAATAAATCATTCCTGGTTTTATTTTTTATTATTTAAATTTGAGCTGTTTAATTTCACTCTTTTGTTAGAATGTTTGCTAAGACGAGCTACTTGACTAGACAGGAGTACAAATAGTGGACATCTGCTTGGCTACTAGACCCCTCAATGGTGGATTGATCAACCTGCAAGAACTCTGTAATCTCCTTCGCCAGAGACGAAAAAGTGACCGTGGAGTTGTTTCTGAGGATGATTGCCTGCGTGCTATCAGTAAGCTGAAGGTCTTGTGCTTTACCGATACCTTTAAACCACATCATGACTTTTGCTGTTTTAATGTGGATCGAATAAATTATGTATCATGAATCTAACTTGCATGTAATTTGGAAGAACGGCAACTTGAGTGCGTGTGTGTCCTTACTAAATTTCCTTTTTGTTACTACCTTTCTTTTTGTATTATACATCTTTGTTTCTCCACATGCTGAGAAATTTGTTACATGCATTGTGGTTGACCCTGTGGTGTTGTAAAACTTTCAGGTTCTAGGTAGCGGGTTTGAGGTTATTTCTGTTGGCAAGAAAAAACTTGTTCGTTCGGTTCCAACTGAGCTGAACAAAGACCACAATGAAATTCTAGAACTTGCCCAGGTAACAGTTGTTACTCCTTTTTTTTCAGACATTGATAAATAGATTAATTTGGACTAGGGCCTATTTTGATTGATATAGTGAAGCTTATCTACTGACATAACTACTCGTGAGACTGTTTGTGAGAGCTTATGAAAATCGCTGATGACATGTCTATAAGCTGTTTTAAGCTTTATCCTAGATAAATTATGAAAATAGCTTGTAGCTTATATACAATCAATTTGCCTTTATTTTATCTTTTGTTATAGAAATATCTTATACATACATAAGCACTTATATGATAAACGTTTATGTTATATGTGCTTAATTAAGTTGTTTAACCAAACTTAACCCCAGTTGGTTGATGTTTACTTTTTGGCTTATGAGAGTGGAAGTTATTTAATGACTTCATCTTTAGTCTATCCAGTAACATGTAAATATCTGCTGTATACCTTTTTGTATATATTGTTACTAGAGGAACATGTCATGCAGCAAAGTTAGGTCATTTATACATGATCCATTATTTCAAACCTTCAATCTATATTTTAATGGTTAAATTTTATTACTGAAGTTCATCAAATAATCAGGAAACCCTTAATAACTCATCATCAAAATCCGGTTAGAGGCTTTTAATATGTCAATTTTAGCACAGGAAGCTTAATCTATGGCATGGTTTAATTTGATTGGCATTAGTTAGAACTTAAATTCCTTGTTGTGAAGCATGAAAAGATTCACTCTGTCCGTGAACAAAAATATTTGTGTTGCAATCAGTTTGCTATTCAAGAAATATTACTTTTTTAACATCTAGATACAACTTGGTTTACTTCAGGGTCAAGGATTTGTGACTGTTGATGAAGTAGAAAGACGGCTATCTTGGACTTCGGGTCGTGCCATTGATGCGCTTGATACATTACTTGATGTAAGATAGACTATTTTTTTTTTAAAAAAAAAATTGTTTCTTTTTCTTCTCATCTGATAATATATAATAATATTAACCTCAAATGGCATGGATACTGAACAATGCGGTATTGGCTCGTGCAGGAGGGACTTGCAATGATTGATGATGGGCACAAAGATGGAAAACGACGGTACTGGTTTCCATGTGTATCACCCATTTCGTCTTTGACAGGAATTGATTCCTTGTAAATTTGATTGAGAAGAATCTGAGGTCTGATTTTTCAAGAACTTTGTTTGAATGATGTAAGCTTGCTAATTGGTTATTCCTCTTGGATTAGTGACTGCTTTGTTCTGAAATGTGTGATTAATAGATATACTTATGGTTTGTCTTGCTGACAAAGCAGATTAAATTTGAATATGATTTTTACATTTTGTTTTCTATCACTTTAAGTTTGGATTACTTTCTAAGTTATGGAAACTTCTCAGTTAAAATAAGTTTATGGTCTTTCGCGTGTGTAAAGTCCTTAGCATATACACATGGGAAATGGTGGCTGCTTGTTAAGAAAACAAAAAGAGAAATATACTCTTGGAAGTTGTGCATTTAATGTCTTAAAATTTAAAAGTTGTTCTTTTTCACATAAATTTTTTGTTTCATTTTCTCTTTTGTTTCCTTAACAAGTATCATAACCCTTTAGTAGGATACTTGTCAGCACTAAGCATACCCTTTAAACATTTACGCGCGCACGAATTATATGAGAGTTTCTTAACAAAATGAGATACAAAAGCTACCAATAAGGTTGAATCTAGAGAGAGGCTAGTTTTCCGCAATGTGGCAATTCGAATTTTTAGTGAGGGAGATACGGACGTACACGTTTAGTGTTTGAAAATGCTTCTGATGGTAACTTGTAGGGGGAAAAACCTATGTACAGTATTAAAAAAAACTCATAACTATTGCATGATTCTTTTAATATTTATTTCTTTGTGAAACATACACATTTTTCCACCGTAGCATTCACCATTTACCATAATCTAAAACAAGTGCACAATTATGAGATGTATGAACTATGAGAAATATATACAGACCAATGCTATTTTGAAACTAAAATAATTAAAAATCTATTCATTTTTATTTTTATTTTTAAAGAACATATGGAGATAACAATCATATATCCAGTTATCCACAGAAGTATCATATGCAACAAATAAATATTTTAACAAGGAAAAGAGAAAAAAGAAGAGTCATTGGAGTTGGCTTTGAGAAGCAATCTCAGTCTCCTCTATCCACTCAGAAGCAGGCTCACTCCATGACCTTGGCCTAACCCCAAGTTTAAAATACAATATCATTTCCGTAGTTTCAAAAAATTTACTTTTATCCAATACCTCATTCCACACTCCACTTACTATGCAATAATTATTGTTATATGGTGGCCGATGGTGCGCTGAATGCTGCGATCGTGACACGAGCACTCCGCCCTCTTGTAATGCCACCACAAGTGGTGGAAGTCGACTCTTTGTCCCATGAGCCCATGCATGAAATTGTTGGCTAAACATAATGCAACCAGCGCACACCGCAACAAAACTTTGAAATATAGGGTCATGGAAAACAAGATCTATAGGAAGCACTACAAAAGTCACCATACGTGCGAGCGAGTGTAAATTGTTAGCAAATTGGCGCCTAGTAATGGTCCATGGCCACTTATGATGGCCTTGGAAAGCTTCAATTTGAGCTCCAACTAATGGGGTTGATTCATCCCCATAATTATCAATGCTCCAATGGTAAATCCCGGACCCAAGATCAGCTAAGATGTAACCCACCCATCCTGCCAAAATTGGCTGAATCCACATATTCATATCTATCGAACCCTTTACGGACTCTCCCAAAGAAATTAGCAAAGTTGTGCATCCAACCGCCACCCATGCGCGATGAGACCATGTTGATTGCAAACTTGTGTCACTATCCCTTGGATGATTAGCGTCGGTTACCACCTTAATTGGCGGTTGTACACGTTTTGGCTCAATGATCAATTGATTGACATTGGGCTTGGACTTCAGGGAAGTTGTAGTAGTAGTACTAGTAGTTCTGATGTTGGTGGAGCAATAGACACGAATTCGGTGGACGAGTTTGCCCTTTGTACAAACTTGGTGGTGAAAGCTAGGTAGATACTTGTGTTGGGTTAGGGAAGACATTGATGAAGTTTGAAGAATCAAAAGGCTTATGTGAGAGACGGCTAGATATACAAAATTTGGAGCTAAAAGAAATAGTAATGGTTGTGTGAAGAATGAAGAAATTATGTATTTGTGGAAGTGGAAAAAGGCATGATATGCTGTGGTAGACAATGAGATTGCGTGGTGTTATGCTATTCTCAAATAACGTTAACATTTAATATGTGTTACATATTTGATTCACAATTTCCTTATACGTTTCTTATGAAAAAATAGTCATAGAGAATAAATAAAAAATTGATGGTTTACTTGAACCAAAAAATTGCTATACCTTTTTTGTGGTCCCCAAATTATGTTTTATTTTGATTGGAGGATTGATATGGCTTAAGGTTTACAAGTCATATAAGCAACGAATGGCATGGAAGTGTTAACTTTTTGTGTCCACTTATCAATCTTTTCGTGACATAGCTAAATTGAAATGCCAACAAATGTGGAGATATAGAGATTAATATGTAAGGATGTGTTTCTTCCACGAAAATAAATTAAATAAATCAAAGAAAAATAATGTAGAAATGAAAATAGGTATATTCCAACCGTGAAAGAGGGTTATGGCGTTCAATTCGTAACACTTTAAACTTATATTTGACTTAGTTTAAATATTTATTGTGATAGTATGATTGTATTAGTATTAGGGGTAAGAAAGAGAGAAGTCTATGTTGTTGTAAATTTTTTGACATAGTAATAATTTTTTGATTGTCGGTTTAGACAAGACAACAGTCGTGGTTTTTTTTCCTTCCGATTTTAGAGTTTTCAAGTTATATTCTTGTGTTGTGATACTGCTTAGTTTTAGGGATGTCAATGGGGCGGAGAATGTGCGAAGGAAGCATCCTCGTTCCCCGCCCCGAAATGTCTGCAGTAGAATTTTTGCCTCCATTGTCGTCCTCACGGGAGAATATTTGCCTCCATCCTCATCCCCACGGATCTCCACGGTACCCGCGGGAATCCACGGAGATCGAATATTAGATAATTTCTATATTTTACGGATAAAATTATGACGTTATTTTTTCCGTTTTTATTAAAAAATAAATAAATATTTTGCTTCTTTCTTTTTAATGATCAAAACAACACATATTGCATTTCATAACAAAAAAAATGCATAACAACATATGCATAATCATACAAAAATTCATAACCAAAAATATCTCATAATTCATAGCAAAATAGAAACCTAAAATTGTCAAATATAAATAAATATAGAATAATAATAGTAGTAAAAATATATATATTTAAGTATATATAGACGGATTCGGGAAATCCGCGGGGACGGATGTTTAATCTCCGATCCCCACCCCGAACTGTTGGGAAAGATAACACAAAAACACACCTAATACAAGGTCGGCGGAATGATTATCCTGGATCAAACTTTTCCCACTATAATAATAACAATAACAATGGAATAACAAGAGTTTCTTCTGATTAACTCAATAATAATACAAATTGTGTATTACAACTCTCACCAACACAAATGGTGGATTACACTCTCTTTTGGATTGTTTCTCAAAAGGATTGTTACTGAGATGATTGATTTAAAATGAAAACATATGGAAACAATTTATAGTGCAATGCATGCAAAATGAATGGCTCTGAGAAGTTTTAGTGTTTTCACTCACTAGCTACAAACACTCTCACACTATTAATTTCAATTGCTAAAATTAATAATGATTGTTCCATCTTCCTGTCTCCACATAATGAGGAATGTCTTTCAATCTCCCCCTTCCGATTTAGGTGGAGGGCTCCAACAGTCCAGCAGCTCTCCTGCAGAACTCGTACTTGTCCTTGGGTAAGGACTTGGTCATCATATCTGAGCAATTGTCATCAGTATGGATTTTCTCAAGCTGTAGTTGCTTGGAATCTAACATATCACGTATCCAGTGATATCTCACATCAATATGCTTTGACCTCGAGTGAAAACTCGAATTCTTGCTCAAGTGGATGGCACTCTGACTATCACAATGCACGACGTACTTCTGCTGGTCTTGCCCTAATTCATGCAAGAACCGCTTCTGTTGCTGCAATGAACTATGCCTCTGTGGTAGACAAAGCAACACACTTTTGTAGCTTCGACTGCCATGATACAGCTCCCCCTGAAAATGTAATCAAGAATCCAGATGTTGATTTTCTAGAATCAATATCTCCGGCCATATCTGCATCTGTGTAGCCAACTAGTTCAGGATTTCTACTTCCAAAGCACAAACTCATTTTGGAAGTTCCTCTGAGATATCGCAAGATCCACTTCACAGCATTCCAGTGCTCTTTTCCTGGATTGGCCAAGAATCTACTAACAACACCAACTGCGTGTGTTATATCTGCTCGTGTACATACCATTGCATACATCAAGCTTCCAACAGCTGAAGCATATGGAACCTTGCTCATATCCTTCTTTTCAATTTCATTTAGCAGACTCTGCTTTGAACTAAGACAAAAGTGACTAGCAAGTGGAGTAGCAACTGGTTTTGCCTTTTCCATGTGAAACCGCTCTAACACCTTCTCGATATATTTTTCTTGTGATAGCCACAGCTTGCGCTCCTTCCGATCACGGCTGATGGACATACCAAGGATATGTTTTGCCGGTCCCAAATCTTTCATAGAAAAATATTTCTTCATTTCATCCTTCAACTTGCCGATATTCTCACTATTTTGTCCTACGATCAACATATCATCAACATACAAGAGAAGTATGATGAACTCACCATCATTAAATCTCTTCACAAACACACAATGGTCAGAATTCGTCCTTCGGTATCCATGATCAATCATGAAGGAATCGAACTTCTTATACCATTGACGCGGTGCCTGCTTAAGTCCGTATAAACTCTTTTTCAGCTGACATACCAAGCCTTCTTTGCCTTTGACTTTGAATCCCTCTGGCTGCTCCATGTAAATTTCTTCTTCTAAATCACCATGAAGAAATGCAGTCTTCACATCTAGTTGTTCCACTTCTAGATCCAAACTTGCAGCCAAACCAAGCACTACCCGAATTGATGACATCTTGACCACGGGTGAAAAAATCTCTTCAAAGTCAATGCCTTTCTTTTGACTAAAGCCTTTCACGACTAATCTCGCCTTGTATCTAGGTCGTGAGTTATTCTCTTCAGTCTTCAACTTGTACACCCATTTATTTTTGAGTGCTCTTTTACCTTTCGGTAAAGCTACCAACTTATATGTCAGGTTCTCATGCAAGGATTGCATTTCTTCTTGCATGGCTTTCAACCACTCTTCTTTGTGGTTATTCATCAAGGCTTCTTCATAACACTCTGGTTCTCCCCCATCAGTGAGTAACACAAATTCCGTTGCAGGATATTTGGTTTGCGGTTTAGGTATCCTAGATGACCTTCTTAACTGGGGAACTTGTTCTTCATCCTCAGAGTCTTCAGTCACATCTTCATTATTACTGCCACTTCCATTACCATCTATTACTTCTTCATTTGGATCATCAATTGGAGGTTCATTTTCCGCTTCTCCAATATCTTCTATTTCATCTCCCCCGTAATGCTCTAGAGGAGGAACTGGATCCAAGTTGATTGGATGTTCTCTAGAAATAACAGGCTTAACTTCCTTCTAAATATCTTCAATATTCTGGTCTTCAAAGAAGACAACATCTCTGCTTCTAATTATCTTCTTCTGTATAGGATCCCATAACCGGTACCCGAATTCTTCATTTCCATATCCCAAGAAGATGCACTCTTTCGACTTCGAGTCGAGTTTTGACCTCTCATCTTTTGGAACATGAACAAATGCTCTACAACCGAACACCTTCAAGTGATTGTAGGATACATCTTTACCTGTCCAAAACCTATTTGGAACATCACCATTCAATGGAGCTGAAGGGGATAAGTTGATTAAATCAACTGCAGTCATCAGAGTCTCACCCCAAAAACTCTTCGGTAACTTCGCATGAGATAACATTGTTCTCACTCTTTCAACAATAGTTCTGTTCATTCTCTCAGCCACTCCATTGTGTTGAGGCGTCTTCGGAACAGATCTTTCATACCTAATTCCATTACTAATACAGTAACGTTTGAAATCTCCCATAAATTCTCCTCCATTGTCAGTACGAACACATTTTAACTTCTTGCCAGTTTCTCTCTCAACACTAGCATGAAACTGTTTGAATATAACAAACACCTGATCTTTTGTTTTGAGCGCATATGCCCAAACCTTTCTCGAGTGATCATCAATAAAGGTGACAAAATACCTTGCACCTCCTAGAGTACTAGTGGTCATTGGACCACAAACATCAGAATGCACCAAATCTAAAACATTTGGCTTTCTATGCGGGGCCTTATACTGAAATGAAGCTCTATGTTGCTTTCCAGCCAAGCAATGTGTGCATGGCTTAAGCGACATTTCCAATCCTTTCACACCGGCCAAAATACCTCTTCTGGCTAGGATTTGAAGTCCCTTCTCACTCATATGTCCGAGCCGATTATGCCATAGCTCGACCGAGGAGTCTTCTCCGAGAGCGTTAACACACCCATTATTGACTTTGGCTTCTATCACATAAAGAGTGTTTACTTTCTTGCCCCGAGCTATTACCAAGGAACTTTTTGACAACTTCCATTTTCTATCTCCAAACACACTTGTATAACCTTCTTCGTCTAGAAGTCCTGTTGATATTAGATTGAGACGCATGTCAGGAACATGTCTCACATCTTTCAACATTAGATGACAACCAGTGTTTGTTTCTAGGCAAACATCTCCTTTGCCCACAATCTTGGATTTATCATCATTCCCCATCTTCACATAACCAAAATCACTGCTTGTATAAGAAGAAAAGAAATCCCTTCGCGAGGTTACATGGAATGATGCACCAGAATCCACGACCCAACATGTTTCTTGTGATGTCAAATTAACATGACCATCATCACAAACAAATATTACTTCATTGCCTTGAAAAATGGTAGCGGCTATGTTTCTCGCATCACCATTTTCTTGTTGCTCCCTTTTGAGCTTTCTACATTCTCTCTTCATGTGACCTTTCTCGTGACAATAAAAACATTCAACGTCTTTTCTTGCCCACGACCTACCCCTGAACTTATCTCCAGAATTTCCCCTTGACTTGTCTCTATTATTGAACTTCCTGTGGATACTTCTTCCACGATACTCAGTGACAAGCGCCTCAGACTCCGACGACATTCCTTGTTCCTTCCGTCGGGATTCTTCATTGAACATGCTATCTTTTACTATGTTCAATGTTAGAACACCTTGTGGTGCCGAGTTACTTAACGAAACCACAAGTGTGTCCCAACTATCTGGCAAAGAACTTAATAATAACAATGCTTGCAATTCATCTTCAAGCACCATCTTCATATTGGTAAGTTGATTTACCAATCTTTGAAAATCACTCAAGTGTTCAGAAACACTCCTAGTTTCTCTATACTTGAGGTTCACCAATTGCCGAATAGTAGAGGCTTTATTCTGGGCTGTCTTTCTCTCGTACAAAGCTTCTAGTTTCTTCCATAATGTGTACGCTATTGTTTCTTGCGCAACATGATGAAAGACGCTTTGATCGATCCATTGTCGAATTTGTCCGACAGTTTTCCTGTTCATAATATTCCAGTCATCATCAGACTTTTCGGTAGGCTTCGTCCCTTCATTTTGCAAAGGTTGATACAAATCTTTGCAATAGAGGATATCTTCCATTCTGGGTTTCCATATGGAATAATTTGAATAAGTTAACTTGATCATTGTTGATGATCCCACAGAGGTTGACTCTTCCATTGTAATAATAAAAGTTAAAATGTGTGGTTATGAGCCGAAGCTCTGATACCACTTGTTGGGAAAGATAACACAAAAACACACCTAATACAAGGTCGGCGGAATGATTATCCTGGATCAAACTTTTCCCACTATAATAATAACAATAACAATGGAATAACAAGAGTTTCTTCTGATTAACTCAATAATAATACAAATTGTGTATTACAACTCTCACCAACACAAATGGTGGATTACACTCTCTTTTGGATTGTTTCTCAAAAGGATTGTTACTGAGATGATTGATTTAAAATGAAAACATATGGAAACAATTTATAGTGCAATGCATGCAAAATGAATGGCTCTGAGAAGTTTTAGTGTTTTCACTCACTAGCTACAAACACTCTCACACTATTAATTTCAATTGCTAAAATTAATAATGATTGTTCCATCTTCCTGTCTCCACATAATGAGGAATGTCTTTCACGAACTGCCTCCGGGGGAAGTTTTGCATCCATCCCCATCCCCACAGAGAAAAATCTCCGTTTTCAGATCTCCGAACGGAACAATCTCCACGGTGATCCGCTCTGACGGATGCAAATTAACATCCCTACTTAGTTTTATTCTCCAACTAACTTGGATTAGTTTGTAGGTTATTATGGAAACTTGTCGGTTAAAATAGTTTATGGTCTTCATAGTAATTAGTTCAGGGAGCTAGAGAGATATTCACATTTAACTCAAGATTAAATTTCATACAAAGATTGAAATGACACTGAGTTTGGAAATGAATTATATATGTAATAGTTTAAATTCTAAATTTTTTCAAAAAAAAATAATATTGGTTTTAATTTAATTTAACATGATTAAAACTGAAATTATGGAGAAAAAATATCACTATAAGAATTTGAACCAAATACCTTGCGCAAAAAAAAATATATAACCTACTACCAATACATGGGTGTGACCCGACCTAAGCATGTGTGGTGTTATGTAATCCTCAAATAATGATGGTAACATCTAATCTAATGTGTCACACTTTAGTCAAAAAAACATAAAAATCTAATGTGTGACACTTGCTTAAAAAAAAAAAAAAATTTATGTGTGACATGCTTTAAATTATGGGGCATGAAATTATCTTTGCATGAAATTTTATCGGCAAAGATAATTAGATATTATTATTATTATTATAGAATATAATAAAATAAAATGAGTTCTTTGGCAAGTCTGTCATTTGTCATTTTATTAGAGTGCTTGCTATTTTAAAAATTATTATTAATAGTAATATTTCTTTAATTATCTTTAATTTAATTTTTTATTTTTTATTTAATTATTAATTTAAATAGTTGATGGTGGTGTTTTGGGATATAAAAGAGGGTTATCCCTATCAAGACTACAAACTATGCTAAGCCTAAGAAATCAATAAAGAAAGTAAATAAAATAAAGATAAATAAAAGACATTTATTTTCATTCATTAGGCACAAACACTAGATATATAGTGCTCCTAAATGGACAACAACCTTAATAGGCCTAACACCTTAAAAAGCCCAACCAACTAATAACATATAAATTCAACTAACAATATAAATAATTAAATACTACATCTACTAATATCTAAATTACTCAATGATTATTAACTAATATTTATTTAATTAACTGCTACTAATCTTCTATCAAAATCTCACCTGTATTCCAATGCATAAGGATTATGCTGCAATTTCTCTTTTAGGGTTAAATTGTGGCAATTTAATGGCACAAAGGTAAAGAAATGGTTGTATTTTTCTTAAGAAAAGTTGTTCTGTTTTTTGGTCGGCAAATAAAAAAATTTATGTTCCATAAGTTTAGCTCGGTTGGTAAGGAACATTGCATATTATATGTAGGAGTCGGGGTTCGAACTATGGACACCCCATTTATCCATCTTATGGGTGAAATTTCTAGTCACTAGACTACATGACAAAAAAAAAAAGTTCTATTTCTATCTTTTGTTTTAATTTTTTACGGAAATATCTTTTGTTTTAATTATTATTATTGTTTTTGGTAAAATATTATTATTCTTTTTTTAACTATAAATATAAATTAAATTTGCAGTATTTTAAATTTCCTTAAAAAAAACTAATAATTTAAATTAAACTTTTAGTGGCATTTTGTGGGATGTATATGTAAGCGTCTTTTATTCATGTGAGTGCGTGTTTTCAATGAGATCGTAGAACTCAGAAACGTTGAAAAGACAAAGCGACCTACACAATGTCATCTTCAATGTTACATCCTTTTTCAAGGCAAACTCTTGAATGGAATCACCTCTCATAATCCCAAAAGATACTACTCCCTCCGTCCCAAAATAATAGTCACAATTTGACCATGTGCACGATTCATACAAGCTACTTTGACTATATTATTTTACTAATGTACAAATACAAATATTAACATATGAGATCTTGTTAGATTTGTCTCGATGAGTACTATCAAAATATCAAATTTTCATAATTTTTAATAATACACAACTAAATATATTAATGATTAAAATTGTACATTGACAAGTGTGCAGTAGTAAAATGTGACAATTATTTTGAGACAGAGGTAGTAATTTTTTTCAATTTCTGTTGCTTTGCCTATATAATAGAACCAACTTCATCCAATCTCATTCACTCTTCTTCTTCGGTCCTATTGAAATCCATTGATTTAGATACATAATTTTGCAATAACTGGAAAGCATGATTTTTTTTTCTGTAATCACTCCTTCAAAGAATCCCAAAATTTTGTTGTTTTGTTTATACGTTGTTTTCTGCCTTTTATTATTTCAATCTATACATTTTACACTATCAATTTGGTTCTGATTTTGATTTTAAAAAGTTGTGTTTCTAAATTTATAGGTGACAATAAGCTTGAGTTGTAAAACCTCTAATATTTCCTTTTGTCTGAACTGCAGCATAGTTATGCATTTTATCCATCTGTATGTCATATTTATTCATCAAACATTTATTTGATGTGGTAGCCAATTAGGGATTGTGAAGATGAAGTTGAAAAAATATAGATAGAAAATGAAGGAAGATCCGAATCACAAGCAATGGATGCATGCCAGTCCATGTATTTTGAAAAACAAATTACTGCTTTAAATTAGTCCCTTTTAGTTTGGCTAAGTTTCTGGGAAGCAATCTCAATCTCCTCTATCGACTCAGAAGCAGGCTTACTCCATGAACTTGCCCTAACCCCAAGTTTAAAATACAATATCATTTCCATAGCTTCATAAAATTTACTTTTATCCAAAACCTCATTCCACACTCCAGTTACTATGCAATAACCATTGTTATATGGTGGCTGATGGTGCGCTGAATGTCGATACGGTGACAAAAGCACTCCGCCCTCTTGCAAAGCCACCACAAGTGGCGGAAGCCGACTCTTTGTCCCATGACCCCATGCATGAAATTGTTGGCTAAACATAATGCAACCAGCACATACGGTAACAAAACTTTGAACTATAGGGTCATGGAAAACAAGATCTATAGGAAGCACCACAAAGGCCACTCCACGTGCAAGAGCATATGAATTGTTAGCAAATTGACGCTTAGTAATGGTCCAAGGCCACTTATGATGGCCTTGAGCAGCTTCAATTTGAGATCCAACTAATGGGGTTGACCCATCCCCATAATTATCAATGGCCCAATGGTAAATCCCGGACCCGAGATCAGCTAAGACATAACCAACCCAACCTGCAAAAATGGGTTCAACCCACATATTCATATCCACCGAACCTTTTATAGACTCTCCCAAAGAAATGAGTAAAGTTATGCATCCAACTGCCACCCATGTATGATGAGACCATGTTGATTGCAAACTTGTGTCACTATCCCTAGGACGGTTGGCGGCAGTTACCACCTTAATTGGCCGTTGTGCAAGTTTGGGATCAATGGTTTGATTGACATTGGGCTTGGACTTCAGGATAGTTGTAGTAGTATTTGTAGTTGTGGAGTCGGTGGAGCAATAGACACGAATACGGGGGACGAGTTTGCTCTTTGTACAAACTTGGTGGTGAAGGCTTGGTAGTAGGCATTTCTGTTGGGTTAGGGAAGACATATTGGAGAAGTTCAAAGGCTTATGTGAGAGAGGGCAAATATATATAAAATTTGAAGCTACAATAGTAATGGTTATGGGAAGAATGAAGAAATTATGTATTTGTGGAAGTGGGAAAAGGCATGGTATGTTGTGGTAGACAATGAGGATGCGTGGTGTTATGTAAGTCTCAATTTCCTTATACGTTTCTTATGGAAAAATTAATAATCATAAAGAATAAATAAAAAATTGAGGGCTAGATTTATAAAATCTCAAGCTACAATAGTAATGGTTGTGGGAAGAATGAAGAAGTTATGTATTTGTGGAAGTAGGAAAATGCATGGTATGTTGGTGTGGTCAATGAGAGCGGGTCCCCAATTTTTAGAAACTCTTCTTGAATAATAAATTAAAAATGGGCCTCTAATCCTTAATTAATATATTAAAACAAAAAACAACTTACGCCTAATTTTGCCATCGACCTGCCTAACTTAATACAAACTGGTATAGACCCGTGCTTAATATATGGTCATTATAAATTTTTAACATCTTTTATAAATTTATATATGTATTGATATACAAAAATTAAATCTATTAATATAAATTTAATTGAATATTTAATTTTATTATTTTATTACACTAACGAAAATAGTCTTCTTTTTTTCCTGTCTCACTTGGTTGAGGATTCTCGTCTTCATTTTTTATACTTGCCATCGAGATACCAAAAAACTTATTTAAAGAAATTGAGAAACAAACTTTATATTTAAAATAATTTTAGTCTCAAATCTCAATCTAAGAGTTTGTCCCTCAATTTTTTAGACTTATCATCCAGAAACCAAAAAACTTATTTAAAGAAATCGAGAGACAAACATTTATATTTAAAATAATTTTAGTTTCAATCTAAGAGTTTGTCCCTCAATTTCATATTTAAATTGGAGCAGTATCGGTGAACTTAACTTATTTGATATGGATATTATATTTTATATGTAGAAGCTCTAGAAATAAAATAGCGACAACTATACATAAAATATATAAAAAAATGTAAATAATAAGTATATTCTTAAGCTCTAGAATAAGAAGATTTTTTTAAAATGTAATTAAAAATAAATAAAATAATTATGGGAAAATTGAAGGATGTGGATTTTTTGCTGCCTATTTTTCTACAACAATATCTACTGTATCATTCTCATCTGATTGATCGATCCAATGGTTCACATAAATCTTTACAAAAAAGAAGAAGATGAGAGAGTCAAAAAAATGAAAAAGAAAAATTGAAATCCAAACCAAATAAATCACCTAGAAACTTGCCTTATTCAAATGACCTTATATCATATAAAAATAAAATTATAAATTCTACACATTATTCAATATCGAAACTGTGACTCTTTGCACAAAATGCAGCATGCCTTGGTTGGATATGCAAAGACCTTCATAGTTAGCTATATAGAAATTGAAAACGTTATAGAATGTCACATAAAACATAGATAAATATTAGAGTGCCACATAGGAATCGAGAGAGAAATTCTCAAACATATAATATATAGATATAGATGAGAAGTATATATGCAATAGTACCATCTATTACTAAGAGTGTAACATACAACCAACTTTAATACTTCAAAGTAAAAAATATAAGAGAAAACCCATATATCAAAGTACTAAAATACCTCAATTTTAATCATTCCAAGGACAGAAAACCAACCAACTCGAGATAATATTAATGCTATATATATTAATCTTAGGAATTCTTTCATGATTTGAATTCAGAACCAAACTCATTGATAATCCATTTTTGAGGAAATAAAGAAAATTAAGGTGTTTTAGGGTGTCATAAGTGCATGCTCAAGTTCAGTTTTCTTCTGATCAACACATCCTGTGCTGACTAAAGACGTTATCCAAATATCATCAGATTTTACTGGCTCATCATCGTCATTCCGGTGCCAACTCCATAACGCATGTGTCGAGTTTACAATCTTTAGCTCACCATGACCAAAACTCGCTTCACGAAATTCTGACCATATCGGTTGTGGATCTATATACCTGCCAAAAATCAATAATTCAACCATACAAATGGTAAGAATGATATATGAGAATCTTAAACGACACTTAAAAAGGAACAGAGGTAGTATCAGAGAAAACTTAAAGGTTGAACTTGAAATATTTGAGTAGAATCAAACTTACTTATGAGCTAAACCTTCTTTGTTCCCTCCATCACCGATTGTTATATGAACAGCACCACAAGGATCCAATTTTCCATTATATACACGTTTCTGTGAATTAGTTAAAGATCCAATTATGATCGGTAAGTAAAATTAACAAAGTAATGAAACTAAAAAACCATATAAGTATACCGAGCGTTCGTATGCGTGCACATGACCGGCAAAAACTAAATCAACGCTAGCAGCATTAAGCAACGGCTCCATGGCTTCCATCATGTCACCACCTTCACCTTGATGAGCTGTGTTACTATTATACCACGGGACATGAAATATGACAAGCAACCAAGGTGTCCTTTTCCTGTCCACCTTTGACAGATCAGTCTGTAGATCACAAAGAAGATGTAAAGAGATTAAATTATTATAACAGTAACCAAAAGAATATTATCGGAACACCTACAAAAGCTTCAGAGTTTTTGGAAAGGCTTGGTGCGTGGATATAAATGGTGGGTGGCAAGATAGCGGAAACCTGATAGCAGGTGGCGCAACGGATTTTGGAAAGACTCTGATACCATCTTAGAATTGCGAGTTGAGTCTAACCCAACCCTACAAAACTGGCTTGTAAGGTGAGGATTGCCTCTTACTTATAAACTCGCGTCCAGGCCAACTCACATCCAATGTGAGACTTCTTAACATCAACAATTGGAGGCATATATTAAACACAGTAATCAACTTAAATGCTTTTTTCACTTCTTGCTATAAGGTATGATCACAGTAATTTATAACCAACTATGTGCATATCATGTAAATTAGAATTTCCAATGCAAATATATCCAAGAGATTTCATTGAAAAAACCCTTGAAGACTAAGCATAGTTTAAATTCGTGACATTGAAGTGTTAAGAAATTGGAACCACCTAACCTTTAGCCATTTATATTGTTCTGAGTACACATCATAATCATCATAGGAACCAAGCATGACAATATGAGCACCAGCAACTTCAAAAGAATAATAGAGATTCGAACTCGATCCACTTTCCTCAAAAGGCATTTTCCATCTTGAATTATAGGATAAAAATCCATCTTTTAACAAAGGTATGTGCTCCACTTCATGGTTCCCTTGTGTTACCATAAATGGTTTAGCACTAGCAAGTGGCTGCACAAGCCTACCAAACGAGTCCCAACGATGCTGAATATAATCGGCATATGAAAGGTCACCAGGAATCAGGTTAACATCGTATTTGCATTGGTCGATGTGATCTAATGTTGATTTAGTCCAACCGGTTTGACCAAGATCTCCGGCCACAGCAAATGTAATTGGAAATTGAGCTGGAGGTGTTTTGAGCTGGAACTCAGGACCTTGTCCGCCACATCGGTAAAAGTAAACAGAATTAGGCTCTAAAGGGCCGATTACAGTATGGTGTATCTTTCCCGAGCTATAGAAAATGTAACTGTAAGAGGTTGTCTCTCCTTCGGCTATAGAGTTATATTTCCCTGGCAATGTTCCATATTCTACAACTGAAGGTGCGGATTTGTCATCCGTAATCCAGGTAATTCTCATGTGATTGTCTCCTGCCAAAGAAATGTGTACCTGGAGTCCAGTTTTCATATAAGAATCTGAATAAAAATCCAACTACGCAAGTGTTTATGTATATGTTACTTATATAACAAAATATAAAACATAGTAAAATTGTTTTCAAATAAGCTATAAGTTGTTTACATAAGCTATTCTAGGGAACTTATGGATGCGTAGTAAGTTGTTTTCATAAGCTTTCCCAGACAATTTGAAAGTCGGGGAATCGTGACTGCAGTCACAATACTGTAGAAGGATCCAGAAAACAGAAAAAAACAAAAAAAATTGGCACTAAATTTATTCTAGGGTGGCAAGATTTGATTTTGATTTTGATCTAGTTGATTTTGTAAACTTGACTTAGAAAATGTGGGATCAAGGTAAAATGATTTATGTTTTAATACGTTATTCTGAAAGTAAGTTGAACAAATCACATTTAGATGCAAAAGTTACAAATCCTAGCTTCAAGTCAGAATCAATTCTAGAAGAAAAATCAATTCCAATAGAGAACCAACAAACATACCAAAATCTATTTTAAGCCATCAGAATCACTTTTGCAAAAGTGAATTCAAGCATACACTAAATGAGGTATAAGCTCAAATAAATAAGTTTTTAACATGTGCAATATGAAATTAAAGTGAAAATTTTCTAAATAAAGAAATGCCAGAAACATAAACGTGGTTCTTTACAAGACCAAACCAAAAACACATGACAAAAACAAAAATACAAATTAAAAAAAGGTAAAATCTAACATTGATCATCTAATAAAGCAAAAGGGTATATAAAAGTAACAATTTTGCAGCAAAATATGTAATGAATAGATGAAGGGTCAAAACCTGCTGAGGATAAGAAGAAGGTTTTGAATCCCATGGAAGATGTAAAGTTTTTCGAGGCTTAGGTCGAATGTAATCATCAGCAGTAGAAGTTACTGACAGGATGAATAAAACCGTTAGAATGAGTTTGAGTTTCATTATTGTTTGTGTTTTAAGGATACATAAAACCTCTGCAGGTGATTGCTGGAACTGTAATGGCAGGACAAGAGTGTACTTCAGGATCTATCTATGATCAGCATTGAGTTGGTGTGTATATGTCATTATTGATGTTGGTGAATTTTGTTGTGTACTTTTGCTTTTTGTCACTGTTTTGAGTGTGACTTTCTTTTTTGTTTTATTGCTTTTTCAGATAAAACCTTCTAAATTGTGTTAAGAAACCTCCCTCTTTCTTTTTTTTTTCTCTCTTTATTTAACATAAAAGATTCCCTCTTGTGGAATCTTCTCCCGTGAAGGAAGGGAGTATGAAAGCAAGAAAAATAAAATAGATTTGATATACAGTAAAAATTCTTTAAATTAATAATGTCAAGACCGGAGAAATTTATTAATTTAGAGAGTTATTAATTTATCGATAAATTAATAATTATTAATTTAAAGAGTTTTTAAGTAATTATACTGTACATACCAAACAAAAAGACAAATTAGTCTATGCTTCTTAGAATTACGTAGCAGCGAACCTTGGGACTCAACGTAAATTAGTAACTACTGTGTTCATATGCATTGGAGATCAATAATGACTTTTGAAGTACTGTACAGTAAATGTAAACAAGAGGAACAAATGTAATATATTTCAATAGAGTGTAATATATTTTTTTTTAGTTTCTACGAATTATTAATTTATAATTTTATTGGGACCGAAAATTATAAAGGGATCTCCCGAAAAATTATTATCTTATTATTTTATCGAATTTTTCAATTTTTTACATTGGCCCAAGTCGGGATCGGACAAATTTATTATTTTAGAGAGTTTATTAATTTACCGAGTATTAATTTAAAAAGTTTTTACTGTACTCTCTCTGTCCCAAAACTTTAGTCCTTTTAGAGTTTTGCATGGAGATTAAGAAATTATAAAGATTGATAAGTTAAGTCATTTTTACCCTTACTTTATTAAGAAATAGAAAATATATTTAATTAATGTTTTAACTTTAGTAAGGGCACAAATTGTAAAGTATCACTAATTATGCATTGGTTTCTTAAAAATGACTAAAGATTTGAGACAAAACTAAAAAGCTAAAAGGTCCAAAGATTTGGGACGGAGGGAGTACACTAATTCTTTCGAAGATAAAATTTGTCCGTAAATATAATTTTTTTAACATTATGGAACTCAAATGGGTGACATATTATCCCTAAGAGTTTTAACTGTTGAATACTCAAGTCATAGATAAAACTCATGACATTGGTTAAGCTAGAAGAGACCTATATCATCTCATCTAAATGCTTTTTGGTTCCATAGATGATATGTCTGGGAGAGTTATGATTTTTAATATGGCTGTGCATTATTAATTGTGAATTGAATCGAACCGCCGAACCGTACCGAATTGAATCAAAAATAATTGAATCCTACTATAAGTTTACGAACCAAACCATTAATCTTGGTACAGTTCTCTAACCGTAAACTGAACCGTTAATAACTAAACCAAGTTGTTGATAACCACACTACAAACTCAAAACTTAAAAACTAAAATTGTCTCAAAATTTACATATGTTATGTTGTTGTGCTTAACAATTTGGTTCGGTTAACCGGTTAACTGAACCATAAATATAGTTCTATTGTGCTTAACAGTTCGGTTCGGTTAACCAGTTAACAAAACCATAAGTACAGTTCGGTTCGGTTTGGTTCAGGTTTTTCTAACCATTGTTATGGTTCGGTTCGGTTCTTTGACCTAACTGAACCCTGAATAATATCCTATTTTTTAACATTGGAGGATAAATCTTCTCCAATGTTACTAATCTTTTTTATCTGCTCTTGAAATTGCCCCGTTTAGAGACCCGAGGACGGGGAATTTTTCTTCGTGGGGATGGAGGAGAAAGTCCCCCAAAAGAGATTTGGGATGGGGACGGATTTATTTCCCGCCCAGCAGAGACTCCGCTCTTAAAATATTATTAATATAAAATTTATAAATGTATATTTAAGTACTTTATAAAATATCTTTAATTATATTTTCACACAATATGTGTATACATTTGTTTATATATGATATTTATTATTGTCACAAAGACTCAATAATATTTTAATTGTTTTATTTGCTTTATGTTTAAACTTCACTATTTTTTTTACGACTAGTTTGGTTGAAAATAATAGAAATTTGATATTTTTTTTAAGGTTGATGGATCTTTGCAGAAACTGTGGGATATGCGGGTATGAGGATAAGAAAGAATACTCCTCGAAGCGGAGAATGAGGATGCCGGATGGCGATGAGGAACATTTTAGATGGTGTGACAAAGAGTTGTAAAGTATCATTTGTTCAATCCACGCTCCGTTGACATCCCTAAGGACAATTTGATAATTGTAACCTAAAAAACACACATTAACTAACTATCAATTTTTTTTAATATGCGTGGAAAATATCAATGTGGGCGTATAATAAAGGACATAGAGAGTATAAAAGAATGAGAAGAGAAATAGTATTAAGAAATGTAAGATTTTTTTTAAATGTCCCCAAAAAAACAAAAATTTCCAAAATACCCCTACTTTTTGGCAGAGATTCTTGCGTGGCTGAGGACCACTCATGGCGACATTGATAGTGTAGCCATGCATATGCAGGTGGCGACACTGCCAGTGTAGCCATTGACCATTCTGCATTTTTTCTTTTCTTTTTATGCGCAGGTACATTAATGTTGCAGTGTTGCAGGTGCTTTTGCAGGGCATGCATATGGCGACACTGCTGGTGTAGTCATGTCTTGCAGGTGGCGACACTGCCAAGCCATTTACTATATTCATAAGATTAACAATCTCTTACCAAATAGTGTTAGATAGAGATAAACATAAAAGAAGGTAGTTAATATATTCATAAGATTAATAATCTCTTAACAAATAGTATTAGATAGATTGATCATGAGAATGGATCCTCTCAAACAAAAAATCCTCAATTTCTCTCAATTTCACTTTTCAACCATCGATCAACTTTACACAATTTATTTTAAATTTAAAAATTATTCTATATTTAAAATGACTCAGATTCCCACATTATTTCCTCAAGTTTTTTTCCAACATAACAGGATCCTTTCTCAATTAATTAGCTTTATTATCGATTGAAAAATAAATGTTAAACATGTTAGTTACAACAATTGATAAATGATTTTGCATCCTAAAAAATTTACAAAATATTTTTTTTTAATTAAATAGTATACTTAAATTAAAAGTGTCATTTATAATTTGCATTAGGACTTATATATATGTTGTGTCAGCCCTGCTTAGTAAGGGTAATTAAGTCTTTTCAAGTATCTAGTATTTTTTTTAGGATATGGATTAGCGGCAGTCGCTATTCCCTGCATTCACTGCAGTCAAACTAATCTAAGCCGTTGAACCAATCAAACGTTTCAATTTCTGCCACGTCGTTGAAAAAACAAAGTTCTGTACTCGCGTAGCTATGACAGTCAAAGAAACCTCACACAGATCCACTGTGATGGTGAACCGGGCGCTACTGCAGTGTTGCCGGACAATTGTGCCGCCGTTTCGTTCCTGTGAAACGGTTGTGGTGCTCAATTCCATTTCACCATACCTGCTACTCTCTGCAACTACAAGTGTACTACCCATTTTTTTCGTTTGACGAAACACATACTACTACAATCCTAGTTGAATTGTAAATTTCTTGTTCTAATTTCAACCCAAATTGAAGGGTAATAATTGATTAAAATGCAAGTACTTGAAGCTAATTACTCCGTACAAAGTTACAGTATTGATTGAGTATCCTAAAATTAAGGAAGTAATGTTCTTGAAATTACTGCACGTTCTATTTAGAAGAAGCATTTTCAGTGACGTGGCAGAATTTTAAGTGTTTGATTATTTGGACGGCTACAATGAGTTTGACTGCAGTGAATGCAGGGAATAGCGACTGCCGCTAATCCATATCCTTTTTTTTAAACGGCTAAATTAGGGATCCGGATCCTCTCCTAATTTAGAGTCAATATCCTCTCCATTTCCAATTATTTCTATTTCTTCCATTACTATATAGTTTTGGAAATATAAATGCAAATGTGTGACATTAAATGAGGTGAAATTACTTTTTTGCACCCCAAAATATTTAAAAACTTTGGTAATGGATGAAATGGAAATAATTGGAAATGGAGAGGATTCCAACTCCCTAATTTAATTGTCTCCTTCTCTCCTTCTCCAAATATTAACCATTAGATCAATCTAATGGATAAAAGACTAAAGGACAAACTATCATGTCTATCTAGCCATCAAACTCCCATATCCATTGAAATGTAGAAAATCCCTACTTCTTCTTGTTTTTTCTTTCTACCATTGTTAAGCATGTAGCAGAAAATAACCAAGATCAGCATCCCTGTCCAAATAGTTACTCAATTAATTAGACTAATCATCACAATTAAGATTTAACAAAAACCAATTTCAAATCAACATCCTAAATACCACACCATATTTTACTATGTTTGAAATATCCTTTTGAACATTAGATGCAGCTTTCATCTGCCAAATTGTAGATATAATATAACAACTAATATGCTTCCAATTGAAATAAAATCAATTTTCTTGATCAATTGGCCTTCATTAATTTGAATAAATTTCCTTCAACAACACAAAAGAAACAATTTTCCAGCTTTGCCGACCACCGCATGTCTGTCGTCTCTCGCCGCTGCTTTGCCAGACGATGCATCTCCGACCGCTATGCCCTCCGACCGCTGCTTTGCCGGCAAAGTTGGTGGTGTAGTGGGTATGCTTGGTTTTTACGATCCAGATTAAGGATTTCCTCTTAGTCAAAATAAAATACAATTATTTTCTAGCTTTTATTTCCTTTAAATTCTTGACCATCAGATCAATCTAATGGTCATAATTTGGAGAAGGAGAGAGAAGGAGACACTTACAGAAGGAGAGGATCCATTCCTAACATTAGTTGTTAGTTTATTAGTTTAATGTTTTTCTCCTTCGTTTATAGTTCAATTCGTCCGACTCATATTCCAAAAATAAGTTACTTTATAAAATGCCTCATTTTTTTTTTCACAACAAAAAACATCACATAATAACACAAGGTAGCCATTTCCAATAGTAGAGAATATAATACTGTTGCCTTCCTTATTTTTTGCCCAACCATATATTTTTTTTGTTGTTTTGTTCCCCAATGACTTCTTCCTTCTAATTAGGCATGGCAATAAAACCCATACCCGCGGGTACCCGCCCAAACCCTACCCGCTTTGACGGGGAAAATCCGAGTTGACTGGGTTTGGGTATGAGTTTTTCCCGATTTCAAAAGATGGGTTTGGGGCGGGTAACAGGGACATTGATACGCACCCCGAAACCGTCCCCGAACCCGCCCCGCTTATGTGAAAATTATATTTTACCTCTTTAAAATTAAAAACTGTTAAAGAATCTCTAAAATTATATTCATATGTTTATTTTTTATTTTTAATTTGAGTAATAAACAAATGATTTTCTCTATTTCTTTTATTTATTTAAAAAAAATATTGTTAAAACAAAATAATTTTGGACTTTTAACCTTTTTTTTTGATAAAAAAGTACTAAAATACAATCATAATTCATGTGGAAAGATGCGTAACGGGGATACCCGAACCCCGTTGGGGATACCCGATCCCCGTTGGGTAGGGGTTTGGGGTTATACTTTTTATACCTGCATGGAATTAAGATGGGTTTGGGGAAACCCGAACTTTATGGGTTTGGGTTTGGAGATGGCAAAATCCGCCCCCACCCCGCCCCATTGCCATGCCTACTTCTAATAATGGTTAATCATTTTCCATGAAACTCTTTCACTTCAACGTTGTCGTTTATTTATGTCTCAATTACCTCGCGATTATTAAAATCTATGTGATTTTAGTTCCGAGTGGTAATTGAAATTGAACGAGAGGAATTTTCATGTCACGAATAAGAAATATTCCCTCCTTTCTCAACAAGAGAGGCCGTCATAGACACCATTGAAAAAATGCAATTTTTGGTAATACCGTGTGAGGGCATAATTTTGTCCTCATCCTCAAACAACCATCGGCATAAAATATTTGTATAAGTTTTTTGTTTGTAAAGACAAACAAATGTGTATAATTTTTTTTATATGTGATGTTTATTTTATTTTTTAAACGGTATATATATATGATCTTTATTGTTGTCATAAGATTCAAAATATTGTCTTAATATTGTATTTGTTTTATAGTTACATAATAATTTTTTAACTCCTAATATGATCAAAAATAATTTTAAAAAAATGATTATTTTATTATGCTGATGGGATCTCCGTAGAAATTTTGGAAGACTGAAATAGCAGGGGAGAGGGAAAAACTTTATGAAACACGAAACACACGTCTTAATATTGTTTTTTTATAGTTATGTTTTAATATCTTAACTTCTAATTTGATCGAAAAAATTGAAAGTTGATTATTTTATTTATGCCGATGGAATCTCCGTAGAAATCTTGAAAGACTGAAATAGCAGGGGAGACGAGAAAACTTTATGAAGCACAAAACTAGACGTCTTAATATTCTATTTGTTTTATAGTTACATTTTAAATTTTTAACTCCTAATTTGATCGAAAATAATTGAAAATTGATTATTTTATTTATGCCGATGAGATCTCCGCAAAAAATATGGAAGACTGAAATAGCAGGGGAGGGAGGAAAATTTTATGAAGAACGAAACAAAACATCTTAATATTGTATTCGTTTTTATAGTAATATTTTTTTATTTCTTAACTTCTGATTTGATCGAAAATAATTAAAAATTAATTATTTTATTATGCTGATGAGATCTCCATAGAAATCATGGAAAACTGAAATAGCAGGGGATAGGGAAAAACTTTCCGAAACACGAAACGAGACGAGTTGCGAACCATTTTTGCGGGAGCCAGGAGTATTCCTTGCCCCCTCCCCACTCGCCCCGTTCACATTCCTTTTTATTTTTGGTGGAAAAAAAAAGCCGAAAAGTAGATAACATCGAAATTGAATTTTTTTATCTCCTATTTGATTTTCTGATGTTTCTCCGATAAACAAATCTTAACCCTTAAATCCATGTTTTCTATCTCTCTCCTAACAAATCGAAGACTAAAAATCAACGAACTCTCATGTCATCGGAGAGAATTGCAAAAAATCGTAGAATGGTAATAAATTGAATTATTCTAAAACACAAGGACCATATTGCAAAACCTAAAAATTAAGAACACATGATCTATGAATGAATGAATATATAAGAACAACACCAACATTGGCATTCACGTTTATAACTCTCAGATCTCTTTCATTCATTCAATTAATCATTCACTGTCAGCAACTGAAAGCAGCTGAAGAATAAGCTTCTTCTACAAAGATGGGTCGCAGTAACAAGAATTCAGTGACAGAAGATCACACTATTTCTTCAATGCTTTTCATCACTATGAGCATCATTGGTCTCCCTGTTGATGTTCATGTTAAAGATGGTTCTGTTTATTCTGGAATTTTCCACACTGCTTCATTTGATGAGGGTTTTGGTACATTTCTTTTCTCTAATTCAATTTATCTGTCAATCAAAATAATTTTCTGCACCGTTGATCCTCTCAAAAGCTCAAATGGGTTGTGAAATTTTTTCATTTTTTTTGGCTATTCTAATGATTAGTATTATACTCTTTTGATAATCATGTGTAATTTTTATTGGGGTGGCGTTTTTTGTTGTTTCCCTAATTCTAATTCCATGGTTGGTGTTATTGTAATTGTAACCTATTTTGCTGAAATATAGATCCTAATACAGATGGTACTTTTTGGGTTCATTTATTTTGTTTGATTCTTGTTATCTAGAAAAATCTTAGGAATTGATTGATAAGCATTCAATCATTCATAATAATTCTGTTATTGATGATGGATTGCGGACGGTTAAAGACGTGGTTTGGAATGTTGGGTTCGGTTTTGGTAAAGTTTGGGGGTCATTTTCTCTATTGGTTGGGCGTTTGTAACGCCTTATCTAATATCCCCATTGATTATGCTCGTCAATTATGTCGTTTAGTTAATAATGTGAAGTTTGTGAAGGGCGTTTTTAATATTATTTGGATGGCGTGCACGTGGTTAATTTGGAAGGGGATGAATAGTTGTTTATTTCGGCAAAAGGTTGTCTCCATAGATGATATTTTGTTTTGGCGTAAACTAGGTATCCTCTCGCGCAAGTGCAGAGACTAATCACTCGAGCCTTATGGGACCCAAATAGGCGGCAAACTCTCCCTAAGAGTTTTAATGCTGCTGCATGCCCAAGCTAGGGATCAAACCCAGGACCTTGGTTAAGCTAGAAGAGACCCGCGTTATCTCATCTAAGCGCTCTTGGGTTCCATAGATGATATTTTTGGGAGAATTATTATTAGCACTTGGTGGTGTCTGAAGTCAAAATTTATTGGTTTTAGTTATGATTTTCAACATTGGAGGACAAATCCTCTCCAATGTTATTAATCTTTTTTAGCTTGCTCTTTGTCGTTTGAATTTTTGTATCTTGTAATGTTGTTATGCTAGCACACCTTGTGCTAAGGTAACTTTTGTTTTTAATATAATTTTGGCTTCTACAAATAAAAGCATTCAATCATATAAAATCATGTGCTAAATTACTAATTATCAATTGTGTTATACTCTGTGTAGCAACGACACTTTAGATTAAAGACATGTCCGATGTTCATAAAATGACTCCGACACATGTACTTACATTCAATCACTTTCATTTTCTAAAATTATTACGTGCCAATGTCTACGCGCGTTAGTGACATATCTGGTGGTTGTGTCTGTGTCATAAGTTATACTATTGGATAGTCAAGTCAAGTAATGTACTTATTCCCATCAAAAGTTTCTTTAACTGTTGGGAATGAGAAAAGCAGGCCTGCGTTGTTAACCTTTTTAGTTATTCAGTTATGGCATAAAATCCTACATTAGAATTTTGTTGTGTTATACAATCAGAAACTCATCATCAGCATTCACTTACTTTGTTGCATGTTTAGGTGTTGTTTTGAAGAAAGCAAGGATGACCAAGAAGGGAAAGGGCCACAGCAATGTTGGAAATGAAGTCTTAGTAGATACACTAGTGGTTCAAGCAGATGATCTTGTGCAAGTTGTGGCTAAGGTAAGTTATTCATAATTTAATGTCATGCAATGCATCTTTTATGAATACATTATCTTTTTAGAATATAACTATGTGCTTAAGGTTAAGGTATACGTGACTTTGTGCGTAGGAAGCAATGCTTACCGCAGATGGTGTTGGTGGAAAAATAACTGGTGATTGTGAGGAAGCAGTTACACTTGAGGTTCGTAGTTCTGAGAACCGTTTGGTGGATTCAGAACAGGTTAATCAATCAAGGTATTGTCTTTATCAAATTCATACAAATGGATGGAGATGTGTGTTAAGCATAACTAAGTTAGTTTTGTTATTATGTTTCATAACCAACTTCCAAGAAGCATCGACTGTACCTTCACTGCTTGCCAATGTTTCTTTTATCTAATACCGTCATTTTGTATGCCATTCATTACGTGTATGGTTAACACATTGTAAGTTTTAGTGTTTATTTACCGACATATTTATAACCAGTTTGTTAAAATAATGTAAATTGTATCATGGTAGAACAAAAGAAGGTAAAATAATATAAAATTCTTCTCTAATTCTCACTGTAAAAATTACAAAGCAATTGAATGTAGAAAGTTGATAGAACTTGAATATATGGGTAAGGGATGAATAGTATATGCTAGAACATGGAGAGTCTAGTCTTTCCCAACTAACCGAACCCAAAACTACCAAATGACATACATAATTCCATCCTTATTCTATTTAATTATATTGTCCCTTGTCTATTAGGCATAAACATTCTTAATAAGAGGCCTGATAACAAAAGTTGTTTACAAGCTTATGGGGTCATACTTGAATCAATAGTGCGCTTTATTGAAAACAGTTTTTAATAGAAACTATGTTTATTTTCTTCATATGCAGATAGCATTCCCACATCATGTACTTATTAGTAGGATTATGCTTTGTTGTTTGACTTTAAAATGGATTGAGATAGCACTTATCTTGTATATTAGATATAGATTGTTATTTCATTTCACTAAGCATAGTCAAATACCATTTAGAGTTCATGTTCATCCTTACCGTGCCCCTTACCCTCTCCTCCTACTGAGAGCCAATTTAAGGAGACGAACAATCAAAATTCAAAAGTGAAGGCAACTATTTCACTATATAATTCTAATTACTGTAAGACAAATATAAAGTATGGTGGACTTCTTACATTGTTTCATTTGTAATATATGTGATTTGATGTCAACTCTTTGGCTTGTTTCCTTTTTGGAGTACAATTTTAAACATGTTGGTAAAAACTCACAAAAGCATTTCTTCTCATTCCTTTTTTGTCCTCGGGTTCCTGCCAACTTTTTATTGACAGGCAAGCTGGAGATAACAACTCCAAAGGGAAACCTGATGACTGCAGGCAGAAGTTGGAATTTAACAAAAAAAATGTATGTATGTGTATTTTTGGCATATACAATTACATATAGCTACACTTTTGGCGGTTTGAATTTTTTTTTTTTAATTCTAAAGTTGTGATTTTCCACAGGATGCAAAGATTCTAAGCCTTCATCCAGGCCATGAAAGTGAGTTGGATTTCCCTGATCTCTGTTTCATTTAGAATTTTTTGTAGTCACCGTTGATTGAAATGGCATAACTTCTAATGATGATGGACATTTATTTGTTTGTACACTTCTTTAACAAGTTTTGTATGGCAATGTGCCGTAAGGCATGTTGTTTTGGATATTATTCCGCTTTCAGGATACCTTTTTGCAAAGTATATACAGAAAAAACTAACATTGTTTTCTTCCAACATCTTTATATAATGTTACATCTATTTTTTCTTGTTAGCCGACACCTGTTCCTCCCAAACCTAGCCATTGCCTATGATTTCTCACCTCATATTAATTGAATCCCCTCGGCCTAGCACAAGATGAGGACATTGATTTTATAATTCTTAATTGAATCCCCTTCTTATTCTATAATCTTGTATTTGCGATGTAGGTGATACATGTCTTCGCCAAGTTAAAGCTGATAAAACCAGTGATCAGGGTAGTGAAAGGTCTTCTTCACCAGATTCTACTTGTACACATTCCACCATAAGTGAAGATCTCAAGGAGGTGTCAAACAATTTTCCAGCAAAATTTATTGAAAAATCTGCTCCGAGGGGTAAAGATCGTACCAGAAATGCAAAGGTAAATATACCAGTTTAACTTCCATCAACAGATTCTGGCTAAACAGTTCCTGATTAAAAAAAGGATCTAGATGTAAGGTTTATTTTATCATGGCTAAGCACATTAGATGCATTTGTGTCCTATTCTATGCATCTTATTAACTGAAAGTCATTTTAGAAACTTATGCTAATGTTCATACATCAGATACTCATCTTCCTAATACTCAGTTAGCTATAGTATCCCTTACCATTTTTGAATTGGTGATCTATTAAATTTTCATCTTGATAGAATATTATAAAATATCTGATATCTGGTATCTTAGTTTATCTCATAAGATCACTTTATAATGCTAAAGTATCTTAGACTATCTCTTAGGATTAGTTTTTATATTACTTAGATATCATTATGATTTGTTATATGATTTCCCTATCTGGATCAATATTTAGTCTTTTGTATCAAGTTACTATCAAACTATTATCCATAATATTCAAGCTTTTATTAATTCTCTCCTCCTTTTATCTAAAATTCATAACTTCAACACATCTATTGCTCCTTAGATACGTCATCCATCATTTATAAACTTATATTGATCTAAACTTTCATTGATTTTAGTTTTTTTTATTTTACGTAGCAGCACAGCAAAGTTGGTGCCAATTTTGAGATAATATGATTTTTTAATTGTATTCTTGTTAAAGTACTTTTAACTTTTTCTCATTGTAAAATTCTTTTAGGAATTTAAGCTCAACCCAGCTGCCAAAGTTTTCTCCCCGTCTTTCTTATTTCCTAATTCAGCAACTCCTGCTGTGCCAACAGCTGCAAACATGGTTTACATGCCAAATAGCTGTGCAGCTGCAAACATGGTTTACATACCAAATAACAATCCAGCCGCAAACATGGTTTATATGCCAAATAGCTCTCCAGCTGCAAACATGGTTTACATACCAAATACCTCTCCTCCGGTACCTGTTGCAACTATTCAACCAGAAGCTGGATTCAATACTTTTGCTTCTCAACCTTCTGTGGCTGCTAAGATTTCACAGAATGGTAATTTGACAGTTGGAAATGCTGGCAGTGGTTCTCAATTTTCACAACCTCTCCCGTATGCGGCACATTACACTCCAGTTTTATCTGAACCTGCTTATTTGCAACCAACAAACTCTCCTGCGGTAAGTACAAAAAGATATAATGTGCCATCAATCTAATTTTAGATTTCTTCTTTAAAGCTATTAATTGGTTTAGGAGGAATCACACGTTCCCATGAGATATTGTCTTTCTTTCTGAGTGCAGGTTATGGTTGGACGATCCACCCAATATGTCTATGTTCATCAAGTTTCCCAAGTAAGATAACATGCCTATAACCCTTTTCACTTAAGGAGTTTCTTCATTTTGTGTTAATTAAGTTAAGCCAAAACTGGATGAAATTAAATCTATAGGAGGCTTTAAATATATTAAGGAATTCCTGGTGGATATTAAGTTCTAAGAGATTTTTTACTGAATACTATTGACGTTATATATTACAACTTGACAAACTGTCTTAAAAAATTATAGTGCACAAGGAATAATAATGATGACAATTCTCAACAATGTCTCTCAAGCGGGTGAATGGATATCAATCATTATCAACTTGCTAATAAAATCCTAAAACTTCTCTTAGGAAAGTCCTTTAGTTATCGGCCAATTGATGTCCTGAGGTAAGGGAGTTAGGAGTGGAGTGATGAGAAGGTTGGGGGCTCTATCATCACCACCCACAACATAACACTAACATATACTAACATTTGTCATTTCAAAAGACAATAAAAAACAAAAAGTGATGTCCTCAAGGAACGTAAGTTGTGGTGATCCAACCCTTGTCTAGTTTCTCTTTGATGAAGTTTTTGTCTATCCCTACGCTTTGTCTTGTCATGCTGGACTGGATTGTGTGCAATTTCAATGGCTGATTTGTTGTTACACACTAGGCTTCGTGGGAGTTCATATACAACAAGCGTTCAACACAATGTTTAGCCATAGTAGTTCACAATTCCCTATGTCATGGCTCAAAATTCAACTTTTGTGCTTTATTTGCCAACCAACTATATTATGTTTCTGACTCCTCCATGCAACTAACCAGAAGTTGATTCCCATCCGTGACTGATCTTTTATAGTCAACATCTGTATAAACTTCTGTACATGAATCTCCTTTTTTTAATAGTAGTCTTCTGTCAGCTGTAGACTTCAAGTTTTGTAAAAGTCTACATTGTGCTTGTAAATGTCTTACTCTCAAGTCATGCATGTGTCAAATGCATGATTTGGTAGGTCTAGTATGATGAGCACACTATATTGGTTTTCCCACTAATCTTTGATATTGAGCTTTGTCAACCGAACGAATTTCGTCATCATTTCCAACCCCAATTATTTGATGGGTACAATCGTATCCTTAAAACCCAATTTCCTGTTTCCCTTAAGGACATCAAGATCATATTTCCTTTGGAACATGAAGATGCCTTGTTAGAAATGTTGTTATTGGGATTTTAAAAGTCTAAAGAAGAAATGACACTAGTACTTCCAGAAAAGATTTTCTAGATAAACAAATTATTTTCCTTTTCTCAAGGTAATAGGTAAGTCATTTGGGTTAGGATTCTAAATGTTTAAAGGTGTATCTAAGGTACCAAGCAAAAGGGTAGGACTAGGAGAATGGATACTTCAATCCTTACCAAGTTCAGATGATTGGACTGACCGTTGGACAAGGTTGGGCTTCTTCTTTATTTGATACAAGATTGTTGTGTGCTGATAATTTTGTTGGTTAAGAGACTTAGTAGTTTGCTAGTAAGGCTAAGATAGATAGAAGAAAAGGATAAGGCATGTGACCTATATAAGAAAATGGGGTTGAGAGGGATAGTAGTCACTTTGTGAGAATTAGAATTGTGACTAGAGAGAGTCTTCAATCTCTCGAATATTTAAACAAACTTTTTGTACATTCAATAAAAATACATTCTTTACAGTCTCTATTTGAACCAATTCCTATTAATTGGTATCGGAGCTCCAATTTTGGAGCTGTGAAGATTGTTCTTGAAAATGATTCTAACATTTGATTGACACGAGACTTGTTGGTGGCTGATATATGCAGAGCATTATTTGTGGCCAGTAAAGTATCGGAGCTATGAAGCCCAGATACATAATACAAACGGGTATGAAACAATATGGATATGAGAAATTTTTTAAATTCAAGATACAACAGAACACAGATACATTAACAAAATCTGATTAAAATACTAACATAGATGGAAAACATGTAAAGAAAGAACATAGATCATTCCTCGTTAATATATAACTATTAGTGGTCACAATTTTCAAAAAAATATACTTGTGATAATAACAAAAATTGTAGAGCTTTACCTTGATCAATATATATTTTAACGCAGTCTTCGGCACAGAGCTGTTATGACAAAGAAGGGGTTCTGGGACTTCACTTTGTTTATGCGAGAGAGATTATTTCTTTTGAAATGTAAAAACGAAATTTTTGGATTTTCAGAGGAATCCTACTCGCAACAATACAAAGAATATAGAATGAATGACAGCATATGAATTTTGGGAGACTACAGTTCTTATGGTTAAGAGAGTTGGTTAGGCTGAGATGGTTAGAATAAATAAATAAGATATGCTGCATGTACACCCCTAATAAAACACATTTGGTAGCATAGTGATCAAGTTCTGAAGGATGTTAGCAATGAGATAACCAAATCCACACACCCGAAAAGCTCGAGACTCTTCATATTAGGGGTAAAAGGGAAAATGAACATAATGAGGTACATTGCCAAGAAAACAAGAGGGTGACCGATTTATAATATAATCCTTTGTCAGAATATCCACTCCCCGATATAAGCTTGGAATAAAGATTTTGAAAAACTGAACTCTGTTAATTTCAAGAAGTAGCTTTTCTTTCTTTTGACCACATCATTTTGCTTAAGAGTATCAACATGTGTTAGGTTATGTATAACACCATATTCTCCTTTAAGAATGCAGGGAGAGGTTGATTAACATAGCAAGCATTTGAAGGCTTCCTAAATTGAGTTTGAACTATATGACAATTTTAAAAACAATCACAAATTTTCTCTTTTTCTTTCGTCAAAAAAACCATTTTCCCCTAGGCACGTTTGAAATAAAAACAGGTCTCCAAACTTCACAGGATAAGAACAATAGATGCAACACTTATCGTTAATGTTGGAGACAATGTTACACAATAATACTTTACAAACTCAGGACATCACAATGTACTTCACAGACATTAATGAAAATGAAGACGAAAACATAGACTTTACATAGAGAAGTGAAGATGTCTAAAATGCTTGTCTTGAAGCCAAATTTGAGTAGCAATATTCTTAGAGGTTCAACCGATAACCGGGAAAGATTATCTTCTGGTTAGGATCCCATTCATCATCCCTGCCCTAGAAAATGTACAATCCTCTCGGTTCCTTAGCCCAGTGAGAATGTGAACAGGTTTACAACACGATTAAAGTATTCAATGAGTTTGTGAGTGAAAATTAGGTTTTTTGAAGTTTAGGAACATGTAGCACATTATTCAGGATAAGGGAAGGTCAAACTTTTAAATTTCCAGTTAGTAACCGATGTGTGAGTGCAATATGCTAGTGACCGAGTTTCCTTGGTAATAGTCCAAAGGCATAAAGGATTGAAAACAAAGGCTATTTTTTGGTCAAATGCTGACCAAGAGAGACAATAAGAGTATGCAAATGCTTTAACATATTCTTATCGAGGGCTGCAATACATAGCAGCACCTGAATAAGGAATAACATCAAACAGAAATATAAAAAACCGCTCACAAAGAACTAGGGTTTTAGGGTAAAAGTGAGCAAAGAGCAGTTGTATAAAAAGTATCACCAGCAGCCTGGTGTCAGTTGGTCATGTTTACCATGTTTACCAATATGAGTAGATGACACTGAGTCAAGCAAAGCGAGATAAATGGTATCCCGATTGGTGGCTAGAAGAATGGCGTGTGAGCTCTCATGCAGCGAAGTTAAAACCGGTGAAAGGTATTGTGGAAGTGGGCTTTTGGAGTTACATTGGGCTGTATATGGTGATCTCAGTATGTTTGCTGGCGCCATAGCCTTTCTTGGTCTTCGGTGATGGGTAATATTAATATTAATAATAATAAATCGTTGAAACAGATAATAATAGTGGTGCTAAGCCACTAGGTTTGGTCTAGTGGTGTGAGGGGTTTGGGTGGTATGCTAGAGGTCCCGGGTTCGATCCTCAGCTCCTTTGTAAACAAAATAAAATAAAATAATAGTGGTGCTTGTTTCAAGTATCCTATCGATCTTTATAAAGGGAACAAGACTTCTGTGAAAATGCATGGATTGCAAATTTAGAAGGCATTTCCTTCCCTGCAGAAGTATTTTATCATACTTTGTGACCATCATAGCTAAGTCTTTCTACTTGTGATTGCAGGATTTGCTTCATGGTGCATCGGCTCCATTCTCAACTCGTCCGCAGTTGAATCACGTACAATTTCCAAAGCATCAAGGTAACAATATGATAATCATTTTATTACATATGTTCTTCATTTTTAAAAGCTCTCTCATCTCATGAAGCTGCGAAAAGAAAAGTGATTGTTTCCTCAAAATAAGCTATTCCAGACACAAATGTCATAAAGACACCAATAATTTTGACGTCCAATATGAATATGCATTTCTTTTTGGCTAATTGTTCTATTTTTCAAAAACAGCAGGAACACTTGGTCAACCAATACCAGTTGTTTTGCCCGCGGCTCTCTTAGCAAGCACGCAACAACCATTTGCAATTCAAAACCACACTCCAGTTTTGCAACCTGCCTTTTCTGCACCGCCTATTTCTGTCCCAGGACCAAATGGCTTCTATGGCAATAAGTTTTCATGAAACTTACATTCAGATTCTTTGGTTATACCCCCTTCGAGTTAAAGCTCATTTTTTTTGGATTAATTGCTATAAATTTTTTGTCATGTCTCATTTGTCTCCCTTCTCTCGGTGAGAAGTGTATAGTACCTTTGTGCTGGCTCATTCCTAGAAATTTTAGGGTTATACTTTTTTAGAAGAAATTTTTTGAGAGATGTGAAGGTAAGGTACTAAGGTTCAATTCTTGTCTTGGGAATTGAGAAAAGATTTTTTCTTTTGGGATTGATATTGTATGTTTGGCAATTACTCTTAAATGGGTTGGATATATACTCTAGACTACAGTTTTGAGCATATTATTTTGAGGTATAGATATGAAATTCAACTTTCAGTGTTTATTTTGGACAATTGATAATGAAATTTTTGTCTATGATAGCTATCTTCATACCTTTATTTCCTGTATTTGATTCTCATGGGATTATAGACAGAAGTAACAGCCAACAACAAATCCAAGATGTTTTTGAAATAAGTTTGAGTTCTAGTAATGTAAAAAAACATGGTTTGGAGTGGAAATTTCTATAAAGGCCGCGGCTATTTGAGTTTTCTAGCATAAAAGCTATAGAAGTTAATTTTTAGATAGTTTTCATAATATGTAGCTTTTGTGTTGTTTTAAGTTTTAATTGTTGTATAGTTGCACAGAGGTCTCAACTCTCTCATCTCATCTAACACAAACACTCTGCTTTCTTTGTCCTCCCACACGCCTATGGGATAAGATCAATCGACACTGAGGTGTCAAAGTTGGTTTGACACCGAATAATATCGGTTGCTTTTATGTAATAGAAAAGCTAGTATTTATTCACTTAAACACTCACATGTGACCATCTATTATTTTGACACACGCTATATCTCACTTTGTTTGTACTCTTTTCTGTTATCACTTCTCGAAGAATCAACGCTGATGCTTCACAAACCCTAATTGAGGTTGATTATTACAAATTACTAGTCAATGATTCATCAAGCAAATTCAAAATTCGTTGAGGATTGGTTTTCTTTGTCGCAACTGGATATTCGCGCAATGGTTTGAAGCATAACAAATTCATCATTTGGCATCTATTATATTTTCGAATCAATAACTTAATTGGCTGGAGATATAAATTCATTAATCTCTTGCATTGTTAGATATAAAATATTCTTGATTGTATTTAATTACAGCTTGTAATCTAACATACATCTCTTTGGTATTTTCCAAGGTAAGTTATTGTGCCAAAATAAAAATGAAAATATTCAAGAAATTGAAGGTACAATAGAATTCACACTAACCGACGAATGCGGCGATTCTCGATTAAACCGGTCAGTTCGGTCCGATATTTAAAACATGGATTCTTATTGAGCCTGCCATAGCAAATATAAAATTGTTATATTATTATACATAAATAAATAAACATGTTGATATCTCAAGTAAAATAACAATGAATGAATAATAAAAAATCAATTGTACCAATGAATTAAATCCACAACTTCAAATATTGTGAATCATTATTAACTCTTTTTAAAACAAGTCATCAATTGGTGTTAATTATGAATTTGTCCGAGTTTAAATCTTGCATAAATAACCACATTATTAATTTAAGTTGAGTCATACACAAGCATATTATGACATGCATAATTAACCAAATAATGTGCTAAATTTCATGACTAGAAAACAAAGGATAATTAATTGGATTTAACAACAAACAGAATTGAAGAAATGAAGCTTCTACCTATACTTCTCTGAATTTAAAAAACAACATATATTTAGCACTTTGATTTGGTTATATTCTTACATCTCTCTTGGCTGCTGGCGCAACATATACGTCTTCCATCAGTATGAGTAACTGGCAATGAGACAGGGAGTTATGTAACGTGTTTTCTTGTTTACGAGAATGTTTTTTCTACGAAAATGGTGTTATTTTATATTATTAAATAAAGAAATTAAGAATATGACATGAATGATGAAATTTAAAACCTGTTTAAATTGACAATTAATATGATAATATAAATTAAATAAGTTTTTATATTTATTCATAGGCATGGCAACGGGGCGTGGCGGGGACGGATTTTGTCCTCCCCAAACCCAAACCCATAAAGTTCGGGTTTCCCCAAACCCATCCCAATTTCATGCGGGGATAAAAAGTATAACCCCAAACCCCTACCCAACGGGGATCGGGTATCCCCAACGGGGTTCGGGTATCCCCGTTATGCCTCTTTTCACATGAATTATGATTGTATTTTAGTATTTTTTTATTAAATAAAAAGGCTAAAAGTCCAAAATTATTTTGTTTTAACAATATTTTTTTAAATAAATAAAAGAAATAGAGAAAATCATTTGTTTATTACTCAAATTAAAAATAAAAAATAAACATATGAATATAATTTAAGAGATTGTTTAAGAGTTTCTAATTTCAAAGAGGTACAATCTAATTTTAACATAAGCGGAGCGGGTTCGGGGTGGATTATTATAATATAAGACAAACAGGTTTGCATTGGTAGCTATTCTTAGCGTGGAGCTTCCTAAGACTAGGTGAACAAGGTCTTTTTCTAAGAAGCATGTTGACAAAGCAGAAATGAGTGAGAACTGTAGTAGTAGATTGAGTTAAAGAGTTTGATCTTCCCCCCAACCAAAAAAAGGGATATAGAGGGGTAAGGGTCCTTTCTTTTGTTGTTGCACTGAACTAAGTAAGTGTCCTCATTTTGCCCTAGAGGAGATCGAGACTGGTATTAGTTACTTTACCGAGGCGAGGAAGGGAAGATAATGACATTGAGAAAAGAACCTCTTCGTAAAGAAAGAACTGACTTAGAGCTTAGAGACGAATGCACCAAAGAAAGGTAAAGGTCAGACTCCATAGAATCGGAGTTGCCTATACGGACAAAAGGGGGGCTATGCTGCAACTTGACAACAAAGAAGGCAAGCTGACGGAAAGCAGCAATTCGCTTTTTTCGCAGGTATCCTCGGGTCCCGACAGATATCCGTCTGCAGGCTTAGAGCTTTGCCACCAATGAATTCATTATCATACTATAATTATAATAGCTTAATTGGTTTTGCTTTGGACTCTGCTCTCACTAACGTCGTAGAAAGCCATTCCTATGATAGGGTTCTCTGTTATGAGAACAAAGATATTTCAATTGAACGAATATTCATTTAGTGAATTAGTGAAGGGGCCCATTCTCTTTCTCCTTCCTCCCCGGACAATAGGCGAAGATGCTTTTCTATGTCCGAGGCAAGGCATGGGTATCAATGTCCCTGTTACCCGCCCCAAACCCATCTTTTGAAATCGGGGAAAACCCATACCCAAATCCAGTCAACTTGGGTTTTCCCCGTCAAAGCGAGTAGGGTTTGGGCGGGTACCCGCGGGTATGGATTTTATTGCCATGCCTATTTATTCATAAGTTTTCTCTGTAAAAACAATTAAAAAAATGACAATTTTTTTAACTAATATCTACCTCGCCCCATTTTTCGCACTTTTTATTATCTGAAGTTTTATCAGTCAGTGTTTTTAGTTCATACTTTTAATAAAACTCTTGTATACTTTCGTATTTTTGAATGATTTTTTGTATTCGTGTTTATAATATTACGAGAATATTTCAGATAAAAATTTATAATTTTTTAACATAAGATGAATTATTTATGAATTTTTATATGCAAAAAACTAAAAAATTCATATTTAATTCATTATTTGTTAAAAAATAAATAAATTTTTTGAAGAGAGATTCATATAATGTACTAAACATGAACGCGGAAAAAAAAATTAAAATTTCGAATGATATGCACGAGTTGAATGAAAAGTATGGACTAAAAACATTGACGGAAAAAACTTCAGGAGCCAAAAAGTGCAAAAAAAATCTTTAGAGACTAAAAACGAAATTCTGCGAAACTATAGGAACCAAAAATATATTTAACCCTTAATTTTTCTATATTAAATATTACTTGTATACTTCACTAATATACCGGTATATGTCTAAATTAGATGAATACCTTATTTTTGGTATTAAAAAAAACTCAGCCATCTAAAATAACAGATTAAACGGATCAAAATGAATTGCCATCCCAATTAAGGTGAGATGCTGGAATTGAAAGCAATTTTTAAATTGAAGCACTGGATGGAGTATTTTAGAATTCCTAAATTATTCTTAAACGGTTTAGGCATTTGTGTCTAAATATAAGATACACTTGGATTTTACTTTTTTACCAACTATTCAATGTATTTGTTCTTTTTTATAATACCATGATAATAAACTCCAGCTAATTGGAACTCTCTAACCCATGCACCTCATGGAAGTGTTGTTTAAGTTCAACTTTGTAAATTAGAATCACAAAGCATACGGTGAAAGAAAAAAGTAATAATTAACATCCAACTTCAAGGTGAAATTCACAAACCCAATATGGCTTGCAAGTTTAATTTATTAAATATCCTAAAGACTATAATAAACTTGAAAACTCTAAATATTTCACTTTCCCAATAACTTCAACTAGTTTATGATAAATAATCCTGCTGACACGATAGCCACTAATAATGATAAAAAAAATTGTAAAAATTAAGCATTCAATGCTCAGAAAGGGTTTGTTGAATGAACAGTTCCACCATGTTGAAGTCCACTTCCAAAACTCCCTATATCATTCAACTTGTCTTCAGATGATCCTGTCTCTGCTGCTCTGATTTCCTGGTTTTCTGTTTTGTTATTCTGCATAACCTTACCACATTACAAAACATCAATATAATCAAACCTCAACTCTTCAATTAATATAAAATTAATTTTCTAATAACTTTTATTGTCATGGAACAATAAATTTCCAAGGAAGACAGTTTGGAGTATAAAATTATTTTTTCAAATGCATTACAAAAATTGATTGCAATTATATTATAACTAAAGTTCTTAATTAGCGTGAATTTAGGTATTTTTCTTATGATTGAGATAGAAGTATGTCACAATTTAAGCTCATGAGAAAGACCAAGGGTTGGTTTCTTCCATTACTCAAGTTCCCTTTTTCATGCCTAATAAATACATCATTTGGTCCTTTTCAAATGTCACTTTTGAAGCAAAAAATTGACTTATTTATTTGTCATTCTAAAAGTTTGATTCAATGTTAACTATTGGTTTGTAAATAGTACACTTAACTAATTATCGTCAAAAAAAAAATATACTTACCTAATTATTGTAGAGAGACAAAAAGTTGAATGAGATAATCAATAGTTAAGAGTATTATAAAATAAAATTAAAAAAACGAAACAGAAAACACAAATGATCTAATCTAAAGTAACAAAAATAATTGGTTTACTTAGACTTCAAACAACTATAAATGGAACGGAAGGAGTATAAGTAAGTCAAAGCCTTGTTTTACCTGCAAAAGCTCAGTCATTTGGCCAGTTTCAGTGCAGTTTGAAGCTGTGGGAGCAGAAGCAGAATTTCCCTCAACATGAGATTCTACAGCGTGCAGAGTCTGAATCAATATAGGTTGACCCAAGTCATTGACTTTGTCTTCCTGCATAGTGACGGTATCTTTTGCCACTATATTATCGCTTGGCATGCTGATTCCAGTCTTCGTATCCATGACACCTGCTGGGGTTTCGATCCTTTTAACATCTTCAGTAACTTGTTTCTCAAAAGGCACACTAGCCACCGGTAATGATTTGTCCTCGATTTTATTCAGCGCATCAGAGGAAGATTGATAATTCGTAGGAAAGCCTTCACTTTGCATTCTACTCGGAAATGAATTCTGGCTAATAGTTTGGGCAGGAGAAGAAAGTACTTGATTTCCACCTACCGGAATTTCCTTGCCCACAATATTCACTCCACTCACTAGAGAAACTGGGGCGAGTTGTGATGGTGGAGTAGAAACTGGCATCCCGTTTGAAAAGTTAGGTTGGAACAAAACAGGCACCGCATTACCTCTGGCTAGTTGATCGGTGGATTGGCTAGTCACCGAAGGAACATTTCTGGAAGCGACAGCCAAGTTACTAGAGCTAACTGCTCCTCTTGGAACCTGAGGGGCAGATTGTGAACCATTCATTGGAAGGGTTTCAATCTTAGAAACACTCGATGGTTGACCATTCTTTTCCTTTGGGAGAGGAGTTTGAAATTGAGTAAGTCTTGAAGGGAAGGGAACCTCATTTCTTTGGATCATTGGAACATCTGGAGCCACATCATTCTCAGGGCAAACAGGAACAAAATGTCCAGACTTGAAGACTAGTCCCTTCAAAATAGTATCAGAATTACCAACTCTAACACTGAGCAAAAACCCAGCATCAAATACTGCCTCAATTACACCAGTAACAAGCTGGCCCACCATTGCATTGTTTGAGTTTGATTCACTTTCTTGGCTGCTTTGAAGGTTCTGATTTCCGTTAACTGCTTGAAATCCAGTAGGTACTGGGGCTTGTTCCGCACGAACAGGAGTCTGCTTTCTGCTTTGATTAAGTAGCATATAGGAACTCTCCTCTGAATCTGGCCTTGGGTATTTTCGTGGGCGACCGCGTTTGCGCTTCATAGGCACATCTCCTGAACCATCTGGCGTATTATTTTGGTTTTGTTGATCCATCTTGGTTTATCTGTTAAATTATTAATAAAAAGGTCTTTGAGCTAGTTTGAAAATGAAAAAAAAAAAAAAAACTGTCTAAAAGCTACTTGGAGTATATTAAATCTCGGGATCATAAATAATTTTCACAATAATTATAAAAAAAACTACGATGTCTGAACCTCAGACAATGAATAATCTGCTGGCCCAAAATACCGAGATCATAACACTATCATGCAACAATATTGCGCCTAAAGTCTAAACTGATCTGTGTCAAGTAGATTTGACAGAATTTTATTTAGGCATAACAATATTATAATGGTATTGGCTAACAGTCACTCAGAAATCAGAATAATCCGAGTGTGTTGCCAGACAATACGGCAGCTTCCCAAAATAACATGACAATTTGGGATAATGTATATCACAATACAAGAAAGACAAAACGACATGACTTACTGCATAAAAAGTACACTGGTATATGAAATCTTCCTCACTTCTAATATGACATTGAACTTAGAGTTGTTAGCATGTTACTGTGTCATGAAAAACTAGAGAGCTAAACTTCAAATTATATAATCAGACCATCAGAGGGCACACCTTGTTATGTACTACGCCTCGGTGGGCATCAGACACACCTTCATACAGTATTTCAATACAAAAGGAACATCTGATTTAGAGAAGTTAATGCAAGCTATGGGGTGATTTGAGTACAAATGGGCATGCCATTTTACGAGCCATTTTACATATTAGTACATGCCAAGTACATTACAATGTTTTAAAAAGAAGAGAAAAAAAAGAAAAAAAAAGCCTAATACATTCCGATGCTAAATGGAAATCATGTAGCTTGCGTACGGCTCTGATGAGATTGTGGATGGGATATTTCATGTACCACCTAACCTATCCCATTTTCCCCAATAAATGACAGCATTTTTTAAGTAACACTAGTGTTTCTTCTCCCTTTCTCTCTATATTTCTCATTTGTCTCCTTACCCAATTAAACTCATTTATTCTTATATATGACTTGAGAGCCATTAGTGGAGTATTCTCGTAGGAAAAATAAAGAGTAGCTCCTCATTTCCACCAAACAAAAAAGATAAGTTCCAAGCAAGAAAAAGACTAAAAATGGTCGATCAATATAAGAGAGTCCGGCCGTAAAAAGGATTGAGGGTAAAACATGGCCTAAATGCAAATTGACTTGGTATGTTTACACAAAACATTAAATATCATAGTTTATATGTACGGGATATATATATATATATATATATCAACAGACACAAACTCAGCAGATACCACACAAATGGCAATTAATTACAAATCAATTAATTTAAATTTATCAAGGAAAATAATTCCTAGCCACCATACCTTTCTCAGTGCTGTAACTTTGGCAACAAAACAAATATCTGCAACAATTTTTGGAAAAAAAAAACACAAATCAGTGAAAACTAATTACTAATTCCACATAAACGCCAAGGTCCAAGAACTTATCAGTTATCACCAAATACATACTCGTATAAACCTAAAAAAGGAATTAGAAACATTAAAACAACACCGAAGGATTAAACATTCCCTTCCGATTAATAATTCATACACCAAATTCAAGGGTTTAACCTTAAAAAAAAAAACTATCCCATTTAATTTTCGACTTTCTCAAACCAATAAAAAATTCATCTTGGGAAAAAACCCAAATATACCTTCAAAATAATTATTCCATTTAATTTTCGACTTTCTCAAACCAATCAAAAATCCATCTTGGGAGAAAACCCAAACATACCTTCAAAAAAACTATTCCATTTAATTTTCGACTTTCTCAAACCAATCAAAAAACCATCTTGGGAAAAAACCTAAATATGAATTCCACTGAAATCTCACCCCCATTGAAACCTTCAAAAATAATTTTGATTTTTTGAGATTTATGTGAACAATTTTCCAAAAATAAGTAGCTGAGACTTGAAATACTTGGTTATTTGCATGAGGTCACAATGTTTGGCCCCATAGTCATAGTTCACAAATGAACTCGTAAAGTTGAACCCAGTAAACCAAACGTTGTGAAACAAGTAAATTGGATTAGGATCGGGATGAGGGTAATAGTTCGTAACTCGGATAATCATAACAAGGATCGTAAGATCCTACCAAAATAGAGGTCTATAGATCGGAAAAGGATCGTAATACAAAATTGTAGGATCGTAACCTCTAAAGTGAGAGGGATGGAGGGGAAATTTTGTTACCTTGGAGGGAAAAGTTTGTCCACAAATGAGAATTAGTGGGGGCAGTTTCTTCACCTAAATGGTGTATGGGACTAATGTGTTGAAGTGGTCTTCAACTGCTCGTTTCTAAAAGCTATGATGGTAAAATAAAGAAAAAAATAAAACTGTGTTCCATTTAGTGAGGAAAGGTGTCGTGAGTGTGTTTCATAGAAAAGGAAAACAAAACGAATCACTGTGTTTCATTTATTGAGGAAACAAAACTGTGCATTTTCCTAGAAAATAATAGTACAAAGTCAAACGCTAGGTTTTACTTATTCAGGAAACCAAAAACGCTGCGTTTCATGTTTTGACAAACTAGGGTTTCCAATTTCCTAACCGGGTCGTGAAACCCGGCCCGGGTTAAACGTGCGGGTCTTCTCTGCGGCTAGGTTTGAGATGCACGCTGATACCACAATTTTGAGATTCAAAACGCCAACCCGGCGTCGATCCTCTTCTCCGGCGATTCTGAGCACGATTCCGCTCGCTCATGTATGGGAAAATCGTCAACTTGTACGATTCAACGAGCTGACTCACGATTTTGATTCAAATTACTTGTTTAAGTAAACAGAAAGGAAAAAAATTAAAAATCAACAGATACAAATTCGGCAGATATCACACACATAGCCATTAATTCAACAGACACAAACTCGGCGGATATCACACACATAGCCATTAATTATAGAATCAATAAATTAAAATTTATTGCAGAAAATAATTCCAAGTCACCATACCTCTTTTGGTGCTGTTAACTTTGGCAGCAAAACAAATACCTGTAACAATTTAAAACACAAATCAATGGGGAAAAATAAAATAGACTAATTCCATATAAACATCAAGAACATGTCAATTACCGCTAACGAATACTCGTATAAAAACCTAAAAAAGGATTTAAAAACATTAGAACAATACCAAGGAATTAAGCATTCCCTTTAATTAACACTAACAAATACTTGCATAAATAAAAACCTAAAAAACAAACTAAAACATTAAAACAACACCAAAAAAACAAACATTCTCATTCCAATTAATATTCCATACACCAAATTCAAGGGTTTAACCTTGAAAAAAATTCCATTTAATTTTTCTCCTCCCCCCTCCCCAAAAAAAATAAAAATAAAATAAAAACACAATCCTAGGGTTTAAAATTTGACATAAGAAAATAAAAATCCAATTTTTCTCCTCCACCATTATTTTTTTTCTTTATTTTTCAAAAATCAATAAAAATCCCTAATATGGGTTTGATTTAAAGCGCTAAAAAAAAACTACATAGAAAAATTAGATAAGTGATTCTTAGAAAAAGGGAAAGAGATTAATTACAGTGTTGGGAGGTTGAAATTGGGATTGCGTTGAGATTATGATTCGGTTTTGTTGAGAAGCGATAAGAAGGAGAGAATGAGGAGAAGTTGGACGAAGAGGAAGCTATTATGACGGAGAAGAGGGAGAGATGGTACAGTGTATACTATCGTGTACACTGTCACACGCACGCATACCCCACTCTACGTAAGTAGAGTGTACTATAAGATTTCGTTTCTCAAGGTGCAATTAGATGTTGACACGTGTCATATTGAGAGTGGGTTCCATGGGGTAGTAAAAGTGAAGGGAAAGGTAGTAGACGTGGCATTGACACTATGTAGAAATAAGTCGAGTCGAACTCGTTTAAGCTCGACTCGACTCATTTATTTAACGAGCTTAATTTTCAGCTCAAGTTCGACTTATTTGGTTCATGAGTTAAGTTCAACGAGTTAATTATCGAATCGTATCGAGTCTCGAACTATTTTCGAGTTGGTTCAGTTCATTGTCAGCCCTAGTATAAACTTACTATCATATATGAAATAGTGGTTTGATACTTAGATCAATCATGCTATAACCAATGTTTTCATTTGTATGATAAAGTTGTAGTGTTATATTTTGTTTCATCTAGGTAATATTGAAATGTGGACTTGAATTGTACACATATATTAACAATATGATATACACTAATCACTATGAAAAGTAACAAATACATTGTGCATATTACAATCTTTTATAAGAGCTTTTTATTGGTCTCACGTACAAAAAAAACTTACTATTATATATATCGAGTTGCTCATTAATCAAACGAGTCGAACTATATATAGTTCAAGTTCAACTCATTTATTTAACGAGCTTAATTTTCAACTCAAGTTCGACTCATTTGGTTCATGAACCAAGTTCAACGAGTTAATTATCAAATCGAGTCTCGAACTATTTTCGAGTTGGTTCGGTTCATTTTCAGCCCTAATGGACACTAGGGATAATATTACTAGAAAATAAATACTATATTTTGGGAATAAAAAATTGAGTGGACAGTTTTTTTTATTATCAACATTCGGGCCACTAAACTGTCTAATATGATTTGAGGGTCAATTTTAGACTAACCGGTTTTAGACAGAGGTCAAAGAAGTTTGAGCTTTTGGGTTCAAATTCGAATAAAGTAGAAAAATACTACTTCCTTTGGTCCTTAGTATAATATAAAATTTACTTTATAAATATATCGAGTAACTAATGTATTTGGACTATAATGCTAAAAACATTAGGTCACAAATATTAGTTATTCAATGCATTAAAAAGTAAATTATTTATTATATATTAAAGATCAGAGGTTGTCCCGTGAGTTTAGCTCGGGTAGCAGAACATTGCATTATATATGCAGGGGGTCGGAGTTTGAACTCTGGTCATCCCACTTATCCAACTTAAAGGTGAAATTTCTAGTCATTAGGCTATTTCACCCAAAAAAAAACAATAGAAGGTAGAACTAATTTAACAACTAGTAGTAATTGCTAATATCAAAAAAAAAAATTCATATAGCCTAGTGGCTATAAATTCCACCCATAAAAGTGAATAAGTGGGATGACCAGAGTTCGAACTCTGACTCCCTGCATATATAATGCATTGTCCTACCAATTGAGTTAAACTAACGTCAAAAGTTTTATTTGAAAACTAAGTGGACGGTTAATAAATATATAGTTAATAAATATGTGTGGAGTAGTGTGTCATCAAAGTTTGTCAAAAGTTTCCCAGAAAAATCAAAGTTTGACCTGAGAAATATCAAAAGGTTCTTCGGAAATATCAAAGTTTATTTTACGTCTATGAGTCATGTGTTATCTTAGTTCACGTAAATGTATCCCAACTCAATTCACTAGATTGAATTTATGTAAACCCTCGTATACATGTATGTAATTTAACTTACTTTTTTAACATCGTGTATGTTTCTTGTGAAGAGAGATCTCAATATATTTGTTGCCTATAATTGATTTACTCGCAAATACCATAAACTAGTTAAATCAAATTATCCCTTTCTCTAGCGTGTCAATTTTCACTAGAACACAATCAAATTTACCATTTTAGAAAAAATGTTTTATGTCTTTTGATCTGATTCTCCATATTAAATGTATGATTGATATCTCAAACACACTTATTCAACATTTTCCAATATATTTCCACAGCAAATTCCGAGAGTAATTGGAGTGTTTATTTTAGTGTGTATCAAAGGCATTTCCAAATGCATTTCCACCGCAGATTCACTAATTAAGCAACAAATTGGGGTGTTTATTTTCGTGTGTATGAAAGGTAAACACATGCATTTAACATTTTGCAATGCGTTTCCACCGCAGATTCACTAAGCGAGAGATTGGAGTGTTCATTTTCGTGCCTATCAAAGACATTTCCCAATGTATTTCCACCACAGATTCTCTAAGTAGCAAATTGGAGTGTTTATATATTTTCGTGCATATGAAAGGTAAACACGTGTATTCAATATTTTCCAATACATTTCCACTGTAGTTTCAATAAGCGAAAAATTGGAGTGTTTATTTTTGTGTGTATGAAAGACATATCCAAATGCATTTCCACCGCAGATTCACTAAACGACATATTGGAGTGTTTATTTTCGTGCGTATGAAAGATAAACACGCATATTCAACATTCAATGCATTTCCACCGCAAATTTACTAAGCTACAAATTGGAGTGTTTATTTTTGTGCATATGAAAGGTAATCAGACGTATTCAACATTTTCCAATGCATTTCCACCGTAGATTCACTAAGTGACAAATTGAAGTGTTTATTTTCGTGCGTATGAAAGTCATACAATCAATAATCCATGAAATATCGTAACCATGTTTATCTTTTCCGTTTAATCAATAATTTATCTTGGAAAATTGTGTCGTGGTGATATCTACATTGAATTAAAATCTATATTATTTGATTTATATACTTGATAGCTGAAGTAAACAACGTCACTTAAAGATCTTGCATTTTTTCTAAGAATGAGATATATATACATGAGACTATAGAGAGATGGACGAAGAGAAAAATGAAAGGAAGAAACAAATAAAAAGTAGTCAAAAGAGGAGGAAAGAAAGTAGAAAATAAAAAGAATATGAAGAAAATTTATAAAAGGGTAAAATTACCCTTTAAAAAAAAAATTAACCATTACCATTTTATTTATTTTTTGGAAAATAAAACAAAAAAAAAATCTCATTGGAGACCGAATCACCAAATTATTAACAAAACTATAGAGCATTACTTTGAAGCTATTAAATAAGCATAATTATATTGGAAAAAATGTTACCACTTATTATATTCATTTTTTAAGGTTGAAAATTTGCTCCCAAGTGTAGTAAGCTCAAAACTGGGGTCAGTGAGTTTTAAACTCGCGACCTCAAGATATTTAGGCGCTATGATTTAGCTTCACAACCACTAGGCTATGCGGCCACTTTGTTAATACATGAGCGCAAACAAATATTATAAAAACATAAAGGGTATTAAGGTAATTTCTCATTTTTGGGGTGGCCGTGGTCAACCCTGGTTCTGCCACTGTACCCAACCCCCGGTTTCCGGTTGCAAGCACTCCACCACTAAACCCTGCACTCCGCCACTAAACCCCCTTGCTATGCTCCTCTTTGTTCATCCTTCACTTCTCTTCTATAACCATTCATCATGAGAAGAAGGGATGAAAATAATTAAAAAGGAGAAGGAGGAGTTTGGTGGAAGTGGTCAACACAAAATTCACGGGTTATCATATGTGAAAGGGGTTGCAGAGAAGATGCAAGAGGAGGATGAAAAACTGTTTGGAATGGTAGCAATCATGAGAAGATGATAATTATAGAGTTTTTTTTTTAGTAAAACAGTTACATATATTTTAAAATTTAAATAAATTATTTAAAAATCAATAATATGATGTGTCAAAATTATGAATTTTGATTGGTTGTCTGTGTAACATTCTTTTAGATGATCTACTTATCGTCTAGGCTCTGTTTGGATTAATGGAATGTAACGGAATGGAGCGTAGCATAATAGAGGGGAGTGGTATAAAATGGAGCTGAGCGGAATAAATCTTCCATTCCATTGTTTGGATATTTTAATAAGGAGAGAAACAAAATTAAAGGTATTGGTAGTATTGGATCATTATTTTATTCAAACAAATTCCATTATTATTTTGCAAATCCAAACAATGGAACATTATTTTATTCCATCTCACTTCGCTCCATTCCATTATATTTCATAAATCCAAACGAAGCCTAAACTCATGAAATATTCAATCGCATAACTCATGCAAAAAAAGAAGAAGTGATGTTCTGATCATTACACACGCCTAACAAACAAACAAAAATCATCAAACAAAAAAAAAATCATCAATTTGGCATAAGGAAAATAGTAGATTTAAATTAGAGTTGGGTGTAGAGAAATTTTAGTAGATAAAATCACATAAATTACTTTTGAAATCATGGCCATTTAAAAAGATTGCAACAAAAATTTGAAGATTGATAACTTTAAGGATTCCTGCTGTTCTGGTAAACAAATACAAGTAATATGCAAAGTATTCAAAGTATACAATTATAGCAAAAATTGGACTATTTCTCTTCATTACAATTGCAAGTATTTATAGGTTACATTGAGGGAAAATTTTCTCGCCCCTTCATCACCCACGATCTCCACCTCGCCCTTCATATATGTGAAGCTGATCATGGAGAACGTGATCTTACATATATGTCACTCATAAAACGTGTGCCTGGTCGTGTGGTGATGATGGCAAACAACTGAAACGAGTGGTGGGGGAGTGATGCAGTTACGCTGATAGACCATGTGATAATCTTGAGAGGACAAAATCGCACGATTAAAACTTGGGGGCCAAAATAGCACAATTGTCAAACTTAGGGGTTTAAAATCACACAATTGAAACACGAGGGTCAAAATCACACAATTGTGAAACTTAGAGGGTCAAAACTGCATTTAAACCTTAATATCATTGCTTTCATTACTACTATTTTCTTGCACAATCGAACTGAAATCCCTCAATTTTATAGTTTTAATCCTAAATATATTTTAATTGTTTTGTCGAAAGAAACAATTCTCGTGGAGACGAACTTATTACTCGATGACGATTTTATTTCACTTACTAACATAAGACCAAAGGAATACATTCATAGGGATGATAATGAGTGAGGTATGAGTAGGGTACTATAGCACCAATATGAAAAATACTAGTACCCATCCCTATACCCGTGTGAGTAACAACACTTGTACTCGTGCCCATACCCTATACTCATAGTCGTACTTGTTGTCCGCATTTTTGCTAAAATTAAATCATGAAAACTATAAACAAAATTATTATTAACCTCATGTTAAAATTCACATATATTTATTTTTGAAGCAAAAGTTCATATATCTTTTGATATAATTCACATTGTGTTTGCATTATTTTATAAATAATTTTTTTTATTAAAAATATGTAATAGTTTAATAGTGTTGTATTTTTTTAAAAATTGATATACATCTATTATTATACAATAATACAAATAAAATAAATAAATCTATATTATGTGGTATGAGGCGGAGTGGGTAGAATTTATGTTTCCTCCATTTACTATCACTCAATTTGTTCTCCATTTAGAGAGATAGACACAAACAAAGATTAGTGAGACCCATTAAAAGTGAGTCTCACTAATTAGTGAATCCCACTAATATTCACTAGTGTCTATCTCTCTCTAAATAGAAAACAAATGAAGGAATAATAAATGATGGAAACCCAAACCCGAGTGGATATCGGTACATGCACTCATACCTGCTAATTTATGTGGATAATTATCTAAACATGTACCCATATCCTACATATGGATTTTTATACCATATTTATTGTGGATATTTTTTGCGGGTATCCAATAAATATGAATCCAACTGGACTGTATGAGTCCAATGGTCTGTCTCTCGAGAGGTCACTTAGTTGAAGAGTGAATCTTCAACCTAGAAGATTTCGGTTTGAGACTCGACACTAAGAGAGAATCTAATTGTCATCCCTATACATCTGTATTAAAATTATTTTAGTAAAATACAGTACACATTTACCAATCGTTAGTTGGTTTGGTGATTATTGACGCTAAATTTAGTAAGAAAGATAAGATCATAGTTCGATTCCCGCAACTGTGATTGAGAGGATACTGTAACCATTTGACGGCAAAACTGACTGCGAGTCATATCATATTAAACCAATTGCGAAAAGAAAAAAATAAAATAAAATACAGTACACATGTAAATCGAGGAAAAAGTTAGCCAAATAAGAATCTCAATGGGCTAGTGACGAGTGAGTGTTCCAATATGTTTTTAATAAATTTTCCTCGAAAATTAAAAAATAAAATCTTATTTACACATATTGCCCCTAAAAATCCACTATTGTTATATTTTCCCATCGCTGCTACCTTTTCAAAACCCCATATAGTCTTTGTTTTGTGCCCATTCAATCAAACCCAAATTTTCATCTCTCATTCGCTCACTATCTTCCAATACTTCATCATTCCACCATTCACAAGGTATATTCAATTTCGATTGCTTCACTATTTTTCTTCATTACTTTTTTTGTTACTATCTTATTGTAATCAATCTTTTTTCTTCAAAATTTCAACCAAGTGGTCCAAAGTTCCAACGAAAAATAAGATTTTTCTTCGTGGGGTTGTGTTAAATTATTGGTTTTTCAGTTTAGTTTTACAGTTTAAGGAATTATTAGCAATAATTGATGAAGTTTAGTTTATTACTTTTTTTAACTTGTTGCAAATTTTAATGATAAATATTGCTCTTTTTGATTTGTTTTGTTTATCCCTTTTTTATTTTCTTTTGTAGTGATTTGTGGTGAAGTTTAGGTTTTTGGGTTGATTTTGTGGAATTAGGTGAAGTTTTGGAGGTTTTGGTGAAGTAGTTTGGGGGAATTGGATTGGATAATTTGCTTGTAGTTTGATTCAGCGTAAAAGGAGTTGAGATGAGTGTGGTAGGGTTTGATATTGGTAATGAGAACTGTGTCATTGCTGTGGCAAAGCATCGTGGGATCGATGTTTTGTTGAATGATGAATCCAAACGGGAAACTCCTGCTGTTGTCTGTTTTGGCGAGAAGCAGCGGTTTTTAGGGTCTGCTGGTGCTGCTTCTGCTATGATGCACCCGAAGACAACAATATCTCAAGTGAAGAGATTTATAGGTAGGAAATTTAGTGACCCTGATATGGAAAGGGATTTGAAAATGCTCCCTCTTGAAACTTCTGAAGGCCCAGATGGTGGTGTTTTGATTCATTTGAAATACATGGAGGGGACTCATACGTTTACGCCCGTTCAAATAATGTCTATGCTTTTTGCTCACTTGAAGACTATGACAGAAAAGGATTTGGAGGCACCCATCTCGGATTGTGTTATTGGTATCCCATCATATTTTACCGACTTGCAGAGACAAGCATATCTTGATGCGGCACAAATTGCTGGGTTGAAGCCTATGAGATTGATACATGATTGTACTGCAACTGCCCTTAGTTATGGAATTTATAAAACAAATTTTCCAAATAATGGTTCAACTTATGTTGCATTTATTGACATTGGTCACTGCGATACTCAAGTCTGCATTGCAGCATTTGAGTCCGGACAAATGAAGATACTTTCACATGCTTTTGATAGGAGCTTAGGGGGGAGAGACTTTGATGAGGTTCTATTTACTCATTTTGCTGAAAAATTTAAGGAACAGTACAGTATTGACGTGTATTCTAACGCCAAGGCATGTATTAGGCTCCGTGCAGCATGTGAGAAACTCAAGAAAGTTTTGAGTGCGAATCCAGAGGCACCGCTAAATATTGAGTGTTTGATGGATGAGAAAGATGTTAAGGGCTTTATCACAAGAGAAGAATTTGAGAATCTCGCATCGGGATTATTGGAGAGAATTTCTGAACCTTGCAATAAAGCATTAGTTGAAGCAGGCCTGGTTGCAGAGAAGATTGCTTCTGTAGAGCTAGTTGGTTCAGGTTCTAGGATTCCAGCAGTAAGTACATTATTAACTTCTCTATTCAAGAGAGAACCCAGCCGAAAGCTGAATGCAAGTGAGTGTGTAGCTCGTGGTTGTGCTCTACAATGTGCTATGCTTAGTCCCACATATCGTGTGAGAGATTATGAGGTTTGTGTGATTTTTAAGTCTATTCTTATTATCTGTTTATGTATATATTGAAGACCAGAATTAGGTTTCTAGATTCTTAGAAATGTAATAGTTTTCAAAGAACCAAGTTGTTGTCTAGGTTTATTCTTAAAAGGTTTATTTTCAGTCTTTAAATTATCTTTGGTTACCATTACTCTTTTGGCTTTATATAAAATGGAAATTTTGTTATCTTGATTTCTGATTGATCTTACCTCTATTTATTATATTGCTCTCATTAAAATTAATGCAATTTCTCGTGTTTGTTCAGGTTAAGGATATTAGTCCTTTTTCATATGGACTTTTATCAGATGAAGGTCCAATTTCGGCAGGACCAAATGATGTAATTTTCCCGAAAGGCCAACCCATTCCAAGTACTGTACTCCTACGACTCCAGCGAACTAATTTGTTCCATTTGAAAGCTTTCTATGCAAATCCACAAGAACTGCCACCTGGAACATCTCCCAAAATTAGTTGCTTCACGGTATGCTCACTTTAGAACATCTGGTTAATGTGAAGAAATTAAAATTTTCTTGTGCGCATATTTTATCTGTTTATATTTCTCTCCACTCTCTCCCTTCCTCATTAGTTATTGTCCAAGCTCTCCTCTCTTGGTTTTGTGTCTCTTATGCTAGGCATGTAGTATAGCTTCAATGTGAGATATTTTATTATGTAAATAAATTTGTGAGTTTTTTACCTTTATTTTCATATATAGTAATGTTTAAATCCACCGAAAAGTTTGTGTTTAGTAGATATATTCATCATTAGCACAATCAAGAATTTTCCTTTTGAGCTGTTATTTCTACAGTCTATCTATAGAAGCTATGAAGCCTGGACAGTGGATATGTAGTATGACATAACAATATGACACGGGTACAAATACAAGGAACTTTTTGAAATTCAGGATACTATATAGCCTAGATACCAACACTAAGAAGACATTGATCATTCTGTTTAATATAATCGTGATGATCACAATTTATAAAAAGATACTTGTGATCATAAAAAAAAAATTTCCGCATATATCTTATATATTTTAAAACCATATGTCAGGAGGATATCAACAAAAGTACATTTAGTAGATGTGGAACGAACAACTTATATAGATGTGAAATGTTTGTAAAGGGATAGACAGCGATCATTCCTTATTAATATATAATATAACTGTGATGATCACAATTTATAAAAATATAATTGCGATCATAACAAAATAATAGAGTTTCCAACTATGTCATATTATATTCTAAACTCTATGTCAGGATATCAACAAAAACATATCTGTAAAACTCAACATGTTTCAGGAAGCACCTGGGGAGTATCCTAAAACAAAGTTTCTAAGAAATATAAAAAATGGGGTACCTTTTCGGGACATGTATCAAGAAGTACCCCAGCTGTATGCCGATATGGGTATAACACTGATACTTTTCCTTTTTCCGGAGTGTCCAGGCTTCATAGTCTATAAGCTGTCACACATGATACATTCATATGTGTAAACATCTCCAAATATTTTGTCTGATTTCTGTATTATTGGCATCAAGTTAGAAGTTTAACTTGAATGTATTTGGGGCCACTGCAAGACACCACACCTCGCCTTATTTCTGAATTAGGTGTAGATTATGTGGTCTGTGATTATTACTTGTTCTGACATCAAAGAAAGCTAATGTTTGTAGAACTAATTAGGCATAAGAATGTGGTAGATTTAGCACCATTCCTTGTGCTATTAATTCTTTGTTCATTACCTGCATGCATACAGGTTGATATGCTTACGCATTTGTTGACTACTTTTTTTCAGATTGGTCCTTTGCTTGGATCTCAAGGTATTAAGACAAGAGTTAAAGTTCTACTTCAACTAAATCTGCATGGCATTTTCAGTATCGATTCAGCTAGAGTAAGTAACAAGTTTCATTTTACCATTTACCATTTTACGTTATGAATTGAGTTTTTTTTGAGAGATCTAGTTATGCACAAACTTTTGTGTGGCTTCAGATGATCAACGATCATGCGGATGATCATCATTCAAATTCTGATGCAATGGATGTTGATCCCGTGCCTGAGACCTCAGATAGTACCAACTTTGTTGCCAATGGTGCTGAAGATAGTACCAATAAGTGTGATCCTCCACAAAATTCTGTAAGTACTTTCACGTTATTCCCCACACTGTCTTAACTCTTTCATTTTTTCTTTCGGACAGATACCAGATCTTAGAGATTTCTACAAAATTTATCCTTTGAGCCCGAAAAGTTTTATAAATGTAATCCAATAATTTTTCATGACAAATTCTGCTACTGCTTTCATAATCTCCATAACATAGTTTTTTTTTTTAAAAAAAAAATTATTTATCTTGTGCTGATAGTTTTGATTTGATTGCAGACATGATTCATTTTTTTTTTTAGTAAATAAAAGTTTTGCTGTCGTGCCATTTACAGGCTGATCATTCAAGAAAAGATAAAGCGAACAAATGGATTCCTATTCCAGTAAATGAGAATATCTATGGTAGAATGACAGCGGCAGAAATTTCTGAAGCTCATGATAAAGAAGTCCAGTTAGCCCAACAGGACAGAGCTGTTGAGCTAACCAAAGAAAAGAAGAACACCTTGGAGTCCTATGTCTACGAGACGAGGAGTAAGGTACAAGTTCAAAATCTAAATGAGACGCAATCATGGATGATCTCTGTGGTTTAGGATACTTGTTTTATCCAGTCAGACATTGTGGGTTTGATCGATTGTGGTTTCTTTCTGTAGTTTTCAAAAGCAATTGTGAAAAACTGTGTTTAGATCAAGTATTATCACCTTGTCAGTTTTTTATTTTTGGTAAATGCTAACGAGTGCCCCCGGGGCACTCTTTAAGACCTTAAATAGTAAGTGGTTTGCAAAACATACAAATGAAACAACAATTTACTTTTTAAAAACCGAAAATAGTTTTTATTTTTTATAATAATTTGAAGATTCTGTTTTTGTTTTTTTTTCTTTATCGGCTGGGAATTAAATTTATTTGCATACTTGAATAGCTCTTCAACACTTATCGGAGCTTTGCAAGTGAGCCAGAGAGGAATGATATATCTAGGAGTTTGCAAGAGACTGAGGATTGGCTTTATGAGGATGGTGATGATGAAACCGAACACGCTTATACCTCAAAATTGGAAGATCTCAAAAAGGTTTTCTTTTCTTGCTTTTCTATTTTCAATGTTTTATTTCCTTGTTAATTTGTTATATTTCTTATTTCCAATTTATATATTTCTGTAGCTGGTGGATCCAATTGAGAATCGCTACAAAGATGATGAAGAAAGACCGCAAGCTATAAAAAATTTATCAGCACTCTTTTCAAAGATTCACAAGTTTTCAGATTCCCTTCCACTCCAGGATAAAGAATTTGTAAGATAACAAATAGGCCACTATATATTATTGTGATCCTGCTCTTAAGATAAGCTTTTAATTGATGACTTTATTGTTTCAGCTCATCAATGAGATTAATAAAGTACAGCAGTCGCTAACAGAGAAGTTGCAACAACAAAATTCTAATCCTAAGAATATTGATCCAATATTATGGTCAAGTGATATTAAGGAAGCATCAGAGTATCTCCAAAAGTATGACGCTTTTCCTTTCTGTTCTCCTTTTTAGTAGTTTATGATTGTAGTTTTCTGGTTAGATTATTTGATCTGGTTGATATATTGGATTATTAGACAGGAAACAAAATGTGGACTTGCCATAAATAGATATATCAATTCTTAGCAACTCATTCCTTTACTCTGTCATTCTGTTCCATCTCTTTTCTATTTAGAAGGTAGTGCACTTCAGTAATAATAGATTACTGGATCATGTCCATGTAATGGTTTCAAGTGAGTCTTTGCTGAAGCATTATTGTTGGTGTTAAACCAAAATTCTAGCAATCCTTTTTAGGATGATAGGCTGTGCTCATGCGGAGTTGAGTTCCCAGACCTGTCAACTCTGGTTCCCGGTTGAACCAGTCAGTCCGGTTTTTAAAATATTGGGTGGGGCAATTCTCATATATGCAATTTGCTCAACTTCTCAAAATTAGCCTTGATATCTCCCATTTCTGGCAACCAAGCTAAGCCTATTATAACATCCATGACTCCTAATTCAAACAAGTAAGTCTTGTTGAATGGTGATGTCCTTGAGCTTCAGATGGACAACCTTGCAGACACCTTTACATCAATTCTTGTGACCATCTCCCACTTCCACAAAATAGGAATCTGTTTCTGTCAATGGTTATCACAGCTTCTCCACCAAACTAGTGGATATGAAATTTTGAGTAGCTCTAGCGTCAATAGCTACCACTACTCAGGTATCAAATTTCTGATCTTGGAGTTGCTTGTCATGTCCTTGTTATTAACAGAAGTCTGCGATCTCGTTCCACGAGATTCAATTGGTTGGCTGGATGTGGGATGCTGATATCATTGATTTCTTGGACCTGGTTAGTTGCGGAATGAGTTATTGTTCCGCCTTCCTTGATTTTTGCTACCCTTCCCCCAACCACATTACTTTATTCAATTCTTGCTTTATTTATCACCTTGGAAATGTTTGGGGTTCTTATAGTTGTGCCTCTGCCAATCTTCTCCTCACGTATGACTTTAATCAAATATTGTTCTTCTCTCTTTTGAAAATTATTTTTGTTTGAGCGCTTACAAGGATTGGAACGGGCTAGCCATGGTGCTGGTTGACATCTTTGAATAAAACCCGCCTCAAATGCTTCCCAATTTGGGTGGAGGTTACATAATTCCCACCATTGAAACAAGTCCAGGGCGTCTCCATTGAGGTCGAACATAATGGCCAGTGTTTTCTTCATTCTAAAACCCTCCAAGAAGGACTTTTCCCCTCTTCCATTTTTAGAAAAAACCCTCCAAGAAGAATATAAAGCTCCAGCTTCGACACCCAGTCAAATGCGCCCTCACCTTCAAAGACTGAAATTTTCAATTGTCTCAATTGATTCCCGCTGCGTTATTCTGCCAATGTTTCTCCACCTGATTTGATCTTGTCGTCTTCCGCCAATGTTTTGTCTGAAGTTTTCGGTTGTGTCAGCTCTCCCACCCAGCAGTGTAATAGTTTTGTGGTGTTTCGGGGGTGAACTTCCACAGTTTTCTCCAAGGTTTGGACTCTCCCCCCCATCCTTGTAGTCCCCTTTGAAAAAGCATGTACAACACTCACATAGCTAAAACATCAGAGCCTGTTCATAGAATTGGAACCAGATTATAACTTTCAAAGTTAAATTTACCTTTGTCAATGAACAACTCACAAGTACTTTGAGGAACCTAAAATCTCCCATGCAACTATTACTTGAGAAAAAATGATTTCCCTCTCCCTAAACTACCTACTGTCAGGTATAACTGCTGACAGTCTAATAAAGATCTACATGATATGAATAGATCCTGATTGGGAAAATTTCTCATGATCATTCTGAATTATACACCTGCTTGTGCAAAACATTGTTCATATGTTTCTTTGAATGTGTTTATGATTATCTCTTGCTTTTATATCAAAATTAATCAATGTCCTATGTTGATGGATTTTCAGAATAGCGCAAGATAAAGCGAGATCTAGGACAACTTCAGAAGACAACAACAAAGACAAGATGGATAGTTCCAATCATTCATGAATACATTGGTGGGGCACAAGTGAAATTAAAGACTTAAATTTTCATCATTGATACCTTCTGACAAATATAGAAAAAAAATTCTGCATTTTCTTTCATTTCTCACATTTCACCTTCTCTGCTCTGGAGATTTGAACAAGGCATTTTAAGTAGATAAAGGCATTTACGATAATTTGTTTTTCTAAGGTTTCTATAGCTTTCTTTTTTTATTTTTAAATTTTGATGTTTTCACTAATCTTTTGATGTGATATAGTATTAATTTCTGTTTTTTGATAAAATCACATAACTTAAATTTTAATAAAATTATATAACTTAATGATATAATACATTTCCATGCCATACGAATTAAAAAGGCAACCAAAATAAACAAGTTTCATAATGCAAAACTAGTAATAGAGTAAGGATTAATTTGTATTTTGGTCCCTTAAAAGAATTTTTTAGTTTTACATTAGTCCCTTAATGATTAAAGTTCCTTTTGATTCGTTAAAGATATTTTCGTTTGCCACAGTCCATTCTATCAATTTTTTGTAGAAAATATTAATTTTAATTTCATATTGGCCTTTATCTAGTTTAAGGTTTTATATGAGTTCTTAATCTAGTTTAATATATTTTATATTAGTCCCTTATCTAGTTCAGTTCAATAGGTTTTATATTGGACCCTTATCTATTTTAATATGAAATCAAAGTTAATGTTTTTCGTAAAATATTAACAGAAGGACCAATGTGAAACCAATTTATTTTTTAAGGGACCAAAATACTAAGGGTATACTTGGAAGGATAATATCCGACCAACCGATTTTTTTGAGAAGCGAAAAAACAAAGAATCCCTTCACAACAACATAATTCCTATTACACAAACACAAAGAATTGATGATAGTTATTTTTGTTTGTTTCTTTTTTAATTATTTTTTTATCAAAAGGAAAAATAGTAAAAAAAGGTGAAAAAATAAAATAACTAAAAGATATTGTCTTATATATATCTCATCCGTATCTTCTAAGTATAATCGTATTTGATTCATATTTTAAGGTTTGTTAAACACGTATTGAGTATTTTTTTTATTAAATGAAATATAATTTAAATGTCAAATATTCCCCAATGAGTACCGGGAAGTATCATATACCTATCGATGTTGGATAAATATCTTTGGACAATTTTAGAATATGTAACTTGAGAGCATAATTCAATTGTTTGGGTTAAGAAATTTGTTACAAGGACCAAAGGGTAATTTGGGTTTTCAACACACATTCGTCATTCCCTTCATGTGCAAGAATGCACACAACATGGTGGTACTATTTTCCACTCCTTAAACTTCGGCTAAAGTTGTTAATGCAACCATTTTCTGATACAAAAATCAAAATGGCTCATCTTTGTTTGTTACTATAGTTTCATTATCATCACATTCTCATTTTCTACTGTTTCTGTTTTCACCATTCTAGTGTTTTTCAGTAAAAAGGCTTCACCTTTTTTAAGAATATCCATCATGAAGATGAATGAACCCATCATGGAGTTGAGGGATGATTTCATGCTTTCACATGCTGGTGACAGTAAACAAACTTTCAGAACTGCCCATTTTCTCAAACCTATTGCAAACTCCATTGAAGAACCAACTTTCAAGTGTAACCCATTTTCATCATCTTCTGTTTTTGACCCAAATGAATGGCCTTTGAAAATCCATTTCCATGGGTGGCGACACCCACACACCAAATGGCTTAAGTGGGTTGATCAACTTCAACTCAGATATGAAAATGTGTGGAAGAAGGTTGGTATCTTTGAAGCTATAATGAACACCAAGTGTCACATAAAGAAATATCATGATTTGCTATATGGGATTGTTCCGAAATGGTGTTCTGAAACAAATACCTTTGTGTTTCCATTTGGGGAGGCAACAATCACTTTGGAGGATGTCATGGTTTTAGGGGGTTACCCTGTTCTTGGTGATCCTGTTTTCATTTCACTTGAAGATGACCAAGAATTGAGAGAGGTGGAAAAGAAAATGATCCTTGCAAGACAGCAGATTAGTACGAAAAGAGGTAGTCAGGCGAGAACAACATTGTGGATGGATATTTTCATTGATAAAGGTAGTGAAATTGAACATGAAGCATTCCTTGCTACTTGGCTGTCAGTTTTTGTTTTTTCTCATAGACTTTTGGTGAAAAGATCTTTGTTTCCTATTGCTGTTCACCTTGCTAGAGGAAATCCAATTGCTTTGGCACCTGCTGTTTTAGCTAGCATATATAGAGATTTAACTTTGTTTAAGAAAACAATTGTTGATTTGTCTAAATTTCCTGTTGGTAGTGTTAGATATCCTCTAGAAGTTACCTTTCCGTCGCCCTTTTACTTGGTTCAAATTTGGGTGTGGGAGAGGTTCAAAAACTTACAACCACAACCCATGTTGATCAACCATGGAGACCCTTTATTGTTTAGGTGGCATAAGGTTAATGCCTTGACAATGAAAATAGACAGTGTTAAGTTGGCATTAGACTCTGCTACCAATGAGTTTGTTTGGCGTCCATATGTTAGATGTTCCGATAACTGTGGAATCTTTTATCCCAATGATGAAACTTGGAAACCATTTAAGAAAGATTTGGTGGATGACCAATTGCTCTCATTTGTTATATCCTTGAGAGTGTCTGAGCTTGTTGGATTTGACTCCATAGAGCAGTATCTTCCACATAGAGTTGCTATGCAATTTGGAATGGATCAAGATGTTCCTGATTGTGTGCCTAGGTTCAATGAGACTAAAGAAATTGCTTGGAAAAACTACTGCAGGCCCATATATGATAAACATTTGTATTTTCCATCAAGATTTTTGGAGGCCGATGTTACCTCTCGTTATTCAAGGTGGTGGAAGCAATCGGTATTGGGTAGCAACGATTTTGTTACGAAAATTGTGCAGCGGAAGAGAAGTGCAAGTTCAAGGAAACAAAGAAATCATGTAGGAAAAGCTAACATAGGTGGTAATAATGTTGGTGTTCCACATGGATTTCCTCCCAATCTTGTTGACACACTTATTTTTGGAAAATTTTGTGATGATGGTTCAAAAACTAAAATTGGGAAGGTTGATGATATTTATGCTCACGTTCCTTGTGAAAATTCTGTTCCTAATTTTTTGAAAGCTGATAACTATATTGATGCTGATGTGAAGGATTCTTCTAAGCCTGTGTTGGAAGAGTACAAGTTTGGTGGCAAAATCCATGGATCTAAGCATTTATTGAGCCATTGTTGTTCAGGCTCTTCAGAATATCATGGAAATATATTACCACTGAAAAGGCCAGTTTCAGCAGATAATATTGAACCTTCAATAGAGAGTTTGGAGGAAGGTTTTGAAGATGCACATGGGAGCAAAGATGCAATGATGTCTACTGACAGAATCTTTTTATCTGAGACTCGAGGTAAAAGCAAAAGCTTTTCTTTGAGGAAAAAAGCCTCTTCGTTCAATAAAGTAACTGCTGTGCAACATGATCTTCAGTTTTACTCTGATATGGCTGCTCAAGCAAAAGGTAAAGAAACAGTTGAAGAAAAAGAAAGAAAAGAAAGTGATCATGAAGTTGTGGTTCTGTTAAAAGAGCAATACTTGAAAAATCAAGAGGAACTCGCTCGTCTGGCAAAACAACAAGAAGAGATCTTAAGATTAATGGATTTGAGCGAGAAGCGGGATGAAGAGTTGAGGCAACTCCTCACTAGTGTTCTAAGGAATCAACAAATGCCATCATCGGGTTCTTAAAACGCTATTCTCTTTTTAAACTCTCTTTTATTATCTGCTATGTTTGTGTTATTTATCTATAGTAGTTTCGGCACGACTAACACATATTTTGCTATGTTTTTACTTTTTACACACACAACTATATGTAGATAAATACTTGGTTGATGTGGTAAAGAATAGATATTGAATCTAATCTTACCAATTTTGGAATTAAAGCCATTCTGAATGTGAAGTGGCTGAATTTGAGGCTATTATGCAGATCATGGAATATTAAGTCGGTGATGAGATTGATTTTGAGATAGGAAGAGTATAATCTTCTATTGTATTACTATCACTCATTCACTTGTTATAAGTAATTCTAGTAATCCTTAAAATATGGAAGTTATAAGGAAGATAGTATATGAACTTGTTCTATGAAATGGGATATTAAAACCAACATAAGAGATGTAGTACTGATACAAATTGAGTACATCACAATACATAGTCAGATGTCTATGCCGGACATGAAGGTTACGTTTGTTTTCTCGATGTTTGAGGGTCTGTTTATTGGTTGGTATGGGATGTAAAAAGAAGTACTTTCCACACTGTGTCGCTATAGAAAGCCGGTGGCATTTGTAGATATAGATTTGTGTATTCCATCGTGCTCTAGACAGTCGGGTGTTACTTGTAGATACTATGATTGGTGGAAGAAATCAAAATCTAGTGAGGAAGGAGAATATGATAACAATAGAATACAGGTTGAAGAATCTTAAGGCTTAACACCTTGTTTTACTTCCAAGTTTGAGAGACTTTAAGTGGAAGGTTCTGATAAAGAGGCTCATTTGTTAGTTTATGAACTATCAAATTCTGATGATGAAGTAGTTGAAAATGGTAAAACTTTGTCTAGTCCTGAATTTGGTGAAATCAATCAATACCTTTTGCTGATATATAACCAACTTCATATTCCTAATTTTGTGTAATAGTTGCTTTAATTTGTAATAATTACTAGTAGGTAATTAATATAAAGCCACTAAACTTGGGTCTATTATTATGCAGATCATAGAAATATCAATGTGAATGAAATTACTGATTTTGTTGTAATTATCACTTGATCTGTTGATTAAAATATGCTATAAGTAGCAAATTATGGTTTGGTATTAATGAAAAACCTGTTCATCAGAAATTATTTCAATTTCTTGTTAGTGGACACTAAGTGAAGAGGAGAGCCACATTACAAATTTACAATATGAATTACACTTAAGAAATAAGTAACATATAAACTTAATTAATGTGCACATATTTAAATTCTAAATTCCTTTTGGTGGGGAGGAGGTAGTAATAACAAAGGAATCCGTTGGTTGTCATGGGAAAGATTAGCATGTGCTAAAGGGGAAGGAGGATTAGGCTTCAAAGATTTTATGGCTTTCAATATGGCTATGGTTGCGAAACAAGGGAGGAAAATCATGACGAGGCCGGATACATTAGTAGCAAAGATCTTCAAAGCAATGTACTTTCCACACTCATCTTTCTTTGAAGCAAATCTTGGTTCTAATCCTAGTTATGTGTGGAGAAGCCTATGGAAATCATGTAATGTACTCAAACTTGGTTGTAGATGGAGTATTGGTGATGGAAGTCAAATTAAGGTGATGGAGGATCCTTGGTTGAGGGGACAAGGGCGTGGTTGGGTGAGTACTCAAACCGCTCGAATCCTTGGTTGAGGTGATGGAGGATCCTTGGTTATAGAGTATTGATGCACGATAAAGAAGAAGGGCAACATAGAGGGGCATTAGGAAGTTGGAAATCTTTATGGCAGATTCGAGCACCATCAAAAGCTAAACATATACTTTTACGGATTTTCTGGGAATGTCCTCCGACAAGAATTCAGCTGCAGCAACATCATGTCCAGTGGCCAGCAATCTGCGAACTGTGCAAAGGAGCGTATGAGGATACATGGCATGTGCTGTTCGAATATGAGGAAAGCAAGAATTGTTGGACCGCAGCAGACTTAAACAATGTGATAGCAGCATGGCTGAACCAATTTAATGATGCCAAAGATTGAATATTTGACATATGCAGTAAAGAAACTAAAGAGGTGGCAGGGAGAATGGCAATGATGGTTTGGATAATATTTAAAAATAGAAGAAATCAATGGCTTTGGAATCAAGAGAAGAGGAATGCAAGACAATTGGGTGTACAAGCATCACATATGTGGAATGAATGGTTTGAAGCTCAAAGAATCAATAACAGATCGTTTGTTAATGAACAGGTACAGCAGGCTCATCAATGGATACCACCAAGACAAGGATGGCTAAAATGCAATGTCTAAGCCAGTTTTCATAACGACGGAAGAATCACAAGCGGAGGTTGGTGCATTTGAGATGACGGGCAGATTCTTTATGATTGCAGGCACATATTGGATAAATGGTGATTACTCAATCCTTGAAGCAGAGGCACCGGCTCTTTTAGAGGCCATAAAGGAAGCATACAATATGAGTTTAGATCCCATAATACTGAGACAAAGAATAGAAAAAAACAACTTTATTTAATACTTAACTTAAAAATAAAAATAAAAATATGAATATAATTTGAGACTTTGTTTAAGGGTTATAATTTAATAGAGGTAAAATATATATATATATATATATATATATATATATATATAATAGAGGTAAAAAAACCCAACAAAGATTCAACACATAAACACCTTCAATTTTATCATTTTCTTCATCTTCTTCACACAAGTATCACAACCCAAAATTATATGTTTGATTGTGAGTTAAGCACATGTGCGGTATTGGTAGAGGTGGCAAAGCGGATGACTCACTCAGTTTAAATCCGTCCAAAAGTGGTACGAGATAAGGCGAGTCAATTCAAGTGTCTGAACTCAAAATTCAAATATGTCTTGTTTATTTTCTAGTGTATACATACATTTTTAACATGATTTTCAATTTTTGAACACAGCATAATAAAAAGGAAGCAAACTGGGGGGGGGGGGGGGGGGGGTGGGGGGGTGGGGTGGTGGTGGTAAACTGCATTTAAACCTAAAAAAACTCAAAAGATAAATATTAATGATTAATAATTGAAATCAAATTCGTAATTTAACTTTATTCTGCAAGATAAACAAATCTTTTACATATAAAGGGAAGCTTGAGTTGCTCATAACCAAACTTTGTGATGACGTGACACTCTATAAAAAAAGTTTACAATCTCTATGAAAACCTTTTCATTATCTCTTTTAATTAAATCATTTTAAATATCAATATATCAAATTATCACTATATAACTTCTTACAAATTATGGCCATCAAATCTATTAATAATTTATTTGATTCACTAATAAAAATTTTAGTACTACTTTTTTTTTTACTCTTCATGTTGTATTGCATAACTATTTACATACTCAATATTGTTCTAATGTAAAATCTAAAATAAATAATTTGTTTCTTTCACTAATAAAAAATTTATACTACTTTTTTTACTCTTGCATAACTATTTATCACTCCCACACTCCAATATTGTACTAATGCAAAATCTAAATTAATAATTTGGCGTGTGTAACCATTTTTATTAATTTCTCATTATCCTATTCACTTTTAAAATAATTTTAATGATTGTTTTCCATAGTAGTTAAAATTAGAGATAAATAAAAGTAAATTTTTTAATTTCTCATTATCCTATTCATTTTTAAAATAATTTTAATGATTGTTTTCCATAGTAGTTAAAATTAGAGATAAATAAAAGTAAAGTTTTTATTTGTTCAATTATTTTATACTAATTATTGTTTGAAATTATAATATTTTATGAATTTATGTTCACCTATCTATTTTTTTTTTTGACAAAATGTTCACCTATCTATTTATTCATTTCTCTCATGATCTTTTTGTGTCTTTTCAAGTTATAATTACATTTAATTTAAATAAATTTAAATATTATCTAAAACACATTTTCTTTTTCTATTACCGAGTAAGATCATAAAAAACGAAAACAAATTTTGAAGAAAAAAAATGTCTATGGAGTAGTGATGATTTTCATGTCTTCCACTACTGATGTTATATAATGAATTTTATTATTGATATGTAAATGACAACAAAAAATTAATCAACATAATTGCAATTCTTACTTTTCCTTTCATATTCCTTAGCTATCTATTGTTAATAATTTTTTTATTAATTAACTAATAGGTTACACTTTTCATTTAGTAATACATTATTTTTTCTCAACATTATAAATTATTATTTCATATCTATAATCTCATATGCATATAAATATATGATTTTGTGTAGATGTTATCATCTATTGTATAATTAGTTTCACCAATCCATGATTTTAATTTGTGTGTATAACTTTGTACACGAGTCTTAAATATTTTTAGCACAAATCTTGGTTTCACTCATCATAATTTTTTCTAAGCAATTTCGTAGAAAGTACTCTTCAATTTTGTATGGTAGTTTTTGTTTTCTTTCTCACTATTCACACATGTCTTAGCTATCCATTATTTTGCTTGCAGAACATATGGACTTAAATTACCTTATTATTGAATAGATCTCCAAATATTTAACCCTCCCTTTTTAGCAATATAATGTTCGTGAGTTTAATTTTCAAGCATTCTTTCTTTTTTTCCCTTCTTTCTATTGATTATAATACAGGAGAATTGTTGACTCCTTGCTGCTTAGAAAACCTATGAAATGACAGCTCATGTAAGGATATGCCTATTTATATGAACGGTCATGTAAGTCATTTTTTATTGAAATAATGTTTGTAATTAAATTAATTTTCTTTTTCATGTATTATTTTATTATAGTATTATAATGTTTTAGCCTATTTGTTTCTTATTTCCTTTGTTGATTAATGGGAATATAACTAATTTTTTTTCATGAGAATAAGTTGAAGGGGAAGAAACCTCTATTTGTTGCTTCTGTAGACCTTGAAATTTATATAGATTGAGGATATATTGATGTTGGAGGCAGAGGATAATCCAAATAATTTAATAATATGTGTCCTTTTTAAATACTATATAGTCTTTAGTGTGTAGATGATCTACTTGATCTCTCAAGAGAGAAATATAGAAACAAAATTAAAGTAGAAAATAAAAGATTTGGAAGTTGACATTCAAGTCATGTAGTTCTTATAATTATAATATAGAAGTATATAAGTATGTAACAAACAATATGAATTTGATAAAATCAACAACGAATAAGGCACCTCGAATAAATAAGTATGTCATTCATCCAAAGTATATAAGAAGAATCCATGGAGGTAATTAACATAAGGCATTTTTAAAATTTAGGACAAATGCATTAAAGAGTTTTTAAGTTTAATATTTGTAACATATTGATCCTTTAATTGTTTTTTTTACAAGGATCCTTTAAGTCTTAGCACACCTCAGAGTTTCAGAAGCACGCGTCTATTTTTTATTTTGTTAAAATAGAATCATATTATTAAAATAGAATCAAATTATGGTTTGGTATTAATGAAAACCTGTTCATCAGAAATTATTTCAATTTCTTGTTAGTGGACACTAAGTGAAGAGGAGAGCCACATTACAAATTTACAATATGAATTACACTTAAGAAATAAGTAACATATAAACTTAATTAATGTGCACATATTTAACTTCTAAATTCCTTTTGGTGGGGAGGAGGTAGTAATAACAAAGGAATCCGTTGGTTGTCATGGGAAAGATTAGCATGTGCTAAAGGGGAAGGAGGATTAGGCTTCAAAGATTTTATGGCTTTCAATATGGCTATGGTTGCGAAACAAGGGAGGAAAATCATGACGAGGCCGGATACATTAGTAGCAAAGATCTTCAAAACAAGGTACTTTCCACACTCGTCTTTCTTTGAAGCAAATCTTGGTTCTAATCCTAGTTATGTGTGGAGAAGCCTATGGAAATCATGTAATGTACTCAAACTTGGTTGTAGATGGAGTATTGGTGATGGAAGTCAAATTAAGGTGATGGAGGATCCTTGGTTGAGGGGACAAGGGCGTGGTTGGGTGAGTACTCAAACCGCTCGAATCCTTGGTTGAGGTGATGGAGGATCCTTGGTTATAGAGTATTGATGCACGAGAAAGAAGAAGGGCAACGTAGAGGGGCATTAGGAAGTTGGAAATCTTTATGGCAGATTCGAGCACCACCAAAAGCTAAACATATACTTTTACGGATTTTCTGGGAATGTCCTCCGACAAGAACTCAGCTGCAGCAACATCATGTCCATCTGCGAACTGTGCAGAGGAACGTATGAGGATGACACGTGCTGTTCGAATGTGAGGAAAGCAAGAATTGTTGGACCGCAGCAGACTTAAACAATGTGATAGCAGCACGGCTGAACCAATTTAATGATGCCAAAGATGTGATATTTGACATATGCAGTAAAGAAACTAAAGAGGTGGCAATGATGGTTTGGATAATATGAAAAAATAAAAGAAATCAATGGCTTTGGAATCAAGAGAAGAGGAATGCAACAAAATTGGGTGTACAAGCATCACATATGTGGAATGAATGGTTTGAAGCTCAAAGAATCAATAACAGATCGTTTGTTAATGAACAGGTACAGCAGGCTCATCGATGGATACCACCGAGACAAGGATGGCTAAAATGCAATGTTTAAGCCCGTTTTCATAACGACGGAAGAATCACAAGCGGAGGTTGGTGCATTCGAGATGACGGTGGATTGTTTATGATTGCAGGCACATATTGGATAAATGGTGATTACTCAATCCTTGAAGCAGAGGCCCCGGCTCTGTTGTGAATTCTTAACTAATACCACACCAATAATCTTTTAGTGTGTGAGGCAAACGAAATAAGCAACCAAAACAACGAAGCACAATATTCCAATGAGCAATAAAATCAACGAAAGTAAACAACAATAAACGATAAAAGACACCGAGAAATTGTTTACCCAGTTCGGCTATAATGAACCTACTCTGGGGGAGAGGGCAGCTCTCCTTTCTACAATCAAACTTGTTCTTGATTACAATGAGACTCTCACAAAGAGTTACAAGAAAAATAGAGTTATCCTATTTTCTACCCTTTTCCCAAATCTCTTCCCGTGACCAAGAGATTTCAATGATAATGATTACAAGATGAAAGAAATGATTTACCAACCCTAAGAAACACTAAAGAAAACCCTTTAGTTCCCTAGCCTTGTTGATAAACACAAAACCTATTCAAACCACTCTTTTCTCTCTCTCTGGCGGCGCAAATAGAAAACAGAGGAGTATATAAAACACGAGCACGCGTGCCGCGCAACCAACAGACCCAAACCGCCCAACACGACGAAATTTTGCGTGCCGATCCAAGACCCTCTGCGCGTCGCGCCATCTGCAGAAGAGATCTGCAAATTTCTGCTTCTCCAAGTTCAAGGTAATTCCAACAATTCTCCACCTTGCCTTTAACTTGATGGCGGTGCCAACTTCCCACCAAACACCATGTTGCCCTCTCCGATCTCCGTCTACTCTTCGAAATTAATTAAGTCCTAGCAATGCTTGAACTTAACCCTTGGTAATGATTTGGTGAACATATCTGCCGGATTCTCCTCCGATGCCACTTTCTCAACTATGATTTCCTTTGTCTCAATCATATCTCTCACAAAGTGCAACCGGATGTCAATGTGTTTCGTCCTCTCATGATACACTTGATGATTCGCCAAATGAATGGCACTTTGAGTATCACAATGTATCTTCACACAACCTTGACTAATCCCCATTTCTCCAATCATACCCTTTAACCATATAACTTCCTTGACTCCTTCAACAAGAGCTATATATTTCGCTTGCGTTGTTGACAAGGCTACAACAGACTGTTGACTGACCTTCCAAGTTACCGCTGTACCAAACAGAGTGAACACAAAACCAGATAAAGACTTTCTAGTATCCACATTACCCGTATAGTCCGCATCCACATAACCCTCCAAAGCATCCTTTCCTGGATCAATCTTCTTGTACCTTAGACCACCCTTCAAGGACCCATTCAAGTATCTCAGAACTCACTTCAAAGCTTGCCAATGAACTTGACCCGGATTTCCCATAAATCGACTTACCACACTAATTGCATAGGATAAGTCCGGTCTACTACAAACCATGCCATACATGATGCTTCCAACCCCAATAGCATAGGGAGTACTCTCCATCTTCTTCCTCTCATCCTCGGATTGAGGACATTGTTTAATTGACAACTTTGAATGGTGACCAAGTGGAGTATTCACAACCTTAGAATCCGACATTCTAAACACTCCACCACTTTCTTCAAATAATCATGCTGAGATAAGAACAATTCACCTTTACTCCGGTCTCTCACGATATCCATACCAAGTATCCTCTTCGCATTACCAAGATCCTTCATCTCAAATTCACCATTTAATTTCTCCTTGAGCGTTTGAATCTCATGCTTATCAGAACTTGCCATAAGAATATCATCTACATAAAGAAGGAGGTAGAGAATGACTTTCTCATTCCTCTTCATCATGTACACACAACTGTCATAGTTGCTCCTCACAAATCCAGTCTTCAAAAGAAACTCATCAAACCGATGATACCACTGCCTTGGACTCTGCTTCAACCCATACAAAGATTTCTTCAACAAACACACCTTTGAATTGTCTTCCACAAAATCTTCAGGTTGTTGCATATATAGATAGTTTCTTCCAACTCTCCATGTAGAAATGCGGTCTTCACATCCATTTGTTCCAATTCAAGATCATACTGATTCACAATCTCCATAAGTACCCTTATAGAACAATGTTTCACCACCGGTGAGAAGATCTCAATGTAATCAATTCCCTCCACCTGAGTAAAACCCTTTGCTACAAGTCTCGCCTTATACCTTGGTGCTTCAAGTCCCGGAATCCCTTCCTTTTTCTTGAACACCCACTTGCTACCCACTACCCTTTTCTTTTTAGGCAATGGTACAAGTTCCCAAGTATGGTTCTTCTCCCATGAAAGCATTTCCTCATTCATTGCCTTCAACCAATCCTTGCCATCTATGCTTTCGGATGCCTCCCTGAAGTTCTTTGGTTCTGAGTCTTGCAATTCTTCAGCTGCATTCAAAGCATAACAAATAAGGTCAGCATAACCAAATCTATTAGGTGGATGAATAACTCTCCTCTCCATATCTCTTGAAAGTTGATAGTCAGGAACAGTTGTTTCATCACTTCCACCATCTTCAGGTACTTGAGTCTGATCCTCCTCTTCCCTCTCATCAGTGGAAGGCTCCACCTCAAACTGAATTTTCTCCACCCTAGTTTCTGGTATTTCTTCCAGGTCTTTGCACTTCATCCCCATTCGAGTCTCATCAAAAGTAACATCCCTGCTTATAATAAACTTTGATCTTCCAGGTCCCATCATCCACAACTTGTAACCCTTCACACCCTCAGGATAACCAATGAAAACACATTTTACCGCCCTAGCATCAAGTTTATCTTGCTTGACGTGAGCAAATGCCAAAGATCCGAAGACCCTCAAATTAGAGTAGTCAGAAGGCCTGCCACTCCAAACCTCCATAGGTGTCTTTAAATCAATTCCTGTTGATGGACATTTGTTGATCAAATATGCAGCAGTGTTAACTGCTTCTCCCCAGAAACTCTTGGGTAATCCAGCTCCCAATAACATACACTTCACCCGCTCTAACAAGGTCCTATTCATCCTTTCTGCCAGACCATTCTGTTGCGGTGTGTATGCAACGGTTCTATGCCTCTTTATACCTCTTTTCCTGCAAAACTCATTAAATTGCTCTGAAACAAACTCCAGGCCATTGTCAGTTCTCAAAACTTTCAGTTTAGTTCCAGTTTGATTTTCTACAAGGGTATTCTTTAAACTTTTCAAATGTATCACTTTTATTTTTAATAATGTGAACCCATACCCTTCTAGAATAATCATCAATAATACTCAGAAAATATGAACCTCCACCATGAGTAGAAACAGATGTTGGATCCCAAAGATCCGAATGGACATACTCAAACGGTCTACTAGACTTATGCACACTCACCCCAAACTTCACCTTGTGTTGTTTGCCTAGTGTACAATTATCACAAAAATCTAGTTTGTTCAATTTTTCTTTACCTAGCAAACCTTGTTTAGCTAGTTCAACTAAACCCCTTTCACTAACATGCCCCAACCTCAAATGCCATAGTTTAGTCATGTCCGCTTTTTCAACACTAGTTACTAATGCATTAGAAATAACAGTGGAACCCTCTAAAATGTAAAGACCATTCATTTTAGACCCTTTAGCAATAACTAATGCACCATGAGAAATTCTCATTGACCCATGTTCAAATCTAGTACTATACCCTAGACCATCAAACATGCTTATGGAAATTAAATTTCTCTTAAGTTCAGGAATATACCTCACATTCTTCAAATGGAAATCACGATCATCATACATTTTCAATCGGATTGTACCCGTACCTTGAACCTTGCAAGCCTTATTGTTACCAAGACGGACAACTCCATCTTCCTTAAGCTCCAAAGTCTCAAAATACTCATTTCTCGGACACATGTGATAAGAGCAACCCGAGTCCATGACCCAACTCTTCTCCGGTTCCCAACTTGTAACTGTAAGTGCGCCCGCACTCTCATAACCTTCATCACTAGTATCAATTTGAGCCGACGAACTACCGCCGCCCTTTCTTTGAGGACAATCCTTCTTGAAGTGACCCGGCTCATGACAATGATAGCATTTGAACTTGCCACCACTATCACCTCCACCCTTTGGCCTAGACTTGGACCTATGTTTCTTCCCTTTCCCTTTGCCTTTGTACTCGCTTCTACCTCTCGCAACATTCAAACCTTCTCCACTATCATCAATCTTCAAGTCTCTCAACTTAGTTAACTCTTTAGTTCTCAAAACCGATTGAACTTCATCCAATGTGATAGTTCATTCTTTGCCATAAAGCAATGCATCCTTGAGGTTTTCCCACGACTTAGGTAAAGCACACAACAAATGAAAGGCTTTGTCCTCGTCTTCCAAGTTTACATCAATGTTCGCCAAATCATCAATGATTTTGTTGAATTCCGCAAGTTGCTCCACCACAGACTTGTTCTCCACCATACGATAAAAGTATAGTCGTTCCTTCAGACACTGTCGACGTGCTAAAGACTTTGTCATATACAAAGCGTCTAACTTAGTCCACATCATTACCGCCGAAGTCTCACGCGCTACTTCTCTCAACACCTTATCCCCGAGACACAAAGTGATAGCACTCACCGCCTTATCATTCATCTCGGTTTTCTCGTCCTCTGAGAGATGCGCTGGCATCTTTGTCGGTCCCTTTAACGCTTCAACACATTTTTGTTGAACCAAAACCGCCCTCATTTTTAACTTCCACAATCCGAAATCATTGCTACCGGTAAACTTCTCAATATCAAACTTTGAACCCATGGTGCCTAAATTCGTTTAATCCCTTGCCACACAGTGGGCGCCAATTGTTGTGAATTCTTAACTAATACCACACCAATAATCCTTTAGTGTGTGAGGCAAACAAAATAAGCAACCAAAACAACGAAGAACAATATTCCAATGAGCAATAAAATCAACGAAAGTAAACAACAATAAACGATAAAAGACACCGAGAAATTGTTTACCCAGTTCGGCTATAATGAACCTACTCTGGGGGAGATGACAGCTCTCCTTTCCACTATCAAACTTGTTCTTGATTACAATGAGACTCTCACAAAGAGTTACAAGAAAAATAAAGTTATCATATTTTCTACCCTTTTCCCAAATCTCTTCCCGTGACCAAGAGATTTCAATGATAATGATTACAAGATGAAAGAAATGATTTACCAATCCTAAGAAACACTAAAGAAAACCCTTTAGTTCCCTAGCCTTGTTGATAAACACAAAACCTATTCAAACCACTCTTTTCTCTCTCTGGCGGCGCAAATAGAAAACAGAGGAGTATATAAAACACGAGCACGCGTGCCGCGCCGGAACGGCCGCGCATCACGCAACCAACAGACCCAAACCGCCCAACACGACGAAATCTTGCGCGCCGATCCAAGACCCTCTGCGCGTCGCGCCATCTGCAGAAGAGATCTGCGAATTTCTGCTTCTCCAAGTTCAAGGTAATTCCAACAGGCTCTTTTAGAGGCCATAAAGGAAGCATGCAATATGAATTTAGATCACATAATATTTAAACAAAGAATAGAAAAAACAACTTTATTTAATACTTAACTTAAAAATAAAAACAAAAATATGAATATAATTTGAGACTTTGTTTAAGAGTTATAATTTCATAGAGGTAAAATATAATTATATATATATAGGGAGTAATTCGAGGGATAGTTAAAAGGAGCAACTTGGGGGTGTATTGGATTGAGATTTTATAAGACAATTTTGGCAAAAAAAATCTTGATGATTTCAAAAGATTTTGTTGGATTATATTGATTTTGTGAGATTTTAAAGACTTTTTTTACAATAAAATTTTTTAACACTTGATTTTGATGGATTTATAACACAAATTTCAAAGTACTTTGTGGATTTGATTTGAAAACCTCTACGAATTTTTGGTGAATAAAAAAAGGTGAATAAAATATATAATAATAATTATTAGATTTGAATAAAACAAAATAATCAGCCGTGTTCATAAAATAGCATTGTCTTCTTTCTTCTCTTGTGTTGAGTGAATAATGTGTTTATTTCACAAATTTGTAACTCAATTTCTTGTGTTAATTGAATAAAGATGAAGAAAACAATAAATCAATAAAAATAACCAATGAATAAAGAAACATTAGAGTTGAAAAGTGTATTGGATTATCAAGTTAGGGTTTAGAAAATTAGGGTTTGATTGGATTATCATCAACATTAACAAGTGGATTGATTTTATTTTTTTTGCAAAAGCAAAGTGAAATGGATTAATCAAGGCAAGTTAAAACCGAAACCAAAGATCCCATGTACTGTACATATATGCCTTGTCAAAAGAACACATTTCCCTCAATTTTCTAGGAATGATAGCAAGTGAATTAATATGTATATGAACAATTTTCCATAAATAGCCAATGATGTCAATATTATAGGAATGAACAATAGCAAGCAATGATAATGATAGTCGCGAAGAAAAAAAAAAAACGATCCTAACATTCACACTTAGACAGTAGAAAAAAGTTCTTCGGTAGAGTATGAAAAGTCTTGAGGATTTGTGTGAGATTGTTGAATGATTCTAGTATTTATATTTTCAACTAAAAAGTCTCACAAAATCCATTCCACAAAAGAATCCATCAAAATCTATATATTTTCAATACCAAAAGACATTTTATAAGTCTTGAAAAATCTCAATTGAATACCAATAGATTTTGTTGCCCTGAAAAAAAAATCTTAATTGTATTAATCGAATACCACAAGACTTTTTTATTTTTAAAAAGTCTTTTAAAATCCCTTGAAATCCCAATTGAATACACATATATTTTACCTTTTAACTTTGGACTAAACAATATTCATATTTATTATTTAAAACTAGTAACTTGAACTATAATTTTATAACTTTCATTAAAAATGTTTCTTAATTTGCACCATTTTACTAATTTACACCCACTTTTTTTAGAAACACTTTATGTTTCAAAAGGCACAAAACAACATGGTTTTTTTTGTTCGAAAAACAACACATGTGTTTAATTGGTTTATGGGTTTTTTATTCAATTTCTTAGTAATTGTCAAATCCAATTGTTAATGTGTTATTTGTTTCTTTTCTTTTATGAATTAGACAATGCATGTGTTTTTTTTTTTATTTTTATAAGCGATAATGCATGTGTTATTCTGTAGGTTTGTGCAAGTGCAAGAACAGTTGAAAATAATTTTCTAAAATTGCACATGAAAATTAGCAACTCCCATATATAATAGAGGTAAAAAAATCCAACAAAGATTCAACACATAAACACCTTCAATTTTATCATTTTCTTCATCTTCTTCGCACAAGTATCACAACCCAAAATTATATGTTTGATTGTGAGTTAAGCACATGTGCGGTATTGGTAGAGGTGGCAAAGCCGGATGACTCACTCAGTTTAAATCCGTTCAAAAGTGGTACGGGATAAGGCGGGTCAATTCAAGTGTCCGAACTCAATTCAAATATGTCCTGATTATTAACGAGTTAGCGTATCGGCTGCCAAATTTTTTATTTTTTACCAAATTTTTTATTTTTTATTTATTTTCTAGTGTATATGTACATATTTAACATGATTTTCAATTATTTTTTTAAAACAAGAAGTATTTTTGAACAAAGCATAATAAAAGATAGGCTTAAATGCAATTTTATTCCCCCTATTTTGAATGAATCAGAATTTTACCCCATATTTTAAAATCTGGAATTTTATCCCCTTATTTTAAAATCCGGAATTTTACCCCCTATATTTTATAATTCTTTGAATTTTACCCCATAAGAAAATCTGGGATTAGCTACAACGCCGTTTGTAGCTAATCGGTAGCTATTTTCTAGTAAATCAGAATTCTTTTTTTGTTTTTTTAAATAAATAAACTGTAACCAAAAAATAAATGAATGAATGATCTTCCATGAGAGAAAGGAATCGCGGCCAAGAGAGAAGGAGAAACTGCATTTCGTGTTCCTTTCTTCTTCCTATGTTTCTTCCGGTTCTATTTTGTTCTTTTTTCTTGCTGTTTCTTAATTTTTTTTTTTTGAATGGCAAATATATTATATATAATATAAATACGAAAAAAGTACAGGAGAAAATATAGTAGATCAATGAGGTACAAGAAGTACACTCCATCAAACCACATCAATCTATTAGACAAGAAAACAAAATAAAACTACAAGTAAACAAGAAAGGTACACCACCAACAAACTAGAAGCCCTCGAAGGCACTACCACGAGAAGAAGAATACCTATCAGGAGGAGAGGTAAGGATCAACTGCAGGTAAGATAAAGCAACAAGAGGACTCTCAATCTCCCTGGCCCAGCAAGACCCAACACAACACCAAACAATCTCTATCGGTTTCTTAATTGCTTATTTTGTTTTTATTTTTGATTTTGGTCTTATTGTTTGTGATGGGTTTGTGAATTAATGGCTATGGAGGTTGAATATGGTGAATGTTTGAATAGTTTGAATGGCTAATGGTTGAATTTCAATGGTTGTAGACGGTGGTTTGTAGATGGATGAATTTCAATGGGAGGCACAGCATAACAGTATCATGCTGTTAGTTTTTTTTTTTTTATTTATTTTTTTTGTTTTTGTGTTTTTGGGTAAATTAGAGTTAGCTATAGATTTGTTGTGAATTAGCTACAAATGTCGTTTTAGCTAATCGCAAATTTTCTTGTAGTGTATGGGAGAGGGTGCAAAATTTAAATAATTATAAAATAGGAGGGTAAAATTCCGAATTTTAATAATTGAATGAAATCAAATTCCTAATTTAACGGCATTCTTCAACATAAACAAATCTTAAAATAAAACAAAACACCAACAAATTCATCAAAATAAAAAGTTTCAAAATAACATAATTAGATCGGAAAAGGAAGCAACACAAGTGAAGTTTAGATTAACCTATTTTTTTGTGTCTAAAAAAGTAATGAGAAACAAAAAATTAAATTGTATAAAACTTTTTTAATTCTTTTTAACTCAAGTCTAAAATATTTGTTTTTAAAAATGTCTGCGAATTCACCCGCTCCGCTCTTTTTTTTTTAGGACAAAACTTACATGCATTCCTATACATGCATTTCTTGCTGTTCCACTCACAAAAAGTTGGTTTTTAGTTTTTTTTCATTTTAAAAAAATAAAAGAATCTATTTTTTAATTAAAATAACTACCTCTTTGTGAGTGAAACAACAAGAAATGCATGTTTGAAAATGCATATAAGTTTTTTCATTTTTTTCAAACGTGTTTGAATTAGGAGCAAACTAATTTAAATAAACAGGAGGACCGGTCCGTTTTGCCACCCAATACTAGTATAAATTTGTACGTATCAATATTTGGAATCAAAGGCAAACTCGCTTGTTATAAGTTAAATTGTTAACTCTTCCTCATGAAATGAAACATAAAAAGTTTACTCATTACTTGAGTGTGTACCTCTTCTACAACCAAAACAATAGTCTAAATTATGTGTTTGATTGTATTGCGGAAAACGGACTAAAACTCTTACCAATTGAATCAATTTATTATTGGTAGATAAAATCAATTATACTCAACCAACGAAAAAGATCAATTATACTCAAACATATTTAAATATATCTAAATCAAATATAGATCGATCTCTAAAATCAATATTTTGCTGATCCAAAAATAAAACAAAAGATAGAAAATATCCGGAAACCTTTCCAAATATAAATAACAATATGAAGCTCTTTTTTTTTTTTTTTTGTTGATAGTCGAAATGACAAAGCCATTAAAACTCACAGACACAAAATGGAATGACTGAAATTTGAACTCCGATTTTGGCGTCCGACGCTAGCAATTTCGATATTTTTACTAGTTGAGTTAAAATTTGTGGACGAAATATGAAACTTTATACTCCATCCGTACCACAATATATGTCACTTTGACACTTTTAAGCATATTAATAAATGTAATTAAGGTTGTAAGAAAAAAATAAATTATGAGTTAGTTTACAAAATTGTCCTTCATTAACTGAGAAAGATAAATTGAAAAATTGAAAGAAGATAAAGTAATAATAGGAAAAATAGCATTCAATGGTTCATTAGTATTTTAAAATGACATATAATTTAATACAATTTTTTTATTGAAACTGACATATAATTTGGTACGGAGTGAATATTAGGCTAAAGCCAGAAGGGCAAATGGTGACCAAGAATGTAGTTTTTTTTTCCCTCTTTTGGAGCAAAGAATGTAGCTTTTGGTTAAGCTTGAATTTCACGAAACACCGAATTTATTGCACTTTTAAATTTGTCACATAATAGGTTGTTTCACTGAGTAAAGCTGCAACCATGAAAACCAAAAGTAAAGAAAGAAATAAGAACAAAGTAATCTATAAAGTAAAGACTCCGACATGACACGGACAAGGACACTGCGACACCGCTAATGTAAAAACTATAGAACACCGACACCGCTATATATTTATAAAAAATATAAATTAAGAATAAAAATATATACATGTAAATCTAATTTGAGCAAGTTATTTCTCAAAAAAGTTTTATAACAAGATACTCGTATGATAGTATTTTATCTTTATTTATTCATCTACCATCGAAAAAACTAAAAATATTATATCAAAATGTAATGTCTTCAATCTCTCATTGATCAATATTGTTGTTTCTACACATCTTTGACTCTTGTAGATATGTGCCTAAGGAGAGTATAAGTAAAGAAAAAATAATTTTTTTGGGACACTTGTCCGACACGTGTCGTACAAGTGTCTTACAGGTGTCGGACACCAATCAAAGGAGTGTCAAAGTAAAGGAAAATCGAATTTTTTCCGACACCGGTATGAGCTATCCGACACGTGTCGTAGGAGTGTCATACGAGTGTCGGACACCGACACATATCAGACACCGCGACACGCCTAATCATAGAGGTGTGAGTGCTTCATAGAAAGTAATACATATCTTAGACACGTTAGATCGTTATTATTTTCAATAGTTGAATTGAGATTTTGAATCTGCCAATATTAGTTTGTATGTTTTGCCTATAATTAATTGATCAGTGTTAACAATACACTTTATATCACACTTTAACTTATTATCTTTCATCGGTTGAAATTTAAATGGATCACACTAACTTATATAGGCCCCACATAAATTTAGTGAGACTCATTCGAAATCTAACCAATTAAAATAGTGTGTTGAAAAGTGTGTTGTTAGCATAAATTGATTTGTATGTTTAGCCTATAATTAATGCACTTAAGGGCCCGTTTGGTGCGCATGATATATCAGAGGCTGGATAAGAAAATGATAGGATAGTGATAGGATAGACACATATTTCTTCACGTGTTTGGTGCACACAGGATATCAACATGATAAAATATATATTTTGTTTAAATGACAAAATTAACTGAAATAAATCTATAATTTTTTTAAAAAAATTCTTCATATTTTTATTTGACATTAAAAACAATGATTTTAGAAAACAACAAACCTAACTAATATAAAAAAAAAAAACAACAAACCTAACAAAAAAAATATAAAATAGAAAACAACAACAATCATCGTAAAAATAAAAAAAAAACTTATTGTTGCTATCTGGTTGCTAACCCACCAAAAACTAAGGAAAAGAATAACAAAGAGCCAACATGATAAGGATTAATAATAGGTTAACTTTATCCTTTCCTATTGGTGCACCAAACAACGGATAACAACATGATAGGTTAATTTTATGGTATCATGTCTCTCAATCCGGCGCACCAAACGGACCCTAAAAGTCGAACATGACATGTTAGCCCGTTGGATAAAAAAAAAATCTTTTACACATTTTTAATTTATAAGTGACAATCTATTTTCCAATTTTCTTCTACTTAAAGTAAAGATAAGAAGTTCCATTAACTCTAGCTCAACTAGTAAAAATGCCGAAATTGTTAGGCCAGATGTCGTGATCCGGGTCCGAACGCGGGATTTCACAAAAATAATTTAATTTAATTTAATTTAATCGCTTTGGTTGCATGATTCTAGCATCATGTTTACAACTGTCTTTTAATGGGATTTACTCTCTATATCTTGAGATTATAAGTTAACTAAACTACTTTTACTTGCATTTGTACCAAAAAAAAATATTTTATATTATTTTAAACTAATTTTGGATGAAGGATATTTTTGTAAATTTGATCTAATTTAGTGTTTTACAAAAAGGATCAAACTTATGTGCAGTGTCATACACACAGTTCTTACTGTGCTAGATAAATGAATGTAATTATTTTAATTTAAAATTAGTTTTCTCATATTCTTTTAAATTAAAACAAAATGAAAAACTACATTTTTGTGAGAGGAACAAGAAAAACTAAGAAATACATATAAGTTTTTTTCTTACAAAAAAAAAGTCATGTTAAGTGTCTCCGTCACACTAGTTAAAGAATTAAGAAATAAATTTCACTTTATCTTTATTGTCTATAGAATGAAAAAACAACAAAGGAGGTGTATACTTATTTAACAATAATCGTATCGGATTCATAGATTTAACTCAAACTCATAATTGGAAGAGAATATAAATTTTTCATTTTTAGAAGTATCGGATTCATAGATTTTGTTATATAAAGGGAATTAGGTTGCACTACATCTCCTTACAACACTACCTACCTATCTCTCATTGATCCTTATTCTTCTTATTTTCATTCTACGTTTTTAAACTTGCCAAATGTCTCATTATTATCACAGTAATATCGAAGGTATGCCTAAACTCTGCTTATATTTATTAATTATTTTTTATAACTCAACCACTATTTGAAATTTTATATTCTAATAGCATTCTCTTAGTAGATATCATAAAAAATATTCATGTCAAAGAAAAAAAATCAAAATACATAATCTCTTATGAAATTATTGCCGTTTTAGCGTATTTTCTTATGTCATATACGCGAAAGTTATCAAAATATTTTAAGAGGAGAGATCCGTTGACTCCATGACTTACTCCGCTTAATAATTTGATATCGACATTATATTTCTTCAATCAAACTGTTGAATTCAAAGATCTCATTGAGTATATCAACTCCACAAATTTTTATAAAAAATCAAAACCGTTTGATACTTTTTCTGTTAGTCTGAATACATAACTACATTTTTTGAATTTTTATATAAATTTGTGGAGTCGATCTATGAGATCTTTGAATTAAACGGTTGGATTGAAGTAATATAATGCCGATATCGAGTTATTAAGTAAAGTAAGTCAATGGAGACTTACTCCCGGAGTCAACAAATCACTCCTCATATTTTAATATCAAATATAAACAAAAGTCAAATACAAATGCAATGTCATAATTGCATATATAATTTGATTTTGATGTTGTTGTTACTTTTTCAATATGACATTTTTTTTTGTTGAATGGAAAAGATATGTGTATATATATATATATATATATGAGTTTGTTAACTTAGACCCACCTAAAAATATGAAGGTATAAGTTAACAAGGTGCACTTTTTCACTTTGTACAAAAAAAACCCTTTCATTCGTCTCCTTTTTTTCACTCTAAATTCACAAAGATCTAAATCTTCATTTTTAATCAAGACCTCATTCCCTTCAATTTCATAGTTTTAAAATATCAATTTTGTCTGATTATTTGTTTAGTTTTTGTAATTGAGCTCACAAAATTTTAAAGCATATTCATTTTCATAATGAAATCAAATTAAACAAAGATTCTATTTTTTATGATAGATTGAGTTAGATAATTTTGTGTGTGTTTGTTTATAGATTTCATGGAGAAAAAAGATGTAATCACTAATCGCACAAACCTCTTAGAGAAGAAGAGATAATTCTTTGTGAATGTAGAAGATGAAAAGTTAAAAACATTATATTAATAAATAAATAAAAAATGGCGAGAAATTGAAAAAGTAACCAACAAAAGTATAAAAAAAAAGTGCGATGGGAAGAGTGTGTTTTTTTTGTTGACAAAATGGGAAGAGTGTGTTTAAAGAGTGTGTTTAAAGAATGTGTTTTTTTTTTGAAGATTTGTTGACAAAAGTATAATGTCAAAGTTTAAGATTTTAAACATAATATATTAAACTATATTATAAAACATAATAAATGTAATAACAAAAAAATTTAAACGGGCTGGGTTTGCGGGTTCATGGATTTGAAATCATAAATCCGTTACCCAAATCAAACCACTTCGGATTTGAAAGGGTTGGTTCGAATTATACCCGCACTTGAACGAGTTCGGGTAAAATGTGGATTGGGTTGGATTAGGTCAACGGATTGAACGGGTAACCCGTACCCGTGAACACCCCTAAAATTAACTATTGAAAATTATATAATACGAAATTGTGTCTATATGCATAAAAATACACTCACATCTTTTCCTAGGGGCTACTGTTCTGGATCGCTTAATAATCAGTGCAAAGAGTAGTTCTATGCAACACTCACATCTTTTAAACCACTGAGATACATTTTCTATAAAGGAAAAAACTATGACGAGTTAATCCTAAAATGGATAATCTCTCAAATATGTAAACTTAAGGCCGGATCGGAACAGATATAGATACACGCCAAGAAATTCATTGCATTAATAGTAAAAATACACAAATTCCAAAATATAATTTATATATTTGCTTGTGCCGTTAGGACACATGTAATTAATTTAAATCTCATTTAATACGGTCATAAAATGACCATTCAAATTACTCTAATTTTTTTTTAATGTAGTTCTGGAATTCGAGGAGTTTGTAATGATAGGCGAATGGATTGAAGTTATTGAAATTTACAAAAAAGATAAATTTTATCACACGTTTAAAGTGAAGGAAAGAGGAACAGCATTACATGTAGCAGTAAGCAATGGCATGGAAAATACTGTAAAAAAACTTGTAGGGGCAATACTAGATCATCATGATAATGATCCATTAAGAATAATGAATGAAAGAGGTGCTACACCTCTACACATTGCAGCATATAGAGGATTCACAAGTATGTGTGAATATATAATTGGAAAAAGTGGTGAAAGGAAGAATTTGATTAGAGAAGAAAATAAAGAGGGAGAAACACCACTTTTTTGGGCTGTGCTAGGACATAGAACAGAAACTTTTGTTTACCTACATCAATATGCCAAAGAAGAGGCAGATGTCAATATTGCTATGGATAATAATCGCACAACCATCCTTCATGTTGCCATTGGGAGAGAAATGTTCGGTTAGTTCTTTTTCATTTTTTTTTTGTCAATTAGCCTGATAGATAGAAAATTCACTTTAAAAGTGAATAATTTGAGTGTCTCGGATTCGAATCCGAACTTCTCCATATATAGTGTGATATTCCTACCAATTGAACTAAATTCTCGCGAATAGTTCTTTTTCATCTCTTTATTATGAGTACTTTATTTAGTTGTTTCTTTTGACTTTTATATTCGGATTAAATAAGTTTTTGTTGCGAATTTTGATTGTAATTATTATAAATAAAAGTGAAATATTTTAGTCCTTCTAAATTTTTTATTTATATTAATATGAGATATAGGTATAAGTGTTTAGGTGTGTCAACTTAGTTGGAATATCTATTCAATTCTTGATGCCTAGATGCTCTTAATTTATAAAAAAAAAATATTATGTTCAAGAAATATCTAGAACATACCAAAGTTATGGACTACCTCCGTTCCAAATTATATGTCACTTTGAAGAAAAAATTTGTTCCAAATTATATGTCACTTTACATTACCAATGAAACATTTAATGTAACTTTACCTATTATACCCTTAACTATTTATTACTCTCTATTCTTTCAATTCTTCAATTTATTTTTTCAATATAATAAATGAAGGACAATTTTGTAAATCAACTCATAATTTCTCTTTTCCATACAACAATGATTACATTTCTTAATATGTGTAAAAATGGCAAAGTGACATATAATTTGGAACGGAGGGAGTATATTAGTTCCGTGAGCTTACCAGAGTTTGAACTTCAGTCATCCTATTTATATATTCACCTTAAGGGTGAAATTTCTAGCCAGTATACTACTCGATAAAAAAAAGTTAGTTACATTAAAGCCTAAAATTAAAATTTGCTATATAGTTTTTATTTGTAGGTACGAAAATTTTATTTTGCTTTTTTTATTTTCATTATTATCTTTTTACTCTTTAGTGGAAAAGTATAGAATGAAAAACATATAACAATAGGAGTGGTCGGGGTTCGAACCCTGAATTCTACATTTTTCTGTCTATTAGGTTACTTGACGAAAACAAAACAAAAGAAAAAAGAAAAACGTTTTTATAAAAAATTGACAGAAATGTAATTTCTCAACAATTGAACTTTGCAGCGTCGATTGTATCAAATTGTCCTTTTTGATTTACTAGGTTCTTATAGTGTGTGTATATATCTTCAATAATCTGTGTGTCTTGTGCAACAGATTTGGCAAATATAATAATGCACTGGTATGCTAGTATTAGCTCTCAGAAGAACAAAGATGGTGTTACTCCTCTTGATATACTTGCCACTAGGACATCAGCCTTCGAGAGTGGAAATCACCTATCATGCTGGGAGCAAATTTTGTACTACTGTAAGTAAAACACACACACATATAATTACTCCTACTCTTTTTATTTACATAAACCTCATATATCCTAGAGGGAATATCTTACAAGGTGGGAAAAGGATTTTGGTAGGGGATTTTTTAATTAGGCCTTCTAGTATATTTATTTACATAAACCTCGTGTGTGTGTGTATATATCCGGAGGAAAATAAGATCTCATATATGTGTCTTGCTAACTAGTTCCCTTGAAATACTAGTTAAAGAAATAAAACGAGAAATAAAATAAAAGTTGTGCATGAAAAACATCAAAATTTAGATTTTTATTGGGTTGACTATACCATTTCAATTTATTTATTTTTTTAAATTTCACATAAGAAATTCAATGAGCGCAATACTCGAAACAACAATCCATAAAAAAACACCGATTTTGAAATAAGATAAAACAAAGTTATAGCTAAAGGGAATTACTGAATAACTTATTAGAATTGATATGACGAATATGGATGATCTCATACTGAATAAACGAATATCTCCCCTCGATGGAGTAAGAGTCTCTTTGAATAGTAGTTTTGTTCCGTCTGCTAGAGCTTGAAGAATTCCAAAAGGACCGGCATATTCAGGTCCAATACGTTGTTGTATCCCTACGAATATTTCTCTTTCTAACCATACAATTGCTAGTACACTTATCATGATTCCTAATATAGGAATCAAAATCAGTACAAGTATCCATAGAATTCTGTAGACCTCTTTGAAAGATTCCAATTCGGAAAAAGAATTTATATCCGACTTCGGTTGTATCAATTATCATTTCAACGATCAACTTCTCCCATAATGATATCTATGCTACCTAGTATTGTCATAATATCAGCCAATTTCATTCTTTTAACTAATTGAGGAAGAATTTGCAAATTGATAAAATCAGGTGGACAAATTTTCCATCTCCAAGGAAAACCGTTATGATCTCCTATTAGAAAAATTCCTAATTCTCCCTTGGGGGCCTCAACTCTCACATAAAGTTCTTGTTTTGGCAATACAAAAGTCGGATACAATTTTTTACCGATGAATCAATATTCAAAATCATTCCAATCATGCTCCGTTTCTTTATCAAAACTCAAATTTCTAAATTTTCATACGGCCCACCGGGAATTCCCACCAAAGAATGTTGAATAATTTTTATGGGTTCCACCATTTCACCAATTCGAGCTAATGAATCTCCTTCTTTTTGCCATTGAACTTCCCAATCAAATTAGTCGTAACACTCATAATTATCAACTTTACGTAGATCCCACTGTATTCCGGAAGCCCAAAACATTGGTCCTAATAACCCCCAAGTTAGAACTTCCTCTCTACCAACAACACCTGCTTCTTCAACCCGTTCTAAAAAAAATAGAATTTCGCGTAATAAGTTTTTGATATTCAATAGCCCTTGTTAAAAAATAATTGCAGAAATCAAAACATTTATCTAACCAACCATATGGTAGATCGGCCGCTACTCCCTCAATACGAAAATAATTATGCATCCTTACTTGTCGCAGCTTCAAATAGATCATATATTTATTCTATTTCTCTAAAATATAGAAAAAAGGGGTTTGTGCACCAATATTTGCCATAAAAGGTCCCAGCCATAGTAGATGAGAAGCTATACGACTTAACACCAACATAATTACTCGTATATAGCTGACTCTTTTAGGTACTTGAATATTTCCCAATTATTCCAGTCCGTTTACGGTTAGTGCTTTTGTGAACATAGTAACTAAATAATCTCAACGTGTTACATAAGACATATATTGTATAGTTGTTTGATTTTACGCAATTTTTTCCTTACCTCTGCGTAAATATATAACCTAATATTGGTTCACAATCAATAACATCTTAACCATCCAGAGTAATAATAAGTCGAAGAACATCATGCATTGATGGGTGTTGAGGCCCCATATTGACTGTCATGAGATCTTTTATTTTAGTTGGGACATTCATAGATTTTTCCTCGATTCATTTTTCCATGAAAATATCCTGTTTGTGATATTTGAATCCGCGGATCCCATTTATTATATTTTAATCTACATATATTTTTATATAATTTTTTATTTGTGATACTTTAATCCGCGAATATTATTACATGGCAGACCTTTATACACTTGATTGCTCAGAATGACAGCATAGGCCCAAAGTCACCATGACTCTCCCAAGTAAAAGTCATGTAATCCCAACTGGAAAAACACCATCTCTACCATTTTGTCTTTCTCTTTTATATCTATATTCACACCATTTCCATATTCTCTATATTTTATGCGTTGTATATTGTGAAAAGAAAAGTTCATAAAGGGGAAATAATTAAAAGACAAATTTTGTGACATTGATGACTTTGGGAAGTCCAAATAACATTTATTTGCATTATACTTGATCTGATTTGAAGTAAAGGTTAAAGGAATTAGAAGTTTTGGGTTCAAACCAAGACAAAATTAGTAAAATATTAAGAGTTTAATTGTTGTGCACCGTCGGTGTAAAGATTTTTTGCACATACATCCAATGATGTGTTGCCACATCATTTAATGAATGTGACCTATCATGTATTTTTAATTACCATACATGATGTGTCAATATATTATTGGACGCATGTGTAAAATAACTTTACACTGACGGTGCATATAAATTAAATTCAAATATTAATTATTAACTTTCATTGTTATTATAAAGAAAAATCATTTACTTGCATTATATTAATTTACTTTTCTGTTAAAATTCATTCATCAATACAAATGTCTAATTATCTTTATAAATTTTTTGTGTCAAAGGTTTTTCTTTAAAACTCGAGGGCGTAGAAACTGAATTGAAATCACTTCAGAAGAGTATAGATAAAGGTAAGCTTCCAATCAACCGGCTATTATAAATTTATAATATCTTCTCATTGCCATTATTTAATGTTTTGAAATTAGAGAACTGTATTTATTTTTTTTATTTTTTTGGCTTTTATCACCAATTTAATCGGGTTCAGGAGTCAGTTTTGACATCAAGTGGTTCTAGTCGTCTTCTGATTGCAGTTGTAGGGAATCGAACTGTGGTCCTCCCTACCAAGTTCAGCGCCAATCACCATTGAATCAATTAACGATTGGTGAACTATATTATTAATAATACTCAAGTTTTTTGTAAATAAATTGGATAATAATACCAACATAGTGTGACACAAGTGGTAGATACTTGGACCCTTAACTATTTGGTTCTAGGTTTGATCCCTGGTCGGTGCGTACAAAGAAGCATTTGTTGGGAGATGTTAACCCCTTAAATAGATCTCAATTACCTCGAGGGGATTAGTATCTGCAGTTGCGCGCGGAGGATACATTTGGTTTACCAAAAAAAAAAATTGGATAATAATTACTCATTCTAGTCCTTCATATAAGAAAATGCGTATATATTTAGTAAAATATCCATGTATATAGTCTATATCATCAACTAGATATGTTAATCTTTCAATGACTATAAAATATATATTTTTTTTAATATTTAAGAATAGATGTAATAATTAAACAGAAATTAATTAATAGATGTAATAATTAAACAGAAATTAATTAAAAAGTTATGAAGAAAACTATTAATTTAGGTATAGGGGATAATCCAATAAAATTCAAATATACTTTTATAATTAATTATCATCCTCTCCATTTCCTATTTTTTTTTCATTTCTTCTATTATATATAGTTTTGAAAATGTAAATATATAAAGTATAATATTAAGTGAGTTCAAATCTCTTTTATACGTACCCAAAATATTTAAAAACTTTGATAATGAAAAAAATCGAAAGAATAAAAAATGGAGGGGATTCCACCTCCTTCATAATAGGAGGATGATAAAAGGGAACAATAAATAAAGAGAAGATCAAAGACTACTCCTCAAAGTTGGACTTCACTAATCATATCTAAATCTAGCCTTTGTAAGACATATAAGCAATTCATATACTCCCTCGGTCCCTAATTATAAGCACCCTTTCAAACATAAAGTTTGTCCTTAAATATAAGCCCACTTGCAAATTCCTAGACACATTTATTAATACTTTTCCAAACATAACCCTACTTTACATTGAAATCCGAAAAATCAACTACAAATACATATTTTCACCAAAGACAATTTAGTAATTGTAATATCCAAAAAATACATATTAATTACACTATCAACTTTTCTTAATATGCGTGAAAAACACCAAGAGGTGATTATAATAAGGGACGAAGGGAGTAAAAGGTAGGTCTTTTAATGTGATCAGCAATGAGTAATCAACATACGTGATTTGAAAACAAAATTGTATTAATTTCTATTCAACCAAATAACCTACCTACATGCTGAATATCATATCAACAACAATATATAACAAACTAGTATGATATCAATTTTCGACGGAAAATATTTTCTTAATCACATATAAAAAATCCGAAAATCGAAAATAGTCCATATAGACATTAGAAATTTAACACCCAAACATGACAAAAATATAAGGCGAGGTGAGGATGTGGTGTCCGGATGCTTCAGGTTCAAGATAAGTTATATCTCTTGAATTTTCTCTCTCCTTGTTGGTTTTTACAGGATCTGAATCTCCTGCTGTAGCAGGAGCACGCAGTTTGCCGTGGTAATAAATCGTAGCCGTTGACCATTGATCGGACGATCCAGATCAATGCAGTATAAAATCACCAAAATTGATCTTGATCGTTCATTTTAGATCGGACGACTGTGATGTAAAACGTCAAACTGTGTGAAAAAAAACTTTAGGAAATCTGTTTCCATTTTTACACTCCTTTTTGTAGGTGGCCACTATATGGATGACACGAGGTGTGTAAATTTTTGAGTTTTTTCGAAATTTTTCTATTCTTGTTTTTCTTGGAATTTTTCTTTTGAGTATCTATGGTACTCGCTGTTTGTACTTTGGATTTCTTCCTTTTATAATATATATATGAGGAGGGATCTGTTGACTCCAGGAGTAAGTCTGCATTGAGTTACTCCGCTTAATAACTCGACATCCACATTATATTTCTTCAATCCAACCGTTGAATTCAAAGTTCTCATTGAATATATCAACTACACAAATTTTTGTAAAATTTCAAAATTGTTTCATACTTTATCTCATAACTTCAATTGAATGTACGATAAAAAATATCGAGAAATACATGCACCAATAAGAAAAGAAATTATGCTTAAAAAAAAACAAGAAAAGAAATTAATTAGACACCCAAACATGACAAAGTTGTGCTAAAATTGTCTAAAAAAAGTTGTTCAAATAGCATTCCTCAAATTAAAAAGTGGCACGAATAAACATTGATTGTTGTATTTTTGTTTGATTTTAGTTGTTTAACTATTACTATTTCTCAAAAATCTATCATCAATATTGCAGAGTTATTTGCGGCTCAAATTGGTGACATATCAATAGAATTAACTGATGTTGTTGAATTGGACAAGAAAGACAAAGTACGATCTACTCCTATACTCAAATGGCCTGTCTTGTCACTATTGGGTATGTATTAATTAATTCCTCCAAACTTTATGGCAAATAATTTATTTATGTATAAATAGGAGATAATAAATATCAATAAACATGACTGATAAGAAAATACAAGAGACAAACTCCATTGTAGGAGAAAAGAAAGCTTAAAGATGAAGAAATGTAAAAGAGGAAAGTATAGTTTGTATTGATTCAATGAGTCAAGTTATAAGAGGTAGTAGCTTATATAGACACGTTAGTTTACAACTAACTCTAACTAACTTATCTAAAAGCTATAACAAACTTAAGTGACTTACTTACAATACAAGTTAACTAACCAACTAATACTAGAGTAGCTAATTAACTATCTATACTTTGTCAATAAATACACTAAAGAGAAACTTTATGCATGCTTTAATTTGGAGAAATGTTATTTGAACATCAATTTCTGGACAACCTTTGACAACATTCTCTCTCATACTCACATTACATTTTTATTCTCTCTCTTTCTTTTTCTCTCTCTATTGTTTTTATCCAATTAGAATTTGAGAAATAAAAGGTGTTACAAAGTTGTCGACAAATTGATGTTTAAATAACACACCTCTTAATTTGCGCCTACTACTACAGTGCACAAGTGAGTGAGAAATGTGTAAGTTGTACCATTCATCCTTAGAATTTGTTTCTAAAATTCGATCAACAAGTTGAATTTGGATTCCTTGATGTAGCTTGACCATACAGATCGAACGGTTCAGATTAAATATAATAAAATTAACTTTATAAACAATCACAACCTTCGATCTTTAGTCGAATAGTCCTAATCTGTTACGGTAACAAGTCTCATAAGAAGTAACATATGGTGGGACCAATTCATTAAATGTTGGAAAATATTATTCAAACACAATTCTCTAATAAAAATACAATGAATATACACTTTTTATTTTTTTAATATTATTTGTATGTATTAGAATCTGTGCTTCTGAGTAGACAAAATGATATGTTAAATTTTTGTTCCCAAATTTGCAGACTTAGAGAAAATAAAGATTATTAAGAAGAAGCGCTTATATGGTCGTCAGCTCTTGGATGCTTTTATGGAAAAATATAACCAAACATACTGGGGTGGTGGGGGTAGGTATGGAGCAGCATATAACAAAGAACATGTGGAAGAAATGGAAGATATGATGAGGATTGTAGGTAAGATTTATATAATATTTTTCATCAAAAAAAAAATGATTTAAGAAGTAAAATAATTTTACTAAATTAATTCCTGTTTCCTATAACAAATGTATCATATTTGCATAAAGAGCCTCTTTTTTAGCAGCCTCGCCCATAAGATAAGAGAAGATTGACCATCTCTTCTTCCTTCTTTCTGCTTCTTCTCGGCGTAACGAAAGAACTAGATGAGGAGAGGCCTCCGATTTCAAATCTCTACCCTACGCCTTACGAGGGCGCCCTCCTTCTGTTTAAGTGGGCCCTTGGTCAAGGAGCTTTTCTCAAAAAAAAGAAGCAAAAACGCATCTTGTGTCGGGTTAAGGGCTTAGTGGAACCCTATTTCTTCATTTGTAGTCTAGGGCTTTGCTTGGCATTGAGCTTTAAGTCTATATCCATTTTAGAATAGGATCTTTTATGTAGCCCAACTCTTTGAATTTGGATAGATCCGGAAGACAGGACCTTGGCCTTCTTGCATAGACTTGGGCTTGCTTTGATGATGGGTAGGCTTGTCGTGCTTTTGCCCCCTATGTAATCAGGGGGCTTTCATCGAGGCTGGAAGACCAAGATGCGAATGATTGCAGGGGCGTTTACGCGCCCTTCCTTCAGCCGGCTGGCTCCGCCCTATCTATTCATCTCTTTTATCAAATGGATCTTTAGGGATCTCTCTTGTTCATAGATCTTGAAACCAGATCAATAATATCAATTTCTCAATATATCTATCTGGATCTATCTCCATATCTAAGAAAAAACCAACACTTAAAGGGCGTAACCAACAGAAGGTTCCGAACCGCAGGAGATAGTTGCCCATCATACGGCTTACCAACTTCACTTGCCTCTATGGGAGACTCACTCCGGGCAGGCTCGGATTACAATACACGACTCTACGAAGGAAAGGGTTGGTGGGTTGGGAACATTTTCAATATTATTCTTTTTCCACGATGAGAAATGCAAGACGAAAAAGGAACACATCTTTTCGACTGGGAAATGCGAGTCTGTTTTGTCCACTTTCTCCATCCCTCTCTATCAAAATGATAAAAAAGGAAGGCGAGTTTGCTTATTATTCTCGTGTTCGATCTCTTCCATCTCTGCCCCGCTCGTTGTTGTCACCTATGTTGAAGAAAGGTTTGGAACCCTGTAGAGAATGAGGAGGGGCCAAGGATCTTCCTCTCAACAGTGCTTCTCGAGGCTCCACTCTCCCCCCCGTAAGGCCCCATTAGCCTGGGCGAGGGGATAGGTAATAAGGATGGAAGCCCCCTTCACTCTGCCAGGGACTGGACATGGGTTAGCTCTGTAAATGTGTAGAGCCGAGTGTAGTGTGGTGTGGCACTTCTAGGCCCCTTCCCGGCTACTGGACCACTCTAGTTCTTTGGGTACTACGGACCCTCTGCCATCCATAGCAGCAGAGCCGTTTCATGAGCGGGGGGGGGGGGGGGGGGGGGGCTAAGCGCAGTGGGATGGTGCAGATATAAAAGATACCAAGGGCAAATTGAAAAAAGGTAATTAAATGAAGGATTAAATACGTTTTTAGTCTCTACATATTGCGAAATGATAACAAAAAAATTTAAAGAAATTTCCGTTATTAAGATTAGTCTAATCCGTCAAATTTTTTCTATGTCACTGACGGAAGCTTATGTGGCATAAAATGTAGGAACCATTCTTGACAATTTCGCAAAATGTAGGGATTTAACCCTAAATATTAAAGTATTAATAAGGAGATAATTAAAATAGAAAGAATATATATAAAATAATCATATTTTGTATGTTCCCAGGGGGTTTAAAAAATACCTCAGAAAAAAGTGGCACATCTGAAATTACGTCAGAGCAGAAAGAAACAAAATTATCAGCAGAGAAAATTGCCACAAAGGACACAATATATTTGATTGCAGCAAAACATGACATTGTGGAAATTATGCAAGAGCTTATTTCTAAACTACCAATTACATCTGACAAGAAAGGGATATTACTTGAAGCAATGAAGAATATTGAAACAAAATTATTAGCAGATCAGAAAACTGCCACAAAGAACACAACATATTTGATTGCAGCAAAACATGGCATAGTAGAAATTACACGTGCGCTTAAAGATAAAGTGGAAAGTGTGATCCATGACAGAAACTCTAACAATGAAAATGTATTGCTTTTGGCAGTGAAGTATAGGCAACCACAAATTGTTGAGGAATTGAAGAATAGTTTATTATCGAATATCTTTGGAAGCCTATGTCAACAAGTGGATAACAACGAAAACACCATGTTACACTTAGCAGCATATACATCACTAAACAAAGAAACTACTTGGAGGATATCTGGTCCTGCCATGCAAATGATGTGGGATGTCAAGTGGTATAAGGTAAGTACATTTATTTATATTTTCAATAGTTAGAGTTTGAGGTGAAAATTCACTTAATAAAGCTTACTATGATTTTTGAACTCATGCCTATAGAAAGAATTTGGTTAGAAAGAGAAATTTTATCTAATATATTTTATAGATTTTTTGATAGAAATTAATTAATCTGTTAGTAAGTAATGGAAACTTCATACTTATATTATAATAACATAGTTGTACTTGTAATTTTCAAATATGTTTTCCACTTGGTCGACATATCAAAAACAATATTGACATGGTTGAATTAATGTAATTCATTGTTTAGTTTGTAACCGGTAGAGTTTGTTGAGGTGTCGTGATGAGTCTCATTGGGCAGGGGATTGGAGACCCTCTTGTAGCTGTGTTTTACCTGTGGTTGATTATTGTCTCTCTTATCTAGAGGGGTATTCTTCTTCTCGTTGTGGTGTCTTTGAGTGGTTCTAGTTTGTTGAGGGTGTGCATTCTTGTTTCTGTGTCTGTTTGTTTTCATGTCTTACCTTTGAGTTGGTTGGGTTCTGGTGGAATGTACTTCGGGTACCTTTTTGTATTTTGAACCTCCTCTTGTACCTTTTTAATATTTTATTTTAATTTATAATATATTTGCCATTAAAAAAAGTTTATAACGAGATATTAAATTTATTACGGGAGTCATTTTCACATTGTGAGGAATTTATTACACTATAAAATTAGCATTAATATATGTTTTATGTTTTGACAATGTCTCTATAGTACATCAAAAGAATAGTACCAGAGCAATTCAAACATAGAAGCAACGCAGAGGATAAAACCCCAGGTGAAATCTTTAAGGAGGAACACGAAGTCCTTCTAGAAAAAAGCACTACGTGGTTAAAAGACACGGCAGAGTCATGCTCGGTCGTAGCAGCACTGATTGCAGGTCTCTCCTTTGCAACATCAGGAAGTGTCCCTGGAGGTAATAAGGAATCAGGAAAACCAGCATTAGAAGGACAACCTGCATTTGAAGGATTCGCTATATCTTCGTTAATTGGACTTTACTTCTCCGGCCTTGCACTCATCATGTTCCTTTCTATACTCACTTCTCGAAAACAAATTGAAGACTTCACTATAAACTTGCCAGCCAAGCTTCTTGCAGGCTTAACTTCTCTCTTCCTATCGATTGTTGCCATGTTTATTTCTTTCTGTGCTGGACATTTCTTCGTGCTGACAGATAAATATGGTAAACATGATATATTGTTCTATTTAATTATTTTCTTTAGCTTTCCTGTCCTATTCTATGGAGCTATGCAGCTTCCATTATATATTGATCTTGTTAAAGTTATTTGTAAGAAGGTGCCACCATCAAGTATTAAGGGTGTCAATTTGTAGGGGGTGATTGCTTTATTGTATTGTTCTGTGGCATGGTTTGTACTCATGTAAGAAGGTGCCACCACCAAGTATTATGATACTCATGATGACTTTGGTTTGTACTTTCTCTTTTTTTTTTTTTTTTTTGAATGGCTTGGTTTGTAATTGAATAATGTCTCTTGTGTGTGTTGAATATGTTTGGAGTACTGATATGAATGTATTGTGTGATTTGACCTATATACTATACATATATACCTATGAAGTCCGAATACGTAACACGATACCGACACGATACGATACCGATACGGTGATATGGGAAAATTTTCAAAATCCCCGATACGATATTGCTGCGATACGTTATTTAAAAACTAAATATATAAATGCACAATATATAAACATAACAAAAATCGATAATGATAATAAATTAACATTCAAATTACTCAAACTGAGCAAACGTACAAATGACGATTACATACTGAGAAAACAAGTGACGATTATATATCTTAGTTAAGTAAGTACTACCCAAAAATAACATAACTAGTACTATCCAAAAAAAACATCATAAGAGGTACTTTATTACTTAGTCTGGCTTTTATGGAAGCTTTAACTATTCATGGCTAGTTGTAGCATTAGCGCTTTTATTTGCGAATCCCTTTGTTTAATCTTTTCCAAAAAAAAAAATACATATTGTTTTTTCCGCGGACTTTCGTTTCTGTTCTTTATTTTTTTTCTTCTTATATTCAGATTTCACTCCTACCAAGAACATCATCCCCTAACATTCACTATTTAAGAGGAAACACAAATTGTATCAGTATGATGTCCTCCAATTCTATCATCATAGAACATTAGTCGTCCGATACATTATGTTTTGGATTTAATATAAGTTGTTATTTATTTTACTTTTCAAAAGCTGTTGTTTTTTTTAGAAAATAATTTAAAATATCTCACTATACAAATTGTTTTAAGTCTCCAAAAATGTTATGCCAGCCTTGCATTGTTATTTTACATTTCCTTTTAGCAAATACCGTGTTGGCAATTTATTGTTTTCGTGGTTTCCTTTAGAAAGTTATGGAAGGCTAAATGTAACATGTTGTGGTGTGTGGTGCAATGAGAGCTATATTGAAATAGCTCATAAGTTGGACTGAAAAAATTTATGGTTGGAAACTGACTCGATTATTGTGGTCTCTGCTTTTAAAAATACCTTGGCACCAATTGCTTGGAATCTTAGAATCAGATGGCATAACACTTTGGTCCTCCTTTCTAACATGAAATGCATTGTTGTTACTCATCTTTCTTTTATCTTTCTTTTACATATAAAGGGAAGGTTGAGTTGCTCATAGGCAAGGTTTGTGATGATGTGGCATATCTCTAAGAAAAACTTATCATTTATTTTAATAATTATATTTAAATCTAAAAAAAATGTTTGCTTATATTTAAATACTTTGTTTCCTTCATCTTCCATAACTTTACCTCTCCCTCACTCAATATTATATTAATGCAAAATTTAAATTAATAATTTGGTGTGTTACAATTTTTATCAATTACTCCTTATTCTTTTTCTAATTTATATTTAAACTTGTAGCACTTAAGAAAAAAGGAAATAGTGAAAGTTCACACTTTATATTTAAACACATACAATTGATGTTGATAATTATGCATGTGAAAGTTCAAATGACTTAAATTAGTAGCAAGTGTAAATAAATAAACCAAATAAAAAAATTACCCCAAAATATGTTTTTTCATGGTTGACCAAATAAATAAATAAATTTTATGAAAAAATATTTTAGTTATATTGTTTATTAATTACTATTGTGCTATTATTTTTTTTAAAAAAAAAACAACTTTGTCACACCAACTATTAAACTACCATTCTTTCATATTCCTTAACTCTTATTTCTTAACTATGACAAATAAATTTATCATAAAATTCTTTGAATGGTTATCTTTTCTCATCCCTAACCATTATGTGTGCTATAAATTTGAGCTTTCATCATCACTTTCCTCAAGCAACTATTGGATTGCATCTTTTCAATTTCGTGTTATAGGTTCTTTCTCTTTTTCCTCTAGATCTTTTCATCTCTTCACAATTTATTAGTTTCTATATAGCAACTTAATTATGTTACTCTTACATTGTGTGAAAATTTTAGACATCTATTTTTTATTATATTGATATGATGTTTGTTAGCCTACTTTTATAATATTTTCGTTTTTTTTTTCCTTAATGTAGGTTTGACAAATTTTTCATGTAATTTAGAAGAAGAGAATAAAAGAGAGACTTCTATTTTTGTCTTGGTTGCATCCTTGATGCTTGAGAAGTCTATGAAAAATGACAATTTATGTAAGTATATATCTTTGAGTGCATTTTCACTGTGTCATTATTCATAATATGATATATTATATTCATATGTACTAAAATTTATTTTTTGTTCTTCATTTGTAGTAAAGTATTAAACAAATTTTTTTTTGGGACAAGCTAAAAGTTTTTTTTTATTCTTCATCTGTAGTAAAGTATATCAGTTTGAAGGCAATTTTTACTTACTACCCTACAACACTATCACTTATTTTTTCAAAGAAAATATCACTAAAATTATTAAAACAACAAACCCATCATTTTTATTTTGATATTACCTATACTTTGCAATCACACATTCATTCATTTATATTATGTGCTCCTTCATCTTTTACACTGCCAAACATAAAAAATTAATCATGCTTCCGTAAATATAATTTTTTAATTAGTATATATTATTAATATGTTGGTCACTTATATATATATACACACACTCTACTTTGTAAACTCGATTAGTTATATATCTTTCACCTTCTATGTGTTAGACAATTTTTATGTCCTTTGAATACATTTTAAAGGATGTAGATTTTTTTTTTTTTTTTGGTGTTTAGAAAATCAAAAATAAAGTTGAGTGCTATATATGGGTATAATCCAATTGCATTTGTTTTTGTGGTGGCATAAGTGATATGCAATACCACTCATAAAAATATCAGGTATGAAATTGTATTTCTATGAAATATTTGCCTTTCATGGAAATTGAATTAATCATTGTTTGATTGATCTTATTATCTTACAAGACACAAGACATCATCACTAACATATTTTCCTCTAATATCTATTTCAGGTTGAAAGTTGTCATTGATACTTCGATCATTAGTTACAAGATCTCTGAGTAATTGTTAGAATATTGTATATGTTTATGTACCAATGTAGATTTTTTTTTTTGTAGTGTAGAAAATCATAAAGAAAGTTGAGTGTCATATATGGGTATATTCTAATTGAATTTGTTTTTGTGGTGGCATAAGTGATATGCAATATCGCTCATAAAAATATCATGTATGAAATTTTATTTCTATGAAATAATTGTCTTTCATGGAAATTGAAATAATCATTGTTTGATTGATCTTATTATCTTACAAGGCACAAGACATCATCACTAACATATTTTCCTCTGAGTAATTGTTAGAATATTGTATATATTTATGTACCAATTTTAGACTTTTGACAAATCATGTTTATTTTTAACAAGTAAGTCAACTACTATCTTATATTTACAACTATATAAATATTAGTCTATTTTCAATATCCAAATTTTTTTTTTGACGAATCAATATCCAATTTTTAAAACCCCAATTAAACATTATTAAATAAAAAAGACAAAAAGGAAAAATAAAAATAAAGATAAACCAAAAAAAGGAGAAGAATAATTTAAAAGAAATTCTGAACATATATATTTCTATATACCAAGTGAATATTTGAGAAGAAATTCTAAAATAAATAAAGTTAATATCAAAACATAAGTCGTCTTTTCAATAAATGTATATGAGATATCTTAAATTGTATAGATGACAGTCCGCAAGTATACGACTATGTCGGTTTTAATATAAAAAGTTATCGTTCCCACAGAGACCAATGTTAAGTACAGTATTTTGTTGTCACGTTGTATATCTAAGGCGCACGAAATATTTTTTTTTGTGAAAAACAGAAAATAAGCCCTTTTTAATTACTTTTTTTTTATTTGACGAGAGGCCGGAATGAAACTCTCATCGACCGTCGGTACTCACTGAGTCGTATTTTATATTTATAATGAGAAAATATTTTCATGTAAATAAAAGATTAAGTTTTAAAATAGATTCTACTACGTAATCTAACTGCCCGCTTTCGCGTGTCCAACGTGTTACGGCGCGAAAATCTTTTTAATGAAAATAATTACTTTTAATTACTCAAAAAGTTGCTTAAGGTAGAAAAATTAATTTAAATGTACCGTCAGCCGTCGCGTGTCCGGTACCGGAATTTAAGTGTATAAACGCCAGCTTTCGCGTGCTCGCTTATACTCTTAAAATTACCTTTTTGAAAACTGAATTTTTCCTAATTGATGAAAAGTTGCTTTCCCACTGTTTTAAATCAAAAACTGAATTTTTCTACGGTCAGATAAAGTTTTCATTCTTTCAAATTGAAACCGATATCACTGTGTTCCTACTTTCGTAGTAAACTATGAGTTTTAAAAACAGAATTTATTCAGGCCTTTGAGCAATTCTCATTATAAACATTTATTTTCGACTCAGTGGAATACCGTTGGTACGATGATCCTTACATTCCGATCTCTATAAAAATCTACTCAGACATATTAAATATAATAAATAAATAAGCATTCATGCTGATCATCATCATTGAAACAAGAAATATAAAACAAAAGAAAATAACGTGAACAGTGAATGGCATACAATTTGCAATTGAAATAACTCCTGTAACTATAGAATATTATAGAAACATCAACAAATTTAACGATTAAGTAAATTAAACAAAACAGAAGAACCTGGAAATCTGAAGGCTTAAATGACTCAAAAGAAATAATAGCGCAGCAGCAATTTAATCGCAGCAGAAGAGAAATAATACTGGAATGAAATCTGAATTAAATTAGAAACTTTGAATCGAGAATCATGAGTATGCATGTTAGTGTGAGTTACTATCCCTTTTTTAGATGAATTCGATTGCTCAAATAATAACAATAAGCTTGGATCCCCCCAAAATCTCAGTACTGAAGTCTATTTAAAGGCAGAAACTTGTATCGGAAGTTCTAAGATCGTGTCCCAGATAGTGGGAGAAAAATAGGAGTGGAGTGAACTGCTTCCTGATCGTGCGTTCTTTTTTTCTTTTTGCCCTCATGGTTCGATGACTTTACTCTTCTTTGTTGACTCCTTTGTGATGGGTTGGGCTGAATCTTGTATTTTTCTCTTTTTTTCATTTTATTTCACCGCTTTTTACCGTTTTGACGCGCAGGGACCTTTAATCAACATACACCTGAAATAGACATAAAATACCGGCATAACATTGCAAAAGTCTATAAAATCGAGTTCAAAACAGGTGTAAGTTGAGTCAAAATAATAGTGCATTTTGCGTGTTATCAATAGAGGAGTAAAATCAATAGTTACATATCATGTGATCCGTGATTTTTCAAGAAAAGATCAAAGAATTGAAAATACAAAACCACCAAAGATGAATCATGAATCATAAACCAATAATAAAGACTAATTTTAATTTTAGTCACTCTTTTTACATGTTATTCAGGATTTCTTGTTTCATTCTCTCATTTCTATTTTTAAGTGCTTTGACCATATTATAACTCTCTCTATTCTCACATGTTAATTGTCTTTTTAACTTTCGTAACTCCTAATTAACATTATCAATTACTTTTGTAACTTCAAAAAATATAGGTATATTATTTATGAAACAATTATATCGTATTAGAAAAAATACAAAATCAGGGCATTATATTGTTGTACATTTGGACTCAAGCTATAAAAAAAATACAATGATCAATCATCCCAACTAAGTTAATAACCAAACTAAAAAACTACAAGTAAATATTACTATTAAATAATTAAAAGAGACAAAAATGTAAGTTTAAAGTGTGCAACCTAAGAGGGAAGTGAATTAAATTTTTAGACTTTTTTGGTTATTTTAGAGATGTTGTGGTTATTTTATTTTCTTGAAGGTTTGTGACGAATATTTATACAAGAGTTTGAATACAAATTTGAGTACGGAAGAATTTTGATACAACAAAATTATAACAGAATGTTTCTCTTTCAATATAACAATTCAGAGTAATAAATTCAAAGTGCTCAGGAAACTTTTATCTGATATAAAAGTACGCAAGAAAATTTCTCAAAAGACTAATAATTAAGCGTAGTAAAAAGAGATAAACAAAATTGCTCGCTAAAAATATTATAACCAATAAAATATGAGATATAATTCTACCGAATGAATATTTGAGAAGACACTTTAAAAGAAATCAATTTATTATCAGAACAATCGTCTTTTTTTTTTTTTATATATATTAGAGATCTTACATTATATAAAGGAGTAATGTAAATAGTAATATCATGTGGTGCATAAGACGAAAGGATGAAAAGAAAAAAATCATCAATTGTAAAAACTGTCGATGCTCATACATAAAAAAAAACTTAAAAATTGTTGAAACTGTAGATATTAAAACATATTTACATATATTTATAAAATATATTCACACATATATTTAAACATACTTACATGCAAAAAATTGGAATGATTTAAATAATCTTATTATTTACAAAAAAATTGTGTGTATATGTGTTTTGAAATTCACTAAAAATTCCAAAATTATTACAATATTATTTACATATAAATTCACTATTAAAAGAATGTTCAAGTAACGGCTCAAAATAAAATAGTGAGATATTTGTAAAAATAAGAGGACATGTTAAATGTTTAATTCTTCTAAAATAATAAACTTTCTTTACCTGAGCCAAATAACTAAACCTAAATTCAAATATATGAAATAATCGTCCAAACTATATATTTGCAACAAAAAATATTCAAGTTTATATTATAACAAAAATAAACTAAACTCACAAGCAAAGATAATTAAATAAGAGAGACAAAAACAACAATAAATTTGAAGGACACAAACCTCACAAAGAAAAAAAGAAAAACAAACAAACAAAAAGAAAACGACCAAGCAAACAAAAATAATGTAAATCAAACAATAGACTAAAAAAATCGAGATAAAATATCACCAAGTGAATATGTGATAAGAAACTTCAAAAGAATGGGTGGGGAGTAAGTAGATAAATTATTTGATATTTAAATTTCATTGAATGGAGTAAACAGTTATGATATTTGATATGTAATTTAAAAAAAAAAACAAAACGATCACGTGACAAAAAAAAATCAAAGCTACTATATATGGATCATATTCTATAACCAAACTTATTTCAATATTACTCATGTCATGAGCTAATATTGTCGGCAAGTATAAGTAAGTATGTATGCATCCAACAAACTAATTGAAAAAAATAAAGGATACATAAAAATAAAAAGCAAAGTGACATGTGAATATACAATTGTAACTCATATAAAGAAAATTAAGATCTTATCCAATTACACTATTAAAATAAAATGTCATAAATCTCTTCAACCTTATAAAATATTATAAGAGATCTATACATTACGTTAAAATATAAACAAAACTACAATATAAATCAATAAAAAAAATCATATTATCCAAACAACTTTTTTATTTTATTTTTATACATATACTATGTTAAATATAATCATATTTTAAAATAGTATCTATTATTTAACTATATGCGAATATATTTATCACAATTATCACAAATATTTTAATCGAACCCGTGCAACGCACGGGTTTATTCCTAGTATTTATAGAGAGGACAATCAAGTGGCTGATCTTCTAGCTAATCATGGTTTGTTTTTAGCTTATCTTTCTCATTGGCATGTTGCTCCCTTGTTCATTAAGGATAGTCTTTCAAAAATCATATAGGTTTACCTAATTTTAGACTTTGTTTAACTTGATGGAGCTTTGGTTTTTGGTCCTCACTCTTAGAATTGATAGTTTGACCTAATTCAATCCTACAATACCAGTTTGTAAGCATTGTCTCTACTTTATAAACACATGTTCAGGCCATCTCGCAATCGATGTGAGACTTCTTTAACACACCCCCTCGATTAAGAGTCATCGAGGCACAATATTATTCTTTAACACACCCTCTAAATTGAGTCATTTCGGAACCTACGCTCCGAAATTAATTTCGGATTGTAACTTCCGAAATATCAAATTATTTTTGAAAAAAAAACCAGCTATTTCGAAACGTAAGTTCCGAAACTGACTAGAGGTAATTTGGTCAAGACGGGGCCTTAGAACAATTTAGGAAAAAAAAAACTTGGTTCTTTTTGTAAGAAACTTTGACCAATTTTCAAATGTTTTAAATGTTTAATTTCCCTTATGCCGTTATTTATTATGAGAGAGAATATTAAAAATAAGTTAGTTGAATTTAGAGAAATTAAATAAGGGTATACATGAAATAAATTTAAAATTAGAAGAGTATTAAATGAAAATAACTATGTAGAATGTGCTTCTTTGACATGTGTAATTTTTTCAAAATGTTCCTTATAAAAATGACCGAAGGGAGTAACATATAAATTCATATTATAAAAAACATTTGTTGATAATATTTTTGTGAGCTTGTAGTTTATTTTTAGGAAAATATTAGTTAGTGTTTTCTTTTCAGACACAATATTAGTTAGTGTTTTAAGAGCACTAGTTAAGGAATTCAATATAATAAAATAGTTTTGATACTTGTGTAGTCTATTATTTTAAAATTAAAAATATAAAAAATGGTTTTTTTAATATAAAATTTATCTATTTTAGTTTTTTTAAGTAGTGTTTCTAAGACATTATTTAGCATCACTTTTGTTTTTATTAGCTTATGAGTTTTTATTCAATTTTATCCTATAATATTTACTTGAAATTTTTTAAACATAAATTAAACTTATATTTTCATTTCTTATTTATAAGCTAGTAACACTACCAGTTCAATCATGAGTGAGTATTAAGAAGATTCACTTTAATTAATTTTAACAAAAGTCATATACTCCATCCGTTTCTAATTATAAGCCCTTATTCAAAGAAAAAGTTTGTCCCTAAATATAAGCCCATTTTCGAATCCCTAGACACATTTATTAATACTTTTACAAACATAACCTTACTTTATATTGAAATCCGAAAAGTCAAATACAAATACATCTTTTCACTAAGGATAATTTAGTAATTGTAACACCCAAAAAATACATATTAATACACTATCAACTTTTCTTAATATGCGTGAAAAATGCCAAGGAAGACTTATAATAAGGGAGGGAGGGAGTATATACTATAATGTAAGCCCTGCAAAACTTGTCTAATTGCACCGAAAGGCTATACTAATAGCTTTGCACCCTAGATAATAGCCTTGCAACAACATCTGAACAAGATTTTTTTTGCTAAACACAATCCCAGAATATATGAATTTTGTTTGCTTTTTTATAGAAAAATTTGGATTGGAAAGAGGAGGTTAAGTGTAAAATTTGAAGATGAGTAAGCTTTGCTGATTTTTTATATATATATTTTGTTACAATTTTTACTTCTCAAATTAGAGATGAATAATTTAAACAAATGCATATTTTTGGTAATTCAATATATCATATCAATAAAAAGATAAATAAATATTAAATTATAAGTATGCGGTTTGGTTCAGTTTGAATTGGTTTTGTAAAATCAACTCAAAATCCAACTCGATCTAATAATTTTCACAAAAGGATATCCAAACACATTAAAATAATCAGTTTTTTACGGTTTTCGATTTTTTTAAATCAATTTGTGTCTTTAATTTATATTGGTTTAGATTTGAACACCCATAATTTTAATTAACTCATGATTCTTTTTAAATACTTCCTCCTATCCTTGTTATAAGAAAAATTTTACTTTTTAAATTTAATGAAAATTCAATATAGCTAGTCCATATTATAAATACGCGTTTCATATACTAAAATGATAAATAAGTCTTGGAATTTGTATACTACTATTTAACTTCTTAAAAATATAAATAGTGGTTATTTCAATGTAATATGCTTAACTAAAAATTAAAGCTTTTGACGGATTGGATCATCTCCATATCTTTTCTCTACATCTCTCTCCTTCCTCTCTATCTATCTCTTAGAGAGAGAGTGAAATTAAGAGAGAGGTAGAGAAAAAGGAGAGAGATATAGAGAAAATAGATGGAGAGGATCATCATGGGCTTTTGACAGGAGTGAGTACAAACTTACTCCCTCCGGTCTCATATATAAGAAACAAAAAAAAAATTTACAAAGTCTTAAATATAAGAAAAAATTACTACAATCATTACATTTATTTTGAATATTCCAATTTTATCTTTTGTTTTACTTTTCCCCATAATAAATAATAATTTAATTTAAACAAAAAGTAAGGGTAAAAGTGAAAATGACATTACATATTTTTCCTAATCATTTACTCCAATTTTTTAAATGGTGTGTTTTTTTTTTCTTTTCTTATATATGTATGAGATCGGAGGGAGTAACATATAAGCTTTCTTCATGTCACTTTCACTGTCATTTCATTCCAAAAAATTAAAATCAAACCTTTTCAGTTCCAAAAATGGATGACAACAACAACACCATGACCATCATAGAATCTAGACAAGAACTGATGGTTTCACCTTCATCTGGTCAAAACCAAACTGTAAGAACTGCCTATTTCCTCACTCCTCCTTGCATTGAAGACTCTCATTTTCTTCCACCCCATTTCACCATTTCATCTGAAACCACCACAAATTTGCCTTTAGAAGTAAGGTACAATGGATGGAGAAACCCACAAGAAGAATGGAAGAATTGGGTCAAAAAATTGCAACCAAAGTTTGAATTTTTATGGTTAAAAACAGGAATATACCATGCAATCAAAGCTTCAGAATATGAAATCAAAAGGGATGATGATTTAATTCTTGAACTTGCTAATAGATGGTGTTCCAAGACCAACACATTTGTTTTCCCTTGGGGTGAAACAACAGTAACATTGGAAGACACAAAGGTTTGTTTTGGTTTTTCTGTTTTAGGTTGTTCTGTTTCTTCTACCCATATTATGAACAGTGAACAGAAAGAAGCAGAAGAAGAATTATTTGAAGCTAGAAGAATGTTTAACAGTTCTAGAGCCAAAAAAGTGTGTCAATATGCATGGATGAAGCATTTTATGAAAGGTGAAAGCAAAGTGGAACATGAAGCTTTTTTGGTTTATTGGTTGTCAAGGTTTGTATTTCCTGCAAATTCTTATGATACTATTTTGAAAAGTGTTTTTCCAATTGCAATAAATTTAGCTTATGGAAATAGAATAGCTCTTGCACCTGCTGTTTTAGCTAGTGTTTATAGAGATTTAAGTTTGCTTAATAGCATTATTAAAAATAATGCTACAATAACTATGAAGAGTTTAAGAGTAACTATTTGGGCACCTTTTCAATTGGTTCAAGTTTGGGCTTTAGAGAGGTTTCTTGCTTTACCAAATGTGGCTAGATGGGGTGGACATAAAATTATGAAAAATAAAAACTTGAAAAAAGACTTGGATTGTGCAGGATTTAGAGATGAATTTTTGTGGAAACCTTATGAGAATTCACCATGTATTGAGGTGTATAATGAAAAAGATATGTGGAAATGTGATAATCCTTGTTTGTATGAAGAGTTGTCGTCGTTTTCTCGGTGTTTGATGGTATGTGAGTTGGTTGGTATGGGATGTAAAGAGAAGTACTTTCCGCATCGTGTCGCTATGCAATTCGGTATGGATCAAGACATTCCTGATGAAATTGCTGTTTGTAAAGATGATCCTTGGTTGAGTGATAGCGAGCCAGTGGCATTAGTAGATATAGACTTGTGCATTCAATTGTGCTTCAGAAAGGCAAATGTTACTTCTAGATACTATGATTGGTGGATGCAATCAAAATCAAGTCCGGGAGGAGATAATAATAATAATACAATAAAGGTTGAAGAATCTTATGACCTACCGCCACCACCTGGTTTTACTTCCAAGTATGAGAGAAATCAAATGGAAGGTTCTGATAATGACGATCATTTCGTAGTTTATGAACCATCAAGTTCTAATGATGAAGTAATTGCAAATGGTAAAGGTTTGTCTAGTGCTGAATTTGATGATTTTATATCATCTTTTTTGTGCGATGAAGCAGAAATGAATAATTTATTTTGTGAAAGAAATGGTGAAAAAGGAGAAAGTTTTAGTCCTTTTACATTAGACATGGCAATTGATCTTGAAAACAGGATTCAGAATCTTGAAAGAGTGGCTGGTAAGGTTAATGAAGCAAGATTTGGCTCAAAAGATTGAAATGGTTTGAGGCAATGGCAAGACATCTTAGTCCTAGGTTTGTAACAGCAGAACAATAACAATACTTTTTGCTGCTATATAACCAAACCGACTTCGTATTCCTAATTTTCACTATGTATGGTTATCTATTTTGTCATGTGATAGTTCCTTTCAATAGTGTAAGTAGCAAATTTTGTAATAGTGGACAACCTGAGTTTAAGCACTGCTGAATGATATCAATGACTAGTTATTGTTCATAAAGTCCCCTCTTTTTGAGTCATGGTTTGAAAGTTTCACTATATAAAAGCTCATGAGCTTACTAGGTTATTTATTCAGGCAATCCTATACTTGAAATCTGGATTATTTGAATTTGCATATTTAAGTTTCTTGCCACATTTGACAAAAGTTTCATTGTTAGACATTAGCAGGCAAATATGATACATACACATAAAAGCAAATATGTGTTTAATTATTAGACAACAGATAATAAGAACACAGTCCATCAATCAAAGATGTGAAACATAAATGAAGATCTATTGTTCTCTGGAGGAAATTTTGATGTTTCTACAATGAAAAGGTTTTGTGTAAAAAAATATAGTTTTTATCATTCGTGGAGGAAGCTATTGTAGGGCATAAGTAGAGTTTTTATAAGAGAGGAACACTTCTATGGGCACAACCATAAAAAATTAAGTTTTTCATAAAGAGAAATTCTAATATTGACACAAATCCAAATAAAAAACATTTAGATATACTTTATTATAATTTCTATTAATTTATTATAAAATTTTTAGGCTTGTGTCCAAGTAATAATATCTAATATCTGAATTTAGATTTTATCTCCTCAATTTTAAAATTCAAAATTTTACCTTTTCTATATTATATTAATTTTTTTGGATTTTATCCCACCACTAATATATGACTCGTTTTTACTTAGTAGAAAAAAATTTGTTGATGTGTTAAATTTTAAATGAAGAACAAGACCAAAAGAATATATGATATTTGACCTAAATTTTTTCCTTTTACTTATTTGGTAGTGCTTATGTTTTATATCATTATCCACTTAATTATTTTACATTAAATATTTTTTTTGTCAAAAATTAAGTATTTAAAATTAATTATTTTTTTTTGTAAAAACATTAAATATTTTTATTAAATAATAGAAATGTAAAAAATAAATTATCAATAAAATTATTTTCTTTCTATTCTGAAAATCAGAGGAGTAATAACAAAAAAATCATATTTAACACATAAGCACTGCCACACCACCGACAGTCCATGCAATTGCACACCCTTCTGCCAACAAAAAATTTCCACTCATTCAATTCAACCATCACACACCTATTTCCACTACAATACATAACTAAAAAATTTATAATTAAATATATAAAGTAAATTAATTAAAAGACTCGATGCTTTTAATGTATCTCGTTCGTACATATAGTAAGTGTAGTCGTATCTCATGCACGTTTAAATAGTGTCGAATATTGAGTATTTTTTTTAAGAAAATTGTATTAATCCTTTAGATGTGTTTGATCTGTTAAATAGTACGGTAAGTATTGGGTAGAACAACACAACACATGGTAAAATAACACATAACAAATTTTTATGATATAAACAAATTTTTATCTTATATGATATTTGGTAAACAAAATGCTATTTTAGTATTTTAGACAATTTGTACTTGAGACAAAAAGTTGTGCTGCGGTTTAGTAAGCGACAAAACTTTCTTTTTTTGTCATATCCCTTACCTCGCAGTTTGTCCAGTCAAACATAGTGTAATTGAAGTTGTCGTGTCCAATACCTTATCTTTTAGCAGATCAAACACACATTTTGATTTTTAGAGCAAGATATACCGGTAATTCAAAATTCTACGGCCAGATAAGTAAAAATAAAATTTAATAGCCGAATATTCTCTAATACTTCTCAGAATATCTAAAAGGATGCATAATCAATTTTGAGGCATTTTCTAACATGAACAAGTGATTTATGTGGTGCATGGTGCACAAGTCTCGACTAACATTATAATGAATACGAATTTTACAAAATCGACCGTTGGATTGAAAGATTAAATCATATAAATCATTTATGGAAATTTTTAGAAAAATTGAAATCATTTGATATGTTATTGAGACCCATCAAATGGAATTTATGGAATTTTGATATAAATCATTTGATATAAATCATTTATGGAATTTTGATGGGTCTCAATAACATATCAAATGATTTTCAATTTTTCTAAATTTTTTTATGAATGATCTATATGATATAATCTTTTAATTCAACGATCGATTTTATAAAATTCGTATTCGTTAAAATGCTATTCGGAGACTTGTGCACCATGCACCACATGAATCACTTGTTCATGTTAGACTTGGCCCAATTTTGATATTAGCTAGGATTCAGAGCATAATTCAATTCAATTGTTTGGGTTAAGAAGTTTGTAACAAGGACTAATGGGTAATTTGGGTTTTCTACACACATATCATTACAGGAATGCACAGAGCATGGTGCTACAATTTTCCACTCCTTAAACTTCGGCTAAAGTTGTGAATGAAACCATTTTCTGCAACAAAAAACAAAATGCCTCATCTTTGTTTGTTAGTGTAGTTTCATTACCACATTCTCATTTTCTACCTTTTTGAAGAATATCCATCATGGAGGAGGTGAGGGATGATTTCATGCTTTTACCTGTTGGTGACAGTAAACCTACTCTAAGAACTGCCCATTTTCTCAAACCAATTGCTAACTCCATTGAACAACCATCTTTTAAGTGTAACCCATTTTCATCATATTCTTCTGTTTTTGACCCAAATGAATTGGCTTTCAAAATCCATTTCAGTGGCTGGCGCCACCCACATACCAAATGGCGTAGGTGGGTTGATCAACTTCAACTCAGATATGGAACAGTGTGGAAGAAAGTTGGTATCTTTGAAGCTATAATCAGCTCCAAGTGTCGCATAAAGAAATATCATGACTTGCTGTATGGGGTTGTTGAGAAATGGTGTCCTGAGACAAATACCTTTGTCTTTCCATTTGGTGAGGCAACTATCACTTTGGAGGATGTTATGGTTTTAGGGGGTTACCCTGTTCTTGGTGATCCTGTTTTCATTTCACTTGAAGACCAAGAAATGAGAGAGGTGGAGAAGAAATTGATCCTTGCAAAAGAACACCTTACTAAGAGTAATAAACATGGTAAGCCTACAACATCATCGTGGATGGATATTTTCATTGATAAAGGCAGTGAAATTGAACATGAAGCATTTCTTGCTACTTGGTTATCGGTTTTTGTTTTTCCTCATAAAACTTTGGTGAAAAGTTGTTTGTTTCCTATTGCTGTTTATCTTGCTAGAGGAAATCCGATTGCTTTGGCACCTGCTGTTTTAGCTAGCATATATAGAGATTTAACTTTGTTTAAGAAAACAATTGTTGATTTGTCTAAATTTCCTGTTGGTAGTGTTAGATATCCTCTAGAAGTTACCCTTCCGTCGCCCTTTTACTTGGTTCAAATTTGGGTGTGGGAGAGGTTCAAAAACTTACAACCACAACCCATGTTGATCAACCATGGAGACCCTTTATTGTTTAGGTGGCATATGGTTAATGCCTTGACAATGAAAATAGACAGTGTTAAGTTGGCATTAGACTCTGCTACCAATGAGTTTGTTTGGCGTCCATATGTTAGATGTTCCGATAACTGTGGAATCTTTTATCCAAATGATGAAACTTGGATACCATTTAAGAAAGATTCGGTGGATGACCAAATGCTCTCATTTGTTATATCCTTGAGAGTGTCTGAGCTTGTTGGATTTGACTCCATAGAGCAGTATCTTCCACATAGAGTTGCTATGCAATTTGGAATGGATCAAGATGTTCCTGATTGTGTGCCTAGGTTCAATGAGACTAAAGAAATTGCTTGGAAAAACTACTGCAGGCCCATATATGATAAACATTTGTATTTTCCATCAAGATTTTTTGAGGCCGATGTTACCTCACGTTATTCAAGGTGGTGGAAGCAATCGGTATTGGGTAGCAACGATTTTGTTAAGACAATTGTGCAGCAGAAGAGAAGTGCAAGTTCAAGGAAACAAAGAGCTCATGTAGGAAAAGCTAACATAGGTGGTAATGATGTTGCTTTTCCACCTGGAAATATATTACCACTAAAAAGGCCAGTTTCAGTAGATAATATTGAACCTTCAATAGAGAGTTTGGAGGAAGGTTTGGAAGATGCACATGGGAGTAAAGAAGCAATGATGTCTACTGACAGAATCTGTTTATCTGAGAATCAAGGTAAATGCTTTTCTTTGAGAAAAAAAGTCTCTTCGTTCAATAAAGTAACTGCTGTGCAACATGATCTTCAGCTTCACTCTGATATGGCTGCTCAAGCAAAAGGTAAAGAAACAGTTGACGAAAAAGAAAGAAAAGAAAGTGATCATGAAGTTGTGGTTTTGTTAAAAGAGCAATACTTGAAAAATCAAGAGGAACTCGCTCGTCTGGCAAAACAACAAGAAGAGATCTTATGGTTAATGGATTTGAGCGAGAAGCGGGATGAAGAGTTTAGGCAACTCCTCACTAATGTTCTAAGGAATCAACAAATGCCATCATCGGCTTCTTAAAACTCTATTTTGTTTTTAAATTCTCTTTATCAAACTCGTGACAGTGATGTTGGTCTTTATCAAATGAAGGAGGAAGTAATACTTGTTTTGATGAGTTATGATATATCTTTAGTAGTTTTGGCATGACTACACATATTTTGCTATGTTTTTTACAGACACACACACACACACATATAGATTGATAGATAGACAAGTATGGTGAGAACACTTAGTTAATGTGATATAGAATATTTACTGAAATGCAGCAAACAATTGTGAAATGAATATAATCTTACTAGATTTGGAATTAAAGTCAATTTGATTGTATCAACACTTGAAGTAAGCATAACTATGTAGTTTTGCTTAAAACTGTTGGACAAAATCAGAATACAACTCCAATATATTTGTCACTATGTATATAATAGCTCTCATTGGAAGTAATTATTAGTAGTAGGTGAATAAATGTGAAGGGACTGAAGTTGAGGCTATTCTGCAGATCATGGCAACATTGAAGTCAGTGAAAATATTGATTTTGAGATATGAAGAGTATCAGCAACTTGAAAGCTCTTCCTGGTAGTAGATAAGTGAATCACTCTACAAGTAACATCACTCACCATTTCCACTTTCATAAATTCTGCATAATCTGAACAATTCTCCTAATGATACAATTCAATGCAATTCCTTTAATAATGCCTTAGACCAGCAGCACAAAGATATGTGCAGGATTTAGAAATATGTGAAAATGTGATAATCCTTGTTTAGATGAAAAGTTACTTCGTTTGTTCGATGTTTGAGGGTCTGTTTGCTGATTAGAAGTACTTTCCACATTGTGTCGCTATAGCAAGCCGGTGGCGTTTGTAAATATATATTTGTGTATTCCATTGTGCTCTAGACAGTCAGGTGTATTACTTCAAGATACTAGGATTGGTGGAAGAAATCAAAATGTAGTGAGAAAGGAGAATATGATAACAATAGAATAAAGGTTGAAGAATCATATGGCTTAACACCTTGTTTTACTTCCAAGTGGAAGGTTATGATAAAGAGGATCATATGTTAGTTTATGAAATATCAAATTCTGATGATATGAAGTAGTTGAAAATGGTAAAACTTTGTCTAGTCCTGAATTTGGTGAAATCAATACCTTTTTCTGATATATACTATAACCAACTTCATATTCCTAATTTGTGTAATAGTTGCTTTAATTTGTAATAATTAGTTGCAATGCGAACACTCTAGTAAATAAATATAAAGTTTGAAATTTTGGTTACAATAACTTCTAAGGTACGTCCCAAAAATTTGCCTAATGTCTATACATGTTTTTGAGTTATCCAAAATTTAGTGAGTTGATGGTATGAACTAGTCAATCTAAATTAACTTTCGAAGAAATCGAACCTGAAATCTTAAAAGTGTTATATTTAATGATAAAGATCAAATGCACTCCTTTAACTTTAAATTTTACCATATTCCAACCATTTAATATTTTCTTTTACATATCACTAATAAATGATAATTTTAAATAAGACTCTCTCCAAATGCATAAGTGTTTCAATAAATTTAAAAAGTGATTTTTTTTATTATAACTTGGTTTGAAAAAAGTATTTTATAATTTCACTTCGCCATACAAAGTTAACTATTGTTTTGAATTTGTGTTAAATAGACTAATTAATTATATTTGGTTCCGCGTTTGGACCAACTAGAATTGATTATGGTTGTTTAAGACTAATTTGGATATATTTGGTTGTTATTGAGTATTGAGTAAAACTAATTTTATCTCAAGAGTTAATTTTAACCTGAACTGAACTTAAGATTTATAGCTTTTGAATCTAAACATTATTTTTACATTAAAATTTATGATTCAACTCACTTTTACGTAAATATATCTAAATATAAATCATTTCACATTCGATTCACTTTTAAATAAATTCAATTTTATAACTTTAGTTTATTAAAATTAATTTTTCTCATGAAAGAGAAGTAGAGGACAAGAATAGAATACCAAGCAACAAAAGAATGAAAATGCCCAAATGACCCTTTGTTTGGCTTGAGAATTTTCAAATTAAGGAAAGGGTAGTTTGGGGTTTCGCACCTTCACAATTTTCCCTTCTTGTGCAAGGATGATGCTTGTCAAGTTTCCCAAAACATGCTTCCTACTGTTTACTAGCTTCAACTGACCACATCACAGTTTCACAGTAAAGGTTTGAGCTTTTTGAGTGAAGATTTCATGATGAATGAACCACCATTGGATTTGGATGATACTATCATGGAGGTGAGGGATGATTTCATGGTTTCACCAGCTGGTGACCGTAAACCAACACTAAGAACAGCCCATTTTCTCAAACCAACTGCAAACACCATTCATGAATTACCTTTGAAGATTAAAACATCATCATCTTCTGTTTTTGACCCAAATGAATGGCCTTTGAAATTCCATTTCAATGGGTGGCGTCACAACCAAGAGAAATGGGTTTGTTGGGTTGAAGACCTTAAACCCAAATATGAATCTGTGTGGAAGAAAGCTGGAATCTTTGAAGCTATTATGAGTACTATGTCTCACATAGTCAGAAATCAAGACTTGCTATATGGGATTGTGGAGAAATGGTGTTTTGAGACAAATACATTTGTGTTTCGATTTGGTGAGGCAACTATCACTTTGGAGGATGTTATGGTTTTGGGGGGTTACCCTATCATTGGTCATCCTGTTTTCACCCAAGTCAAAGACCAAGAAATGAGAGAGGTGGAAGAGAAGCTCATCATTGCAAGACAGAAACCATGGCAGACTAAAAAATGTAAGGCTAACACATCAATTTGGATGGATATGTTCATTGATAAAGATAGTGAAATTGAACATGAAGCATTTTTAGCTACTTGGTTATCAATTTTTGTTTTTCCTCATAAGCATTTGGTGAAAAGTTCTTTGTTCCCTATTGCCGTTCATCTTGCTAGAGGAAATCAAATTGCTTTGGCACCAGCTGTTTTAGCTAGCATTTATAAGGATTTAACTTTGTTTAAGAAAACAATAGTTGATTTGTCAAAAATTTCTGTTGGTAGTGTTAGATATCCTCTAGAAGTTACCCTTCCGTCGCCCTTTTACTTGGTTCAAATTTGGGTGTGGGAGAGGTTCAAAAACTTACAACCACAACCCATGTTGATCAACCATGGCGACCCTTTATTGTTTCGGTGGCATGAGGTTAGAGCCGTGAAAATAGACAATGTTAAGTTGGCATTAGACTCGGCTATCGATGAGTTTCTTTGGCGTCCGTATGTTAGATATGCTGATAACTGTGGAATGTTTTATCCAAATGATGAAATGTTGGTACCATTTAAGAAAGATTTGGATAAACAAATGCTGTCATTTGTTATATGCTTGAGAGTTTCCGAGCTTGTTGGTTTTGAGTCTATTGAGAAATATCATCCACATAGAGTTGCTATGCAATTTGGAATGGATCAAGATGTTCCAAGTTCTGTGCCTAGGTTCAACGAGTCTAAATTCCTAGCTTGGAAAAACTACTGCAGACCCATAACTGATCAAAATTTGTATTTTCCATCGAGATTTTTTGAGGCAAATGTAACTGCTCGTTACGCAAAGTGGTGGCAGCAACCGGTATTGGTTCATGGCCATTTTGTTCAGAACATTGTGAAGCGGAAGAGAAGTGCAAGTTCAAGGAAACCTAGACCTCATGTCGGAAAAGCTAACAGAAGTGGTATTGATGTTGGTGTCCCACCTGGATTTCCTCCCCATCTTGTTGACATTCTTAGTTTTGAAAATTTTTGTTATGATTATCTTGCTGAAAATTCTTCTCATGATTGTGTGAAAGCTGATGAAAATATTGATTCTCCTTCCATATCTGTTGAGGATTGTACCCCGGCATTGAAATCTAAGCATTTAATCAACCAATTTTCTTCAGCCTCTTTAGAAGATTTTGAAATTTCAACAAGGAGTTTGGAGGAATATTTTGAAGATGTAATTGGGAGAAAAGAAGCAACAATGTCTAGTGACAGAGTTTGTTTATCTCAGACTCAAGGTGAAAGCAAAAGCTGCAAAAGGTTTTCTATCAGAAAAAAAATCTCTTCGTCCAACAATGAAAATGTTGTGCAACAAGATATTCAGTTTCACCCTGATATGGCTGCTCAATCAGAAGCTAAAGAAACGTTTAAAGAAAAAGGAAGTAAAGCAAATGATCATGAAGTTGTGGTTTTGTTGAAGGAGCAATACTTGAAGAATCAAGAGGAACTCGTGCGTCTGGCAAGACAACAGGAAGAGATGTTACGGATAATGGATATGAGGGAGAAGAGGGATGAAGAGTTGAGGCAACTCCTCATTAGTTTTCTAAGGAATCAACAACCATCATCTTAAAATTTTATTAACTGATAACAATATGTTTTTATTTATGTATAAGTTGTATTGGCATGGATAACACATTTTGCTATGTGATAAACAATATATAATGAAGTGCAGAACAGAAACACATGAAGTGAATCTCATCTTAGCAATTTTGGAACTAAATTCAAACTCATGTATATGACTGAAGTGAAACATAACTCTTTCCTAATTTCATGTATATGACTGATGTGAAGCATAACACTTGAGAAAAAACAAAATGGATCCTCTGCTGTCAATTTCTTTCTGCATCTCCTACATTTTTTTCTGTTGTTCCGTTATTGTGCGTTTTTTCCTGTATAACCTGTTTAACAGAATAGCTTTCATTGGTAGTAGGTGAATAAATATGAAGGGACTGAACTAGAGTCTGTTATGCAGATCACTTCATCTGTGAACTCGCCCGCGTTCATCAAGAAGCTACTATTTGCGGCTTCACAATTTTCACGCCTCCAAAGTGCACGGGGATGCGAGAAATCGCCTCTAAACGCTGTGTGAGGCTAAAATAGTTAAAACAACATAGCATTATTTGTTTGATCAAGGATTTGAGGCTAAGTCCATTTAAATTCTTATTTAATCACCATACCAAATTATGTATTTTGCTGTTTTGAAGTTTTCTGTGTCTTCTTGTACCTTGAGAGAATGGAGAGAAGGTAATGCAATGGCTGGTCTTTTTTCGTGCTGGAATATTCTTTTACTTTTTTTCACTTCAAAACAATGTTAATGAAAAGCCTATTCATGTATGTTGTGAGTAACATCCTACCTAAGTGATGTGTTACAGTGTAGGTTGTTGCTGTGAAGCAACATGACAGAAATGGATTTCAAGGCAACGAGGACATTCGTGTAGAGGTTTTGAATTTGAGTCTTTTGCACAACCTAACCTTATCAATTTAGTTGAATTAAAGATGTCAAGGTTTGGTCACAGTTGAAAACATCATTAACTAGCTATTTAGAACATTTGTTAGACAAAATGATTGATTTGGCTTCTAACTTTATGAATACTTTATCCATTTATTGCTGCTTCAAAGTTGGTACTTTGTTATGCTGTTAATTGATTTATTTTGTTGGTTTGGAATAATATGCAAGTAGGTATTATACATGGTGTATAGACAAAATGATTGAGTTGGCTTCTAATTTTATGAATCAATTATATAGTCCATAATATTTAGTTGGTATTGCTATGATGTTGTCTGATAATGTGAGTTATGAGTATTTGATTTGGATCTTCATTTAGAGTTAGGAGTATTCTGATTCATTTCTAGTTTCATCTGTCTTTGATCATCTTTTCTATATATATGTTTCTTTCATTTCTCTTTGAAACATTTTCAGGTCACCATTTTTCGTTGATTCATATTAATCTTTAATTAATTTTTTTTTAAAATTTTAGTAAACATTCAACATCCACAAATTAGTCACAAAGATTACTTTTCATTTTACATATTTGGTATCAAAAAGATCATGAAGTCAATCTAATCTTAGCAATTTTGGAAATAAAAGCAAACTCGTGTATATGACCGAAGTGAAACATAACTCTTTCCTAGTTTCATGTATATGACTGAAGTGAATCATAACACTTGAGAAAACATAGAATGGATCCTATGCTGTCAATTTCTTTCTGCATCTCCTACATTTTTCTCATGATTTTCTGCTGTTCCGTTATTCTGCATTTTATCCTGTATAAGCTGCGCAACAGAATAGCTTTCATTGGTAGTAACTAGTGGTAGGTGAATAATGTGAAGGGACTGAACTTGAGTCTTTTATGCAGATCACTTCATCGCTCACTTTAGGTGCATATTTTGCATTGGTGCTAACCAAGAACTCGTGCATTAGAAACTAAAGGGTTATTCTGCATTATTTGTTCACTTTATTTTCTGGTGCTAATGGATGTGGCATCCTCATGTTGGAAATGAAAGATGGTAGGTAACTCTGCAGTATCACTTTCTTTCCAATCATTCTGTAAAATGAGTGTTAGTTTTCGACTAGGAGCTGTTATGGAAGAACAGGAATGCTAGTTAAGAGACAAGGAAATTTATTTTTACTTTGGCCTGAGATTTCCACTGAAAATATAAAATGAATTTGAATATTGATCACTTTTTGATTTCAAATGTTATTGTTGGATAAAATTAAACAAATTTTTTTGGACTGTATCTTTTTTACCTTTTCCAGTTTTCTACTTATGTTTTTCATTTTTGTTTCTCTTTTCGTGAAAGCTATTTCGCTAGCATCATTCTCATTCCAATTTCAAACTTCTCTTAAAAGAATACATATTTCAGCTAGAATCTTCTCTTTCTTATGTCAATCATGGTTTAATTTCTGGTTTAAATCTTGGTTTACACCAGAGGAGAAAGCTTTTAACTACAAGGATGAACTTCATGTATTTATGATTGATCAAATAGAAGTTCATGTACCTTAAGCCTTTATTGATGGCTATACTAGTAGTAAGCCTACTTTGGTTATTAATTGATAAGAATTATGAGTGGCATTAGATAAAGGTGATTCTCCAAGAAGTCTTTGACACCAAAAAATAAGCTTTTGTTTGGAACTGTGGCCAGATTTGGCCTGAACTCGTGTTCACGTAGAAGCTACTATTTGCGGCTTCACAATTTTCATGTCTCCAAAGTGCGCGGGGATGTGAGAAATTGCCCCAAAACGCTGTTCTAAAATACGCTAAGTGTGAGGCTAAAATAGTTACAACAACATAGCATTATTTGTTTAATCAGGGATTTGAGGGCTAAGGCCATTTAGAAATTTATATCTTTTATTCTTATTTTACCATGATGTAATGTAAATACAAAAAATATTCAATTATTGTTGAACTACTGAAGTTGATAAACAACCTATCACAAATAGAATAAGTTGAAATACTGAAATTAGTATCAGATCATAAAAATATAACTACTAAAAAATAGTACAAATATGAACTACTAAAATTGAAATTGGCCTATGGAAAGAATTGAAAGTTTGAAGGTGAACATGAAGAGAAGAAGAAGATGAAGAATAGTTTGAACAATTGCATAATGGTACATATCAATTGTATAAAAGTACCAAAATTCTTGGCTACAATATAATAATTTGACTACTGGAAATAATTTATATAAAATTACATATTTGAACCTCGGTCACCATAATTTATCCTCTTTACATGTTATTATTTGAGCATTTAATTTTATTTTATTAACATATTTTATAGGGAATAAAACAAAATATCAAATGGAGTTTTTGTTGCTGCAGCCTGCAGGAACAAACATGAGCACGCATAAACTTACTATTGTGGAAGGTGAAGCCATGGCTATCCTAGAGGCTATTTTTAGAAGATGGTCCAACATTGTGTTTGAAAGTGACTTCAAAGTCGTGGTGGACGCTATACATGCTAATCATCAGGGCGTATCAGAGTTGAGTTCTATTATTGCATCCATTCGGTTATTATTACAATGTAATAAGAACTTAAAGATCAAGTTCACTAAACGACAAGCGAATATGGCAGCTCACACTTTAGTTAAGGACTTAAGGCTGTCATTTCTTGGTCTAGTCGCACGTTCTTTAACTATGTACCTTGTTGTATTGAAGTTTTTATTAATAATGAAGTTGATTGTGTTTGCTTCTCAAAAAAAAAAAAAATATCAAATCAAAGCAAAAAAATTAAATATTTGCAGGACTAAAAACAATTTTTTTTTTCGACATTACTCTTATTATATGTAAAAAATAGAGTATTACAATCTAGGGGTATATTTGGTAATTTGGGTTTTCCTCACAGTCAGTCACATTCCCCACTCTGCTTTTCCTTCGTCTGCAAGAATGTTTCTGTCAAGTTGCATTGCATCATCCCCTTATTTTTCACCTTCTCAATATTTCGCTAATCTGTTAAAAAGAAACCATTTTTCATCCTTGTTAGTGTAGTTTCAACCACATTCTCATTCTGTACCTTTTCTTTTCTCTCCATGAATGAACAACCATTGAAAACCCTGATGGAAGTGAGGGAAGATTTCATGGTTTCACCTGCTGGTGATAGTCAACCAACATTCAGAACAGCCCATTTTCTCAAACCTATTGCAAACTCCATTCATGAATCAACTTTTAAGGTTAACCCATTTTCATCATCTTCTGTTTCTGGACTAAAGGAGAGGCCTTTGACAACCCATTTTCGTGGGTGGCGATACCAACACGAGAAATGGTTTTCTTGGCTTCATAAACTTAAACCAAAGTATGAATCTTTGTGGAGGAAAGTTGGAATCTTTCAAGCTATTATGAGTACTAAATGCTACATACTTAGAGATCTAAACCTGCTATATGGGATTGTTGAGAAATGGTGTTGTGAGACAAATACATTTGTGTTTCCATTTGGTGAAGCAACAATCACTTTGGAGGATGTTATGGTTTTGGGGAGTTACCCTATTCTTGGTGATTCTGTTTTCACACCACTTGAAGACCAAGAAATGAGAGAGGTGGAAAAGAAATTAATCCTTGCAAGAAAGGAGCTTACTACAGATACCAAACAAGGAGGTGACGCGAGAACAACATTGTGGATGGATATTTTCATTGATAAAGGTAGTCAAATTGAACATGAAGCATTTCTTGCTACTTGGTTGTCAATTTTTGTTTTTCCTTATAAATATAATAAAGTGAAAAGTCGGTTGTTTCCTATTGCTGTTCATCTTTCTAGAGGAAATCCTATTGCTTTAGCACCAGCTGTTTTGGCCAGCTTATATAAGGATTTAAGTTTATTTAAGAAAACAATTGTTGGTGCTAATAGTTTTACTTTAGAAGTTTTTATTCAATCACCCTTTTATTTGGTTCAAATTTGGGTGTGGGAGAGATTCAAAAATTTACAACCACAACCCATGTTGATCAACCATGGAGACCCTTTATTGCTAAGGTGGCATAAGGTTAGGTCCTTGCAAATGAAAATAGACAGTGTTAAGTTGGCATTAGACTCGGCTATCAATGATTTTCTTTGGCGTCCATATATTAGATATTCTGATAAGTGTGAGATGTTTTATCCAAATGATGAAATTTGGATACCATTTAAGAAAGATTTGGTGGATGACCAAATGCTCTCATTTGTTATATCCTTGAGAGTTTCTGAGCTTGTTGGAGTTGACCCCATAGAGCTGTATCTGCCACATAGAGTTGCTATGCAATTTGGTATCGATCAGGATGTTCCAAGTTATGTGCCTAGGTTCAATGAGAATGAAGCGATTGCTTGGAAAAACTATTGCAGGCCCATATCTGATAAAAAATTGTATTTTCCAGCAAGACTTTTTGAGGCAGATGTTACTACACGCTATGCAAAGTGGTGGAAGCAATCGATGTTGGGTCGCTGTGATTTTGTTCAGAATATTGTGCGTAAGAGGAGAAATCCAGGTTCAAGAAAACATAGACCTTTTGTAGGAAAAGCTAACGGAAGTGGTAACGATGTTGGTGTTCCACCTGGATTTTCTCCCAATCTTGTTGACTCTCTTACTTTGGTAAAAGTTTGTGATGATGGTTCAAAACCTAAAACTAGGAAGGTTGATGAATTTTATGCTAATGTTCATCATGAAAGTTCTGTTCCTGATTGTTCACAGATGACAAAACATAACACTGTTAATCCTTGCATATATGTTGAGGATTCTAACCATGTTTCAAAAGATAACATTGAACTTTCAGTAGGGAGTTTGGAGGAAGGTTTTAAAGAAGCAAATGGGAGCAAAGAAGCTAAGATGTCTAGTGACAGAGTATGTTTATCTGAGACTCAAGGTAAAAGGTGCAGATATGCCATCAGAAACAAAGTAACCGCTGCTCAGTATGATGTTCAGTTTCTCTCTGATAATGTTGCTCAAGTAGAAGCTAAACAAACAGTTGAAGAAAAAGAAAGAGAAGAAAATAATGATGATGAAGTTGTGGTTTTTTCAAAAGAGAAATACTTGAAGACTCAAGAGGAACTCTCGCGTTTGGCAAAACAACAGGAAGAGATGTTACAGTTAATGGAATTGAGGGAGAAGAAGGATGAAGAGTTGAGGCAACTCCTCACCAGTGTTCTAAGGAATCAACAACCGCCACCATCATCTTGAAACTCTATCATGCTTTTAACTCTTTATCGAAATCATGACAGTGACTGTTTTTTCATGCCATCCCATTTTGTTGATGACAAATGAAGGATAAAAGTAATACAAGTTTATATGCGTTTTGATATATATGTTTTTATTATCTGCTACGTTTGTGTTGTTTATGTTTAGTAGTTTTGTCAGACTAAATTATTTTACTATGCTTTTACAAACATAAAAATAAAGAAGAAATCTGGTGAGTAAATTGTGTTAATGTGATAAAAAATATATAATGCAGTGCAGGAAAGAAAAGATTATGAAGCGACTATAATCTTAGCAATATTTTGGAATTAAAGCCAATTTCTGTATGAGCCTTCTAGCTGAAGTGAAGCAAAACTGTTTCCTGATTTCACAATGAGTAATTTATGTAGCTTTTATTTCTCTTGCACAACCAAAGCAAACCTAGGTTGTTCGACGGGTGATGGTTATGTTTTTTTTAAGTTTGTCCAAGTCAGTTTAGTCATTTGCTTAATGCGGATATGTTGGGGATTTCTACCCCTTGTTTGATTGTAGTGTAAGTAATCTTCTTTGTTTTCTCGCCGGGCCTAGGTCCTCCATGTAATAAAAAAAGAAAAAGAAGAAGCTGTGGGACAGTTATGTAATATTGCAGTTTTTCTTCTACAACTTGTTTTGTCATGTTTATCTCCAAAACATAACTTTTTGGCTCCTTTCATATCAGTTGAAGAATGTAAGCCAGTGTGGGAAGTGTAGAAATCTGGTGGCATAAGTCCTGATTATGAAGAGGATCATTTTGTAGTGTATGAACTATCAAGTTCTGATTATGAAGTAATTGCAAATGGTACAGGTTTGTCTAGTGCTGAATTTGATGATTTTTTATCATCATTTGTGGGCGATGAAGCAGAAATGAATAGTTTATTTTGCGATAGAAATGGTGAAAAAGGAGAAAGTTTTAGTCCTTTTACTTACATGAACTTGTTCTATAAAATGGGATATTAAAACTGACATATCCAACACTATATATCACTTGAAAACATTGATGATATTGATTTAATGATTTTGAGATATTATTTAAGAGTATAATCTAAACTAGTATCACTATCACTTGTTCTCAATACTTTTAAATCCTTAAAATATGGAAATTATGAGAAAAATACTACATGAACTTGTTCTGTGAATTGGTATTAGAACTTGAGAGGCCTATACTCAACCACAAAAACTAGCATGAGAGTTGAAGCAACCACAATAACATCTGTCTTAACAATCACAGCATCTTATACACACAAGAACTATATGAAAGGGTCAATCTTAAGCTAAGGCTGAAACAACCAACAGTGCACTAATCACTCATGAAAATAGAAGGATACTATAGCTATCTGCACACATAATTCTCCCTCCACCAGTGTTGAACAAATCTGCTAGCTGAATTTCACACATCCATAATTCTAAAACATGCCCTCGGATATAACCACCATGAGAAATTGAAATTCACACATCCACTAAACACCAGTACTTTGACATAACAACAGATCACTAGGCTTCACAATCAGAATTCGGCATCACCTCCCCTGTACAATGAAATCCCACTCTCCACCTAAATCAACAAATTTAAAACTGGAGCAACTCACAAAGCTGCAAACAGAAGCACACAGCTCAGAGCAGAAGAACCGGCATATTAGAATAAGTTATGGAGTCATAGGATCTCTAGTCATGCTATAAACAATCTTGTGTACCCGAAGACAAATTGTCTTCTGACCCATGATAAACGGACATGAAATTTGCGATACAACCTTGACAACATAATTTAGTCTAATATGCTGAAAATAACCTGCACAAGTTGAAAAATCAGACAATGTACTCTCCAAAAATACAATAAGTTCTGCTCATAAACGAGCTGCCGCCGACGCAAGAACCTGACCACACCTCGTACAAACTTAAATATAATATTCATCTAACAAGTTTATTATACAAGTGGTTAAAGATTCGATTTTTTTGGCGCTTGCATATGGAAAAATTCTGGTTGAAAGGGAGGAATTCACTTTGTATGTCCACCAAGCTCTTCCACAGAGATTAATCACTACTAAATATATAACATGGTAACAAAAAGAAAAACTCTAAACAAATCTTGCTCTATACAGTAACCAATAATATAATCCAAAATCATTTTTAATAAATTGTTTTCCTCTTATCCTCTATTATCAATGTAGGCAAAAAAGTCTAATTCATCGAGAGACAACTTGGACAATTCAAAAAGTTCATCACCATTTTGAAGTGGATCATGTACATCTCTACCAATGTCTTTTTTAGGATATCCTTCATCTTTTATAGGATATGTTTCTTTTTTTTATGCAAAAAAGATGAGATGTGAACCTGACGTGAATCGAACACGCAACCTTCTGATCTGGAGTCAGACGCGCTACCATTGCGCCACAGATCCCCTGTGAGATATATATCTGTGTGAATCAAGAAAAGGGTAATTTAAAAAGATGCTTCACCCTTGTTTTGTTGTCCGAAGGAAAAGTATCACTATCACTTGAAAACATTGATGATATTGATTTTGAGATATATTATTTAAGAGTATATAATCTAAAGTATCAGTAATAGTATCACTTGTTATCAATACTTTTAAAATCCTTAAAATATGAAAATTATGAGAAAAATACTACATGAACTTGTTCTAGTTGTCTACTTAAGTATTGAATGTTGTAAAATGAGTAATTTTTAAGAAATTTCACCACCAACGTCAGCTACTTAAGTAGTGGACTCGTCGATGGTCAAGTTCTCCTGCAGCGGTCAAAGGCCTACCATGTGGTCAATTTTAATTGGTCACTGGTACGGCCAAAATGCCTATAAATAGGCACCTTCAAAGTATTGAGGTCTCGCACCTCTCACACTTAGGTTTTTGTGCATCTTTTTTTTTAGTTATTTTGTTTAGTTTTTCTCATTTCATGTGTAAATCGCCACTCGCCAAGGACTTGTTGTGTTTAAATTGGGTACGGTATGATTAGTCGAAACTCGAAACATATCCTACCACATTCACATTCAGGGTCACACTAATGAGACTGTCTCATGCTGCTGAATGGCTCGGTGGGTTAAAGGAGCAAGATGCTGAGCCATCTTCGTTCTCTGTCACAAGGAAAAAATTTCACAAGAGGAGACTCCGTAGCTTATTTATTAGAAGAGCAAGATGATTTGGATGAAATATATTGAAATCGATGTAATTTTCCTGTCTAATGTGTTAATGAAATATTTGGTTTCCGGTAGTTGTAGTATATTACAGCTAGGTGGGTGTTTGGTTGATATTCTAAAACATCCATTTTTTTAGTTGGTGTGTGAATGAATGAGTGAATGAAAAAAATGAGAGACACACACCCCTATTTATACATGTGCTGCAGCGTGTAAGATCACAAAAAATATACGTCCGCCACTTAAGCCACGGACACCCTACGCAGGATGTCCGCTACTTAAATAGCGGATGGACGGTGGTCAAAATTTTTGTAGTCTTTGTGACAGTCAATGGTCAAGGCCGGTTATGGGCATTCATTGCCGTCAATGTGGTTGTATCTTTCACCAGCCAATGGAATGCAAGCTCTAACTCTATAAATTAAAGTCTTTCCTTTCATTTTTTTTCTCATTCTAATTTCTTGTCTCATATTTTTTTTAGTTTATTTTTGTTGTAGTTTTGTTGTTTTTAGGTGTTAACGGCCTCAAAGTCCGTCGCCGATTAATTATAATGATCTTATGCATATGCATGTTCTTTGATGGCGGCGATTGAGATCATTATGTTAATCGATGAGGGACTTTTTGAAGCCTATTAGGACCATATTGATTAATCAGAAAATATCCAACTCATTTTTCTTTTTACCTCCAAAATGGGGAGAGGAGGAGGAGGAGGTGGTTCAGAAGTATGTGGAAGGGGTGGTGGTTCAGACGGATTCGTCCACCTTAAGTTTGTGGTTGGAGAGGGTGTTATAAGGTGCCCCTCCCAACAAGTTAGATCATTATGATTAATAATTTTTTTTTGTATTTCTTTCAAATGTAATGTTATAATATCAATGTAATGTAATAATAATTACAAAAAAAAAAGTAATGTAATAATATTATGTTTTGTGTTGTAATGAAAATATCTTACAAATCTCTTGCCTTGTCATTTCTGTTAATGTTCTGGTTTTTTGTTCTTTTCCTGTCAAATACACACGCGACCTAAGCAGCGGATGACAAAACGCTAGGGTGTGCGCCATTAACTGATTTCAAAACTGATTTTTTTTACACGTCCAACACTTTAGTCACGAACACCACTCTGTTACTTAAGTAGCAGACAGGGTATATTGGTAATTTCGTAGGACGCTCCCTAGAATCCGTAGGTAACAAAAGTAATTATCATACATAATACCCAATCAGTCTGCTGGGCCAAACTAAATAGATAGGTCAGTCTGGTCCAGTTCAATTATTATTGGGCTACGCATTAATGATTTTGGTTCGACCCAGTTGGGTCATGTTGTCTAATGGGTCAGCCCAATCTATTTCATTTTATTATTATTTTTTTGTATATTCAATTTTTTTTATGTTATTTTGTTGTATTAATTATTCCTTTTTTAGAGATTTGATTTGATGAAAGTGTAAATAATTTTTTCATAAACACAGAATATCAATTAAGCACTAGTTTAATTCCTGTAAAAAAATTGAATTAAATTAATAAATTAAAATTTTCATTTTATTTAAAATGTTTTAGGTAAATATACCCCTTTTATTAAGCTTATACATTTAAATATATTTTTTATAGTAATTTATCAATTAAATGATAATTTTTTTATGTTTTTATTGATATTATTTTTACAAAAATGACATAAATTTATTTATAATGGGCTGCTCGAAGCCTAATCGACTAGTCCGTCGGGTGCTATTCAAGCTCTTTTTTGTTGCAGTAAAAAAAGTATAATTTCTCACGAGACAATTCAGTTAATTCAAAAAGTTCATCACCATTTCAAAGTGATCATCTCCTCCAATCTCACACAACCAAAGCTTGTCTTATATTTTTTATGTTTAAAAAATATCTGAAATGTATTGAGTAAAATATTTTTAAAAAATAAAATGATAAATGATTATGATACTTAAGTTACATATACGCAATGAAAACTAAGGTTGAACACATTAATATACACCGTATTAATGTGTGAGAAAATGACTACATTTAGCAAAAAGGATAGTTTGGGGTTTTCCCACACTCCCCTTATTTGTAGTGTGTGTAAGAGTAGTGTGTATTTGTGAAGTTGCAAAACGCATGCTTTTATGCCAATTTTATGAATCAAACCTATATAACAGCCCATTTTCTCAAACCTATTGCAAACTCCATTCATGAATCAAACCTAAAACTAGGAAGGTTGATGAATTTTATGCTCATGTTCATTATGAAAATTCTGTTCCTGATTGTTCACAAATGACAAAACATAAAACTGTTATACCTTCCATATATGTTGAGGATTCTAACCATGTTTCAAAAGATAACATTGAACTTTCAGTAGCGAGTTTGGACTGGGTTAAAGCCCAACACACGTGGCCCAAACGCTCTTGGTCCAGCCAAAATTCACTCTTTCACGGAGGCTTCTCATGCAAATCAATGGTAACGTACACGATAATTTGATTTTATTTCCTTGTATATTTGGTGGAGCAGACACATATAGTTGTTCATAAAGTCCCCCACCACTTTTTGAGTCATGGTTTGAAAAAAATTCACTATATAAAAATCTCGTGAGCTTATTGGGTTATTTATTTAAGCAATCCTTTACTTCATTGTTTACACTACAATCAACTTACAACCCTACAATGAATTCACCCCCAAATTTTACAATGGTCTGATTTCGGTCTCTCGAGTTTCAATTGCTTAATTTTAACTTTTAAGTTTTATATTTATTTATTCAATTTTGGTCACTTTAGTTTGATTGCTTGATTCTAGTCCCCAAATTTATCCCCCTTTGTATTTACTAGTCTCTCGTTGACATTTTTGATTAAAAAATACTTGTGCGACCTTTTAAAGTTAAAAAATTGTTTTAAAAATAATTGAAAAATTGTTTTCTTAAAAAATAGTTTATAAAATAAAAGATTTTTTCACTAAAAAAGTTTACAAACTATTTTTTTAGAAATTTTTTAAATTTATTTTTAACTTTAATAATGTTGATTTTTGTTTCATTTTTTATTATTAGAAAAAATTGGGTGAAAAAATAAATTAATTAAAATACTAATTACAGACTGACTAAAAAAAAAGAAGTAGATTTCAATCGTCGAATATTCTCCAATATTTATCGAAAAGTGTCAAATAAGGCACTGTTTAAGAAACAAAAAAAAAAAAACAAGGCTCTGTTTGGTAAAAATAGTGGTTGACTGATAAACTACCTGATAGCTTATGGGTGACGGTTGATAGCTGATAGTTTATAGCTTATATAGCATATGACTGAGGGTTGATAGCTTATGGCTGATAAGCTAATTGAAGTGTTTGATAAAATTAGCGGTTCAACTAGTTGATAAATGTAAAATGACATAAAAGAACATTCTTAATTAAGGATAAAATTTATGTTTAAGATAATGCTTAACTCAGTTGGTAGAGACATAGCATTTTAAACGCAGAAGCTGAGATTCGAACCCTAGACACTCCACTTATCCGTCTTTCCTCGCCACTAGGTTACTTGATAAAAAAAAAAAACGAAAGAGATGATGCTTCGTATTTTTTTTCTTTCTCGAAGATAGTTTGTATTTTAGGGAAATAGTTATTTTATTTTAAATAAAAATAATTTAGAATAGGTAAAAGTGGGTTTTAGTTAAAATAATAAGTGTAAAAGTGGAAGAAAAATATGTTATAAGCTACTTGAAATAACATCTGAAAAATAAGCTATAAGTCACTAAAATAAGCTATAACATTTTTCTGAAAACTATTACCAAATAGATTTTTTAGCTTATAAGCTATAATAGTTAATTTTTTTGTGTTGCCAAACAATAAGGGAGTGTTGAGACTTGAGAGCATAATTCAATTCAATTGTTTGGGTTAAGAAATTTGTTACAAGGACCAAAGGGTAATTTGGGTTTTCTACACACATTCGCCATTCCCTTCTGTTTTCACCTTAATACCAAGAAACGACAAAACATACCCTGCACACTGCACATCAATTTCCTTCGTCTGCAAGAATGTTTCTGTCAAGTTGCGTTGCATCCCCTCAAAACATGCTACTACTATTTCGTTAAACTTGTCAAAGCAACCATTTTTTCATCCTTGTTAGTGTAGTTTCAATTTCAACCTCATCTATCACTCACATTCTCATTCTCTACCTTTTCTTTTCTACATGAATCAACAACCATTGAATTTGAAAACCCTGATGGAAGTGAGGGAAGATTTCATGCTTTCACCAGCTGGTGATAGTCAACCAACATTCAGAACAGCCCATTTTCTCAAACCTATTGCAAACTCCATTGAACAACCAGCTTTTAAGTCTAACCCATTTTCAACATCTTCTGTTTCTGGACTAAAGGCGAGGCCTTTGACTACCCATTTTCATGGTTGGAGATACCACCAAGAGAAATTTTTTTCTTGGCTTCATAAACTTAAACCAAAGTATGAATCTGTGTGGAGGAAAGTTGGAATCTTTCAAGCTATAATGAGCACCAAGTGTCGCATACTGAAAAATCATGACTTGCTATATGGGGTTGCTGAGAAATGGTGTTCGGAGACAAATACATTTGTGTTTTCATTTGGTGAGGCAACTATCACTTTGGAGGATGTCATGGTTTTAGGGGGTTACCCTATTCTTGGTGATCCTGTTTTCACTTCACATGAAGACCAAGAAATGAAAGAGGTGGAGAAGAAATTGATCCTTGCAAGACAGCAACTGACTAATAGGAAACAAGGAGGTGTGGCGAAAGTATCAATGTGGATGGATATTTTCATTGATAAAGGTAGTGAAATTGAACATGAAGCATTCCTTGCTACTTGGTTGTCAATTTTTGTATTTCCACATAGATTTTTGGTGAAAATTTGTTTGTTTCCTATTGCTGTTCATCTTGCTAGAGGAAAACCTATTGCTTTAGCACCAGCTGTTTTGGCTAGCTTATATAAGGATTTAAGTTTTTTTAAGAAAGCAATTGTTGGTGCTAATTGTTTTCCTTTAGAACTTAGTATTCAATCACCCTTTTATTTGGTTCAAATTTGGGTGTGGGAGAGGTTCAAAAATTTACAGCCACAACCCATGTTGATCAACCATGGAGACCCTTTATTGCTTAGGTGGCATAAGGTTAGGTCCTTGCAAATGAAAATAGACAGTGTTAAGTTGGCATTAGACTCCGCTACCAATGATTTTGTTTGGCGTCCATATGTTAGATATTTTGATAAGTGTGAAATGTTTTATCCAAATGATGAAATTTGGATACCTTTTAAGAAAGATTTGGTGGACGAACAAATGCTCTCATTTGTCATATCCTTGAGAGTTTCTGAGCTTGTTGGATTTGACTCCATAGAGCAGTATCTGCCGCATAGAGTTGCAATGCAATTTGGTATTGATCAGGATGTTCCAAGTTATGTGCCTAGGTTCAATGAGACTGAAGCGATTGCTTGGAAAAACTACTGCAGGCCCATATCTGATAAAAAATTGTATTTTCCAGCAAGACTTTTTGAGGCAGATGTTACCACACGCTATGCAAAGTGGTGGAAGCAATCCATGTTGCGTTGCGGTGATTTTGTTCAGAATATTGTGCGGAAGAAGAGAAATCCAGCTTCAAGAAAACATAGACCTTTTGTAGGAAAAGCTAACGGAAGTGGTATTGATGTTGGTGTTCCACCTGGATTTTCTCCCAGTCTTGTTGACTGTCTTACTGTTACAAAATTTTGTAATGATGGTTCAAAACCTAAAACTAGGAAGGTTGATGAATTTTATGCTGATGTTCATCATGAAAGTTCTGTTCCTGATTGTTCACAAATGACAAAACTTAACACGGTTATTCCTTTCATATATGTTGAGGATTCTAACCATGTTTCAAAAGATAACATTGAACTTTCAGTAGGGAGTTTGGAGGAAGGTTTTAAAGTTGCAAATGGGAGCAAAGAAGTTGAGATGTCTAGTGAAAGAGAATGTATATCTGAGACTCAAGGTAAAAGCTGTAGCTATGCCGTCAGAAACAAAGTCTCTTCATCCAACAAAGTAACCGCTACTGATGTTCAGTTTCTCTCTGATAATGTTGCTCAAGTAGAAGCTAAAGAAAGAGAAGAAAATGATGATGAAGTTGTGGTTTTGTTAAAAGAGAAATACTTGAAGAATCAGGAGGAACTCGAGCGTCTGGCAAGACAACAAGAAGAGATATTGCGGTTAATAGATTTGAGGGAGAAGAGGGAAGAAGAGTGGAAGAAACTACTCACTAATGTTCTAAGGAATCAACAACCACCATCGTCATCTTGAACCTCTATTATCCTTTTAATTCTCTTTATCAAAATCATGACATCAATTGTTTTCTCATGCCCTCCCGTTTTGTTGACGACAAATGAATGATAAAAGTAATACTAGTTTCTATGAGTTATGATATATATATATATATATGTTTTTATTATTTGCTATGCTTGTGTTATTTATCTTTAGTTGTATTGGCATGACTAAAAATTATTTTGCTGTGTTTTCACACACATAGATAAACTTTGTTTATGTGAAAAAAATATATATACTGAAGTGCAGGAAAGAAAAGATTATGAAGCGACAAAATCTTATCAATATTTGAATTAAAGCCAATAGGTATGAGCCTTCGAGCTGAAGTGAAGCAAAACTGTTTCCTGATCTCAAATTTTGAAGTTGTGGGACAGTTATGAAATTGATTACTCACTCACTATATATATGGTGGCCATTTATGTAACATTGCAGTTTTTCTTCTACAACCTGTTCTGTCATGTTTATCTCCAAAGCATAACTTTTTGGCTCCTTTCATACCAGTTGAAGAATGTAAGGCTGTGTTGGAAGCTTAGAAATGTGGTGGCATAAGTCCATGATGAATGCAAGTAACTGTTCAACCAATTTTCTTTAGTTAGCATATTATGAAGATTTTAAACAAATATTACCACAGAAAATTAAAGATGGAAATGAAACTTATAAGCAAAGAAGCGAGATTGTCAAGTGACAAAATCTGCCAATTTGAGAGTCAAGGTGAAAGATATATCGATTTATCTGAAGTAAGCATAAGCGTAACTTGAACAGAGAATTAGCCAACTCGAAAGAGTACATGTAGAACTCAAGATGGAAAGGTATGGTGACAGTTGAAAACATGATTATACAAGTTAATCTATATGTCAAAAGAATGTTAAAAAAGAAGTCCAAATGAAACTTACACTTTTAGAATATTAATGTTGGTACATGGTTTCATTGATAGTAATTGGTAGTAGGTGAATAAATGTGAAAGGACTGAACTTTAGGCTGCTATGCAGATCATGGAAATATTGAAGAAAGAGATTATAGGTAGATGAATCTATAAAAATAAATAGGGATAAATATCAGAATACCACTTCTGTGTATAGTTTATTCAAGGAAAAGATATGAAACCTCAAAAAATTGATTGCTAACTCACAATGTATATGGTGTCTGTTCTGTAATAGTACATTTTTCACTTGTACAGCTTGTGCTACATAATAACTTTAAATTGCCTCATCCCTCAAATTCTAGATCAAACAAATCATGCTATGTTGTTTTAAATTTTAACTATTTTAGCCTCACACTAAGTTTTTGCTGTCAAAGACTTCTTGAGCAATTCTTTGAGCAGTACCATTATCATAGCATAAAAAAAAGCTTAAGCTACAATCCAACAAGATTTGTTTAATTTTATCAAACAATATTTGAAACCAATAATTAAAAAAAAAAAAAAAACTAACTAATAATTATAATTTGATAAGAAACGTCTCGAATGTTAGAAACGCGACTGCAACATAAACAACATCAGCAATCCTGCTAATGGTGAAAGTAAAATACTTTTGATGAAGGTGTTGTGTATAAGTTAAGAATTATGTAAGAATATGTATGAATATGGTGTGTGAGAAAAATGAATACTTTTGATGAAGGTGTTGTGTATAAGTTAAGAATTATGTAAGAATATGTATGAATATGGTGTGTGAGAAAAATGAATACTTTCCTCCTATATATAAAGGATGCTACAACGGTCACAAAAGGGTAATATTTGTAAAATGCATTACAAGGTATAAAGGATGCTACAATGGTCACAAAACAATAATATTTGTAAATTGCGTTACAAGAAATGTTTTCTCGAAAAGACATCTCGTTCAACGAGCTCTAACCAGTCATAACTAACGGTCACATTCTTGTACTTTCCGAAGAAACATTGGAAAGGTTAACTATAAGTATCGGTTCGGTTTCTCAACAAGGTTAACTATAAGTATCAGTTCGGTTTCGCAGTTTGACAGTTCGGTTAGGTTAACTGTAGGTGCCGAATTGTATTTGTTTCGGCGCGTAGGTGCCAACTTTATTTATAAGGGAAAAATGGTCTCTATGATTCTATGAATTATGTATTAGTGATCAACTTGGGTGTGGTCTCGTTCCTATGTCAGTTTTAATATCCCATTTCATATAGAACAAGTTCATGTAGCATTTTTCTCATAATTTTCATATCTTAACTCTTAAGGATTTTAAAAGTATTGATAAAAAGTGATACCGATACTTTAGATTATATACTCTCAAATAATATCTCAAAATCAATATCATCAATGTTTTCAAGTGATAGTGATACTTTTCCTTTGGACAACAAAACAAGGGTGAAGCATTTTTTTAAATTACCCTTTCCTAGATACACATAGATACATATCTTACCGGGGATCTGTGGCGCAATGGTAGCGCGTCTGACTCCAGATCAGAAGGTTGCGTGTTCGATTCACGTCAGGTTCACATCCCATTTTTTTTGCAAAAAAAAAAGATACATATCCTATACAAGATGAAGGATATAAAAAATGGTGATTAATGGATATCCTAAAAAAGACATTGGTAGAGATGTACATGATCCACTTCAAAATGGTGATGAACTTTTTGAATTGTCCGAGTTGTCTCTCGATGAATTAGACTTTTTTGCCTACATTGATAATAGAGGATAAGAGGAAAACAATTTATTAAAAATGATTTTGGATTATATTATTGGTTACTGTATAGAGCAAGATTTGTTTAGAGTTTTTCTTTTTGTTACCATGTTATATATTTAGTAGTGATTAATCTCTGTGGAAGAGCTTGGTGGACATACAAAGTGAATTCCTCCCTTTCAACCAGAATTTTTCCATATGCAAGCGCCAAAAAAATCGAATCTTTAACCACTTGTATAATAAATTTGTTAGATGAATATTATATTTAAGTTTGTACGAGGTGTGGTCAGGTTCTTGCGTCGGCGGCAGCTCGTTTATGAGCAGAACTTATTGTATTTTTGGAGAGTACATTGTCTGATTTTTCAACTTGTGCAGGTTATTTTCAGCATATTAGACAAAATAATGATGTGAAGGTTGTATCGCAAATTTCATGTCCGTTTATCATGGGTCAGAAGACAATTTGTCTTCGGGTACACAAGATTGTTTATAGCATGACTAGAGATCCTATGACTCCATAACTTATTCTAATATGCCGGTTCTTCTGCTCTGAGCTGTGTGCTTCTGTTTGCAGCTTTGTGAGTTGCTCCAGTTTTAAATTTTTTGATTTAGGTGGAGAATGAGATTTCATTGTACAGGGGAGGTGATGCCGAATTCTGATTGTGGAGCCTAGTGTTCTGTTGTTATGTCAAAGTACTGGTGTTTAGTTGATGTGTGAATTTCAATTTCAATTTCTCATGGTGGTTATATCCGAGGGCATGTTTTAGAATTATGGATGTGTTAGATTCAGCTAGCAGATTTGTTCAACACTGGTGGAGGGAGAATTATGTGTGCAGGCCAGCTGTAGTATCTTTCTATTTTCATGAGTGATTAGTGCACTGTTGGTTGTTTCAGCCTTAGCATTATAACTGGAGTTGGAGTGCATCAGATTTGGTGTTGTGTTGGATACTTGGCTGTTTTATGAATCACACGAGCTGTGGTTGCCGTTATGTCCTGCAGAAGTGGAAGAATCTCATCAAATGCTTAAGATTGACCCTTTCATATAGTTCTTGTGTGTATAAGATGCTGTGATTGTTAAGACAGATGTTATTTTTCGACTGAATGAAGAGTACATTTCCAAATCAATCAAACGAAAGATATAAATAGGGACACAAGTAAAAAGAATCTAAAAAGTAAGAAAAGTGTCCGAGAACAAACATGGTTTGTGGCTACCTTTGCAAAAGAATGAGCCACCACATTATTTGTCACACAAACAACACTATCCAATTTCATAGAACTAGTTCATATAGTATCTTTCTGATAATATCCATATTTTAAGGATTAAAAGTCTCGAAAACAAGTGAGTGATACTCTAGATTATATTTTAGTTAACAGATGAAGTGATCTGCATAACAGACTCAAGTTCAATCCCTTCACATTCATTCACCTACTACTAGTTACTACCAATGAAAGCCTATACAGGAAAAAATGCACAATAACGGAACAGCAGAAAATCATGAGAAAAATGTAGGAGATGCAGAAAGAAATTGACAGCATAGGATCCACTCAGTTTTTTCTCAAGTGTTAAGCTTAACTTCTGTCATATACATGAAATTAGGAAAGAGTTATGTTTCACTTCATACATGAGTTTGCATTTAATTCCAAAATTGCTAAGATTAGATTCACTTCATGATCTTTTTTCAGTTCTGCACTTCATTATATATCGTTCGTTTATCACCTAGCAAAATGTGTTAGCCATGTCAATACTACTTATATCGATATATAATAACACAACGTTATCAGTTAATAAAAACATATATCATAACTCATCTAAACAAGTTTTACTTTCTCCTTCTTTTGTTATCAACAAAATGGGGGTATGAAAAGAGTATCATTATCATGAGTTTGATAATTAAGAGAATTTTAAAACAAAATAAAATTTTAAGATGACGGTGGTTGTTGATTCCTCAGAAAACTAATGAGGAGTGGCCTCAACTCTTCATCCCTCTTCTCCCTCATATCCATCATCCGTAACATCTCTTCCTGTTGTCTTGTCAGATGCCCGAGTTCCTCTTGATTGTTCAAGTATTGCTCCTTTAACATAACCAGAACTTCATGATCACTTGCTTTACTTCCTTTTTCTTTAACTGTTTCTTTAGCTTCTGATTGAGCAGCCATATCAGAGTGGAACTGAATATCTTGTTGCACAACATTATCGTTGTTGGACGAAGATATTTTTTTCTGATAGAAAACCTTTTGTAGCTTTTGCTTTCACTTTGAGTCTCAGATAAACAGACTTTGTTACTAGACATTTTTGCTTCTTTTATGCCAATTGAATCTTCAAAATCTTCCTCCCAACTCTCTGTGGAAACTTCAAAATCTGCTAAAGTGGCCAAAGAACAATGGTTGATTAAATGCTTAGATTTCAACACTGGCTCACAATCCTCAACAGAAAAGGAACGAGGATCAATATTTTGATCATCAACTTCAACACAATCATGTGCAGAACTTTCAGCAGAATAATGATAACAAAAAATTTCGAAACTAAGACTGTCAACAAGATGGGGACGAAATCCAGGTGGAACACCAACATCAATTCCACTTCTGTTAGATTTTCCTACATGAGCTCTATGTTTCCTTGAACCTACACTTCTCTTCCGCTTCACAATGCTCTTAACAAAATCGCCATGACCCAATACCGATTGGTGCCACCACTTTGCATAACTAGTGGTTACATCTGCCTCAAAAAAACGTGATGGAAAATACAAATTTTTATCAGGTACGCATCTGCAGTAGTTTTTCCAAGCAATGAATTTAGTCTCATTGAATCTAGCCACAGAACTTGGAACATCTTGATCCATTCCAAATTGCATAGCAACTCTATGCGGAAGATATTGCTCTATAGACTCAAAGCAAACAAGCTCGGAAACTCTCAAACATATAACAAATGAGAGGATTTGTTTATCAATATTTCATCATTTGGATAAAACATTCCACAATTATTAGCATACGGACGCCAAAGAAAATCATCGATAGCCGAGTCTAATGCCAACTTAACATCGTCAATTTTCAAGGCTTTAACCTTATGCCACCTAAACAGCAAAGGGTCTCCATCATCGATCAACATGGGTTGTGGTTGTAAATTTTTGAACCTCTCCCACACCCAAATTTGAACCAAGTAAAAGGGTGATGGAAGGGTAACTTGTAGAGGATATCTATCACTATCAACCGGAAGTTTTGACAAATCAACTATCGTTTTTTTAAACAAAGTTAAATCCCTATATATGCTAGCTAAAACAGCTGGTCCTAAAGCAATAGGATTTCCTCTAGCAAGATGAACAGCAATAGGGAACAAAGAACTTTTCACCAAATGCTTATGAGGAAAAACAAAAATTGATAACCAAGTAGCTAAAAATGCTTCATGTTCAATTTCACTATCTTTATCAATGAACATATCCATCCAAATTGATGTGTTAGCCTTACATTTTTTAATCTGCAATGGTTTCTGTCTTGCAATGATGAGCTTCTCTTCCACCTCTCTCATTTCTTGTTCTTTAACTTCGGTGAAAACAGGATGACCAATGATAGGGTAACCCCCCAAAACCATAACATCCTCCAAAGTGATAGTTGCCTCACCAAATGCAAACACAAAGGTGTTTGTCTTACAACACCATTTCTCCACAATCCCATATAGCAAGTCTTGATTTCTGACTATGTGACACATAGTACTCATAATAGCTTCAAAGATTCCAGCTTTCTTCCACACAGATTCATATTTGGGTTTAAGGTCTTCAACCCAACAAACCCATTTCTCTTGGTTGTGTCGCCACCCATTGAAATGGAATTTCAAAGACCATTCATTTGGGTCAAAAACAGAAGATGATGATGTTTTAAACTTCAAAGGTGGTTCTTCAATGGAGTTAGCAATAGGTTTGAGAAAATAAGCAGTTCTGAAAGTTGGTTTACTGTCACCAGCAGGTGAAAGCATGAAATCATCCCTCACCTCCATCATGGTATCTTCCAATGGTTGTTCATTCATAATGTATGAATGAAACTATTCTTCAAAAAGCTTAAATCTTTACTGTGAAATTGTGATGGGGTTGAAACTAAGCTAACAAGGATGAAGCATTTTTTTCAAAAAAATGGTTGCTTTCACAAACTTCAGAAATTTTTTCAGGAAAAAAATGCTGTTTTAGGCAAATTCACAATGGCATTCTTGTATTGGAAATAAGAACGGTGAATGTGTGTAAAAACCCCAAATTACCCTTCTCTGCTAGTAATTTCTGAAGCAAAACAATAGGCCATTTGAATGATGTATGAGGTTAAACACATAAATATGTATTTAGGAATCTTGTCTGAGAAAATGACTACATTTAGCAAAAAGGATAGTTTGGGGTTTTCACACATTCCTCTTATTTGTAGTATGTGTAAGAGTAGTGTGTATTTGTGAAGTTGCAAAACACATGCTTTTATACCAATTTTGGTGGTGGCATTTAGTATGGTGAAGGAGAAAATATGTCCACCATGGTGAAGTTGTTTTTTGACCATTAGATTAAAGGCTTAATTAGTTTATTGGTCACTTAAAGACATTTTAGGTTTCACAATGATCCCTTAAAGAAAAAAAGGTCCAGATTAGTCTCTTAAAGACATATTCGTTTGCCACACTGGTCCTCTCCGTTAGTTTTTAACACCAAATGTATTATGTGGACTAACATTGCATGTGGTCCACCATAGATCTCTATAAATCTTTTAATTTAAGCCGTTTGATCTTATTGAAAAAGTATAGCCAATGAATTTTGAATGTCTACTATACCTAACAGGACACCATTATCAACTAATTTTTTTCTCTCTATTTCTTCATCTTCTTTCTTACCTTGTTCTCCATTTCCATCATCATGTTCATATATTCATCAAATTAATCCAAAAAAATCAAGATTTGCAACTTCAATATTTTTAAATTTGCAACAAACCCAAATCTACAGAATCTATAAAATGTTATGTTACACTATACACACAAAATGATTTCCTATGCCACTCACCATTAAAGCAAAAACACCATAACAAAACAAATTAAACGTGATGGTCACAAACACCATTAAAATCAAAGATAAAATTTCAACTAATAGGAAGAAGGTCAAGTAAAGTTCCAGATCCAGATCTGTGAAGTTCCAGACACTAGATATTGAAACAACTCCTTGAAGAAAAGAATGGTAATTAGGTGTGGGAAACAACAACAACTACTACAACAACAACAATAACAAATCAATATAGTGAAGATTAAAATTCATTGCGCATTTTCGCAGCAACCACCACATGTTTCTCCGACCACCACTATCTTCTACGATTTAGGGGTTTCAATTTTCAATTTGGGGATTTTTTTTTTTGGGGTTGATGATGATTGATGAAGTTGGTGATGAAGATGAAGAACAAGAGAGAGAAGAAAATGAAGAACAAGAGAAATATTTACTTGACAATGGTTCACCATTATATTGAGTAGACATGCAAATCCTACCGTTAAATTTTTAACAAAAAGATCAAACGGTTCAAATTAAAACAAATTAACGGAGAGGACTATTGTGACTAACGGATATGTCTTTAAGGGACCAATCCGGACCTTTTTTTCTTTAAAGAACCATTATGAAACATAAAATGTCTTTAAGGGACCAATAAACTAATTTAACCTAGATTAAATAGAGAGCATAATTTTACTATAGTCTCTCACCATTATATTTTTATTCTCTTCCACAATTGGATCTGGCCTACCAATACCATCCTCTTCCTCTATAACTCATCTCCTTCTTTGCCGAGCCACCACCAATAAACACTATTCATGTTCAAAATCAAACTAATCATTTTATAAAAAAATAATAAAAAATTAAACTAATCTTCCCCAGAATTAATCATCTCCTTCAAAACTACATGAACTTGTTGCACATATTATAGATCCGTCTAACAAGAACTAAAATTTCGTTTTCCCTTACCAACACATTGCTTCAGCTTTTCTAGTTTGAATGCTAGAAAACATAAAAAAGAAACCATTTTTAACATAGGCAAAACATAAGAAAGAAACCCAAAAAAATATCATTAATTGTGTCAAATATAAAAGTTATATAAATCTTATATGATATTGGACCAAAAACAATTTAACTTGTTAGATATGAAATTGACACCCCTGTAAATCTATGACCTTTGTGTGAAATGGGATTATATAAGTTTTTTTATGAAAATATAAATTTTTAAACAAACTTAGATTTGGTCAATTGAATTTTAGATATGAATTTTTTTTAGATCGGATGAAATTACATTATTTTATGAGAATGTGAAAAAAATTCCTACTTTGATATTAAAGACACCCATTAAAACCTGAAACTTAGATTTATGAAATGTTTTTCATGGCAATGTGTTGCAGGTATAGTGGTAGTGGTGTAGTGAGCAAGGTTGATGAGAGAGAAAGAAGAATGAGAAGTTATATGGTGTGGATGATGTATGATAAGATTTAATAACCAATAAAATCTAGCCAATAAACAATAACTTCACCATGGTAAGAACATTTTCTAATTCACCATACTAAATGCCACCAATTTTGGTGCTACACTGCCACCTAGTACCTGCAAAATAAGGGACAATACAATGGTCAAAAAGTACCACAACACCTAATCAGGTCCTCATCAGCCATCACTCTGTTTCCCCAGATTATTTTTCATATTAAGCTCAATCCACTCCCTAAAGTAATGTTGGGAGAATTATAAGCTAAAAAATAAATTAATTTATCAAATTATATCAATACCAGCAGCATATTTAAGTTGTTCTTAAACAATTATACCTCAATTTACAAGTTTTAAATATTAGAATGAAGATTTAATTTAGTCTCTCACCTTTTCGTTTATAATTTGATCTGCAATAAAAAATAAACATATAATTCCTGACATTTTTATGTGGAGGACAAATTAGTAATTCATGATAATCAAAAATATAATTTGTCTTTGATAATCCAAATAAATTGGAAAATAATTGACTTTTTTGTCGGATGAAAAACGATCTGAACCAATAAAATCCGAGGTGGTTTGATTTAGTTCGCAATTTTTAGAAACTGTGAAATTGAGAAACCGAACGAATGGTTATAGTTAGAGGTGAGAATAGGTTAGGCCGAGTTAGACTTTGCTAAGTCTGAACCTAACCTGTCAAAAAATGGAAGGTTTGAGGCTAGCCTAGCTTGTCATAGGCTTATTTTTAAGGCCTAAGTCTGACTTTTTGAAAGTCTGACATCACATGTTAGTCTGTTAATTAAATGTCTATTTCACATGAACATATTTAAATAAATAATTATATTTATTTTTAAATATACTAATGAACTAATAAATCAATGAGATTAAACTTTGTTTTGATATTTAACATGACATTTTATAGAATTTGACTATATATGACATCATATTTCAATTTTAGTTTAAATAATACATTTATATCTGTGAAAAATTAATGTAGATTAATAAACTTAAACTAATAAAAAAAGTAATAGATTTATAATTTAATCAAAATATAAATTTTAATATATAATAATAATAGTTAAAAAAATATTATTTATATTTACTTAAATAGTCCGTCCTACTAGGTCTAGTAAAAGGATTTATGCTATGGTTATTTAGCATGAAAGTTGTTCAAGTTTAAAATTATAGTTTTTTTTGTGAAGGTAAAAATTGTTAAAGGAAAATTTGTAAAATATGAAAAATGTAACTTGTAAATTCTTTTTGATATATGATATAAAATAGATGAAATAGTTTATATGAAATGTATCATTTGAAAAAAGGAAAATGCTTATTTAATTAAGAAAAGAATAAATCTCAATCATTCGTTAATATCACTAACCCATGATTCCTATTAAAAAGGAAATTAAATTTATAATAAATTAAAAATTATCATCTAAAAGAATGGCATGTGTCCATTCTTATCTTTCTTGCGTAAATTCTTCCGTAAAAAATAGCAATGCTCTTGAAAAATTTATAGTAGAAATGTTGAATTACGCGTTTCTTTAACTAAATGGGTTTCATTTTGGTCAATTAATTTTTATTCCTTAACTATTTTTCTATTAATTACAATGGTCTCTTTAGTTAATTTTTAACCCAAAATGTCTATGTTGAACCAATATTGTAGGTGGTTCGCCGTAGACCTCAATAATTTTTTAAAGGCTACCTATGTTTTTTGTTCCTATAGTTTACTCATAAGGAAATTGTATAAATTGTTTTTTGACTAAAAATAAGGATTCATTCATTCAAATTGAAAAAATAGATCATTACCAATTCAATATTGTTAAAAATTGAAAAAAGTAAATCTACAAACAAACTTGCAGCACCTAGGTTAATAGCATACAACGGCATGATGAAAGTGCCTACAAATATGACAAAATAAAAGTAACCGGAATATTCATACTCTCGAATTTGCGACGTTGAAGCTCAAATCTTCAAAGTCTTCAGCAGATCTGTAATGAGTTGATGTAGATATGCTAATTTGAATCAACGAAACACCGTAATGAAAAACCAACAAACGCGGCACAAGACGACCACAAACACAACACAACGCCGCATAAGACGACGACAAACTTAAAAAACAAAAAACGAAGAAGCAAATTTATGTGGATAATCACTTATTTAATTAAAAAGAAAAGAAAAAACAATTTAGAGGCGTGATTTTGAATCAAAAATTGACCCTAAAATCACCCTCTTTTGTTTTGCTTATTGGTTTAATTAATTAATAATAGCATATATTAGTATGATTTGATTGCTTGTTATAATTTGCTAGGGATAAATATCTCTGGTTAAACAAATTTCATTTCTCCATATTTAAGCAGTGAATTTAGGCGCAAGACTATTTGAAAAAATAAAAATTTGTTTTAAGGACAAAGTTAGTGTCCCTTATCAGACAAATTTTGCTTGTCCTCTTGTTTGAGCAAACGAGGAGGATAATTTGGGGTTTGCACACATTCCCTCATTTGGCTGTGCAAGTATGTATTTGTGAGGTTGCACAATGCATGCTTTTATGCCAATATTAGTGCCACTACCTTACCTGCAAAATTTGTTACAATACAACACAACAATGGTACTAGGTGGGAGTGGGAACGGCAGCAGATTCTCTTAACCATTCCATAAAACAATGATTCATCAACAGTCATCCCAAGAAGATACTATCATGGAGGTCAGGGATGATTTCATGACTTCTCTTGCTGCTGGTCACACTCAACCAACTTTTAGAACTGCTCATTTTCTCAAACCTATTGCAAACTCCATTCATGAAATTACACTCAATGACTTTAAACTTAACTCATCATCATTATCTTCTTGTTCTGTTTTTCAACCAAAGGAAGGCTCTTTCAATATCCGTTTCAATGGGTGGTGTTACCCACAAACCAAATGGGTTGAGTGGGTTGATCAACTTAAGCCTAAATATGAATCACTATGGAGGAAAGCTGGAATCTTGATAAGTGCCAAAAAGTAGTTAAAATTCATACTCAATTAAGGCATTTATCAACTTGTTTTCAAAGAATTTATATTAAAAATCCCCAAGACTTTGTACATATTGAATTTTGTTAAAATAGAGGTGTTATATCCTAACCTTAACCATTTTGATAAGTTTCATGGTAAAAAGAGGAGCAAAACCCAAGTTATAAGGTTCAAAAACAAAATGGTGGTCGCCTGCAGCCACCAAAGCTCGGCAGCAGCGACCAGCATTAGCAGAAAAGGTTCAGAAAACAGAATGCTGCTCGCCTGCAGCGACCAAGGCTCGCCACTGGCGACCAGGAGAAAAGAGTGGGCAGCAAGTCAAGCTTTACACGTGTCAGCAAACCCTCATCACTAAGCAAGGTTGGTAGCTGAGCTACCAGGTGGTGGCTGGGCGACCAGTTACCTTTTTGACTCTATAAATAGCCTTGTAGTTCCAAAGAAAAGGGGATCTGACCTTGGACATTTTAGAAAACCAGAGAAGAGAAAAAGAAGCTTGTTGCCTAGGGTTTTTGAAGGTTGATCATTCAACTTGAGAGATCAAGGGATTGCTGTTCCTTCTTTGTTCCTCTATTAATCTTTGTAAGTTAACCACCATGACAATGAGTGGCTAAACTTTTGTTGTTGGGATTAGATGTAACTTATCATGAATATATGTTGATCTTCATCTTTTGATCTATATATTTTAAGTTGATTCATTAATATTTGTGATATCCTTGTTTTCATGATATTCATATGATTTAAATGATATAGACATATGTTGTTTGATCTATAGATCTAGGATCATTACATATCAAAATCCTAAACTCTAGACATAGATTTAGGTTTTAATATTCACTTTTAATATTGAATCTTAATGCTATTGTGTGGGTCGATAAGTCGAGAGATCGAATATTAATCGACACAATAGATTCCACGATGTTTTTCGGACACGGAAATCATTGATGAGCAATATGTGAAGATGTTAATTAATCACTAGAATATATGATCATTTGATGGAATCAATATATACGATTGATAAAGTGAAGTCTAATCCCGACAATTTCTATCCTCTGAATTCTAATCTTTGATTTATCGCAGTCTTTACGAGATTTTAGCAATTAAATTTGAAACAAATAATTTTCTAAAACCCTACTTAAAACTAATGATTATTGTTGAACGGTTATTAATATCGCACTAGTCCCTGTGGATACGATACATAAAAATACTTTCTTTTGATACTACATCAAATCTTTGAAGCTATTATGAGTACTAAGAGCCACATAATGAAAAATCAAGACTTGGTTTATGGGGTTGTTGAGAAATGGTGTTGTGAGACAAATACCTTTGTGTTTCCATTTGGTGAGGCAACAATCACTTTGGAAGATGTTATGGTTTTGGGGGGTTACTCTCTCTTTGGTGATCCTGTTTTCAAACCACTTGAAGATCAGGAAATGAAAGAGGTGGAGCAGAAGCTCATCATTGCAAGAAAGGAGAGGAGTATATACAGTAGGACTTCAATATCAATGTGGATGGATGCTTTCATTGGTAAAGGTAATGAAATTGAGCATGAAGCATTTCTTGCTACTTGGTTGTCAATTTTTGTTTTTCCTCATAAAAGACTGTTAGTGAAAAATTGTATGTTTCCTATTGCTGTTCATCTTGCTAGAGGTAATCCTTTTGCTTTGGCACCTGCTGTTTTGGCTAGCTTATATAGGGATTTGAGTTTGTTCAAGAAACAAATTGTTGATTTGACAAAATGTCCTGATAAATTTCCATTGGTGTTGGATGTTAATGTACAATCATCCTTTTACTTGGTTCAAGTTTGGGCTTGGGAGAGGTTCAAAAATTTGCAACCACAGCCCAATTTGATCAACAATGGAGACCATGTATTGTTGAGGTGGCATATGGTTAAGCCCTTGAAAATTAAAAATGTGAGCTTGGAATTAGATTCAGCTATTGATGATTTCATTTGGCGTCCTTATGTTCGATATGCTGATAAATGTAGACTGTTTTATCCTAAGGATGAAACTTTGGTACCATTTAAGAAAGATGTGATGGATGAACAAATGATCTCTTTTGTTTTATGCTTGAGAGTTTCTGAGCTAGTTGGATTTGAATCTATAGAGCAATATCTACCACATAGAGTTGCTATGCAATTTGGATTGGATCAAGACATTCCTGGCTATGTGTCTAGATTCAATGACACTAAAGCCATTGCTTGGAAAAATTACATCAGATACTTACCTGATTCGAATAAAAGTTTATATTTTCCATCTAGATTTTTTGAAGCGGATGTTACCACGCGTTATGCAAAGTGTTGGAAGAAATCAGTATTGAGTCCTCGGAGTTTCAATCAGAATGTTGTGTTGTGTAAGAGAAGTGAAAGTTCATCACAATGCAGACCTCATCCTAAGATTCCACCTGAGTTTCCACCTCCTAAACTTGTTGACTGCACTGTTACTACTGGAAAATCTTGTGACGATGGTTCAAAAACTAGCAAGGGTGATAATATTATTAGTGATGACGATATTCCTAAACTTTTGAAAACTATGCCCTCTGTAAATTCTGTTCGAGAGTGTTTGGAAGCTGGTGAAAATATTGTTGCTGGTGGTTCTTCAAGTTTACCTCCAAAACAAAACACTCTGACTCCTTCCATATCTGTTGAGAATTGTAAGCATGTGTTCGAAGATGGAAATGAGAACAAAGAAGCAGGGCTGTCAAGTGACATAATCTGCGAATCCGGGACTCAAGAAGGAAGCTATAGTGATTTATGTGAAGTAATTGCAGGAGAACTTGAAGAAAGAGTTAGCTGACTCGAGAGAGTGCATAGAGAACTAAAGATGGCAAGGTTAGGCCTCAGTTGAAAACATTATTACCTTATCAAATTATAACCTTACTGTTTTATTATCTCATATAAAACATGGCCTTTTAGGACATTAATGTCTAGAAAATGGTTGACTTTGCTGAGATATTAAAGTTGGATATCTGAATTTACATCAATTATCATTTTCATTTACAATTGCAAACTCTATTAATGCCATTGGAAGTGATTTTGAATTCATATCAATTACTGATAAATTTGTGAAATCATCATTAGCACATTAGAACCTATGGAGTGTATTATTGGTTATTTCAAACCTCATTGGAATTTTCTTTGTAACAAGGTATTTGTGTGCAATTATTATCATCATACCAATTTATATAATTCACAGTTTTAAAGTTTTGCTGTGTTCTTTTGTGGCTTGACAGAATGAAGGGAAGGTAATGAAATGCGAGGTCTTTAGCATGAAACCATGTAAGTTGAATCTTCTGATTGGATTAATATTTTTATTAAGGTTTTGATTAACATCCTAACCAAGTCATGTGTGTTACATTGCAGGTTATTGCTGTGAAGTAACTTGGCAGAAATGGATTTCAAGAGGGAACATGGAATTTCTTGTAGAGATTTTGTATTTGAGTCTTTTGTACTACATTAACCTTGTTAATATAGTTGAATTATAGATAACAAGGTTTTATCACACTTGAAAACATCATTATACATACTTGTTAAGCTATATGGCAAGTGTGTTAAAAAAAGACCAAATTTGAAACATAGTTATGAATTGGTTCCTAATTAATGAAATGCAGCTAGCTATTTAGAACTGATTATCTTTCCTTGTGAACTTTCAACTTTGACATTCATTGGCAATGGGAGATGCATTAGGTAAATGTGATTCTCCAATGAAGTCATTAACACCAAAAACTGTGTGAGACTAAAATAGTTAAAAGTTAAAACAACATAGCATGATTTGTTTGATCAAGAATTTGAGAGATGAGGTCATTTACAAAGTTATATCTTTTTATCTTATTGTAGCATGATGTAAATACAAGAAATAATTGAATTATTGTTTGCTCTAAATGTATAATATCTAGCAGCTGTCAAGTGCATGATATTATATTCATTTGTGATTATTTCTAATACACTATGTAGTATGTAGTGTACTAATGGTTACTATTTTGAGAAAATGACATGCCTTCGATATGAAGTGTCGGTGCTACAAAGGTTGTCGTGGTCTTGAATATGCGTATTATGTTCATAACTTCTTTTTTTTTTGTATTGACTGCTCTCGGGTCTTCTCAAATATAGAATTGTTTTGATATTTTGTTAAACTTAATATGAAAGGGAACTAGGCAAGGGACAAACTTTCTAAAATCTGCTTATCACCTCTATATAGACTCTTTCACATACGAGAATGGAAATCAAATCATTTCTATGGTGGCTGCAGAAATGTCCTTCAACATGTGTTAGATGCACTTCTAGATAAGAAACTTGCTTCCATCTCATACTAACATGCCATGTGTCCAAAATGGTATGGGAGAAGCTTAACTTATGGCCAAAAGTTATACCATTGCTGTCCAATCTAGCGGATTTCGATATGGTTTTATTCAACCTGCTGAAATAGCTTACTGCAGCAGAACCAAAACAAGTCTCTGTGTGCCCCTGGAGTACTCTTTTTTACAGTACTTGGAAAGCAAGAAATGAGCATCATTGGAATAAACAAATATAAGGATGCTTGTCAAATTATCAAGCGAGCTGACACCGTCATGCACAAATGTAGTTGGGTGCAAACAAACTTTATGCAGAATCAGCAATACAAACTTGCTTCCATCTCGTATGTCTTTCTTGGACCAACCGAAACCAAACTATTTGAAGCGTAACATGGATTTCACACTATTGCAGCAGCATAATAAATTTGGATTTGGAGCCATTGTCAAAGACCATCAAGTCAGTTTTTCCCATGGCTCAGTCAGCTTGGTCCACGAATATGACTGGGAGGTTGACCACATCAAATTTGAGCCAGACTGCAAAACTGATGTGCACGTAATTCACAGAAATAGAGTTGATCTGTCAGAGTTTGGTCTAATAATATCACTTTGAAAGAACATTCTATCAAACCATCCGAATTTTAAAGTGGTTTTTGCCAGGAGGCAAGCGAACATGGTGATTCGTCGATTAGCAAGAGTCTTCATCTCATATGATAGTTCCAATTTGTTGTGCTAGGCAGGACTTGGTGTCTCAACTTGAAACAGAATTTTGATGCTGCAAATGCGTTCAATGTCTTATGCTTCCTCAATACATGAAATGCCGATCACAAAAGTTGTCTCTTCTCCCTTTGGTGTGGATGGCGCAACTGATTTTCATTTTCTCATCAAAACATGCATAGTTCCTCCTCAACTGATGAAGCATTTTCTCTTAAAGACAGCGATGAGACTGCCCCTTGGCATAGTACCTCCATGGCTAACTTGATTTTGTCGATCACTTCCAAACCATGTGTAGAACTTTTGTTGGAATTTGCATATTCTTTCTTCAAGTGAAGCTTGATGTGTTGTTATCCGTACCCGCACCCATACTTGTGCCCATACCTAAAATGCAAGTTTTTGCCACATCCGTTGTGGGTATTTTTTTGGGTACTCATTGAGTATGGGTCAAAGAATTATACTAGCAACACACTCTTTTCAATACACTTTTTTTAATCGGTTGAATTTCAAATGGGTCCCACCAAATTTATGTGGGGCCTATATGATTTAGTGGGATCCATTTAAATTTCAATCGATTAGATAGAGTGTGTTGGGAAAAATATGTTAGAAGGTGTGTTGTTAGCACTCCTCATGAGTCAAATTGTCATCTTTAATTTGATCCCTCCTCATATAGAATCACTCCTTTAGAAAAAGAGAAAAAATAATATGCAAACAGTGTAAAATAATATTATGGAGACGGATATTAGAGCATCTACAATGGAGCTCCCCAAGTTTGAGTTCTTAACTGGATCTCACGTGTATACATCACTCATTTATTATTTTTTTAATAATAGTTCTTAATAAGCACTCAATCCCTCAAACTCAGCACCTCTTTAAAAGATCTAAATGAGTTTCATCAATAACTCTACATCACAATAACTTATTATTTAATAATATATAAAACTAAGCGGATCCAATAAAAAAATATATTTTAATGAAAATTAAGGTGGGCCCCAAAGGAGAGAGAAACTATTTATTTAAAAATTGGTTGCTATTAAGAATTCAAAAATGTATTGCTTCAATGGTAGATCCTATTAAGAACTGAACCGGTTCTTACTAATCTATTTCTCAACTATTGAATACGTTTACCAAAAAAAAGAAAGCTTGAATATGTAGTACATGTGCAACACCTTTAAGATACGAAAATACTTTTTTTTTTTTACGCAAGGTATGCAAAATACAAGAAAATTTAAAATAAGTAATTAAGCAAAAATTTAATATAAAAAAAGCATATCTATGTAAAATATTTTTTTAATGGTAAATATATTATATATCAATATAAAAACGAAAAAAGTATAAAAAAAATTTAGTAAATCAAGGAGGTATAAGAAGTATACTCTATCAAAACACAACAATCTTTAAGACAAGAAAACAAAATAAAACTACAAAAAAATAAGAAGGTACGATGCCAACCAACTATAACCCCTCGAAGACACTACCACAAGAAGATGAAATAGAATTAATCATTCTTAAAAATCATAATTTTCATAGTATAATCTAACCTTTATGCATGTTATGATATCAACAAAATACTCATTAAAAAAAGGTAAAACAACTAACAATAGATTGACCTAAGTGGTAGTAAATTTAGATCTTTTAAACTAGTGGTCGAAGATTAGATTATTCGGTATAAAAAAATTATATTAGGAAGGGAGAATTCACTTTATATCCAGGCTCCTTGTCAACGTGTCTAACACAAGCATATAGCAATGAATAAACTTTCCGTACACATTCGTTCAAAAAAAACTTTCCGTACACATTTTATTTTATAGTCGCTTCATAATCTTTTCTTTCCTGAACTTCAATATATATATTTTTTTTCACATAAACAAAGTTTCATCTTCATATTTCCTCTATCCATATGTGTAAAATGTTGTAATATGTGAATAATTCATGCAGTTACTTCACAGCTAAGCAACCACTAACAAACCATCTAACACCTAACTGACAATAACTCTCATCCGTTGAAGCAGTTATTCCAGAACCCGTGGTTCTCGCCCAATCAGAGATGGCTCGCTGAGCCAGAGAACCCAAATTTTAAATTCTTCAAAATCTGTCTTTTATAAATTTCCCCAAAATACCCTAACCACATTCTTGTGTATCTTGAAGTTTGATTGTGTAAAAGTGATTGGGTGTTTGATTAGTGAATTGCTGCGCTAACATAAAAGCATATAGCAAAATAATTTTTAGTCATGCCAATACAACTAAAGATAAATAACACAAGCATAGCAAATAATAGAAACATATATATCATAACTCATATAAACTAGTATTACTTTTATCCTTCATTTGTCGTCAACAATACGGGAGGGCATGAAAAAACAATCAATTTCATGATTTTGATAATTAAAGAGAATTAAAAGCATAATAGAGTTTCAAGATGATGATGGTGGTTGTTGATTACTTATAACATTAGTGAGTAGTTTCTTCCACTCTTCATCCCTCTTCCCCCTTGAATCTATTAACCGCAATATCTCTTCTTGTTGTCTTGCCAGACGCTCCAGTTCCTGCTGATTCTTCAAGTATTGCTCTTTTAACAAAACCACAACTTCATCATCATTTTCTTCAACCGTTTCTTTAGCTACTTGAGCAACATTGTCAGAGTGAATCTGAACATCATGTTGGGCAGTGGTTACTTTTCCATTATTCTCAAATGAACATACTATCTCACGAGACATCTCAGCTTCTTTGCTCCCAGTTGTATCTTTAAAACCTACCTCCAAACTCCCTACTGAAAGTTCAACGTTATCTTCTGAAACGTGGTTATTAGATTCTTCAACACATATGGAAGGAACAACAGTGTTATGTTTTGTCATTTTTGAACAATCTTGAACAGAATTTTTATAACAAAAATTTTCAAAAGTAAGACAGTCGACAAGATGGGGACGAAATCCAGGTGGAACACCAATATCATTACCACTTGAGACAGCTTTTCCCACAAAAGATCTACGTTTTCTTAAACCTAAACTTCTCTTCTTTTGCACAATATTCTTAACAAAATCCCCGCGGCCCAATATCAATTGCTTCCACCACTTTGCATAGCGTGTGGTAACATCTGCCTCAAAAAGTCTTGGTGGAAAATACAAAATTTTATCAAATATGAGCCTACGATAGTTTTCCCAAGCAATCGCTTCACTCTCATTGAACCTAGGCACATAACTTGGAACATCTTGATCCATTCCAAATTGCATAGCAACTCTATGTGGCAGATACTGCTCTATGGAGTCAAATCCAACAAGCTCAGAAACTCTCAAGGATAAAACAAATGAGAGCATTTGGTCATCCAACAAATCTTTCTTAAATGGTATCCAAATTTCATCATTTGGATAAAAGATTCCACAGTTATCAGAATATCTAACATATGGACGCCAAAGAAAATCATCAGCCGCAGAGTCTAATGCAACCTTAACATTGTCTATTTTTAATTTCAAAGCCTTAACCTTATGCCACCTAAGCAATAAAGGGTCTCCAGGGTTGATCAACATGGGTTGTGGCTGTAAATTTTTGAACCTCTCCCACACCCAAATTTGAACCAAGTAAAAGGGCGATGAAATGGTAACTTCTAAAGGATATCTATCACTGCCAACAGGAAATTTTGATAAATCACCTATTGTTTTCTTAAACAAAGTTAAATCCTTATATATGCTGGCTAAAACAGCTGGTGCTAAAGCAATAGAATTTCCTCTAGCAAGATGAACAGCAATAGGAAATAGACAACTTTTCACACAAGATTTGTGAGGAAAAACATATATTGACAACCATGTAGAAAGAAATGCTTCATGTTCAATTTCACTACCTTTGTCAATGAATATATCCATCCACATTGATGTTGTTGCTTGAGCTCCCGTTTTCTTGTTGGTTGTAAGCTGTTGTCTTGCAAGCGTCAATTTCTTTTCCACCTCTCTTGTTTCTTGATCGTCAAGTGAAACGAAAATAGGATCACCTAGAATAGGGTAACCCCCTAAAACCATGATATCCTCCAAAGTTATAGTTGCCTCACCGAATGGAAATACAAATGTATTTGTCTTCGAACACCATTTCTCCACTACTCCAATTAGCAAGTCTAGACTTCGATGTATGTAACATTTCGTACTCAGAATAGATTGAAAGATTCCAGCTTTCCTCCACAAAGGTTCATACTTTGGTTTAAGTTTATCAACCCAACTAAGCCACTTCTCTTGTTGGTATCGCCACCCATGAAAATGAGTTGGTAAAGACCACTCCTTGAATTCAGAAACAGGAGATAATGGAAAAGTTGGTGCGTCGATGGAGTCTCCAATTGGTTTTAGAAAATGAGCAATTCTTAGAATCTCTTCACTGTCACCTGTGGGTGAAACCATGAAATCTTCCCTAACCTCAATGATGGGTTCATTCATGATGATGGGAATGTATGACTGAAATTATTCTACAGAAAGCTCAAATCTTTACTGTGAAACTGTGTTGTGTTGAAGTTAAACTACACTCACTAAATGGTTGCTTTGACAACTTATTTAAAAAGAATTATGTTTTTACATAAATGGAAATTAGATTATTTATTAATTTTTTAATCTTCAATACATTGAATCTAATGTGTATTATGAGATTATACAATTAATATGTTTATGTAATTTAATAATTTACCATGTTTGAAAAATATACAAAAATGGATTTTAATTTTTTTTATTGATTTCAATACATTGAATCTAATGTGTATTATGAGATTATACAATTAATATGTTTATGTAATTTAAGAATTTACCATGTTTAAAAAATATACAAAAATGGATTTTAATTTTATTTATTTATTTCAATACATTGAATCTAATGTGTATTATGAGATTATACATTGAATCTAATGTGTATTATAAGATTATAAAATATCTTACTCAATTAATATTATGTAAAGAAAGAACTTAGCATGTTTAAAAATAGTACAAAATTAGTGGTGAGGGGTTTGGAAAATATGCATGAGGTCGCGGGTTCGATATTCTGCTCCATTGTAAACCAAAAATAGTATAAAATTGGATTTTTTTTTTAATTTCTCTTTTAACTTTCAATACATTTAATCTAGGGTTAAATATGTTTTTCGTCCCGAGAAATTCTTAGGTGAGTCCTCACCTAAACATTAATTATTAGGCACAACCAATCACATAATTACAACTCATTAATATATTAAATAATTCTAAATAAATAATAGAGTATTAATAAGAGCAAATATTAACCAAATCAAAAAAATAGGGAAGTAATAAAACTCATCCCTAGATTGTTATTAGCAATTTTCTCTAAATCGTCATGCTGCCGTCAAAACCAAAACATGGAGAAAGTTGAACTATTTTCCCTGTGTAGCAGTAGTACTGATCAAGACAAAGAAGAATAATTCGTTCTTAGCATCAAACTTTGAATGACATTTGACATAATTTTTGTTTTGCATTTACATTTAGCAATTTTAATTATAAGTTATAATTAAATGAAGACGATTTTATTTCGCACTATTCCTATATATTTTAAATTGGGTAAATAGGGTTTTATCCCCTGCAAAATGTCCGAGTTTTGGTTTACCTCCTGTAAAAATATTTTTTTGGATAACCCCCTGCAATATGAAGATTCCTTCAATTACCCCCCTCTATTGACAACTAGGAATAGAATATTCTCTTTTGCTTATGTGGCATGTCTAGGCGACTTTTATTTTCTTTTTGATTAATTTAATTATTGCCACATAATAATTATATTTAAAAAAATAAAAATGACATTTATTTTTTTAAAAAAATCTGGTTTCAAATTTTTTATTTTTTTAAAAAATGTCAATTTAAATTCAATTATTTAAAAGAAATATTGTTATTTAAAAAAAAAATCAGATTTTTTTTTAAAAACTTCAATTACTTAAAAAAAATGTCAGTTTTAAATTTTTTTCTGATTATTTTTTAAAAAAAATGTCAACTTAAAATTATTTCTGATTTTTTAAAAAGAATGTCAATTTTTTGAATTTTTATTTCAATTATTGAAATAAAAAATTAAATTTCGATTTTCTGATTTTTAAAAAAAAAATGCCAATTTAAGAAATTAAATTGACTATCCTTATTTTAAATAATTGAATTTAAAAAAAATTGAATTACATTGATATTTTTTTAAAAAATTTAAGATCGACATTTTTTTAAAATAATTGATTTTTAAAATAAATAAATTGACCGTCAATTATTTTTAAAAAAAATGTCAGTTTTCAATTTTTTTCTGATTGTTTTTGAAAAATGTCAATTTAAATCAATTATTCTGATTTTATTTAAAAAAAAATCAATTTAATTTTTTAAAATTCAATTATTTTAAAAAAAGGATAGTCAATTTAATTTCTTAAAAAAAAATCAGAAAATTGAAATTTTTTATTTCAATAATTGAATTAAAAAAAATCAAAAAATTGAGATTCTTTTTAAAAAATCAGAAATAAATTTAAAATTGACATTTTTGTTAAGTAATTGAATTAAAAAAAAAATCAGAATGTTATTTTAAATAATAATATTTTTTTTAAATAATTGAATTTAAATTGACATTTTTAAAAAATAAAATAAAATTAAAAAATTTGATACCAGAATTTTTTTTTTTACTCTTTAAATTTTTTTTAAATAATTATCAATTTAATATTTTTTTAAATACAATTATTATGTGGCAATAATTAATTAATAAAAAATAAAATTAAAGCCACCTAGACATGCCACATAAGCAAAAATGAATATTCCATGTCCTAGTTGTCAATAGAGGGGGGTAATTGAAGGAATCTTCATATTGCAGGGGGTTATCCAAATTTTTTTTTTGCAGGGGGGTAAACCAAAATTGGCACATTTTGCAGGGGGGTAAAACCCTATTTACCCTTTTAAATTTAACTAAGTGAAGGATATTATTGTTTTACTATTTGCTAAGCACGCTGAGTTTTACTGATTTTTTATGTCTATTTTAAGTTGCGATTATAGTTTGATATGTATTCGTATATATAGACTCTATTTTACGATGCTAAGTTTTGAGTTCATAGTGTATGGCTTATAATTTTATATGATAAGACTTGTTTGGTAACATTATTTTCCCACGAGCTTATAGTTTTTTTACTAGGTACGTGCATGTATTTTGATAAGTTAATTCAATCTACTTATAGCTTATTAATTTTTCTCCCAAATTTTTACTTAAAAAAATTAAATATCAATTAAATATATTACTTTTTTATTCATTTCATATTTATAAATTAATTCGACCGTTAATTTTACCTAACACCGCAAATTAAATCATTTTCTTGTGTCACCACATGTAATTGGAAGGGGATATAAGCTACTAAAAATTTGGCGCAAAAACAAAACAAGTTGGAGCATGAGTTTTATTATCTCCTTATTTTTTGAGATTTGGTTAAGATTTGCTCTTATTAATACCCTTTTATTTATTTAGAATTATTTAATATATTAATGAGTTGTAATTATATAATTGGTTGTGCCTAATAATTAATGTTTAGGTGATGACTCACCTAAGAATTTCTCTTTGGTCCCTATAGTTTCGCAGAATTTCGTTTTTAGTCCCTGAAGGTTTTTTTTGCACTTTTTAGTCCCTGAAGTTTTTTCCGTCAGTGTTTTTAGTCCCTACTTTTAATCAAACTCTTGTATATCTTGTATACTTTTACATTTTTGAGTGATTTTTTATATTCATGTTTATAATATTATAAGAACATCTCCGATAAAAATTTAGAATTTTTTAACATAAGATGAATTATTTATGAATTTTTATATGCAAAAAACTAAAAAAATTCATATTTAATTCATATCTTGTTAAAAAAATTTAAACTTTTGTAATAGAAATTCATATAATGTACTAAACATGACCGTGGAAAAAAATTTAAAATTTCGATTGATATGCATGAGTTGAGCACGAGTTGAATGAAAAGTAGGGACTAAAATCACTAACGTGACAAACTTCAGGGACTAAAAAGTGTGAAAAAAATCTTTAGGAACTAAAAACAAAATTCGACGAAACTATAGAATATAGGAACCAAAAACATATTTAACCCTTTAATCTAATGTTTAATGTGTATAGAATATCTTATGCGATTAATTTTTTTTTCTTCATATCATGAACACTACTATTATTTCTTGGGTTACATGTATTATTTTTATATTTGTAAAAAATAAAATAAAAAAGGTATATGCAATCAAACCGTTGATTTCGGAAAACCGCCGATTCGCCGATTTTTTCAATTTTTAGCAATTCACTACAGTCTAACTACATATTTTGTCCAACATATAAACCAAACCGGAGACCCCTCCGATTCACGGTTCGACCGGTCTAACCGCCGGTCCGGTCTTTAAAACACCCCTTCCATCAATGCATTTCCCTTCTCAGCTTACGTTTGGTTTTCTTCTGCCCAATAACAAAGGAAGAATGAGAAAAAGATACTATAAAAAATTGTGCTGAACCAAACTAAGCTGTGATGGATTTTCTTTCCATATTTGCGGAACATCTATTCCCACATTGGTCTCTTTGCAATATACCAATGGTTTTTTTGACTCAATGGACCAGTGGTTATAAGATGGTACATATGATTTTTTTACTATAGTTATTATAAAACGAGTTCTAGTGTACACTTAATGAATTAGAGGGCATAATTAAAAGTAAAATAATAATGTATGTTGAAAAGTGTAACTGATAAAATACACAATATTTTGAAACAATAATTTATTTTTTTAAATTGACACTTATTTTAAAATGAATGGAATATTATACTTCCTCCGGTCACATTTATAAGCCAAAAAAACTACTTACACGGTGTTTAAGGAATTTAGTTAAGTGTAATTAATATTCTGGATTTAATATAAAATATGAATAAATTTACTATATTGTACCCTTATTTTTCCTGGAAATAACATGCACCTTTTAAAAAGTAAGCGTATATTAGGAATACCAATATTAATTAGTTTAAAAGTAGTAGTTAATTTTTGCTTATAATAGTGACCAAAATTTTAAGTATTTTTTGCTTATAAATGTGACCGAATGGAGTATAATTTAAGGGTGAGATGACAACCTAAACCTTATCTCAAATGGGTTAACAAAAGAGGAAAAAAGAAAATAGATTTGGTGCTGATGATGAGACAATTAGGTAGTATATTAGAATCTTTAGCTCTATCGTAAACAAAAAAAATGTGTTAACAAAATATTTGTTGCATAGATCTACCTGATGATTTCATATTTTCTTCGGAGGTTTAGTTTCAAATGAGGCGGCGGATTTGATAAAGAAGGTCTTAAGATTGAGTGTTGCTGTGTTGGCAAAGAAAAGGAGATAAACCCCGTCATTATGATTTTGATCTATATAGTTACGTAGAATTTCGTTTTTAGTCATTGAAGATTTTTTCACATTTTTTAATTTTTCGGTCAGTGTTTTTAGTCCATACTTTTCAATCAACTCGTGCATATCATTAGAAATTTTAAATTTTTTTTCTGCGGTCATATTTAGTATATTATATAAATCCCTCTTACAAAAGTTTAAATTTTTTTAACAAGAGATATTAAATGTGAATTTTTTATTTTTTGCACATAAAAATTCATAAATAATTCATTTTATGTTAAAAAATTCTAAATTTTATCAGAGATGTTCTTATAATATTATAAAGATGAATACAAAGAACCGTTCAAAAATGTGAAAATATACAAGAGTTTGAATAAAAGTATGGACTAAAAACACTGATTAAAAAAACTTCAAGAACTAAAAAGTGAAAAAAATCTTCAGGAATTAAAAACGAAATTTTGCGAACCATAAACACCAAAAACATATTTAACCCTTTATTTTACGAACGATTTTCAAATCTTTTGCATTGTATTTTGAAACGAGTTCTTATCGAATACTTTTATTAAAAACTAATAAATAAGTGATATGTATACGTGGACCCCGTTAACAACTCAAACTTTCCGTTGTTTGTGGATACTCTTACCATACTACTAGGTGGGAGTGGGAACGGCAGAAGATTCTCTTATGCAGCCATCAATGTTTACTTTTGTATGAATACTTTCATACCAATCACAATGATTCATCATCAACAATCATCCGAAGAAGATACTATCATGGAGGTGAGGGATGATTTCATGACTTCTCTTGCTGGTGGTCACACTCAACCAACCTTCAGAACTGCTCATTTTCTCAAACCTATTGCAAACTCCATTCATGAAATTACACTCAATGACTTTAAACTTAACTCATCATCATTATCTTCTTGTTCTGTTTTTCAACCAAAGGAAGGCTCTTTCAATATCCGTTTCAATGGGTGGCGTTACCCACACACCACTTGGGTTTGGTGGGTTGATCAACTTAAGCCTAAGTATGAATCAGTATGGAAGAAAGCTAGAATCTTTGAACCCATAATGAGTACTAAAAGCCACATAATGAAAAATCAAGACTTGGTTTATGGGGTTGTTGAGAAATGGTGTTGTGAGACAAATACCTTTGTGTTTCCATTTGGTGAGGCAACTATCACTTTGGAAGATGTTATGGTTTTGGGGGGTTACTCTCTCTTTGGTGATCCTGTTTTCAAACCACTTGAAGATCAGGAAATGAAAGAGGTGGAGCAGAAGCTCATCATCACTGAAAGACAGGAGAGGACTAGAAACAGTATACCACCTTCCACATCTAAGTGGATGGATATTTTCATTGGTAAAGGTAGTGAAATTGAGCATGAAGCATTTCTTGCTACTTGGTTGTCAGTTTTTGTTTTTCCACATAAAAACTATGTGGTGAAAAGTAGTTTGTTTCCTATTGCTGTTCATCTTGCTAGAGGTAATCCTATTGCTTTGGCACCTGCTGTTTTGGCTAGCTTATATAGGGATTTGAGTTTGTTCAAGAAACAAATTGTTGATTTGACAAAATGTCCTGATAAATTTCCATTGGTGTTGAATGTTAATGTACAATCACCCTTTTACTTGGTTCAAATTTGGGCTTGGGAGAGGTTCAAAAATTTGCAACCACAGCCCAATTTGATCAACAATGGAGACCATGTATTGTTGAGGTGGCATATGGTTAAGCCCTTGAAAATTAAAAATGTGAGCTTGGAGTTAGATTCAGCTATTGATGATTTCATTTGGCGTCCTTATGTTCAATATGCTGATAAGTGTAGAATGTTTTATCCTAATGATGAAACTTTGGTACCATTTAGGAAAGATTTGATGGATGAAGAAATGACCTCATTTGTTTTATGCTTGAGAGTCTCTGAGCTAGTTGGATTTGAATCTATAGAGCAATATCTACCCCATAGAGTTGCTATGCAATTTGGATGCGACCAAGACATTCCTGGTTATGTGCGTAGATTCAATGACACTAAAGCCATTGCTTGGAAAAATTACAGCAGATACTTACCTGATCCTAATAAAAGTTTATATTTTCCATCTAGATTTTTTGAGGCAGATGTTACCACACGTTATGCAAAGTGTTGGAAGAAATCGGTATTGAGCCCTCGGAGTTTTGATCAGAATGATGTGCCGTGGAAGAGAAGTGAAAGTTCATCACAATGTAGACCTCATCCTGAGATTCCACCTGAGTTTCCACCTCCTAAACTTGTTGACTGCACTGTTACTACTGGAAAATCTTGCGATGATGGTTCAAAAACTAGCAAGGGTGATAATATTGTTATTGTTATTGATGACGATGTTCCTTCTAATTTTGTTTCTAAACTTTTGAAAACTATGCCCTCTGTGAATTCAGTTCAAGAGTGTTTGGAAGCTGGTGAAAATATTGTTGCTGGTGGTTCTTCAAGTTTACCTCCAAAACAAAACACTCTGACTCCTTCCATACCTGTTGAGAATTGTAAGCATGTGTTTGAAGATGGAAATGAGAACCAAGAAGCAGGGCTATCATGTGACATTATCTGCGAATCCGGGACTCAAGAAGGAAGCTATAGTGATTTATTTGAAGTATTCGCAGCAGAACATGAAGAAAGAGTTAGCGACTCGAGAGAGTGCATAGAGAACTAAAGATGGCAAGGTTAGGCCTCAGTTGAAAACATTATTACCTTATCAAATTATAACCTTACTGTTTTATTATCTCATCAAATAAAACACGATCTTTTAGGACCTTAATGTTTGGAAAATGATAGAGTTTGCTGAGATATTAAAGTTGGATATCTGGATTTACATCAATTACCATTTCCATTTTCAACTGCAAACTCTATTAGTGCCATTGAAAGTGATTTTGAATTCATATCAGTTACTGATAAATTTGTGAAAGTGTCATTAGCACATTAGAACCTATGGAGTGTTTTATTGGCTGTTTCAAACCTCATTGCAATTTGCTTTGTAACAAGATATTTGTGTGTAATTGTTATCATCATACCATATTATATAATTCAAAGTTTTGATGTTTTGCTGTGTTCTTTTGTGGCTTGACAGAATGAAGGGAAGGGAATGAAATGGGAGGTCTTTAGCATGAAACCATGTAAGTTGAATCTTCGGATTGGACTAAAGTTTTTGTTAAGGTTTTGATTAACATCCTAACTAACTGCTGTGTTACATTGCAGGTTGTTACTGTGAAGCAACTTGACAGAAATGGATTGCAAGAAGAAACATGGAATTTTTTGTAGAGATTTTGATTTTGAGTATTTTGCACTACATTAACCTTGTTAATATAGTTGAATTATAGATAGCTAGGTTTGGTCACACTTGAAAACATCATTATCCATGCTAGGATATTAATGTTACCAACTTTGTTCTGCTTTTATTTGTTTACAAAGAAACAGTTATGAATTGGTTCCTAATTAATGAAATGCAGCTAGCTATTTAGAACTGTTTATCTTTCATTTTTGACATTCAAGGTAACTCCATGCAATGCCATGATATCTATAGTATTCACTAGTCCAATGATTTTGTTCTCTTCTATATGTTTGTTTCATTTCTCTGTTTGAAATTCTACTGTTTGGTGTGTGGTGAAACAGTTTCAGTTTGTTTGATACAAAATGATGCAAAAACCATTTTATTTAGTTTAACATAATAACACATGTAAGAATAGTATTTTTTTTTTCCACCGCCAGTATCCGCCCCGCTGAACCGCCTAATTTGGTTTAGTGATCAATTCTGGTATCAAGTGGTTTCAGCCCCCTCCCGATCACAGTTGCAAGGGATCGAACCGTGGTCCTCCCTACTAAGTCTAACGTCAATCACCACTGAACCAGCTAACGATTGGTTTGGTAGCACATTATTTTCATTGAACTACTACCATCTCAGTTCATCAAATTGAGAACTATATATTTCTTAGATGCTTAAATTTACTACACAAACTCAATCATTTGCCTCACAATTTTGATCCAGCTATTTTTAAAAAATGTATAAAATATATTTTTAGTTCCTACTTTCATAATCAACATTACGTTCTATGTGGAGCACGCGCATTTTCATATCTCATTCCAACTACCTTCCATATGGTATTTATCGTTACGAATAGTCGGCTGGTAACCGGATTTGACATATTAACAACCATTTCGACTGAGAATTTTTTTAAAATGAGAAGAATTAATTATGAATTTTTTAAATTTCAAAAAATAAAGACAAGTAACAAAAATCTCGATTTAGAAATCAAATTTTGAGTTCCTTTTTTTTCAAGCAACTTTTTATAATGTTCTAAACATGTATGCGGAATAATCATTCAAAAATATGAATTTGTTTAACGATAAAGACTAAAACTACATGCATAATACTCCCTATGTTACTTTTTATTTGTCGTTTTAGAAAAAAAATTGTTTCAAATTACTTATCGTTTTGATAATTTAAATTTATATTTTGTCTATTATACATTCCTTCCTAATTTTTTTATGGTCTAAATTTTATATAATCTTTTTATTGTATCTATTTTTTTTTTACTAAACTTCTTCATATAATCTTTTTATTGTTTTTGTTTTGTTCCTATTTTTTTGTTTGTTTTTGTTTTGTTCCTATTTTTTTATACATAATATATTCCAAAAAAATAAAATAAAATTAGGGTATATAATAGGAACATAATGTGCAAAAATACGATTTCTTAATTTGATGTTACTATTCTAAAACGACAAATAAAAATGAACGGAGGAAAAAATAATTTTTTAGGAATCAAAACATGTATTTTTTTATAGGGAAAAAATTTAATGTCATGTCTACCGTGATGATGTTTCAGCTACATCAAATTTAATTTAATAATAATAAATAAAAAATATTTAGTCAAAAACATATTAAATTAATAAGTCTAAATTATTAAATTCTAAGCATCTTAAATTTAAATTTGATATAAATTTTATTATGAATTAACAATGTCCTTATGTCATTTTATATTTATAAGTCAATTGAATTGCTAATTTTACTAAATATTTCAATTAGCCAGGAGACATTATATTACTATGCATGACTCTTTGAACTCTTTTTAAAATATTCATAGCCTCTAGTGGCAAAAAATCAAAAGTGTCGAATGCGAAAGGTATAAAAGCATGTTGATTGTCAGCATGCTCTCTCATGTTTGACTACTTTACTTGAATTAGGTTTGAGGTCGTTTGTTTTAAATTAATTATATAAAAGAAGTAAAGTAAATATTTACCCTTTCTTTGATTCTACACACCTATAGGCTCTAGCTGAGCCAAGTCTGCAAGAAAGCATGAATTAGTACTAGTAGTAAATGGAAAAATAAATACCGTTGAGTTTGACTCAATTGGTAGGGATATCGTATAATATGTATAGGAGTCTGGGTTCGAACCCCAAACATTCTACTTATTTACATTTAAGGTGGATTTTCTGACCCACTTGACCAAAAAAGTAAATGGAAAAGTAAGAAATCACGAAGAAAAAAAAAGGTAAATGGAAAAGTAAGAGCAAAACCTGTTCCATCAAATATCAATATATAAATTAAGGAAGAATGAGAAAAAGATATAAATTGTTTTGCAAAACCAAACCAAGCTTTGATGGATTTTCATGCCATATTTGTGAAACATCTATTCCCACACCACACACACACAGTCTCAACTAAAGCTGACATTTCAACAGACCAGTGGCTTGATGGTATGTGAATGATATTGATATCGTTTCACATTTTCTGATATGAATAAATAAATAAATAAGAAATGAAGATAAAGTGATAAACACATTTTCTGAAATGAAGTCTCTATATTTAGGACAAATTACTAGTGGAAAATTTACCATTAATTAAGAGGGTTTGTCCTTTATGAAAAATTACTACATTCACTAAAGGACAATTTTGAATTTTCAACACATTACCTATTTTGGTGCCACATTAACAACGTTCATTACCTGCACAATTTTGGTTACATTAAAATGGTCAAAAGCACCACAACCTTGCAACCATTTCTCTCTGGAGTGTCACAGTACCTTGCAACCATTTCTCATCTTATTATCTACCAAAGAAACTAAACATTTTTTATGAATACTCTCATACCAATGCAAGACACCATCATGGAAATCAATGAAACTTTCATGCTTTCACCTGCTGCTGGTCACAGTGAAACAATGTTCAGAACTTCCCATTTTCTCAAACCACTTGACAAATCCAATCATGCCTTGAACCCATCATCATCTTCTGTTTTTGAATCAAAGGAATGTCCTATCAAAATCAAGTTCAATGGGTGGCGTTACCCAAACACCAAATGGGTTAAGTGGGTTGATCAACTTAAACCCAAGTATGAATCTGTGTGGAAAAAAGCTGAAATCTTTGAAGCAATTATGAGTACTAAGAGCCACATAATGAAAAATCAAGACTTGGTTTATGGGGTTGTTGAAAAATGGTGTTCTGAGACAAATACCTTTGTGTTTCCATTTGGTGAGGCAACTATCACTTTGGAAGATGTTATGGTTTTGGGGGGTTACTCTCTATTTGGTGATCCTGTTTTCACATCACTTGAAGATCAAGAAATGAGAGAGGTGGAGCAGAAGCTCATCATTGCAAGACAGAATATAAAAGGTATTCTTGCTAGAACATCAATATGGATGAATATGTTCATTGATAAAGGTAGTGAAATTGAACATGAAGCATTTCTTGCTGCATGGTTGTCAATTTTTGTTTTTCCTCATCATGCCTCGTTGGTGAAAACTTGTTTGTTTCCTATTGCTGTTCGTCTTGCTAGAGGAAATACTATTGCTTTGGCACCTACTGTTTTGGCTAGCTTATATAGGGATTTGAGTCAAGTTAAGAAAAAAATTGTTGATTTGAAAAAAAATCCATTAGTGGGCATTAAATTTCCTTTGGAATTGGAGGTCAACGTACAATCACCCATTTACTTGGTTCAAGTTTGGGTTTGGGAGAGGTTCAAAAATTTGCAACCACGACCCAAGTCGATAAAAAATGCAGATCATGTATTGTTGAGGTGGCATAAGGTTAAGCCCCTGAAAATTGACAATGTGAAGTTGGCATTTGATTCGGCTATGGATGATTTTCTTTGGCGTCCATATGTTAAATATGCTGATAAGTATGAAATGTTTTATCCAAAAGATGAAATTTCGGTGCCACTTAAGAAGAATTTAGATAAAAAAATTATCTCGTTTGTTATATGCTTGAGAGTTTCTGAGCTCGTTGGATTTGAGTCTATTGAACAGTATCTGCCACATAGAGTTGCTAAGCAATTTGGAATTGATCAAGATATTCCTGGTTGTGTTCCTAGATTCAATGAGACCAAAACCAATGCATGGAAAAATTACTGCAGACCCATTTCTGATACAAGTGTATATTTTCCATCTAGATGTTCTGAGGCCAATGTTACTGTGCGCTATGAAAAGTGGTGGAAGAGAAGTGCTAGTCCATCAAAATGTAGACCTCATAATGCTACTGATATTCCACTTGATGTTCCTCCTCCTAAACTTGTTGGCACTGTTACTTTTGGAAAGCCTTGTGGTCATGGTTCACAAACTAGGGAAGATGATAGTATTGTTGATGATGATGTTCGTTCGGGTTTTCCCCCCGCACTTTCGAATACTATGCCCTTTGAAAATTCTGGTTTTATTCCTTCTGATGCTCCTTCAAGTTCACATCCAAAACATAACACTCTAACTCCTTTGGTATTTGTTGCCGAGGATTCTAACCATGTCTTGGAAGATGTTCAGTTTAAAGATTCGGATGAGAGCATAGAAGCCATTTGTTCAAGTGGCAGAATCTGTGGTGATGGTTCAAAAACTAGCAAGGGTGATAATATTGTTGACAATGCTCCTTCTGGTTTTATGCTCTCTGATAATTCTGTTGAAGATGGTCTGAATGTTGAGGCTTGTAGGCAAGTCTTGGAAGAACTTGAGATTGAAGATGATGCAAATGATAGCATAGAAGCAAGGCTGTCAAGTGACAAAAGCTGCCAATCTGAGACTCAAACTAAAAGCTATAGCTATTTATCTGAAGCAAGCATAGCGGAACTTGAGCAAAGAATTAGCCGACTCGAGAGAATGCGTACAGAACTGAAGAAGAAGAAGAAGAAAAGGTTATCTCTCAGTTGAAAACATTATTGGCCTATAAAACAATAACCTTACTAGTTGTTTACATAATTTACTTATTTCTTATTTCTAATACCAGCTAAGCTACATGACAAGAATGTTTAAAAAAGAAAACCAAAGGAAACATGAACTTCTATGATATTAATGCTGGTACTTTGTTCTTCTTTTACTTGATTGGTCTAATATGAAACTATATTAATGGCATTGATAGAAATTTTAAATTCAAAGTATGTGTAGAAATCTGAATAGTATTGTTCCAGTTGGGGAATCTAAAACATTACCAATATCATTTTCTATAGTAAACTCTATTAATGGTAGCTTTGAAAGTTATTTTATATTCAGCTCAAAAACTTAAAAGTTATTTGTTGGTTCAAACCTCAAGTAAGCAGCAATGGCAATTTTCTTTGTAACTAGCTATTTGTGTTTACAAGTTATCATCATATCAAATTATGTATTCACTGTTTTGAAGTTTTATTATGTCCTTTTGTGCCTTAAGAGAATCGAGGGAAGGTAATGCAATGTATTACTTCGACCCTAATTCTCTTTCTGCTACTATGTTAAGTAAAATGCCTATTAACTAAGTGATGTGTTACATTGTAGGTTGTTGAAGTGAAGCCACTTAACAGAAATGGATTTGAATGGAACATGGGATTTGTTGTAGAGGTGTTAATATTCAGTGTTTTGCATTTGCACCACCCTAACCTTGTCTATTTAGTAGAATTAATTTAAGATGACAATGTTTGGTCACAGTTTAAATCATCTTATAGTACTAGTTAAGCTTCATGGCAACAAGACCATACGAAACATGAAGTTTTAGGATATGAATGTTGGTACTTTGTTCTGCTATTGTGTTTGTTTGGTAGAATATGCTAGTAGGTATTACACATGATGGTTAGACAAAATGATTGAGTTGGCTTCTAATTTTATGAATCTATATATAGTTGGTATTGCTATGATGCTGTCTTATAATGTGAGTTATGAGTATTTGATTTGGATTTTAAAGGTTATAGTTACTAGGTTTTTATTTTATGAAAAGGACAAAAATGTATATTTATTCTATATTAGGTAAAAAATTATGTGAGAGATAAAATGTTGTTGTAACCGATGGATTATAGGTAATGAGAACCATAGTTTAACATAAATGTCTCACCTTGGTTATTTCTGGTTTAGCAAATTTGACAAAGTCTTCATCTCATTTTTTTTCAAACTCAAAGATGCATTTGACGAAAAACTAAGAAAAATAAACCATGTTGGTATGAAAAGATTCTTTGAATCTTGAATATCAACTTGGTTTATATTAAAAACATCCAAAAAAATTATTTTTTGGGAGGTTTATTGAATTTGTACAAGGTTGTTCTAGCATTGGATTATAGGGAAACATTTGCATGTTGTAGAGAGACTATGAGTTTGGAAAGGCTAAGGTTTTGTAATTGTTTGATTTGATTAGATTAAATTTTGTTATAAGGTGGAAAAATGAGTTGTTTTCATTGTTGTGCATCATCACACGAAAGGATCAACAAGAAGTCATTGAAGAGAAGTATTAAGCAATTCCATAATGCAAAAACTTTAACCTCATTTGCTAATATTAATGGTAAATTAATCTCTCAATTTCAATGGCTTTTTCCTTTTTATCTGAATTGTTGTTTTTTTTTAATCATTTTATTGTAATGTATCATAAATTTTGTATGATGAGTTGTAAATTATGTGCCAATTTTGTCCTAATTCTTTATATTATGTTGTAAACAATGTATATAAATTTGATATTGTAGATAGTGGCAAGAGAAGGTTCATAGAAGATGAGATAGCAAAGCTTGGAAAAGGAAATGTTACCTCTAAGATTTTTTTGTATCGCGATCTATGTGCTGTAACTCAGAATTTTCACCCTACCAATATGATTGGAGAAGGAGGCTTTGGAAGGGTATACAAAGGAACAATTAAAAAGACAAATCAAGTATTACTTCAACCAAAATTCTCTTTTCAATATTATGTTCATGAAAAAGACTATCCATTAAGGTTGTAAGTAACATCATCATAATTTGTTACATTTCAGGTTGTTGCTGTGAAGCAACTTGACAGAAATGGATTTCAAGGGAATAGAGAATTTCTTGTAGAGGTTTTGATTTTGAGTCTTTTGCATCACCCTAACCTTGTCAATTTAGTAGGGTATTGTGCAGAAGGTGATCAAAGGGTTTTGGTATATGAATATATGGCTAATGGTTCCTTAGAAGATCACTTGCTTGGTAAGTAACTGTGCTTAACACAATCTCCTTGTTCTATATTGCATAAAGCTATAATCTTTAATGGCATCTAATTTAAGTGTCCAATTTGAATCAATGCATTGATTTAAGCGCTATGTAGCACCTACACTTAAGATTGAAGGCATGTTCGGTGTTTGACACGTGTTAGTGTATGATACTGACATGACACCGGCATATGTGACGTTGATGTGTTAGTGTCGTGTTTGGTGTTTGTATCAGTGCTTCATAGAATTTAACTAGGAGTAAGCAACAATATGGTGGTTAATTTAATGACAAATTACAATATGATCATAAAAATTCCACATTTTAAATCATCATCACATAATTATCTGACCAACAACAAAATGATTATGATCAGATTTAGCTCCTGGTACAAAGCCTTTGGACTGGAAGACAAGAATGAAAATCGCAGAAGGAGCGGCTAAAGGGCTTGAATATTTACACGAACAAGCAAACCCTCCGGTGATATATCGCGATTTCAAAGCATCAAATATACTACTAGATGAAAACTACAATCCAAAGCTTTCTGACTTTGGACTTGCAAAGCTCGGTCCAACTGGTGATAAAACACATGTATCGACCAGAGTGATGGGAACTTACGGATATTGTGCTCCCGAGTATGCATCAACAGGGCAATTAAGTACAAAATCAGATGTGTATAGTTTTGGAGTTGTGTTTTTGGAGATTATCACAGGAAGAAGAGTCATTGACAATTCAAGACCATCAGAAGAGCAAAATTTAGTCATTTGGGTATTGTCTTCTTCAAACCTTTCTAATGTACCTAAAATCATTGCAACACAGTAATTTTTAAAAACCGTAAATCGAACTAAACCGTGAAATCAAAATGAACCGCACTCGAAAAACCCAAAACTGTGACTGACAGTTCATGAATTGAACTTAACCAGTTCGGTTAGTAAACTATCTGTCACAGTATGTTTCTTTTTGGTTCGGCTTTTGGTTTTTGTAAACAATCATAATATTTGATTTGGTTCGATTTTTTGGATTTAACGTATTCATTATGTGATTGATCATTGATGTTTCATTTTTTCAGGCACAACCTCTTCTAAAAGACAGAAAGAAATTCACACTAATGGCAGATCCCTTGCTAGAAGATAAATACCCTATAAAGAGTCTATACCAAGCTCTAGCTGTTGCAGCAATGTGTCTCCAAGAGGAAGCCGATACTCGACCTTTAATCAGTGATGTAGTTACAGCTCTTGAATTTTTAGCAAAGAAAAAAGTTGATGATGGAGAAAAGATTACAAAAGAGTCTTTTCCTTCCCAAAGTGAAAGTGAAAATGGAAACAATGAATCTAATGAAGTAAAGAATGATGATGACAACGACGATGACGAAGAAGAAGAGGATGAGGATGACGACGATGATGATGATGATGATGATGATGAAGACAATGATGATGATGATAGTGATAATGACAAAGTTAAAATTACAAGAAGACATAGTCAATGACATTTCTTCCGGACTAGACTCAGGGCCAATACAAACCGAAAAGTGTAGTGAAATAATTTGCAAACTCATAGTTTCAGCATCTTCAAAAGGAAAATGGAACTATACCTCATGCAATCATAGATGAATTCAAGCTTCAAGACTTACTTGTCAATCCTAATATCATGTCAGTCAATTTTATGACTTAGTTTATGGCTTGTATTAGGATATCAAGTATGGCAACAATTAGCTTATATCTTAAAACTTGATGGCTGTGTTAAGATGCTTGTATTAATTCATTAATTCTTTGCATCATGTTCTGTAATCAAAATTTCATACCTGAAGATCGAATGCTAGATTTCAACCCACATGTGTCGAGGGCCGTGACATGAAGGGCCAGATACAAAAAAATTAAACAAAAGTTTTACATATATTAAGCAAATAAATTAAAAGTTGGCAATAAAGTTGAAATTAAATAAGCAAACGAGTTTTCATGAGAATGATCAAGATACTTGAAGTTGAAGTCTTAAAAACATGAGAATTTAAAGGTGGCCAAAGATAACTTATGAAACAACCTTGTCACTGATTCATGTCTTCTTAGCATTCGACTTCGCAATCAGTCAACAACCTTCTTAATGTTACAGATATTCTCGTCTTCTTAACATTCGACTTCTCCTTATATACACCACTCTGCACAAGCCAATAAAACAAGAAATTTAGTAGAGACTAAAAGGGTCAAAAGCCATAGAGTCTCCCTTGGTTGGGATTATTTGAAACTCATGGCTTGTTTGGACTCGTAACTTTGTTCACTGTTGTTAACTGTATTGAAGAAATATCCAAAAGACCATGAGCTCAAAGAAGAAGAAGAGGTTCATGCTCATTTGTCATTGTTCCATAATCCATTTTGTTCCATAATCCATTGTTCTTTATGTGCTAATATATTTTCACGTGAAATATTTTACTCTCTGTATTAATTATAATTTCTCTCGCACGCACACATGCATGCATTAGGAAACCATAAACAGTATTTTACAAATTTGATTAAATTGATCAACCCTTATCATTTCAACTGCTGTGTACCATACCAATTTACTTAAGTTCTTAATTGTAGCTTTAAAGAAAACCCATTTACAAATTTCGATGTTTTGTACACATTAGTGCAATTCATATGACAATTGTTAAAACACTGATTTCAATTGTTGAATATAAGGGATTTGATGGATCAATTTAAGGGATTGGATTTTTTACTTTGAAAATTTAAGGGACTAAATTCTTTGACCCTTAAAATATTTATTCTTTCAAATTTATTTGAAGTATATCAATTAAGTTTAGTTTAATTTAGTGTATTAAAACTCGGGATTAAGATTCACCATTCATGTTTCTCGGTGTTTTTTTATCTATTGTTGTACCTTATTACATAGGAAGATAAATTATATAGTTGTGTTCATCTTTGTTCTTTGAAGGTCAAATCTCGGATCCTCAAAAGGATTATTGGAAGCTAAAGTTGGAGTTCATCATACAACTAACTACGGTTTAATTACACTGTTGGCAACCGATGATTTCTGGGGCCTTCATGTAAGGATCTAATTGATATTTCATTAAAAAAAAACCTATCTAGCATTGAAACAAACATGCGACATCGTTGATAGTTTGAGAAAATTAAAGTGAATTTAAATACACGTGTCAGTTTTGGACACTCCACAAGCGAACATTCACTCTAAAGTATCGATGCTACATAGTTGAGAACGTTAGTATATATCTTTGAATCATGGTATGCAAAGATAGGGATACTACACCTCATAAATGGGAGGATGTGGCGTCATTGAAAGGGTTAGTCTTTATGTAGCTTTTATAGGTTACAAAAGGGTGTTGGAATATTGCAGCTAATTTACAATAGGAACAAATAATTCAATCACTGATTCGTATAAGCATACGCTAATCAAGGCCAAGCCTCTACATCATGATTCATATTAATTAACATATGCAATTATATTTGCGTTTTGCGTGCGCATGTGCGCACGCACACATACATACATATGTTAGTTATCTTTTTTTAACTGTGTAGTTTCTTCGACAAAACAGCCATTAAGAATGTTGTCGATGGAAAGTGGAATCTCTCTACATTGACGGATAATGTCCAAAGATTATGAAAACAATGAGTATGGGATTATTTTTGGGCTCACAGTCATTGGGATATTTCTTCAGTCCCATCTTAATATCCATAGTGAACAAGGCGACCAGTCCCAGCAAGCCATGGGTCTCAAACAATTTTGACCATGGAAAACTTTCATGCTTTTTATTGGATATTGGCTTTGATCAGTTTTATCAATTTCTTTCTTTATCTGATTTGTTCCAAGCGGTATATCTACAAGAAGCCCGTTGGTGAAGGAGATCGAGGAGTGGCCTAATGTTATTTGTAATATTATGATGATTGTTGTTATATGCTGGTTATCTTTTATATATGTTGAACAATATGTTTTAATCTTGTACTCGCTGTCCTACTTAAGAAATAATGTATAGTTAACGATACCGTCGATACAAGACAAAGCCATTTATAGTTAACGATACCGTCTTTTATCTGATTTGTTCCAAGCGGTATATCTACATGAAGCACGTCAGTGAAGGAGATGGAGGAGTGTCCTAATGTTATTTTTAATATTATTATTGTTATCTACAAAGCAACCATTAAAAATGTTGTTGTGGGAAAGTGGAATATCTATACAATAACGGATGTCGAAGAAGTCAAATCCGTTCTAGGAATGTTGGCCATATGTTCAACCACTATTCTGTTTTGGACAATTCAAACGCAGATTACCACCCTCTCGGTCTCTCAATCAGGAATGATGAACAGGCGCATGGGTGCATATGAAACCCCACCAGCATCCGTGACAACCTTCTACATAGAAAGCAACATCATTATTGTTGCCGTCTATGACATGTGGAGGAAAAGCGGCTGCAAAGTGTACACTTGAGTGTGTTTTGGTTGGTGGCGCAGTTTTTCATCTTAGACATTGGAGAGGCTTTTCTCTACTTGGGGCATTTCAGGTTCTTCTCAGAAGAATGTCCAGATAGTATGAAAAAACAATGAGCTTAATACATTTTCAAAAGGTAAAGAATGTCCAAAATAAAAACAATATGAGCTTAATACATCATATAAGAATTTCTTATATGAAGTTGAACACATGAGGGTTTTGGAGTGTGTTCTAGAGGAGCCACTGCATATGCACCAAAATTTTAGGGCACCAATATCTATAACTTAGTGTGTGAATGTGTGTGCATGCACTCGCGTGCATGCGTGCATGTGTGTTAAAATAAATGAATTAAATAATAATTATAACTAAATTTTAAAACACACTCACCGTCAGATCTGGACCCAGTTTTTGCGTTTCAGACCCTCGGATGTTTCTTCAGTCCCATCTTAATATCCATAGTGAATAAGGCGACCGGTCCCAACAAGCCATGGGTCTCAAACAATTTTGACCATGGAAAACTTTCATGCTTTTTATTGGACATTGGCTTTGATCGGTCTAATTAATTTCGTCTTTTATCTGGTTTTCGGTGAAGGAGATTGAGGAGTGCCCTAATGTTATTTTTAATATTATTATTATTATTATTGTTATCTACAAAGCAGCCATTAAAAATGGTGTTGTTGGAAACTAGAATATCTATACATTGACGGATGTTGAAGAAGTCAAATCCGTTCTAGGAATGTTGGCCATATGTTCAACCACCATTCTCTTTTGGACAATTCAAACACAGATGTCGCCCTTCGGTCTCTCAGTCAAGTATGATGAACATGCGCATGGGTGCATATGAAACCCCACCAGCATCCGTGACATCCTTCTACATATATGTAGAAGGATGATCATTACTGTTGCCGTCTATGACATGATTTTGGCCCGATGGAAAAGAAATTGATGAAGACCCAGAGAAGCCCCACACCTTTGCAGCACACTAGAGTAGGTATATTCCTCTCTCGTATGGCTATGGTAGCAGCAACTCTTGTGGAGGAAAAGCGGCTAAGTGTACACTTGAGTGTGGTTTGGTAGAGGAAAAACAGCTGCAAATTGTACTCTTGTTTGAGGCTTTTCTCTACTTGGGGCATTTCAGGTTCTTCTTAGAAGAATGTCCAGACAGTATGAAAAACAATGAGCTAAATACATTTTTAAAAATAAAACAATGAGCTTAATACATGATGATATAAGAATTTCTTATATGAAGTTGAACACATGAGAGTTTTGGAGGGTGTTCTAAAGGAACGACTGCACATGCACCAAAATTTTAGGGCATCAGTATCTTTAACTTAGTGTTTGTATGTGCGTGCATGCACTCGTGCGTGCGTGCATGTGTGTTAAAATAAATGAATTAAATAATAATTATAACTAAATTTTAAAACACACCTACCGTCAGATTTGAAAACTACACTATTGATAAGTCTTAGATATTAAATAATTATTTTATAAAACAAAAAAAGAATAGTTTTTAACTTCTTTGTTAGGGAACTTTAAAATTAGAGTAGGGCCAAGCATGTTAGAATAGGTGGTGGTGGTGGTGGTGAAGAAAGATGCTAGTGAGAGCTTCCTTGGATGAAGATGGAGTTTTGGGTATTGAAGATTTTTGATTGGATGTTGTTTGATGATACAAAAATGATTTTGTTTAAGGAAGAAGATTTTTTGAGTTTTGATTTTAAATTTTTTGGGTTTTTCTTTATGAAGTTGATGAATGTTATGAAAATGGTGATGAATATGAATAAGGAAGAAGATGAAGAAAAAGGATAAAAAGTTAGGTGTTGGTGATTTACTATTAGATACCATAGACTTTACAAGATTCGATGGTTTAGATTTTGACAAAATAATTAAACGGTTAAAATTTAAAATTTTATTGAGGTCTACGGTGGACCACTATGTATATTTTTTCACCTTACACATCCACAATGTCACCTGTCAATAGTTAACGTTTGTTTGTGAAAAATGGATTGAAAGGACAAATGTGGCAAACAATGATATATTTAAGGGATAAAATCGAAACTCTGGTGCATTTGGCACAATCGTAATTATAAGCTTTGGAATGACAATGTCCAGATGGCAAGCCAAATTGGAAGACATGGCTTTGATGCTTGGAATGATTGGTGCTCAGTTCATAAATTACAAAGTAATAGTGTGAGCAGGACTACAGAAACATGTCTAGTAAGGTGGGGAAAACCAGCTCTAGGTTGGGTAAAATGCAACGTTGATGTTGCGTTCGTGTTTGGCTTTGGGAAGATCTCAGTGATATTGTGTTTTCGCGATAATAATGGACAGTTCATGGCTGGTATGACACAATGGCAGCAGACTGTGATTTCAATTGTAGAGGGAGAAACATGAGCTTTACTTTTAGCTATGAAAGAGGCTAGACATAGAGGATTAGATTGAGTTCAATTTGAAAGTGATTCGAAAGTGTTGATTGATGTCATTCATATGAAGCGTCGAGGCAATTCCGAGTTTATTTCAATTGTTTATGATATTCTTAGTTTTATGTCGTCTTTTCTTAACTTTGAGGTTAAGTTTGTTAGGAGGCAAGCGACTTCGGTTTAGCTTCCATAGAATTGAGATTAATCTTTTATGTATTGAACATTTAGGAATTAATGAAATGCATTAAGTTTGTTTAATTAAAGAAATATATATATGACACGGCGTGCAATCTTTTATATTATAAGTTTATTCCGTTTTGCTATTCTTAACCCTAGTTTTTTTCCCTCTCATTTTACCCTAAAATAAAATGTTAAAAAATAACTCACCAAGAATTGAACTCACAACCTTTAAAATCTATTTTGTTCATTTTTCCACTACACTAGATCAATCAATTTGATATTATTTTGTAATCAACATCTAATAAATATGAAATTCTATATATATATATATATATATATATATATCACCATGTTAAATATTTATTATTATTATTAGCTTCTTATTACTATTACTATTATTATTATTATTATTATATTCTAATATTGCTCCGAAATGCTAACCGTAAACCTATTTTTCCCCTCTCATTTTCCCTCTATTTTTCATGTGATCCATTGTATTAAAAAAATTACAAATTTGTCTAGCATGAGAATCGAACATGTATTAATAAGAGTCAGGGACAATCTATTCAGCATGTTCGAATATATCTTCTATCGACAGTGCTTTTAAATGGTCAGTAGTATGTTGTAACTTCAATAGTTATTTCTAGAGAATGATTAAAAATTTTGATTATCGACTAAGACAGTGAAAATACGAATAAAACTTCCAATGTAGTCTATAAATAAGTATTTCGCAATATACCATAATTTTTGTTGTATGAACATTTTTTTCAGATTTATTGTTGAACTAATATTTAATGGTACTTGACTTTTTTTATATACGTTTTAGTGTTAAAAATTTTATATTTTATTGTTTATATTACGACTAATTAGATATGTGCACCACACGGGTCGAAAGTTCTAGTTTATACAACAATCTCGTCGATCACCAATTCGCCATTTCATTTATAAAAGTATTGTTGTTTTTGTTTTAATATTTTGGTTCTATCGCAAAGTAACCTAAATATAGAGCTTGGTAAGAGGGGAGTAAGACAAAGAAAACTAGTTTCAATTCCAGCTTTCTTCCCATAGCTTCTCAACCTACCCCTCCAACTAATATTCCCAAACAACCTATGACCAATACCCCATTAGAGCTCTAAAAAATGGGCCGGGCAGTGCCTAAAAACATAGCCCAAAATACAATCGGGTTTTTTCGGGTCAAGTCTATTTAACTCATACAGACATTGGACTGAGCTAGCCCATCGAGTTTTAGGCTGCCCCATTAGTCCATCATTTAATTGATAAAAACACATTTTTTGTGATTTTTGTAAAAATAATATCAATGAAAAATTAGGATTTAATTGATAAATTATTATAAAAATATATTTAAATGTGTAAACTTAATAGAAGGGGGTATATTTACTTAATATTAGAGTTTAATTTATATTTAGTGTTGATGTAAAAATTATTTACACTTGCATCAAAATCTATATAAAATTGATAATTATGAAGAACTAATATATCAAAATGATATAAAAAATATTGAATAAAAAGGAAAAAATTAAAATGAAATAAGTCGAGTTGACCCATTAGCCCACCAGAGTTGGACTAGCCTTGATAATTACTAGCCCAATAATAATCGGATCTGACCGGTCTAACTTATTTATTTTGTTTGGCCTACCGGACTAGACCGGACCAGCCCATTTGACAGCTCTAACCCCACCCCTCCGACAAATATTCTCAACTTGTGACCACTATCCATACTACAAAACTAGCAATTTGGAACGGACTTTCGAATATAATTGATTCTGTCTGAAATGAAATTGTATTTTCAGATTGATTATGGACATTTTAAAACTGTCTAAAAATTTGAGACGAATTTTAGACAAAATGTATTGTTGTTTTCTAAAAAAAATTATTTTATGATTTCCATCCTAAATCTGTCTGAAATATTGGGACGGTTAGGACCAAATACAAAATTTTGTGTCCCATTGATATATCTAATAAATTTTGTCCCAACTCTGTGAAATATTTGGACGGATTTGGAATGATATAAAAAAATTAAAATTGAATATGTTAGAGATCCTAGCTTGGATTCTCAGTTTGATTGTAGACAAAAATTAAAAAATAAGTCTCTTGAACCAATGACTATGATTGAATCTGAGTTAAAGAAGAAATTGTCCTCGTCTTAAACATTTTAGAGATCTCGTGCTAATCATTTTGAGGAGTCACATGGTATTAAGGATATGTATGAGGGAGTATATGGAGAGAATTATTTTACAAGAGCTTGATATATATGAAAAATAATTGAATTGTTACAAGTTTTTGAATTTTTTACACTATACTGGAAATTATAAGTGTGAATGGTATCCGCGTAGAGTTTCACCCAATTGGTTCAAGAGTTTAATGGATATGCACTGATTTAATAAGAAATCATCAATCTTCCATGTCATATAAAAGAAGTGGGTGACGTGACGGAATACATGGTTATCATTGGTTGACAATGTAAATTAAAATTATTTTCCAGTCAGTGCATATTCTTTCTTCTCTTGGTTCAATTTGATAGTTAACTTGTAAATGACAAAATCATCCATTCATTAGCTAGCTACATTTCATTAACATTGTAACAATTAATAACTATGTTTCTTGGTAATCAAGTAAAAGTACTATAAGCATAAAAAAGTTGGACTATATATTAATATCCTAAAGTTCATGTTTCATTTTGTCTATAATGATGTTTTCAAATGTGACCAAACCTCGACAAGAAAGTCCTTGTTCCCTTGAAATCCATGTCTGTCATGTTTCTTCACAGCAACAATACAATGTAACACAACAATATCTTGTTACAGAGAAAATTGCAATAAGGTTTGAAACACTCCATAAGTTCTAATATGCTAATGAATAATACTTTCACAGATTTAACAGTAATTGATATGAATTCAAAATCACTTTCAATGGCATCAATAGAGTTTACAATAGAAAATGGTCATGTTTTAGCTTTCCCAACCCCAACTGGAAAAATATAATTCAGCACATGATTTCAATATATTTGATATAAATTCAGATATCCAACTTTAATATAAAATAACTTTGATATCTCAGCAAAATCAAACATTTTCTAAACATTAATGTCCTAAAAGGCCATGTTTTGTAACATTCTTGTCATGTAGCATAGCTAGTATATAAACAAGCAGTAAGCTTTTAGTTTGATGAGCTAATAATGTTTTCAACAGAGACCTAACCTTGCTTTCTTCAGTTCTCTAATCACTCTCTCGAGTCGGCTAACTCTTCGTTCAAGTTCTTCGGCGATCACTTCACATGAACCACTGTAGCTTTTTTCTTGTGTCCCGGATTCATAGATTTTGTCACTTGACATCCTTGCTTCATTGCTCTCATTTCCATCTTCCAACACATGGTTACAATCATCAACAGATACCACAGGAGTCACAGTGTTCTGTTTTGGAGGTAAACTTGAAGAAGCACCAGCAGCATCAATATTTTCACCAGCTTTCAAACCATCTTGAACAGAATTTTCAGAGGGCATAGTTTTCAAAAGTTTAGGAACAAAGTTAGAAGGAACATCATCACTAACAATATTATCTCCCTTGATAGTTTTTGAACCATAACCACAAGATTTTCCAATAGTAACAGTGCAGCCAACAAGTTTAGGAATCGGAAACTCATGTGGAATCTCAGAATGCGGTCTACATTTCAATGAAGTTCTTGCACTTCTCTTCTGGCGAACCACGTTCTTAAAGAAACCCTGAGGACGTGATACCGATTTCTTCCACCAATTTGCATATCGCGTGGTAACATCAGCCTCAAAAAATCTAGATGGAAAATATAAACTATCAGATGCAGAGAAGGGTCTGATGTAATTTTTCCAAGCAACAGCTTTAGTCGCGTTGAATCTAGACACATAACCAGGAACATCTTGATCCAATCCAAATTGCATAGCAACTCTATGTGGTAGATATTTCTCTGTAGATTCAAATCCAACTAGCTCAGAAATTCTCAAGCATAAAACAAAAGAGATCATTTGTTCATCCATCAAATCTTTCTTAAATGGTACCAAAGTTTCACCATTAGGATAAAACATTCTACACTTTTCAGCATATTGAACATAAGGACGCTAAATGAAATCATCAATAGCTGAATCTAATTCCAAGCTCACATTTTTAATTTTCAAGGGCTTAACCATATGCCACCTCAACAATACATGGTTTCCATTGTTGATCAAGTTGGGCTGTGGTTGCAAATTTTTGAACCTCTCCCAAACCCAAACTTGAACCAAGTAAAAGGGTGATTGTAGATTAACGTCCAACACCGATGGGAATTTATCAGGACATTTTGTCAAATCAACAATTTGTTTGTTGAACAAACTCAAATCCCTATATAAGCTAGCCAAAACAGCAGGTGCCAAAGCAATAAGATTACCTCTAGCAAGATGAACAGCAATAGGAAACAAACTACTTTTGACCTCATTGTATTTATTAGGAAAAACAAAAGTTGACAACCAAGTAGCAAGGAATGCTTCATGTTCAATTTCACTACCTTTATCAATGAAAATATCAATCCACTTTGATGTTGTAGGCTTACCAGGTCTATTACTCTTAGTAAGGTGTTCTATTGCAAGCATCAATTTCTTTTCCACCTCTCTCATTTCTTGATCTTCAAGTGAAATGAAAACAGGATCACCAACAACTGGGTAACCCCCTAAAACCATGACATCCTCCAAAGTAATTGTTGTCTCACCAAATGGAAACACAAATGTATTTGTCTCAGAACACCATTTCTCAACAACCCCATAAACCAAGTCTTGATTTTTCTTTATGCGACTCTTAGTACTCATTATAGGTCCAAAGATTCCAGCTTTCTTCCACATTGATTCATACTTGGGTTTAAGTTGACCAACCCACCTAACCCAATTGGTGTGTGGGTAACGCCACCCATTGAAACGGATATCAAAAGACCCTTCTTTTGGTTGAAAAACAGAACAAGAAGAAGATGGTTTAAAGTTGAACTCATCATGAATTGTGTTTGCAATTGGTTTAAGAAAATGGGCAGTTCTAAAAGTTGGTTGACTGTCACCTGCAGGAGAAGTCATGAAATCTTCCTTAATCTCCATGATAGTATCTTCTTCGGATGATTGTTGATGAATCATTATGATGGGTTTGAAAGTATTAATAAAAAGATTTAGTCTTTAGTGAATGAGAATGTGATAGATAAGATGAGGTTGAAGCTTGAAACTTAACTAACAAGGACTCTTTGAGGCGTTGTAGAGGTGAGTTTGACCATTGCTTTATGGTACTGTGATCCTCAGAGGTAGTGTTGCACAAAAATAGGAATAATATCATGCTTTTTGTAACTTCACAACTACATTGCAGAGACAGATAAAAGGAAAATGTGTAGAAAACCCAAATTGTCCTTTGTTTTGTTGTATGTAACTATTTTCTCAATCAAAGACAAAAGAAATTGTATGGAAAGGGTCCACTAGTTTTGAATTAATGCATAGATTTTATTTCAAAGAATATGTTTAATTTCTAAATTGTGATTAATTATTATTAATATGAAGGTTTTGTAAAATATTTTTAAAAATTCATCTAATAGCATCATCATAATGTCATTTTATAGGTTATTTTGCCTCGTTGTTAACAAAAAGTTTATTATTGATTTTGATTAACTCTCATTTCACAACATTCTTCTGGTTCTGCCTTTCCCCCTTACTGTTTATATAGGCAGAGAAATTATCAAGTGAGAACTCCAGTACCGGTCAAAGTAATGGCGAAGCTGCTCCCCCGAACCAATGTATGCAGCTCGACCTTTTTTTTTTTAATCAGTTCTTTTGGATCCATATTAAAGCTGAATCTGTTTTCGTGCTTCCCTCACTTCAGTTGATGTCTTCGAAAAAGTAGATCGAGTGAATGCGGTTGCAGGTTGACACCCGAAACCGGTTGACACCCGAAACAATGACCAACTCAATTCTCTCCGCAGCGGAGGAGTTTATTTTGAATGGTGAGACCTACTCTATCCCTCTGATACCATCTTGAAATTGGAAGTTGGCTTAGTTCAACCCTACAAAACAGGCTTGTAAGGCGATGATTGCTTCTACTTTATAAACTCATGTCCAAACCATCTGAAATCCAATGTGGGACTTCTTATGGTAACTAAGCCCTTGAAAACAAACTAACTAAAGCCATTCTGAAATGGATGATGTTACCATGACAGGTTAAACTCTTCATATCAGATGAAATGCAGCCACCATGATAGCTTAAACTCTTCTTATGGTAGCAGAGCACTGTTTGCATAATTTTCTCTAGAATGAATCTCAATTGTTATATCTTTAAAACTAATACATGAAACTACAACAACAAAGAAAATAAAAACGAACAATGTTATTGTTAAAAGCTGAGTTCGACGACATCTATTCTTTTAAAACGATAATGACCTCCTCTCATGATATCCTTACCTTACCCCGCTGTTCTGACAAAATGAGGGATTTTTTTGTCATTTAAATACATTTAAAAGAGAAGGTGAGTGAAAATTTTCTAACAACATCCGTCGTTGGTTATCATATTAAGGTAACAACTTTGGTGCCTTATTTTCAAACAAATAAGGCACCAAAGTTGTTTCAGCAAAATGAACATCCACTCTAGTGATCATTCAATAAACAACTCAATCATTTTCTCTGACCAGACCATGTATAATGCCTACTTGCATATTCAACCAACAAACTTAAGAAATTAAGTTAAAGCAGAACTAAGTACCATCAACATTAATATCCTAAAAGTTCATGTTTCATTTGTCATTGTAGGTTAATTAACTAGTATAATGATGTTTTCAATTGTGACCAAACCTTTCCATCTTTAATTAATTCTACTAAATTTACAAGGTTAAGGTGATGCAAAGGACTCAAAATCAACACCTCCACAAGAAATTCTTTATTCCCTTGTTATCCATTTCTGTCAAGTGGCTTCAGTGCAACAACCTGCAAGGTAATACAACACTTAGGATGTTACTCACAAACCTTAATCGAATAGTCTTTTTCCTTAACATAGTATTAAAAAGAGAATTTGGTTGAAGTAATATATTTGACTTGTACTTTTAGTCCATCCTTTTAGGATTAAAAGATTGATTTAAATCAAAGAAAAACATTATATTGGACCAATTTATACATTTTTTTATTTTTCTATCAACAAAGAAAATGAAAAAAAATGCATATTGAGAGCTGAGCAGCGAGCATTCATTTAAGAAGTGAAAGCAAAGTAACATAATGTATTTTAAAATGAAAATTGGGTAATTATTTCATATTGGACTAAGCATATTAGAAAACTTCATCTTACATGTTTTTTTATGCTAAGTAGAAGAGAAAGACATATGTGTAATTTTTACTAAAGGCCACACATTGCATTACCAATTTACCATCCCTCCATTCTCTTAAGGCACAAGAGTACACATGAAAACTTCAAAACAATGATATACATAATTTGATATGATGATAAGTATTACATACAACACCATTAATCTAGTTTCATATTGGACTAATCAAGTAAAAGCAGAACAAGGTACCAACATTAATATCATAACAGGTCATGTTTTATTTGGTTTTTTTTAACATTCTTGTAACTTAGCTGGTATAAAAAAAAAAAAAAAATAAGTAACATATGTAAATAGCTATAGGCCTAACCTTGCCTTCTTCAGTTCTTTACGCATTCTCTCAAGTCGGTTAATTCTTTGTTCAAGTTCTGCTATGCTTACTTCAGATAAATAGCTGTAGTTTTCAGTTTGAGTCTCAGATTGGCAGTCACTTGGAGGTAAACTTGAAAGAGCATCAGCATCGATATTTCTCTCAGCATTCAGACCATCTTCAAGAGAATTATCAGAGAGCATAACACCAGAAGGAACATCATCAACAATATTATCGCAGATTTTGTCATTTGAAAGCCATGTTTCTAATTCTATGTTCTCATCTCCATCATTAAACTGAACATCCTCCAAGACATGGTTACGGTCCTCAACAACAGATATCAAAGTAGTTAGAGTGTTATGTTTTGGATGTGAACTTGAAGGAGCATCAAAAGGAATAAAATCATAATTTTCAAAGGGCATAGGATTCAAAAGTGTGGGGAAAAAACCTGGAGGAACATCATCAACATCAAAAATATTATCACCCTTTCTAATTTTTGAACCATAATCACAAGGCTTTCCAAAAGTAACAGTGCCAACAAGTTTAGGAGGAGGAAAATCAAACGGTATCTCAGCATTATGAGGACTACATTTTGTTGAACTAGCACTTCTCTTCCATAACTTTGCATAACGCGTTGTAACATCGGCCTTAGAAAATCTAGATGGAAAATATAAACTTGTATCAGATAATGGTCTGCAGTAATTTTTCCAAGCAATGGTTTTAGTCTTATTGAACCTAGGCACATAACCTGGAACATCTTGATCGATTCCGAATTGCATAGCAACTCTATGTGGAAGATATTGCTCTATACATTCAAATCCAACTAGTTCAGAAACTCTCAAGGATATCACAAATGAGAGAATTTTTTTATCCAAATCTTTCTTAAGTGGTAGCAAAATTTCGTCATTTGGATAAAACATCCCACACCTATCAACATACCTAATATAGGGACGCCAAATAAAATAATCAGTGGCTGAATCTAATACCAACCTCACATTTTCAATTTTCAAAGCCTTAACCTTGTGCCACCTCAACAATAAAGGGTCTCCATTGTTGATCAACTTGGGTTGTGGTTGCAAATTTTTGAACCTCTCCCAAACCCAAACTTGAACCAAGTAAAAGGGAGATTGTAGATTAACATCCAACACCGTGGGAAATTTATCAGAACATTTTTTCAAATCAACAATTTGTGTCTTGAACAAACTCAAATCCTTATATAAGCTAGCCAAAACAGAAGGTGCCAATGCAATAGGATTTCCTCTAGCAAGATGAATAGCGATAGGAAACAAAGAACATTTCACAAACATTCTTTTATGAGGAAACACAAAAATTGACAACCAAGTAGCAAGGAATGCTTCATGTTCAACTTCACTACCTTTACCAATGAAAATATCCATCCATAATGATGTTCTAGGCGCACCTGATTTAGTCCTATAAAGCTGGTTTCTAGCAAGGTTCAATTTCTGGTCAACTTTCATTTCTTGATCTTTAAGTGGTTTGGAAATAGGAGAACCAAAGAGAGAGTAACCCCCCAAAACCATAACATCCTCCAAAGTGATAGTTGCCTCACCAAATGGAAACACAAAGGTATTAGTCTCACAACACCATTTCTCAACAACCCCATAAACCAAGTCTTGATTTTTCATTATGTGGCTCTTAGTACTCATAATAGCTTCAAAGATTCCAGCTTTTCTCCACACAGATTCATACTTGAGCTTAAGTTGATCAACCCACATAGCCCATTTGGTGTTTGGGTTTGGGTAGCGCCATACATTGAAATGGACTTTCAAAGACCCTACCTTTGGTTCAAAAACAGGACAAGAAGAAGAAGAAGTTGAGTTAAGGTTGTTAAAGTTATTGAGGTTAAGTTCATGATCATGAATGGAGTTTGCAGTAGGTTTTAGAAAATGGGCAGTTCTAAAAGTTGGTTCTTTATGACCAACTAGTGAAGTCATGGAATCTTCCCTTACCTCCATGATGGTACTTTTGAATTGTTGTTGATGAATCATAATGGATTTGTGAATAAATTATGAGGTTGAGGTTTGAAACTTAACTAAGAAGGAGGACCTATTTGTGTTTTTGCTTTTCAAAAGTGGTTGTTTAGAGCATCTCCAATGCATGTCTCTCTTATGAGTCCTCAGTTGCCATGTGTCATCACTTATTTATTTCTAGCATTAATCGGAGAGTAATGACTCTTGTACATGTGTCTCTTATGAGTCTCTTATGCAAGGGATGAAAGTACAAAATCTCATATAGTATATTTAGTTTGAGAGAAAAGAGAAAACCATGGAAACCAACGAATGAATTTGGACTAAAGTTAATCCAAATTCATTGAATGTATGTTCCCTTTCAATTTATGCATAAAATAAATGACAATGCATTGGAGATATGTATTTGAGTTTGACAATAATATTAAATTGTTACAAACTTTACAGGTAAGGTACTGGTGGTAGTGTAGCACAAAAATAGAAATAATATCATGCTTTTTGCAATTTCAAAACATCATCTTGCAGAGACACAAGAATGGTAAATGTGTAGAAAACCCAAATTGTCTTTTGCTGTATGTAACTTTTTTCACAAACAAGACAAACGTAATTGTATGGAAAGGGTCAACTAGTTTTGTCTTAAAGTATAGATTTTATTTCAAATAATATGTTTAGATGGTTGCTTTAGTTCCTTAAATTGATCAGAATTCCTCTACGTCCTTCTATCTATCTATCTATCGGGAGATATCTTCTAATAGTGTAAATCATTTGGAAATCTTGGCCATTAATTTGTAGAAAATTTCTCAACCGACCGCCCGCCATTCTTTTATACCCTCTAAATTGACGTTTTTGCCCTTACAGAATAATTCGGTTTTTAGAAACCGAATTTTTCTCTGAATTTGTACAGGAAAAATTCGATTTCTACGAACCGAATTTTTCTGCAAGGGCAAAATTGGAATAATGGGTACTGGAAAAAATTCGGTTTATGCGAACCGAATTTTTCTGCAAGGGCAAAATTGGAATATTAGGGGTATAAAAGAATGGCAGGGATTCGGAAGAGAAATTTTCTAATTTGTATGGTAAGGTTCATTATTTTGTAACAACTTGGTGATTCACAACTTGATGTTTACTTTTGCCACCCTAATGATTCTGGTGCGCGCCCTACAAATTTACCAAAATACCCCTGTCCGATACTTAAGTAGCGGATACCCCAAAAACACCCTACATATATAACGTCCGCTACTTAAGTAACGGATGTTATAAAAATGAGAATTTCTAAAATAAAATGTGCGCTAGTTAAGTAACGGAAGTGTAAAGAGGGAAAACTGTAAAGCGCGCGAGTAACTTGTAGGGTGGCAAAAGTAATTCTCTCACAACTTTTAGCCTCCCATTGATAACTTGAAACTATTTCAGCCCACACCAAATAATAGAGATGATCAAAGAGAAATGAAACAAACATTATTATGTTTGAAACATGTAAGTTAATTTCTCTTTCAACCTCCCACAGCTTTCAAAACACTTCGATTTATTCGGATTATAAAATCCAGACTTGCAAAAAGCCTATTCATTTACATGTCCAAATCCGGATAATATAGAAGAGAAAGATTATGGTTGTTCAATTAAATGAGAGAGTCTATAGGAATTAGAGTTGAAAGTTGAATTAAATCAAAAAGTGAACTTCGAGCAGTTACTTATAGCTCACATTTAAGACTAATCAAAGCAATAGCAATACTAAATAAATATGGACTATATATATAGTATAGATTCATAAAATTAGAAACACAATAAACCATGTAAAATACCTACTTTGATATTCTTCCAAACAAACACAATAAACTAAGTAAAAGCAAAACTAAGTACCACCAACATTATAATCTCAATAGTTCATGTTTCAGTTGTCATGTAGCTTAACTAGTAAATGTGACCAAACCTTGTCATGTTAGGGTGGTGCAAATTGCAAAAGACTCAAAATGAAAACCTGAATAAGAAATTCTCTATTCCCTTGTAATCTCATTTCTGTCAAGTGACTTCAGCGCAACAACCTGCAAAGTAACACAACACTTGCTTAGGGTGTTACTCACAACCATAATGAAACAAATACATATTGAGAGTTGAGCATGCAATTATGAAGTGAAGAAGAGTAAAAATAATATTTAAATATGAAAATTAGGTAATTATTTCATATTGGACTAATCCAATCAGAAAACTTCATCTTACATGTTTTGATTCTATAAGTAGAAGAGAAAGGCATATTGTAATTTTTACTAAAGGTCACACATTGCTTTCCCTTCCCTCCATTCTCTGAAGGCACAAATGGAGACAAAAACATGGTAGTTAAAATCCCAATATGAATCGTAAAATCTTACGATTTTTCGATTATGTTTGCACTCAACGATTATGAGTACATACATAAATCTTCATGTGATTTAGCGATTATGCTTGCATCCGACTCAAAAAATAAAAAAGTATTTCATAAGTATTTCCCTTGTCCTTCTTGTTTCATTTCCAAATGGCTTCAAACCCTCATGCTTATGAATTTAAACTTTCATAAGTATTTCAAGTGTAATTTAAGGTTTTCTTTGTCTTACTTATGTGCATATATATGAATTTATATGCATATATTATTGAGTTTTATAGATTTCATATAATCTTACGATTAGTATTACTTCCCCTTTCCAATTTTGCGTAAAATATCGATTTTAATGACCTTGCACAGAAAAACTTCAAAACAATGAAAACTTAGTTTGATATGATGATAACTATTACACACAAATAGGTTCAAATGTCAATTTCCCATATTTAACAGTAACTGATGTGAATATAAAATAACTTTTAAAGATTCCCAAACTGGAATAATACAATTTTCATCACATGCTTTGAATTAAAATTACTTTCAAATTTCAATACCATTTATCTAGTTTCAAATTGGACTAATCAAAAGCAGAACAAAGTATCAACATTAATATCCATAAAAGATCATGTTTCATTTGGTTTTCTTTTATAGCACTCTTGTCATGTTGCTTAGAGGATAAAAGAAATCAGTAAAATATGTAAACAGTTAGTAAGATTTATGTTTAATGAGCCAATTATGTTTTCAAATGAAGCCTAACCTTGCTGTCTTCAATTTTCTACGCACTCTCTCTAGTCGGCTAATTCTTTGCTCAAGTTCCGCTATGCTTGCTTCAGACATATAGCTATAGCTTTCAGTTTGAGTCTCAGATTGGTATAATCTGTCACTAGGCGGTAAACTTGAAGGAGCATCAGCGTCAATATTTTTCTCAGCATTTACACCATCTTCAACAGAATTATCACAAATCATAAAACCAGAAGGAACATCTTCAACAATATTACCGCCATTGCTAGTTTTTGAACGATCATCGCAGATTCTGTCACTTGAAAGCCTTGTTTCTATGATCTCATCTGCATCTTTAAACTGAACATCTTCCAAGACAGGGTTACAATCCTTAACAACAGATGCCAAAGGAGTTAGAGTGTTTTGTTTTGGAGCTGAACTTGAAGTTCCAACAGAAGGAATAGAACCAGAATTTCCAGAGGGCACAGTAATCAAATGTGTAGGAATAAAACCAGAAGGAACTTCATCGTCAACAATATTATCAGCCTTCAAAGTTTTTGAACCATAATCACAAGGCTTACCTAAAGTAACAGTGCCAACAATTTTAGGATCTCTACATTTTGATGAACTAGCTCTTCTCTTCCACCATTTTTCATAACGTGTGGTAACATCGGCATCCGAAAATCTAGATGGAAAATATACACTTGTATCAAATAAGGGTCTGCAGTAATATTTCCAAGCAATGGTTTTAGTCTTATTGAACCTAGGCACACAATCAGGAACATCTTGATCCAATCAAAATTGCATAGCAACTCTATGTGGAAGATATTGCTCAATACCCTCAAATCCAACTAGCTCAGAAACTCTCAAGGATATAATAAATTGGAGAATTTTTTTATCCAAATCCTTCTTAACTGGTACCAAAATTTCATCATTTGGATATAACATTCCATACTTATCAACATATTTAAGATATGGGCGCCAAAGAAAATTATCCATAGCTGAATCGAATGCCACCCTCACATTGTCAATTTTCAAAGGCTTAACAAAATTCCACCTCCACAGTATAGGGTCTCTATTGCTGATCAAGTTGGGTTGTGGTTGCAAATTTTTGAACCTCTCCCAAACCCAAACTTGAACCAAGTAAAAGGGTGATTGTACATTAACATCCAACACCAATGGAAATTTATCAGGACATTTTGTCAAATCAACAATTTGTTTCTTGAACAAACTCAAATCCCTATATAAGCTAGCCAAAACAGCAGGTGCCAAAGCAATAAGATTACCTCTAGCGAGATGAACAGCAATATGAAACAAACTACTTTTGACCACATTGTATTTATAAGGAAAAACAAAAGTTGACAACCAAGTAGCAAGAAATGCTTCATGCTCAATTTCACTTCCTCTACCAATGAAAATATCCATCCACTTTGATGTCGTGGGTGCCCTACTACTGTTTATAGTGATGATGAGCTTCTTTTTCACCTCTTTCATTTCTTGATCTTCAAGTGATGTCAAAACAGGATCACCAACAACTGGGTAACCCCCCAAAACCATTACATCTTCCAAAGTGATAGTTGCCTCACCAAATGGAAACACAAAGGTATTTGTCTCAGAACACCATTTTTCAACAACCCCATAAACCAAGTCTTGATTTTTCATTATGTGGCTCTTAGTACTCATTATAGCTTCAAAGATTCCAGCTTTTTTCCACACAGATTCATACTTGGGTTTAAGTTGATCAACCCACGCAACCCATTTGGTGTGTGGGTAACGCCACCCATTGAAATGGATATCAAAAGACCTTTCTTTTGGTTGAAAAACAGAACAAGAAGAAGAAGAAGAAGATGGGTTAATAATGTTGAACTTATCATGAATGGTGTTTGCAATAGGTTTAAGAAGATGGGCAGTTCGGAAAGTTGGTTGACTGTGACGAGCAGGAGAAGTCATGAAATCATCCCTGAACTCCATGATAGTATCTTGGGATGATTGTTGATGAATCATGGTCATGGGTTTGAAAGTATTCATAGAATAAGTATTCATGGTTGTTGAAGCTTGAAACTTAACTAACAAGGAGGACTTTTTTTTTTTTTTTTTTTGAGAAATGTTATTTAAACATAAAAAAAGGAGACATCTCTACAACATCAAGGGGAGTCACGTGTATATAACCGGGGAGTTCTTCAACACATTTGGTTAATCCTTTGATGTTGTAGGCATAAAATCTTTCAAACTCGAAAAAATATTTACTTTTAACTTTGTTTTAACTTTATCTTCCGCAAACAATCAAAAGGTGTCCCATATACAATTTCTCATAAACAAATAGTTGAGGAGTTGGAGATCAAATTTGGTTAATGTCAGTTAATCAAATGTGTTGAAGAACTCCCCGATTATATACACGTGACTTCCCTTAATGTTGTAGAGATGTCCCCTTTTAATGTTTAAATAACATTTCTCTTTTTTTTTTCTTCAGTATGTATGGTACTATGACCCTCTGAGGCGTTGTGGAGGTGAATTTGAGCATTGCTTTAGGGTACTGTGACCCTCTGAGGTAAATACCCGTATTACCGGATACATACTCATATCTTAATTTATTTATGCACATATCTCTATATTAGTTTTTTTAAAAATGTTAATAGAGGGTTACCCCTATCAAGACTACAAACTATATTAAATTTAAGAAAGCAAGTAAAATAAAGATAAATAAAAGACATTCATTTTATTCATTTTCTTAACATGTCCAAAAACACTACATATATATAAGACTTGTAATGGGCCTAAGGACATAAGCTTAATTAAACAACCCAATAACATAAAAATATCAAACTAATAATATGAATATTATATTTCATTAATATCTAAATTATTTAATTAATTGCTACTTAATACTTATTTAATTAACTATTAATCTTCTTCTATCAAATGTCGTACTCTGTACAGGCACCTGTATTGGGTACCGGTACCGCAGATAAATATCTAATCAAATAGTGTCAAAATGTCATTTTATATGTTATTATTTACTAGGTTATTTAGCGAGTTTTTTTTACTAAAAAGTAACGATATTCATTCAAATTGGTAAAGTAAATCGATCGAAATCATTACATATTTAAATTCGCTAAAAACTGAAAAGGTTGAATTTGAGAACAAATTCGCACTCACAGCACCTGAGTTAATAGCATAAGACAGCTTAATGTCTACAAATATGACAAAGTCTACCATTGATATAACAAAATTCATATGTCTGGAATAGTTATGCCTCTAGATCTGCAGCATTGACACTCTAAAATCATTGAATATGCACTGAAGTTGGATCGAAGCAAATCTGCAAATCTGAATAAAACAAACATTGTACAAAGGCGGGAAATCAAAACAAACACTGTACGAAGACATGATAACAAACAACTCCGCACTGAGACGGGAATAAAACAACACCAAACGAAAAATCACAAAGAAAAAAACTCGAATGAAACCTAAAATTAGGTGTAATCACTTATTTAATTGAAAAGGAAATAAAAAAACGATTAAAGGGGTGATTCCAGATCAAAATTGATCCTAAATCACCTGTCTCTAATGGATGAAGCAAGAAAAAACAAAAAAGAAATTAGGGTTAATAAGAAAGTGTGGCCGCTGATAATTGATGGATGATTTCCTTTTAATAAAAAGTTTACAAAAAGTTTACTATTGATTTGGCAAAGGAATATTGATAAAAGCTTATTATTGATTTTGTAGATTAATATTCACCCGAAGTGAAATTAGTGAAATCAATTTTTTTTCATGTTTGTTTAAGTTTAGTACCACATAAAAATGTGTTACAAACTTACAATATTGTGAAAAGCTATTCATTTCATACTTTTTTTTTTACAAAATTCATTTCATACTTTTAGAGACTACATCTTTTGTTTTTTTTACAAAAATCCATACTTTTCACCATGGTATTAAATTGCGATTGCAGATGCGCTAACGGTTGTAATTGTTGCCAAGGACGAACCTAATAGGACCAGCAGAGGCCACGGTCCCCTTTAAATTTTTATAATTTTTTTATATTAATATATTATTATATTATTAGTTTAATTTCATTTTTGATCTCTCTATTTTATTAAACCCACGAAAATAGTCTTCCTTTTTTAATTTAACTTTTTCGGCCCTATTTAACATTTGTTGTTAATTTGATCTCAACAAATGATCTCTCCGCTAAAAATCATATTTTTTGTACCAAAAATGTGATTTAATGACAAAAAATCTTTTGAGAATAAAATTCTCCTCTTTTTTTTTACGCAGAAGTCACAATTTTTATGGAAAAATACATGAATTGAGCTCAAAATTTCAAAAAATGTGAAAATAGAGAGGCAAAAAGTTTAACTAAAAAATCCGACCGTCTACATCTTAATTTGTTTAGGTGTCGGGTCATACGGGTGATGGGTTGAACAAGTCGGTTTCTTTTAAAAAAATAAAATAAAATAAAAGAAATTTTATAAAATCATTCCATTCAAATTAATTTTGGCTTAAATGCAGTTTTACCCTCTTATTTTGAATGTTTTGGAATTTTGCCCCCCTATTTTAAAACTCGGAATTTTACCCCCCTATTTCATAATTCTTTGAATTTTGCCCCCCTATAATATTAGGCTCATATTTGCATATGTGACAGTGATGATGTGTTATATTGTTCATCTAATCAAATATATGTATGGTAACTAAGCCCTTGAAAACAAACTAACTATTAGCCCTTCTGAAATTGAAGATGTTACCATGATAGTTCCAACTCTTAATTTTCACTAAGATAAATCTCGATCGTTATAATTTATAGATACGGCGAGTTCTTGAAAATTTCGATACTGAAAAAGTCGTTGAAATTGTTTCAAAGATTTACTTTGCAAATAAATACATGGACTATATATAGATTCATAAAATAGAAGCCAAGTTAATCATTTTGTCTAATCCGCATGTATAAAACGAACATATCATGGCAATGCTTTGGTGTTACTTGTATGTCAAGAATGAAAGTTCACAAACTGTTCTAAATAGCTAGCTACATTTCTTTAACGAGAACCAATTCATAACTATGTTTGTGCGTAATCAAATAAAAGCAGAACAAAGTTGGTGACATTAATATCCTAAAAGTTGGTTTTGTTCTTTGTAACATACTTGTCATATAGCTTAACTAGTATTTAATATGATGTTTTTAAGTGTGACCAAACCTTGCCAAGGTTAAGGTGATGCAAAAGACCATAATCCATTTTCTCTTGCAATCCATTTCGATCAAGTGACGTCACTGCAACACCTGCAATGTAACACAGCACATAGTTAAGATGTTAATCAAAAACCTTAATCCAATCATAAAAATTCATCTTACATGTTTTGATGCCAAAGACTCCCCATTTCATTACCTTGCCTTCATTCTGTCAAGCAAAAAAAGGACACAGCAAAATTTCAAAACTGTGAATTATATAATTTGGATTGATAATAACAATTAGACACAAATATCTTATTACAAAACAAAATTGCAATGAGGTTTGAAAAAATCAATAAAACACTCCATAGGTTCTAATCTGCTAATCCTAATTTCACAGATATATCAGTAATTGATATGAATTTAAAATCACTTTCAATGGCATTAATAGAGTTTACAATTGAAAATGAAAATGGTAATTTGTTAGCACATGATTTAATTTATTTTATATAAAATAACTTTGATATCCAAACTCAATCATTTTCTAAGCATTAATGTCCTAAAAGGCCATGTTTTATTTGATCTTGTGTTGTAACATTCGTGTCATGTATCTTAGCTAGTATATTAATAAGCAGTAAAATTTTAGTTTGACGAGCGAATAATGTTTTCAACTGAGGCCTAACCTTGCCATCTTTCGCTCTCTATACATTCTCTCGAGTCGGCTAACTCTTTGTTCAAGTTCTGCTGCGATTACTTCACATAAATCACTATTGATGTCTTCTTGAGTCTCGGATTCGCAGATTCTTTCATTTGACAGCCTTGCTTCTTTGCACTCATTTCCATCTTTAAACTCAACATCTTCCAACTCATCCTTACAATTCTCAGCAGACATCAAAGGAGTCAGAATGTTCAGTTTTGGTGGTAAACTTGAAGGAGCACCACCATCAATTTTTCCACCAGCTTTCAAACCGTCTTGATCAGAATTTTCAGAGGGTATAGTTTTCAGAAGTTTAGGAACATCATCACTAACAATATTATCTCCCTTGCTAGTTTTTGAACCATCACCGCAAGATTTTCCAATAGTAACAGCAGTGCAGCTAACAGGTTTAGGAAGAGGAAACTCAGGTGGAATGTTAGAATGAGGTCTACATTTTAATGAACTTGTTGCACTTCTCTTCTGGGGGACAATGTTCTTAACGAAACCCTGAGGACATGCTACCAATTTCGTCCACCAATTTGCATAACGTGTGGTAATATCAGCCTCAAAAAATCTAGATGGAAAATATAAACTTTTATCCGAATAGGGGAAGGGTCTGCTGTAATTTTTCCATGCAATGGCTTTAGTCGCATTGAATCTAGACACATAACCAGGAACATCTTGATCCAATCCAAATTGCATAGCAACTCTATGTGGTAGATATTGCTCTATACACTCAAATCCAACTAGCTCAGAGACTCTCAAGCATAAAACAAAAGAGATCATTTGTTCATCCATCACTTCTTTCTTAAATGGTACCAAAGTTTCATCATTAGGATAAAACATTCTACACTTATCAGCATATCGAATGTAAGGACGCCAAATAAAATCATCAATAGCTGAATCTAATTCAAACCTCACATTTTTTATTTTCAAGGGCTTAACCGTATGCCACCTCAACAATACATGGTCTCCCATGTTGATCAAATTGGGTTGTGGTTGCAAATTTTTGAACCTCTCCCAAACCCAAACTTGAACCAAGTAAAAGGGCGATTGTAGATTAACATCCAACACCAATGGAAATTTATCAGGACATTTTGTCAAATCAACAATTTGTTTGTTGAACAAACTCAAATCATTATATAAGCTAGCCAAAACAGCAGGTGCCAAAGCAATAAGATTACCTCTAGCAAGATGAACAGCAATAGGAAACAAACAACTTTTCACCAACAAGCTTTTATGAGGAAAAACAAAAACTGATAACCAAGTAGAAAGGAATGCTTCATGTTCAATTTCACTACCTTTACCAATGAAAATATCCATCCATAATGATGCTCTAGCCATACCTGATTTAGTCTTGTAAAGCCCATTTTTTGCAAGGAACAATTTCTCTTCCACCTTTCTCATTTGTTGATCTTCAAGTGGTTTGAAAACAGGATCACCAAAGAGAGAGTAACCCCCCAAAACCATAACATCTTCCAAAGTAATAGTTGCCTCACCAAATGGAAACACAAATGTATTTGTCTCAGAACACCATTTCTCAACAACCCCATAAACCAAGTCTTGGTTTTTCATTATGTGGCTCTTAGTGCTCATTATAGGGTCAAAGATTCCAGCTTTCTTCCAGACAGATTCATACTTGGACTTAAGTTGATCAACCCACTTAACCCATTTGGTCTTTGGGTAACGCCACCCCTTGAACTTGATTTTGAAAGGACATTTCTTTGATTCAAAAACAGAAGATGATGATGATGGGTTAAGGTTAAGGTTAAAGTGATTGTAGGTAAGTTCATGAATTGAGTTTGCAATTGGTTTGAGAAAATGGGCAGTTCTGAATATTGTTTTACTGTCACCAGCAGGTGAAAGCATGAAGGTTTCCTTGATTTCCATGATGGTATCTTCTTCCGATGGTTGTTGATGATTCATTGGTATGAGAGTATTCATAAAAAAGGTTTAGTTTTTAATGAGAATGTGATAGATGAAATTGTAAGATTGAAACTAACAAGAAGGAACCATTTATGTTCTTGCTTGCTTAGTATGGTACTGTAACATAACATTGTGTTATTGTTGACCATTATAATGTAAGGCAGGTATAGTACATGGCAGTTTGAAAACCAAAATTGTCCTTTTATAGAATTTGTTAAAATAAATGAACCAAAAAATTATCTTGTGATTGTGGTCCTTTTTGACCATTGAATTGTAATATGATTATAACAAATTTTGCAGGTAACATGGCAGTGTAGCACCAAAATAAGCTAATATTGTAAAAGCACCATTTTTAGTAATTTTCCTTTTTGCTGAATGTAGTAATTTTCTCACACATCAGGACAAGCACCAATGCTATGTTAAGGGACACTAGTTTTGTCCTTAATACAGAACATATTTGAAAAAAAGGAGTTTAACCTCTTTTATATGTGTGTCTCTCTATATAATTCTAATTCCTCATTTCATTGGTCACCTGAAACTATTTCAGCACACAGCAAATAGTAGGCATGGTGAAAAAGAAATGAAACAAACATATAGAAGAGAAAGATTATGGCTGTTAGGTTTAATGAGAGTTTAGGAGTTTAAGATAATCAAAGACAGCTGAAAGTTGAATTGAACCAGGAAGTGAACTTTAAACAAACAAATAAGGTGCCAAAGTTATTGCAATAAAATGAAGATCCAATAGTAGTGATCAATAGCCATTATAGGACATGTACTGCACCTTAAAATGTAATCTTTTTAATACCACCAAACTATTAAGCATGGACACTCCTCGGATTAGGCGTGTCCCGGTGTCGGACATGATACCGACACTTATAATTACAAGTCATTACCTCAAATTGTTACCGGTATAGACGTGTCTGTGTCCGGTGTCCCAGTTTGTGATTGTGCTTCATAGCCACCAAATGTAAAATGAAAAGTATGTTCCCGGAATCATTGAGTTAAAGACTCATAACTCATAGTATACGACAATAATATCATAGCAATGCCAAATAAATATTATGGACTATATATAGATTCATAAAATTAGAAGTAGACTCGATCATTTTGTATAACCACCATATATATCACACTAAATTAAGTAAAAGCAGAAAACAGTAGCTGGGTTCTGCTGGTCTAAGGCATTATTTGGATTTACTTACTTATGTTGAGTATGATCGTGTTGAGGTGTATTATGGAACACATTGAATTGTATTATTTAGGATAATTTTTCAGATTATGCAGAATTGATGACAGTGTCAAGGGTGCAGTTCTGGAGCAATTTACTTATCTACTACGAGGACCTTTCAATGTGTTCTGTTTTGCTACAAGTGAAAGCTATTATATAGAACATGTTCAAGGGAAGAAAAATAAAGGCACTATTACAGAATAACATATATATACATAGTGAGTTAGCAATCAATTTCTTGAGACTTCATCTCTTCACCTTAAATAAACTATACTACATGACATTTTCTTTCCTCCACTTCATCATATATTCTTTGTCAGATTAACCAAGTGTTCTCTCACCATAATTATTCTAGCATAGCAGATACTAATAAAAACATATATCATAACTCATCTAAACTAGTTTTACTTTCTCTTCATTTGTTATCAACAGTCTAAACTAGAGGGTATGAAAAGACTATCAATGTCACGAGTTTGATAAAGAGATTTTAAAAACTAAATAGAGTTTTAAGAAGATGGTGGTGGTGGTGGTGGTGGTGGTTGATTCCTTAGAACACAAGTGAGGAGCTGCTCGCCTCTTCATCCCTCTTCTTCTTCAAAGCCATTAACTGTAAGATCTCTTCCTGTTTTTTTGCCAGACGTGTAAGTTCCTCTTGATTCTTCGAGTATTGCTCTTTTAAGAAAACCATGTCGTCGTCATCATCATCATCACCATCCCTTTCTTCAACTGTTCTTTTAGCTTTTGCTTGAGCAGCATTATCAGAGTGAAACTGGAGATCGTGTTGCGCAACAGATACTTTGTTAGACAAAGAGACGTTGCTTCTTAAAGCATACCTTTTGTTTCCACCTTGAGCCTCAGTTAACTTCACCCTTGCTTCTTTGCTCCCATTTGCATCAATATTTTCATCAGCTTTCAAACAATTATGAACAGAATTTTCATTAGGAACATCAGCATGCAAATCATCAACCTTCCTAGTTTTACTTTTGGAACCATTGACATCATTTCTCATCTGTTAGATTTTCCTGCACAGGGTCTATGTTTCTTGGAACTTGAATTTTTCTTCTGCCACACAACTTTCTTAACAAAATTGCTACGATCCAATACTGATTTCTTCCACCACTTTGCATAACGTGCAGTAACATCTGCCTCAAAAAATCTCGATGGAAAATACAACTTTTTATCAGATATAGGCCTGCAGTAGTTTTCCCAAGCAATGGATTTAGTCTTATTGAACCTAGGAACATAACTTGGAACATCTTGATCCATTCCAAATTGCATAGCCACTCTATGTGGTAGATACTGTTCAATAGAGTCAAATCCAACAAGCTCGGAAGCTCTCATACATGTAACAAATGACAGCATTTTGTCATCTAAATCGGTCTTAAATGGTATCCAAATTTCATCCTTTCGATAATACAGTCTACACTTATCACCATATCTTACATATGGACGCCAAAGAAAATCATCCATAGCCGAATCCAATGCCAACCTAACATCGTCTACTTTCCAGTCATTGTCAACCTTATGCCACCTAAACATTAAAGGGTCTCCATGGTCTATCAACATGGATTCTGGTTGTAAACTTTTGAACCTCTCCCAAACCCAAATTTGAACCAAGTAAAAGGGTGATTGAAGAGTAACATCCATGGGAAATCCTTCACCACCAACAGGATATTTTGACAAACCAATAATTGTTTTCTTAAACAAACATAAATCTTTATATATGCTAGCCAAAATAGCTGGTGCCAAAGCAATAGGATTTCCTCTAGCTAGATGAATAGCAATAGGAAACAAAGAACTGTTCACCACATAACTTTTATAAGGAAAAACAAAAATTGATAACCAAGTAGCAAGGAATGCTTCATGTTCAAGTTCATTACCTTTATCAATGAAAACATCCATCCCTATTGTTGTTGTAGCCTTAGCTTGTGTACTCTTATAAAGTTGTTGTCTTGTAAGGATCAATTCCTTTTCCACCTCTCTCATTTCTTGATCTTCAAGTGAAATGAAAACAGGATCACCAAGAATAGGGTAACCCCCTAAAACCATAACATCCTCCAAAGTGATAGTTGCCTCACCAAATGGAAACACAAAGGTATTTGTCTCACAACACCATTTCTCAAATAGCAAGTTTTGATCTTTCTTTATGCGGCACTTAGTGCTCATTATAGCTTCAAAGATTCCAACTTCTTTCCACATTGATTCATACTTTGGTTTAAGTTGATCAACCCATCTAACCCATTTATCTTGAAGTGGGTAACGCCACCCATTGGAGTGGATTTTCAAAGGCCATTCCTTTGATGATGAAAATAGGTTAAACTCAACAGCTGGTTCTTCAATGGAGTTTGCAATTGGTTTGAGAAAATGGGCAGTTCTTAGAGTCTCTTCACTATCACCAGCTGGTGAAAGCATGAAATCTTCCCTAACCTCTATGATGGAATCTTTTGATGGTTTTTTCGTCATAATGGGTTTGAGACTATTCTTCAAAAAGCTCAAATTTTTACTAAGAAACTTTGATGGGAAAATAAACGGTACAACATGAGAATGTTATGGTTGAAATTTGAAAACTAAACTAACAATGATGAGCAATTGTTTGGAAAAAAACATAATAATGATAAAAATGTAGCTTCACCAGTTTATCAAACGTTCAGAGATGAAAATTAAATTTTGATTATAGGGGTAGCATGTTTTGGGCAACTTTACTTCACAAAATCATTATTGCACGTTAAAGGAGAAAATAAAGGGAAAGGTGTGTGCAGAAAACCCAATTACTAACTTTAAGGTTTGAGTGTCTTGAAGCACATTAATGCAATTAGGGTGTTCGAGGTGTGGTGCGGTTCGGTTTTAACTTTTAAGCATAAAAGTCATCTTAACCGCGAAATAAAAATGCGTGCGGTTTGGTTTGGTTCGGTTCGGTTGGTTTTTAAAAAATTATCCAAACTAAATCAAACCAATGCGGTTAGGATTGGTTCGGTTTGTGCGATTTATCGCGATATAAAAAATATGACGATATTATCAACTTGTTACAAAATAAACATAGGAAATTTTAATTTATTTATTGTTTACATGATATAATATGCGTAAACATAAATTCCATATACATAAGAACTTATTTTTAATACCAATAGCATAGTTTTAGATCGCGTTAAATGATATGTTTTGACAGCCTATTGTTCTATGGACTTAATTTTTATTGGGCATGCTAAGTTAGACTATGTAATAGGTTGATTGCTACTAGTTGATAGAGTTAAGTTATGTATTGCGGTTTGGTTCGGTTTTTTAAAATGAAAATCGCAAACCAAACCAAACCAAACCGCGCGGTTTAGAAGAAAAATGATCTGCGCGGTTTAAAATAAATGCGGTTTTTTGCGATTTTGGTTTGGATTGGTTCGGTTTGCGGTTTTACTTTTGGATTGGTTCGGATACGATCGCCCCTAAATGCAATTAGTTTGCTATACTTATCTTGAAGCGAATCGATGTGTTGATGCTCTTGGGTATATTGGGTGAGTTAGGTTCTTCTTTGATATTTTATAAGTCTTGTCCAACTCAAATTACGCATGTTTTTCTCGATGATAAAGCTGGGATTAGTTTTCCTATGCTAATCTCGTTGTAATTTCTTCTCGGGCCTAGGCGCTCCATTTTATTAAAAAAAATAAAAATTTTAGATTTAGGGTAGGTAAGTGCTCTAAAAGTTTCAAGGTATTCTAAGTCTTGGACCTAGAGCATCCACAATGGAGATCTCCATTTTTTAGTACTTAATTGGGTCTTACGTATACACATTACTCACTTATAATTTTTTAATAATAATGCCTAATAAGAATTCAATCCCTTCAATTTAACACCTCTTAAAAAAATTAGGGTTAAATATGTTTTTAGTCCCTATAGTTTTTCAGAATTTCGTTTTTAGTCCTTAAAGATTTTTTTTCACTCTTTTTAGTCCCTGAAGTTTTTTCCGTTAGTGTTTTTAGTCCCTACTTTTAATCAAACTCTTGTATACTTTCATATTTTTGAAAGATTTTTTGTATTCATGTTTATAATATTATAAGAACATCTCCGATAAAAATTTAGAATTTTTTAACGTAAGATGAATTTTTTATTAATTTTTATGTGCTAAAAACTAAAAAAAGAATCATATTTAATTCATATCTTGTTAAAAAAAATTAAAACTTTTGTAAGAGAGATTCATATATTGTAATAAACATGACCGCAGAAAAAAAAAATTAAAATTTCGAATGATATGCACAAGTTGAATGAAAAGTAAGGACTAAAAACACTGACGGTAAAAACTTCAGGACTAAAAAGTGTGAAAAAATCTTCAGGAACTAAAAATAAAATTCTAGAAAACTACAGGGACCAAAAACATATTTTACCCAAAAATTTAAATAGGTCTTCAAATGGAGTACTTGTTAGGTACCAATGCTTAAGAAATACTCGCTCCGTCCCAAATTATAAGGGAAAAAATTCACTTTTTTTTGTCTCAAATTATAAGAAAAAAACACAAACATTTATCTTTTTCAAGATTTTTTTGCTTATTCTCATGAAATTAATTGCAAACTGCATTTAATTCACTCTCTCTTATCTTTTCCATAACTAATAACCAATAAAAATTGTTTTTACATCTTTCCAGACAACAATTTCAAGAAACATACTTCAAATTATTATGTTTTGATTTTTCTTAATAAGTGTGTTTTTTATTTTTCTCTTATAATTTGGGACGGAGGGAGTAGGTAACCATCATTGGAGATGGTATGAGACACCTCATCCCCTCATCCTAAATTTTCACTATAAAAAAAATCCCAAATTACTATTTTTTATGTTTGTAAGGAAGGAACTAGATCCAATGTGTGTCTTTATGCAGTCGACACACTTGGATCGTTCAATCAATATTAAACGGTCTAGATTTTGAAATTGGATTTTATTTTTTAATATGAAATTTGAGTTCAAAATTGAGGCCAATCTTAATCAAACAGTTCATATATAATCGACTGCACTATAATCACATCTCTCCGATAATCTCAATCCTTTGGGAGAATCCGTTAAAATTATCACTTGAGAGAGAGTCTCATGCTTAAGAACAAATATATTTTTTTTTTTTGTCAAAAAAAAAAAACAAATATAGTATGTTGCATTCAAAGATAAAAAATAGTAGTTTGCCCATTTTAATTAAATGAACTTGATGGATAAGATTGAACCAAGTTATTTCCTCATGTTTTTCAAATAAAGGTGAATAAGTGGAGTGTATAGGGTTCGAACCCCGACTCCAGCACATATAGTGCGATATCCTATCAACTGAGTTAAGCTCACGGGACGTTTAATCTCATTTCTAAATTACAAAATATATATTACTTATCTTTATATAAAAATAAATCTCGTTAATATATTCACTTTTTTATTTTAAATGAAAGAAGACTACTTCATTTCCAAATCAATAAAACATAAAACATGTAATACAAGTAGGATCCCTATTGTTACAGCCCAAGTAGTTTGATTGTAAGAACTAAGGACTAATAATTTGCTATCTTTTATCAATTAATCAATATGAACTCTTATGAGTTTTTCTCTCTATCAAGCTCTAATCTTATTTATGTTATGAGATGAATCTTCATTTCTCTTTGATCATATGATTACTAATACAAACTTGTGTCACTGTTCTAAGGCATTATTTTGATTTAATGATGTTTACAAGTTGAAATATCAATGTTCAATTAGTAGAATCACAGTGCAGAAATTAGTTGCTTATGTTGCAAGTTATTGGGGCAGATTCCAACTAACTAGCTAGCTATACTTGAAGTTGGTTAACTTAAGTTGTAATTAACTAGGCAATTAAAAATCACTTAGAAGATGATTTACTACCAGAATCTTTCAAGTTCTGTTTTCTTCATTTCATGTTTGTGACTACACTTTGAGAGGAAATTCAAGTGGAACATCAACATCATTACCACTTATGTTAGCTTGTATATTTTTACTTGAACTTTCACTTCTCCTCCGCTTCAAAATGTTCTTAACCAAATTTCCATGACCCAATACCGATTGCTTCCACCACTTTGCATAACGCGTGGTAACATCTGCCTCAAATAATTTTGCTGGAAAATACAAATTTTTATTAGATATGGGCCTGAAGTAGTTTTTGCAAACAATGGATCCATTATCATTGCACTTAGGCACATAACTTGGAACATCTTGATCCATTCCAAATTGCATAGCAACTCTATGCGGCAAATACTGTTCAGTAGTGTCAAATCCAACAATAACAGAAACTCTCAAGCATGTAACAAATGACAGCATTTTTTTATCCAAATCATTCATAAATGATACCAAAATTTCATCATTTGGATAAAACAGTCCACACTTATCAGCATATCTAACATATGGACGCCAAAGAAAATCATCGATAGCTGAGTCTAATGCCAATCTTACATTGTCCATTTTCAAGTCCTTAACTTTATGCCACCTGAACAAAAAAGGGACTCCTTGGCTGATCAACATGGTTTGTGGTTGTGGTTGCAAATTTTTGAACCTCTCCCACACCCAAGTTTGAACCAAATAAAAGGGTGATTGAATACTAATTACTAAAGGAAAACTATCAGCACCAACAGGATATTCTGACAAACGGACAATTGTTTTCTTAAACAAAGTTAAATCCTTATATAAGCTAGCTAAAACAGCTGGTGCCAAAGCAATAGGATTTCCTCTAGCAAGACGAACAGCAACAGGAAACAAACAACTTTTCACAAACATACATTTAGGAGGAAAAACAAAAACTGACAACCAAGTAGCAAGGAATGCTTCATGTTCAATTTCACTACCTTTATCAATGAAAATATCCATCCATAATGATGCGCTAGGCGTACCTGGTTGAGTCTTACAAAGCTCACTTCTTGCAAGGATCAATTTCTTTTCCACCTCTCTCATTTCTTGGCCTTCAAGTGGTGTGAAAACAGAATCACCAAGAACCGGATAACCCCCCAAAACCATAACATCCTCCAAAGTGATAGTTGCCTCACCAAATGGAAACACAAATGTATTTGTCTCAGAACACCATTTCTCAACAACCCCAAATAGCAAGTTTTCATTTTTCCAAATTTTGCACTTGGTGGTCATTATAGCTTCAAAGATTCCAACTTCTTTCCACAATGTTTCATATCTGAGCTGAAGTTGATCAAGCCAACTAACCCATTTCTTTTGTGGGTGGTGCCACCCACTGAAACGGATTGACAAAGGCCATTCCTTTGAGTCAAAAACAGAAGATGATAATGAAAATGGGTTAAACTCAAAAGCTGGTTCTTCAATGGTATTTGCAATAGGTTTGAGAAAATGGGCAGTTCTTAGAGTTAGTTTACTGTCACCAGCTGGTGAAAGCATGAAGTCTTCCCTCACCTCTATCATGGTATCATCTAATGGTTCTTCATTCATCATGGTTGGACACTATTCCTAAAAAGCTCAAGTCTTTACTAAGAAAAACTATGGGAAAAAGAAACTGATGGGATTGAAGCTATTCTTCCCTTGAAAAAATGCTTTCTTTCATAACTTAAGTTAAATTTTCAGTAGGTGAAAAAAATTATATTAGTACTAATAGCATGTATTGGGAACTTTTAATTTACAAATTGCATTCTTGCAGATGAAGGACAAAAAAATAAGAAATGTGTGTAGAAAACTAAAAATACATTTTTGCTGAAAGTAACTAACTTCTCACACCAAACAAACAAGGAACCATTTGAAATATGTGAAGGGATAGCTTGTTGTCGTTTCTTGGCATGTCTGTACTTCATTTCTTCTTTATCTTTGACCAATCCTGTACTTCATTTCTTCAGAATACTTTTTAGTTAGGTGAGTGACCTTGTAACATATGGCTCATTTTTCTTTCCTTAAGTTAGAATAGAATTACAAATTTTTTACTTATGCTCCTTTAATTAATTTTGCTTGCTATATTAATTTTGGCATACATACATTTCAAGATCAGATTTATTTGAATTAGAACGTTGAATAAGAATAATTAAGAGTACACTTAGTGACTAGAATACCAAATGTACCTTAATCAAAATGTTTTATTCTACTATGTCATTGCATTCATCCTCATAAATCCTACTTAATATCAAGGGATGATATGTGTATCAGTGTATATATGTATATTGTGTTTATATATTTTATGAAAGTATAAGACTAAGTGAGAGTATTTATGAATCACCCTAGCTAGGTGAATTCCTAGGATAATATAAGTAAGGAGTGTAACTGGAGCCTAGTTTAGGACTTAGATAGTATGTCCACAGACTCAAATATTATGTTCAACCTGCTCCATTTACAAGACTCCTAACTTTATCTAGGACTCATATATTATGACCACTTGTTACAGTCTAGATCCTCTATTTTTACAATTGAGTGTAAAGTCGAGACTTAAGAATGAAGTATAATTAAGGTTATGTACTATTCTCGCACCAAATGCAAGAATTAAGTTAGAAAATCTCTTCTGAGAACTCACTGAGATAGCCTCCAAGTTCCTACCCCTCACACTGGTGAGTCCCTAGACCTTGGACCCCAAAAAAGGCTTTGACCTGCTGGCTATTACGTTTACCGCGAGCGAAGTGAATAAAGTTGGGGGGCAGAAAGGGATGCCAGGGACAGAGTCGCCTCAGGGTTCATTTCATGCCCACGGGCAGGCAAGAAAAGGTTCCGGAGTGAAGCCGACCCAGTGCTATCGGACTGGTGGAGCTTACCTCACCTAAACTTTTTGAATGAAATGCTATAAGCACAAATTTATAAAGTTGTTTTTAATTTATAACGTCAGCTTATTAGACCACGTGGTATGATTATATAGAGCCACATATGACATTACATACTAAAAACAAGCTTTTATATTTGCAGGGGTTGAACCTGAACAAAAATCTTACCGAAACTAAAACCACATGGTCGAATAATGAAAAATTACTACCAGCTTCATTTAGCATCAATTTTCATCACCTTCAAAGAAGAACTAGTCTTTGATTTCATTAAGTAGTGCTTAAACTCTGAAATTCCACTAATATGAAATTAAAATACTTTCTGATACACAAGTTATTCATCAATAAAAATCAATAGTTTGCTACTTATGAAATATTTCAATCAACATATAAAGTGATAAACACAACAAAATATATAAGTAACTTCATTCACTTTGATATTTCAATGATCTACAAAATAACCCCAAGTTCATTACCTTCATATTAATCACCTACTAGCTACTACTAATTACTACAAATGAAAGCAACTATCACATGCTGCACAAGAAATAGGGGACTGTTAGCAATGAAATTATTCTAAACTACGACACAAAATTAGAAATATGAAATTGGCTTTGGCTCAAACAGTGTAAACTTTGTGGCCAAATCTTTCTTCTTTAAGCTTAGCAATCACTCTTTCAAGCTTCTCGATCCTGTTTTCAAGATCAATTGCCATGTCTAATGTAAAAGGACTAACACTTTTCTCGATTTCACCATTTCTATCACAAAATGGACTCTCGATTCCTGCTTCATCCCCATATCCAGCTACTTCATTGCTCACATTTGATGATGTAAAATCACCAATTTCAGATAAACAAACTATACCACTACACATCCTTGCTTTTTTGCTCTCATTTGCATCTTTTAACTCATCCTCCAAAACCCCTTTTGAAAGTTCAGTGTTATCTTTTGAAACTGGCCTTTTCAATGGCAATATCTTTTCATAATCTGCTGAAGAGGTTGAACAACATCGGTTCAATAAATTCTTAGATTCATGGACTTTGCCACCACACTTGTACTCCTCCAACACAGACTTACAAACCTCAACATCAGCATCATTAATTTCATCATCTGTCAAACAATTAAGAACAGAATTTTTAGCAGGAACATCAGCATAAAAATCCTCAACCTTTCTAGTTTTAATTTCTAAACCCTCATCACAAAATTTTCCAAAATTAAGTGTGTCAACGACATTGGGAGGAAATCCTGGTGGAACACCAGCATCATTACCACTTGTGTTAAATTTTCCAACATGAAGTCTGTGCTTTCTTGAACTAGTACTTCTCTTCCGACGCACAATTTTCTTAACAAAATCGTCATGGCACAATACCGATTGCTTCCACCACTTTGCATAACGCGTGGTAACATCTGCCTCAAATAATCTCGGCGGGAAATACAATTTTTTATCAGATATGGGCCTGCAGTAGTTTTTCCAAGCGATGCATTTAGTCTCATTAAACCTAGGCACATAACCTGGAACATCTTGATCCATTCCGAATTGCATTGCAACTCTATGTGGGAGATATTGCTCTATAGACTCAAATCCAACAAGCTCAGAAACACTCAAGCATCTAACAAATGAGAGCATTTCTTTATCCAAATCTTTCTCAAATGGTACCCAAATTTCATCATTTGGATAAAAGATTCCACATTTATCAGCATACCTAACATATGGACGCCAAAGAAAATGATCGATAGCTGAGTCTAACGCCAACTTAACATTGTCAATTTTCGAGGCCTCAACCTTATGCCACCTAAACAATAAAGGGTCCCCATGATTGATCAACATAGTATGTGGCTGTGGTTGTAAATTTTTGAACCTCTCCCATACCCAAATTTGAACCAAGTAAAAGGGTGATTGAAGAGTAACATCCACAGGAAATCCTTCACCGCCAACAGGATATTTTGACAAACCAACTATTGTTTTCTTAAACAAACTTAAATCTTTATATAAGCTAGCCAAAACAGCAGGTGCCAAAGCAATAGTATTCCCTCTAGCAAGATGAATAGCAATAGGAAACAAACAACTTTTCACCAAAGATTTATGAGGAAAAACAAAAACTGACAACCAAGTAGCAAGAAATGCTTCATGTTCAATTTCACTACTTTTATCAATGAAAATATCCATCCATTTTGAAGTGGAAGCCTTACCTTTTTTACTCTGCCAAGGTTTCTGTCTTGCAATGATGAGCTTCTCTTCCACCTCTCTCATTTCTTGTTCTTTAACTTGGGTGAAAACAGGATGACCAATGATAGGGTAACCCCCCAAAACCATAACATCCTCCAAAGTAATTGTTGCCTCACCAAATGGAAACACAAACGTATTTGTCTCACAACACCATTTCTCAACAACCCCATATAGCAACTTTTTTCCACACTGATTCATACTTCTGTTTAAGTTGATCAACCCAATAAACCCATTTGTCTTGTGGGTGGCGCCACCCATTGAAATGGATTTTGAAAGGCCACTCTTTTGGTTTAAAAACAGGAGAAGAAGATGATGAAAATGGGTTAAACTCAAAAGCTGGTTGTTCAATGGAGTTTGCAATAGGTTTGAGAAAATGGGCTGTTCTGAGTGTTGGTTCACTATCACCAGCAGGTGAAAGCATGAAATCTTCTCTCACTTCCATCATCATTGTATCTTCCATGGTTGAAACTTGAAACTAAACTTATAAAGATGAAGAAATTATTAATTTCCAAAAATGGTTGCTTAGTAGAAAGTACGTTGGTACAAAGACTTTTACAATAGTAGCATGTTTTAGGCAACTAGACAGTAGGATCATTGTCCTCCTTGCACAAGAAGGGAGAATGGCATGAAAACCCCAGGTTACCCTTTTCCTTCTTCTAATTTGAAATTCTCAAACCAAACAAAAGGGTAATTTTAATTATGTGACCATTTTGTGTTGTCCTTGCTTAGTTGGTAGTATTTCTGTAAGACCATCTACAATGGTGTTGGATGAAGGGTGTTGAATGGTATTTTTGGTGTTGAAACCATTGCAATGCATGTGTTGAATGTGATGTGGAGGAAAGAGATGATGAATGAATTCAACATAGTTGAATGTGATCAGAGAGAAAGAGACACGGACACATGGCAGGTGGTGATTGGTTCGCTGGATTTTTATCCTATCAATACTTTGAACTCAATTATCTCATTGCAAATTATTTTTTTATTTTTTTACCAAAATTCGTGATTTCTTTTTCTCTATAAATAGAGACTTGGTTCATTTCATTTGGACACATAAAAAAAAAACAAGTTTTTCACTATCTTAATCTATTATTATCTTTCTAATTAGTCTTTCTTTTGAAGTTTTAATCTTTTTTAAGTGAAATAGATCCCAATAATTCTTCTAATTATCCTAACAATTATCAAAATCCCAACAATTATCAAAACCCCAACAATTAAATAAATTTTGTTAAGTGTGTTATTTTAATTTAATTTTAATCGATAATTATAATTTTATTTAATCATAAAATCAAAAATTTAAATTTAAATAAAAATATGAAATAGAAAGTGGTGGGGTAGGGTGTTGAAGGAACAAACCATTGGAGATAGTAAAAATTGAATGAGTGTTGAATGATTAAGTGGAAGAAAGAGAAAATGATGTGGAGTGAAAAAGTGAGTGTTGAATGATGTTGAATGGAAAAACCATTGTAGATAGTCTAAGTGTAAGAGGAATGCTCATTAACTCTATGCACATACATCAAAACAGTCAAAAATTATTAAAAAAATCAAACAGTCAACCTTTTATTATTACTTACTCAAAAATTAAATGTTTATTTCTCCCTCTGGTCTTTAATATAAGAAGTTTCATTTTTACGATATATTAGAATATTGATGTATCTAGACCATATCATATAATAGATATATCAATATTTCAATTTATCTAAAAAATAAATTTTTTCTTATATTAGGGACCGGAGGGAGTAGTACTAAATTACGGTACATGTTTATCATTTCTTTTTCTACTAAACATATTTATCATTATTAATTAGAAAAATATTTGGGAAAAAAATATGCATGCATCTAGTAATTTGAAATTGAGTTTTTAATTAGAAACAATTTTTTAAGGTTGCTTATAATTAGGGAGAAAAAAATATTGTTACTATAAGAATTGAAAATATATCAAATATTTTTTTTATAAAGTCTTCAATAATAAAATTTAAGATTTAAAGTCATTAGGTTTGGTTTAGTAGTGAGAGATTCAGATAGTATGCATGATGTTATAGGTTTGATCCTTACTGCCAATATTATAAAAAAAAATTTATGATTTAAACATATGCGTGTATCAAGTAATAATATCAGTTATATTAAAAAAATTGTATTTTCTTTAAAAAAAGTAACATATTCTTAACTGTCATTTCTCTTCTAGATGGGAAGAAAGTGTACAAATAAACTCTACTATTTTATTATTAAAAAAAATAAAAATAAAAAAAACAAACAAATAAACTCTACTATTTTGGTGTGTCCCAAAATACCTTTATCCCAAAAATATAGTGGGGTAACATAAAAAAGAAAAGAAAAAGTGGTGTTATATTAATGTTATAATTAGTTGGGTAAAATCAGTTTTTTTGGTTTCTACATCTCGGGAGACTTTTAAAAATAGTTCGTATTTTTTTTATTATTATAATTTTAGTCTCCACGTTTTTTCAGTTTCTAACATTGATTCCTACTGTGAACTTTTGATTGATTGGACAAACGGAAAAAGCCACATTGATGTCACATAAATTTATTTAATGACATGGACGCACAAAGAGTAAGCATTAAATGAGTCTATGTGGCATTTTTCGTTTGTCCAGTCAACCAAAATTTTATATTAAGAACCAATGTTGAAAACAACAAAAATGTGGGAACTAAAAATATAATATAAAAAATGTAGGGACTATTTATAGAATAGAAGTATGCTGAAATATGAGGACTTGAAACATATTTAACCCTAATTAATTTAATTGATACATTTTCATCAAAAGAACGAGAGGCCAAGGTTCGAACCCGGTCATCCCACTTATCCACCTTAAGGGTGAAAATTTTAGCCACTATACTACTTGATAAAAAAAAAAGAATCATTGTTTGTTGGTGACAAACACGGTTCATGGTCAACACAATTTTCTGCATAGAAAAACCTAATATTTGAAAAACCACATTTGTAGATCTAGGCAACACAATATTACTATGTATGACCCTTTGAATTTTTTGCAAAAGATTTACGGTCTCTAGTGCTAGAAAGCAAAAAAAGTCAAATACAAACTTTATAAAAACGTGTTGATTCGTGTTGATTTTGCCCGGTTCAAAAAAAAAAATCCAGTTCGTTAGTTTTGCCCAGTTAGCACTTTTTTTATAAGCAATGTTAGTCGTTAATATTTCAATGTTATGTTAATGTTCTCCAAGACTCAAACCCTGGACTTCCAACTCCTTAACTCCGCTCAACTAATTTAATCGGTTCAACTATCAATCTCATCCCCTTGCCCGGTTGGCACTGATTTACACCGATTCAATAACATGACTGGTCCAATATGGCGAACCAGGTTACCGCTCCGGTTTTCATTTTTGTTTTGTTAAAATAAACAAAAATAAAAAAACTTTGCCCTTTCCGTTCACTCTGTTTTTACCGCAGTGTCACTCACTCACTCACACAGCTTCATACTTTGCAAAGAATATTCATTATTCAAAGTTGCAGCTTCAGCAGCAGGGTTTATGGTTTTGTCTCTCTCCCTCTACTACTCTCTCGTCATGGCTTCTCTCTCCAATGCTTCACTACTCAAATAACCCCTTCTTCTATTTCCCCTTTTTCCCACTCCTTCAACCAAAAAACCTTCCTTTTTTACACTTCAAAGCTGTGGAGATTCTTGGGTTTGTTTTCAGCCATGTGGGTCTCTTCTCATGGTACCACCCCTTTTAGGTCACCTTACTATTGTTCCTCTTGTTTGTCTTTTTCTAAATCTTCTTCTAAACCCTTTCGTTTTCCTCTTCCTTCTTTGTCTTTTTTTGCTTCCTATGGATCACCTCAACACAGGTTTGTTCATTTTGAGTTTAAAGTTTTTATCTTTTTTCATTTGGGTCTTGTCTTAATATTGCTTCATAACTTGAGGAATTTTATGTTTTTGTGTTTTGAGTTTGGTAGAATTTGTATTTGTTTTGGATTGTTTGTTTGTATTTTGTAATGTTGCACTTTATGTTTTTATTTTAGTGATTTATTGAATGAAAAATGTCTTTTTTTATTTGAACTTTTGATATACTCATTCTAGAGATGAAATTTGTAATTGAAGTGTTGTTATGTTTCTTCTTTCTGGCTTTTTGTGAAAATTGTGATTTCCTATAAATCATAGACATAGAAATGACATTGATATGTTAACACTGATAATAATTTGAGAAAAATAACTAATTAAATGCAGTCGCATTCACATATGTGCCGGTGTCGGACATCGGGCACACCTTCATATATGAGGTGTCGGTGCGGACTGATTTCTACTGCTATTTATGAAGTGAGGAGAGGGGCTGAGTGAAATATTGAGTTGAGTTAAGGTGTAGAGAGTTTGGTTGTGTATGTTTGTACTTTGTAGTGTGTTGTTCGGATACAAATCTTTAAAGCTTTTGCTCATTGTATTTTTAGGGGTTTTCTCATAAGGATGTCTTTGTAACTGTGGGGATTTTACATGGCTTAATGATTGCTACAATATTGTCAAATAGATTGGGGCGCTATAGTGAGACGGAGTTTGAACAAACTGCTATTGTTCTGCGATACATGATTTAGTACAAAATATTGTCAAGTATCGCCTGTAGCAATATAGCCTAGTCGATTTGAACAAACCTCTATTTTATGCGATTTGTGATTGACACCACTGGATTGCTAGTGGTTTGATATTTATGTTGTTGACAAGTTTGATTTCAAATTTGTTAGTTGCTCAACTTTTGACTAGTGTTTCAAAAAATTAACAATTCAACATTGAATAACCAGTTACCAGGTAGCAGGACATAAGTTCTAAACCATGAAATGGTATGTAAATGACTTGACTGAAGTTCTTCTATAGTCTTTCTATTCCTTTTTTCTGCACACTTGTTATTTATAGTGGAAATTAATATTTTGTATTACTCATAAAAAAATGGGCAACCTAAAACTGTGTTGATAGTGAAAAAGATTTATTTTATTAATATTCATGACATTTTAGAAATGAATATGTATATAAATGATTTTACTTTGGCTGGTGCATCATGCGTGGCTACATAGCCTCGTTTGACCGAGTTGTTTGTTACTATATTGTGTCTTCAATGGCTAAAGTGAAAAGTAAAATATGCTATTTTAATCTATTCATTGGTACCTTCATATATATTTTTTTTTTGCATGATATGCACAGCAGAAGAAAAATGAAATCAATCCAGATTGCCAACAGTGTCGTCCTACATAATAGGTTTTCTAGTAATTCTCTTCAATTTAGAGAAGGTTCATACCGTCAAAAGCGAATATCTTTTGGGTTGAATAAATGCAATGACATGGAGTACCATCGAAATTCTCCAGTACATATTTCAGTTATGAAATTTTCAACAAGACGGGAAGAAGATCTGAGTTCTTTGAGTTCCTTTGGCAAACAAATGGGGGTGATGGAACAGTTGGGCTCTCTGGGTTACAGATTACACAAAACACATCATAAACTAAGTGGTGATATAACTGGCTGGAACAAGGCTAGAAATTTAGTGGCTCAGACAAAAATGGCAATGGATGATCTGGACAACAGTAGTTTGTTTCCATCCAATACAAATACAACTGCTTCTTTTATTTGTCAGGAACAGGCTATTTCTAGGAAAAGGGAACACAATCTTATGATACAGGATCTACGTGAACCTGCGTCATCTTCTGATCAACAATCTATGTTACAAAACTCAAAGGTATCGATAGACACTGGAAGACTTGGCACTGAGTCAATTGCATCTTCGTTAAATATCAGTGAAGAGAAAGTTGATGTAGTTAATGGCAATCACAGTTTGGCTACAACTGCAAAAGAAGCAACTAATGCAAAATGTACTGTTACAATGACACGCAGTGATGAACAATCAAAACTTCGGGAAAGGCTCTGTAGTATCTATGAAAACATATTGGTTGTTGATAATCTTTCTCTTGCAGAGGAAGTAGCTAAGATGCTTACAGTAAATTACAAGCATCTTATTCATGCATGTGATACTGAGGTATACTTATTGACATTGTTTTCTTTAATCTTTTTTCATTTAATTTATTGACAGTTGTGTCACTATGAATCTTTTGGCTACTTGTATTTCACTATAGTTGAGCATATGATATGTACCAATTTTCAATGTCTTGAAAGGTATCAAAGATAGATGTCAAAAAAGAAACACCTATAGATCACGGGGAGATAATATGCTTCAGCATTTATTCGGGTCCAGAAGCTGATTTTGGAGGTGGGAAGTCATGTATCTGGGTAGATGTTCTTGATGGTGGAGGCAAAGAGATTTTAAATAAGTTTGCCGATTTTTTTCAAGATCCATCGATAAAAAAGGTGGCTTCTCTTTCTTCTCACTCTTCCTTTTATCTGTTTAATCTTATTACTCATCTTTATTTGTAGAACCTGTTTGATTTATATTTCGGTAGAATTGATTTAAAAAAAATTAATGTATTTTTTTTTTGCATTTGGGAATAATTTTTAAAAGTGAGTTTAAAATAATTGCTTTTGTTTGATGGTCAAGTTAGCAATCTTAATATTAATGGTAAGATACATTATTAAAAAAAATATCACATTTTTAAGCAAAATTAAATGACATGCAACATAAGCCAATATATCATATACAAGTCTCAAAATAACTTAATATTTGAGTAGTAAATCAAAACGACAAAAGAAAATTAGAAAGTTTACAAAACAGTGGTTGGCTATACAAAGTTCTGGGGAAAGTTGCACACGGAGATTCATATTGATTGGGTTAAGTTTCAATGACTGATTGAGATACAAATCTCAAATTGGTTAAAGAGGTGTTTTCTTTTCTCACTTTATATGATGCAGGAGGTAACTTTTAGTGAACTATGTCATTCCACAATTGGTGACAAAATAATGGCCTATAAGTTTGTACTTCTCTAAATTATTTTTTTATATAAAATATTTGAATTTTAAAATATTTGGATTTGAGGGGGAAAATCAAATAAAAATAGTTTTGGAGTTTTTCTTAAAATCTTAAAAATTATATTAATAGTGCTTAATTAAATAATTATTCAGTGGCATAATTCTAGCTTCATAAACTGATAGTGGCATTGTATTATTGGGTTTATGTGACAGAGATTTGAAAATGATTTTTGAAATAACAAAGTCAGTGGTGCATTCTGTAGGTCTGGCATAACTATAGTTTCGACTGTCATGTTATACAAAACTACGGATTTAAGTTGTCTGGATTTCATGCCGATACAATGCACATGGCACGACTATGGGATTCATCAAGACGTTGGGTTGGCGGTTATTCTCTTGAAGCACTATCTGCTGACCAAAAGGTCATGTCTAGGGCTAAGCTGAACTGTGAAAAGGATTTGATTGGTAAGGTGTCGATGACAACTATATTTGGTAAGAAAAAGGCGAAGAAAGATGGATCTTTGGGTAAAATGGTTACCATTGCTCCTGTTGAAGAACTGCAAAGAGACGAGCGTATGCCTTGGATATGTTATTCTGCCTTAGATGCTAGAAGCACTCTGAAGCTTTATGAGAGCCTAAAGAGTCATCTGTCAGATTTACCTTGGAAACTTAATGGAGAACTTTTACGTGAAAACATGTTCGATTTTTACGAGACTTATTTGCAGCCATTTGGCGAGCTTCTCGTCAAAATGGAATCTGAGGGTATGCTAGTTGATCGGTCATATCTTCAAGACATAGAAAAGGTGGCCAAAGCAGAGCAACAAGCTGCGGTTAATAGATTCCGAAAATGGGCATGTAAATATTGTCCTGATGCCAAGTATATGAATGTTGGAAGCGATGCACAGTTACGCATACTGCTTTTTGGTGGCACTTTGAACAGGTACACATTATTTAAATCTTTTGTGGAACATTTGCTTCTATCTTATAATAGATAATTTGGCAGAAACGTTACAATTTTATTTATAAACATATTGGTCTCAGTTGTTTACAATGAAGTGGTTATTTATGAACATATTGGTCTCAGTTATTTATCAATTTTATTTATGAATATCATGAAAGTAAAGCTTTCATTTTTCCTGCCTCATTATACAGAAAAAACCAAAATGAGGCAATTCCAATGGAGAAGATTTTCAAAGTTCCCAATGTTGAGAAAGTGATTGAAAAGGGAAAAAAGACTCCCTCAAAATTACGTGATATTAAGTTGAATAGCATTGGATATAGACTGAACGTTGACATATACACACCTAGTGGCTGGCCCTCAGTTAGCGGTGCTGTTTTAAAGGCCCTGGCTGGCAAAGTTTCTGCTGAATATGACTTTATTGAGGTTGAGGATGAGGATGAAGATGGAAATCCTTCTAAATGTGAAGATGAACCTTTAGAAATAGACAATTCTGCTTATGGAACAGCATTTGCTGCTTTTCCCACAGAGGAAGAAGGGAGAGAAGCTTGTCATGCAATTGCTGCTTTATGTGAAGTCTGTTCTATTGACTCTTTGATTGCTAACTTCATCCTTCCCCTGCAGGTAATTATTGTTTTTCTCTTTAATACAAGCTTATTTTGGACTTTTACCCATGGTCACTGGTCAGGCTGTGTTTATGGATTTTCATGTTAGCCTGTCCAGTATGATTGGCATTTATCGTTTCTTTCGTCAATGCATTTCAAACATTGTCCAGGTTAGTTTCTATTTGTTTGTGCAGTAGAGAGGATGAACACATGTTTAGTCCAATGGCTGCATCTGCATGAACTTAGTACTTAGTAGTAGTTGGATGTCAGTATATTATAGATTATTTGTCTATATCACTATACTGAATTATTTGTTTGTAAATTGTAAGTTTGGAATAGTTATGTTGTTTATGTCTGTACTATGCTAGCTTAATACGTCTCAATGACAGGGACATAATATATCTGGAAAGGATCAGCGTGTTCATTGTTCCATAAATATTAACACAGAGACTGGACGCTTGTCAGCAAGAAGACCAAGTTTGCAGGTTCTTGCAACTTGAATCTTTACATATGGTCGTATGATTCCATTTTAATATAATTGATAAATATTTATGTACTTCTGGTAGAGTTGGTTCTTGATATGATATCTAAGCTGCTGTTTTTGTAAATAAAGGCTTATCTTCAGCACAAGGTAGAGTAGGCATTGTTCACAATTTAAGCTAGACCTTTTACAAGGGTTGGTTCTTGACAATGCTAAATTTTTAAAGTACCAAAACATTTTGTTAAATAATAATATTATTATTGTAAAACAATTCATTTTGTATCTTACAATAAAACCCTAAGTCCATGCTACTATTACTGGTATGAAACGAAATATAGCTTATGCCTTATTGTTTTAATGAGTACAGGTGCCAATATTTTTCCTTTTGACCGAAAGTTTGTTTCTTTATCCTCAATGTAGCTGTACATTTTCTTGTTTATTTCTATTAAAATGGTATTAATATATATATAAAATATTTTACTTAAGTTTGCTTTTTGGTCCAATCATAGCTTCCTTCCCCATACAGAAAACATATTAACATACTATTTTTATTTTGGATTTAGATGAGGGATATTCGGAAATGTATACTTTGAACTTTCAAATAGAAGCATGGATTTTCTTTTCAGATGTATATTTGACCTTGATGTATTATCTCAATATTTTACAATTATTTGAGCTTACACTTAGTTCTACTGCATTATCAAGCGATTAATATTGGATTTCAAAAAGATTCAGATTTAATCTAACTTGTATAATTCATACATTAGAATCAACCAGCTTTGGAAAAAGACCGGTACAAAATCCGTCAAGCATTCATAGCTGCTCCTGGAAATTCTCTTATAGTTGCTGATTATGGACAGGTTTGTAGTCCACTTATATGTCTAATTTTCAGCAAGTTGCTTGGTATTTCATTCTGTTGATGGAGTCACTTTATATTGTTACAGTTGGAACTTAGAATACTTGCACATCTTACTAATTGTAAGAGCATGTTGGAAGCCTTTGAAGCTGGTGGAGATTTCCATTCCAGAACTGCAATGAATATGTACCCGTATATTCGTCAAGCAGTTGATAATAAGGAAGTGCTTCTTGAATGGCATCCTCAGCCTGGTGAAGACAAACCCCCTGTTCCTCTCCTGAAGGCAAGTTTCTTTTGATATACGTATCATTACATGTAATAACCTTGCTTTCCATGCACAATTAAGTTTACCTTTCTAACCAACATGGTGTGGCACAAGTGGTAGCTGCTTAGGTTCCTTAACCATTTGGTCAGAGCTTTGATATTTGGCCAATGCGTATAGAAAAGCTTATGTGGGAGAAGTCAACCCCTTAAGTGGATCTTAGTTACCTTTAGGGATTAGTCTCCGCAGTTGTATGCGTGAAATACCTTGGTTTAATAATAAAAAAAGTATACCTTGTTAGTTTGGAATATCTTGTATTGATAATTTATCAGTTATGAGCAGATTGCTTTATGTTCACCACCTACCACTACACCGACCACCATTTCAGCCACCTCTAATCATGACTGTGGCAACCTGCCCACCGATCATCACTCCGACCATTGCAGTCACTTGTCTGTCAATCACCATACTGAGAGCGGTCTACCGCCATCTCAGACAACCACCGTTGCCAAAAATAAAGAGACTGGTCTAACGCAAAGAGAGAAAAAAAACTGAAACTCAAAACCAAAAACCACCCCAAAGAGGGTCTTAGGTTTTGGGTCTTCTCAACTCCAGATAACTGTTTTGTAATGTGGTGATTGTGTAGGCTCTATAAGTTCTATGTTAGTCATATCGTATCTCTAGTCAACGTGAGACTTGGACTTTCCTGGTACACCCCTCATCTCATGTTCACTGTTATTGCACTTAGTCGTAACCCTAGAACCTCCCCAAGAGCTCTCAAAACCCTAGTTTCTATCATGTTCCCTATCTCTAGATTCTATTCTTGTGAGTTGTTTAAAAGTTGCTAAAAAACTAGTATTTATAGGAAACAATTCAGGGTTGATTTGAATCAACCTCTCACAAGTTTAAACCTGATTCGAATCACCCCCACCAGCGTGACAGGATACCACAGAAAACCAGCCTGATTCAAATCATATTGACGACCCCTGATTCAAAACACACTGCCCAACCACATTAAAACACTGATTTTAAGGCACTTTCACAACACAATTTTTAACTTTTTTCCTTTTTCAGGATGCATTTGCTTCTGAAAGAAGAAAAGCCAAAATGCTGAACTTCTCAATTGCATATGGAAAGACTCCACAGGGTCTTTCTAAGGATTGGAAGGTACCATGAATTCTGTCACTTATTATGAGGTACTTACATAGGTTACAAGTCTCTGAATTTTGATTTGATTGTACAAATATATTTCTGTCAGGTTTCTGTGAAAGAAGCTAAGAATACAGTTGACCTTTGGTACAATGATAGAAAAGAAGTTTTGAGATGGCAACAGAAACGTAAAAAAGAAGCTTTAGAACATGGATATGTTTCCACATTACTAGGGCGATCCCGGCGGTTCCCCGAGATATTCCAAGGTCATAGCTATTACAAAGGTCACATTGAACGGGCTGCTATTAATACTCCAGTGCAGGTCCTCAATTCGTTCAAATATATTAATGCTACATTATGCCCTTAGAATTTCATACCATATAGAAATCAATTTAGATTCCATTATACCTCTTATACAGAGGCAAAGATAACACAATTTTCAAACTATAAGCAGTCATTTACTACTTGATTGAATGCTTTAAATTTCTTAAGATCAATATAATCACTACTTGTTTAAATGCTCCGTACTTGTTAGCAGTACTATTATGAAAATGATTTTGGAGGATAACTGATATATAGAGTTTTTTATTAGTAACAGATTAATATCCAAAAGTTTCAGATCCATTGCCACCTTAACACCTTTCTTTTATGCTTTTCTGATTTTTCAAATGCAACAGGGAAGTGCAGCTGATGTTGCCATGCTTGCCATGTTAGAAATATCCAAAAATAAACAGTTGAAGGAGCTTGGATGGAAGTTACTTCTTCAGGTTAATATTTATGCAAGGAATTTCTTGTTTATAATCTCTATCCTCACTTTTTGTCAAGTTCCATTCAACTTTAATAATTTCATCCACTTAATTTCAATACTTGGATTTTTCGGATGATATGGAAGGATAAATTATGGGCACACATTGGTCCCTAAATTTATCAAAATTACAAACAGATCCCTAGTGTCTCTTTTTTTAGTAATTTTATGGACTAAATTGACCAATAAAAAACACATCCGAGGACTAAATTGACTGCCTAAAAATATGAGGACTAAAATGACTAATAAATAAGACACTTATGCATGCATTTGCAATTTCGATATATTCATGGATCAATGTGATAACGAATTACAATTTCAGAGAGCAAAAAGGTGATTTTCCCGATAAATAATACATGGAAGATAGCTTGGTTGATATATAACTAAATTTCCCCCCAGTTATTTTCCATTCTTCATATTACTACATAGTTTATTGATCGATAACTAAAGGTAAAAAATAAAATAAAAATTAATCAGAAAAAATATACAATTTCTTTTGTTAGCCCTTTACCATTTCAAGTGTTCATAAAAGAATGAGAATTCACAATTTTTGCTTTGACATTTTTTTTCTTTTCAATCTCATTTTTTTATCTTAATTGATATAGTGTGAATATAATAACTTTATCTCTATATTCATATTGATGCTTTTTCATATATGAATGTCTTGGTTTGATTAAAATCTTTGCTAAGATTTTTTGCACCTGACAATGTAGGTTCATGATGAAGTCATATTGGAAGGACCAACAGAATCAGCTGAGGTTGCAAAGGCGATAGTTATTGACTGCATGTCAAACCCTTTTAGTGGCAAAAATATTCTCAGAGTTGCTCTCACTGTGGATGCCAAGTGTGCACAAAACTGGTATGCTGCAAAATAAAACATCAAATCGTTGCATCGTGCTGTGGTGGGGTAGTTTTGCACCCTTGGTTTCATATAAAGGCCACGAATGAATTTGGGAGAGATGTTTTCTCATTCAAATAGAGTATTGACTGTATGGTTTCTTTTGTGACTGACTAATCAAAAGAGGCTGCCACTTCGGGTGCCTTCTGTTTGCATGGAAAAGATTATGTCCTTCCGATGTAATGTCATCCTCCTTCGTTTCTAGAGAGGTCATGCAAATGGTTTCATTGTGAATGTTTTGGTGTATATATAATTTTTAATTATTGTATATAAAATGAAATCTGTCAAATTCCATTACTTTTGTCAATGTTCATGCTTGGTTGCAAACTGTACTGCATCCTGCATAAGGATTCTCAAGAAAATTCAGTAAAAAGAAAAATGGTATTTCATTGAATGGGTACTGTCTTATTCCTATATTATGTTCATCTTAACACTGAAAATTTTAATATATCGTTGAAAATGCTCAATGCTAAAGGTGGCTACAATGATAATGTGCTTGTGAATGTTGATTTTTTTTGGCTACATCCTGCTTATGCCTAGAAGGTGATTTGTTATTAGAAACACAGTGAAGATTCTGTCTTTTTTGTTTGCACAAAGATTCTGACCCTTTTTCTCTCTGCATTGCTTCCGTAGATTTTGTAAACTTCTGGTCATGGTGTGGTTTCTAATCAACCTTGTTGCTAGGGAAACAGTGGCTACATTGAAATTAGAAATTGGTGGGTTGTATGATCTACGCTTGACTTGCCTCACTAGTGAGTTGGAAGCAGCTAAGTTTCTGCATTTGAATAAACTCTTATTGTGTAACCATTTGAATAAACTAGTAAATATAATAAAAAGAAGAGAGATACATAACATGAGCAACACTGTCCAATGCGTCACTACATTGTGAACAAAATTAAGTAGAGATATACATATATGATAGAACATATAAGGCACAAGCCCCCAAGAACAGTTGACAACATGACTCAACCACTTCCAAATAACTTGTATAAAAAGTTTTTTAATGAACAAAAACATTACAACAGAGTACTCTAGTCTGATCAATAAACCTTGAAGCTGGTTTCACTAACCTTAAGTAGCAGGAGCTGAATTTCTATGAAAGCTATTTAACTTTACCATCAAAGTTACATAGAGTTTGTCACCCACTCCATCAACAAACCTATAGTATGCATGCCTCCATTTTCTAATAAGAAACAAAGAACCACAAATCCCCCAGAAACCAACTGCGAATCCGACTCCAATGCCTAGATACAATGATTCTCTTATATTGTCATCATCTTCATTCTTTGTAGATGACGTTGCATTTTTATGATTTTCTTCTTCTGTGGTATAATTATTAAGAGGTGCTCCGCATAATTTTGGATTCCCAATGTAGCTCGATGCATCAAAACTTTGAAGTTGTGTCCCTATTGGGATTTTTCCATCAAAATTGTTGTAAGATAATTTCAAATAACTTAAAAAGTTTAAGAGATCCATACTTTGAGGAATTTCACCCCAAAACTTATTATTTGAAAGATCGAGAGACTCCATATTTTTCATACCTCCAATTGTCTTCGGCACTGTTCCAAACAAGTTATTGTTTGATAAGTTCAATGTTTGAACTTGAACAAGTCGAAATAATTCCAATGGCACTTCTCCAGACAAATTATTGACTGAAAGATCAATAGTTTATGATTTGCAATTGTCTCAAATTAAAGAGGTCTACTGGTACTTCACCAGATAGCCTATTGCTCCACAACTTAATGTAATATAAATCTTCCAAGTTCTTCCAACTATTTGGAATTGATCCTGAAAAGGAATTGTAAGACAAATCAACTAAAATAGCCATTGGTGATATGTTTGGGAGTCCTCCTGTGAAATTATTGTGATCCAACTCTAAAGTAAAACACTTTAACGTTAGGTTTGATATGTCTTCGGTTATCAAATTGTTCGACAAAGAAAGATTGGGTATTCCTTCTATAAGGCTCGAAAAATTATTTCTATCTTCCAATGAAATTCTTGAGCTCGATAAGTCTAGTGTTTCTAGGGACTTCTGTGTATATATCCAAGATGGAAAGTTTGGACCTTGATTCATATGTGCTAAAAAAAAGACTATAGAGTTGAAAAGGAGGAACCCATTCTAAATCAAACTGGAATACAAAAGTTGCATGCAATCTTTTTCAGTTGACCATGTTGAAATCCGACCAAAATGATCAATGATTTTCTCTTTGAAGATTAACAGTGTCTCTCGATCTTTCTCATTGCATCGAACCATCGTGTGATTAGTACTAGACATGCTTCCATGTAATGTGGTTAAAGATAAAAGTAGAAGCAAAAGAAGTAACATTTGTGAAGTAAGAATGGTCATCATCAATGATTGATTGTTTGGATCAAAAGGAAAAACGAAGTTGTAATTAAAATGGGAATGTGATTGCTAGAAACAGTTGTTGGTATAACTTAGTGATATGTAAGTTATGAGATTATAGTGTGATTATATAAGACGTTAGCTAATGAGATAGCAGTGGAGAACTTTGAATTTTTAAGTCAGTGATATAGGAATAAATATTAAAGAATATGCTTTAGAATATCAATACTAGTGTTTCTAGAACCGGACATGATCATATGGTCAAAAAAAAAAACAGAACCGGACATGATCATCTTCAACATTTCAAACTTAAACGAGTGTAAATGGGACCAAATGAATCTGGCTAGTCAATAACAGATTACATGTAATTACATAGAAGATTTGTTCATTCATTCACCTCAATTTACAAAATAATTTTGAAGCACCCTAGTTAGGCAATGACAACCAGACACACACACTACCTTAGTAATGATCCAAGGGTCATTACTCGGACCAGTCACCAAGATGCAGGAGAAAAAGGAACATGAATTTTGCCATTGTAATTTTTACTTGCAGACCTAAAACCTTAATAGCATATAAATTTCAAATTGTACACTCAATAAAACTATTATGGATATCATCCCCAACCTAAAAGTTAAAATGTGACAGAATCTTATCACTGTAGTTTGTTCTTTAAGAGCCTATTTGTCATGCTGTTGTAGATCAATTTCCCAGCCTGATGCCAACTGCAATAGAAGTTGATCTGGAGGAACACCTTCCCAGCCCTCAACTGTATCTGTTGAAGCATCATGTAAATTCCGCAAGAGGTCTTCCTTTACTTCCATGGGAACACCAAAGGTATCCGGGCCGTTTTCGAATAATACTTCCACCAACTGGACAGTGTGATCACACATTTAGTGACTTAAGCTTCATATAAAAGATATAAAGCTTGCAAAAATAAATGCAGCATTTCATACAATGCAGTATAATCACCAAATGCTAAACAAGTGAAGAACTGGTAAGTTCAAGGAATGAATACGTTTTGAATGTGTTATCTTATATAAACAATAATCTTCTGAATCGCATTGTTCAAATGCATCTTGAAGATAAAAAGGTAAGATTCTACAACTCCCGAGATGCAATTCCAAATAACATGGTTCTAAACCTGCCAGTCACAAACAGATTGGCCACAACTATGTTGTATACAAAGTTGTGTACTAGTGTCATATGCTAAATTGCTAATCTAGACCAGTATACAATAATCCCCAAAAATATTTTTTTTAAAACGTCTTGTAATTGTACAGTGAATGCTTAAATAGGACAATAAATTACGGCCTTGAGTAAACATCGTGATTTTCATTGAAGCAAAGGATCTATGACATTGGACTAAGTTTATTACATTCTATAGCTGGGGACCATGCAGAAGAAACAGAATGTATGTGTTAGGTTCCTAGCTAATTGGCGAACTTCAAAGGGATAGATAGAGATACAGGATTATTCACCCGTGAATGTTTTGGATGAATGAAAAAGTTTACACAAAGGAGTTAATCTACTCTCACACTAGAGCTTTCTCTAGTTCTCAACACACAATAATTTCCTACTCCTCCAAAGTGGAAGGTGAGTCCCTTTTATAATGCAAATGACTAACAGCAATTACAATAACGACTAACAGAACTAATCCTAAAAACTAGGACTAGAGATTAATTGACTGAACAAAATTTAAACAAACAAGGAGCCATACCTGTTGAATCCAAGACAAACAGATGTTAAACAGGTCCTGCTCCAGTAAGAATTGTCCTATGGCATACAACATCTCACATGCAGTCTCATTGGAAAGTTCATTAATTACAGGGCCAGTTCTATCCATTAGCTTTACAAGCAAACGATCATCTCCAGTACTCAACACCTCTGCAAAGGCTGAATCTATGTCACCTGCTTGAAGGGCATCAAATGCATTAGTCCAAGAAGTCCAGATTGCATCCCTCTCTTGTCCAACACTGTCATCAGCCAGAGCTTCTGCGGTCATTTCAGGTATTGCTACTCTTGTTGCTCTAGATGTTCCATTGTCCTCACCAGCAACCCGAATTGCTTCCAAGGTAGCTTCATCTTTAGAAGCTTGCCATACACTTCTTGCAGAGGGCCCCTCACCAAGCCGGATGGGCATTGCTGCTCTGTCCCAAGCTCTCCTGCTGCTGCCCCCTTGATCACTCTCATGCATTGATTTTGGCGATCTTCCATCAACAGAACTACCACCAAAAGCCCTCCTTGAGGAAATCTGGCCATTTCTAGAAGCACCATATCCAGGAAAATCCCAACCCTCAGGCATGTCAGATCTCCAAGACTGCCCTCTTCCCCTCATCCCCATAGCATTCCCATCGGTTTGAGTAAACCTTTCGTTAAATGGGATGCGTCCATCACCACCTCTTCCATACTTTGCATTGGTGTAATCATTAAAACCGTTATACTTGCTAGAAGGCCGATTGGATGATCCCTCAAATCTACGGCTTGATGATATAGATAAATCTTGTAACATGTCTTCAACAATTCTCTCAAGACCTCGTACTCTGTTCTCTAGAGTCACCATGCTATCATGAGATCCACCCATAAAATCCTGCAAAGTTGTTAAAACATCTATTACTTATTACTTATGAAGAACATCTACCAGAACTGATTTTTTGGGCCATACAAAACATACCTGCAGCATGTTCATCAGATGAACCTGTTGTCTTTCAAGCTGCGTTAACTGTCTCTGGATCGCCAACAAATTTCCTCTGTTATTGGATAAGGGTACTTCTGATTGACCATCAGCTCTAGAAAAACCTTCATTTGTATCATTTGCTTTTGTCCTTAGTTCTTTCGAATTCATTCTCCTTTCAGAGTATCTTTCATGAGCAAAGTCCTCATAATTCCTTTGTCTTGAATTTCCATCATTACCTTTCTCTAAACCATGATATTTATTATTGACAGCTCGATGAAAGCCCTCATTAGGGGCATTACCAACAGGATTTGATCTTTCACTTAAATCTTTAGCACTTGCCTCTGACTCTTCCTCATTGTTTGAGCTTGAAGAATTGAGGACTCTGCGAGGAACAACCACTTCCACTGGTAAATCATCTGATCCCCTTTTTTCAAGGTTTTGGAAAAATTCTGGGTTTAGTACTTTATCATTTAAGACAGGTGGTTTCTTTTTCAATATTACAACTGCCTTCTCTGAGTTGCTAGCCGCTTTGGTCGTAGAATTCGAATCCGTGTTTGAAGAACTGGTTGGCAAATCCTTTACTGATGGATCAGTCTTCTTCTCATCAGAATTTGTCTTTTTAAGGTCACTTGATTCTGATAAAACGGCTGATTCAGGATTCCCACCATCTAAAGCATAAAATAAATCATTACAAAGATAAACCAATGCTTGGTGATTGGATTACCACAGACAAACGAAATGTGCATACCAGATGACAAGGGCTTTGAATCATGAGAAGATCCGTCTCCTTTCCCAGCAATTTTTTTCCACAATTGCAATGCCTCTGTCATGCTTTCCCTCACAGGTTTTATCTGCAATTAATAATAAAAAAATTCCGAAAAAAATTAGATGACTACAAAGCAACAAAAACAATTCTCCAGTAATGAAGTTTCAACAAATTACAAATGTATCATTCTAGAACAAATAATCCCCATCCCTGACTTGATGTGATACTTTTGTCAAAGACACCAAGTCCAACTAAAACAAGCGATAAAAAGAAACAAATATGGCATTGCAAGAAGCTAGTTCGGCAAGTTATGATTAGAAAGTTTCATTGCAAAAACTACCTTGTCACACCAACAAGTCTCAAGCAAAGCCACTGTGGGCGCCGTTTTATCAGTAATCAAACTGCTTGAATGCAAAGCCAAGGAACATAATGTCTCTGCTGCTGCTTTACGTGTTGCCCAATCATTACTGGAGAGGCAATCATGAATGCTAGGTAGCAAATGTTCCAAGCTTTGTGGTGCAATTGCCCCAGCCTGCAATCAATATTCAGTTAACTCTCTAAATCTTTTTTCTACAGTTGTTTCTATAAGAAAATGATAATTTAGTAATCTACGAAAGACAATAACTAATAGCAGCCTGCCAAAATAGACAAAACACATTATGAGATTGACATAACTAAATTAAATTCATATCATATGGATCTCTCTTGTCTCTACCACCATTTATTCAAGAACAAAATTAATAGAGCCGAATCTTCAACAGAAATAGCTTTCGTCATTAGAATAATCTTTTGCAGTTGCCAAAACCACTCTACAAGTTCAAACATCATCCTCGTTACACAAGGCCGTGGCAATATCAAATTGAATTATCCAAATGTCATTGCTCTAACATCAACATGTCAATAAAAAACTCAGTCTATAAAATTCCTAATTAATCAACTACAGTAACTAGAAGCTAAATTTTCGGCCAGCAACCCCTCCACCTAAACACAACTTTCAGTCTTAATCTTAATTCCCAGTTTCAATATCAGTCTAAGGTAGCATTTAGCAATCATATTAAAAATTCAGAACATCCAGAAAGACAAAAAAAAACACAAGCTCCACTATACATTTATGTATTTGGTGCTTTACTGAAAATTGAACATAACAGGAATAATAAGTGATACATTGTAGTTCTACTAAAACAGAAGTAACCAAGAAGACTGAACCACTTCATTTGGTTCCTGCTCTCTCCATTCACCAAAGTCTACCTAAATTTCAAATAGTATGACCATAGATAAATATCTGAGACAAAAGTTTAACTCTCCAACCAAACTTAAATTCAAATGATATACACCGAAAGTGTAAAAAAGTCTTTACATTGTAATCAAATCATATTCTATCATTATATCCAATCAAATCACAAGATATGCCACTTTGTTATGTTCATTTCTAAAATATCTCCATGAATATCTACATTATGAGATTTTATTGGATCTATGTGTAAAATAATTTTATACTAACAATGCATATAAGCTAAATCCAATATTATTTCCTAATATTTCAATAAACGTCTACACAATGAGATATGATTGGACAGTAATAGGGTAAAGTTGTCAATACTTATACATTAAACTCCTTAACAAACCATTTTCATAATTCATATAAATTAATCAACAAACATTCCAATTCATTCATCCAAAAAAAAAAAACTCAACAAACTCAACAAACAACATCACCATCTAACATCAAACCTGAGACAATGCAGAAACCACAGGCAAAATAGCAGCTTTAGCCAAAAAATTAGGGCTATTAATAAACTTGCAGATCCTAGGACACATTTTCTGAAATGCTCCAACCGGCACAACCGCAACATCACCGCCGTCATTAACAGCAGCCGTCGCCTCCACCATTTTGGCCATACAAACAGCAGCACCAGCCTGAACAGCTTTATTCTGTTCCCCCATTGCCTCAAACAACGGTTTCACAAACAAACCAACAAGAGAACTATTACTCCCACTACTCCCATTGTTCTCTGTTCTCAAATAAATCACAGAAATTGCGCCGAAACAATCGCGACACGCGTCACGAGAAGCGGAATCAGTGTCTTTAAGACGTTTGATAATGTGGGAAATGATTTTGGGGAGATGAGGTGCGGCGGAGTGTTGGTGAGAAGAGCAAACGAAAGAGAGAAGACGGAGAGATTCGTTTTTGATTGAGGGTTTAGGGTCTGAAACGGCGTCGTATAAACAGTTTAAGATCATTGGAATAGCGTCAGATGAGAGGGATTGAATAGTCTTTTCGAGATCTTCAACAGCGATTTGATGTGTGTCTCTGTCAGAGAGTTTAGAGAGTGAGGTTAAGATTTTGTGTTTGAGTTCAACCATTTGTAAATGGGTTGAAACTGAGGAAGATCTTGGTGTTGTTTGGTTTTGGGGTTTTGTTGTTGTGTTCTTCATGTTTTGGTGGAATGTTGGTGAGTGAGTAGAGTTTGGAGAAGAGAATGGGTTGGTTGCTTTGTTTGGGAGTGATGTGATGAGAAAGGAATGAAGGATGACGGTGGTGGAAAGAAATGCTAGATCTGCGGGAGTGAAGGAAATTCAAAGTTTTCAAATAAATGAAATGAAAATAATATCATCGGAAAACTACGTTAATTTTTAGGAATAAATATGTTTCTAGTACCTATAAATCTTCCAAGTTTTGTTTTTAGTCCCTCTAAAAATTTTCTTCTATTTTTAGTTCCTCAAAGTTTTTTAATTAACACATTTAATCCCTACTTTTAAATCAACTCATGTGTAGACTTCATATTTTTTAATGAAATTTTCAAGAAAAGTGTAGAATATTTTAACAATCACTCACAAAAAGAATTATATTTTTTTAATAACACATGAATTAAATATGAATTTTTAAGCACCAAAAATATAAAAATTTATATTTAATTTATGCTTTGTTAAAAAATTCAAAAAAAAAATTTGGGAGAGATTCTTATAATATTTTAAACATTCATAAAAAAATTCAATCAAAAATATGAAGTTTATACATGAGTTGATTTAGAAGTAGAGACTAAAAATGTTAATTGAAAACTTTTGAGGGATTAAAAGTAGAAGAAAAATTTTAAAGGGACTAAAAACAAAATTTGAAATATTTATAGGGACCATGAACATATTTATCCCTAATTTTTATTTTCATTTCCATTTTTTATTATATTAATAATGTCATGATTTTTTTATAAGAAAATAATACAGTACTTTTTTTATAAGAAAATAATGCAAAGAGGTCTCTATTTTTTTTTTATTTTTTTTTGAATGAATTTGTAGTTTAAGAAGGATGAAAAAGATGAAGATGGTGTTGAAGCGACGAATTTTTTTTTTATTTCATAGTTCCTATTTTATTTTTTTTGTCAAACTACCCAGTGGTTAGAAAATTCACCTTAGAGGTGAACAAGTGGAGTGTCCCGGGTTCGAACCCGGACTCCTGCACATATAATGCGATATCCCTGCCAACTGAGCTAAGCTCACGGTGATTCATAGTTCCTATTTTAATTTTATGATCTTGGTTGCTTGCATTTTTTTTCGTTTTAATAAAAGGACAAAACTCATATGCATTTATTTAGATACATTTTTTGTTGTTCCTCTCACAAAAAGGTAGTTTTTCACTTGTTTTAATTTAAGAAAATAAAATAAAATTGCTTTTAAATTAAAATAACTACCTCAATGTATCTAGTACAGTAAGAACTGTATATATGGAACTGTACATAAGTTTGGTCCTTAAAAAAATTATCGATTGATGAAAATAAAAAGCGAAGTCAGCGTTAAAAGCAGACGTGATAATGGTCCAATTAGTATATACAAGCTATGTCGATTTTTTTTTTGTGATGTGTCAAAATGAGAGACTAAAACAATAAGAATCTAAGGACAGAGACTAAAATTCAAATTCGCCTACATTACAGGGATGAAAAGTACATGTTGCCCGAAAAAAATTATGTCAAGTCATCATTCTTTGCACACGTGGCAAATGACACATCATCAAATGCATGTCATCATTTTTGTGTGATATGTCTGAATAAAAGACTAAAATGAAACCTAGCAAAAAATATAACTAAAATGAAAGGAAATTGATATGGTAAGGGCATAGTGGAAGGATTTTTTTCAGGTACTAAAACCTAAGTTCGCACATATCACACATTTTGGCCAAGCTCACCACCGTGGGATTTTTTATCACTGTCGAGAAACACATTTTGTCCAAAAACTTATATACATGTTGGCCCAACCTGCTCACCACCGGTTGGGTCAGTACGATTTGAGATAAAAATAGAGTTTATACTCAAACTAATTAACTTTGATCGGATAAGGATGAGTTTGGCTAAAATCGACTCAACTTGATCCCCAAAAACACCTCTAACCATGTAGATATTTTTCGAAAACATTGTTATTATTTGATTGAATGTCGCGAACCTATATTTCTATCCTTATTATTATCATTTTATTGAGAACTATTAAAAGACCTGTGCATTCGCACGGGTCGCATAATAAAAAATTAAAGATATTAATTTGGAGATGTCAATAACAAAAATTAGAAATCTCATCCAAATAGACACAAATTTTTTATCATTGATTTTTAAAATATTAGTTTATCTTATATATGAAAAATTGTCAATTATTTGCACCGCGCTCATGATTATTTGCAAAATATTAGCATTTGCAATCGTTGCAGATTTTATGTACTTATCTCCCGTTATTATAAAATCAATATGATCAAATTTAAAAACTTATGAGTATTTAAAAAAATACCAATACTAATGTAAGATTTTTATAAAATATTTGTTAATTTTATATGCAAAAATCCATAAAAAGATTTGCACCGTAGTCATTATAGATTTTATATTCAATTTGTATATTTAATATATAAATTATAATTTTTTTTACGGCTCGCCTGAATATTTTAATCGAACTCTGCGCATTGAATATAAACATGTGTTGGATACCAAAATTATTTGTCCAAATAACATTTCTGTATTATATTGCTAATATTGTACTATATTTTTTTATTGATTTTTATAATCTAATATTGTATCATATATGTATTTTTTTTGTTTTGTTTGCGGTATCATATATGTATGTATATATGCATTGACAAAATATTATACTATATTATTAATATTGTATGATATTACGCTAAGGTAGAATATTTATTTAGAATAAAGTATTTAGAAATTTATTATAAAATATATTATTAAAATATAAGTGAAACTATTATGCAGATTCATGTAAAACTTATTAAATTAATAAACTTATTTTATTAAAACTATCTTTCCTTAGTATATTTTTAAATAAATTATTATAATTAATATATTCTAATTTTTATTTAGAAGATATAAAAACCTTAAGAAATTTAACTCTTTGTTTTTTTGTAAAATTTGATTTCAAGGATCTTCACATGATATTTTAATTTTGTCTCTAAGCAGCAATTTAACTTATATTTTTAGGCCCAATACTTTTATCTCTAATTCATTCCTATAGACTATTAGTTAGTTATGATAATAATGAAGCTTTTTTGTTTGTTTTGTTCAAAGAGAAGGAAGTGTTTTATTGGAAGGAGTTAAAGTTGATCTTGAGTTAAAGTTGATCTTGGGAGATGTGTGATTCAAATTTTAAATTATTAATTACTAATAAAAATACAAAATGACCATTAAGTCTATAAATTAGGTGATTTGAGGTTAGTGAGGACAATTTAGAAAATTTAGGTTATTATTATTGTAGTAGATATTATTGTAGTAGATTAAGAAAGGGTATTGGAAATTCAAAGAAGTAAAATTCTATAAGCAGTCTAGGATCAACGACAAAATCCTTTATTTGTTTAGAGTATAAATCCTAACACTGACTAAATCCTTTTTTTAGGATCAACACCACATGCCTTTAACTTGATAGAAAAATATCATGTGCTATGAAAAAGAAATCCTTAAAAAGAAATGAAATAAAAGGGTTAATAGGTGATGTTGTGGTTGCCGGTTGGTTTCCACTTCTAGCCATTCTTCAATAACAAATGTATACCAAATGCAAGAAGGATGCATTTTTTTACATGAATCTCCAAATGCTTAAATAAGTTTAAAGCCAATGAAGAAGTCTAATTGATCCGCAACACAACAACATTAATGCATCTTTCCCTTGACATCAAAATAAGTAGCAACCAATTTATTAAAGACACCACTAGCATGCAGTCAAACCATATGCAAATCCCACCATTGTGGAATTACCATTAGTCCATTACCATATACTTGGTAGAAACCAGAAAGGATAACGAACATCACAAAGCTTTGATATCTTCATAGGGAAGCATTTGGTGCTACTTTCAGTCAAACAAAACATCCCCAACCGTAAGCTTGACCGTGGATTCATAGGACATGGAACATCAATAAGAAAATAGACGCTATTCCTTGTAGTTAACTCTTTATTGTAATTTCGTTCATCCCTTGACATTACGATGCTCTTCCAACTACTAACAAAAGCAACTTTATCATCCAACTTCACATTCAGCCACCCAATAGGATTCTTGTTCATGTCCAACTTGAACACTTCAACTGTAGTAACACAAAGTGGCCTAACAAATGTTGAGAGAGTGATCGAACGGTCAGGCTCAACATGTTCAGTGTTATATTCCATGTTACCGTACATGTAAATGAGGTATAGCTCTCCTAATACTTCATCTTTGGCAAGATAACACTTGGGGAGACCAATAAAGATACGATGGTTACCAATCATACTTGATTCTGGTGGCCTTACTTGTGGAAGCTTAACCATCATTTCAGCCTTTGAAGGTCCATTGGTGGAGTTTTTGAGATCATAAACCAATATAGAATTTGAGGTAGAGTCAGTTACAAACAATTTCGTACCAATAATTTCCACATCCATAAAACAAATCCTTGAATCCTTATCTGGCTCAATTATAGTCCATGACTTATCAAAGAGTTTATAAACTGCAATGTGACAAAAACTCGTCATAAGACCAACTAAATAACAATCAGATTCAGAACCATCAGAGTTTGGTTTGGAAGAGGCCACCATTTTTGTCACATATAATATCCTATCATCTAGGACAGGAATTTCAAATGGAAAGTACAACTTTGATGGTATTATGATTCTAACATCAGTCACTGGATTCCAGAAAAAAAACTTCGCACAACCTTCTTTAGAACAGTCACTCACAATTAACCACCCTTCAACTGAACCATGACATATATGATCACGATCCAACAACAGTGTTTTGGCATGATGTATGCTTTTTGTGATCAAGCTGAAAAAAAAACACGGATCTTTTGTTTGTAGGAAAACTAGCGGCAATTCAGGTGAAGGACAACAATTCTTGTTTGCAATGGCTTTAGAAACTAATTCCTTCCAAGAACGGCATATTATTCTCAATCCAAGGTAATCTTTAAGGGGTAAATGCTTCATAATCTCTTCGAACGCATCAACTGGTAGATCTGTCCATAGTCTGTTTTCTTCCATTTGATGTGTAGAGACACTACTATACAAAACAAATTAAGATCAGAACCTAACAATCATGTGCAGAAGTATAGATAATATTAGTAGTAAATAAGAGATAAAACACACTTTCATATTTTTTTTGTAAAGTGTACTTTCTTAATCATAAAAAATAAAAACTTTTTTTTCTCAAAATCAATAATGTTGCCATTTGAGCACTTATATTGATAATACTCCCTCCGTCCCAAAATAACTGACATAGTTGACCACATTTACATTTGCCAATGTACAACTTTAATCGTTAATATCTTAAATTATCTATTATTAAAAATTATAAAAATTATATATTTTGAAAATATTCATCGAGACAAATCAAACAACATCTCATATACATATATTTGCACGAACATATAAGTAGAAAAGTATGGTCAAAGTGGATCATATGAATAGTACACAAAGTCAAAATTAGGTCACTTATTTTGGGACGGATGGAGTACATCATAGAGCACTTAGGGCCCATTTGGATTGACTTATTTTTGAGCTTATGCGAAACAACTTTATGCAAATAAATAAGCTTTTATATATTATTATAAGCTTTTCATGGTAGTTTATGAGAAAATAACTTACAAAGATACAATTTTCGTTGGTGAAAAATTATGAATTAACATAAAACATTATTTATTTTTATAAGCTATTTTCATAAGCTCAAAAATAAGTCAAATCCAAACAGGCCCTTATTATGTTGGTTCAAATAAGCAATATGAATTCCTATAGATTTTTTTATACACAAAATTAAACCACCAAATAGTAATAATGCAGTGTGAAATTTACACATTGTATAACAACAAACACAAAATGCATGTACAAACAACTCAAACAAATGAATTCAAACTCATTCAAACAATTTATATACTATAACAAATCATATGCCACTGAATCAAATCAATTCAAACAAATATCTTTCTATTGTAACAAATGTCATCGAGTAACAAAACCCTAAGTTTGAAATAGAGTGAAACTGAAAACAAAATCGAAATAGAAATGGATTGAAATTGAAAAACAAAACGAAAAAAGGACTTTGAAGAAAAACCCTAAGTTTGAAATTGAATGAGAATCAGTGATTGCTTTGTTTAGAGAAACAGCAAAAAGATGAAATAACGAAGAAAAAAAGAATACCTGTAGTGGACGGCGGTGCTGCGAGGGAGACTGGAGAGAGACAAGCGGCGAGGCGCCGTGGTCTTATTCGCAGCGTTGTTCTTCCAGTGAAAACAAAGCGAGAGAGTACAAATAAAATTAGATTTTTTCTAGTTTCACCCCATGAATTTTTTGTTACACCCCAAATTGACAAATATGCCCTTAAGTTGTTTTCAAATTTGCAGCACGTGAAATTAATTCCCGTACGTGTACGTGAACTTAATTCTCAGATCTTTAAATCTCCTATGTTGTGTGTGTACTTTGCATGAATTTAAAGGAATGGTAGAGAAAACATGCGGTGAGTCAATGTGAACATGTTGGATTGAGTGAGTTAAGATTCAAGAACGACTCAGAGGTTGCATCATCAACACTGTGTTTGGATATTCAGAGAGATAGAAAAAAGAGAAATAGTGAAGAGAGAGAAATAAGAGAGAAGATGAGTAGAAAAATGAATAGAGAGAAATTGATAAAAATGATAAAAGACAATTTTATCCTTCATATTTAAAATTCAAATATAGTTGGGAGGGCATTGTCGGAAAGTGCAACTCTCTACTTCTTCGATTCACAAAACTCATTTATTGAGGAGAGATTTCCTTGAGCATGGGACCCACCTGAAAAATTTTCCTCCCTCCTTATTTCTTTCTTCATCCAAACCGAATAAATACTTTTTTGCTATCTCTCTCTTCTTTATTTCTCTCTCTCATAAATCTATCAAAACAAACATATTGCAAGAGTCATCACAACAATGCTAAAATTAACATGGATTATTGTTCCCCACCAAATAGAAAGAAGAAAAAGAACATGTGATTTAGGTTGATCTTCGACATGTTTGTAGCAAATGCAGTGGCATCAGTGTTTTTCTGAGTTTTGTTCAGATTTAGGTTTTGAACTAAACAGGTAAACATTGTGTTTTAGAGAATAAGGGCAATTTTGGTATTATTGTTAAATTTTAAATAGATTTGGGTGTAACTAAATTTTTTTAGGTGTTACTAGAAAAAATCATAAAATTATCTTACATAAAATTAGAACGGGTATAATTTGCCGTAATATGAAAAATAAAATATAAATTTTTTAATATTAAAATATATATATAAAAAAGTCGGGTATCATTAAGGTACCGTTTGACCCGGTCTTTTTTAGTTTTTTATTTTCTTTTTAATCAAAAGTTAGGTCAAACACATTTTTAATAAAACTCTTAACCGTACAAAGTAAATTTTTTTAATGTGCAAAATTGGATTAAATGAGCTTTTAGAAAAAGAGGTTGAAACCTACTTTTAAAAAAAACAACTCGGAGTTTTTTTTGCAATAATCACGCTTCGATTCATGCTGAAGACTCTTTTTATTTTATTTTTGCATTTTGAAGTTTGTTTTCATTTAAATATTTTTTTTTTGTGCAATAAGGCAAAACTAGACGGACGAAAGAAAGAAAAAAAAACTAAACGAAATTATCTAGAAAATCAAGTCTCACTAGCATCAGCTAGTAGTGGAAGGTTGAGTCCAGTAGGAGGGATGGCAATGGAGGAATAAACCTCATAATTGTTTGCCCCATGCTTAGCTAAATAGTCAGCGCAGACATTGCCCTCTCGAAAGGTATGAAAGATTAATACTTGTCAGTCTCTATTCAAGATGTCCTTGATGTTGTTGAGGATGGCTGCATAATGGTGCCAGACATCAATAGGTTCGATGATGAGTGTAATCGCCATCTCGGAGTCGGAATAACACCATAATTCTTTGATATTCGGCTCCCAAGCTAAGAGGAGACCTTTATATATTGCCATAAGCTCCGCATGAAGGACATTAGTGACTCCCAAGTTTCCAAAGAAACCATGGATCCAAGCTCCATCAGCATTACAAATCAACCCCTCAAAGCCAGAAATATCAATACTACTACCATCAACATTCAAAATCATGCTAGTGCCCCCAAGCGATTTAAATATTATTAGTTGTTATTATCTTCTTTTTTTTTTAAATGTGTACAAATTTTTTTAATTTTTTTTTGAATGATGTTATTTTCACTTCTAGATTTCAGATAGCTTTTAAGGGCTAAAAAAAGTTAGGCCAAATGAACCCTAAATACTAGTTCAACATTCAACAATAAATTTGGATAAATGTGCATACAACAGAAATTATGGTATATTACGAAATATTTCTTTATAGACTACATTGAAAGTTTTATTTGTATTTTCCCTGTCTTCGTCAATAATCAATATTTTTAATCATTCTCTAGAAATAACTATTGAAGTTGCAACATACAGCTAACCATGCAAAAATACTGTCGACAAAAGATATATCCCAACATGCTTAAGAGATTGTCTCTAACTCTTATTAATTTAGTCATCACAAAATAAAGAATTAAAGGGATGCGGATTCGATTCTCATGCTAGACAAATTTGTATTTTTTTAATATAATGGACCACATGAAAAAGAGAAGGAAAATGAGAGGGAAAAAATATGTTTAGGGTTTTATCATTTTAGAGAACGGTTATAATAATAATAATAATAATAATAATAATAATAAATATTTAACATGGTGAGAGATATATATAATTCCATATTTATTAGATGTTGATTACAAAATTATATCAAATTGATTGATCTAGTGTAGTGACAAAATGCACAAAATAGATCTTGAGGTGTGAGTTCGAGTTTTGGTGGGGTATTTTTTAATATTTTATTTGAATTAATTTAAGGTAAAGTGGAAGGGAAAATGAGCGGGAAAAAATTAGGGTTAAGAATAACAAAACGGAATAAACTTATAATTTAAGAGATAAAATAAAATAAAAAGGCTAAATTGTAGTTTTGGCCCCCATATTTCCTAATTGTGTGATTTTGGCCCTAGTTTCAAATGAGCATTTTAGCCCCCACATTTACTCCAGATGGGGGGTCGCTTGAGAAATTTTCGTCCTCCACTAGTGTGAAACACCAAATAAGAATGCTAACTAGAAGTTCAAGAAGCTTCAAGGGGAGAACGCAAAATCAATCAACATCGATTATGTTATAAGGGTATTTAGGTACGTAAACCCGTCACAAAAAAGTTTAAGGGCGTATTTGAAACAGTTTTCAAATACTCTTTCTTAGTTTTCAAAAATTAAAAAAGAAAAAATTTGTTTGAAAGTCCTGTTTTCAGTGGCGGAGCTAGCCCAAAAAATGGGGGCGGACTGGTACAAATATAGAATGAATATGCAAAAATAAATTACTAAAAAAAGATATATCATATTGAATGCATATTTAATATGGATATCTCAAAAAATAGTCACACGATCGACCATTACTCTTTTTAATACATAAATATTAAAAATAATTTTTATGTCAATTTATGCATAAACTTCATATTTTTTAATTAGTTATTGTACTTATGTTTATAATATTATATGACTCTCTAACAAAAATTTAAATTTTTTTAACAAAAGATCGATGAAACATGAATTTTTATACACAAACTCTACTTTTAAATAAAAATTTGAGTACTTTTTTCTCCAAAAAAATATATTTGAATACTTTGACAAAATAAATAACACATTTTAAAACATCTATAAATTATTAAACAATAAAACATTAGAAGAGATCCTTCAAAAAATAAATTAAAAAGGATATTTGAATCATAAAAAAATTTGGGTGTTTAAATAGAGGGTGTTTGAAACCCCGCAAACTAGAAATCTGTTAAAGAATTCAGAGTCGTCCAACAAAGAAACCCCCGTAAACCTAAAATAACAAACTACGCGAACTGTTTAGCGGGGGTTTACAACCGCCGCGAAATAGCATACATATGAAAAAAAAATTAAAAATTCTGGGGCAGGCCATGGCCCTGTCCAGCCCATAAAGGGATCCGCCCATACCTTTTTCAAAAACTGTTTCCAATTTTAGATTTTAAAAACTAAAAAAGAGAAACATGTTATAGGTGTTTTACTGTTTAAAAACAACTAGCGAGATACCCGTGCGTCCGCACGGGAGGAGCGGCGTTGCCGCTCCAAAATAGGTATTCTAGAATAAAAGTCAATTAGACTTCAAAATGAAATTGGAAAGTTCGCATAAAAATAACACAATTTTGTCACACTATAAAATAACACAACAATGATAGGAATAATAATTTATATAATATCGTGGGAAGTACATTGAGACAATTGTTTAGCATTCTCGGCATATCAAAAGAGTTTAGGACAAGCTCATAGCTAATAAGTAGTCAAGGTTGTGCAGCAAAGATAAATATTACAATAACGGAAAGACTAGAAGAAAGATGGTAGATATTTGATCGGACAAAATAATAAGCCAAAGTTTGATTAACAACTTATGCAATTACATATCGAGACGTTGTTTCTTGATTTTTTCAATCTTGATATTTCTCATCACTTTGTTTGAAGATAATTTGGCATCATCAGGGGAAGAATTCTCTCCATGCCTTTTTGTAGGAGTTTTCATCTTAGTTTCAGCATCTGAATATTCAGAAGTAGCAGAAAGATCCTGCTGCGTAGCAAACAATACGACAGTTATGAAGTAGCAAAGCTTCTCACAAGAAAGGGGGGGTTTGAATTGTGAACCTTTAAAATATTCCCTATAAAAATTATCAATCACAATATACTTGAAGAAAATGATTAGATTGTTAGTTAAACCAAATAACCAAAAGTGTTGCAGTCTGGAGATTGATCTCCCAATCACTCTCTGACAGTATATATATAACTATTAAATTGTGATGTGTGTGATTAGTGATTGCACAAATTAAATCAGAGTAAGGGAAGAGAATGCACACAATAATTTATCCTGGTTCACCCAAAATGCTTGGGCTAGTCCAGTCCCCACACTCCTTGTGAGATTGTCCACTAAGAGATGCTAATGATCTCAAGTTACACTTCCTTTGATCTAGATCCAAGATCAAATAATCTTCTAAGCCCTACAAGCTTAATCTACCTCAGTTACACTGACTATGAAGGTGTCACTCAATTAGTAGTTACGTACTAACTTGAGCCAATGGTTACAAAGATGAAGGATTTTGGAATCAAAGCCTATTCACTCAATACACTTATGAGAAGCTTTGAAAATGGATGGATAAACTCTCAAAACACTCACTGGATATTCTAATCCTAGATATATATGAATTACAGATCTGAGTGAGAGAGAAAAGAAGAGCTCGTGATAAAGACTTGTATAGCAAAAACAAGTGTTGAAGTTGTAGTGGAGACTCTTGCTCTTCAAAGTTGCCAAGGACCTCTATATATAGATGAGTGATGATCAGGGAGTCTTGGCCACGAAGTATATCCGTTGGAAGCTTGAAAATAACGGCTAGTTGCTCTGCAATTTGACAGCTCATGTAATTTGAAGAAAACAGATCAGTCTGAGATTGATCTCCAAAGTTTCTTCTTCTGACTTTTAAGAGAGGAGCGTATTGCTAGCTGTTGTTGAGCTGTAATGTTGATGTATGTTGCTTAACAAACAAGTATAGCCGTTGTGCAGCTTTTGGATAACCTTTGAACAGCTGTAGCAAGCTGGTGTCACTCCAAGTGATGATTTTCTCTTTCCAGCATTGGTCTGAGATCGATCTCCCAATTCTGGCGTGAATGACATTCTTCTTTTTAGAGCAAAGAAGCTAGAGCACGAAAAGTCCAGCTGTTATGGATAAAAACAGCAGCTGGATGTTGTACTTGATGTTCCATAGTGTCCTTGTTGCAAGTACAATTGTCATATAGAAAGAGAAACTTCCTTGGAGAATGTTCCTTCTTTATTCTTTAAAGTACAAGTCAATTTCCAAGACCAGGTTGTGCTGTCTACTTCTCCATGGTCCATATAATATCAGTTCCATTAATTGAGTATAAAAATATCCTTGTGTCATATGCTCAATCTTCACATGGTTAAATCATAGAACTTGGTAAAAGAAGTAAGTTCTCTATTCATGAGAGAAACCTTTGCCTTAAATGATCTCTTGGATGTGTAGATAATTCGTGAGAGAAGCCCAAGAGAAAAGTGATCATTTGTCTTGTACATAGTTGACTTATCCATAAGTCCTTTTGCATTGATTGTGTGAAAATGATGTTTGCGCAGGTCTCAGAGACCAATCAGAGACCGTTCTCCAAGCTTTTGTTTTTATCAATGTAAAAACATGATATTTGATCTAAATAGCTCAATTGTTCCTAGCTTGATTAAAACACTCAAGAGCACTTGTTAGATACCAAAAAGATTAGAATTACACTAAAAAATAATTAAGAGGTTTGTTATCTTTAAAACATCAATTAGGGATTTTGCCTCAACAAGTTACAGGACACATGTAATAGGTAATTGACGATCTTTAAAGTCGACATTTGAAACATATGAATAATTGAAGACTTACAGTTGGAAAACTTGTCTCTCCATGTGTCGCGCTTGTAGACTCGGTCAGTTGCTGTGAATAGTGGAATAAGATTATGTAAGCTTAAATGAATTATAATAATTTAGGGAATATTAGTGACACATTTTTTTTTTTAATTTTTTGTAAGCAATGATACATAACGTTGATTAAAATTGATATGATAAAGGAAAGAATAATAAGTTTCTACAAATTACCTCTTGAGAGAGTGGAGGTTCAACAATTAACTGAGACGTAATCTATAATAACAATAAAATATATGAAACTATTAGACATTGTTGGTAATTCTTATAGGTATGATTGAAATGTAAAATTGCTATAATAATGGAGATCCATCTTGTTATAATAATAGAGATTAATAATTTGTATCACCTCATTGTTTGGAATTTGATCTTTGAGATAGTGAATAATAGCTTCCTCAGTTTTGTAGTTAAGAACCGAGACAAGTTTGTAATAGTTGACTTTAAATGCAAGCTCCTTGCCCATCATGTCATCCAGTGCAGCAGGATATTCATGTCGATCAAATTCGCCAGCCTAGAGTAATAATAATAACAAAAAGTATTAACAATTTGTGCCGAGAGAATAATTCATATAAATGTAATGTAATCATATACCTCAATCATAATGGTTTTCAATTCCTCGGCAGTTTTGCCAATCAATTGTTGGCATTCACGGTCCCAAAAAACAAACCGAACCTTAAGACCTTGAAAACAAACTTCAACATGAACTTTGTATCTGTCAAAGATTTAGGTACAATTAATGTGACAAAAGATGCTATGTAACAACAAATTGAAAAAGGTTTAATGCTAAAAATGGTTATAGAAACAACATATAATATAATAAACTAACTTGATTTGTGGATCAGGGGTAACATGCTCGTTGGAGCATTTGTATGAAGGAGATGTGGTGATTATTTATTTTTTACAATCAGCACACGTTAAGAGGAACCAACCGTGTTTTGTAGTCAAGACATGGTGTGGGGTTCCAACAGTTGTAACAACTTCATCCTAAACAAATTGAATGGTAAGTAAAAGATGGTGAGAGACTAAGCAAGTACAACAAAAATATATTGACAATTGTAATGAATGTAGACATGGTACCCACATTAGCACAAGTCATAAGTTCAGGAAGATGATTAGGAGGTGCATTAAAGGCATAGCAAGGCATAGCGTGATGGAACTGAATAATGAGAAGCTTGAGAGTTTTGCGATGACTGCATATTTCCAGAAATTGCTTGTGTTTCAATTAGAGTTGGACTTCCAAAGGTAGCAGGCAAACTATAGAATGACATAAAAAAATAAGTTTGATTTATATAAATGTGACAGTATAAAGGTTTTATAAAAACATAGAGTTTATAAAGATTTTATAACAAAATAGAGTTAGGTGTAGATGACCTTTTTTTGAAATCACATATTTCCTTTAAATGAGGATCCAACATTAATTTACTTCCGGTCCATGCATTTGAAATGCATAAATCATATTGACCCTGAGGTTCTTTGATTTGAGCATGATTAATAACAATGATCATTGGTCCATCATCAGATTTTGCATTGAAAAAGTCCATGAATTGAGTTCCAAAATCACACCACAAAGTACATAGTAAATCATTCATACTACAAATAACGTTGAAAAAAGAATAGATTTATTAGACTGAAAGACTAAATAAAAATGGAAAAATAGGAAATCAGTGTAAAATTAAAATATTATACTCTGCATCTCTCAAAGAAAATCTTATAGGTTGTTTTTTCCCTCCAGCACTTTGCTCTGAAGGTTTGATATTGTAAACAACTCCAATAATGTCTAAACAAAGCAAATCAAATTATTACTATATTTATATTTATATATACATAAAATAGCACCAACAAAGTGAAAAATAAAATAATGTAACATTAACTTTGTTTGTTTATGAAAATTTCGGTCTAAGAACAATACATGAAATAGAAAGAAAAAACACACAAATAAAAGTTTAACTTTAAGTAGAAATAAACTAAGAAGAAGAAAGAAAAGAAAATCATCATTCTACCTTCTAAAAGATTAATACAAACAATTGCTATTAATGAGGGAGAGAAAACTAAAGGGGAAATTGATAACACATTGGAAAAAATAATCCACAATATTCAAGAGCCAGTGATAGGAGCATCTAATGGCAAGAAGACTAATGTGGAAGTTACTCATGAGCATCCATCAAACAAAGAAGTTCACGTGCTTAAAACAAAGCATGATCCAATGGATTATGCTCATAGTGATGATGTTCCTTTTTTAAGGGTGGTTCCTGGTACCCAAGCCTCCCGGGAGAAATAACAATTTTCAGTTGGAACTGTCGAGGCCTGGATAATCTGCGTGCAGTTCCCACGTTAACGTGCTTGATCTGATTGAATGAAACACTTTTCAGTTTTTTCTTTTTTATTTTTGCAATTTTAATTCAATCAAATAATGTAGTAGAAAATTATTGGCAGATCATTAAGTTTTTATTGCAGGTTGCACAAAAATTTGATGAATTGTCAATCGACTTAGGTAAAAGTTTGTTTGACAAGAGAGGACAATTCTTCAAAGATAAACTTTATGGTCGCTCTCACATACTCCAATTGCTTAAAGTGGAAGCCCTAAACCTCTTATATGTTATTCACTTAACAACTGAGGTCAAGAAAACTAAAGTGATATTCAAGGTTGACTCAACCAATATGGTGGATGACATAGAATTTAAAGAGGAGGATAAACATGAAGAAGGGTCTATTATTATAAATTTTAGGAGTATTTTATCTTCATATTTTCACAACTCTTCGGTAGAGTTTTTAAGGAAAAAAGTCCATGTAGTGGCTCTTCTATGGGTGACTACATATATTACTATTTTCCAAAATTGTGATGATGTTCCGATATGTATGATGAGTTTGATTATTATTAATGAATTTGCTTAGTTTTGCTTTTATCAAAAAAAAAAAAAGATTAATACAAACACCGGAAGAAGAAGAAGAAGAAGAAGAAGAAAGAAATAAACATTGGAAGTTAAAATATGCTTCGAAATGAGTTTTTCATGATTTTGAATAAAGAAAAGAAAATAACCGATAGTGAAAACAAAAAATACACAAATAAAAGATGAACTTCAATTAACATAAAAATAAAAAGAAAAAAAATTGAAGAAGAAGATCATTGTAAAATTAAAATATTATACTCTGCATCTCTCAAAGAAAATCTTGTAGGTTGTTTTTTTCCTCCAGCACTTTGCTTTGAAGGTTTGATATTGTAAATAGCTCCAATAATGTCTAAACAAAAAGACACAAAAAAACACAAACTAACCCTGAACTAAATACGTGTCAAAAAATTAAAAAGGGGTAAATTGGGATTTTCATAGGTATGTTCTTAATATATATAGATTGATAGATGATTTTTTAAAATACTTTTATAGGACACAGTTTAAAAACTAAAAACCAACATCTTTTCAAACATGCCTTAAATCTTGGAATCGATTTTGCATAAACGCAAAAGCTCGAATTTGTGGCATTTCAGCATTTGTAACTCGCGTTATCCAAACATCAAAAGAATTGATTCATATCACGTTTGATTTGGGCCGAGTTGGGCCCAGTTGTCTGTGCCGCAAGCCCAAAGTTGGCCTTGAGAGTGTCACTTAGTTAGAACTCTCGATTCTCTACAGGCAGAACAATCTCACAACCATGGGTCGTCATTCTCCACCCTCTCGTCGTCACCGGAGCAACCGCAGCATCTCTCCTCCACCACGAGAGAAGCAAAAATCTTCTAGTCGATCAGCAGTTCGATCACGTTCCAGTTCACAAGACGCTCCTCCACCTTCTCATCGTTCTCGCTCTCCTTCTCCACGAACAAAACGGTTGAAGAGAATTCAATCTGAACGTGAATCCAAACGCGAGCACGACAGGAGCCATAGTGGAAGTAGAGGGAGAGATTCGGAGAGGGAAACAGTTGAGCGGAAGGAGAGGAAGAGAACAGAGAATGAAGATGATGTTGGAAGGAACGGCAGGTCGTCAAGGTCGAAGCATGAGAGGTCAAGGTCGCCGGAGCAACACCGTAATGGGAGGAGCAGACACAGGTCTCCGTCGCCCCAGCGTCACAATTCCGCCGCAAACTCAAAGCCTCGTGATGAGGTGAATGGTGATATCCAACCCTAGCTCAAACTTTTTTTTTGTTTGGTTTATATGTTTGTGCATTTTTTTTCCTGAATGGAAAATGTCAAGAATTTTTTATGCTGTTGATGGAGTGAGGGTGTGATTTAAGTAGTGAAGTTATGCATTTATTTTTTCTAAATTCTGGTAATGACTTATACTAGGGTATTTTTGGATCAGTTAGGTTGAATTTTTAAGTTTTAGTAGAGGTTGATTGAATATATGGAATGTAGAGTTCTGAAAATAATTTAATAAATGTTGATTTTTCTTTAGATGTATGAGTAGATTCCATATTGCAAACAAAGATTATAGAATGGGGTGAAACTTGATTTATGAGGCTGTTGATATTTTATTTCAGATGCATTTGAGTATCTTAAGAGAGTATTCAATGACCTCCTTGTTAATATAGAAGTGGATTAAAAAATAGGTGATTGTTACTTATTGGAATGGAATGATTGTTTCTACCCTAGTTATGCAAGTAAATTGATTGAGGTAGTGGCTCAAATTATGAAAAATGCGCATGAACCAGGAATTTTACTGAGATTTATAGATGTACTAAAGTTGGGCATGTGTAGAAAACGTAGAGTCTTGCCATTAGGTGGTTTGGACATGTTTAGAGAATACTTGTAGAAGTGTGTGTGACAGAGTAGATTACATGGAAGACAAGCCAATAGTTTGAGCTAAGAAGGATTTATATTTAAATGATTTCTCCTTTAGACTTTTCATTCAGAGCAGTTTATTTTCTACTCCCTTCTCTCTTGGCTCCAATTCTTTGTTTATTTGTATTTCCAAAGTTTTAGCATTTAACATTCACGTCTCCTTTTTTCTCTCAATCGTGGCCTCTTTATTCCTGCTTTGTTCTTCTGTTGATGTTCACCTTTCATATTCTCCGAGCTTGATGCTTATCCGGGTTTCTGTTTATTTTTTGTAGGTGACAAATTCAAGAGGAGCTGAAATGATGTAAGCTGTTTTTTCACCTTTGATTGTTGAATTCAACTGTTGATCTTGGTTTCAAGCCTATTATAAGGCCATATTTTGGAGTATTATTTGTTGTTTAGCATTTTTGTGTGTGTAATTGCATATGAGAAAAGAAGAGTGTTGGTATCTAAATTGAAAATAATGTGTTTACTTGTTAAGATGGTTCACTAAACCTAATTGCAGTGGCTAAGTTATATTAAACTTAAGATATGTATGGACATGTGTAGTAGCACGCTAGAGGACTTTACCTGTCTTGGATTTCTTATATGATGTATCCCCTGCTCCTATCTCTTTTTTCTTAAAGTTTGAAACTATGCATTGTAGTTCTCATATAGATTAGAATTAGTTGGTATAGTTTCTGATGACAATTTGATTGCTGCTTTGGCAGGAATGAAGAAGATGATTCCATTATGAAGATGAAGGCTGCTGAAGAGGCTCTGGAAGAAAAACAGAAGGTAACAATGTGCATTTTTACATAGGATCTTCTGCTTGTAATATTATTTAGTCCTCCACATATCCTTCTGCTTGTAGGGTAATGATTAAGCTCACTGTCAGATGATTTAACCTGTGCATTAATTTTGGTAACTATAACACATTTACTCCCTTATACTGTAGTATTTGCCAATCTTCATCTTGTTCAGTCTTACCATGATCCTTTGAAGGCTTCTATTGATAATTTGGCGAGTTAGATGTTTTCATGTGAGCACCGTATTGATTTGAGTTGTCCCATTTTGTTGCTCATTTAGATTTAGATGCTTATGGAATAATCACATCTAACCAAGGTTACCACTTTATGGTATAGATATTGTTAGCGAGACTTCACTTCACCATTGAAAAAGGAAAACTTAAGGACAGTTCAAAAATTAAAAGAAAAAATAAATTACAAATAAGGAGACCAAAATTTTAAAAGTTTTATTGAAGTAGAAAACACTGAGACAACATTTATGGCTAGAGGAATGCTAAGTTCAAACTCTCAAACACACTCCTTTAAACACACCCAATAATATGAAGCCACATGACACATTCTTTTCATTCATTTACCGGATAACTGGTTCAACAATATAAAATACAACATTTTTTATGGCTTCCCTGTTCTTGTTCACGGTCTTATGGTCATTGAATATCCATTTCTTGATCTGGGTTCCTTTTTCTTCTTTTTTTGGTACAAGATCTGGGTTCCATTACTTTTGCAAGTTTCTTCATATAGGTATTGATTTTCAGGTTCTTGTTTTATCTGTAAATCTTGTGTTCGAGACAAAAAAATGAAATTGATTGAGCATCTGACAATGGTGTTTTGTTTGTTTTGCATCTTGTTGCTGGTATGTTCTCATTTCTTATATTTTAGGCATTGGATAATAGAGGCATAATGATGTCCCTCCTACATCACATAAGCTGCCAAAGTTGACAAGCATAGACAATTTTTTACAGTGAGGGCAAGTGGGAAAAACTAATAAAAGTACTAATGGCTGATTGAATAAGGTTCATCGAAAGTGCTAATGGAGTTGAGCATAAACCGATTTTGGTTAGAGGATGAGTGTAGAAGATGAACAGTTAAAGTCCAAAAAAAAAGGGTTGAAATCTGACAATCTTCTATACGGTAACCAAATAAAAAAACAAAAAATAGGGGTGATGTGGCTTGACATTATTGGGTGTGTTTAAGTATTTGAGAGTGTGACCGTATCATTCCTCTGTTTATTTTGTTGGTCAAAAAAAGAGATTTTCTTACCATTCCTCTTTATGGTTATGTTGATTGAATACAGAGTAATATATGAACTAGAGTTGCTCTGTAATTCAATGAGAAATAGAAAAACATAAGATTTAAAAAAATAAAAAGCTAACCAATCGTTAGTTGGTTCAATGGTGATTGGCGTTGAACTTGGTAGGGAGGACCACGGTTCGATCCCCCGCAACTGCGATCGGGAGGGGGCTGGAACCATCTTGATGTCAAAAAATAAATAAAAATAAAAAGCTAAGTGTTATTTGTCAAAAAAGAAAAAGCTAAGTATTATTATTATTATTTTATTTTTTTTGTATAAAGGAGGATCTAGATTTCTTAGCAATAAAAGAAAAAGAGGGTGTAGATTTTAAGTGACCAGCTCCTGTTTGCTTTTCTGAAATACTCTATCATTTGCAGGTAAAACCTTCGTTTGAGCTATCAGGAAAACTTGCGGCTGAAACTAATCGAGTCAGAGGTAAGAGACTATTTATTAACATGTAGAACTATCTATTTTGATTTGTTATGTGAGTCAGTGTTTCATTTAATTGTTTGCCAAACACTATTTTTCAGGTGTTACTTTGTTGTTCAATGAACCACCGGAGGCTCGAAAACCTGATATTAAATGGAGGCTCTATGTTTTCAAGACTGGTGAAATGTTGAATGGTAAATCTTTTAGGGCTTGTGCTTAAACCTCATTTTTTTTTTCTTTCTTTTTTTAATATATTTTTATAATCAATCCCCTTGCACTGGCCACTTTTTCCTGTGTCTTGCTGCAGAATTTTGTGTAACTGCTATTGATCAGTCCTGACTGCTGACCAATGTGATATTTAGATATAGTCTTCATTATCACTCTCAATATATATATTTTACCTTGCAATTCATTAGACGAGTTTCTAAAAGTTTAATACCTTATCCAATAGCCATTTGGATGATCTTTTCATAACTAGACAATCTCTTGTTCACCTCTACATTTATTTAGTTGTATTTCAGCTTTCTTGCGACAGTTTCTTTCTTTTGTCATAAATGTTCAATAGTTAATTTTAGTCATACTTTCTTTCTTCAACTCTTGCAGTTAAATTATCAAACTGTAAATCTTCTTCAACGTTGATGGTTCTAAATGAAATTGCAAGTTTTTGTCTTCCAAAGATACCTATATTTCTTTCTACTTGCATTTTACTAAAAGAAATGTATATGACTGACAGAGCCATTATATATACATCGCCAAAGTTGTTACCTTTTTGGAAGAGAAAGAAGAGTTGCTGATATTCCAACAGATCATCCGTCTTGCAGCAAACAACATGCTGTTATTCAATTCCGGTATTTCTTTAATTTAATGACTCCGTAGGGGTTTCTTTTTTTGTTGGTGTTTAAGGTTTCACACTGATTAATATTTTTGTAATTTATTAAATTAATTTTCTTATTAGGCAAATTGAAACGGAGCAAGCTGATGGTACTATAGTAAAGCACACAAGGTAATGTAATATACTTTTTTTCATGGTTGACTCAACATATACTGCCAAACTTTTCTGCATGTAAAAACCCTAACATCTTTGTCATCTGCAATAGGCCTTACATAATGGACCTCGGAAGCACAAACAAAACATTTGTTAATGTGAGTGGTCATTGAATGTCTTTGATTAGTTTCTTCGTGATGTTCATTTGATGTGGTAGCAAATAAGTGAGATGAAGTTGGATATGTATTGATTATTTGATGTTTTGTTTTTGCAGGATAGTCCCATTGAACCTCAACGGTATTATGAACTTCGGGAGCAAGACACCATTAAATTTGGTAACAGTAGGTAAGTGACAAGTTCATATTAGTTGTTTTTCATATTCAAACAACATATTTCTTCTTTGACTTAAATTGTTTTTGGCAAAAATGCGAAAATTCAACAATTTCCACTTCCATTAACGAATTTTTTTTATTATACAGCTGTTTTAAGATATAATCTGAAGCATTTATTATTAGACTTAAATTGTTGTAGTAATAAGGTTTTAAGTACTTAAGATTGAGGGAAAGGAGTTGATATTATCAGGGATGAGTTTAGAGTTCAGTAATAAAAAGGATTCTTTATAGTAATTAATGGAAAAGAAGGATTTTTAAGTAAAAGAAATTTGGAAAAAAAACCAAAAGATATTTGAATATATGGAAATATATCTTGTTCTGGCCTCCGGCTGTGGCGTCAAAATTGTCAGTAGTATGCTTTCAGGCATTGGATGTAGTGGTTGGAAACCAATCATGCCCATAGAGCCTTGTTTGGATTGGAAAGAGAAAACTGAAATAATGTTAAGAAGGAATGAAGGTCGGTAGAAAGAGTTTTTTTTTTTCTCTCTCTTTAAGTGAGAAAAAAGAAACATGTTTATCTATAAAATGATATAAATATCTATCAATAAGAATGATAGATGATAATAGATGTGATGTATTGAAAGTGATGTTTTGTCTTTAGAGAGATTTCTCTCCAAAACATATATATTCTAGAACAATATGATGAATCCTTGTCATGAACCTGAAAAAGACTTTTGTGATGTTGAGACATTGTTATCGTCTCTTGATGATTTTTTTTGTGAATGATAAATTTTTTCATGTAACTGATAAATTATCTGGCTGGAGTTTCTCATGGAGTTTTGAAAATGGGTTCTTAACTTATTTAGAAGTAGTGGAGAATGAGTTGGCAAGTCACATATAAGGGTTTTAAAAAGGAGATTCCAGCCTATATTAAACCTTTAAGTGTTCATTTGATTTACTATTAGAGTGAAAACTAATAATAGTTCTTAAATTCTATGTGGCGTAGTTGAGTCTACTAAAAATAAGTTAAAAATAAGTTAAGAATCCTAAATGAGTTATACCATTTATATGTATATGGATCCACATAATATTTATGCTTGTTCACCAAAAATAAGTTTTTATTTATTATTGAATTGTTTATTTTCTAATTTCAGCCGAGAATATGTATTGCTGCACGAGAACTCTGCTTCGTGAGCAGCATTGACCTCCCCGGATTTGTTTCCATCCTGCTCATCAGAAGTGATCAAATTAACATTGTACTAGTAGTTTTTCTAATGAAGTTCAACTTTTGTGTATTCGCTCTTTTCAGAAAGATCATAGGACAGTTTATCTGAGTTTCTTGATATTTAAGTCAAGATACATGGAATATTTACGTTGTAAAATTTGTTCTTGATATTTAGTCAAAACACATTGAATATTTAAGTTGTAAAATTCGATCTATACAACTGCCAAATGAGAATTTCAGAGCCTTGCTTAAGCAATACTATTACCCTTTGAAGAAATGGAAAGGGGATTGATAGATCATGGAAGATGTTGAATTGTTGGTGGAATATGAAATTTTTGTTTTATTTTTTATGACTCGGCAAAGATAATTTTTCAGAGAGCTATTTTTACATAGGCATAACCTAAATTATTCTTAGCCACACATATATAATTTAAAAAAACTAGACTACTACCCGTGCAATGCACGGGTCTTTTAGAATGTTATATATAACATTCAATTTGTTTTTATTATTCTTTGTAGACATATTAAAATATAATATAAAATTTTCAAAAAATATCTGTAGAATACTATCGAAAAAATGAAGTTAGAAATATAAATATATAATAAAAACAAAAATTGCAAAAAAATATAAAAAAAAATCACCAAAAATTCAGTTTTTACATCATATTTGGTCAATTGTTTTTTTAATTTTAAGACAAAATTGGAGCAATTGTGAGAAAACGATAGGAGGTCAGTTGATTCTAGAAGATTATGACAAAAATATGATGGAACATTACCTTTATCCAAATTAAATTTCATGAGAGGAGTGAAGTTAAGAGGATGAATATTACAATCAATTATGTCCTTTAAAATAAGTCTAAATTGACGCATCTCCGTGTGTAATAAAATCACTCAAGTATCATACTGAATATTATAAAAATTACGCAATGCTGGTCATCAATGTGTAAAATATATATTTCCATTAATTTTTTCAAGTAAAACTTCAAATTAATTTCCGTTAGGGTCAATAACTGTAGTATAACAATGTACGTTATCACAAAAATCATATGCAAACATTTTTTGTAACATGACTGCACCCTAAAATAAAAACAATAACAATGTTAAATATTTTATAGCAAAATGTAGTTAATTCAGGTAGATCAAATAAAAAAGTTTGATTAGAAAATATAGATTGAAGGTGTGATGCAAAAAAAGAAATTGAGTTGATTTTCTGGTAAACAAAATCAAACATTATTATTAAGAAAAAATATATCTTGGATTTGAGAACACAATATATATTAGGCTTAATTATATTTTTGGTCCTTTACCTTTATTTTAGGTTTTGAGTTGGTCCTTTATCTTTTAAAAGTTTTAAGTTGGTCCCTTATCTTTTTTTTAGGTTTCAAGTTGGTCCTTTCCGTAATTTTTTTTACTGTTACTGTTAAGTTTGGACACGTGTCATCTATCCAAGTATGCCACGTGTCCAAATTAGTGTGTCACGTGTCCAAATTTAACGAAAATAATTAAAAAATTGACGGAAGGGACCAACTTGAAACCTAAAATAAAAATAAGGGATCAACTTGAAACTTTTAAAAGATATGGGACCAGTTTGAAACCTAAAATAAAGATAAGGGACCAAAAGTGTAATTAAGCCTATATATTATTATAAAGGTTGAATGTGTGTTGGAAAAAAAGAAGTTGATTTATAGGAAATCAAAATTAGGCATTGAAAGTGGTAGTTATTAGTTGGTGTAACCGAAATATATCAAATGAATTCAAATAGTTTAGAGTTAAATTAACTAAATAATCGTGAGAGGACATGAGTTCGATTCTTGGTGGATAAATTTTTAACATTTTTAATAATTAAATTAGGTTTAATTAAGGTTAAATTAGTGTTACTTGGAGACTTAACAACTTTTATATATATAATGATAATGATGATGAATGCGCCCTAAAATAAATAAAAAATAGGCTTTAATGCAGTTTTGATCCCCCTATTTTGAAAAACTTGAACTTTTGATCCCCCTATTTTAAAAATCAACTTTTTGATCCCCATATTTTGAAAAACTTGAAGTTTTGATCCCCCAACTCATTTTGGTCAAATTTGTGATGATGTGTCAACCGCATTGATGATGTGGCAGTGTCTATGTGTCAACCTCATATTCCAAGTCATTATTTTTTTTTTAAAAATAAAATATTATGTTTTAATATTTTTTTTTTAAATCAGTTTTTTTTTATCAAATATTTTTTTTTATCAAACATTTAAATCAAATATTAAAACAATAAAATAATTAACAATAATTAAAAAAACGCAGATGATCAAAAGGGACGAATTGTAGAAGAATCAGACACGCACGAATAGTAACCCAGTTCCCAAATCATGGAACCCTAGCGCCACCCATCTTCGACGATCTCCGTCTCAGTCTTTCATCTTCTTTGATTCATCATCACACTCGTGTTCATCATTTCTCTCATGTTATCATTCCTCTGTTTGATTTATCATCCGATCGTGTTCATCATTACGCTCGCTTTACAAAATAATATTCGGAAGCCATCTTATGAATATTACTAGTGTTTTGGTATCAAGTAATCTACATCTGAGATGTTAGATAATACTACTAGCGTTTTGGTATTTTGAATTCTAGTGTTTTTGCCAATTTATGTGTAATTTAGTGATTTTTAATTATATATTTGGATAATTTATTGAATTTTAATTATATATTAGGTAATTTATTGATTTTTAATTATATATTTGGATAATTTATTGGATTTTAATTATATAATTGGGCAATTTAGTGATTTTTAATTATATATTTGGATAATTTATTGATTTTTAATTATATATTTGGATAATTTAGTGATTTTTAATTATATATTTGGATAATTTATTGGATTTTAATTATATATTTGGGCAATTTAGTGATTTTTAATTATATATTTGGATAATTTACTGATTTTTAATTATATATTTGGATAATTTATTGATTTTTAATCATATATATGTATAGAGGTTAATTGTACTGTTTTTTTTAATTATTATTAATTAATTTATTTATTTATTTATTTTTTAAATACTTTTAATACATAATATTTTATTTTTAAAAAAAATAATGACATGGAATATGAGGCTGACACATAGACACTGCCACGTCATCAATGAGGTTGACACATCATCATAAATTTGACCAAAATGAGTTGGGGGATCAAAACTTCAAGTTTTTCAAAATAGGGGATCAAAAAGTTGGCTTTTAAAATAGGGGGATCAAAAGTTCAAGTTTTTCAAAATAGGGGGATCAAAACTGCATTAAAGCCTAAAAAATAATAGTGTTAAATATTTACCAATGTGAAATGCTCAAATACAATCAAATTCATTTAGTTGAAATATTTTGATCAACCTTATAGTAGCAATGGAAACACAAATTTGTGAAAGTATGTATCTTTATAAAACAAAGCATATACAATAAATATTCATACATATATTTATTAAAAAAATGGATTTTTTTTATAATAAAATGGATTTCTAGTTAAATAAAATAAATATCTGCATAGCATATGTATAATTGATTTCAATTTAAACAAAAAAAAAAATTGGGGTTGTATAAAAAAAATTGAAAGTAAACAAAGTATATACAATAATATTCATAACATATTTTTATAAAAAAAATGAATTTATATTTAAATAAATTAAATATATGTATAGCGAAACCTGGTGAGGTATTTTTTTAACAATTTGAACTAAAATAGAGTTAAAGTAGGATTAATTAGGGTGAACTGGAGGAATATATATATCTTTATATGTTATTAATAATAGATCTTAATTAAGAAAAATATATATTAAATATTAAAAAAAAATCAGGTAGATCAAATAAAAATAATTGGATTAGAAAAAATAAATTGAATGTATGATAAAAAATAAATTGAATGTGTGATGAAAAAAGAATTGGATTTGAAAAAAAAAATTGAATGTGGATCAAATAAAAGGAATATAGAGGAAAGACAAAGTACACCGATTAATATTCGTAACATATTTTTATATGTTATTAATATTAAATTTTAATTAAGGAAAAATATATATATCGAATATTTAAAAAAAAATCAGGTAGATCAAATAAAAATAATTGGATTAAAAAGAAAAAATAAATAAAGATTGAATGTGTGTTAAAAAAAATAGAGTTGATTTTCAGGGAAACAAAATTAGGCATTGGAAGTCGTAGTTATTAGTCGTATGTATATATATATATATATATATATATAATAGATTAAATGTGTGATGAAAAAAAGAAATGGAGTTGAGGTAAACAAAATCAGGCATTATTAAGAAAAAATATATCTTGGATTTGATAAAAAATATATATCATTGAAAGTCGTAGTTATTATATCAAATGAATTTTAATAGCTTAGTGGTAAATGAACTATATAATTGTGAGAGGACATGTATTTGATTATTGGTGAAGAAAATTTTAACATTTTTAATAATTAAATTAGGGTTTAAGTAGGGTTAAATTAGAGTTACTTGGAGACTTAACTACTTATATATATATAATGATTAAAAGATAGTAAAAGAATTGAATGATGTGACTGGATATTGTATATTTCTTAAAAAAAGTAAATGATGTGACTAAATTATTTATTTTTAAACTTTTCTAATTGATGTGTGTGTCTTTTTTTTTTTTTGACAATTGATGTGTGTATTAAATATAGGGGAAATTCTTGTATAGACACAAATGTAAATAAGTGGTGTTAGACACACTCACAACAAATAAAAAAAATTCAAGAGAAAGAAATTAAAGTGATGTAAATTGATGTGACAAATTTATTTTTCTTTTAATTTTTTTAATTTGTGTTAGTATGTCTAAATTTTGTGCTTAAATTGTTGTGCCTAGATAAAACTTTTCCTAAATATAGTTGATTTGGGATTATGCCTACATTACCATTTCTCAAGTTGGGGTTGATAATTGTTGGTAAAATATTTTAGCTATTTAACGGTAAAAATCAACTTCTGTCAAAGAGGAAAAAAATGGTGAAGATTAGCTTATTTCTTTTCAAGAGTAATTTTTTTTTAATTTAAGTATAATGAACCGCTGAATCTGATTCGGTGGTTAATTCTGGCATTTTCAACCTTTCTTTCAATCCAACATTTACCTTATTTTAATCTTTTAACTAATGTTTCCAAATATTAAACATAACTCTATAAATAAATATGATGCTTATATCTCACTTAAACCCCATGCTGACCCACTTAGTCTCCACACCACAAGCTTTCTCCATTTCTGAAACTCTATGACGTGTGTGTTGAAGAAGACATCAACGTGGAGGAGAACAGTGTCAAAGCAAAACCACACATTCCCTTCACTTCTTTAATTACAACAAGAAAATATTACAGTACTATTTTTGACAAAAGAAAAACCATTGTTTTTTATATTCATAAATATAAGAAGAATTCAAATAAAATTTAAATTAAATATATTTATTCAAATTATAACTTTAAGTTTATATATAATAAAAATTAATTATAATATGAATTGTTGAGGTTTGAAATAAAATAGTGTTAATTTTGTGAAAATTTGTAAATATTTCATTATTGAAAAAGTCGATTCAGCAAATTTTAATATTGATTACACAAAATTATGTTCCAAATGAGGAATATAAGCATAAATATATGCATGCACCTTGGTCTAAACAAAGAAGAAGTAATGCATGCATCATGAAATATCTCTCATTCTCAAAGGACTTGAGAGAGGGATAAAGATGTAATAAAAGGAAATGAGAGATTTCTTACATATAAGGAAACAAAAAAAAAGGAAATTATAAAATTTTAATAAATTTATTTTGTCAAAAAATAAATAAATTTATTAAATCATTGGATAAATAGAGTGGATAATTTGGTCTATATGTTCTATGAACCATTGTTTAATCCGAAAAATAAAATAAAATCATGAACCAAATTGTAACATAAAGTAAATTCAGTGAACATTATCAATAGATAATATGTATTATAACTTATTTCTAAAAATAAATATACAAAAATGTATAATGTTCAAAGATGTTTTATTTGTAACATGCATGTATCAAAATTAAATTTTAATTCAAAATACCCACAATACCATAAGAAGTAGTATGATTCATTTTTAAGATTTATCGAAAAACTAATGTATTTAATATATAAATCAAATACATTAATTATTCGATAAATCAAATACATCAATTATTTAATAAATCATAAAAGTAAATTATTTATTATATAGATACGACGTATCAATTATTGGATAAATTTTCAAAAAAAGTTAAAAAGCTTCATATCTCCATAGTGTATAAATTCTCCATAACAATCCTTTCAATAACATCAACTTCAATTCTTAGAATTAGAAAAGAAAGAAAAAACAAAAACACAAATCTAACATGGCTTCATCAATCTCAACCTTCAACTCATCAAAATTGTTGTTCATTTCCAAAGAACAAAGCAACCCATCTTCCCATTTTCCATCAAATATCATAAAGTTTGCATCTTTCCCATCAAAAACCACTTCTAATGTCTCTTGTTCTGTCACTAGAGACACTTCCTCTGTTCTTCCATTGGAGGAAAATACCAAGGTTGAAAATGGGTCGGTTCTTCTTCAACGACCTGATTCATTTGGAAGATTTGGAAAGTTTGGTGGGAAATATGTTCCTGAAACTCTTATGCATGCTCTCACTGAGCTTGAAGCTTCATTTCATTCCCTAGCTGGTGATGAAGCTTTTCAGGTTTTGTAAAAAAAAATCAATTTTTTATTGGAATTTCTGCATTTTTGGATTCTTTGAAGCTGTTTTATTGGATTTGGTTACTGATTTGTTTATTTTGCAATGTGGGGTTGAGCTTAATTTTTGTTTGTAATGAGTTTTGTTTTCAATTTTGTAGTTTTTTGTTTTTTTGTTCTTGCACACTAATTGGTTGTTGAAATGTTGCACTGAAATTTTCATGGTAGTTTTTATTTTTTTTAAAGTTTAAAAATGTTTGAAATTTATTTTGTTTGTTCAATTGAATCCTCTTTGGTTTGCCATGAAATTGGGGTATTGTCAGAAACTAAGCTTAGGTTAAGGATTGCACTCAACCTTGTTCTTTTCATGTGTAATTTTTATGTTTTACTTTTTTTTCGTTCGATTCTGTTTCTTGAACTATTGATGCTAATAAACTTTGCAGTTTTACGGAGTTTGAATGTTTATGATAGATTATTATTAGGCAATCATGAAAGAAATTTCTTGGAATGAAAAATAATGGAAATCTTTTGAAATTTATATTTTAAATTGCAGAAAGAGTTGGCTGGGATTCTAAAGGACTATGTTGGTCGGGAGAGTCCTCTTTATTTTGCAGAAAGGTTGACGGAGCATTACAAGAGGCCTAATGGCGAAGGGCCTCACATTTATCTTAAGAGGGAAGATCTTAACCACACTGGGGCTCATAAAATTAATAATGCTGTTGCCCAAGCTTTGCTTGCCAAGATTTTGGGCAAAAAACGTATTATTGCTGAAACCGGAGCTGGGCAGCATGGAGTTGCTACTGCTACTGTATGTGCTCGATTTGGTTTAGAATGCATTATTTATATGGGTGCACAGGATATGGAAAGGCAGGCACTGAATGTTTTCAGAATGCGTCTTCTTGGTGCTGAGGTATAGCTGTTGTTATTATTGATCCATTTGGTTTGTTTAAAATTAAAACAATGGTAAAAAATCTCCTTGAAAAAAGATTTAATGTTACCGTGTTTGTTGTTCACGATTTCATAGGAATTTAAAGTGTATTTGGTGTCTAACACAGACGCGTGTGGTTAGCTTAATCACTTACATTTTCTTATTATCGTTTCTACATGTCAGAATCAATTTCATATCCAGTGTTTGTGTTAGGGCTTCACAGGCTAAAGACAATAGGGTAGTTTAAGGTTGTCAACTGTTGTTCAATTTTAAAATACACCATTACAGCTTGCAATAGATGTTGAGTTTGTAATGTTCATAATTCATACACATGCATAATGTTAAAATACACAGATATGCAAATTCTCTAAGCAAAGAAAAAAATTTCAATCCTGTATTATTATCTTAATTATATTTGACTAATTGTACCATCTAAGACTAAATATTGATTGATTTATTGTAAAAAAGCTTGGATTGTTCTATTACATTGTTCATATGGGAAATCGTGTCTGTATCTGGTAATGAACAAGGTGTAATGATTGTCGAGTGTGTCTAAACCTAATTTCTACTTAACGAGTTTAATCAATCTACATTTAACTAATGTAAACTATTCATTTGTGTATCTAAATTCTAAAGTTGAATCCTGTGATATAGGTGAGACCAGTTCATTCTGGGACTGCTACACTTAAGGATGCTACATCAGAGGCTATAAGGGACTGGGTGACTAACGTTGAAACAACTCATTATATTTTGGGTTCTGTTGCTGGACCACATCCATATCCAATGATGGTACGAGAGTTTCATGCTGTGATTGGCAAGGAAACAAGAAAACAAGCTTTGGAAAAATGGGGAGGGAAACCAGATGTTTTGATTGCATGTGTCGGTGGAGGTTCAAATGCCATGGGACTTTTCCATGAATTTGTTGATGATAGTGATGTTAGGCTAATTGGTGTGGAAGCTGCTGGCTTTGGCCTCGACAGTGGCAAACACGCTGCTACATTAACGAAGGGAGAAATTGGGGTTTTGCATGGAGCTATGAGCTATCTGCTGCAGGATGATGATGGACAAATAGTTGAGCCTCACTCCATCAGTGCAGGGTAATTCTTTTGACTGATATTTTTATTTGTCTTAATGCTTCGGCTAGTTGGTAAGTAAATTATGGTCAAAGATTATTAAATCAGGGTTCGAACTCGGGTACTCTCGATTGTTTCAACTTTACCTAACTGATAATTTGATGTTAGCTTTCTTGTTTTTATTTAGATTCTTCTTGTTCTGATTGTGTTGTTATGGTTCAAAAACAATGTTTTGTAGCTTGGACTACCCTGGTGTTGGGCCTGAACACAGCTTTTTGAAAGACTTGGGTCGTGCTGAATATTATAGCATCACTGACGATGAAGCATTGGAAGGTATGACTAACGTGATTTTGTAGTTTATATTACATGATTTACCCATAGGTGAAAATTTCAATGATCTTGAATTTTAGTTGTCAAAGCTTTTCCTTGCCACTTATTTTGTATAAGTTTTACATAGACTGGTGGGGTTTACATGAAGGTATCCATATGCGCTGTTAAAGACGGTTTATTCTTTGTATTTCTATCTAAATTTTCTTAATTGTTCTGGAACTTGACTATGTAATCATATAAAACACAAGGCCTGATGGGGATAATGTAACTAAGGAACCAACATTTTGCCATTTTCCATCATATAAAATCTAACGAAATGCATCTTTCTTTGTTTTAAAATTATTTTGTTGTTAGATGTTAATTGATGTTAATGCCGCTCTATTATAAGATCCTGTTCCTCTATCTAATTTTTGGAATTTTATTGTATATGCAGCTTTTAAGAGAGTTTCACGACTTGAAGGCATCATTCCAGCTCTGGAAACATCCCATGCGTTGGCGTATCTTGAGAAAATATGTCCAACCCTTCCTAATGGAACAAAGGTTGTGGTTAACTTCAGTGGCCGAGGTGATAAGGATGTTCACACTGCTATCAAGTACTTGAAGCTTTGAAAAAGATCATGTTCTTGCATTGGATGATAATGATTTAGCTCCTGAGTTGTTTCATTTTCAGATTTTGAGACACAGTTCAATTTAGTTTTACAAAAATCAAGCTATAGTTAAAGAACAATTTATATATGCGACGTGGTACCAGAATTTTAATAATCTTTTGTAAGTTTTGTTTGAATGTTTCAATGAAAGTAATAAACGCCACAAATATTTTGGTGATTCTGAATATCATGTAGCATTGTGTTGTGTTTAAATCTCAATTGTAGTTGCAAAAACGTCTGAATCTGGAATTATGTAGTCTAAATTGCGGTTCGAAGACGTTTTACTAAAACTCTGGAAATAAATATTCCTGACACAATAACACTTGACGTTGAAAATTGATATCGTAAAGAAATAGTCAATATTTTGTTTCTCTTACGGATGATGTATTTGTGGGAGAATTTTTTATCAGCAAATGTTAGCCGTTAATTTGTTAAGGAGCAAATTTATGCATTCGAAAAATTATTCTCTTGTCATCTAAAAGTACACTTTCGAACAAAATATGTCGTCTTAAAATACACTCCGAAAAATATGTGATTATTATAAATATAGGGTGGAGAAAGTTCCTCCTTAAACTTTACCACATACATACAAAAAGGTCAAATGACTGAGTTCATAAACTTGTGAGAAACTTATAGAAAGGTGACCCACATTATTTTGGAAATTTTGGAGGTATACTGTTTACATGTGGTTAATAGTAATGGAAACCTTATCTATGAAATTGTTTTATTTGGAACTCATCTCAATCCTCAAAAAATATCATCCACAACAACTGCTATAAGTTGGTGTCTTAGCCTAAATTTAGCTGCAATGACTTCATTTTTATTCCCACATGGTTTCTAGTTTCTAAGCTCAATAAATTTGGAACAAGTGCTTCCTTCCAACTTCTGCTTTCTATAATCTGTGTTTTGGAGAATATAGAGGGAACTCTATTTAAGAATGTTTATACAAATATTAGACAAGGGCTTATTTTGTTTGCTTTATCTTGTGGCAGTACCTTCACACATATATAGTCTTCAACTCTTCATCTCATACTGGTTCAGTACTCTCTCTCTCTCTCTCTCTACTCTTTCATATTTACTACCTTGTCTCTTAACGAGTAGATTTTTTTTTTCCGAAACATCTTAACGAGTAAATTAAATTACACTTTTGGTCCTATAAATTATTTTCAGTTTAGTTTTGATCTCTTGAGTAACTTTTGTTCTGTTTAGGTTCAAATGTGTCATTTTTGTTTCTTAAAATTTTTTACAGATATTTTTATACCTATTTCTCAACTTGTAACTATATAGACTATACTATACGAAAAATTCTCTTCCCCACCACCACATATTTTTTCTTCCCCATGATTTTCGTTTTTGCTTTTAAATAAAAATTTCGGAACTATTTTTCAAATATTTTTCAAATTTGAACTAGGAAAACTTCGGAAAACGCATTCCAAAGTTTTTATTCAAGGGAAAAATTGAAATTTTATGGGATAGAAAAGATAGGTAAGGAAGGAAGAGAATTTTTCATACTATACTAGATGTGTGTTTGAGCTTAACTTTTCAAAAAGTAGTTGAGAAGATTTTCAAATCAATTGAATACCTTTTATAATTTCAACTAATTTTAGTTATTATTTAACTCAATTTCTTAACCTAGAAAATAACAATTAATTATCAAACTTAGATTTATTGCTAAACCACTTATTCTTGGATTTGAATTCTCTACATTCAAAAATTCTACATTCAAATGCATTTAATTTATTTTTAAGGTTAAATTTGTCATTACCATCTATCATACTATCTCTCTTCATTCTCTCTCTCTCTTAGCATTTTTACACAGGATTTTTATAGGTAGAGAATCCAAATTCCATATTCATAATATGAATTATTGAATTGATAATATGCATTTATTAGCTATGAAGAGAAATCACGTCCTTTAAAAAAGTGGAAAGTTGCTTTTTCAAAAGATAGAGTTCTCATGAAAATTTGGAAAGGGTCAAAAAGCATAAAATGAAAGAGTCACAATCACTTAAAGTTAATCAAAATGCACCTGTCTCCTAGCATAACATAAAAAACTCATTAATATTATATCACAAGTTGCATCTTTCACCAATGTCATCAAACATAGAATCATATATAAAAAAACAGCACTAAATAGATCACACACATCATCATATATTATAAATAAAAATCCTTATAGTAAACAATGTTTTGAGAAATTATTATTCTCAGACTATAAACAGGAATATTTATTTCAATTCATTGGCATTTAAGAAATTTAAAAACAAAAATCTCACTAATCATCTGTTTTATGATAATGTTTCTCAACAGCATTATTCTGATTATTATTATCTACACATGCACTACAAGCCGGATCATCCTAGTCGTACAAAAATCCAGCAGCCACATGTTCCAAAATCAACTTGTAGGTTTGAGAATGACAGAAAATGTTAACAAGCATGTCCCTATTGTTTTGCCTGCAAAAATCAGTAAAACAAGAATAAGTATATGCACCATCAAAAATATTATTTCTAAAAGAAAAACACATGGTCGAAAATTTTGCTCGCACTGGTTGTGACTTAGTTTCAACACCATATTTCCACAGTTGATAGCTTATACATTCTTTTTAATGGCAAATGTATTAAAAGCGAAAAAAGTACAAGAGAAGATTCCGAAAAACAAAGGTACCAGAATCCTCAATGAGGTTATTCATAAATTCCATTGTAAAACCTCAGTGAGGTTGGTGGTTCAATAACTTTGTATGTGGTGTGTCCGCCATAATCTAAATTTATGTTTATAAATAAACACATTTATCTTTGAAGAATCTAATCAATATTCTATATTCTTTCTAACCCTTCTTTTTATTTTTCTATATTTTCCAAGGTCCCACATGGCAACTACATTTAGTGGTCATTATTGAAGCTCTTATTAGAAGGAATGAACCAAAGCATGTGCTCATGTGTTAGGTGCAGTCAACAAGGAAACTCTAAAAGGTAAGCCAACTCATGTTGACATTGACTTAGAAAAGGAACAAGTCATGAAAAGTTTCATAGTTCAAACTTCAAACCAATATAGAGTTAGGTGGTAATTCAAGTACAGCACCCAAAATAAAACACAGGATCACCTAACTTCAGAATAGTAACATTAGATAGGAAAACAAGACAAACTTGAGGCACCCTATAAGCCTCCATTTTACCATAGTAAAACTCTTCTAGTTTCCACCAAACCCTTTCATAAAGAGAATGAGTTTAAAACAATATCGTCAATTGCGGATTGCAGAAAATAGTGGTTTGTTTAAATTTCACTATACAACAGTGCTATATAGCCGCTATTTGACAACATTTTTGTACTAAATAGCGTACAGCAGAATATTTGGGATTTGTTAAAATTACGCTACACTATGGCGCCGTTATTTAACACGTTTAAAATCCTATAACAGTTTTTACTCCACAAGAATAACAATGCCTTTATCGACCAATGTGATTTGCTAGAAGGGTTCACAACACGTGAGGTTCTAATCCGGTAATGAGCAATCCACAAACACCCCCAGTACATCCCTCGCTACAATGGATCTTTAAGCCAAGAATATGCAACACAATGACAGTGTTGTTCGGTGTTTCAAATATAAACAACATTTTCCTTACATGTCGACGAATTATGGACAGAGGGCAGTGTAAACAATGGGCGGCATCTAAAGTAGTACCAACATATACAGAGACATAGGACACTGACACTGGTAATAATTTATGAAAATGGAAGTGATTGAATGTAATGGCATGTGTCAGTGTCGTGTCAGACACTGAAATGTGCTAGACACTAGACATGCCTTCAATCCGAATTGTCTGTGCTGCATTTCAAAATAAAATAAAATAAAAAGGATAAGAAAATACCTGGGAGTAAAGGAAGGTCCCGAAGATAGCAATTGCGGCTCCAAGAGCATTGACAGGTTGAACTGGTGTGTGGAAGATGATAATTGAAGATACAATGACAGATATACGTTTCATGGTGTTTCCAATGCTAAATGTCAAGGGAGAGATCTCATCCAACGACATGTAAGACACTTGATTGTATAGATGATAGAATATACTCTGAAATGCTATCCACCTGTAGCGTACATTAAACCAGTCATAGTTTTAGTCAGAATATGGAGAGGCAATACTTCGGATCATAACAAAAAAATAAATGTAAGGAAAACCATAGTACTCAATCAGGAGAAACAGTGTTTTTGGTTACAAAAAAAACTATGCATGTATCATTACTTCCGTCACTCTAGTAGCATTAAGTCATAAAAAACAGGATACTTGATAACCAGGACAAGGCACCTCCCAGGGAAACTCTTCGGTATCAAATACAGAATCAAAATAAGGACATGGTCATCAACACGAGACAGAAAAGAAGCTCAGTCATGCAACAAAAAAAATTGAAAATCAGCATAAATTTTATCAGGCAATAAAACTAAATGTTCTCATGTGTTCTCTACAAAGATTTTCTGAAGTTTGTTCATAGGTTTCTAATTTATAAAGGTGATACGAATGAAGATTAAAGAATGAATCAGAAAATGAAGAAGTACATGATCCCAACTAGAAAAAGCTTTTTAATATTAGGATTTCAAACTCTGAAGAGATGTGTACACCATAGTCACTTTATACAACAAATCTATAGACAATCACAAATGTGTATAGAAACCATCTTTGGCTTCGTGGTAAGGATCAGAAACAGGAATACTATGTCGTCGAAAAAATTTAGATATTCAAAATTGAGATGCATACAGATTTAAATGAACGCAGTCATGATATTGATAATAACAAAAATAATAGGGATTAATAGGGATAACATAAAGTCAAGTAGTCATCTTGTAATTACCATAGGAATTGTGGTCCAATTTCAGCCATAGCTGTTTGATATCCAGCAGCCCACGCAGCTGGTCCTTCAACGGCAATTGCAAAGGGTGTGAGAATTGCAAGAGACAAAATAGATAAACAAGCATAGTAATTCATTCCGCTAACAGATTTTCCCTTCATCCCCTTTTTCGAAAAGATGTTCCTGAACACAAATGCCAAATTTGATATCATAGCCCCCATAAAACCTGAAAAAGAGAGCAAAAAAAAGTCAATATCAAAGCCGGTAGAGTACTTAGGACAGCTTGCAGCAAAATTACGAGAAACACATTCCAACACAAATAACTTCCCCTAGTGGCATCATTAGGTTGGTGGTTAAACTCAAGCAAGATTAAACAACAAAGAGACCAAAGATGCAAAACTATCCGCACTCAAGTTATCAAACACAGACTACCTTTTTTCAAGTCCAGTTCACAATTGTAGTTAGTATTGTGCCAAACACCATAAAAGCAAAAAAAAAAAAAAAATTCTTAAGGAGTCAAGTTCCTTACCAATCATATTGAAATTGAGCTCAGTCACAGCAGCAAGTGCACATCCACCAATGATTGGAAGTAAAGACAGATAAACTGGCACGGGGAAGGTTTCGCCCAAAATAAATCTCGAAACCAGAACACTAAAAGCAGGCTCACCACTTTTGATGATATGTGTAAATGATACTGCAACTTTGGACATACTAACCGTAGCCGCTACATGTCCAATTGTGTGTGCAATAGCAACCTGCAGTTAAAACACCAAAGACATAAGCCACTATCCATTCAAAACAATACATGAATCAAGGAAATTGACCAAATTGTTTCATAACCGTTTGTATCCATTAGTATTGTCAATCGTGGATCGCAAAAAATAACAAACAAACTCCACTTCGGTGTTATAACACCGCCATAGCCGTTATTTCAAAACACTTTGCTAAATCGCAGAACAATAGCAATTTGTTCAAATTCCGCTATGCTATAGCAACAATTTGACAACACTGATCCATTATGCATATATGATATATAGTTAAAATTAAATGGACCGGACAAGATTTTCTCTATTTTGTTTTCTTCTGAACTCAACCAACATAATCACCATCCATATATGAGTTCAAAATTGCAAAACAACAAAAACAACTCTTTTCAGAACAATAAAAAAACATATTAGCAAACAAAAGAAACCTATCAATAAATCCAATCAATTTTCATTTTTTCTTCCAAAGAAACAAACAAAAACAAATTCAAACTTACAGGAAACAAAGTCTTCCAAAACTCAAGATCAGTCTTAGGAGCTTCAGCTATCCTAGTGGCCCAAGAGATCAACATCATAAGAGAACCACAAGCTAATGACAGAGTTGATGTAAGCCAAGGGTAAGGGTAAGCATTCAAAACTTTCTTGTTATAAATATTGAAAACAACATTCAAAGCCCACCATGTTGCAAAATATATTCCAATTTTCACTTTTTTTGCAGCCTCTGATGGTGTTGTTGTTCCTGCATCTTCTGATCTATCAGCTTCATAAGCACCACACTTAACCAAATCACCCTTTTCAAAACTCTTTTCAATCTCAAAATTCTTCAATGACCCAAAATTTCCAACACCAATACATGCAAGATGAAGAGGCTTTTTCAATGAAACAACAGATCTATGTGATTTTTCACTAACCAAAGATGGTAAAAACGATCGTGGTTGAATTAGGGTTGCATGTCTTTTCCCAAAAACAACATGAGAACCACTGATCGCAATACTAGGTTGTCTCAATGATGAAATCATGGCTTAAATTCAAAAGGGTATGAAAAAAAATCAAAATTTTCCAAACAAAAACTTAAAGGGTGACAAAAAAAAACACACACACAAATGAAAGAGAAACAGAAACAAAAACAAAAATCAGAGACAGCCCTTTTACGTAAGGGTCGTAAAACACGCTCTAATGATCCTTAACACAGTGTTTATATGTAAAAGAATGTGTCTTTAGGTTCTGATCATGCCCCCTGAGATCTTGAAAAGGTTCTATATGAAACCAAAAATATACTGCAAAAGAAAAATGATAATATAATAATAATAATAAAAATAATAAAACACTACAAAAAAGCACTACTATAAAGAAAAAAATAAATAGAGTTTAGTTGTTGTGTACCGTCGATGTAAATTTTTTTGCACATACATTCAATGATGTGTTGTCATATTAAATAAATAAGGAATGATACCTTAGAATATGATGAATTATTAAAATTAAAATTATAAATGTATTTTTAATTACCATACATGATGTGTCGATATATTATTGGACGCATGTGTAAAATAACTTTATACTAACAGTGCATATAAATTAAATTCAAATAAATAAAGAATGATACCTTAGAATATGATGAATTATTAAAATTAAAATTATAAATGCTAAAAATATTTGTTTTAAAGTCAAATTTGGTTTATTGATGATTTTTTCTCTTTTTGGTATAAAAATAAGATTTGGGACAGTGTGTTGTGGGGTTTGGTGGTGGAGGCGTTAAGGTAAACGAAAGAGAACTGTTACTGTTTGTTTGAATTTTCGAGTTAAATTAATTATTATTAGTTATTATTAGTTGGTTTAGTGATGATCGATGCAGAATTTAGTATGGAAAATTACAGTTAAAATTCTGAAATTTAATTAGACGGTGCAGTAGAGAGGATACTGATATTAAAAAACCAAAAAAAAAAAAAAAAATCTGAGTCCAAATTGAAAGTACTACCAAACAATAACAAAATTCACGTGCACACTATAATAGGAGTGTGAATGTGTGATATAATCAAAATAGAGTAAGGAGTGGTTGTGTTGTGTTGTGTCATTATAGGTCATTTATTTTTGGGTATGATGATGGATAGATGACCAATGCTTTCCTAGTTTATGATGGACTGTATACCGTATTTTATCTTTTATTTATGCAGTAGTATTTTTTTTTAGTAATCTATCTTTTACGGTATACTTCTACTTTTAGAGAGGTCAATTTTTTTTTTAAAAAATTCAATGGTTTATTTCTTTTTTATGATCAAAGATACTCCATCCGGTCACATTTATAGACAAAAAAACTACCTGCACAGTGTTTTATAGGCAAAAAAACTACTTGTGCGGTGTTTAAGAAATTTAGTTAGGTGTAATTAATTTTCTTGATTGAATATAAAACATGAATAAATTTATAGAAATAACCTTTATTTTTCTTGGAAATCAATCACATGCACATTTTGAAATTTTGAAAAGTAAGAATATATTATGAATAACAGTATTTATTAATTTAAAAATAGTTAACTTTTGCTTATAATAGTGACCAAAATTTTAAGTGTTTTTTGCTTATAAATGTGACCGGAGGGAGTACAGTTTAAGGGGAAAAAAATAATAATTAGTGACTACATTCACACACTATTTTTTTTAACAGAATCTAGTGATTATAATTTTATCAATGAATAAGTGGAGTGTTTGAGGTTGAAATTTCAACTTTTACACACATATAATGTGACGTATCTACCGAGTTTTTTTTAATGGAAAATTATATAAATATATAATACAAGGGTAACTAGAGATGTATCTATCAACTGAGTTAAATTGACGTGAACTGCACATTCACACACTATTATGTGTGGAGAAATGGATAATCTGAATATAAACTTTGACCCCTCCAATAATGTGTCTACTACCAACTGAAATGTGCTTAAATAATTAAATGGTTTGTGTTACAAGATTAATATTTTTGTTCCGTGAGCTTAACTCAGTTGGTAGGACATTGCATTATATATGCAAGGGGTGAAAGTTTGAACTCCGATCATCCTACTTATCCATCAATGGGTGGAATCTCTAGTCACTAAGCTACTTAACTAAAATAAAAAGATCATTATTTTTTTTTTATTTATATTTTGTACTAAAAATAAAATTTGAACTATAATAACATTAGAACTAGGGGTGGCAAAGTAGGTTGTCCGCCCCTTTAGGCCCGTCAAGTTTAAGTCCGTTCAAAAGTAGGGTGGGGCGCGCAAACTTAGGCGTTCGAGTTCAAAATTCAAACTCGTACCGTTTTTTATTAGTAGGCATGTTGACGGGTCAACTCGCTAAACAATTATTTTATTTTTTAAAATTTTATGTTTACTACATGATTTATAATTTGTTTTTAAACAATTTTTTTTCGACAACGCATAACAAAAATAACTTAAAGATTAACAAACTCAAATTATGTAATAAATAGTAATGATAATAATACAACATGAAATCAAATTGTTTTCCGTAACCTATTACTAGTTTATAATTTGGTTTCAATTTGTAATGTCCCATAGAAATATCAATGTCATTTTTCAACATAAAGAAATCTCAAAATAAGATAAAACACCAATAAAAATCCAGAAACATTAAACATGTCTCAAAATATATGCAAACATCAAAATAAGTCTTAAAACAAAGAGCAGTGCTATTGACATACTCTTTTACACACTCCCTCAAACACACCTCATTCTATTTGACCACATCATCTTAATTTAGTAAACTCTCACCTGTTAACCGGTGAAACAAGTTAAACTATCTTTATTTTATTTTATTTACTATATAATTTTTCTATTATTTCTCCACCGTCTCACCTACCCATTACTGATGGATCCATCAATCATATTCTAAATTTTACTGAGATCTATGTTTACGGATCCACCATCTCACGTGATTATGGTTTTCAATGAACTAGTTTTTTTACGGAACCCCACTTTTGTTTTTCGAAAATCTAGTTTGCAAACAAGAATTTTTCTTCTTTGTTTTTGGTGTCCAAATCCTTGAAGAAGAGCAAACACCATTGTTTTAGAGAAGAACCAGAAAATTGGCGGTGGAGGGCTGACGAGGTGCAACCAACGGTCGTGCTTGATGTGGTGCTCGCCGGATGGAAGCGGACGGCGGTGACACGGTTGTAGCTCGGCGGTGGTTGGGTTTGCGTGGATTGCAAAGACGACACGAAGAATGTATATGTTCATGGTGGTGGGGAGGAAGAATGTCTAGATATTATGGTGGAAGTTGCAGAGGATAGTAGTTTTCGCTGAGCACTAGGAAATAAATAAAAAATTAAATTAAAAGTATTCATAGGTCAATAACCGGTAACAAGTTAAAAAATTTAAAAGCTCGATGATGTGGTCCAATGGGAGAGAGTGTCTCAAAGGGTGTGTCCTTAGCATTACTTTAAAATAAATTAGATTGAAAAATGTAGAATACAAGTGAAGTTTAATTTAACCGTTTCTTTTTTTTTATTAGATTCATCAGTAAAATTTAAATCTTTCATCTATTTTTTATCTTAAGTTAAAGAAAACAAAAATACAGTTTTAAAAAATGCCCGTGAGCCAACCCAGCACAACCCACCCGCCACATTTTTTAGGCGAGTTAGACCGGACGGGCCAACTTAAAGTACCAAGTCTAAACCTCGTCTCATGCTGCTAAAAATGGCGGGTTAAATGGACCGACCTGAATGGTCTGGCCCATTTTTCCACCCCAAACTGAAACTTATTGCAATTTATTTGGATTAATTTGTTTTGTTTTTAAAAATTTGTAATATATTTCCCTCTAGTTCATTTGGAGCATCATGCATCCCTTCACCCTAATTATTTTCTTTATAAAAACATTGTAAAATGTTCAAATTAATCAATTAAGATAAAATTAGCTTTTTTACTTTGGTATATATGGTATCTCATCGGTAAAATTGTAAAGATTAATTGTAAAACTCATGAAATAAGAGTGTTTAAATTCAAACTAATCCAATTAAAATCGTAAATTAAGGATGACAAAGTGGACTGACATGCTCCATTTATGTCCACCTCACCAATAACCCTTGAAAACGGGACAAGGCGAATAAACTTAAGTAGTCGAGTTCAAAATATCACCCTATCTAGTATCTTGGCAGATTGGCGGGCTTGTCCATCAAAGATTTTTTTTGAGTTATTCAAATAACTTTTGTTGATTTTTTGAGCTATAATTTGTTGATACATCAAGCAGGTGTTCATCAAGAAATGTTTAATGACCCCTTGAAAGGTTGTATACAATATGATTTTCACACTCTTTTTATCCCTTATCTCAACGTCAAACTCTTGTATGTAGTGGTAGCACCCACCTTATGAGCATTGACTTTGCATTTTCCTTTGCCATCAAGTATCTAATGACAACATTATCTGTGTAGACAATAACCTTACCTCCTACCATATATTATCTAATATTTCAAAACTAAATAACTACCCAAAGCTCTTTTTAAGTGGTTTTGTAATTCAATCAAGCTATACAATTATAGTTCTACTAGCATAGTAGATTGAGTACGTGAAAATCCTTGCCACGTTTCTAACCCAAAACTGCCCCCACAACATAATCACTAGCATCACACATGTTTTCTGGAAGTCTTGAATGCAATAACACATTATCGTTAAACTCTACTTCATGTTCCAACAATAATATGTGTAGTGGTTTTGAAATTTGTAAGAAGTCTTTTATACATTTTATGTAGAACCCAAATTTTCTAAGAAGCTTCTCACTCTTTTTACAAAGATAAGAGGTGGAAGTTTCTCAATATATAACTTCAATCGAGGGACGGAACCAGAAAAATTTATCGAGGGTGGCGAAAATATGACACATTATAAATTACATTATCAGTCATTTATTTGTACTATTAATAATTTTAAGTAAGTTTTTTTTTTTAATTTTAAAATATCAGTCTAGCATATAAAACTTAACTCTAAGTTTTTTGCCAAGAAGTTTAATATATAGTTAGAATTTCATATTTTTAATGTGAATAATTTAATGTGAATAAGTGGAGTGTTCGTGGTTTAAACTCCGACTCTTTCTTGAAAAGAACAAACTCCACTCATTTCATTAATCAAATAATTGGAAATACAAGGAGGAATAGACTCAAATAGACAACAACTAGACCTAGAATATGTTGCCCTTGTTAAGGTGTGAGTGATAATTTTCGCCTGACGCTTTATAAATTTTACCTCAAAATTGGAAATTAAAGATAACAAAGATCGAATATTAGAAATTAAAAGACTAAAAGTAGAGTATCCTTGTTGCCTATAAGAGATTAAACAAATTAAAATTGACTATTTAGTATTATACTACAATGGCCAATAAATTTTATTTTTTTGTGAATAAGAGGTGACAAGACAAATGACAATGGACTGGGTCGGTTAGTTTTTGTCTTAGTAGAAGTATAAAAATGAAATCATTGTTATTTTACAGCATTTACTAATTTATAAGTGGGATTGTTTAGTGTAGGGGCGAACACTTATTTCTTGTCAGTATACAGATAGGGGCGAACACAATGTATATAAGGGGTATATATTAGTATCATGTATGTTCAAGGGTGGCGACCGCCCCCTTTGAAACATACCTAGTTCTGTCCCTGCTTCAATCTTTGCTCGTCAACCTCCAACCCTCTTTTAGAAATCTTGTGTACTAATATATTCTTGGGGACATCAATAAGTGTAAAAAATAAGTGATTTTACACACGCGCGTGCATGCTCACACACACATATTAGGAACTAGCTAATTGCTTCTTTTGCAATTTATTTAAATGAAAACTCAACTATTTATATATAAATATTAATTTATCAATAAATTAGTCATTTTATATGTGTTTATACCTATTTCCCATCACTTTTGTATGATTTTGGAGGTAAATGGATATTGATCTTAAAAGATTAAAGATTATGAGCTAGAGCATATTATCTCTAAGCGACCCTAGCATGACAAAACAAAAATTATCAGAATTTTAGGGTAGTGAGTAGAAACAGAATGGATGGAAATTGGACATCCAAGCAATTAGCTAGCCGAGCGCATTAGCTAGCGAGATCAACTCGAAGAGTTCTAAAATGTAGCGAGGTTACTACATCAGTAGATTTGCTAAGCGAGCGACAATCCGCTAAACAAATCTAGACAGTTCGGTGGACTTCAAGATGACGTGACATTTCCCTCCATCTAAAGAAACGCTCATTCCCTAAGCGAATTTTATACTTTTTGAATGTAATATAAATAGGCTATGAATCATTCCTCGTCGTTTGCCAGAAACGGAAACATATGAAGAGTGAACAAGCGTAAGCATATTTGAAAATCATAAAGTATATAATCGATCAAGATGATATATTGAACAAATTAAATAGTTAACAATATCTGATCCCATAACTACTTTTAATTTTATAATTTTCACGACTTTTACCTTATGTTACTTTAACACAAACATTTCCAAAACCTTCACTTAGAATTACCAAATCCTTGTGGATATGATAATTAAAAATACTTTGATACCGCTATAATCCCTCCATCCCAAATTATAAGTGGAAAAAATAAAAAAACACATTTATTAAGAAAAAATAAAACATGATAATTTAAAATATGTTTTTGTGGGTTTTCCTTAGAATAAAGTGCATGATAAGATGTAAAAACAATTTTTATTGGTTGTTGTTTATTAAAAAAAAGGAGAGAGAGAAAATTAAATGCAATTTATATTTAATTTTATGAGAATAAGGAAAAAAACGTTTTTGATAAATGGTTTTTTCCTTATATGCCACATGTATATATCATGCCTATTGTTATTTATTTTTTATTTCAAACTATCCTTAATATATGCAGACAACAAATATATAAATGAAATATTGTGGGGTCATGTGAGATCCATTTAAAATGTTTGATGAGTTGTATGGATATTTATAAAATATAGTTGAGTTGTCTAAATAATTGGGAAGTGTGAAGTAATATAAAATATTAAGTGGGGTCCATTTAAAGAACTTAAATGGGTTTGATGGATGTGGGTGCTCTTAGAACTTCTAAATGGTTAAGCAATTCTAATGTGTCTATTAGTTAACCAATACAACTCTTATGATCCCTTAACTAAGTGTTGTCATAACTTAATAATCTTGTAGTCAATCCTAAAGTTGATAAGGCTTTGAATCAAACATATAGTATAAAAACATATAAGAACCAAAAATGAAATAACACCCCACAATCATTCATATAAATAATAGACCATTTTGAGTTTCGCATATCATATATATTAACAAAATGTTTGCTCATTATGTGGTAGTCAAACCTAAAAGACCATTTTGTACCTAAGTTCTTTCAATTTCTATTTCAAATTGACATAAACCTCAATTGCAAATTATAAACAATGAGCTCCAAAAAATAAGATACATGAATGACTTTAAACTCCATCCGTAAAAAAAAATCCATGAGTTACATTTCAAAATCATCAAACATGATTTTCTTGGCAGCGTAGTTAGCATTAGACACATAACCATTTATCTCAAAAAGTGAAAACGACGAATCAGATAAGAGATAATAGAAATACAAAATCCTTTTAGTACTTTTCTGATAATAAATCGGATTATTAGGGCTCACAAAGATAAAAAAAATGATTAAAATTAAATCATAAATTCAAAATAGTGATTGAAAATAGAGAATAGCAGTTTAAGCGAAGAGTAATTAAAATAAAAAGAGAGTACTTGTCCCAATAAACTAAAACCACATAATCAAACCCAAACGGGTGATAAATAAGTGGATCAAAATAGAGAAACAACCCTTAATGGGTAATAAGCAAAACATTAAAGAAACACTACCATAGACAAGCCGACAAACCCGCATACGGACCCAAAACCGAGTTGCAAAAAAAATGAAGTGAGTGTTTAGAGCATTAGCAAAGGTGAATGAATCGACTACCAACACAAAAATGATTCGTGTACCAACCGCTCCTTGCAAATAGCAACAAGCCAACAACCCTTTAAAGCCACATTTTGATGTCAAACCGATGGAAAGATGCGGATACGACGGAGGCGAGACCACCAACATTACCAAAACCGTAGCAACAAGCCATTTATCTGAACTAGATCCAAAAATTGAGAGGGTGGGATGGGTAGCTCAACTAGTTCAATCAGTTGAGCTAAGGGTTAAGGAGTTGGAGGTCCGAGGTTCAAGTCTTGACAAGGAGAAAATAACTAACATAAATAACAATGTAATATACTAACAACTAACAATTTGCCATTAAAAAAAATCCAAAAATTGAGAAGCCCACAATTAACCGGTAAAACAAATCACAAACACCAAACAGGCGGTGCATCAATCACTTCACCGGTGCTGAATCGCAAACACCACCAAACTTCTCCCAACCTCCAGAAATCAATGATCACAAATCAAGGTACAAAAAATCAGCCACGACAGTAATCATCCATCGCTGGAGCTCCAACAGACTTGGTGGAGAGCCATGAACACTACCGAAAATGGAGGTGGCTTTGACCTTCCAAGGTTAAGTCAAACATGATGACGGTTAGCCACCACGGTGCATGATTGATAAGGGGTTACACATTCAAATATGTTGCCAACACCACTAAAAAACAAAGCTGGCTAGAGATATGTAATACAGACGGTGGTGTGGAAGGCAGACTCGCTCATCGCACCACCATTGATGATTCTACATCTTGGAACAACGGTTTTGGATGAAAATGGATAGAGAAGCATGGTTCTTTCAGAGAGAATGCAGTAAAGGGTTATCAAAAAACAAAATCAAACATCATATCGAAATTGAATCAAGAAAATGGAGAAAAAAAAAGTGATTTAGAGAACACAATTGTGAAGAAGATGAGCTCCACTAAGCCACTAGGTTTAGTCTTATGGGGAATGATTTGAGTAGTAAGCATGAGATTATAAGTTCAATATTCATTGACTCCATTATAAAGAGAAAAAAAAAAGAGCTCCCCTTACAAGAGAAAAGAAAGATTAAAAGCTAAGTTGTGAAAATTTATCACTTCAAAGAGGAAAAGATTCAAAGGAATAAACCCTATAATCAGAACGAGAAGGAATTGAGTGGAAAATTAAACAAGAAATCGAAAAGATAGTGAGAGGGAATACAAAAAAGTCATATTCAGATCAAATAAAACAATGCTTGTAATTGAAGCAAGATCATAATGAACATTGTGAAATCATCCATCGAAATGGTAAATCATATGGAAACGAGAAAAGGAGAAAAAAACCAAGAGTTAATTTTATTTTATTTTTCGAGAAATTACAGGAGAATTGATACTTTCCTCGGTTGCTCTAATATCATGTTAAGAAACATGATATATCCATAAAAATAAGAGTTAAAAACTATGATATTAATGATAGTATAATAGAAATGAGATATAAATGAAAAGACAGCATAAATGAATCAACCTTATTGTTTTTTGTTTTCACCACCAGTATTCCGTCCACTGGACCGCCTAATCTGGTTAGGGGGTCAATTTTAGCATCAAGCGGTTTCAACTCCCTCCCGATTGCAGTTGCTGAGGATCAAACCGTGGTCAACCCTACTAAATTTAGCATCAATCACCACCATTGAACCAACTATAACGATTGATAATCAACCCTTCCTACCAAATTCAGCGTCAATACCACTGACCAACTAAAGATTGATAATCAACCCTTATTTTAATTGGTATTTAGTAACGAGTGTATTGGATCTTAATCATTTTTTTAACTATTTTTCTAACTATCATCTACTAGGTATATCAACCCATTCAACACAAACTCAATTAAAGGAGGAAACTACCATCATAGATATGAACTAAGAATTTTGAACGGTATTATTATCCATTATTCATATCAACCAAACACAATCCAACTTTAAATATAAAAACATTAAAGCAAAACATAAATTTTGCCAATAAAAAAGTTACTCGTGAGTTTTGTCACCTTAACCATAGGTGATTTATTAAAATCAAAACAAATTTATTACCAAAACATAGTAACTTGTCCTTTTGAAGTCTCTTGCTTATGGGTCAAAACAATCCATGAATCAAATTGTAGTGAGCTTCTGCAAGGAACTTTTCAACATAAATTTGCATATTTTCTCCATCTTCCTTTTTCTTCTTAGCAAGATTCTCCTGAATTTTTTTAAAACAAAGATAAAAGTCCTTAGAAATTGAAAATGTTATCTTGTAAAAAAAATAACAAAAAAAAATAGACAAAATTACATTATCGGTCCTTTATCTTATTTTTTTGTAACACTTTGGTCCTTTATCTTTTTTTTGTAACACTTTGGTCATTTATCTTTTATTTGTAACATTTTGGTCCTTTATCTTTTTTATTTGTAACACTTTAGTCCCTTTTTTTGTAAAAAATAAAGGACCTATATGTTACAAATAAAAAAGATAAAGGACCGAAGTGTTACAAATAAAAGATAAAGGACCAAAGTGTTAAAAAAAAAGATAAAGGATCAAAGTGTTACAAAAAAATAAGATAAAGGACCTATATTGAAAATAATATAATATTTTTTCAATATAAACAATAAGGGTCCTTTGGATTAGCTTATTTTTGAGCATATGCAAACAACTTATACAATATAAATTATGTTTTATGCTATTTTATAAGTTCACACTGGTGAAAATTGTATTTTTATAATTTTATCATAAACTACCTTGACAAACTTACAATAATACATAAAAATTGCATAAGTTATTTGCATAAGCTCAAAAATAAGCTAATCCAAACGGGCCCTAAGTCTATAGCGTGAAAGTTTAAGCAACAAAACTTACAATATATACTCCCTCCGGCCTTATTTATAGGCAAATTTATCTTGTTTCATGGATATTAAGAAAATTGTTATTTTTACTAAACTGCCCCTTACAATATATTAAATTTGCATTAAAATTATAAAATCTTAAAAGTAGAACAATTATTAGGGGTACTTTTGGAAGAACATTAAATATAGTTATTTTTTGTAACTTTTACTTATATTTAATGCTAAATTTTTTGTTGACTTTTGCTTATAAATAAAGCCGAAGAGAATATACATTTTCATTAGCAAACATATATAGAGGGTTAAAGGTCTTAGCAAGAACACTTAGAATCAAGGGTAATAAAGAAAAAAAAAATTAGTACAAAAAAGAGGGAAGAGTGTACTCACTTGGACATCTTTTTCAGCATCAATTGTTTCTTTTTTTTCTCCCTTTTTTATTTCACAGTTTGGTAGTTCTCCATTTTCATACTCCACAACTGATTTTATAGATCGTAAAGTAATGTTGTCATTCTTATGACGAAAGTACTGCAACACAACACAACAATTATTTCATAAAAATTTGAAAGAGTACATATTCAAAATGTTGCTACTATGTATGTCCAAATGATTATGAAAGGTTCACTGCCATAAAACATAAAAAAATGGAAAACGCTATTTATGCGAACAACGAGTAATGCTATTTACAGCGAAACCTTATTTCACGAATACTTCACGGATTTGACCATTTTTCTTTTTAACTACAAAATAATACTTCGTGAAGTATTTGTGAAATAAGACTTTGCTGTAAATAACATTACTCTTCTTTATAATATCAATGTTTTTTACCTATAATTCAACAGAATTTGAATGTTTCTATATCCACTAAAATAGAATTTGACAGCTAACTATAAAACTTTATAATATGAATGTTTTTTAACCTATGTTTTTATATTACTACAATAACTAACAAGCTTTTGTCAAAAATATTATTAACTTGATGGAAGAAAGCTTTTTTTTTTTTAACTTATATTATCTATTGCTATTTATAAGATCATTTTTAGATTTTTCTTTGTCCTTTTTATAATACCTCTTTCATATTTCCAAGGACATTATTACTTATTTTTTACTTACATACCCCTAATTAAATTGCATATTTCTCTACAATATATAATAAATAAACACTCTAGAAAAAACATTAACTTATTATCTCTCTTGAAGGATAAAATTGTAAAAACAATATCAACTGATAACAATTTAATACCTCAATCTACTTTCTTAATCTCCGTAATTTTCTCAATATAATCTTATATTTAGAGACGAAAATTATTAATCATTTTTCACAAACTCAACAATCAAATGATTTTTATTAAACAAAAGAGCCAATACTTAAAATTTTGCTACATACCTTATCGATACGTCCATCATTTCTCGGACGCTCTTTGATTACCCAGTTATTAATCCATTCAGTTGGAAACGCTTTGCAGCGTCTCCTTTTTCTTGTTTTTTTGGCACTAGATGGCAATTCAGTCTAAATCATACATGGTTAAAAAAGTATTAATAAAATTAAAACAACATTAAAGTTAGAAAATATTTGAGCAGAGGAATATTAAAATTGTAAATAAAATAAAAAAATTTACCTCCTTTGTTGGAGTAATGGCAATAGGAACATCATTGTTATGTTTAGGATCATCATTTGTATGATCATCACCATGCTTATTACCTTCATTAGAAGTTTCATCACCATTACCACTAGTATTACCTTCATTACAAATGTTGTTCTTGTCTTGTGGGACCCATGATATCGGATTTACTTTAAGTACTAATTTGCCCCCCTAATTTGACATATAAAACACAACAACAAACATAGTGAAAAATACATATGAATAAAAATTTATCCAATGCTTATCTAAAAAAAAATGAATTTCATTCATTATATTAAATACGAAATCAAATCTGCATAACTATATAATTTAATTTTATATAACCGAATAATTAAGTATACTCTATACATAAGAAAATTATGTTCTATACATAAAGAAAACTAATTGCTCTTATAAAAAATAAAAAAAAACTAATTGGGATTAAGGAGCAACATGATGATACGTAATATAGAAAAATATGTTTATTTTTACTAAATAGAGACTTATGTTATTAGATATTTTCATTTATACTTTTATCTATATATATAGCATTTGGGATGTCCATATTAGACAAATCTTTATGAAAGGATGCGTCTAATATGAACCCCTAAAAACAATCCAAATGTAGACTCTTACCATTTGAAGTAAATTTTATAAAATATTATATCTCTTTTTATTTTTTTTATCATTATAAATTTTTTACTACAAATTGTAAGATTCCACTTTTGGATGCATTTTGCCATGTTTATACTAGTCAAAAACCTTAGCATAGAGTGCATATAATATGGATCTAAAATTTGGTCCAAAGACGGATCCTTTTCATTTTTAAGTATATATTTTTTTTTTGGTAAGATTTTTTATATTACATCTCTTTCCCTTTTTTTATCATTATAAATTGAATTTTTCACCAAAAATAATAAGGGTTCATTTTTGGACCTGTCAGGTTCATATAGACAAAAGAATACTGAAAATGGACGATCTCACTATTAAAGATTTAAAAGACATTGAATTAAATATTTAAATAAAAAAATATACCATGTCCTAAAGTGTTTTTTTTACTAACTATGTTTCAAAGTTCAATCCAACTTATCATGGACAAATAATATTACATGTTTTGTAGAACTGTATACTAGGATTGATAGGGATTCCAATTTGATACATAAATGAGGGTTCTCGTGGGAATTGTCTTGTTTGGGGATCCAAAAACGGTGAACTTTTCATCGTCGAGATGAGTATGGGGGAGAAAGTCTCTCGAAGAGAGATTTGAGGATGGAGATGAAATTTCATCCACTACACCGTTGAGACTATGTCCCTTAACTTTTTTTATGTTTAAACATTATTTTATTTTTTTGTTTTTTACAATTATTTGGATTGTAAGTAATATAAATTTGATATTTTTTTAATGTTGATGGATCTCGCTAGAACTGTAGTGATCTGCGAAAATGAGGATGAGAGAATAATACCTCTGAAGCGGGGAATGAAATTGGAGATGAGAAGCGTTTTATAGATGGCGGAGGAGTAAATTATACACCACTCAATCCCCGCCCCATTAATATTCTTAGATCGAAGGAAAATAATATGAACAGAGGTTTAATTTATCAAAACAAATCGTATGACTAAAAAAAATTGTTTTGAAGGGCATATGAAATGTGGGAGAATAAGAAACATGCATTTTTGAAATAAATCAAGCTTTTAAACTCAATTATTTACCTTTATTACATAAGTCTCAGCATTCGAACTTGGACATGCCGCCATGGATTTGAGCTCAGCTTGCAGGATAAAGAGAACTTCAAATTTAGTTGATTTTTGTTTTTGAAATCAAGAATATGAAATCTCCCTTTTATAATAGTGTTTTATTTAAACTTTTTGACCAAAAAGATATATACATTTATATCAGTCAAATTATGTATTTTTGTTTGACTAAATCAATACCTTTTATATTATTTTTCTTAGTAAAAATATATTTAAATATTAAAATTTTGTGATTCATATATATATATATTTTTTTTACAGTTAATTGATTCATATACATTTCACTGATTTATACCGGTCAAATTATATTTAACTAATTGATTGACAATTGGTAAGTGCACCAATTTTGTCGTTAAGTAATAATATTTATAATAAGTTTGTCTCTACAGAATTGTGCCAAAGTAATTAGTTTTGTTTAGGAATTAAACAATAAAGATAAATTGCATTCGCTTTTGAGTTGAATAAAGTTTTAATAAAATAATACAGAAATTAAATATAGATAACTTCAAAGTGAGACAAGTACGTGGTTAGACACTTTCGAATCCCTCCTCTATACCTGTTTGGTACTCCCTCCGGTCCAATGTATAAGGAACAATTTGGAAAAAACACACAGACCAATAAACCTTATTTTTTTAATTAAAAATTCTAAATCTTTTTGTCTATTCCAAAAATAACCTTGGTGTATTAATTTATACTTCTCTCTTATAATTATCTACATACACCACTATGTTTAATTCCAATGTGACTTTTGCTATTCACAAGGATATTTAATTAGGGTAGAAATAAAAATATTTAATTAATAAAGCATAAATTTATAAGTTGTTTCAAAAGGACCAATTTTTTTTCTCCAAATTGTTCCTTATACATCGGACTGAAGGGAGTAATAGTATGACCCTATATCTCTTGCAATTCTTTCTAGACAAAATCATATTAATAGTCCTTTCTCTTATTTATTTGTAACACTTTATTTTTTTTATTTTTTTTTCTCTTATAGGTCATTTATCTTTTATAACGCACACATATAAACCCCTTATCTCATTTTTTATTAAAAAAGGCTAAACTTTTATTTTTTTATTATTAAAATTACATAAACCTTGATTTTTTATGAATATGTTCATCATCTTCATCTTCTTCCTTAAGAAAAAAATGGCACCACCACCATTAAAGATCAAAACACTCTCATGGAGGATCCGTCTCACCCCCAAATCGCCGACGACCCGGAACTCGATGCTCCTTCCCCTCCAAACACCATTGTTCTCCGTGCAGGTAAGCGGAAGAAATTCTTGAAGCAAACCGCAACCCAGAAAAAGAAGTTCGATCATGGAGAATATTCAGGCTTTGATAGAAATCAGAGCATTTTAAAGCGTCTGGGGCTTTGGAATTTCGTTCGCATTGAGTTTGAATCTGTTCTTTGCATATATCTCATTGCTCAACTTACTAGTTAGGTTAATGATGTTAAGATAATTTGGCGCTTTTAATAGTAGTGTTTGATGCTGCTACTTTGTTTTGTTGGTGATTTAGGATTTGTAGCATATGCATCTGGTTTGGGTGTTATCAGTTTGTTTATTTGCGGGAGAGATGTAGATGATGAATATATTGATAAATATAAGATACATTATTTTTTTTCTTAAGGAAAAGATGAAGATGAGAATCCACGCTGTCATGCTTTATACCTATACATGTTGTCACATTCATACCTACGTTAATTGAACAGTTGTAAGCATGCAGAAATTAATCAAGTGTTCGTTAATCCTATAGCCTCTAACTTTGGGTGCTTGAGTTACTTTTTCCAATGCTGGCTAGATTAACTATCCGAGGTCGAGATTATGGCTCTGTTACGACATCACATAATCCTAATACGATTCATAAATAGGACTCCTTATGGTGTGAAGTTGCCTTCTCTTGAGACCTCCTTGTTATTCTCTTGAAGTGATTCCCCTTTTAGAGATGTTGAGAATTGTGAGGAATGAGGAATGAGGAATTGTGGTTCGAGGAGAACTCTATTCATAGCTATTTAATGGGCTTGGGCTTGCTTCATCGTGGGACATAGTGTGACCATCGTGGCAAGATGGGTACATATTTTCTTCTAATACTTCGCATATTTTCTTCAAATAAATAACTTGTCCATCGTGGCACGATCGTGTCCATCGCCCGTGGGGCGATGCCTTGAGCGTTTTTCTTCATTTTTTGCTCATTTTGATGCATTTTCCTTGATTATTTGCTTCTTGATCAAGTAACTTTACTCCTTAGGCATTTGACATGCATTTGACCTTGAATCTTACTAAAAACTAGTCTAAAAACTACTTAAAAACATGGCTTAATTACATATTTGATCCCTTATGTTTATTTTAGGCTTCAATTTGGTCCATTAAGTTTAAAAAGTTTGAATTTGGTCATTTTAGTCAATTTTCGGTTTAAATCATCCATGTTTTTTTTTAAACATGGTTTAAATCATCCATGTAATAACTAACAAATTTGCATGCATGGACAACTTAAGAAGGTGTTAAGTGGAAGTTTTAGACGAAATTAACTCAAAAATTAAGCTTAACTATACATTTGGCCCCTTACGTTTATTTTAGCTTTCAAACGTAAGGGGCCAAATGTTTAGTTAAGCCCAAAAAGTTAACAAAAAGTTAGACAAAATTAACAAAATTTGATAAAAATGACCAACTTAAGTTGACATAAGTAACATAAAGGACCAAATTGAAAATTTTAAAACATAGAGGACCAACTTAAAACCTAAAATAAAAAAGGGACTAAATATGCAATTAAGCATAAAAAATCATATAAATTCATGTCATCACTGAAATTCAGTTCTTTAAAGGACAAATGTTTTATACGATGTTTGAGTCAATTGTGTATTTTGTAAGATGTATGAGACAAGTTGTATGACAATATGATGCAGGAGTATTAGTTGAAAGCAATAAAGAAAGGCCGTAAAAGGCACAAATAATTTTTTACCCAGTTTGGTGAAACTACACATACTCCGGGGGGATACCAATCAAGAAAAAGAAAACCACTACTCCGAATTAATGCTTAGTCTTACAACGAACAACAAAACCTATTGTTGTTTATGCATTTTCTTAATCCTAGTGTACCTTCTACCTAAGTGCTTACTTCTCCTAGATATGAGACACCTCTCACTTTCTCCAAATCACTAGTCACAAGTGATTAACACCTTTTGTACACAATCCTAGATTCTAAATCTTAGCACCTAAGTTTCAGAGCTAGTACATACTTGTGCGAAAAACATCAAGTCTCAATAGAATAAAAATTCACATAAGTATTTTTTTTTTTTTGTCACCAGGATATTGATACAAAGTTTCTAATGATGTTAGCGATGACGACTAATCTCCACCAGGAAACCTGTGAAGCACACAAGGTAGATTCTCCCCTTCCAATTGAATTCTTTCTATACATATGAGTCACAAATCAAACGATGATCACATAGATAACCAAAATCCTTATCACTTGAACAAATTCATTAATATTGATATTCACATATGTATTTCTATTTCTAATAGAGTTAAAATGAAAAGTAAATAAAACTCAAAAAAATCTACCACGTGGATTTATTATTAGTACAAGACTTCGTTATTTATTAAAATTCTCATTTTCCCACGATCGTGAATGAAGCAGCATACATTGTCAATTTTTCAATTCTTGTTTAGTACCTAAAATGTTCATCATAAAGATTCAATTTCCAATAAAGCAATCCATAATAAAACTAAACTACACGAAAATTAAAAAAATAAAATGTAAACATACAATTCCTTTAAAAGAAACAAAATAGACACTTATCAACCTTTGCTAAAATATTTATTCTTATATTGACAATAATAAAGAAAACGCAATGATAAAAAATCTTAATGATGAAATGTTAGAAATAATATAAAATCATTGATATAACTCTATCCTAAAAGCTGTTAAATAATATAAAATCATTGATATAATCTATCCTAACAACTTAAGCTTTTAGGATAGAGCTATATCAACGATTTTATATTATTTCTAACGGAAAACCCAATATAACAATTGTAGACACCAATTAACATGACCAATTTCTTAATTGAAAACCTTATAAAAAAAATTCAGTGCGATAAAACCTTAAAAAAAGAAACATAGAGCAATTTGATAAAAGAACAGTAGCATAGGAACATGATTCCACCATGTTTCTTGAAATGAGAAAAACAATTAAAATTATTAGCTGCCAACAAAAATAACTTAATTACAATTCATATACCTTATTCTGTCACTATTATAAACAAAAAATTACTTTTTAGATTCATTAAAAAACTGATGTATCTAATCTATTTTATAGACCAAATACATCAATTTTTTAATGAATCTAAAAAATATTTTTTTTTTCTTATAATAATTACTGGAGGTAATAATATTTTAGAATGACATTTCTTTCCTCTCTTTGGTATGAGACTTAATATAATCATGTAAGAATTTTACTCACCCATTGAATACATTTACAGATGGTCTTCATACACTCCGGACGTTCCATATGTCCAGGGCACATTTCTGTTGGACAATCAAAATCAATAAAACATCTATAAACCTCTGTAAACAAAAAAAAAAAAGAGTATAAATAAATGTAATTAAAATCGAATAAAATATCGAGGATGAAATAAAAAAGAAAAGTTGAAAATGTTAAAAAAATTTACCGTTGGAGTTCGTCACTATAAAAAATAGAGAAAGAAAGATAATCATAACATGAACAAATTTGTCGGTTTCAACCATAATTTTCCTCTTTGCATGCAACAAATATTTGTATCACTTTGTATTACAAATCTCATCTTGTCCTTAGACCATTTAAATAGATTTTAGAACTTATGTAGCTGTAAGAAATTCTTCTTTAAATTAGATGTCTCTTAAATACATTAATGTATTGTCTTTGTCCTTTTATCACACTAAGAAACAAGGTCATATTATTTTTTTTACCAATCATAAGCAGTCATTCATTTTATTTAAACTAAATTTTGATTAATTTTATAACCTTTCATAAAAGGAAAATAAAAATCACAAAAGATGAATATAATATCGTTATATATAAAAGGATCCTCTGCAGTAAAATTTTCGCGGGACGTGCTGTCCAGTTTAAATCTCCACCATTCAACTTATTTTAATGTTATGTATGAATTGAGTGTAGGGAGGTGACTTGCTTCAACTGCAATTGAGAAGGGACACAAAAGCACATCTCCTAAACCCAAGAAGACATACCCTCAAGAAAGCCATGCCAAGAGCCAAGGGAGGTGCTCTGATCTGAATGGATTTGTAGATACCGCAGATATTTCTTTTGGTTGTACCATCTTAATTTTGTGTGTGGAAGAAGTTCCCAAAGGTGTGTCACATGAATATAACCAAAGTTTCTTACCGTCTAATTTACTTTTTTCACCAATATTCTCTCGAGTTTTTATTCTTTTTAGAAAATCTTTAGAAAAACTATTTTAAATTATCTATTTTTTTATCTTCGAGTTAGTTATGTATAACATTAAAAAACACATCACTCCTTACTTCATGTTGGTTTTTATCATGAAGTAAATATGATCTTAGAGGGGGGAAAGAGGGAATAGATCTTTTCAAATTTAGCACATCAGAACTCTGCGGTTTTAAAAAGTTTTTCGAGATTTGTGAAGAAGGAAAGTGAATAAGTTACAGCTGTTACATGTTATACAAGCGATAATTGTTAGTTACAATTTTCTCCTAGTTAGTTAGCTACGTTAGTTATAGTTAGTTTCTCATCTTTGTAACTCTTAGTTGGCATTGATTCACACACTTACTTGTATATCAAGCTCATTGTAATAAACCAGTTTTGTGAGTTTTTACGTTGAGTCTTTAGGCGCCAATTGCGCCCAAGGCATTTTCCATCTTCTTCTTCGTTTCTTTGTTTTTGCACAACAAAGGTGCTTAGCTTTCACAATAATTACAATTATCGGACGAAATTGAGAATGTTAAACTATAGAAGAATGTGAAACACGTGCAATCTATCAAAGTTACAAATGATTTTTTTTTTCTTTTCAAATGTTGATTAATGTGCTGATTTCATGTTAGTGGAAATTATTAAGCCTAAGTAAAGAGTTATATAAGTAAATTGTCATTGTTGTTAATGGAAGCACTTAGTGCTTAGTGGAGTGTTTATTATAAAAAAAAATGTTTATTATTGTTTCTAGAACAAGTATAATAATTTAAGGGTTTTTCTATCGTGTGCAAATTTGCACATGTTAAGAAGTTTTAAATAGTAAGTTTGTATTGGAACTTGCACATTTTATTAATTCAACGTCAAAGTGAAAATCATACACAAATTTTTATTGAACTTCGATTACAAAGCAATACAACCCACTTGGGTTGGTCTGATGATATTGGTCTGGGATCTGGGAGTGTGATTTTCTTAAGGTCTCAAGTTCGATTATCTCTGGTGTCAATTTGGGTGGATTAATTTAGTTGCTTAAAAAAAAAACAAAGCAATACAACAAATTGAATATGAACGTACACTAAAATCTCATTATTATTTTGTGGCTACTTTGAAGATGTAGTGAAGGGATCTATGTTTTGTACTTGGATATCCTTAATCTAGTATAGAGTTAAGGATAACCTTAAGGTCTTTTTTTGAGTTGTTTATGGCTCTCTCTGAAGGGCAATTAGTGTTTGTGGGATGTATCCTTAATTTAGAAATTTGTAATTCAAATGTTTTAATTACAACTTACAAGTGTTTTATGATTACAAGGTTCATAATTACAAGGTTAATAATATTTTTTGCTGGCATACTTCATTTCATTACCATCATATTAGAGTACAAATCCATGACTACAAGGTTCTTGATTATTTTTTTAAGCAAAAACTTAAAGAGCAGCAAGCAGGAAAAATATTAAAAGATACAAGATAAATTTTAGGATTTTGGGGACCATACCAAAATTCAATATAACAATAGTATAAACCAATTACAATTATAATTGCTTCTAACACACTAGTAGGAACATGATCCCACCAAATTTATTGAGTTCCAACAAAATATATACTCTCTCCGGCTACAAATATAAACAAATATATATTTTTTAGATATATTGAATAATTGATGTATCTAAACTATAATATTGATTAAATACATTTGTTAGTCAATAAATCTAAAAAGTGCATTTTTGCTTATATTTGTGGTCGGAGGGAGTAACTCAATTGCAACTAATGGAATATTCTTACACAGGTGGCCTCATCCATTCAAAACATTTACAAATGCCCTTCCTACACTTTGGTTCAAAATACTTTCTGCACATATCATATGGACAATCCAAAAAACTTTTACAATCAATAATCACTACAATGAAGAAAAAAAGAAGAAAAAGAAATTAGTGTAACTAAATTGGAAGAAAAATAAATATCGAGCATGAAGTAAAACAATTTTTTTTTTTGAAAAGGATAAAATTGCTTACCGTCGGGAACATATTGATCACTCATCACTACAAAAAATAGAGAAATAAAGATTATAATAACATAAACAAACTTGACAATTCCATTCATTATTCTCCCTTTGTACGTAAAAAAAATGTTTTTATCACTTTGTAATTTATAAAACTAATCTTGTCGTTACACCATTTAAATAGATTTTATCGCTTACGTAATTGTAAGAAATCCTTGTTATAAAAATTATTATTATTATTTTACCAAATTTTTTTTTTTTTATTATTATTATTATTATTAAATATCTCTTAATTACGTTAATGTGCTGTCTTTGAGTCTTTGACCCTTTATCATACTAAGAAAAAAGGTAATTATAAAATAAGAAATAAAAAAACTAAGAAAAAAGGTCATAACAAAACTTACCAATCAGAATTCATTCATTTTTTTTTTACTAAATTTTCAATAACCTTTCATGATAGGAAAATGAGAATCAGAAAAAATTAATAATATTATTGGACAACGTATTTAAGTGTATTGTTTTTTTTTTAAGAATATTTAAGTGTATTGTTGAATCATATAATTTTTTTTAATGTCGTGCATTAGTTATTGTCGAGTGTGTTTTTTATCAAAGTGTTGGGGGTTCTTAAATTAATAATCCTCTTAGCAGAACAATTTTAAATGAGTAGTTATTGAACAAATTAAGTAATTTTTAATTATATTGTTTTTTTTTTCTAAATGTCAACAATAGATTAAGTATGAGTTAGTCTCAACTCTCAATTATAAAATGAAAATAAAACTTCTCATGTAGACACCATAGTGATTTCAGGTCAAAGGGACTAGTACTCCCAAAGAGAAATCTCATATCCGCTGCGAGATGATCTGAATACGTGTTTATAAAGTAGAGACAATTTTCACCTTACAAACCAGTTTTGTAAGGATAAATTGTACTTAACTCTCAATTCTAAGATGGTATCAAAACCTCTTCCACGAACCGCTGGGCTACCTGCTATTAGGTTTCTAATAAGCTCATCCACAATTTATATTCGCGCCCCGAGCCCAACAGTGTTGGCGTGAGGGGATATGTAGAAGACAATTCTCACCTTACACGCCAAAAGTGTAATGATTTAGACTCAACTCCTAATTCTAAAAATAAAATCTAAGACACCAATCGAAGGACCAAGACCTGAAGGATTTAGAGTTAGAACTGTATGATTGTTTTATATCGACCTTGAGATTTATTATTAATGATTTTCCATAGGTAAAGCAAAAGATTGGAATTTGGAATATAGTTTTGTGATGAAATTTCTTGTTTGGAAAATTTGCAATTTAAGAAAAATATTGTTTGTTTTTGGGTTGAAATACCCTTTTGTAAGGAGAGGATTGGTACCAGGTTCGAACTCTGGTTGCATATTACATGTAATGTCCCAACGAAATGAACTACCTCCGATCCATATTTAAAAGACTAATCGTTATATGGTAAACATTGTATTATGGAATTTGGGTGAAGATGAGTACCTTTTAGATAAAATTAATGTCTTATTGTATTTATCTTCATCTGAATTTATTTTAAAATAAATTTAAATGTTAAATGAATTTTATCTATAGAATATTGGTACTAAAGAAAACTCTAAAGTACTTAATTTACCTGTTAGATTTTTTTATTTTTATGGAACCTGTTAGATTAGTTCATATATTTTTTAAATGTTATTAGCCTATATGATTTGAATAATGAGTTAAATCGGATTCAAAATTCTAACACAAGTTGAATCATGCTCATGCAAATATCTAATTTTAATACCCCATCCAGCAACGTTCAACCGGCTTGATGTATATTGAAAATTCAAAACGAAATAGAACTTCGACCCGGATGTAGCGGTGAGTATGGTTTAAAAATCACACCACACCAAACTATATTTATGGTTTTGGTATAGATCCAAAACCATTTTAATGAAAAATTGATTATTTTGAAAAACTAATTTCGATATGGTTTATAACCGGTTTGTAATAAAAATTGGATTACTAATTTAAACCAATTTTTTACAATACTCAAAGCCAATTTAATTTTTTATTAATTAATTAAAAAAACAGATTTAGTAATTATTGTTTAAAAAAAAACATAATTTTTCTTTAATTTTATGAAAATTGCTTTTCCAGCCCCCGTGTTTCTTTTATACCCAAAAAATGCATTTTTTTAAGCCCATAAATCTGTTTTTTAAGCCAAAAAAAAAACATTGAAAAATCTGTTTTTTTTTTAATTATTTTAAAAAGAACTAAATTTTTTTAAAGAAAAAATAATTAAAATATTCAACAAATAATTAAATATTAAATGGTGGTTGGTGACGGCCGGCCGCCGGAGCACCACCACCGACCACCGTGACGGCCACCGGTAGTCTGGCGTTGACCACCAACCTCATCACCACCTTTTTTAATTATTTATTTATTATGATTAACTTGGATTTTGGGGGGTGTGTGGAATCAAGTTAGTGGGCCTAAAAAGCATAAATGAAACTATTGGGCTACACATTGAAAACCAATTACAAACCAATTATAAAATATGGATATGGTTTAGAATTTAGTTTTTTTTAATTGGATTGGTGCAGAGTCTAATTAGCCATAATATGAAAAAATAAATTTGGTTCGTCAATAAAAAAGTATATTACAATAAAATGTATATAAAAATTCGAGTACCATTATTAGTACAACAATAAATTTGGATAAATGTTCAAACAATAGGAATTATAGTATATTACAAAATACTTCTTTATAGACTATATTGCAAGTTTTATTCGTATTAATTATAATTATACGTTTCTCTTACTAAACCTAAGTCTTTACCCCGCAATTAATTTAATTATCAAATAAATACACCAAAGCTACTTAATAGTGCACAAAAACACCTAAAACAATTAAATGCTAATCAACTAACAACTTTTAAAATTGAGCTGTTATACAAATAAAGATCATGAGCAATAACGTATTTAATTTCAAATAACTAACCAATTTCAAACCTATTTCGGGAACTACTTCATCATCCATAACATTAACCTTGAATTCTTGATCCATTTTATATGAATTTAGCGAGAAAGTATACATAACATCATTGAGATTATTATTGACCTTGAAACCTCATCAAGAATACAAGATCCATTTATGATCTCTAAATTTTCTGAGGATTCAAGTCAATAATAATCTCGTTGATGTTACATAGCGGAAAGCATAACAATTAAATTAACAACAATCTCATTGATGTTGCTTCATAATATTTAAAGATTTAAATAACATTGATGATATATATAGACTATTAGCCATATCTTTCTTTCTTTATGTACAAGCAAAAGGAGATAAGAAACTAACCCTAGCTAAAAATAACAAACTTCTAAATTATATCTTTTAAAAATAACAAACTAATCCTAAAATTTTTAAACAAATCTTCAATAATAAATTTTAATATTATCTTATTTTAATTATAAATCTAAATTATATCTAAATCTAAATTCTTGAAAAGATATCTAGACATATGATTCTCAACAATTAATTCATGAGGTATTTAGGAATAATATATTACAGAATAATTTAAATTCTAAAAGTAGATAAACAAGAAAATGTAAGTATGTAATTTATTAATTTTATTTATAGTCTTTTTTTTTGACTAAAAATGAGGATTCATTCATTCAAATTGAAAATACATAGATCATTACAAATTCAAGATTGCTAAAAACTGAAAAAAGGTGAATCTACGAACAAACTTGCAGTACCTAAGTTAATAGCATACAACGACATCATGAAATTGCCTACAAATATGACAAAATAAAAGTCACCGGAATCTTCATACTCCCGGATTTGCAACGTTGACGTCCAAGTCTTCAGATCTGTAATGAGTTGATGTAGATATGCCAATTTAAATCAACGAAACACCGTAATGAAAAACCAACAAACGCCGCACAAGACGACCACAAACACAACGCCGCACAAGACGACAACAAACTTAAAAAACAAAAAAAAACGAAGAAGCAAATCTATGTGAATAATCACTTATTTAATTGAAAAGAAAAGGAAAAATAATTTAGAGGGTTGATTTTAGATCAAAAATTGACCCTAAAACCACCCCTCCTTGGTGGAGGCACAAAAAGAATAAATTAGGGTTTAGGGGAGGGGGGAGGCGGCTTCTTATTTATAGTCTATCTAATCGTATAAAGGAAACTATCAATATCTACTAATTTAATTGAATAAGATATAGTTGAACAAATAACAAGGACAATTAAACTAAACATTTCAAGTAACAACCAAACAAATTAAGAACAAATACAAATTACAGAAATAAATAATGGAGGATAGGGTTTCATAAAATACCAATAGCTTAAAATCAAATAAATACCACTAGACTGAAGGTGTGAAAAACACAAGATTATGAGCAATAACATATTTAATTTCAAACAACTAACCGATTTCAAACCTATTTCGGGAACTACTTCATCATCCATAACATTAACCTTGAATTCTTAATCCATTTTATATGAATTTAGCGAGAAATTATACATAACATCATTGAGATTATTATTGACCTTGAAACCTCATCAAGAATACAAGATCCATTTATGATCTCTAAATTTTCTGAGGATTCAAGTCAATAATAATCTCGTTGATGTTACATAGCGGAAAGCATAACAATTAAATTAACAACAATCTCATTGATGTTGCTTCATAATATTTAAGGATTTAAATAACATTGATGATATATATAGACTATTAGCCATATCTTTCTTTCTTTATGTACAAGCAAAAGGAGATAAGAAACTAACCCTAGCTAAAAATAACAAACTTCTAAATTATATCTTTTAAAAATAACAAACTAATCCTAAAAATTTTAAACAAATCTTCAATAATAAATTTTAATATTATCTTATTTTAATAATAAATCTAAAGTATATCTAAATCTAAATTCTTGAAAAGACATTTAGACATATGATTCTCAACAATTAATTCATGAGATATTTAGAAATAATATATTACATGTATAATTTAAATTCTAAAAGTAGATAAACAAGAAAATGTAAGTATGTAATTTATTGATTTTATTTATAGTCTATCTAATCGTATAAAGGTAACTATCAATATCTACTGATTTATTTGAATAAGATATAGTTGAACAAATAACAAGGACAATTAAACTAAACATTTCAAGTAACAACCAAACAAATTAAGAACAAATACAAATTATAGAAATAAATAATGGAGGATAGGGTTTCATAAAATACCAATAGCTTAAAATCAAATAAATACCACTAGACTGAAGGTGTGAAAAACACAAGAAGGGGGAAGGGGGGTTGAATTATGTTTTGAGGATTTAAAATTTTCTTCAAAATTAAGGAATCTATCAGAGTCTATTTTGGCAGCGGATAACTCAAACACACAATCAGAAGCAAGGTTGAGAATGTGTGAGAGAGAGAGAGAACACACAAAATTTTTATACTGGTTCCCCTCACAACTTGAGAGTACTCCAGTCCCCTTATTCTTCAACAAGAGAGTTCACTATAATCACCAAGATTACACAATTTACTCAAACATACAACAAGAGACTTCAACTGATGCTCAAGCACACTAGCAAGAGACTTACACTATTTGCTCAAACACACAAGCAAGAGACTTCCAATTGCTAAAGCACACCAGCAAGAGACGTACTCTAATTTGCTCAAGCACAAAGGCAAGAGACTTCCAAATCTTATAGAATAAGATTGTTTACAATTATACACCTAGGACCAACTCTTACAAATATCATCAAATTACAAAAAGCTTTGATGTTGAATGAAGATCTTGAGTTTAAGTCTTGTGCAGATGTTTGCTATTACGTTCTTTGGCTTGAATGAACACTTTCTTCCTTTTCTGTTGTGTGCAGTACTTCTTTATTGAAAAGTTTGCTATTAAGCTCTTTTGAAAAGTTTGATCATTCAACGACAACTATGTCAATTCAAAGAGGTCTTGTATTTATTGGCTTTAGAAATAAAGACGTTTGAATATGACCGTTGTGAGAGATCAGTTTGCCCGTTTGAAAGGTACTCGGACCATGTTTTAACTTATTCCGTAAATGACAAACTGCTTCTTCTTTTCTGGTTCTCGAAGATAGTTCCTTTGCACAGAAGAGACAATTTTAGTACCATAGTCTTGATACTCCCTTTCTTGACTAGTTGGGCTGACATACAACAACATCCATTTCGTCCTTGTGTAGATTAAAGCTTGAGGAAAATATCTCTAGACTTGATTCCATCAGATTTATGTGTTTTTTCATTCTTGTGTAGCTTCCGAGAGTACACTTAAATTGCTTCTGACAGTCTCTTCTTGCTTCTTGGACCTTTTGTTGCTTTGAGACTCTTGTAGCTTCTGACAGACTTTCTTCAGACTTGGTTCTCTCAGAACCTCTGAATGCTTCAGATGCGTATAATTTGCTTTGAGCTTCTCAGATTCTATCTTCATTGTTAACTGCACACTTTAATTTAAGATCATTAATGTTCTTCAATTGCATATTAATACTTTGTTATCATCAAAACTTTATCAAGCTCTTGGGGTTTGTTCTAAAAACCATTTTTGTTCCAACATAAACTAGTTAATTAATTATAATTCTAACGTTTCTCTTACTAAACCTAAGTCTTTATCCCGCGATTAATTTAATTATCAAATAAATACATATCAAACAAAAATTCATAATGACGTTTTTCTTTTAATCATCTTATTTATACAAAATTTTTACCACATCTTTTTAACGACAATTAATCTACATCAAAAAATTTGCAGTGTATAAAAAACTAATTTTTTATTTTTAATTGATTAAAAATTTGTGGCGTATAAAAAATGTGGACGCAAAAGGTATGTAAAGTCCTACTAATTAAGAATTACTACCAGCATACCAATAATTGAGTTTGTATTCTTCTGAACGATTCATTTTAAGAAAGGAGTTTATTAACCTTTTGAATCCAATGTTTTGATTTATTTTTTACTGCTTTATATAAATTCATATTTTTAACGGCTGTACACAACTAGACTTTGCATATTCTTGTTATTGACACTATAAATATAAATAATATAATGATGAACATTAAAAAAGTTAGTATAATATAATATAGTACCTTCTTCTTGTTATGCTTACGGAAAATACTATGCTTAATTTGATGGATAATCCAAAGGAATGGGTTGTTTAACTCTCTTAATGTTTTTTAAAATGTACTTTTAAAGTTTAATGCATGATCACCATCACCTTTAAGTACCCTTAAAACTAAATTAACTTTCATACATTAATTGTGCTTGGTTTGACAAACATATAATGGTAAGAATAATGAGAAGTGGCATCCTAAATTTTCTTTTACTAGTTCTCATATTTACAAATTTATTACACTCTTTTGATGCTCAACCAGCTCCATCTCCTAATTCGCCATCGCCGGCTCCTACACTGACTCCACCTTCGCCTACACCAGCGCCTATTCCGACGACTCCTACACCTTCTCCTTCTCCAAATCCTAATTCTACTCCACCTTCTCCTTCTCCAAATGCTCCGAAACCGGCATCTCCTGTGGATGGTCGAGGAGGACCGTCTGGTCTAAGTGGCGGTCAAAAGGCGGGGATAGTCATAGGAACACTTCTAGGAGCTGCTTTGTTAGGTTTCTTTGGAATGGTTTGCTGGAAGCGCCAAAGTAACATAAGAAGAAACCGTTATAGTAATGCTGCTAGGAATATTGAACTTTGAAGTTAGATATTATGGATTTGTTTTATCCTATTTTTCTTGTTCCATTAACTTTCAGTCCAATGCATTTTTTTTTTCTTTTACTAATGTGTGTATTGGATATTTTAACTATATTTTACTATTGATATTGATTGATATATAAAAACTTCATTTTAGAATTATGGGGGTCTAAATATCATTGTTTTTTTTTTCTTTCTAAAACATTAAATTAATTACTAATAAAAAATAGAGTGAAATGTCAAATACCCTCGAAATTTCAAAATTTGTCAAATATCCCTTGAAATTTGGAAATTTGTAAAATGTGAATCAAATTACCCCCGCTCCGATTACTCCGTCTATTTTGATGACGTGGCTGTTAAGTGCTATTTCCACCTGTAAGTCGGTCTGGCCTATTTCCACCGCAGCTAACCATCCGTTACAAATAAGTTTTTTTTTGTAGTGTTATAGCAACACCCACAAAACGTACATTTTTGACAATGTAAATTATCAAAAAAATGTAACACGTACAATAAGATGGAAAATGATTTTCTCAGAAATTACATAATTATTTATATTAAAGATGAAATTGTTTAAGTTTTTATCTCATATGTGATAATTGATGGTTTTAAATCTATAAAACAACATCGAAAACACACATTATTTGACAAATATTTATTTTTTTATTAAATTATGATGGAACAAAGTTCACATTGGTGAATGAATTGAAAATAAAATTTTGAGTGTCACATCGGATACTAAGCATATACCAATGTGTTGTGGCATACTAGTGTATATTTTGAGAAAATAAATATACTAAGCCTCATATTTATTTATTTAATTTATGGTGATTGATTTTCCATCAATTTGTAACGGCTGGGAATAACTCTAATCGATGGCTGCACTATGAACACATATAGTCTATTCATACTCACAAAATAAATAGGCTAGTTTCAGCATAGATGTGGGGGGCTGACAATTCTTCTTCTGTGGGTGAACTTCATTGCCGAACTAAGGTATCGGCTTTGGTCGTCATCATGCGTATTTTGACTGTAGGCAATACACTAACAATGAGGTTAGTTACTTGTTAAATTGTCTTATATCCATGCTACATTCTCTAAAAATACAAAAAGGTGGGGTTGTATCCATGCATATATATTTGCACTATTTCTTATGAACATAATATTGCCCTGCGTGTCATTATCTCAAATAAGAAAATTTGCATGTTGCAATTAAGCATAAGAGTTTATATGGATGTAAGATTGTGAATAAGAGATTAGTTTACTATTTCTTGGCTATAGTTGTGTCATTACAAATATAATTGTAATTGCTTTGATATTTTAAAACTTTATTCATAAGCTTAATTGGCGACATTTTGTTAGCATAACTGATTGAACATATATTAGTCTTACAGTATGGTTTAGGCACGTGAATTGGTTCTTTTATTTGGTTATGCTAATTGGAATGATTTACATGAATTTCTATTCTTAATTATTTAAAAAATTGATGTTTATTTTATGTATATTGTGATACTAATATTATTATTAGTATTAATTTGTTTTTAAGAAGTGATCATGGTATCAATAGTTCCTTCAAATAAAAAATGGTCTTAGTACCATAATCTCTTTGATTTAAAATTGGTCTTAGTACCATATTAGAATGACCTCAGTGTCATTATATTGATTGATATTGTAGTATCAATACAGGTGGTATCGTAGTACCGTTGACTCATAGATTGATATTGTAGTATCAATTTGAGTGGTATCGTAGTACCATATTGTAGTACCATTCAAAAAAGTGTATTCTTTGACCGATTTCTACCGTGCAGTAGCAAATCGGTATACAGTTGTAACCGGACTGTTTTATCCTAGGGACGGCGTGGTTGATAGTCTGCTTGCACAATTTTGGACAGTGTCACGAAACGTCTTAAAGAGAGCGACCTAGTCCGCGACTCAACCCAGTAATCTCTTCGGTAGGTTAAAAAAAAATTCTAAGCGGTTTTTGAACTCCGGTAACAACAAATTATATTCTTTAAAGTTTGGTTAAACATAATTTTTTTTGTCTCCGTTCCTAATCTAACCAACAAATTAAGAAAGGTATCATATATCATATCATGCATGTGAATGTCCTATGAAACAATGGCCGTCAATTATTGTAGAGGGTCTCCTTTCGTTTTCCTACCGCTAACATAACTTATCTATCTTGACAGCTTATTGCACTCGTCGTTGTTAACATTTTTCCTCTTTGATGATAAATTTAAACATTTTGCTTAATATATACGCTAACAAAATTATTTACACTCAATTTTCAATCTTCATCATACCTAAATAATCAAGATATCAATGACTCAAAACACTGAGTGGTTTAAATATCAATGTATGACACAAAATAAATTTCAATCAACTCCTTAATTAAGAATTACGTTCAACAAAATAAAATGTGATTGTACATCATAAATGTACTTTAAATATAGTAATAGAATGGCATTGCTCGAACTGTAATTGCGTTTGCTATTGTCAAACTTTTGCGTTGTTAACCCAATAGCCATATGAGTAGTATGAATTTTGCATCAATATGTTGTAAAACATCATCAATAAAGTAATTAGCTGCAATGTAATTATTGTAGTTTCACTCAATGACGGATCATTAAGGAGAGTTCGAGTTTAATTCTTGAATATATAAAATAATTTTTTGGTCAGATTGTACTTTACCTTGCGGTCGAACTCCATAATATTACTAGGTTCCCTTCACCTAAAAATCGTACCGTTGACACAAAAAATGAAGTAATTAGTTGTATGGAACTAATTTATTGAAAAATAAAAAATGCAAACAAGGAAAATTTGGAATGAATTTATAAAGAATGACATCTCTTATGTTTTACATGATTAGTATAAAATGATTTTTCTTACACTATTTTTTGATAATTTTGAGGTAATTTAACCAGCAACCAATGAGAACAAGTCATATGTATGTAAAGTAAATGTTGGTTAAAAATTAGTTGTGGCTATGGACACCACATACAAATCAATTTATGTGATTTAGTCTTTATTGATTGTTGGATAAATACTCCTAATTATTGAGGTTAGTGTAAGTTTCATATTTTGTTTTTGATATTTTGTTTTCTTTTATTGGATGCATGCATTTAGGTATTCCATATTAGAAATCCCATATCATAAATTAGAGACTAAAGGTCTGTTTTATTCTGTTCTCAAAAACAGTTTTTTAGTTTTTTCTTTTTTAAAAACAGTTTTCTAAAACAATTTTATAAAACACATTTTAAAAACTAAAAACCAAAATTGTTTCAAATAGGCCCTAAAATTTATTAAGGTTCCGATATGTCTCAGCTCTGCGCTTTCATATGCATATCCGTATGGAAAATAAATTTGTTGTTGTAATTGCGTGACGCAGTTACAGTTGCGGGCCGTTCGATTTGAATCAACGGATAAGATCATTTAACATTTTATTTGTATAATTAATTTGAATTGATCAATCTAAATTTAATGGCTGAGATTGAAAACTGTGACAAACTGTACAGTCCTATTACAACAGGCAATCAACATCCTATCCGTATGGGGTCAAATCCTATACTTATTTTAAGACATTATTATCTGTCAAATATCATATACCATTTGTTGCTATATTGTGTATTTGATTTAAAAAATCGGGATAAATCACATATAAACCGTATGAGAATTATTTTTAATTTGGATTAATGATTCAGTTTTAAGTTCTTGTAATTTTGAGTCCTAATTATTTTTGGATTAATGATTCACCTTGGTCTCTCATAAATTTTTGATAGGATGTTCCAGTAAGCTTATTTCAGTTGGTGGGGACGTTAGATTATATATCTAGAGAGTCGAGGTTCAAATTCCGACATTCTACTTATCCACCTCAAAGTCTGTTTGATGCGCATGATATGATAATGACATGATGTGATATAAAACAAGATAAAGATATGATATGATACAAACAAGATAACAATTATCTTATCATGTGATAATTATCATATAATTTTTTTACATATCTCATAATAATATGATAAGATATATCATTTAAATGACAAAATTATCTTTGTAAAACTTATTATTATTTTTTCTAAATTATTTTGTAATAATTTATTTTATATGTAAAAAATTTAAATAAGTAATCAAATAATTTTATATAATTTAAAATAAAAATCATGAGCAAATAAACAAAGGTTAACATTTTCATATGAATCATGATCAACTAAATAACTCCATTATATAGGTTAGATAAGATAAATAAATATATAATATATTTCATAAGTAAATAATAAAACTACCATTGCAATAAAATTATGTTTAATTTGTTATAAAATTTAAATTAATATCCCTAATTTTTATTAATTATTTTACTTTAAATATTTTTAATTTTAGAAGAATTTTGATTTAAAAATTATATAATTATAAAATTACCTTTGTGAGGAAATCGTGTATATATTTTAAAACTAATTATTTATTATTTATATTTTATTAATTTTTACTTTTTATTTTAAAATATATTTTATAGAATAAATCAATAAATTATTTTGTCATTCTATCTTGCTAGTAACTAGTAAGTAGTAACCCAACTCAAGTTCAGGATAAAACTTTTAACTAGAGAGACATGATAGGATAAGTTTCAGGATTATCTTACCATATCCTACTGTCCCACCAAACACCGAATTTAGACATGAGATGATATAGTTATCATATCATGTCTCTTATCTTGTATCCTAAACGGACCCTAATAAAGGTGAAATTATAGTCAATATATTACTTGACAAAAAAAATTGATTGAAAAATTTAGTTTCAGACAAAAATAAAATCTAAATTGTGAAGGACAAAATAGACAAAAATAAAATCAAAATGGATCTTCACTGTATAAATTTTGGAAACCCTATAATATTTTAACAATTTAATTTAGTCCCTCAAATAAAATACTATCTAAATTAGTCCCTCACAATTCTATGAAAGGAAAAAAACAGTTCCTCTCTAAAATTTTTGACTCATTTAACTAGTTGATTGTTGACGTGTAGGCTTAAATAGAATATCGGTTTCAATTTACTAGGTTGGAAAATACTATTTAGGGCATAGATAATACTCTTTCTGTTCCAAAGTATTAAAAATGATTCAAACTTCTATATTATTTTAAAAAAGTGAAGCAAAGTGAGATGACATGACAAAAAATATAGTTATAATTAATTAATAGTATAAAATTATTATACAATATCACTTGATATCCTTTTTCTCTTAAATTAATTATTTCTAAAAGGAGGGAGTTTTTGGTGGTATACTACATATATATTGAGTGTCCAATTTAAATACATTTGATGTTAACTCTTCTCCCTCCTAATATACTCTGTTCTTCATGCATAAATAGACACAAAACTTATCAAAAAATTTGCAAACCGCTTCCATAATCAATTAATTGATCACATCAACAACAAAAGAAAAACTCACCCTTTGGTCATGCTTATTGTGAGCACAACCACCATGAGACCTATCATCATATTTGTATTGATGTTTCATGCCCTTTTCATGATTCATGTACATGGGAAGACAATAAGGTTTGCAAAGAGTGGTTGTGATTTGTTTCGTGGAAGATGGGTTTATGATGAATCATACCCTCTTTATGAAACTTCACAGTGTCCCTTTATAGAGAAAGAATTTGATTGTCAAAATAATGGTAGACCAGATAAATTCTATCTCAAGTATAGATGGCAGCCCTCAGAGTGTAATTTACCAAGGTACACACATACTCTTTTAGTTGCTCTAATTATTTTTATGTGATAGAAATAGAATTTATAAGGTTTTTAATCACGATTAGGGTCGAGTTGTAATACTTGATTATGCGGAGAATTGCAGTCAAATGTGGCTGATAAAACATTACAACCTCAATTATGATGGTAGATATATAAAATACTTTCATGTCACCATCCAAATTGCGGTCGGATAGATATTTCAATTTAACGTAAAGTCTTGTGATAACAAAAATATCAACCGCCAATGTCTAGTTCAAAATTAATCGGATTCAAATTGAACTCATGCTCCCACCGTAAAGCAGTGAAAATCATGAGCTTCTCTAACATGTACTTCGTCTCATTTGTTAAATTTAGTAATTTTTGTACTTTGTCATCTGTTAATATAGTTTTCCATTTAAAAAAACAATTCTTATAGAAGAAAGGTTGGATGGATTGGAAGAGAAAGAATTCATATTATCCGCTGTTAGTAGGTTTCTGCATTCACACAGTCAGTTACATTTATGGTTGTTGGATCGAGATTAAATGATACAGATTTTGAATTTAAATTTAAAAAAAAAAAAACAATAATCCTTCAAATCTACATCCTCTGATGTACCTGAGTGCATGCATATGGGACCCTTCTGACTAGTACCATTATCCAATCTTGTTGAGTGGTCATTTAATTTCCATAAACATGTAAGCTTATCTCTTAAGATATTTCCTTAATAATACTCATCCATCTTCATTTTTCTCCCAACACATTATCATCTTCATACTAGCTAGTTAAAGAATAAAAATGATTATGATTATAATTTGTGAACCACCAATTAACATAAGTCATTTGTTTGCTAGGCTGTCTTTTCAAAGTGTCATACAACAAACAGTTAGTTAAAAGGTTGTTAAGCTTATCCTATTTCTGGTCATTTTTATAAGAAACAGTTGACTTCTATGTTTATTGAATAAGTGATGTATCTAATTTATATTAAAGATCAAATACATATATTATTTAATAAATCTAAAAAGTAATTGTTTCTTATAAAAACGACAAGATGAAGTATATAATTGTATATAATTAAACTACCATATGAAGTATGTGTGAATAAGTTGACAATATAATGATACCTATATATTGTGAAATTGCTTTCAATCATTTTGTCTTCAAATAGGACCACATGCCATATTAGATCCAAACAAAATACCATTAATGGTGATTAAGGCCATGCAATTTGATTTGAGCCACACATAATTTTGAGTTAATATTATCAATACAGATTCAATGGTGGAGACTTCTTAAGAAGACATAGAGGGAAAAGTATTTTGTTTGTAGGGGACTCTTTGAGTTTGAATCAATGGCAATCACTCACTTGCTTGCTCCACATTGCTGTACCACAAGCTCACTACACCTTAGTCAGGACTGGTGATCTCTCCATTTTCACTTTCACTGTTAGATCTCTATCCTAATTATTATTTCCTTTATCTTCTCTTAATCACTTATAGTATTATTTTTCATTTATTATTTCTTTTATAGTCTCTTACTCACTATAACAAATTAAATCTATTAAAATCTTACAAATCAACGTTCAACAGACATTGACACATACAGATACATTACATTGATAATTGACACATCAATATGGTTAATAAATTTAAAAATTAAATTAGAAGTGTCGGTGTTACATATTGCACCAAATCTACAATTGCAAAATTAAAAACAAAAAGTAAAAAATTTAATGCAGTGATATAAATGTCAATTAGTTTCTTTATTAAGTTGGATCATACTGTGAAATACTAAGGTTACAAATTTGAACTGTTGAAGCAAAGAGGACAATATTTCTTCATATAGAAATGAATATTAATGGGTTAATGTTTTTGAAATTGGTCCACCCAATAGAAACAGAACAAAATGAATATTTTTAAAAGCATACATTCAATTGGAAAAAGACTTTGGTAGTGGTGTACAACATGCATTTCCAAAAAAAGAGAAACTATGTTTGTTTCAAAGAATAGAAATAAATTATACTTTTAACTTAAGGACAGAAGTTTTGAGAATTCTATTTTGGATCGTTGACAAAACAAGTACTAGATGGAGGCATAAAAAGCCAAACACACTGACAAAAAAAATGAGAAAATATTGTCCTAAAAATGTCTTAAAGAAACAAAAAAAAAATTCCTTTTGGTTTTGTTCGTATTAGAACGAGATTGCTTCGACGGCAAGACTTGAAATAGTTCTGGTGAAGACAAACTTCAAGTACGGTGGATGACAGTGGTAAAGATATCTGCAAAACACGTTAACACTCCAACACTCAAGGCAGTATGTGATTAAAGATGAGTGAAAGTGAACAGTAATTGACTTATGTACCTTGGTGCCAAAGTTTGCCTTTTTATAAGGGAAAACGGTTATAAATGTATTTGACAGCTGGCAATAGCTGTCGTGAAGTAATGGGAGCCGTTGAGATGGATCTAGTGAGTGTCAAGGAGAGAATTGGCTGCATATAAGGGGTGTACGGGAACTATGATGTGTGTTACCCATAACTTATCCGCAAAGCTGCTGGAGTTGAGTGGATTTGGACTGGACTTTAGCACATTTAGCCACATGTATTAGCCCTTGGCCCAATTCAGAACAATTCGTATTTTCTACCCAAAAAGTACGGCAATCTCTTAAAAAATTAACAATAATTGGGGCTGATAAAGTACCTATTTTTTTTTTTTAATACAATATATATACATCCAATGTGTATGAAAATGAATACAGTCTTTTACATAGAAACAATCATGATTTACCAATATATTAGTTAAATAAATTAAATTTAAACTAGGACTAGAATTTTGTTCAAACAAGAATCTTAATTTGGAGTTCAGTTATTGGTCAAGTAACAAATAACTTTTTTTTTTTTTAATTATGCAAAGTAGTTTATAACTTACAAGTATGACATGATTTGCAGACCTATGATGTTAAAGTGATGTTCTCACGCAATGCATTTTTGGTGGACATTGTTGGTGAAAATATTGGTAGAGTCCTTAAATTAGATTCTATTGAAGCTAGCAAAACATGGAAAGGAATTGATGTATTGATTTTTGACTCTTGGCATTGGTGGCTTCACACAGGAAGAAAACAACCGTAATTAAAATCCATACACATTATTTATTTGTTTATCTTATCTTATCTTATAGTATTTGATTCCATAGATAATTATTACCCTATATTTGGTCCCCTCCCTCCCACTTTATATCCATTTTGTGTATCTTCTTTTCTTACTTTTAGTTTGTGCAAACAGATGGGATTTTATTCAAGAAGGGAATAGTACATTGAGAGATATGGATCGTTTGGTTGCATATGAAAAAGCATTGAAAACATGGGCCAAATGGGTTGATGAGAATGTTGACATTACCAAAACAAAGGTGTTCTTCCAAGGAATCTCTCCAGATCATCTAAAGTAAGTATTTGTTTCCATTTTCATGCCTATTAATACCTAAATTGAGTACAATCTAATTTTTTAAATATATTTTTTTTAAAAATTTATATTGAGGAAGGATCAATTAATTTATTCTAGGAGTAACTTTGCCTAAAGTTATTCAGCTTAATATCTCATTATAAACATTAAATTTTATTATCTGACAGTTGAATACTTGAATTAAAATTTCTTATTGAATAAATCAATTCTACCGGTTTTTAATAAAGAATAAAACTAGTTTGATACTCTATCTAATAATTTCTTTTTTTTTTATTACACTTTATCTAATAATTTCAATTGAAAGTATAATATACTTTTTAAAAGTACCATTAAATATTGTCTACTTATTACATAATTACAATGGACGAATTTTTATAAGAAATTATATATAGAGAGGTGTTTGTTCTATAAACTTATTATCCAATAGCTAGATTTGTGAAGTCTAATATTTACGATGAATTATTAAGTGGAGTAAGTCGATGTCGAATCACTCTTGAAGTAATAGTTGATCACTTCTCTATTATAACTATTAATTGAAGTTCAAAAGTGTGAACCTCAAATCTAGGTAATGTCATTGCATATATATATCTCACCATCATCATCATCGTCATCAATGCAACCTTTTGTATATAGATTGTCTTTTCATGAGCTCATAGAAGATGTTTAGTTTCTTCCATATTTAAAAACAGAGTTAAACAAAAATAAATATAGGGTCAATTTAGGTTTAGTTCCAGCTACAACTGGTCATATTAAAAATGAGAGAATCTTAAATGATACGAGTGAAGTAGGAGAAAAAGAAAATTAAAACTATAACTTTATATTGCATGGACCAAAAATACTATTAATTCAAATAAAAATATTATTTTGATCAATTTTCTTCACAACATTATATAAATATAAACAAAAAAAAAATGATTATGCAAAAGTGTAAATATTATTATTTTCCAAAATATTTTCAGTTCAAAGCAATGGGGAGACCCAAGAGCAAACTTTTGTGAAGGACAAGAAAAACCAATATTGGGCTCCATATATCCAGGAGGCCCACATCCAGCAGAGTTGACTTTAGAGAGAGTACTAAGAGCCATGAAAAAGCCCATACATTTGCTTGATATCACCACTTTATCACAGCTTAGAAAAGATGGTCACCCATCAGTTTATGGACATGGAGGACATAGAGACATGGATTGTAGCCATTGGTGCTTAGCTGGTGTTCCTGATACTTGGAATCAACTTTTATATGCAAGTCTAATTTAAAATTGATTAATTCCTATATTCTTAAATAAAATAGAAATTTGCCCCTAATATATAATATATACATGTATATTTCTATAGGTTTGATCAAATAAGATTTTTCAAATAAGGTATATATCTTATTTCATATGTTCTAAGTGGGGAATTTTATATATAGGATGAAATTTTAAGTTGTAATTACATAGTATATGTTGCTTTGAGAACAAGATTGAAGATTCTATGAGAATCTATGTTTTTTTTTTTTTTTATTAAAGAAGTGTATAGATTATTGGAGTGGTGAAATATATACATGCTTTTAACCCAAGTGAGGCAAAACAAAAATAAAGGAAACAAAATTAACGCTACATCATCAAAACAAAAATAAAAAGGAAACAAAATTGTAACATTTTTATTAAGTGTTATTGAAAACCATATATAAAAGACCAAAGTTACATAATATTATAATTCCTTTATGGAACAATCACTTTATGATCAACCAATGATACTATTGGTGTTGATGGTGGTGGTGGTGAATGAATATCCTCAACTTTATCACAATAACCTTCCAATATATCAGTCTCTTCATTGGTGAATCCAAGTGAAGCAACAACATTAGGCCAACAATCATGTCCAATAACCCTAATTGCTTGACAACAACCATTGCCTAAAAATGTCTCACCATTAACAAAAAATGTTATAATTTCACCACTACATGCTTGTAGCTTGAATAGTGATTCCCAACAATTAGAAGGCTCATCACTCACCTTCAATCTTGCTTCAAGGCTCATCATATTGGTAGGGTTGGATAGTTTCCTAGACTCCACTATAGATGTTGATGAGATTATTGCAATGATCACATGAGCAACAAGAACTAAAGCTTTGTGAGAGGAAGTCATTTTGTAGAAAAAGTTATTATATCTAAATACGGTGAAAACATGCTTAGGGTCTTGTTCTATATATAGTTGCTAGGTAGGGGAAATGTAATTAGTGTAACGGTAGGTTGATGTGGTAGATGAAGGTAAAAATAATAACTGTGTAGCGGTTACACAATGGTATATGAAAGATTGAGAATGTTCATATTCTCAATGCTCGTGATGGAACAATAATAATTGGTTGAATTTAAATGACAATTGATTCTATAGTTAATTTGTATCTTAGTAAATTAGTCCCTGATTATTTTGTATGACACTTTCAAATAAATCTTTGATATTATTATAAATATTTTTATTTTTTCTCATGTTCCTCAAGTATGCCCATCATTTGAATCACTTTTTTTCTTTTTCTCCTTTCTCTTTTTCCAAATTAAGGGTTGAAAACAAAATTTGCCTTCATATTAATGGAGAGGATAATAATAGAATAATATGATACAATAATATTAAAAATTTGCCGCGTGATAGGTGAGTTTTTTTTTTTCCTTTTGATAAGATGCATATGAAAATATTCATAAACCATATATAACCTATGAAGCCCCGATATTCTAAAAATGGTAAAGTATCGTGTTTGATACGTATCCGATACCGATACTCGTCTGATACTCCCCGATACTCGTATCAGAGAGTATCAGACAATTAATATTATTTTTTTAAAGAAAAAATTACCGATCGATACGTGTCGGATACTTCTCCGATACGCGTATCAGAGAATTATCGGACAACTAATGTTCTATGATGATATAATTGGAGGACATCATACTGATACAATTTGTGTTTCCTCTTAAATAGTGAAGTTATGGGATGATGTTCTTTGTGTGGTACTTACGATTTTTTTTGGATAGTACTAGTTATGTTATTTTTGGGTAGTACTTACTTAACTTAAGATATGTAATCGTCACTTGTTTGCTCAGTATGTATTCGTCAATTGTTTGCCCAGTTTGAGTAATTTGAATGTTAATTTATTATCATTATCGATTTTTGTTATGTTTGTATATTGTGCATTTATATATTTAATTTTTAAATAACGTATCGTGACAGTATCGTATCGGGGATTTTGAAAATTTTCCCATATCGCCGTATCGGTATCGTGTCACGTATCCGGGCTTCATAGCATATAACAACAACAAAAAAAAGTAAAGTAAAGTTGAGAGATATTTTAACTATTCTTTTTTTTTTATAAGATAGAAAAAAAAAACAACACGGGAGCAAGGAAAAAAAAACAAAAAACTAAGTTTGCGGATGATCAACGCCCACAACATCAGCCAACAACACAAGAGTGAGTTGAAGAGGACAACTATTTCAAATCTTCAAAGTATCATTAGAGAAAGTCTAGTCTTCGCAAGTCAGTCGGCACATTTATTACCCTCTCTAACAGTATGTTGAAAAGCGACATTCCAATCCCCCTGGTGGAGATGACAAATTTGTTCGATAAGAGGTGGGTAAGGATGAAAGTTGAGAAGTTCCATGACAAGCAAAATTAACTGCTAGAGTGGAATTGGATTCATTGACAATATTTCTGAATCCTTTAACTTTAGCAATCTTGAGACCATTTAAAATTGCATGTAGTTCAGCACATAAGGAAATTAAAATTCCAATAAAACTAGAGAGTCTAAGCAACCAATTTCCATTGCTATCACACAAGATACCGCCAAATGGAAGCTCTTTCAACAATCCTGGTAGATTAGGCTCTTTCAATAATGTATGTTTATGTTATATAATGTCCAAATTAGTGTTTAAATTTAGTAAAAACGAATATAATTTTTTTTAATATTTTGAAAAACGGTTTTATAAAATCTACTTTAAAAAATACAAAGAAACATCTCAGATTCACTCTCCATATTGATGAGTCTACCCTTTCATGCAACAATATTAACTTTAACAATCAATGTTCGAATAATAAAAAATTATTGGTGAGGTCAATTATACCCCTTCATAATTTGAGGGTATCTGTCCATCAACCAATAAAAATAAGTCACATAAGTGAATTTACATGTGGTCTCCACAATTAATTTGTTTAGAGCATCCACAATGGAGCTCCTCAAGTTTGAGTTCTTAATTGGGTCTCACGTGTACACATCATTCATTTATTATTTTTTAATAATAATTCCTAATAAGTACTCAATTCCTCCAACCCAACACCTATTCAAAAGTTCTAAATGGGTCTCATCAATAACTCCACATCACAATAACTTATTATTTAATAATTCAAATAGAATATATAAAAGTAAGCGGGTCCCATAAAAAATATATTTTAATGAAAATCAAGGTGAGCCCCAAAGGAGAAAGAATATTTATTTAAGAATTAATGCTTATTAAGAACTCAAAATTGTATTGCTCCAATGATAGTTCTTATTAAGAGCTAGTGAACTCCAAAGAACACTTGCATTTTGATATTATATCTTGATAATTTCGAGAGACTTCATCTGGCGATTAAAATTTTTAATGGTCCAGATTTAAATCCTAAATTTTAGTATTTTAAAATTAAAAAAACTCCAAAGAAAACACGTTGATGAAACACAACCCTCATTCCTCATATCTGAAATTCACCGCCACCAATCCACCATCCTTCACTAGAGAAACCAAAGAAACACCATTTTCATTGTTGTTTGCATCTGTAAAATTTGATCAAAATCCTTTGTCGTACCAATATGGAATACTCATTTCAAGTGGTGAAAACAATTCCCCTTATAACTTGAATCATTGAATGGATTGTTGTTAGTTGACACCATTTCTAAACAACCCTTCAAAAAAAGTCACAATTTTTTTCCACTATGGAACAACAACATAGGAAAATCAATCAATAATCAACAGAATGATTATTTCTGTTCTTATTATCTTGGATTTTTATCTTGGATTTTTGTATAATTCCCTCAAATTTGTATCATCTTTTTTATCTTTCCTTATTATTCAATAAAAATTTATCCGACGTGATTCTGGACCCATGACTCTATCACTAGGTTGGCCCCCCTTAAAGATAATTCCCACGTGGTTGGGTGATTTTGTTTGTAGTATTAATGCAACAAGATGCATATCAAAATCTATGAATCACAAAACATACAGAAAAATCAAAATTCAAAGAAGCAAAAAAAATAAAAAAATGACAACAATCAAAGCTTGTTACACTGTGACACCAAATGTATCAACTCCAGAGGGTAGTTTATGGCTCTCAGATTTAGATCAAGTGAGAGTACTTGGTCGTTATTAGAATTTGAGAGGCCTATACTCAACCACAAAAGCTTTTGTGGTTGAGTATAGGCCTCTCAAATTCTAATATGGTATCAGAGCCTATCCTAGATCCATTTGTTGTTTGTTGTGGAGACCTCCCATATTTGGGCCACCCATTGTTGTTGATTCCACGCACCAAGCCCAATAGTGCTGGGCGTGAGGGGTGTGTTAGAAGTCCCACATTGGCTAGAGATATGGCAAAGATAGCCTTTATAAAGTAGTGCAAACCTCAACTCTCAAGCTAGCTTTTGTGGTTGAGTATAGGCCTCTCAAATTCTAATAGTCGTCTCAGTCACTCATCACTTATTTACATTTACAAACCAGAAAACAAGAACCAGATAAACAGAACCATAATAGAAACCTTAAAAAACTCTCTCAGCAAAATTCTTGTTCACTACTATCCTATAGCAGGTCGTTATTGTTACAAAGAAGGTTGTCGATTAGAATTGATTCTCAATGCAAAAGGAGCTGTTTTGATAGAAGCTGAAACCACTAAAACAATTTATGATTATGGTGACTTTTCACCTTCTGAATCTACCAAAGAGCTTATTCCGAAAATCCATTATGATCGACCAATTGAAGAAATTCCATTGTTTGTTGCTCAAGTAACAAGATTTCAAAACAAAGATGAAAGTTTTGGATTTGCAATTGGAATTGCTTATTCACATCCTTTATCTGATGGGGTGGTTGTTTTAACTTGTTGAACTCATGGGCCAAAATTGCAAGAGGTGAAACACTTGAGGATAATGAATTACCATTTTTAGATAGAACAATTCTCAAATTTTCACACACCCCAATTGAACCGCGGTTCGAACACATAGAATTGAAGCCGTTGCCACTCATTCCAAAAGGACAAGTTGAAAAGTTGAAGAAAAAGGCTAATGAAGGTGATATTCCAAAAGGGTCAAGACCTTATAGTAGATTTGAAGCAATTACTGCACATATTTGGAAAAGTGCTTCGAAGGCACGCGAGCTTAGTGAGAATCAACCAAGTGTTGTTAGGTTCAGTGCTGGAATCAGGGATAGAATAATTCCAAATCTTCCTAAGAATTATTATGGGAATGCTTTGATCCAAACAGCAGCTACAAGTTACATTGGAGAAATCAAATCAAAGCCATTGAGTTATGTTGCACAAAGGATAAGGGAAGGGAATGAGTTGATAACAAATGAGTATATAAGGTCACAAATAGATATTATTAGAGGATTTCAACATTTGGATGATGCAAGGAAATTGTTTTTAGGTGTTGAAGGTAAGAATGCTGCATATTTTGTTGGGAATCCTAATCTTCACATAACAAGTTGGATGAATATGCCTGCATATGAAGCTGATTTTGGGTGGGGAAAGCCTTTTCATATTGGTATGGGATCTGTGACTCCATTTGATAAGGGATTGATTCTTATGAGTCCTGATGGAGATGGTTCTGTTATTGTTTGTATGCATTTTCAGGTTGAACTTATGCAGCTTTTCAAAAAGTTCTTCTATGGAGAAATCAAATCAAACCTGTAACCTGTAGTTCTTCTATGGAGATACAGGTTTGATAATGTAGTTTCCTTGTGTGTAAGCTTTGAATGTGGTATTTTCTTTTTTGATTAATCTTTGAGTTATGATTATAACTTCGGCTTAGCCTCACCTCAAACTGACGCTACATAGCGGATCCGGATTCGCTACAGTAAATTACCACACGGTTTTAACACAGTTTCAATCTTGGCCGTTAATTACTAATCAGACGGTCCAGATTAATAAATTATAAAATCACTCAAAACAATCTCAGCCGTACATATCAGATCGAACGGTCTAAAACTAAAACTGTGTGAAAACTGCAGGAAATCGGATTCCCTACATAGCATCCACATGACGCAACTGTCTAGCTTGGACCTTTTTAGTGTCCACCACAATAACTCTAAGGAAAAGTGCGCATTGCTAATTTACACCTTCATATTTTTATGTGGGTATATATTAGCAGCCCCTTATATATATACATATATATCTTAGAAATAACTAAAAACCTAATTCATCCTTACAAAACCGGCTTGTAAGGTGAGGACTGCCACTTGCTTATAAACACTTGTCAAGGTCATCTCATATCTGATGTGAGACTTTTTAACACACCCCTATGTCCAGAACTGAACAAGCTGGAACGTGGACTCAACAATAACGAGTTGCCCAAATAACGGGCAGTCCAATGGATCTTAGAAAGGTTCTGATACCATCTTAGAATTTGAGAGACATATACTCAAGCACAAAAACTAGCTTCAAAGTTGAAGTTTGCACTACACTTATAAATGTTATCTTTGTCATATCTCTAGTCAATGTGGGACTTCTAACACACCTCATCACGCCCAGCACTATTGGGTTTGGTGCGTGGATCCAACAACAACGGTTGACCCAAATATGATATATATATATATATATATATATATATATATATATATATATATATATATATATATATATATATATATATGAGATTCTAATGGGCTTGATCTGCAAAATGTATGTACTTGACGGTATAAGATAACACAACACATGACAAACATGTAAGATATTGATCAAATTTTGTGATGTACGATGTTTGGTGTACCAAGTGTTATTTTGGTATTTTAGACAACTTGTGCATAGGACAAAAAGTTGTCACATGGTTCAGCATAGGGATGTCAATTTGCATCCGTCAGAGCGGATCCCCACTGGGGTTGCCATGTTTGGAGCTCCGAAGACAGAGATTTTTTTCCTGTGGAGACGGGGATGGAGGCAAAAAACTCCCTTGCATGCACTTCGGGGTGGGGATCGAGGACGAAGCATCCGTCCCCGTGGATTACCCGAATCCGTCCATATATACTTAACTATATTTTTGACTAAACTTAACTATATTATTATTATTATTAAAATGTAGCATACTTTGCTATACATTATGAAATATTTCGGCTATTAGGTGTTTTTTTTTCGAAGAAAAATATTTGTTATTTTTAAATAAAACAAGAAAAAATAATGTCATAATATTGACCGAAAAATATAAATTTTTTGTTAATATTCGATATCCGTAGATCTTTGCGGGTACCGTGGGGATGGGGATGAGAACAAATATTCCCCTGTGAGGACGTGGATGGAGGCAAAAATCCCCTCCCCCCGCAGGCACTTTGGGGCGGGCAACAGGGAAGCTTCCTCGCACATTACCCGCCCCGTTGACATCCCTAGTTCGGTGGGGTACAAGAGTTTTAGTCTTTGTCCTGTCCCTTGGCCCCCGGTTTATCGAGTACCATAATCAGTTTTAAAATCAAACACGGTACAACTGAAGTTGTCTTGTCCAATCTCTTAATTAATTAATTCACTTAATTAATTATGGTAAATGAAAAAGAATGGTTTGACGTATGACTCTCTCTTCCTAGATCATGAAAATTCCTGACGTATGACTTGTAATCTAATTGATATTCACTTCTTTTGTTGACAAAATGACAAACCTCTTTTATTTCGATTTATGACTATTTATATATTATGTCACATGTGAATTTGTCGTCTGCGGTTAAAATTTTGTGCCCAGACTCTCTAACATTCCTGGCTCCATTGCTTGGGTTGCTGCTAAAACTTGTCCTAAAATACGTGGGCTAAGATTCGTAGACTAACTCGTATAACCTGTAACTTGCAAGGACTTTAAACCAATTCTTTTTAGTCTATTTACATTTTTATTTGTGTGGGTTGAATAGTTAAGATCGTAAGTTATGCGGATATTTTGAAAGTATTCCTCGAAAAAAATTAAACAAGATTTTATATGAAAATACTTATTATATTTATATGCTTTTAAAAAAATACGGTCAAAAGAAGACATATAAATAGTGTATTTAGTCAAAGTTTGTCTTATAAAATCCGTACATTTTTTTCTTAAGGGATCATTGGAAAACCTAAAATGGCTTTAAGGGACCATTAGACTAATTAAGTCATTATAATAATAATAATACTATAAAAAATCTATCGTGGGTGGCTTTGTATCACAAGATGCAGATAAAAGTCAATGCATCACAAATCATATAGAAAAACAGAAATTCCAAGAAGCTAAAAAATGGCAACAATCAAAGCTTCTTACACTGTGAAACCAAATGAATCAACTCCAAAGGGTAGTTTATGGCTCTCAGATTTAGATCAAGTTGTGCGTCTCAGTCACACACCACTTATTTACATTTACAAATCACAAAAACAGAACCAAAAAAACATAACCTTAGTAGAAACCTTAAAAAACTCTCTCAGCAAAATTCTTGTTCATTACTATCCTATAGCAGGTCGTTATTGTTACAAAGAAGGTGGTCGATTACAATTGATTCTCAATGCAAAAGGAGCTGTTTTGATAGAAGCTGAAACAGAAAAAACAATTCATGATTATGGTGACTTTTCACCTTCTGACTCAACCAAAGAGCTTATTCCGAAAATCGATTATGATCAACCAATTGAAGAAATTCCATTGTTTGTTGCTCAAGTAACAAGATTTCAAAACAAAGATGAAAGTTTTGGATTTGCAATTGGAATTGCTTATTCACATCCTTTATCTGATGGGGTTGGTTGTTTTAACTTTTTGAACTCATGGGCTAAAATTTCAAGAGGTGAAACACTTGAGGATAATGAATTACAATTTTTAGATAGAACAGTTCTCAAATTCTCACACACCCCAATTGAACCGCGCTTTGAACACATAGAATTGATGCCGTTGCCACTCATTCTCGGAAGATCTGACAATGATATTGAAAGAAAGAAGAAAACAACAGCTGAATTATTGAAACTCACAAAAGAACAAGTTGAAAAGTTGCAGAAAAAGGCTAATGAATTTGATATTCCAAAAGGGTTGAAACCTTATAGTAGATTTGAAGCAATTAGTGCACATATATGGAAATGTGCATCGAAAGCTCGCGAGCTTGAAGAGAATCAACAAAGTGTTGTTAGATTCAATGTTGAAATACGTAATAGAATAATTCCGAATCTTCCTAAAAATTATTACGGAAATGCTTTGATTCAAACTTCGACAGGAGGGTATATCGGAGAAATCACATCAAAGCCGTTGAGTTATATTGCAATGAAAATAAGGGAAGCACATGAGTTGATATCAAATGAGTATATAAGGTCACAAATTGATGTTATTAGAAGTTTTGAGAATTTAGATGATGCAAGAAAATTATTTATAGGTGGAGAAGGTAAGAATGTAACATATTTTGGGAATCCTAATCTTCATATAACAAGTTGGATGGCTTTGCCTGCATATAAATCAGATTTTGGGTGGGGAAAGCCATTTTACTTTGGTTTAGGATATGTTTCACCACATGATAGGGGAATAATTTATTTGAATCCTAATGGAGATGGTTCTGTTATTGTGTGTATGCACCTTCAAATTGCATTGATGCAGATTTTCAAGAAGTTCTTTTATGGAGATATAAATGAATTGTTCACATCAGCAAGATTGTGATAAGGGTTTGTGTGTAAACTTTATATGTGATCTTTAATGTAATTTACTCTATTCAATAAAACTATATGATAGTGTAGCAAATAAAATGATTGATCTTTGTTTATATTTCTAATTTTAGGATCATTTTGGTACTAAAAGAAGCCTATAGAAGAGAATATTTTGTTATTTTGAGTTCTAGTACCAAAATTGTGCTTTAAATAACATCATCTTTAAATTTTCAACAGTATTAAGTTTTCTTTTATCAATATATCCATTTATTTTATTTTTGGGAAAAACAGCGAATTTTGATTTATCCTCTATACTATTTTTTTTTCGATTACCCCTGTAATGTCATGTAATGTCAAGATTATGTCTTTTTAGCCTATCACGGAATATGCTATCTTGAGATCCCTCAAAATGATGACGTAACGAGAATGGATCCTCTAAAAAAAAATTTCCCTCTTGTTCGTAAAGTGTAACCATCATCACCCTTAAATTCACCTTTTTTTCTTTTACTCCTCTCTTTCTCTCTCTAAATCAAGGGTTAAAATAAAATTTACCCTCATGTTGATTGAGAGAATCCTCTCTCATGACGTGACATGTTTAGTGAGTGAGAGAGTAAATCAAAATTTGTTGACAAAATCTTAAGCAAACCAACGAATTTAACCAGAGTCTAAGAAGACAAAATCTAATCCTAATATTAGCATTCAATTTCTCATAGTTTAATTAATTATCAATACCCATTATAAAAAAAGGGATAAATATGTTTATGGTCCCTATAAATATTTCAAGTTTTGTTTTTAGTCCCTAACTCTAATTTTTTTTTCTACTTTTAGTCCCTCAAAAGTTTTCAATTAACACTTTTAGTCCCTACTTCTAAATCAACTCATATATATACACATGAGTTGATTTAAAAGTAGGGACTAAAAGTATTAATTAAAAATTTTTGAGGGACTAAAAGTAGAAGAAAAAATTTAGAGGGACTAAAAACAAAACTTGGAATATTTATAGGGAACAGAAACATATTTATTCCTATAAAAAATAAAAAATTAATTATCAATACCGCAAAAAATTAGCCTTTAAATTTTTCTAATGGTAGTTAGTGCTTAGATTCATCTCACCTACCAGCTAGACTTTGAAAGCTGGCCAACCAATGATTCACTTGTAAAAAGACAACAATGTCTTAATTAAAGTTTTTAGAAGTTACCATCTTTCCAAAGGATAATGTTGTTTTTTTGTAGTGTGTTATGTCGGCAGCATAATTATTCAACTTGAATGATTGAAAAAATACAAATTATTCATAGCCACACAATTAAGGCTTCTTACACCACTTTTCTACATTTCTAAATCAAAACAGAATCAAACTCAAAGAAACTTTAAAGAACTCTCAAAGCAAAAGGTGCAATTTTAATTATGGTGACTTTTCACCATGATAACATTAACATGAAAAAGTGAGACAGATTGCTGCTCCTGGCATAGTGTCACCATCTCCGGTCACATAATTAGCATCAACCTTGGTTGTGATGGCGTTCGAGGTATATTTCATCCTAATAGTACCTTTTTACGTCTTGCTCACCTCCAAACACTGGACCTTTCTACCAATGATTTCTCCAGCTCGACATGAGTAATCGGAGAATATACCTTGATGGTCAAGCTGGAGAAATCATTGAAAGAAAAAGGTGAGTGTTTGGAGATGAGCAAGATGGAAAAAGGTACTGTTAGGATGTAATATACCTTGAAGGCCTTCGTAAACAAGGTTGACGCCAATCACCTGACCGACGTCATGCCATGAGCAACAATCAGTCTCATTTTTCCATGTCTTTTTCACCAAAGAAGGTAGATTGGCGAAATCACATCAAACCATTATTGATGGAGAAGGTAAGAAAGAAAGCTAGATTTTTTGGGAATACTAATCTTTCATATAACAAGTTGGATGAGTTTGCCTGCAAATAAAGCTGATTTTGGGTGGGGAAAGCCTTTGTATTTTGGTATAGGATGTGTCTCCACATGATAAGGGTTTGATTCTTTTGATTACTGATAGGGATGATTATGTTATTGTGTGTATTCATTTTCAGGTTTGATTGATGCAGCTTTACAAAAAGTACTTCTTTGAAGATTTATATGAATTTTTCACATCAGCAAGATTGTGATGAAGATTTGTATGTAAGCTTTGTATGTGATCTGTAATGTAAATTAATTTCTTCACTAAATGCTTAGTGTTAGAAAAAAAAGTTAATAATGTTTGTTGATTTTTCACTTAGTATATACATATTATGTTATACTTAACCAAAGACATGATCTTAACATTTATGAATACATCAAATATGGCAAGTTATATCTAGTCCTCTCTTCGCAGTATCGAGTGGATCAGGTTTGCAAGATTTATGGGAACCCTCACTCTGACTCACATATGTAGCACACTTTCATGGCAGGTATAGGTTGCTCTCAAAGCCTTTTTAATAAACTTTCTTATACCCGTATAACTGTATTGGTTAAGGAATCACAATCAGTTACAGACATGATTAGATTGATTATAAGAATTGTATCGGCAAGTAGTGCTATATTTAAATCATGCCCCTATTTTTTTGTAATTGTGAAAGATGAAGAATGTACGCGCAGATTGAGCTCAAGTTGCAGAAAGCGTGGGAGCAAGAAGATACGCGCAAGATAGGGGCAAAAGCTTGAAATAATTTATTCACAAATCTCAAGTCTTATATTCACTATAGTGTTCTATATATACAAGTCTTGGATCATAACTACTAATTAACTAACAAGCAGTTTCAACAATTCTATAACAACTAGATAAACACTATGGCAGTTAACTTGTATCACAAGAAACCGATTTTACAACTTGATTTCTTCATTGTCAACACAGGAATTAAGGAATTTTTTTTATTAAGATGAATAAATAAATAGAATTCAAACAGGAACAAAAGATATACCAAAGATGCCGAATCCAAAGTCTGATACAAATTCAGAATGTAAAATTATAGTGATGGATATGGTGCACATAGAATTTATTGGCTTCCCAAGAGGCATTTTTTGTATAATATTCTAAGCCCACAATGACTCCCTATCGTCCTACTCCAACTCCAACATAACCAGAACGGAACACTGAACCGAAATGAAGCAAAATAGAAACATCTTCCACCGAAAATACCATTGCCGAACCAAACCCTTCCAAACCAAAAGAAAACGTCAACTAAACGCAATCCACAACAACACATTTAAGTCCCTCTAATTGAATGGATATGCATTAAATAATTAAACATGAAGAAAAAATAGATAATTCAAAGTTTTTAATATTCAAAGTTTTGAAAAGGGACAACATCAGCATTCATTTTCTTGAGCTGATCATGTCATGTCAAACAGCCAATAACTGGACGACAACCTTCATATTTAAGACTTCAAAATTCAAAGTTTTCCTCTACTTTTTCCAAGTTATCTAGTTTTAAGCTATTTCTTTTATCATGATTTCCCATTAGCTAACATCTTATATAATCACACTTCCATCTCATAACTTTTATGTCACCAATGTATACCAGTTTCTAACTTATATGCAACTCTTTTTTATCCAAACAAACAATCATGTCCATTCTTACTTCACAAATCTCACTACTTTTGCTTCTACTTTTATCTGTAACAACATTCCACATAAGCATGTCTAGCAATCACATGATGATTCGATGCAATGAGAAAGATCGAGAGACATTGTTAATCTTCAAACAGGGAATCACTGATCGTTTTGGTCGGATTTCAACATGGTCAACAGAAAAAGATTGTTGTGCATGGGAAGGCATCTCTTGTGACAACATCACCGGAAGAATTACAAAACTCGATCTCAATCTACCACCTAATTTCGAAGACAGGCAACTCAAATTTTTGGAAGGTCAGATCAATCTTTCTTCTATTCTAGAACTTGAGTTTCTTAATTACTTGGATTTGAGCTACAATGAATTTGATGTAATAAGTATTCCAACTATTCAAAACAACAACACATATGCATCTAAACTTTTGTACCTTGACTTATCCTTCAATCATAATATTCACATGGGTGATACTCTTCACATGGATAATCTTGATTGGCTTTCTCAACTTTCATCTTTGAAATATCTCAACCTTAGTGGAATTGATCTTCATAAGGAAACCAATTGGCTTCAAGCAGTGAACACACTTCCTTCACTATTAGAGTTACGGTTGAGTGACTGTAACCTGAACAACTTGATCATCAATCCATCTATTGAGTATTTGAATTTGACTTCACTTGTAAAACTTGATCTTTCTCAAAACAACATCACCTCCAAGTTACCTAATGGGTTGTTTAATCTCACAAAAAACCTCTCATATCTTGATCTTTCATTGAACAACATATATGGAGAAATACCTTCAAGCATATCAAACCTTCAAAATTTGAGACACCTTGATCTTGCTTTAAACCTACTACAAGGATCAATTCCAGATGAAATAGGCCAACTAACACATATTCAAGACCTTGATCTTTCCATGAACATGTTAAGTGGTTTTATTCCTTCAACTCTAGGAAACCTCTCATCCTTATATTCTTTATCTATTGGCTTTAATGATTTCTCTGGTGAAATATCAAAATTAACATTTTCCAAACTCTATAGCTTAGATTCACTAGACTTGAGAAGTTCAAATTTTGTATTCCAATTTGATTTGGATTGGATTCCTCCATTTCAACTCCATACCCTTTTATTGGACAATACAAATCAAGGTCCAACCTTTCCATCTTGGATAAATACACAGAAGTCACTACAATCACTCGGCTTATCGGGATCAGGAATTTCATCGGTGGAGAGAAATATGTTTTGGAGCTTTATAGGAGGAATACCTTTTGTTCGTTTATCAAACAATTCATTGGCCGGAGATATATCAAACCTAACATTCAATTGTTATTATTTAGAGTTGGATCATAATAATTTCACAGGAGGACTCCCAAACATATCACCAATGACCAATAAAGTTGATATGTCTTACAATTCCTTTTCAGGATCATTTCCTCATAGTTGGAAGAACTTAAAATATTTATCTTTCATTAACCTGTGGAATAATGAGCTGTCTGGTGAAGTTCTAGTGCACCTTTCTAATTCAGAGCTATTACAAGTTATGAACTTGGGAAAAAACAAATTTTCTGGAACCATACCAATCAAGATGTCACAAGACTTAGAAGTGATCATATTGAGAGCTAACAAATTTGAAGGGAATATTCCATTATGTTTATTCAATCTCTCTTCTTTGTTTCATTTAGACCTTGCACATAATAAACTTTCAGGATCTATACCGAAGCGAGTCTACAACTTGACTCAAATGATTACTTTTAACGAGGACGCATCACCTGAGGCTACAATTGATTTGTTTACAAAAGGTCAAGATTATTTGTATGAAGTCCGACCAGATAGGCGAACTATTGACCTTTCAGGAAATAACTTGTTTGGAGAAGTGCCTTTGGAATTATTTGGGCTTGTTCAAGTTCAAACATTGAATTTATCTTACAATAATTTGATTGGAACAATACCCAAGAAGATTGAAGACATGAAAAATATGGAATCTCTCGATCTCTCTGATAATAAATTTTCTGGTGAAATTCCTCAGAGCATGGCTTCATTAAACTTTTTAAGTTATTTGAATTTATCATACAACAATTTTAATGGAAAAATCCCAATAGGGACTCAACTTCAAAGTTTTGATGCATCGAGCTACATTGGGAACCCAAAATTATGTGGAGCTCCTCTTAAAAGATGTACCGCAGAAGGAGAAAATCATAGAAATGCAACACCATATAGAGAAAATGAAGATGATGACTCTATAAGAGAATCATTGTATCTAGGCATGGGAGTTGGATTTGCAGCAGGTTTCGTGGGAATTTGTGGTTCTTTGTTTCTTATTAGGAAATGGAGGCATGCATGGTATCGATTTCTTGACGGAGTCGGTGACAAGCTCTATGTAACTTTTATTTTGAAGTTAAATAGATTTAATAGAAATTGATCTCCTGCTAGTTAAGGTTAGTCAAAGCTACTTCACTGTTTTATTGAAAAACCTTTAAAACAACAAGTTTCTCTCTTCAACTGTTCTTGGGCTTGTCCTCGCCTTATGTTGTTTTAATTTTTTTGTGTCATGTAGGCTACATGATGTAGCTAGCAGCTAGAAATTTCAACTTTAAGGTGGATAAGTGGAATGATTGGATTCAAGCTCCAGTCCCCTGATATATAATGCAATGTCCAATCAATTGAGCCAAACTCATGGGACTTCTCGCCTTATGTTCTATTACTATGTTTATCCTTCCTTAATTTTTATGTAAAATGTAGTGATTTGGATCCAATTCAATATAGTTTATATTTCTATACTTTTTGACATATGTGATTGAATAATTTATATCACTTTATTCGATAAAAACTTTCATCAACCCCAGTTAAAAAAGAATAGAGGCGGTGATAATTTTACTAGGAACAAGAACTCCCACCACAACTCTATAAGATCCAATTTTTTATTATTTTTTTTTTTTCAATATCATATGAATCTCCATAGAAATATTTCTTGGAAAGTTGCATCAATGCAACCTGAAAATGCATACAAACAATCAGGGGCAAAGCCAGGTTAATGGAGAGGGTGCAGTTGCACACCCTGAAATTTTAAAAATCCCACATACGTACCATCGTATAGTTTTTGCATCTTGAACCCACATTAGGACTCATATTAGAATCAATCACCTATCATGTGGAGTCACATACCCTATACCAAAATATAAAGGCTTTCTCTACCCAAAATTAGCTTATATGAAGGCACACTCAAATGCTGTGATATTCACAAATCTTAGGGCATGTGAGTCTCAGAGCATTTGAGTGTTCCCACTACTGTTCCAATGTCATGACCCTTCATGTTTTAGCTATAGACGATTGACTTATAGCAACAAACATGTTTTATCAGCCACTAAAATTCAAATTTTTCCTTCTTGTTTTTTATAAAAGAAGTGTAGTTGTGCTGCTATCCCCAATTTTGCTTGAAGAAAAAGGGTAAGTCGTCGATGACAGTACGGCTTACCCCATATTGAGAAAAATAAGTATACTTTTTGTTAATTTAATTGAAAAGCTATACTACTTAATGTATAGTAGTTCATAGATTAGTCAAATGTATGATTTCTTTTTAAAAAAAATCGTCAAATGTATGATTTTGTTTCTCGCTGTATTAAGATGTCAGCAGGGTAGAGATTAAACGGAGAATACTTTACCACTCCATTTTATTGGAGGACTCCCAAACATATCACAATAGCTATTTTAGTTAATTTGTCTTACGATTCCTTTTCGGGATCAATTCCAAATAGTTGGAAGAATTTGGAAGATTTGCTTTACATTAACTTGTGGAGTAATAGGTTATCTGGTGAAGTACCGGTGGACCTCTTTAATTCGAGACAATTGCAAATCATAAACTTTGGGTGAAAAATGAATTTTCTGGAACCATACCAATAAAGATGTCACAGGAATTAGAAGTGGTCATTGTTGGGTCATGAGGAGGTTCAGGGACATTACATCGGACCTTGAACAACTACACAAGTGAGTTGGACACCATACTTTAACTCAAAACCTTAAGGCGTTAGGTTTATCGGTCCTCTTACTTATAAACCGTTCAACATTGATCCATTGTTCCATCCGATGTGAGACTCAACTCACATTTGAAATACCAACAGTCTCCTCCTCTAGTGTGCTCCCTCTCGAACATAAATTTTTTCATCCACTGGTGCTGCCGTTGTGAGCCATCAATGGGACGCGCCACCTGAACACCTTTTCAGGAAGACTTTTAACACAAGGCGTCTGGTTAGAGTCAGTTCAACCATCGACTCTAATACCACTGTTGGATCATGAGGGGATCCGGGGATCTTTGCCAGAGTGTGGGGAAAATCTAAAGAACACAAAGCTAGGAATGATAGTAACACATTGCAAGATCATGGACCAGTACTAGTGCTCTAATACCACTGTATAGTTTTAAATATGTTAATACATGGACCAGTACTAGTGCTACAATTGAGTTGTTTCAAAAAGGTCGTGACTACATGTGTATGAAGTTCGACCAGATAGGCGAACAATTGATTTTTCCATCAATAGTTTGTCTCGAGAAGTACCATTGGAATTATTTCAACTTGTTCAAGTTCAAACATTGAACTTATCTCACAATAATTTGTTGGAAAAATACACTAACCTCCCCTCAACTCTATACGTATGTAACAAACCTCCCCTTTATTTTCTCACATGACACAAACCTCCCTTCTTGTTAACTGCCGTTAAAGTGCCGTCAAATGCAAAATTGGAACACAGGCTTGTTTTATTCTCTTCTGCGGCTTTTATATTCATCACACGCCTGTTCAATTTCCTCCAAAGAATATATTCATCAATCGTTCAATTCACTTTGTTCTCACCATGGAAGTATCATTAACAACACCTAAAATAGTGGGTATTCTTCATTATCGTCAAAAGTCGATTTCGTTCCTGCCGCTTTTGTCATGTTAACTAAGCAAACTACAATGGTTTAGACAACTTGTCATATTTTCGGTTAGTGTCATAGCAATTACAAGTCACCAACAAGTCAATTTTTGATTTGTTGTGTGTAGTGTGATGGATTTCTTGTTTCTGGATACATGATTTTTGGTGGAAGCTCTGATTTTCTCTGTTCATGCATAATATGCGGCAGTAACATTTGTTTTATGGGGTTTGGTATTAGTTCATCAACGAGTGTGTGTGTGGAGGTTTTGGTTTGTTATGATGTAATTTTTTCCTTATCATCTAGCCAAAATTGTGGATGATGGAGTAAGGCTTCAAGGTTGTTGTTTACGGCAGCAGATGCAAGTATGCAGCAATAACTTTAAATCTTTCATTATAGAACAACTTATAAACTAGAAAAATAGTAGATTTTAGTTAGTTGACAAGAGAGGTTTCATCCATATTAAGAGAATTCAAGAAAAGTCAGTGTCTAGTGTAAACTTAAATGAATGTTTAACGGATTAATTAACGGTGTTAAATTGATAAGGGGTGTTTTCATCTATTTTAAAAGACCTCAGGGGAGTTTAATGTCAAATGTAAAATTAGAGGGGGTGTTTGTGTCATTTAAACAGACCTCAGGAGAGGTTAGTGTATTTTTCCCTAATTTGTTTGGAACATTGCTGACTACTATTGGAGGTATGAAAAATATGAAGTCTCTCCATCTTTCAAATAATAAATTTTGTGGTTAAATTCTTCGAAGTATGGATGTCTTCAACTTTTTAGGTTATTTGAATTTATCTTACAACAACTTTTATTGGAAAAATCCCAATAGGGACACAACTTCGAAGTTCTGATGCATCGAGGTACATAATTGGGAATTCAAAATTATGTGGTGCACCTCTTAATAATTGTACCACATAAGAAGAAAATGAGTAAAATGTCAAATATCCCCCGAAATTTGGAAATAGATAAATACCAATCCTGAATTTGTAAAATGTCAATCAAATTGACCCCTGTTCCGTTTACTCCGTTTAGTTTGGTGACATTGTTGTTAACCGCATGTGTGTCACGTCACATGAGGAGTGTAATTGATCAGGATACACGTCACAAGAGGGTAATTGACTAAAATTTGCAAAATCAGGAGGCTAATTGACTGAAATCAGAGCATTTTGCCCACTGATTTTGCAAATTTTAGTTAATTATCTCATGTGACGTATATCTTAGTCAATTACTCATGTACGTGGCACCGTGTTGGCAGGTGCACGTATTCCGTTAATCATCACGTCATCAAAATAGACTGAGTAAACAGAGCATGAGGCAATTTGATTGACGTTTTGCAATTTTAGTGGGGGTATTTGCCTATTTTCAAATTTCAAGGGGTGACAAATTTTGAAATTTCAGAAGGGTATTTGACATATCACTCAGAAGAAAATCATAAAAATACAACGTCATCTACAAAGAATGAAGATGATGACTCTATAAGAGAATCATTGTATCCAGGCATGGGAGTCATGGTTAGACTTAGATGATAGCCTAATAAGCTACGGTATAATTTCACTTTGAAGACCAATAAATGGAGTGTACGAGATTCGAACTCCAATTCCCGCATATAAAATGTAATGTTTCTATCAAATGAAATAAGCTCACGAGGACAAACAAAATATTTTATTTTTAGTATTTACTTTAATTTTATTTTTATATATTTTTTAATATTCACTTTAATTTTATTTTTATATATTACTAGCTTAAAGACATGCATTCGCACGGGTCCATTGACTTTTATTCAATTTTTTTGTATTCGATCTTTTTGTATAATACTTTTATTCAATATTTAAGTTTCTCATTTTGTTAAATAGAATCTTTAATTTCCCTAAAAAAAATAGAATCTTTAATATTTTCCTGTGTAGATTTTTAAATAAATTATTATTTAGAATAAAATACTTAACATTTTGTTATAAAATATTGTTAAAATATAAGTGAATAGAATCTTTACTGTGGTCCATTATAAAAAAATAATTACTACTATCCCGTGTATATTTTTATAATAAATTATATTTATCAATTACAAATATTTATTTAATTTTTTTCATGTATCGGTCAAAAAATATTTGCATGTTTTTTTATATTTATCAATAAGATTTCATTGTCCCGTTGATGCCTATCTTTTATTGTGGTTTCTGTTCCTATTAATTAAAATAGCATAGATTTCTTTCAACTACATTTTTAGTTTTTGTATCTTTAGAGGTAAAATATACTTTTATTTAATGTAATAAAATTAAGCCACTAGGTTTACCCTAGTGGTGAGGAATTTGAGTAATATGCTAGAAGTCTTTGTTCGATCCTTAGCTCCATTGTAAACAAAAAAAATATAATAAAAATATAAAATTGATTCCTACCAAATATACTAATTTGTCTTTATCAGGTTTAATAATATTCCAAATTTTATATCCTTCATTGGAATTTTACACTATACATAAAAATAGGAACAAAATAAAAATATGAATCTATGCATAAATATAGAAAAAAAAAAAAAACAATAAAAAGATTTTAGGAAGTTTAGTAAAAAAATTATTTTAAAAAAAAACATAAACAATAAAAAGATTATATATAAATCTATATATAAAAATAGAAACAAAACAAAACAATAAAAAGAATGTATAAAGTTTAGTTAGAAAAAAAACAATAAAAAAGATTATATGAAGTTGGTGACTTCTAGTGTGAGGGAACAATTAAATCCTTCACGGGTGATGCACATAAAATATACTCTGTTAGATTTAATAGGTGGTTTAGATTTATTGAAAAGAAAAAAGAGAACATATAGAAATTTGCACACACAATCCTACCCACATCTCTTCACCATCTAAATCCTCTGGAACTCACCAAATTTTGTGAAAACTGCTTGTTGCAAATCAAAATTGTGACAGAATAATCTATTCTCCATGTGGGTCCTCTCAAGGTGAGTGTTTGGATGAAGGACATGAAACTCGTTGAAGTTACGATTGATTTTCTTTGTTTTGCTTTGCTTGGATTGGAGAAAAAAATATATACTACCCTTAAAAACAAAACAATTCATACAATTAGATTCCCATTATCAAAACAATTGGAGAAAAATATATACTACCCTTAAAAACAAAGAAAAGCGAACACTATATTGTCATAAATGTTAGATTTAGATTTTCAACTAGCATTTTTTGCAGTTTTTTTGAGTTGGTGAAAAAACAAATTGAGAAGAGATAGAGAAAGAGTTGTACGTGGAAATGTCTAATTGTTCTCATTTTTAATTTCAACATATCTAAACCGTTAATTAAATTTAATGGTAAGTTTTATGGGTCTCACTGATGAGAGACTTAATTGATCTCTTACCCTAGAATCCACCTTTAAAGTTTAGTAAAAAACTTGTAAAAAAAAACAATAAAAAGATTAAATATGAATTTATGCATACAAATAAGAACAAAACAAAAACAATATTGAAAAAAATTATAGAAAGAATTAGAGGTCCTTGGTTTGGCGTAGTCAATAAAAAAATTATAGAAAGAATTAGAAGAATACACATATAAATACAAACAAACAATATTAAGCCACTAGGTTTGCCGTAGTGGTGAGGGGTTTTGGTAGAGTTGTCAAAAATGGGTCGGGCTGATGGGCCGCTCATTAGCCCACGGTCTTGGATGGGTCGGGCCTAAAAAAAAGTAGTCCAAAATGCAATCGGATTTTTTCGGGCCAAACCCATTTAACCCATATGGACATCGGGCTGGGTTAGGCTGGCCAATTAGTCTATCATTTAATTGATAAAAATACATTTATGTAATTTTTGTAAAAATATTATCAATGCTAAAATTATCATTTAATTGATAAATTATTATAAAAAAATATATTTAAATGTGTAAGCTTAATAAAAGCGGTATATTTACCTAAACCTAGAGTTTAATTGATATTTAGTATTGATATAAAAATTATTTACACTTGCATCAAATAATATCTCTATAAAATTGATAATTATAAAGAACTAATACATCAAAATGATATAAAAAAAAAAGTAAAACAAAATGGGTCGGGATGACCCCTTAGCCCACAAGGGTCGGGCTAGATAATTGCTGCCACATAATAATCAGGATGGGCTAGATAATTTTATTATTATAATAAGGTTAAAGGATTCGGCAACAAAAAATAATAGGATTAAAAGATATGTTTGATAATATATCATAATTTTTCTTAAAATATAGAAGCTACATTTTTCTTACTAGAGCTCTTAAAAATTGTTGTTTGGCCCAACTTTTTACTTCTAAGGAAAAACAAGAAGAAGAAAAAAAGTAGGTCAAACAGTATCTTAGGCTCTGTTTGGATTGATGGAATATAATGGAATGGAGCGGAGTGGAATAGAGGGGAGTGGTATGGGATTGAGCGGAGCGGAATAAATCTTCCATTCCATTGGTTGGATATTTTAATAAGGAGATGAAAACAATTGAAGATAAGTGGTAATATTAGATGGAATCCATTCCATCCTATTCCATTCCACTCCATTATTATTTTGCAAATCCAAACAATGGAATATTATTTTATTCCATCCCGCTCCACTTCATTCCATCAATCAAAACGGAGCCTTAGTCTTTCACGGTGGTTCCAATTTTTTTAGGAAAAAAGTTGTTAATCTTTTATCGTAGACATAATCTTCTTTTTTATTTATAAGTTGGCCGCTTCTTTTCTTTTTTTTTTTTCATGTATCTTCTTTTATTAGGTTCTTCCATTTTTTTTTAAAAAAAAGTTGTTATAACTTTTTTTTTATATCAGTTATGTGTTTGCTAGATTGAGTTACTATGTTTGATTTGTATATTTTATATGGTTTAGGTTTCTATTTTTATGCATAGATATTTTTCAACTAAAAACTTAGTTTTTTATTTTCTTTTTATCTTTAGAAAGACAAAACAGAATATTTTTATTTTGGAAAATGCTATTTAGTAAGAATTTTTTTATGCAAGAAAGAGAAGAATTTTATGTGGCAACTTTTGATTGGTCAAATTCTAATTACTCTCTCTTCCATGTATGGTTAACCAATTTTTGATTGGTCTAATTTCATAATTTTGTGGATTCTTCTCTTTCTTGTGCAATTTTTTCTTACTAAATAGCAATGCTCTTTTATTTTAATGTGTACTGTAATTTTATTTTTATATTCTACTGTATCTGTATATATTGAATATACAATTTAATGCTAAGCCTATATTTATTTTTGTAGAATGCTAAGTCCATTTATTCATCTAAAAAAACGAGGATTCCCTTTGAAGTCACAATGCTGCCGCTTGTAGAGTCTCAGCCAATGATTGATGAAACATCTGCCGTCAACAAGCAACTCTCATCTTCACTCTCTTCCGTTGATGCACCCTCTCTGGCTCTCTTCCACTTGACCTTGTGGAAGAAGAAATCCTATGTAGGTTACTCGTGAAACTCCTCCCACTACAACAAATATGGAATTTAGTAACATATAAAAAATGTTACTAAATCCAAAAATTGTTACTAATTAGATTTAGTATCATTTTAAAAAAGGTTACATAAAGCTTATGTTATTAAAGGGTTTTAGTAACACCTTAGAGTATCATTAGTAACATTCAAAAAATACCTATTTAGTAGTTAATCCGTAACTAATTCCTAGCAAATATATTAAGAAAACAGTGAGGTGTTGCAGGATCTGTTACAAATGTTACATAAAAATGTTACCAAAGAGACTAATAAATGTTACTATATCTTACATGACTAAATGATACTGACAACTCAATGTTACTTAAAAATGTTACTAAAGAGGCTAATAAATGTTACTATATCTCACATGACTAAATGTTACTAGCAACTCATTGTTCAATCAAGAATGAGAGTTGAAAAGGGACTAAGCAAGAATTTGTAAAGCTGGTAATAAGAAGTTTACCAGCGCCGATCAGACATTTTGCTTCACTTAATTAAAATGCAATTCCTATCATACATTTGATCTGTCCATTAAGATAATTGAGGTAAGACACAAAAATAGTCACTCAAATCAAAATGTAGAAACTTAATAAACATAAACAGAACTAGTTCATACACCTATATACCTACTTGATACATGATTGATGCTATCTCCATTAGTCAATTGATATTTTAAACATACAATTTATACCTGAACAAAGCAAATTAAAATCCATGCAAAAATCGATTATATGGTACTCTATCTACGAACTTCAAAAGCATAAAAGATATGTAGGGTACTAAATCAAACAACTATGAATAAATTGAGTACCTAGATCAATTATATCAAATTCAAGAGCATGAAATATATGAAATTCGATCAAAAACCTTAACGATTGGTACTCTATCTATGCAACTCAACAACATAAAACATGTGTAAAGTTCTAACGCAAACATCGATGAATAAATTGTGTACCTAGATCAATTATGATGGAGCTTTCGCTGAGATCAAACAAAGCGTTGGATATACAATTACCTATGTGCTGACTAGTGGCTACAGCTTCCTTGTCATAACAGTCGGTAAACCATGGAATTAGTATTAATGAAATATCCTGAATAAGACCAAAAAGAAGAAACCATGACATATAGTTGATGATTTGTCAACAAAAATCTATTTCCTCAGTTTTATACTATTTCCTGGACATGCATCATTACTTACACTACACAAAAATCTAAATGGAGTGCAATGAAATATCGATCTTATCTTAGATAACCAAATTAGACCGTCTTTCCCATCTTCCAAAATGAACTCTTCAATCTTAGTCCTCAAAGTCTCAAACAATCAATGGCACAATGTCAATGCATTGCCAAAGCTGGCAACAAGCCTAAATCCTGTAATCATCATAATCAACATTGATGTTTGAATCATAATTAGGGTTTTTGGAGTGAAAAAACCGAAATTGAAATGGAAATTGTCTAGCTACAATGAGAATCATAATCAAAGCACTATTGTAACATCATTATCATTGATATCATCACCGGTATGAAATATCCATCTACTGAAGTAGAAAAGAGCTTCCCTTGCTCATCAGTGACAAATTGAATCTAGAATCAATCACAGATTTTTAGAAATTAGACAAAGGTTCATTCATATTTCACATTCAAAAAATTAAATAATTCATGCACGAGACTCTATCTACAATTGAAGTTATCTCATTACATTCTGGAATTGAAATTCCTAATCTAAACAAATTAATTAAACAAAATTGATTATAGCCTAATCTAAAGGCCGTGATATAGTTTAAGAGGAAAACAGAGAAATAAACCAAAAATTTGAATCATAAATCACGATCGTAAACGACAAGCTTGAACAAGATGAGAGATGAGACAAACCTGAACTGGAAGAATAAAATGAAGTGGTGCCGATGGCTCAGAGGCTGCGCTAGGGTTTTACGATGGTGAACGAATCTTCAATGGTGAACGATTTTCATTTTTGAGAGTGTCGAATGTAATAGCCCGGCCTCTTTTCTACGTATTTAGTAGGCAATCCCGGCTGTCACCTCATGATCTTCTCCACCCCCTCTCTAGTCTCTTGTCGACCCCTGCATATATAATGCAATGTCCTTACCAACTGAGTTAAACTCACGGAACTAAAATTTTAAAGGTAGAAAATAGAAAGAAAAAAACGTAAAAAATGCGAAATAATAAATGAATTGATTTTAAAATTAGAGCAGGGCCTCTAAATTGCTTGGACCGGCCATGTCCTTGCATATAAATGGATTGGCCGGATCCATTAGTGAATGGATAATGGATAAATGGATAATTTTGAAACCCCTAGAAAAAACTACTGCTTCACAAAGTGCGGAGTCGAAACACCAGCAAGATCAATTAATATTAATAAATAGAACTAATTTAGTCTATTGTTTACTATTACGATGGGCACACCATGATCAAGGTTATCCACCATGAGTTTTTAAAAAGTACACTCCTTAGCTTCCGTGTAAAATCATGTGATTCTGACATTACGACCTTACTATAAAAAATAGAAGGTTTAATTACACTTTTGATTTCTTATCTTTATTTTAAGTTTTAAGTTGGTACTTTCTCTTTTAAAAGTTTTAAGTTGGTACTTTATCTTTTCTGCAGGTTTTAATTAGTACATTCCATCAATTTTTTAACTATTACCGTTAAATGTGAACACGGGACAATTTTTTTGGACATATAAATGAATTACACGTGTAAATGAATGGTGTAAATGAATGATCTGTCCCCACTTTAAGAACACGTTATATTGTCCAACGTTACTGACTGTGTCCTTGATACATTCATTATATTTGTCCTTGCAACCAACGAGGTACTGTTTGGTGTTTCCAAATAATCGAAAAATATTAGCAAATAATTTATATATGAGGACATAATCTATTGTCTAGGCACCAAAAATCTTGTGACACTGCACTATATATACACACATAATGTGATAATGCTATTGTCATATTCAACATATAAACCTTTAAACCACACACCACAACTTAAGAAACACAACAATGGTAACCATTACAGCTTCTCACACTGTGATTCCAGAAGAACCAACTCCACAAGGTCGTTTATGGCTTTCCGATATAGACCAAGTGGTTCGTCTCCGTCACACACCAACTCTTTATGTTTACAAACCAAAACAGAACACTGAAAAAGCCATAGAAACTTTGAAGAACTCTCTTAGTAAAATTCTTGTTCACTACTACCCTGTAGCTGGTAGAGTGTGTTACACGGAAGGTGGTCGATTAGAACTGAATCTTAATGCAGAAGGAGCTGTTTTGATAGAAGCTGAAACAGAAAAAACAATGAATTATTATGGTGACTTTTCACCTTCTGATTCCACCAAAGAGCTTGTTCCAATAATTGATTACAATCAACCAATTGAAGAACTTCCAATTTTTGTTGTTCAACTCACAAGGTTCCAAAACAATGAAGGTTTAGCAATTGGTATTGCTTTTAATCACCTTTTATGTGATGGATTTGGAGCCATTAAATTCATCAACTCATGGGCCAAAGTAGCAAGAGGAGAAACACTTGAGGCTAATGAGTTACCATTTTTGGATAGAACAGTTCTCAAATTTTCACACACCCCTTTGAAGCCACGTTTTGAACACATGGAGTTGAAGCCATTACCACTCATTCTAGGAAGAGAAGATACAAGTGAAGAAAGAAAGAAGAAAACTTCAGCAACAATGTTGAAACTTTCATCAGAACAAGTTGATAAGTTGAAGAAAAAAGCCAATGAAGACGGCGTTTTAGCTACGAAGAAAAAAGAGTCAAGGCCATATAGTAGATATGAAGCAATTGGTGCACATATATGGAGAAGTGCTTCTAAGGCACGTGAGCTTGAAGAGAATCAAGAAAGTGTTGTTAGATTCAATGCTGATATTAGAACTAGATTGATTCCACCACTTCCTATAAGCTATTTTGGGAATGCTTTGACTCAAACTGCTACAAAAGGTTATATTGGAGAAATCACATCAAAGCCTTTAGGTTATGTAGCACAGAAGATAAGGGAAGCAACTGAGTTAGTAAGTGATGAGTTCATAAGGTCACAAATTGATGTTATTAGAAGTTTTGAACATTTGGATGATGCAAGAAAATTGTTTTTAAATGCTGAAGGTGAAATTGCTCCATATTTTGGTAATCCAAATTTTCATTTAACAAGTTGGATGAGTATGCCTTTTTATGAAGCTGATTTTGGATGGGGGAAGCCATTTTACTTTGGATTAGCTTATGTATCTCCACATGATAGAGCATTGATTCTTCTTAGTCCTGATGGAGATGGATCTGTTCTTGTGTGTTTGCATTTTCAGATTGCACATTTGGAGCTTTTCAACAAGTTCTTCTATGGGGATATATGAAATTTGGTGTTTTTTCAGTTATATCAATAATTTAGTTGTGTGTGTTGTATGAATTAATGTTCTGTATGGATTAATGTATTTTGCATTGAAAAATGTTATTTTAATAGTTGAGATATCCTTTCTATTTTTTTCATTTTTTTTTATAATAGAGTTGAGAGTCGAACTCATGACCGAGCATACTACTTAAATTCCTCACCACTAGATCAAACATAATGACTTTTTTCATTAAAATGTTATTTTATGGATACCAACTCTTATTTTAAAGCATGTTTCAACCACAAATACAACACAATATGTAACGTCATAAACTGTTTTCAGGATGACCGACTGATCCCACAAACCAACATGTTTTTAGGAAAACTTCTCAGAAGGTCACCCATCCAAAGACTACTCTAAGGCTCTGTTTGGATTGATGGAATATAATGGAATGGAGCGGAGCGGGATGGAAAATAATGTTTCATTGTTTGGATTTGTAAAATAATAATGGAATGGAATGGAATATGATGGAATGGATTCCATCCAATACTACCAATACCTTCAATTTTGTTCCTCTCCTTATTAAAATATCCAAACAATGGAATGAAAGATTTATTTCGCTCCGCTCCATCGTATACCACTCCCCTCTATTCCGCTCCGCTCCATTCCGTTACATTCCATCAATCCAAACAGAGTCTAAGTCAAGCAAGCTTAACTGTGGAGTTCTTATGGAATGAGCTTCCGAAAGAAGATGCATCTTGTTGGTATAGGTAGTACCCATCAATCCTTATAAGTCTTCTTTCAACCATACAGTCTCAAACCTCGACAGCCTCAGGATCCCTCTCATTCCTATGTGAATTCGTTTTTTGCCTAGAAGGTGTCAGGAGCTGCACATTGTCATGCCTCGTGCACCGGCGACCACTCCATGTGCCCTCGTCAGCCTCGGGTGTTATGCGCACCAGCTTCCGCTTGGTTCGTCCCTGAACCACATCGTACTTGGAGAGGTTTTCTCTGATACCACTTGTAACGCACCCAACTGCTTTCAAGATGACCGACTGATACCACAAACCAACACGGATCTTTTCAGCGAGCTTTGTCCTCGTCAGCGTCGGGTGTTACACAATATATGTATAAATACACAAATACAAACATGTACACCCTCCATCTCAAAATATAAAGGAAAATTGGTCAAACAAAGTTGATGTATTTAGTCTAAATTTGTAACTAAATACATCAACTTTCTTTGACCAATTTTTTCTTATATTTTTAGACGGATGGAGTATTTTTTTTTTTCATTTTTTTGTCCCCGTTTACTCTCTATATCTCTCTTCTCTAGCCGCCCTCTCCCATCGTTCCTCGGCCCCCTCTCTCTTCAAAAATCCCACTAAATAACCAATACTAGTATATATCAGTCATTCAACAACACTAATAAATTATGCTTTCTAAAATTTTATATATAAGCAAAATTTCACTTTTTGTTTCATTAATTAATTATTTTCCTTTTGCATTGATATAGGCTTTTTGATCTAAAATTGATGGCTGACGTTATTTTAATTAGTACAAAAGACTCGTCTTAAAAAATCTGATTAGTAATACATTATTGTTTATCAGGGTTGTTGAATTGCATTTCTAATTTGATTATGGTTAATATTTTATTCTTCATAAATCAATTTTTTTTTAATACACATTCATAATTAATCTCGTGCTTGCACAGGATCTTACACTAATTTTATTATATTAAGTTGCAATTTTCACTTACAAGCTGATTTTGTAAGGATGAGTTAGATCCAATTCTAAAAACTTAAATGTCCACACCAACCAAATCAAGGATCCACCCATTAAATTGTGTCACACGCAATATAATTAAGGATGACAACGGGTGTTGATTGGTGCAAGTTTTACGTACCTAAGCTCACACTCGAAATCACCACCCAAACACAAACTCAAAGGTTGTTTGAGTGGTAAAACAAAATCCACACCCACACCCGTTAGTTAGCGTTTTTTTACACAAACCCAAACCTGCAGCAAGAATATGCATTAGTTATCTTTCTAAATCTAACCCGAATTTTGTTTGATAAAATGCAAAATGTATACGGTTACAGTTTAATAACATAGTTTGCAAACGTCAGAGTAATAACATAGTTTACAAATTGCAAATGACAATACAATAATAACATAGTTTGATAACATAGTCTTCGATATATATATATATATATATATATATATATATATATATATATATATATATAGGGGTAATTAGATAATTTAACAAATATTCAAATGAGTTTCGGGTGTAGGTTTGAATGATCTCAAACCCACACCCGTGGTATCGGGTATCACCCGATCCCAAACTCAAATCCGTGGAACATTGCATTATATATACAGGGGGCGGAATTCGAATCTCGGACATCTCACTTATCCACCTAATTAAGGGTGATATTTCTAGCTACTTGACAAAAAAAAAACCTATTTTATTTAATTAATTAAAATAGTACTAAAATTTGGGTCAACTCCATGGTGAAAGACTTCATCAAGTCTTTCACCATGCACAAGTTGTAACGACCTGATTTTTTTATTATTCGTATTGTATTTATTCATTATATTATTTTATGGCTATTATTATATTTTCATAAGCGATAATTAATTAATAAGCGAGAGTATTAGTTAATTAGACGAGTTTGTGAGAATTACGCGAGAGTGGGTTTAAGAGCTATTGGGCCTTGTGACATTGGGCCCAAGTCATCACAAAATGGGGGGACCTTTATAAGGCCTTTAGAGAGAGAGAGAGATCACTATTCACAATTCTTGTGTTCTTTGGAGAGGTAGAGAGAAGGAAGAGCATTTGTGTGCTAGGGCAAAGGGAAATCTTGAAGATTCATCAAGCCAAATCCGAAATTCATAGAGCCAAGGTAAGAGAGATAGTTTTCATAATTGTGAGTGGCTAGAGAAAGGGGAGAATGTCAATTTCTCCGAACCCAAACTTTCTCCACTCATTTTCGTGGGCTTTTTGGGATGATTTTTCTTAATGAAAGTGAAAACTCATGTTCATAGTATGTTTAATATACTCTTAACATGATGTATGAACAATTTTAATGGGTAAAAATGGGTATTTGTAGATGTTTGTTAAGATTTGGATATGTTTATGAGTTTAAGTAAATATGTCAAGATCCATGAAAAATAAGTGATTATTAATGTTAATAAGTTACTTTTAATGTGTTTTAAACATGTATGAACATAACCCATGCTTGGTATAATTTATGGAACTGAAAATAAGTGATTTTGGGTCAAATAAGTGATTTTTCGCACAAAAACGTGTTTTGACAGATCTACTTCTGGCTTCCCGCGCCGCGCGCAGGATTCCCGCGCCGCGCGCAGCTCTTCCTTGTTGCTACTGACTTCCCGCGCCGCGCGCAGGGGCCTGTTGACCAGGGTTGACCTGTGTTGACTTTTGGTTGACTTTTTGACGGTTTATGCACCCGGAACCTATTTCACTCGATTTTTCGCGTAGATTCCGATTCCGAAGTTAGTTTCATAAGATGAAGCTTGGTTTATGAAGTTTTCTTAAATGTTTGTATGTTTTCTATACTTTTAAGATTGTAGATAATTATATCTTGATGATTGATGTTGAATGATATAAATTGTGGATGATATTTTTGAAATATCAAAGACGGATATTGAGATGTATGATATCTTAATAAAGACGAATATGAATAATGTTTTCATATTACATGAGTATAGCTTAATGCTAATTATTTGAGATTATTCATGAGTCATCCATGCATTCATGAATTGAGTTAGGGATATTAGAATATTTATTCTAATAAAGACGGATATCGAATTATATTTATTCGATAAAGACGGATATTAGAGGTGAGATACTCTAATAAAGACGATGGTACCACATGCATTAGAGATGTCTAGGATGACATATCATGAGAACAATTGACATTAGTTGCATTAGGGAATTATGCATATATGTACTTGATAATTGGTATATGGCATTGGGTGTGTGTGTGTTAATTGGATGAATTCGCATTCATTAATTCTTACCCTCAATTGTGATTCAATTACATTAATTGTTTATAATGAAGAATGAAGACGTATATATGAACTAGTTATGCATGATGACATATATACATGAAGTATAAGCATAGTGTTTAAACTTATTTATTGGTTATGTTTACTAACTCTCTGTTTTGTGTACCTCTGAACCGTTGGGTGGTTCAGATCACCAGGTTGAGAAGTCCGCTCAGGATTAGGAGCTCGTGCTTGTGCTATTATTAGCATACTTTTTGGTGAGGAGTTAGTTAAGCTACTCCTTTAGTATTATCTTTTGGGTTGTAATAGAAATTGCTCTGATAGTTGTAACATCGAGTCGGGGATTATACGCTTGAACTCGTTTATAACTTATTTATTTTGATGACCTTGCTAATTGTAATCTATAACTTGGATGTAATTATATGGCTTGTATGATGACTATTAGCCTCTGAATATGTTACGATTATCATGATGATCAATATATGGTAATCGAATTGTATTCCGTTGTGGTTTTACTTTGGTAATCTTTCTTAAATGTTTTGCATGCTTGTTTCCGTTTTATTTTCCACGTAATGCCTTAATTGCTAGGTGTTTATTTGTTTATATTTAATAAATACGCGCTTAAGGGGTTAGAGTGTTACACAAGTCATGAATACTACTATAATGAATACGAACTTTACAAAATTTAACGAAACAAACCACATTAATAATCCTTGAGTGTGTGGAGCAAATAAATCAAGCAACAAAATGAAAATGAGCAACTTAGCCACACAAAAGCTAAAACTATGAAAGCGATAAAGAACACGATAAAATTGTTTACCCAAATCGGCTAATACTATCTACTCCGGGGAAGAGAGCACCTCTCCGTTCCACTATCAACCAATAATTTGATTACAATGAGACTCAATACAAAGAGTTGCAAGAAAATAGAATTTTTTTTCCTATTTCTACCCTTTTCCCACGAATCTCTTCCCGTGACCAAAAGATTCAATCAATATGTGTTTACAAGAAGAAAGAATGAGTTCTCAATCCTAGTGAATACCCAAGAGAAAACCCTCTTAAACTCTAGCCTTGATGTTGGTGAAAGAACTCTAAAAAACCAATAATAAAAAACAGATTGCGCCAAGCGCTAGCGACAATAATAAAAAACCAGTTTTCTGCATTTAATCCATTCAAAGGCAAATCATAACATTGATTATGTGTCTCAATAACATATTAATAGTGATTTTTATTTTTTTTTTTAAAAATTTATGAATGATCTATATGATATAAATTTTCAATCAAACAGTGTATTTTATAAAATCCATATTTGTTATAATGTTATTCATAACTTGTGCACCATCCATTATTTTCTCTACTCTTTTATATTAGACAAAGCCCTAAAAATTATACTAATACTACATATTTGCATGTAATCAATCAAATGAGAATCGGTTCTTCATGTTTAGTTCTATTTCGATCGGACACTATCATTTTGATTTTATTAAACATAAAATGTGTTTCTGATTTTTTCCTTGCAGTTAAAATGGGTAAAAAGATAAAATTTATTTACTCAGAATAATAAAACATCTGATTAGGGATGTCAATGGATATCCATGGACGCAGATATAATATGATATTTGTATCCGCCTCGTTGGACAAATATGATATTCGTGTCTGTTCCATATCCGTGCGGATATCCGCTAAACGGGTAATCCGCGGATACTAACATATATCCATGGATGAATTTTGTGAGTAGTCAGTGTACTGGTACAATAGTCAATACAATCCCTATAATCATCATCATGCATACAAATTGATGATACAGATTTTCTACATTCAAAAAGGATACATTTACCTACATTTAATTTATTTTTAAGGTCAAATTTATCATTACCATGCATCTACCATGTTATCTCACTTCATTCTTTTTGCTATCATTTTTACACTAAATATAAGTGTATGTAAAGAATCCAAATCTCAAACCGATCGTCATGCATGAATTTGAGCAGAATACTTTAATTTATATTCTCAAAAAAAAAAAAAAAGTATATGGAAGAAAATTAGTGATGCTACTTTCTCCAACACATATGACTTAAATATGATGTTACATATAGTTGGAACGTGCGTTACGTATAAAGTTGGAACAATAAACACTAACTCAAACGACATAATGTGTGACGTCGAGGTTTTTGTTTTGTGGTATATATAAACTATCAGACAAATTCTTGACAAAAATAAATTATTAGAAAAATTTGTAAGAAAATGTGCATTCAGATTTGAATGTCCACCCACACCTATTAAATTGAAGAAAAACATATCTTCTTTTTTCCTTAACAAGAAAACTTATCTTTCTATGCGTAAATAAATATGAATATTTTCGTTTCAGCCTAAAGTACTAGTAAGGTGGAGGAGATAAATAGCTAGGTCGATGGATACTTTTTTTTAGGAGAAAATATATATAATAATTATACATGGTTATTGGTTTTGTGACTTAAAGGTGGAGAAGAGAATTTTTTGTGGGGGAACTTATTCTCTTGAAAAGTCTTTTCCGTATTTTGAATGGTGCACCAATCTTAGTAAATGATGATTCTAGCTTTTGGAAATACGACCCAACCCAAGTGGTTGCTTCTCTGTAAATTCGGCTTACTTGCTTCTTTACCATACCACATATGTGGAGGTGATTGTTTCTACAAAGGAAGAAAGGTTGTTGCCAAAGTGTATAAAACTTGGGCTCCTTCAAAAGTGACAGTCTTTTGGCAACTCTTTCAAGATGGATTACCGACACGCCAAAACCTCTATCACCGAGAAGCGATTGGGGATGTTGGCAATTCTATGTGTGTGTTATGTGGACTTGGTCTGAATCGATTGGACATCTTTTTGTGTCTTGTAATCAAAATTCACCAGTCTGATATAGCATTTTTAGGTGGTTGGACAGTGAGTAAGTTCTTCCCCAACCCCGTGGTATTCTAGGGCTTCTAGAAAGTTTTTTAGGTATGGGTGTGGATAGGAAAAATAGATTGGGGTGATTGTTAATTTAACATGTTATTGTGTGGATTATTTGGAACTCTCGAAATGATGTAATTTGTTTGGAGGGAACTTTCTCTATCGAGTCTAAGTCAAGCAAGCTTAACTGTGGAGTTCTTATGGAATGAGCTTCCGAAAGAAGATGCATCTTGTTGGTATAGGTAGTACCCATCAATCCTTATAAGTCTTCTTTCAACCATACAGTATCAAACCTCGACAGCCTCAGGATCCCTCTCATTCCTATGTGAATTCGTTTTTTGCCTAGAAGGTGCCAGGAGCCGCACATTGTCATGCCTCGTGCACCAGCGACCACTCCCTATGCCCTCGTCAGCCTCGGGTGTTATGCGCACCAGCTTCCGCTTGGTTCGTCCCTGAACCACATCGTACTTGGAGAGGTTTTCTCTGATACCACTTGTAACGCACCCAACTACTTTCAAGATGACCGACTGATCCCATAAACCAACACGGATCTTTTCAGCGAGCTTTGTCCTCATCCGCGTCGGGTGTTACACAATATATGTATAAATACACACACAAATACAAATATGTACTCCCTCCATCTCAAAATATAAAGGAAAATTGGTCAAACAAAGTTGATGTATTTAGTCTAAATTTGTAACTAAATACATCAACTTTCTTTGACCAATTTTTTTTTATAGTTTTAGACGGATGAAGTATTTTTTTTATTTTCATTCTTTTGTCCCCATTTACTCTCTATATCTCTTCTCTAGCCGCCCTCTCCCATCGTTCCTCGGCCCCCTCTCTCTTCAAAAATCCCACTAAATAACCAATACTAGTATATATCAGTCATTCAGCAACACTAATAAATTATGCTTTCTAAAATTTTATATATAAACAAAATTTCACTTTTTGTTTCATTAATTAATTATTTTCCTTTTGCATTGATATAGGCTTTTTGATCTAAAATTGATGGCTGACGTTATTTTAATTAGTACAAAAGACTCGTCTTAAAAAATCTGATTAGTAATACATTATTGTTTATCAGGGTTGTTGAATTGCATTTCTAATTTGATTATGGTTAATATTTTATTCTTCATAAATCAATTTTTTTTTAATACACATTGATAATTAATCTCGTGCTTGCACAGGATCTTACACTAATTTTATTATATTAAGTTGCAATTTTCACTTACAAGCTGATTTTGTAAGGATGAGTTAGATCTAATTCTAAAAGATTTATTATGTGAATTTTGTGATCGAGTAGGTATAGAAATAGAATACAATCCTATAGTCATCACTCATCACACATGCATCCAGATCGAAGAATGCAAGATGTTGAACAAAATTAGTGATGCTAGTTTCTCCAACGCATATGATAATAAATATAAATTGCAAGAGATACGTGGAGCATTCGTTACGTATAGTTGGAACATAATGTGTTTTTTTTTTTTTTTTTGATAAGTAAACAACATAATGTGTGACGTCGAGGCTTTTGTTTTGTGGTAGAAATTATTGGATAAATTTTTCAGAAAATGTTTATTCAAACTTAAATGTCCACACCAACCAAATCAAGGATCCACCCATTAAATTGTGTCACACGCAATATAATTAAGGATGACAACGGGTGTTGATTGGTGCAAGTTTTACCTATCTAAACTTACACTCGAAATCACCACCCAAACACAAACTCAAAGGTTGTTTGAGTGGTAAAACAAAATCCACACCCACACCCGTTGGTTAGCGTTTTTTTACACAAACCCAAACCTACAGCAAGAATATGCTTTAGTTATCTCTCTAAATCTAACCCGAATTTTGTTTGATAAAATGCATGCAAAATGTATACGGTTACAGTTTGATAACATAGTTTGCAAACGTCAGAGTAATAACATAGTTTATAAATTGCAAATGACAATACAATAATAACATAGTTTGATAACATAGTCTTCGATATATATATATATATATATATATATATATAGGGGTAATTAGATAATTTAACAAATATTCAAATGAGTTTCGGGTGTAGGTTTGAATGATCTCAAACCCACACCCGTGGTATCGGGTATCACCCGATCCCAAACCCAAATCCGTGGAACATTGCATTATATATACAGGGGGCGGAATTCGAATCTCGGACATCTCACTTATCCACCTAATTAAGGGTGATATTTCTAGCTACTTGACAAAAAAAAAACCTATTTTATTTAATTAATTAAAATAGTACTAAAATTTGGGTCAACTCCATGGTGAAAGACTTCATCAAGTCTTTCACCATGCACAAGTCATGAATACTACTATAATGAATACGAACTTTACAAAATTTAACATCGGATGGAACGTTTATATCATATATATCATCCATAAATTTTATAAAAAAAATAAATAAAAATCATGTAATATGTTATTGAGACTCATCAAGATTAACGGTTTATGGGTTTTTATTGAATATCATTAATCTTGTGGTCGTGGGTTCGAGCCCCACGGTGGGCGCCAATTGTTATGAATTCGACGAAACAAACCACACTAATAATCCTTGAGTGTGTGGAGCAAATAAATCAAGCAACAAAATGCAACTTAGCCACACAAAAGCTAAAACTATGAAAGCGATAAAGAACACGATAAAATTGTTTACCCAATTCGGCTAATACTATCTACTCTGGGGAAGAGAGCACCTCTCCGTTCAACTATCAACCAATAAATTGATTACAATGAGATTCAATACAAAGAGTTGCAAGAAAATAGAATTTTTTTTTCCTATTTCTACCCTTTTCCCACGAATCTCTTCCCGTGACCAAAAGATTCAATCAATATGTGTTTACAAGAAGAAAGAATGAGTTCTCAATCCTAGAGAATACCCAAGAGAAAACCCTCTTAAACTCTAGCCTTGATGTTGGTGAAAGAACTCTAAAAAACCAATAATAAAAAACAGATTGCGCCAAGCGCTAGCGACAATAATAAAAAACCAGTTTTCTGCATTTAATCCATTCAAAGGCAAATCATAACATTGATTATGTGTCCCAATAACATATTAATAGTGATTTTTAATTATTTTTTTTAAAAATTTATGAATGATCTATATGATATAAATTTTCAATCAAACAGTGTATTTTATAAAATCCATATTTGTTATAATGTTATTCATAACTTGTGCACCATCCATTATTTTCTCTACTCTTTTATATTAGACAAAGCCCTAAAAATTATACTAATACTACATATTTGCATGTAATCAACCAAATGAGAATCGGTTCTTCATGTTTAGTTCTATTTCGATCGGACACTATCATTTTGATTTTATTAAACATAAAATGTGTTTCTGATTTTTTCCTTGCAGTTAAAATGGGTAAAAAGATAAAATTTATTTACTCAGAATAATAAAACATCTGATTAGGGATGTCAATGGATATCTATGGACGCAGATATAATATGATATTTGTATCCGCCTCGTTGGACAAATATGATATTCGTGTATGTTCCATATCCGTGCGGATATCCGCTAAACGGGTAATCCGCGGATACTAACATATATCCATGGATGAATTTTGTGAGTAGTCAGTGTACTGGTACAATAGTCAATACAATCCCTATAATCATCATCATGCATACAAATTGATGATACAGATTTTCTACATTCAAAAAGGATACATTTACCTACATTTAATTTATTTTTAAGGTCAAATTTATCATTACCATGCATCTACCATGTTATCTCACTTCATTCTTTTTGCTATCATTTTTACACTAAATATAAGTGTATGTAAAGAATCCAAATCTCAAACCGATCGTCATGCATGAATTTGAGCAGAATACTTTAATTTATATTCTCAAAAAAAAAAAAAAAGTATATGGAAGAAAATTAGTGATGCTACTTTCTCCAACACATATGACTTAAATATGATGTTACATATAGTTGGAACGTGCGTTACGTATAAAGTTGGAACAATAAACACTAACTCAAACGACATAATGTGTGACGTCGAGGTTTTTGTTTTGTGGTATATATAAACTATCAGACAAATTCTCGATAAAAATAAAGGCTAAATTGCACTTTTGACCCCCTAAGTTTCAGAAATTTGCAATGTTGGCCCTTTATGTTTCAAAATAGCACTTTTAGCCCCCTAAGTTTCAAAAAGTTACGATTTTGGCCCCTTATGTTTCAAAATAGCATTTTTGGCCCCTTAAGTTTCAGAAAGTTGCAATTTTGACCCCCTATGTTTCAAAATAGCACTTTTGACCCCCTATCTTTACCCTTTTTGCAAAAAGTCAATTTTGACCAAATCAAAGTTGATGTGGCATAATAATATATAAACTTGTTAAGTATAAACTGTAGAGGCAAAATAACATAATTAAAATGACATAACAAGTCAAACTTATTACATATAAGAAATTACATTCAAAATAGAAGTTCAAGACACTTTTCTAAATCAAAATGACATAACAAATCAAGTCATTACATATAAGAAGTCATTACATAATCAAAATAACATAATCAAAATGACATAACAAAAAACACGAAGGGTTTCCAATTTCCATTGTTTCCTATTTTTGAATTTGGGATTAGGTTATTTTTTTTACGTATAGTGAGAAATCCTTTTGAATAAACGTCACGAAGGATTAGGTTAATTCTTTAGGATTTGAGATTATATATGTGTGTTAGTGAAAAAATAAATTTAAAGCACGTGACTCGATCAAAATTGACCTTTTGCGAAAGGGGTAAAGATAGGGGGCCAAAAATGCTATTTTGAAACATAGGTGGCCAAAATGGCAACTACTGAAACTTAGGGGGCCAAAATTGCTATTTTGAAACATAGGGGGCCAAAATCGCAACTTTCTAAAACTTAGGGGGTCATAAGTGCTATTTTGAAACATAAGGGGCCAAAATTGCAAGTTTCTGAAACTTAGGGGGTCAAAAGTGCAATTTAGCCAAAGTTCTTGACACATTCAGCTACTCATCCCACCCCAATACAATATTTCTTGTTTTAGTGAGTTGTTTTGGATTGTGTGTTCTCCTCTTCTCCTTTGTTATTCTTCCTATAATGATAATAATTGTAAAATTGTAGATCTAGTCTCTGTTTGACAAAAATAGCGGATAGCTAATGACTTATAGCTTATACCTGATGACTGATAATTGATAAATTATAGCTGATAAGTTGAAGTGTTTGGTAAAATTAGTGATTCAACTTGCTGATAAATGTAAAAATGACATAAAAGGACATTTTTAGTTAATAATAAAATTTATATTTAAGATAGTAATTTAAATATATATATATATATATTTTTTTTTCTTGCATATTATTATTAAATTATTTTTATTTTTTGAAATTTTTAATTTTATAATATACTCTCATCGGTCTTATATATAAGTAATTTTTTTATTTTTTTTTAGATTTTTTGAAAGAGTGACCTACTTTGTCTATAATTTGGATAATGCGACAAAAGATAAAAGATAATGCGACAACAATTAAAAGAAAATAAAACCACATGCAACTTTTGTAACCATATACTTAGTGAAATTATCTACTTAATAAATTCCATAACCCAAAAGCCAGAAAAATAGCAAGCAAAATTAATGTCACTAAATCCAGATCCTAATGCCAATTCCATGAACTCATCTTTTGTTCTCTCTTTGCCTCCTGGATTTTGAGCCATCATCATGAGGTCAGATTGGAAACCAGTTTTAGCTACCATTGTACTCTCAGGCAAATTAGGGATAATTGAATCTACAACAATCACTTTTCCATCATTTGGAATAGCTTTATGACAATTCTTTAATAACTTCAAGCAATGTTCATCACTCCAATCGTGAAGTATCCACTAATAGTGCAAAAATTAAGTTGCAAAGTTAGTAATTTACTTAAGTAAAAAATATTGAAAAATTCTTTAATACAAGTTTTGTTGGTTACGTACATTATGATCATGTAGGTAAAATTAATTCAAAATTTAAATTTTTAACGGGAAATTTGAATATTTGTTGTTGGAATAGAAAATTCTATTAAGATATGCACAAATTTTATATTATATTTGTTAAGAATATATTTTTAGGTTTGTATATATTAACCCTATAATTAAGGAATTTAGTTTAGATTTAAATTGATTCACTTGATTATAAATATCAATGTAGTCGTTAGGGATGACAATTTGACTCATACCCAGTGGGTACCCGCAGAAAATACCCACAACGGGCAAGGTAAAAACCCGCATTTTGGGTACGGGCACGGGTATGGGTAATTACCCATAAAAATGAGCGGGTATGGGTGCGGGTACGGGTACCTTAGTACCCACCCCGCCCCATACCCATATAATATATATTTATTAATTTAATTTATATTATCATATAAAAGTATATGTATATTAGTTTTAAAAAATACAAATACGTACTATTAAACTATTATCCATGTTTTTAATAAAAGTGTTTATTTATAACATGATCAAACACAATGTGAATATGTCAACAGAGATATGAACTTTAACATGAGATTAGTAGTAATTTTTTTTATAATTTTCATAGATCGACATTAAAATCTTTGAATTTTCTTTGAATTTTATTAAAATAATATGATAATTGTATAATTGATTGATTAATTCTTCGCAAAAGTGCGGGTAATGGGTACGGGTATGGGTACTTAGGTACCCACAGAGTATGGGTACGGGTGCAAAGTTTGTTACCCACGCGGGTATGGGTATGGGTACGGGTATTTTTTCAAACTGCGGGTATGGGGATGGGTACTATAGTACCCTACCCATACCCTGCCCATTGTCATCCCTAGTAGTCGTACTGTTTTATGATGTAAATAATGTAAACATATTATTTTATATTTTTGTGTATTATCAATAATATTTTCTCTTTCTTATTGTTTCTCCCATTCTTTTACCTAGTCATTATATCCACCTTGAAACATAATTTCGCTGCAATTTTTCTTGAGAGATTTAACTTGATTATTTTTCGTTTTACTTACCTTTTTGTTCATATATGTTTTACTTAACTTTTTGTTGAGAAACTGATTGCTTAATTTAAGGGATCTGTTTCATGTTATTAGGGAATTATATATTTGAGATATTTCATGCTTATTTGTAGGCAATAATTATGTATAGACTAATTGCCTAAACTGTTATCATAGGCTATATATATGATTTGTACGATTGATTGAAAATATATATGAGAAAATATTCTTATCCAAAATTAAACTTGGTATCAGAGCAGGTTTAGATCTAAACCTAGCACTAACCTAAACCTAGAGCCATGAGTAAATCAGATTCTGAATCATCAAAAAAGGGTACTAAAGCCAACAGAAATAGGTTTGCTCCTGCACCAATTATTGTTCATTCAGAGAGTTCATCCTTCAATGCAGGGATTATACTCGATGAAACAAACTATGATATGTGGTCTCAAATTATGGAGATGCATCTTGCTGGAAAGGAGAAGCTCTCATTTATTCGTGGAAACAAACAACCACCTACCGAAGATGATGACGGGTACGATAAGTGGTACAGTGATAATCAGAAAGTTAAGTGATGGTTGTTGATGTCTATGACACCAGATATTATGAAGCGTTATATTCGCCTAAAATCTGCTCGGGATATTTGGAAAGCTCTATCAAAAGCTTTTTATGATGGGGCAGATGAATTGCAAGTTTTTACCTTGAATCAGAGGGTCTTCTCTGCAAAACAGAATGGTAAATCACTTTCTGTTTATTACGGAGAATTAACTGAAATTTTCAGTGAGTTGGATCATCGAGACAAAGTGATTATGGAATGTGAGAAGGATCTTGCTGCTTATCACAAGTCAGTTCAACAACAAAGGGTGCATATTTTCCTTGCTGGTTTGGATGGCGAGTTCGAACAAGTTCGTGGTGAAATTTTGAGGAAAGATCCCATTCCTGAATTAGAAGAATGTTACTCAATGGTTCGCCGTGAGTTTGTTCGACAAACAACAATGAATGGAGAACTGGAAAAGCCTGAAGCTTCAGCCATGTTTAGCAGGAATAGATTGAGCCAGAATGGATCATCTCAAAAACAACAAGAACGAACCAGGAACAACCACCTCAAGGTCTCGATGGGTCCTGCCAAATCTAACCAAAAGTGTACTCATTGTGATCAATCTGTTCATATAAGAGAGCGTTGTTTTGAACTTGTTGGGTACCCAGAATGGTGGGATCATAACCGTGACCCACGAAAGAAATATTCAAATAAAACTTCCGCTGCAGCAGTTGTAGAAACAAAGACTGATATGGAAAATGTTGCTGAAACAACCTCGGCTTTGGTGGCAAGAAGAGGTAATGGTGGTAAGGCTTTAAACTCTCTTGCACTTATTTCTAATAGTACATGGATAATTGATTCTGGAGCCACAGATCATACGACATTTGATTCTAGACAAGTCTCATCTCTTGTACCCTCATCACAAAAATTTATTTCCACTTCTAATGGCTCCTCTACACCTATCATAGGTGAAGGGTCATTATCTCTTTCTGATACCTTGAACTTAAATTCTGTGTTAGTTGTTCCATCCTTAGATTATAACCTTTTGTCAGTTTCTCAAATTACTGCCGCTCTATCTTGTGTTGTAATTTTTTGGCCTGAATATTGTGTTTTTAAGGACATTCAAACGAAGCAGACGATTGGTTATGGTACTAGAGAAGGGAGGCTTTATTATCTGAATTTAGAGTCAAGTAGCTCAACTCAGTTACATCATGCATTGACAGCAAAATATTTTGAAGAAAAGGGGAGAAAATACGAGATTTGGAGATGGCATCGGCGTTTGGGACATGCTTCCTTTGGATATCTTAGAAAATTGTTTCCTAGATTATTTACAAAGTTTGATGTATCAAGTTTTAAGTGTGATGTTTGTGAACTTGCAAAGAGTCACCGTGTATCATTTCCATTAAGTATGAATAAAAGTTCAATTCCTTTTATGGTTATACATTCTGATGTTTGGGGTCCATCTAAGGTAGCTACCTTAGGTGGATCACGTTGGTTCGTCACTTTCATTGATGATTGCACACGAATGACTTGGATATGTTTGATGAAATCAAAAAGCGAAGTAAACATGTTGTTTCAGAAATTCAATAAAATGATTTGTACCCAATATAATGTAAAAGTGCGGGTTCTACGTAGTGACAATGGCGGAGAATATTTAAGTTCTGAATTCCGACAATACTTGGAAGCGCAAGGAATTGTTCACCAAACTACTTTTCCCGACACACCCCAACAAAATGGAGTATCTGAAAGAAAAAACCGTCATTTGTTGGAAGTCGTTCGTGCTTTATTGATAGAAGCACATGTGCCATTGTCCTATTGGGGAGAAGCACTTACCTCTGCAGTATATTTGATTAATCGGGTCCCCTCTAGCACTATTGATTTTCAAACACCATTGCAAGTCTTTACCGAAGCAATTATTGCACCGGTTGTCCCAAACTTGACCCCTCGTGTGTTTGGTTGTGTAGCATATGTGCACCTACATAAGCATCAGCGAAGCAAGCTAGCTCCCCGTGCATTGAGATGTATTTTTGTTGGATATGCTATCCATCAAAAAGGATACCGATGTTATCATCCTCCAACTCAGCGAATGTATATTACATTGGATGTTGTTTTCCATGAAGATACCATGTATTTTTCCTCCAAGTCAGACCTTCAGGAGGAGAAGCAAAATGAAGTTCTGACTCTAGGCCATGATATTGATGTACATGAAGAAATAAAACTATTTGAAGAAGTGGGAGGAAGTAGTTGTGATGATGATCAAGAAGTTGAAGTAATGGGTTCCTTATCCCCCGAGAAAATTATAGCATCACAAGAATATCAAGAAATGGAAGTAATTGAACCCTTGTCCTTTGACGAAGATGTAGAACCTCAAGATTTTTCAGTACCAAACCAATCATCAGCTGAGAATGCTCCTAACTCAATATTTGAACGACCCATAAAACAACTCCCACCACGACAAAATAGAGGTATTCCGAAATCCACTTATGAACCTGAAATTTCTAGTAGAGCTAGATATCCAATGAAGCATTATGTGTCTAACCATCGTTTGTCAGAATCAAATCAGGCACTTGTGAATCAATTTTCTATTGTATCTATTCCTAATAGTGTGCAGGAGGCCTTAATGGACCCGAGGTGGAGAGAAGCTATGAATGAGGAGATGAAGTCCTTGAAGAAAAATAATACATGGGAACTCGTTGACTGTCCACCTGGAAAGAAAATAGTGGGATGTCGATGGGTTTATACAATCAAGTACAAAGTTGATGGTACAATAGAGCGCTTTAAAGCACGGTTAGTAGCTAAAGGATATACCCAAACCTATGAAGTTGACTATACTGAGACATTTGCACCAGTAGCTAAAGTCAATACTATCCGAGTTTTGCTATCTCTAGCGGCAAATTTTGATTGGCCTTTACAACAATTTGATGTGAAGAATGCCTTTCTTCATGGTGAATTGACTGAAGAAGTATACATGGAGCTTCCGCCAGGATGCAATATACCCGAAGCATGTGAGAAAAAGGTGTGTAGATTAAAGAAGTCATTATATGGGCTGAAACAATCTCCAAGAGCATGGTTTGGAAGGTTCACAAAATCTATGAAAGCATTTGGCTATAGTCAAAGTAATGCAGACCACACTTTATTCTTAAAAAGACAACAAGGTAAAATCACTGCACTAATTGTATATGTTGATGATATGGTTGTTACTGGGAATGATGTTGAAGAAAGAAAAGCCCTTCAAAGCTATTTGTCTAAGGAATTTGAAATGAAAGACCTTGGTCCCTTAAAATATTTTCTTGGTATTGAAGTGTCAAGATCATCTGAAGGAATTTTCTTGTCTCAAAGAAAATATACTTTAGATTTATTGGAAGAAACTGGTATGTCAGCTTGTCAACCAACTGATACACCTATAGAGGGGGGGTCAAAATTGTTTGTTGAACCTAACAAGTTCCGGCTGATAAAGGGAGGTATCAAAGACTTGTTGGAAGATTAATGTATCTAGCACACACAAGGCCAGACCTTGCATATGCCTTGAGTGTTGTGAGCCAGTTCATGCATAATCCTGGAGAACAACATATGAATGCAGTTATGCAGATTTTGAGATATTTGAGATCTGCTCCCGGGAAGGGAATTTTATTCAAAAAGTATGATAATAATAATAACAATGTGAGTGTGTATACTGATGCTGATTGGGCTGTGTCATACCCCATTTTTTGACCGATTGATTTTGTTCGGCGTTTAAAACCTTCTTGCCCTTTTTGTCATTTCTGACGAAATTTCGGCAGAGAGGTATTTTAAAATACCTCATTTGTTGTTTCTTTTATATTTATTCTTTTTTCTATTATTATTATTATTGTTTATTTTTTTTTACCATTATTTGTTATTATCTTCATTTTTTTTAATTTATTTATTTATTTTATTTTCTGTTTTTTTATTAATTTTCGTTTTTATATTTATTTAATTTAATTATTTTGTTTTTATTTTTTATTTTTACTTTGTCCTTTTTTCTGATTAAAAAATCAGAAAATTGAAAGTCAACTTTCTCCAACAAGCAAAGGGACATTTTTTCTGCAGAAAGCAGAAGGGCAGTGTACCTGTTTGTCCAAACTCAGGTCCTTGTTCCCTCTTTTGAGTTTTTCAAACCCTAGGTTTGTGTATATAGTGAACAGAAGTTACATGAACACGGGGAGGATTTTTTCCAGGCTCAGCCGCACCAAAAAAAACAAGCACATCAAACCCTAATCTTTTTTTCTTTCATCAGAATCAAATCCAACAACAACAAAAAAAATCTAGCTTTCAATTCAACAAAAATCATCATCCAGAATCAGAAAACAACTCTTTTCAAATCAACAAAACCCAAAAATAATCAAAAATCCAACAAACAGTAAGAACCACAAAAACAAACCTTGATTTCTTTTCACAGCCTTTTTCCAAATCAAAACCAAAAAATCAAAAATACGTCCCTTTTTTTACAAACATAAACCGAAACTAAAAAACCAAAACAAACCTTTCTTTTTTCTTATCAGGGACGAAAACGACGGAGAAGAGAAGAAGAGAAATCACATAAAAAAAAAGCAGTACGAATTTCATTTTATTTTCCCTTTCCCTTCTTATTTTTTTTTCGATCCGGTTTATGGGGTTTAGTTTTGACTATTTTGAGTTTGGATTTGGGTTTAGAAATTAAAATAGAGGGTTTTGGTGGAAAAAAAATTTGATTTTTGAAAAAAAATGGGGTTGGGGCCGGCGGAGCCGCCGCCGGAATCGCTCCGGCGTGGCGGCGTCTCGCCGGAAGGGATGAAGATTCATCCCTTGTTCATCCTAGTGATGAACCCTAGCAGAGAGCAAAGAAGAGAGAGGAAGAGAGAAGCTCGGCCGAGAGAGAGAAAAATGAGGAGAAAATGAGATTTTTTGTGGATTTTGGGTATTTATACCCTGACCCAATCAGGTACGGGCTGGTGCATGGCCTTATGGTGCACCAGCGCACCCAGAACCCCTTAGATCTGATCCAACGTCCATGATTAACCTCCCCTGTGATCAAATCAGGGACGTCTGATCAATCAGATGGCCGTGATTGATCCTGCGTTTTTTTGGACTTTTGTTTAGCAGAAAGGCCTTGGACTGGGCCTTGTTCATTTCTGCTTACTCTTAGCACCCCCTGATTATTTCGTTTTAATATTCACACCCCCCTGTTTTTATTTTATTTTATTTTTTTTTTAGCTTATGAGATAAGTGCTTTTTGGCATAAGTTTTTTTAGCTTTTATTTTAGCCAATCAAGCATGATATCGAGGCTTATTTTCATCTTTTAGTTTCGTATTTATTTATTTATGTTATTTATCCATGCATATCATATTATTTTATTGTATCCATTTATTTATCAGTTTTACCTTTATTTTTGTAATATCGTTATTATCACAATATTGAGTGTTTATCACTTTATTAATTGTCATTTACTTTTGCTCTTGAATTTAGGATGTAAATAGACCAAATGTAAACTCTAAATAAAAGTGCATAGCATCCCCTCTCTTGCATCATTTCATGTTTATTTTCTTGCAAGTATTTTAGAATGTAATTAGGAACAAATGTACCCCTAAATGAAAAATTGCATCTCATGCATATTTATTTTTATCGCATTATGTCCATACGCGTAATATTAAATTCCGAGGGAAAAGGCGTCGCTTTGATCAAAATATCATTGCGAATTGTCTTCGCGTTTAATTTATTTGTTATGACGTTTTAGGTTAGTGTCATTTTACGCGCGTAACCATTACCTATTTTCTTCTCAAAAAATGAGGTCAAAACCTTTTTCAAAAAAATACATAATTATTTTCTTTTCGAAATATCATGGAAACACAAAAATTTTCATCAAACATTTCTATCAAAAACCTTGGAATTCAAACCAAGTGTTCTTTCATCGCAAAAACCTTGGAATTCAAACCAAGTGTTATTTTTCTCGTTAAAACCTTGGAATTCAAACCAAGTGTTCTTTTTCTTACAAAAACCTTGGAATTCAAACCAAGTGTCTTTTATCACTCAAACTTTTTCTCAATAAACCTTGGATTTTAAACCGAGTGTCCGCGTCTTATTTCTTAACCAAACTTCAATCAATTTAACCATATAGACTTTCTTCACAAATTAACATCAATCAAACTCACATTTTGCCACTTTTGGCTTTTGGTTTTTTAAACCATTTTCAAAACCTTAAAAACAAACAAGCAAATTTACTCGGCTTTTTACCCCGAACTACGGTGGTTTGATCCCTCGGGTACGTAGGCATGAGACTTGTCTCTCCAATCAATAAAATCAACAAAAACATTTTTCTTTCTTTTTCATCACTTTAAACTTTTTTTATCATTACTTTAATTCTCACACTTATACATTTTTTACAAGCATTTAAAATTAAGCGCAAAGTTAGAATAAAAACAAGAGGTTCCTATAGAGTACTATAGATACTTAGGGTGCTAATACCTTCCCTTCGTATAACTAACCCCCGAACCTTGTTCTCTAAAAATAGGGTTTTTTCGAACTTTTTCCCTTTCCCTCGGATAAATTAAAGATCGGTGGTGGAATATTAAATTGCGATTCGAAGTTAATTAATAACTCGATATCCAAAAATCACCGCGACAGGCTGGATCTATAGATGATAGAAGATCTACTTCAGGTTACTTCACCTTTGTAGGAGGCAACCTTGTTACATGGAGAAGCAAAAAACAAAATGTCGTTGCACGCTCAAGCGCAGAAGCTGAATTTAGAGGAATGGCACTTGGGTTATGTGAAGCATTATGGCTAAGACATCTCCTATCAGATTTGGGCTATCCACCCGACGAACCAGTTCGACTATATTGTGACAATAAGGCAGCACGTGACATAGCTCATAACCCAGTTCAACATGATCGTACCAAGCATGTGGAAGTAGACAGATTCTTCATCAAGGAGAAATTGGATGAGAATATATTCGAATTACCTAGGATCCGATCAGAGGACCAATTGGCTGATATTCTAACTAAAGCAGTCTCAAGTCGAGTGTTCTCAAATGTTGTTAGCAAGTTGGGCATGTGGGATATCTATGCACCAACTTGAGGGGACGTGTTGAGAAACTGATTGCTTAATTTAAGGGATCTGTTTCATGTTATTAGGGAATTATATATTTGAGATATTTCATGCTTATTTGTAGGCAATAATTATGTATAGACTAATTGCCTAAACTGTTATCATAGGCTATATATATTATTTGTACGATTGATTGAAAATATATATGAGAAAATATTCTTCTCCAAAATTAAACTCTTTTTTCATATAAACCCTAGCCGTCATTCTTTTTATTTTGTTCCACCTTTTTATTTTGTTCCACCTTTTCGTTCTTACTTACTACTTAACTTTGCTTTCTTCCACCTTTTGGTTTTTGTTTACACTTTTGCTTTCTATTCTAACCTTATTATTCATATGTTACCCTGACACTTGCAGCGCACATGCCACTTTTCCATGAATCGTTTACCTTTAATCACCGTTAATTTCTGTTTGTGATAATCCGCGAGCCTTGTTTGTGATAGTTTAACCCGCGAGTCTCGTTTGTGATACTTAAATCTGCAGATATTTTTACCGTTACCTGTTTGTGATTCTTTAATCCGCGGTCCCGTTTGTGATACTTTAATCTGCGGGTCTCCGTTTGTGATACTTTAATCCGCGGGTATTTTTATACAATTTGTTATGTATTCATGCTTCGGCCGCTGCTTTACTGATTACTTGGTTGCTCCTCACGTTGGCGCTACCAAGAAATTTAATTTATTCTCAGGGTTTATTTTGTACCTTGAGGGGGAGTGTTGGAATAGAAAATTCTATTAAGATATGCATAAATTTTATAATATATTTGTTAAGAATATATTTCTAGGTTTGTATATTTTAACCCTATAATTAAAGGATTTAGTTTAGATTTAAATATTTACTTGATTATAAATATCGAGCAGTATGATACTATTTTACTAGGTAAATAATGTAAATATAGTATTTTAGGTCATTATCAATAATATTGTTGTTTCTTATTATTTATTCTTTCACCTAAATACCACATGTTCAACATTTATGAAGAAAAAAGATTAGATGGATTATTAATAGCTTAACCCACCTTCGAAAAAATAACATCTCCATCAGGAACACTTTCAAACATATCTTCTCCCACATGTGTCACAAAAGCCTCTATTTTCTTCCTATATACTTCGTTCCTTCCAAAACTTTTGATGCTTTTAACTTTTTAATTTTGTCCCAAATTATATGAATTATTTTATAAATTTAAAAATTAAACTTTTTCTTTTTATAAGGACTAGGGGATATTATACATATTTTATACAAAATGAAAATTCGTTTTATAATTATAAAAAAAAATCGTTTTATAAAATATTTATAATTATTGTTAATTGTGAAATAGTACGAAATTTGTACTACTACTTTGCAATGAATTTGACAACAACCATCTATAAAATAATTATAAATGAGTTACCAAACAGAAATGATATTTGTACAACCACTTTTGGGCAACATTGGAGACAACATTCTCTCTCATACTCTCATAGTATTTTTAATCTCTCTCCTCCTCTATTTCTGTATTATTTTTGTCCCAAAAGATGAAAGTAAAAAAAGGTTGTCCCAAATGTTGTCCCAAAATTTGTTGTACAAATAACACTCCTCTTACCAAAACAAACAACCTATTAAATGTGTACAGTCATAGAGTTGTCATAGAGTGGCTCCATTCTGACTCTTCCATCTTTCTTTTCTTTCTTTTATGCTAAAGAGTCATCTTTTTCTTAGTATGATATATAAATATAATTAAAATATAATAATTTTAATTCGAATGACAATTACATATTTAAGTCAAGTATTATCTAAAAAGAATATCATTAGTACTATTATAAAAAACATCATCAATAATATAAAAAAAAAACACATAATTAGTTAACCATAAAAATAATATATTTTAGTAGCATTTACTATTGGCTAAATTGCACTTTTGGCCCCTAAGTTTCAGAAACTTGCAATTTTGGCCCCTTATGTTTCAAAATAGCACTTATGACCCCCTAAGTTTTAGAAAGTTGCGATTTTGGCCCCCTAAGTTTCAGTAGTTGCGATTTTGGCCACCTATGTTTCAAAATAGCATTTTTGGCCCCCTATCTTTACCCGTTTTGCAAAAGGTCAATTTTGATCGAGTCACGTGCTTTAAATTTATTCTTTCACTAACACACATATATAATCTCAAATCCTAAAGAATTAACCTAATCCTTCGTGACATTTATTCAAAAGGATTTCTCACTATACGTAAAAAAAATAACCTAATCCCAAATTCAAAAATAGGAAACAATGGAAATTGGAAACCCTTCGTGTTTTTTGTTATGTCATTTTGATTATGTTATTTTGATTATGTAATGACTTCTTATATGTAATGACTTGATTTGTTATGTCATTTTGATTTAGAAAAGTGTCTTGAACTTCTATTTTGAATGTAATTTCTTATATGTAATAAGTTTGACTTGTTATGTCATTTTAATTATGTTATTTTGCATCTACAGTTTATACTTAACAAGTTTATATATTATTATGCCACATCAACTTTGATTTGGTCAAAATTGACTTTTTGCAAAAAGGGTAAAGATAGGGGGTCAAAAGTGCTATTTTGAAACATAGGGGGTCAAAATTGCAACTTTCTGAAACTTAAGGGGCCAAAAATGCTATTTTGAAACATAAGGGGCCAAAATCGTAACTTTTTGAAACTTAGGGGCTAAAAGTGCTATTTTGAAACATAAGGGGCCAACATTGCAAGTTTCTGAAACTTAGGGGGCCAAAAATGCAATTTAGCCAAGAACTTAAGATAGTTAAACTAAAGGTTAACAAGTTGGATGTCTAAAATTCAATCCTAACAAAAAGATAAATATAATAACATTATATATACTAACAATTTGGCATTAAAATTAAAATAAACAAGAAATATAATACTACTACTAGTAATTGATTGATTGATAAAAGAAATTAAATACAAAACTTGTTAAAGAGGAAAAAGCATGTTCACATTGGAGAGTACACTGTGTACAGCCAGCTAACATACTACATATTGGGCGATGCATGATATGACAATAGGTAAAGTATATTTAGGGGATAACTAATGGGTGAGGGTCAAATTTTGCCGTTTTAAATTTAAGGGTTAAATATGTTTTTGTTCCTATAATTTTTTAGACTTTTATTTTTTGTTTAAGATTTTTTTTCATATTTTTTAGTCTCTGATGCTTTTTCGGTCAGTGTTTTTAATCCATATTTTTAGTTAAACTTTTGCATACTTTCATATTTTTAAATGATTTGTTTGTATCCATGTTTATAATATTATAATATAAGAACATCTCCGATAAAAATTTAGAATTTTTTCATAAGATGAATTATTTATGAATTTCTATGTGCAAAAAACTAAAAAATTCATATTTAATTAATCTCTTGTTACAAAAAATTAAAATTTAGTGGGCTTAAAATATTGAGCTAGTTTTTGGGGTTGAAATCCAAGCATACAGGCCGGTCCTGAGTTTTTAGATGACATATTATGCTTATTCAAAAAAGATAATTTTGACTAAATTATATTAATCCAAAATAATAATCAAAATAAGTACTAAAGGGTAAAATTGGGTTTTAGTTAAAATAATAAGGGTAAAAGTGGAAGAAAAAACAATAAGCTATAAGCTATAAGCTAATTGAAACAACATTTGAAAATAAGCTATAAGCTAGTCAAAATAAGTTATAAACTCGTAACGAAAAGGTCGTTACCAAACAGGACTTTTAGCTTATAAGCTAAAAGCTATAAACTATAAACTCGTTTTGAAGCGTTACCAAACAGAGCCTTAGGCGGGGATAACCAATGGGGTGAGGGTCGAATTTTGCCATTGTAAATTTAAGGGTTAAATATGTTTTTGTCCCTATAATTTTTTAGAATTTTATTTTTTGTTTAAGATTTTTTTCACACTTTTTAGTCTCTGATGTTTTTTTGGCCAGTGTTTTTAATCCCTACTTTTAGTCAAACTTTTGCATACTTTCACATTTTTAAATGATTTGTTTATATTCATATTATAATATAAGAACATCTCCGATAAAAATTTAGAATTTTTTAACATAAGATGAATTATTTATGAATTTTTATGTGCAAAAAACTAAAAAATTCATATTTAATTAATCTCTTGTTAAAAAAAATTAAAATTTAGTGGGCTTAAAATATTGAGCTAGTTTTTGGGGTTGAGATCCAAGCATACAGGCCAGTCCTGAGTTTTTAGATGACATATGCAACTGTTAAAAGTGATCCCTTAATAAACAAATTTTTTTTTTTTAAATTTTTTTTCCTCTATTTAAATTGCAAATAACATAAAAAAAAAAAAATCATCCTTGTAATTAACATGAAAAGAGTTATATTTTAATCAATAACAATAAAATATTTTCTAGTTACTTGAGATGAGTCACTCTTCAAATATTTTATGAAGCAAATTCGTCAATAGAGTTACGTATTAATTAATTTTAGAACCTTAATTTATTAATACTACTAGTCTGTAAATAAAATTATAGGTTGACAATTGAACTTTTGCAGTGTGCTGTAATGTATTAAATTTTACACTCCTTAATTTACTAATACTACTATTTTGCAAAAATACAATAAAAATTAGAGGCCTTCATTTTTATGAGGCCCGCTGCCGCAACACATGTTGCACTTGTGGTTGGGTCGGCCTGTAAACATATTTAACATAATATCATAGCAAATGTTAAATGTGGCAAGCGAATGACCGTAATCTGTCTGGTGAGCGAATGCTCGCAATCTATATGTCTTTTGAGCGAATGGTCATAATTTGGTTGTGAAACACCATGTTTAGATGTTTCTTTTGGTTGTTTGGTGAGTCAAAATATTGCTCACAATTTATTTGGTTTGGTTGAGTTGAATTTGATATGATTGGTTTGCTTTGATACTTCATTTTGATGGTTCTCATGAATCAAACTCGGATTCTCCTGAACAATTCGTACTTCGATGAAACTCATAAACCACTTGAGCCTAATAACTTAGTTGAAAAAGATGAATTTTAATTAAGAGTATGTTGGTAACAAAATAATTAATACCCTTAAAAATTTGGAAAAGACTCTATAATAAAGAACAAAGAAAAGTCTAAAGATAATACCACCGTGTCAAATAAATATTTGGCAACATGAGGAACGAGTGCACTGTGCACAACAACACGTGTATGCTATTATTAAGAGAAAATGTTATTATCAATTAGCAATAATTGATGATTGACGTTGAACTTTTTATGGAGGATCACGGTTCAATTCCCTACAACTGCGACTGAAAAGAGGCTAAAACCACTTGATGCCGAAACTATCATCCGAACTAAATTAAAGTGATAGTGGAAGAAAAAAAATGGTGGAGTCAGAGTGGAGCCACTCAATGACTGTACACATTTAATAGGTTGGTTTGTTTTGGTAACTCATTTATTAGGTTAGTTGTCAAATTCATTGCAATTGGAGTACAAATTTTCTACTATTTTAGAGTTAGCAATAATAATAATTATAAGGGTCTTGCTAACCGGTCCTTATAAAAAGAAAAAGTTTAATTTTTAAATTTATAAAATAATCAATATATTTTGTTAATATTAAAATAAAATATATTAATTATTTGATAAATTTTAAAAGTAGTAAACTATTTCTTTTGTCAATAAAACTAGAAGAAATAATAATACTTTATATAGTACTTCCTCCGTTTCAAAATGTAAGTCACTTTGAAAAAAAAACTTGTATCAAATGGTATGCCACTTTATATTACCAATGAAACATTTAATACTCTTTTTCCCATAATACCCTTAACTAGTTATTTCTCTTTTTTCTTTCAATTCTTCAATTTATCTTTCCCACACCATTAATGAGGGACAATTTTGTAAACTAACACATAATTTCTCTTTTCCATATAACATTGATTACTTTTTTTAATTTATGTAAAATGGTCAAAATGACTTACATTTTGAAACGGAAGGAGTATATTTCAAACTAATATTCTGCAACACGAGGAACTCGTGCACATGTATGTCAATAATAAAAGAAGGAAAATAATAAAGGATCAAACTTATGTACAGTTCCATATATACAGTTCTTACTGTATTAGATACACGGAGGTAGTTATTTCAATTTAAAAGCAATTTTTTTTTTTTTAAATTAAAACAAAATGAAAAAATACCTTTTTGTGAGAGCAACATCAAAAAATGCATCTAAAGAAATGCATATAAGTTTTGTCCAATAATAAATATAATTATTGGAAACTAATTATATATTCTCTACTCTCTACGTAATATTTTATATGTAAAATTCAATTTTTTAGATTCATTGTATAATTAATGTATTTGATTTATTAATATATTTGGTCTATTACTATATATCAGATACATTAATTATACAATGAACCTAAAAATTTGAATTTTACTTATAAAATGTTTCGGAAGAAGTATATTAATAAGAAAATTTCATCTTAAAATTTGTAAATTCAATAATTTAAAATTATAAAAAGTTATCATCTCAATATTAATTTTATGTTTAATTTTTTTATAATACTTAACAAATGTTTCGTGTCCAGCAACACTCTTGCTTAAAAATACTTATTAGTGTAGAACATCTACGATACATTTGAATAATTTGAATCTACTGATACATTAAATCATTAATTTGATAAATTAGCGATTATTTTTATGAATTTAAAAACTATCAACCTATTATTATATGTTAGAGATAATAATATCACAAACAAGAAAAACAAAGAAGGTGGAGTCAGAGTACGGGTGCTACTGTATTACTGTACACAAAAATGTTGGTTGAAGCCTACTGTATTATACTGTACACAAAGACGTAGTGAAGCCTACAACTACATCATTAGTGTTATAGTCTAGCTATCAAAAACAAAAGGAAAAAAAAAATAAAAATTGTACCTATATTTTAGCTATCAAAAACAAAAGAAAAAAGAGTTGTTATTGTTTCTTTCATGTTTCTGATTGCAACCTGAGAATTTGAGAAAGGGGAAGGAAAATACTTTGTGCACTGAACGGAAAATAGAGGTAATTTCAGATAATTTTGTTTTCAGCTGTTGTTACCTCCATTCTTATAAATGCATTTTTTCATGTGTACATTCAGATCATTTTATTTGTATTTTCATGTGTATATTTTTATAAATGCATTTTTTCATATCTCTATATTTATATGAATTAAGAATATTCTTTTAAGTAACTTTATATTTATCATTTAATTAAATCGCTAATTTTAACAAACATTTTAATTAACTTATTAGCTATATATCAAATAACAACTATTCAGTTACATAAGGTATAAGCTATCAGCTAGTTATCTATTATTTTCATCAAATAGAACTTCAATATGGGGTTGAGTAGATCTATATGGAGTTTGATTAGATCAATTAATTTGAGTTAAATTATAAAGATGTTGAAGAAGTGAAAGGACCAGATTTTGATGTTTAGTAAAGAAGAAAAAATATTAATTAACACAATAATTAATTAACATACAAAATAAAAGGAGAGATTTGCAAAGTTTACTTTCAAATTTTGATTTTTTTTAGTAAATAAATGTGATTTTCATTTTTTTTCTTTATAATTTGATACCAAATGAGTAAAAAACAATTTTTTGGTAAATTATTTTTTATTTTTTGCATGAATTTTTTGGTTAAATTATAGTGGGAGCAAATTTGGTAACTTACTCTTTAGCAACCAGTCTCGTGCATAATTTTTTGCTATTTACAGAATGTGGAATGTTGACAAATTTAGGGTCTGTTTGTTTTGGATTTTTTTAAAAATAGATTTTATAGTGTTAAAAAATTTTGTATAAAAATAATTTACAAAGAATTTTTTTATAAAAGCTTCAAATGAAAATTTTGTTTGAATAGTTATTCTTAAAATGTTATTTTAGGTATTTAATCATTTAGTGAAAAAAAATTTGGATATCAAAATTTCAAAAAATCACTTAATTTTGAAGCTATTTCAAATAGATTTTCACAAAAATCATTTTTGAAATACAACTTTTTTTAAAAAATTGGATTTCGACTATGTTTTGAACTTCAATAATGTACATTTATGTTATATGATATCACAATTAGTGTTTAAATATAGAAAAAACAAATACAAAAAAACTTGTAATATTTTGAAAAACGATTTTACAAAATCTATTTTCAAAAATACAAAGAAAAAATCTATTTTTTTAAAGCTGAAACAAACGGGTCCTTAAATTGTAACCAAAGCATAGGTTGAACTTGAATTGAACCTACACACAGTGGCGGAGCCAGGAATAATAGTAAGCCTGGGCACAATTTTAACCGTAAATGCACAAATATTTATTGGTTTAAGGTTTTCGGAACGAGGTTTAACTGGATCAAACCATTTTTAACTAATAATATATATTCTTTTATATAATGAAATTATAATAAAATTAATTAATTATAAGGAATTAATCTAAATATTTGATTCATAATATGAAAGAAATTAGAATTACAACATATTTTTCCTATATATAAAAAGGAAATAAAGTTGATATTTTTAGTATTTTTGATAAAGAAAACAAAGAAATATATAGTTTTGGAACTTTTAGATATTTTTAATAATATATATTATAAATAGATAAAAGAAAATGAAATAAAAAAACAAAAGAATGAAATAAAAAAGATAAAAGAAAATGAAATAAAAAAACAAAAGAATGAAAGAAAAAAAGGGGACCAAGTGGGAGTAGAACTCAGGCCCTTTACATGACAGGCCCTTTAGGCTGAAAAATATTTAAGTGTTTAGGCTGAAGACCTCACAATTAGGATAACAGAGAAAAATTAGAGTCTTTTGAAATCATTTTAAACAAACATAAAAAATTCCCTCAAAAATCATCATTAGACTAATATAACCAGAGAACAATCAATAATGTAAAGTAACAGTTTTTTCTAAGGTCAAGAACAAACAAACGAGTATATCCTAATCAAATGCACAAAATCAAGTTGCGCATAACAAAGTAATTCAAACAAATTAGAATAGAGAGTGACAGCAATTAAAAAAAAAAGTAGAGTGACAAATTCATTCATCTATGCTCTTATTTTATTAACTTAATAAAGAAGCTGAAAATTAAATTAAAATAAAATAAAAATCGAGTTACATATCATGGATTGCCTCTCAAGAAGAGCTTCTTTAATGTCATTAGTTTGACGCTTCAACCACTATTAGTGTGAAATATATGATAGAAAAAAGAGTTATGTCATATGAACATATTTCCACAAACAAAAATACAACACCCGTATTCTATCCCTCTCTGTACACGGTTCTCATGCGTGCAAAAATATTAATTTTCATGAATAGTCGATTATAAAAAAAAATATATGTAGATAGTTATGCTATAATCATATTATAATACACGGTAGAAACATAGTTTACTATATATTCCCTATAATTAAACATATATGACCGCGGCATGTGCGACGGCATAAGGCCTCATAATAATAGGGACCTCTAAAAAAAATTATAGGGTAGTAGTATTAGTAAATGAGAGGTATAAAATTAGGGATTGTATGCTTCCAAATGAGAGATTATGGAGTCCAAATATTTGAGATTCTCTTTATTCTAAAATGAGGGATTTATTAGTTACAAAATGTCCTAAAAGAGATTTTTCAATTGTGAATAAATTTTTTAGACGCTTTATAGTTAATTGTTATATAGTTTTATCAAATGAAAATGTGTGTAATGGAGATTGTCCTGTTTATCAAACTTTTTTATATTAGAGAAAAAATGAATTTTTTAGTGTTATTGATGTTATTTGTAATTTAAATCGATGATGATTCTTTTGATTTTTTTTTTGCATTTTTTTTATTCAGGCCTATTTTTAATAATCGCATAGGGTCTCTAAAAAGTTAGAGACACCCCTGCTCATAGCACGTCGAGATCTCGTTTATCTAATATAGCATCCTAATCTTTTAGGTCTAGCTATTCATATTATCAAAAGCATGAACGGACGTTAAATTCTTAGTCATACTAAATAATTTGATATCTCCAAAGTAATTACTTTAGCAAACAATAATTCTAGATCAAAAATCTCGTTTTCTCTCTTTTTCTCTCCTCTCCTAAGTTCTAACCCTAGCCGTCACCTTTTCTTCTTCTTCTTCTTAGTTTATCAAAGAGGGTGATTTCAGGTCAAATCCTGACCTAAAATCACCCCTCCAAATTGTTTTTTCTTTCTCGTTATTAAATAAGTGATTTTTCACATATTGTTTGGTTTTGTGTTATTTGTTGTCTCGTCTCTGTGCGGTGTATTTTGTTGTCCCGTCTTTGTGCGGTGTTCATTTGTTTCAGGTTGAAGGATTAGATCCGATCAAGTGCAAATCTATCCGATGTCGACTTTTGTGTTATCAACGCTACAGATCTGGAGGCATGGACATTCCAGACACTTCAATATAGTCATATTTGTGGGCTTATGTAATTTGCCGTTTTATGCTATTAACATGGATGCTGTGAGTTTGTTTGCAGATTCATCCTTTTTGTTTTTAGCGAATTTGAATGAATGAATATCTTTATTTTTAGTCAAAAAAAAAAAAAAAAAAATTCTAGATCAAGTCATAAAACGTAGGCTAGTATTGAATTATATTAATAGAGAAAAACACATTGACTCAATAAATAAAAAATCGCAATTGATTCAAAAATGATTTTAAATTAAACATTAAACTATTAAAAATATTTGCACTGAAGATATTTGCGAAGTCAACATTATGCAGTTATAACTGAATTTCTGCAATAGACAAAAAAGGAGGAAATCATTTCATTCTATCACAAAAAAGAATCTGATGCCTACAATGCAATAAAATTTCAACTTAGTGGCACAAGGCTTTATATATTAATGAGTTGGATGTAAATATCATTTACGATAGAACAATGGCATAAGGCTCACTGTTGTTGATTAATTAATACATAGTTGTAGTAAATCATTATTTATATTGATCCTAGTACCTTTCATTCTATATTTATAATTAAATTAAGTCTATCTGAAGCTACTGACCATTCATATATATGCTTGACTTTGTTTTATTGAAATTGTTTTAGATGGCAAGTTTCCTCTGTGATTTGGTGAAGCCATATGTAGAGAAATTGATTAATGGGGCAATAGCAGAAGCACATCATGTATTTTGCTTCACATGCATTGTTAAGGAATTTGAAGAAGAAAGGGCTAGGTTGGAACCAGAAAGGAGAACTATCGAGCAACGTGTCATAGTGGCAAAAGAAAGAGATAAAGATATTCAAGCTAATGTTGATTCTTGGGAAAAGGATATTGATGAGCTCAATAAAGTGGACACTAAAACAAAACAAACATGTTTTTTTGGATTTTGTCCTGATTGTATATGGCAATATAAAAAGGGAAAGGAGTTAGCAAATAAAGTGAAGAGGATCAAAGAACTAAAGGGAGAGAAATTTGAAAACATTGAACTTCCTCGCCATGTTCCAGGTATTGAACGCTATTCATCAAAAGATTACATTTCTTTTAAAAGCAGAGAGGCAAAATACAAAGAACTTTTGGATTCACTAAAAGATGACAACAACTACATAATCGGATTGCAAGGGATGGGTGGCACCGGAAAGACTACATTGGCCAAAGAAGTTGGTAAAGAGCTAAATCAAGCTGGACAATTTGCTCATGTCGTTGATACAACTGTGTCGTCTACTCCTGATATAAAAGAGATCCAAGATGAGATTGCTGGACCATTAGGATTGGAATTGAAGGATTGTAATGAATCAGACCGACACAAAAAACTGTGGAGCAGATTAACAAATGGTGATAAAATTCTTTTAATACTGGATGATGTGTGGGAACAAGATCCACCTTTTGATTTTGATGCAATAGGGATTCCAAAACAGGACAATCACAAAGGTTGTAAAGTTCTTGTAACCTCGCGTAGTAAAGAAACTTTTAACCAAATGGATTGTGATAAGATAATTGAATTGGGTCTTTTATCCGAAGAAGAAGCGTGGATCATGTTCGAAAGGTATGCCAGGATATCTAATAGTTCCTCAAAAGAATTGATCGATAAGGGACGTGAAATTGCACAGGAATGCAAACAATTACCTGTTGCAATTTCAGTTATCGCCAGTAGCTTAAAGGGCCACCAACATCAAGTGCATAAGTGGGATGTGACATTGGAATCCTTGAAGAAGCATGAATTCATGCATGGTGTTGATAAAAATAAGGCTGGAATTTATAACTGTTTGAAGATTAGCTATGATAATTTGACGGGTGAAAACATCAAGCAGTTGTTCCTCTTATGTTCGGTTTTCCGAGAAGATAAAGAATATTCTGTTGAAGTTCTAACCAGACTTTGCATAGGAATGGGTCTTTTTGGGGTAGATAATTGCTATTATAATGATGCTCGAAATCAAGTAGTTGACGCCAAAGACAAGCTCGTAGATTCTTGTTTGTTGTTGGAGGACGGTGAAAAATGTCTCAGAATGCATGATTTGGTTCGTGAAGCAGCTCAGTGGATAGGAAAGGAAGAGATTCAATGTGTAAATCTGTTTGATAAAAAGAAAAAGTCATTGGTAGAAAATCAGAAGAATATCAAATATGTATTATGTGAAGGGAAGTGCATGGATTTTTTTAACTTGAAATTTGATGGTTCCAAACTTGAGATGTTAATTGTCGTGGTGGATGGAGATGAAGACCGGGAATGTACAGAAGTTCAAAAAAAATTCTTTGAAAATGTTATCAACCTTCGTGTTTTGTATTTTTTAGGAAAACACTGCCGACCTTTATCATTACCTCCTTCAATTCAATTATTGACAAATATTCGATCTATGTCGTTTGATGATGTGGATTTAGGTGACATCTCTATTTTGGGAAACCTACAAAGTCTGGAGACTCTTGATTTGTTTAGCTGCAAAATCAATGAATTGCCAAACCAAATTATAAACCTGAAGAAGTTTAAATTGTTGAACTTGGAAGATTGCGAAATTAGAATGAAAAATCCATTTGAAGTTATTGAAGGATGCTCATCACTTGAAGAGTTGTATTTCGAAAATAGTTTCAATGATTTTTGTCAAAAAATAACCTTCCCTAAGTTGCAAAGATATCAGATCAATAATGGATATTTGAAGGGAATTTCCAGATTTCCCAAATGTGTTGTGTTTTGTGGTGATGAAGATGAAGCGTGTCAATTTTCAGAAGAAACACTCAAGTACTGCATGCAAACAACAAATGCTCTTTGTCTAGATGGAATTAAGGAGGAATGGAGAAATCTCATGCCTGAGATTGTTCCTTTAGAACAAGGTATGAATGATCTTGTTGAACTTCATTTGGGTGGGATTTCACAACTACAGCGCCTCATTGACACCAATGGTTCTCGTGTACCAAATGTCTTGTCCAACTTGGTTGTACTAAAACTGAAAAAAATGGAAAAGTTGAAAGAATTATTCAATGGAACCCGTTCCTTTGAATCATTGAACAATTTAGAAAAGCTATCAATCAAGGATTGTAAACATTTGCAAAGCTTGTTTAAAGGGAAGCTCCTCTGCAATCTAAAATCTATCACAATTCAGAGTTGCCCTTTGTTAGTTTTCCTATTTGAAGTGTCAACTTCTCAAAGCTTAGTGCTACTAGAGAAATTGAAAATAGCTGACTGCGAAGGACTGGAAACCATAATAGCAGATGAAAGAATAGAGGATGAAGAAATAGATGACGGTGGTAATAATAAGAGTTATGGTTCAGTGTTTTCGAAACTGAAAGTTATCGATATTAAGGAATGTCGCCGATTAGAATCTATACTACCTTTCCTCTCTGCTCAAGACCTTCCAGCACTGGAAACTATCAGAATAAGAAAATGTGATGGATTGAAATATGTGTTTGGCCAATCTCAAAATGTTAAACTGGTTTCACCAAGTGAATTGGCCCTCTCTCCATTACCAAAATTCATTAGTATTTTTGAAGAATGTTATGATCCCATGTCTTCATGTGTGAAGGGATCATCTTCCACTTCCAATTATGGTTCCAAAGCACAAATACAATTGGATCCTCTCAAATGCAACATCTTCTCTTGCTGTCAAACCAGAATCCCATTGGTTGATGATGTTGATGGGGATCAACCACATGACAACTCAGTGGCACCAGTAAGCCTCTTATCTTTTTCTATTATCTTTCTCTTTTTACAAGCTAGTTGTATCTTATATTTATTTATAGATAGAGTTTGTGCATAAAACACCCCAACATTGAAGATTACTGTTAGTAAATAATCAATTATAATAACACTGTAATGTAGTATACAATTTTTGGCATCAATACTATTTTCCTTCATACTTGTGCATAGTACAACAATGTTTGCTTTGATACCGTCTTAACATATGGGAACGTCTTAACAATGTTTTCATTGGGATTACAAAAATACATTGCAGGAATCAAATTCATACCGTCTTAACATATGGAAACGTCTTGGAATACAATCAAAGATCCTCTGCAATATTAAAGAGATTGTGCTGACTCATTTTCCGAAGATGAAATCAGTATTTATCCTATCTATTGATCTAATAATGCAGTTGGAAACTTTGAAAATTATGAACTGTGATGAACTGAAGCACGTAATAATAGACACTGAAGATCATAACACTGGTGGCAATAACTGGGTCAATGTCTTCCCAAAATTGAAAGCGCTCTATGTTAAAGATTGTGCACAATTGAAATACATATTTGGACCTGAGACTAATGATCATCAAAACCACATGGAGGTTCAACTTCATTTTCCGGAATTGACAGATCTCCATCTTCTTGGTCTACCAAGTTTGATCGCCACGTGTCCCAAACAATATCGAATAACATTTCCCTCTTTGAAAGGACTTCAACTCGGGAAATGTTCCGAGGATAATACAATCATTAAGGTATCCCTCTTTCCATATATCTTTGTTGTTTGATAATTTCTTAGCAATTAAAGTAAGTAAAATACATCAATCCCTCCATAAAAACAAGCTTGAAAAATAGTTTTTAATTAATAAAATACTAAACAAGCTCATTTGCTACATGCTTCTTATTACACAAATTAATAATACCTATTTTATCTATTATCATATTGTTTTAAATTTATAAATACTGAATAAATTCCTATGATCTTTTAACTGCCTGAATAAATTTATAAATGTTTTTCTATTGAATTCTAGAAATTTATGTACGTACATGTAGGAACTAAGTGGGAACGTGGATCATTTTCTCACTTTGGAAATCCTGAAGTTATACAATAATTCCAAAGTAGAAAATATATTTTCTCTCAGTGAAGTACATGAACAACTGCCACTGGACTTAGGTTTGAAATACATTGAGTTGCATGCTCTGCCTATGATGACTTGTCTTTTTTTGGGTCCCAAAAATTCATTTGCCCTCAAAAACCTTACATTCATAAAGATCAAGCGATGTGAAAAATTGAAAATTGCATTCTCCACTTCCATTTTAAGATTCCTACCACAATTGTGTTATTTAAGTATTGAAGAATGCGAAGAGTTGGAACATATTATTGAAGATGATGATTTGGAGAATAAACACAATTCAAATTCCTTGTCTTCAAGAACATGGTTCCCAAAGCTAGAAACACTTCATGTTATAAAGTGCAACAGGTTGAAATTTGACTTCTCCACTTCCATTTTTGGATTCCTACCACAGTTGCGTAGTTTAAGAATAGAAGATTGCAAAGAGTTGGAACATATTATTGAAGATGATGATTTGGAGAATAAAAAAAATTCAAATTCCTTGTCTTCAAGATCATGCTTCCCAAAGCTAGAACTACTTGCTGTTATAAAGTGCAACAAGTTGAAATCTGTCATTCTGTTCTCCATATGTAAAGAGCTTCCGAAGTTAAGAATTCTGATGATAACAGAAGCAAATGAGTTAGAAGAGATATTCAAAAGTGAAGATGATCAGAAAGTTGATATTCCAAATCTAAAAATTGTAGCATTTGATATGCTACCAAGCCTCCGTTGTGCTCAGGGAAATCAATTTCGGGCTGTGAAAAATCGCTTCGTGCGGAATTGTCAAAAACTCACTCTAACTTCAACATCAACAACCAACACCTTAATTGAAATTCAAGACTTATTAGTAATAGGTACACACTATATCTCAGTTTGATTTTACAAATATATGATTTTTGTTTTACAAACATCTCTAATAGAAGTTAAAATTTTATAGCAGTGGTAAATTCTAATGATTAGGCAGACCTGGACTTCTTTAAACTTTAATGAAGATTTACAATTGAAAGTGGACATTTTGATTTTATAATAATGCTTATATATCTAAAGATGTTGATAATGTATTTTTCTATAGATTATGAATTGTATCGGAATGTGCGGGATCTATTTAAACAACTACCAAGTGAAGAAACCACTGGAGATTTTGAGAAACCAAGTGTTGAAAATGTTCAGGATTTAACAATACTGCCAACAAATTCAAAAGTAAGTAATTTTGCACATAACCATGGCAAATTTATAGTCTAAGCTCTTCGTAATGCATGTAATTAATAATTTTGATCTTATTACAGGAGATGCTGACTGAACAATCAATGAACCAACAACATTCACTTGAAGAAACTGATACTATAGACAAACCTTTTCAAGTAAATAATTTAATAGAGTTTTACCTCATTTTGCATATAAAGCTAACAAAAAATATTTGAAAAAGATAATTTTATACTTAAAATATTATATGCTGCAACTAAATTACATTTTCATGCTATGCAAATAGTTGGAGGGATCGACATCAGAAAAAACAACAGTTGCAACTGTGTCTACCATTTCAGGAACAAAGAATGAGCCACCTATACAAGTCGTTGCTTCTAAACAAAAGGCAATTTCCCTCATATTCCTTTTATTCTTTAGACTCTTTTTCAAATGCAGGAATTGAATTTTACTATAAACGTAAACTTCCTTTTAACTTTTGAGCAGGGTATTGAGATAGAAGGAATTTCTAAGACTAATAATGATCAAGGTAAATAATTTTTTTCAATTTTATTTTCTTATGTTGTGTCATCACCCTTTTAATTTTTAACTCTCTTCTTTTCCAAATGTTCAGTTTCTCTAAATGGTGATGCTTTCATGAAAGTAAATTTAAACTCAAATGTGGATGATGAAATAATAGTTTCCAAATCTAAACCCTCTCCTAACATCACATCTCCTATTGCATCACAGTTCCCTTCAACATCTTCTAAAGGTATCTTATTGCTTTGTTTTATGTTTAATTAACTTGTTCTACTCAAATTGGCATAATTATTCTTTCCTATAATAATTTCAGGTGACCCTTCTCAAAAAGTAGAAGATTTAAGTTCTTCTTTGCTTGTCAAGAGGGAGCTTGAGGAACTGATCTTCAAGAAACATTTGAAGTATGAGAACTTGTCTTTGTTAACTGATTTTCTTGTTGAGAATCCTTCTGTTCGTTTAAAGGACACTTCACTTAGTAATAGATACAAGGGATGTGCCTACAAATCACTAGCTGAGCTATTGAAATTCCTCAAAAACCATAGTTTGCTAGAAGTATCAGGCTCAAGCCGCTCTGAATTTGTGGAGCTATTACAAGATGCGCGCAGCTTTGCTTTTGATAAGGAATGGTTGGATGGTGCCGAGAGGTGCACTTTATTTCCTGAAATACAAGTATCCCCAGATGACTTGGAAAAGTTATTGGATTCTAAGAAACAGATTACCAAGAATGTGGAAGATCTTAAGCATCAATTGACATCCTCAGAAGCTAATTTGGAGAGTATCATTCAACAAGAGGCGGTTTTAAGAGCCCCTATTGGCTATTAGGCTATATTTTCTTGCACTTATATTCCTTCATTGCTAATTTGCTATGCTTTTCGTTGTGTGTGTTATCGTCCTTCAATATTGTTTATTCCTTGAATGTAAGGTTTCGTCATTTCTCATATGAAATGAACTTATGAACCGTCTTATTATGTTTGTGTTGGGTGGGTTCACACTTCAAGTGGAATCCACACAATTATATTAAAAGGAAAAAAAAAGAAGAAAAAAAAAGAAAAAAAAAGGAGAAAAAGAGAAAAATAATAAAAAAAATATTAAATAAGAAAAAGAAAAAAAGAGAGAGGTGTTTGTGTTTTAATAGGTCATTTGTGTTGTTAATTGATTTCTACCTTTGTTGCATTGTTATTCCCTAGTGTTTACTAGGAAAACTATTGTGTACTCATTATTATTCATAGTGGAAGATTTATCTGGCTTGGTCCCGTGGTTTTTTATTCTCTCACATTGAGAGGATTTTCCACGTAAAATTCTGTTGTTTGATATTTATTATGCTGTCATTATTATTTTGCTTTGGAATTGAATTTTTTTGGTTATCTATTTAATTGCACAAGTGTTGGGAATGGGAAGAATAATTTTGCGTTAAAGAGACTCTTTAGTCTGATTTTTCTCCAACAGTTTGTGTATTTAAAACTATGATTGATTGTTGTTCGAAACATTGATTAAATTATTTTGCCGAATTTTTCTTGCAGTCTGATTAGAGGATTGTATTTTCTGGTAAATTTTGGTGCTTATCAATTTCCATAGTTGCCAACTAATGGGAAGTAGGTTTGTGGATTCTGGTCTGTTTTGATTATATGAAAACCATTTCAGTATGAAATTGATACTCTATACAAAGAAGAACTTAAATCAAAGTATATGTCTCTGACAGAGAAACATCACTTAAAGAATTCAAGTCTAACAAAGTCAACACTACAAAGTACTACTTCATATTGGAGCTGGTAGAGCCAACACAGCAGCTCTAAGATTGTTAATTGTTTCCTAAAGTCTTAACAACTCAATGAAATTTCCTCTATTACTAGAGGTTGTATCATGGCCTTGAAAAGGTAACCATTTCATATGATCAACGCTAGCTTTCGGTCTAAGTTGATTCACCTCAATATCTTCTGATCTTTGGCTTTCAATAAATTGTTCAATATGTTGTGATCTTGACACCAAATCCACAAAAAACTAACATATATAATTATCTGGAGAGTTTAGTTTATTTCAAACATGATGTTTGATGAAAATTGTTTTTCCGACCCCTGCCCATTTCTTTTTTACCCCCCAAACTGATGTTATTGCCCTCGGGGGGTATGAAAAAAATTTGTCAAGAAAATTCGGTTTATATAAACTGAAGCTTCGGCAACGGTTTTTAACTGTTGCCTTAGAACAAAAAAAGAGCTAACGCAACACTTCCTCAAAACAGTATCCATATGCATAACACGCAACGGTTTTAAAGTGTTAACTAAAGTGTTCGTTGAAAATCTTCCATTGTTAAATATGCATAGAACACTTTAGAGAACGCTTTGCGTGTTATGCATATGGATACTGTTTTGAGGAAGTGTTGCGTTAGCTCTTAAAGACAACGCTTTTTTGTTCTAAGGCAACGGTAAAAACCGTTGCCAAAGCTTCGGTTTATGTGAACTCCCTAGGCAAATAGTTTGGTTCTTACAAACCGAATTTTCTTGGCAAATTTTTTTCATACCCCCGAGGGCAAAAACGTCAGTTTGGGGGTAAAAAAGAAATGGGCAAGGGTCGGAAAAGCAATTTTCATGTTTTCATGTTTGATAGCGTAGCGGACAATTTTCTACACTATTACCTTCTTCCAAGTATTAAACCCCTTTTTCAATGATAGCATTAGAACTTGGACGATTAGATGTATGTCTATCAAAATAGAAGAGAAAAGGAGAAATTAAAGGAAACTCAATAAGGAAGGTCTAGAGCAATAAAAGAGAATATTTGTTGGAGATATTATTTGGATCTTTGGGAGATTAGGAAGAAAAATAAAGCAAGTATATATTTTAATAGAGAATCACTCTAAACCCATTATTTTTTCTCTTGTTATGGGAAAATAACTTATAAACAAAATTCAAGGTGGAATAAACTAATATAGCAAATGCCCTCTCTCAAAGAAATTAACGGAACACTCCTTATAAACATGATAGACATCTCCAAATACTTCAAGCACATGGTACCTGCCATGGCCGTGACAGGTCCCAGATTTTAGTCGATCTTAATTTTAAAGTTCTCAATTTTTAGTGAAAGTTTATTGGTTCTTTGGCAATGACCAAACTTGATTTACATTGATTTTCCACTTTCTCTTGGTTAAGAAAGATTTTCCACTATCATAAATCAAGTCGTGATCACTAACACACCTTAAAATGCGTCAAAGGCATACACTACACAAAAATTCGGCGTTTATCCACGGTATATTAGCCACGGTTATCGTGCTGGTGGCCATTTAAGTCCAGTTGTCATGGTTAGCCGTGGCTAATATAATTTTTCTATTTTTTTAACGCACACTGTGTTTTTGTTTCTCCCTTGTTATTTTTCTACTATCACTTTCTCAATTTCACATTTTGCCTGTGAAATCCTCGTTCTTCAACAATTCTTCCATTTCACACACATTCTCAGATTTCTCAATCTTCAACGATGCTTCAGCCACCACTCTCTCTTTCTTAACCGCTTCAGCTAGCGGTAGCTCTTTCTTCCGTACGTTACTGCTTCAGCCACCGCTAAGCTTCATTCTGCTCAGATTCGTCTTTGTTCTTCATTCGTTGCGTTCAATCGTCTTCACCCTAATTTCGATTCGGTGAACTTTGATTCAGAATCGTTCAATTTCAATTGAAACCGTGTTTACTTCCCGATGTGGTTGGACATATGTGGAGTCTTTGCCAGAATGAACGAACACAAACTTCACAATCGTATATCTTTGTTTTTTACAATGCGTGAATCGAGAGGATTTTGTTTATTTGTCTTTTGAATGTGCTTGCATTTACTTCATTCACTGCATTTCTTCCGAATGATGCAATCTTTGTTGTCTTGTAGTTGGATCAATTCCTACTATTAAATTATCGACTTATAGGCCTCGCTTAAACATTGGAAAGGAGGTTAGTACTAGTAGCAGTATAATATATGTACTTTGACATATTGTTTCAACTTTTTCTTACTTGTCTACTAACTTTAGTCTGTCAATAACTACAATGCAGGTAGCCCAAAACTAAACTAACTTGCAGCTTTTTGGTTTTTAGGTTGTGTAGGCTTTTTGTTTGGTTTGTTTGACCTTAATCCCACAAGGTATACTCTTATAGCTTAAATTGATTTTAAGGTATATTAGATTGAGGCATAGTTTCCTATTTGGGTATATATTGTTTTTCATATGCTTAATTGAATATCTTCATTATAACTATTGCACTCTTTACTTTTCTTTTTTAGAATTGATCTGAACTGCATACCACAACATTGCATATGCTAGAACCTGAACTTATCGAATCTTACATGGCTTAGTTTCAATATACAAGTGTGATGTGAGCTTTGAAACTAAGGATAAATAGTCATTTGTCATCTTTGGTGATGATGATTTGTAGATACTACGGTACGATTGGAATTTCAATTTAAAGGTAAATGAAATTTTAACTATTGGAGCTTAATTAATGTTCTGCAGAGGGTCCTTTCAACTGATTTACGAAGTAAATAAAGTAATGCATAGTTTTTCTATATATTTTATATGATGTGCCCTTCAGAACCAGAACGAGCTCAATCCAAGAGTTCTGTCTTTGATGGTATTATGTGGTTAACCGCATCTTGAGACATTGATGCACCAGAGAAAGGCATGAGAGAATTTAATCTCATTGAGATTACTGCTTGAGGTAATTTTTTTGTTCTTCTTGCTTTGCTTCTCTCATTTATTGATGACATGTTACTTTCCATATGCCTTGTTGTAAAGTATTTCTCTGTATTGTTTCTGTAAATTTCTGTATTGTGTCTCTCATTCTTTGCTTTTAATGTTTGTACTATAAAGCTAGTAATCTTTTGTTGTAAATTTTGGTGGTATGTTATTACCAAGCAAACCCTCCTCTACTCTTCAACTCTGTTCTATCATCTTCTATACACATGAATTAGGATATAGTCCCCAAAATTAGCATAAATAATCCTATGATATTTTGAATCTTATTATGATGCACTTCTAATGTTCATGTGTATGTGGATGCTTATTAGTTCCAGTATTTGCAACTTCATATCTAATTAGCATAGCTTACATGATAAATTATATATTTAGTATTTACTCCTTGTACCTATCACTATCATTCATATGTATGTGTTTTTCTTTTTTTGACAAACTCATATATATGTGTTAGCCTCTTCAAAAAAATGCATGAATGCTTAGTTCAAACTCCTTTAGAAGTTTGATAGCTAGTTATGAATTTTATATAATTAATTAACAGAGTTGCAAACTGATGTATTAACTATCATGTGACCTCCCAATCATCTCTAGTATTGTTATTAGTTTTGAAAAGTATATGTTCTAACAAGCAGGTGTGTCCTATAATAAGGAATAGTGCTGAAGATATTTGGGTTTGGAAGCATGATACCACCGGGATGTTCTCGGTTAATTTGACTTACTATGTGCTTGCGAGTAATATGGGAGTTAGAGTTCCATCATCGGTGGTGTTCGACCAGGTATTGGCTAAAGTGTGGAAATGTTGGGCGCCTTCTAAGGTGATAGTCTTCTCGTGACATCTCCTTTTGGATTGATTCCGACTCGAGAAAATCTCTTTAGGCATAGGGTTATTATCGACCCTCATAACACCTTATGTATCCTTTGTGGGATTTCAGCTGAGTTAGTTGATCAATTGTTGTTAAGTTGCGACTTGCCATCATCGGCATGGTACTCTACTTTTAGGTGGTTATGAGTTCAGTTTGTGTTATCTAGGGGAATTGTAGATTTGTTTGAGTTTTTCCTAGGCATAGGAGTTGGTATGAGAGCACACTTAGGGTTTGCTAAACAATCTTCAAATAAGTGAACACCACCACAGTACACATGCCATTTCTCCTACTTCAGTTACAACTTTGACTGACTCAGCAACTAGCATGATAGGTGGCTTTCTTGAGCAAAATGTAGTTGTTTCACTAACTTCTTGCATACCAGCTGACTTTCTAGCAGTTGCAGGAGCAAATATGGCTGTTACAGTAGGCCAATGATATGTGTTTGCGATAATACTCTCAATAAGTGCAAAATCCTCTATGTATAACTTAGAGTAAGGGTCCTCCAGATGATGCATCCCAAATATATATATTCCTTGATAAAGGTGTTAAACCATTATAGAAAGTCTTGAGCTGAATACAAATTGGAGTCCCAAGATGTAGACATTGTCTCGACATCTCCTGAATCTCTCCAAAGCATCAAATAATTATTCATCCTCTCAGTTGTCTAGATGATATATGATCTCATTCCTCGTCTTCGCATTCTTGACAGGAGGGAAATGCTTAGCCGATTTCTTTCAGCTAAGTCATTCCATGTAGCAATGGAATTAGGCTAAATGAGTTGAGCCAACTTTTAGTTGTATCCCTAAGAGAGTAGGGAAATTGCGTCTAAAAGCATCATTAGTAATCCCAGGAATCTTGAAATTATTTGTCACCTCTAGAAATTGCCTAAGGTGCAAGTGTGAACATCAGTAGCAGCTCTAGAATATTTTGCAACAGTTTGTAGCATTTAGAAAATCACTAGTTTGAATTCAAACTGTGTAACAGTAATCTTTGGTATGATGATACCAAATTACCAATATAATGTTCATATATAGCATAAGGGTCAAATACAACATAATCTTTGATATCACGTGCGCTGTCATTAGCAATGCTAATTACGTCTGGCTCTGCCATGACTCTTTCTACCCTGTGTTGAGCTTGATTACCCACTTTGGCCGTATCCGCTTCTTTAGACATGTCTTCTCCAAGTAAAGCTTCAACAATATGCACACCAGCTACAAAATTTTATCTCTTATTCCTTCTTAGAATTCTGAATATTCTTTCAATCTCAAGATCTGCTCATATTTAGGAGTGAGCAACCTGTGCATACATAGTTCTGCTACAACTTGTCATGTCACCACTAGATAAATAACAGATTAAAGCTCAAATAAACTAAAAAGCTAAAATGAAAAAATGAAATTTAGAAACGTTCCCGATAATGACGCTAAAAACTTGTTCTCATTCAAAACACGTGCAAGTATACACAATCAAAATTATAGCAAGTTATAAGAAAAAGTATCGTACTCACATGGATTGTTTAAGGGAATTTCATTTAACGTAAAAAAATAGTTCTTAGAGGGTAGAAAGTAAAATGGAAAATAATCATAAAGGTTTTGAGATAGGAGTTGAAAGTGTGTTGGAATAATGATTCATTCAACTATCTATCTATTATTTATATGTTCAAAAGTTTCTCTTTCATGGCTTTTTCTTAGGTGGCAATCTCTCCTTAATTTATGTAATAGGTGGCACTCTTATAGTTGTATATTTCCTATGTGGCAAATGATTAACAGTTTCTTTCTTATAAATTTTTCCACAGGCTAAATTGCACTTTTGGCCCCCTAAGTTTCAGAAACTTGCAATGTTGGCCCCTTATGTTTCAAACTAGCACTTTTAGCCCCCTAAGTTTTAAAAAGTTACGATTTTGGCCCCTTATGTTTCAAAATAGCATTTTTGGCCCCTTAAGTTTCAGAAAGTTGCAATTTTGACCCCCCCTATGTTTCAAAATAGCACTTTTGACCCCCTATCTTTACCCTTTTTGCAAAAAGTCAATTTTACCAAATCAAAGTTGATGTGGCATAATAATATATAAACTTGTTAAATATAAACTGTAGAGGCAAAATAACATAATTAAAATGACATAACAAGTCAAACTTATTACATATAAGAAATTACATTCAAAATAGAAGTTCAAGACACTTTTCTAAATCAAAATGACATAACAAATCAAGTCATTACATATAAGAAGTCATTACATAATCAAAATAACATAATCAAAATGACATAACAAAAAACACGAAGAGTTTCCAATTTCCATTATTTCCTATTTTTGAATTTGGGATTAGGTTATTTTTTTACGTATAGTGAGAAATCCTTTTGAATAAACGTCACGAAGGATTAGGTTAATTCTTTAGGATTTGAGATTATATATGTGTGTTAGTGAAAGAATAAATTTAAAGCACGTGACTCGATCAAAATTGACCTTTTGCAAAAGGGGTAAAGATAGGGGGCCAAAAATGCTATTTTGAAACATAGGTGGCCAAAATCGCAACTACAGAAACTTAGGGGGCCAAAATTGCTATTTTGAAACATAGGGGGCCAAAATCGCAACTTTCTAAAACTTAGGGGGTCATAAGTGTTATTTTGAAACATAAGGGGCCAAAATTGCAAGTTTCTGAAACTTAGGGGGCCAAAAGTGCAATTTAGCCAATATTATATTTCTCATTAACAAAAATTCTAAAGAAAATATAATTTATACAATTCATCATTTACTTTTTACTTTCGTTTTAAGAATTTTTACACAACTATTTATCTTTTTCTTATAATATTGATGATAATTTGATAATAAAATTACACTGAATTTTAAAAATACAAGTAAATAAAAACAAAAACTTCTAATGTAACAAGTAAAACAGAACACAAGGAGTAGTGTTAACTTGCTGTTGAGCTATGGTAACAAATTAGGGTTATGCTAGAAGACTAAAAAAACATAAAATTTAAACTGATAAAATAAAATAAAACTTCATTCATTATCTCAAGAGGGAGGCAGCATTACAATATATATAGTTAGGGTTTCCATAGTGGATCTAATAAGACTTGGGCCATGGACCACTTGGAGGAATACAAATAATACTTAAATAACACTTGGGCCAGAGGCCTCTTGGAGGAATTAGAAATAATAATCATAAAATAAAATAACTTTCTTTTATTTTTAGTTGAATATAAAATCCCTGTGCCAAAAAGGATTTTGTACAGTTCTCTCTGACTTAGATCGACCCAACTTGCTAACATTGTCCACAAGGTTTTGGTTCAAAGAAGGAATTGGGCTTGTTAGGTGAGGGAGGGGGTCCGGTCCATTTGGAAGTGGGAGAGAAGGAGAGTTATTTGGTTTATGATGAGGTGGCATGTTATGAGTGGTGGGAGGGAGGGTGGTGCGGATTATTGAAGATTTGGAGGGTGGGGATTTATTATGAGATTGGTTAGGTGAATTTAATGGGGAGGAGGGTAGTTGAAATGGTGTTGTTATGGATGGTTGTGATTTAGTGGAAGGAAAATCATGTGGTGGAGTAGTAATCTTGGGAGGTGGAGTATTGAAAAGAGGTGGATGCAGAAAAGGTTCCCTTGATTCACGTGAGTTGGCATATGAAGTGATGGAAAGCGTGTTGCTTTTGTTGGAATTGATGGAAGCTGTGTAACTTTTGCTGGGAAGTGTGACTTCTTTTTTTGAAGCTGACGCGGTGGAGTGGTCTTTGGGACCGTTGGGACGCGTGGCAGTAGGGGAATGGCCAGTTTGAAAACGCGTGGACCCACACGGTGTGTGGGGAAGAGTAAGTGAACAGTCTTCTGCAGACTCTACTAAAAGCTTTTTGGAATTAGCTGATGCATCAAGCGGATGAGATTGAATTGGGGAGATCAGATTCTCATCGAACGGTGGAGAGAGAGACAACGCAGGATTCTTAGTAAAGGGTGATAAAATTTGTTGGTTGGGCCTCATAAGTGAGGAGTGAGAGACAGAATCTAAAAGGCCATCTATTTCCCTTGTACTTAGATCTCCAAAATCTTCTAAGTCTCTTTGGTTATCTTTCTGTTTACAGCAAACATTTCTCTCTACTCTTTGTTCTTTAGACTCAAGTACAAAGTCTTCATTTTTCTTCTCTAAAAAAATATTGTCTTCTAATTCTGAGGGAATAGGAGAGAAGTGAGCCTCTGGGTTACTACCATAGTAAGCACGTAGTTGAGAAACATGCACTACCGGGTGAATACGAGATGACTCGGGAAGTTCCAATTCGTAGGGTACCATCCCAATGCGTCTGATGATTGAAAACGGTCCAAAGTAGCGCTTGGAAAGTTTCTGAGAAGATCGGTGTTGGACTGTTTTCTGTCGATATGGTTGTAAGCGGAGCAAAACAAGATCACCAGGTTCAAAGGTACACTCCTTTCTCTTTTTATTTGCCTGATCTTCCATTTTCTTTCTGCTTTTTCTTAAGTTTTCTTTCAACGTGCTTAACACCTCTTGTCTTTGTTCCAATGTGGTGTCCAGTGTAGGAATGAAGGTTTGGCCGGAGATGTAATCTGGAATTGCCGGAGGGCTACGACCATAAAGTGCCTCAAACGGAGTCATCTTAATGGCGGAGTGAAAAGCAGAGTTATGCCAGAACTCAGCTAGGTGCAAAAACTTGTACCATTGACGAGGGTGATCGCTTGCAAAGCATCTGAGATATGCCTCCAGGCTGCGGTTGACAACCTCAGTCTGTCCGTCCGTCTCAGGGTGGTAAGCGGTACTATACTTGAGAGTAGTTCCCTGGACTCGAAAAAGTTCTTTCCAAAAATTGCTCAAGAAGAGGGGATCTCTATCAGAAATAATGGACTTGGGGATGCCGTGAAGACGACATATTTCTGTTGAGAAACGAGATGCAAGATCCTTGGCACTGAACCTGGTTGGCAGAGCAACGAAATGGACATACTTTGTAAGTCGATCACATATGACCCACACCACTGTATGACCAAAAGAACTAGGTAAGTGAGTGATAAAATCCATTGTTAATTCCTCCCAAACTTTGTCCGGTATTGCTAGAGGTTGTAGTAACCCCTGTTTTTTTGTTGTCATATACTTGCTCTGTTGGCATACTGTACACTGGTGGACAAATTCCTTGACATGCTTGTATATCCCTGGCCAAAGAAAGGAAGAAGATAGTCGAGCCAAAGTGGGTTGGAGACTAGAATGACCGGCAAGGGGAGTTCTGTGATATTCTTCAATGATGGCACGACGCAATTCTGTAATCTCAGGTATGTAAATTCTGTCTTTGAAATACACTAAACCTTCTTTAACTCTGTAGTTTTGTGACATGTTAGTATCAGTAGTAATCTTAGAAACAAAACTAACACCTTCTTTATCACTGGTATAGTATTGTTGGAGCCGAGGTACAAGTGTTGGAACGGCAGAAGAGATAGACAACAACAAGGTTTGTTCTGCTGGATTAGTGTGTTTCCTGCTTAAGGCAAGAGCAACAAGGTTAGATTTACCAGGTTTATAAAAATATCAAAATCGAAACCTTGAAGTTTAGAAGCCCATTTCTGCTGTTCTGGGGTTTGTATTGTTTGAACCAATAGATTTCTCAAACTTTTTTGATCCGTGAATATTTGAAAATGTCTTCCAATGAGGTATTGACGCCACTTTTTAACTGCTTCAGTAATTGCAAACATCTCTCGAACATAGACGGACGAAGCTTGCATCTGGTTGCACATCTTCTTGCTGAAGAAGGCTAGTGGGTGCCCATCTTGAGAGAGGACTGCTCCAATTGCAACAGAGGATGCATCAGTTTCTAGGATGAATGTCTTGGTGAAATCCAGGAGGACCAAGACTGGAGTAGAAGTCATCTTTGTTTTTAGTGTTGTAAAAGCCAAATCGGCATCTGTACCCCATGTAAACTTATTGCAACGTAATAAATCGGTGAGAGGAGCGGCGAGAGTGGCATAATGTTGAACAAAACGCCGATAAAATCCTGTGAGACCGAGAAATCCCCTGAGTGCTGTGAGAGAACGTGGCTTCGGCCAATCTAGGATAGCTTGAATTTTGTCAGGATCAGGGGTAACACCATCAACTGTTATAACATGACCTAAGTAATCAACCTTATCAACTGCAAAAACACACTTAGACAACTTTGCAAAAAAATTATTTGAGGAAAGTAAATCTAAAACCAGTTGTAAATGAAGCACATGATCAGATAAACAGCGACTGTAAATAAGTATGTCATAAAAAAAACTAAAACAAATTTGCGCAAATAAGGGCGAAATAAATCATTCATAGCCGACTGAAAAGTAGAAGGAGCATTAGTTAAGCCAAATGGCATAACCAAAAACTCATAATGACCATCAAAAGTACGAAAAGCTGTTTTGTGAGTGTCTTCCGGCATAACTCTAATTTGATGATAACCCGATCGCAAGTCAATTTTGTAAAAATCGAAGCAGATCCCAACTCATCTAGTAGCTCGTCGATTGTTGGGATAGGGAAGCGATCCCGAATAGTCACAGCGTTTAGAGCTCTATAGTCCACACAAAAGCGCCAAGTACCATCTTTCTTGCGCACTAATAAAACAGGGGATGAGTAGGGGCTGTTACTTGGGACAATAATTCCCTCTTTCAGCATGTCTTGGATGATTGTTGTCATAGCTTCTTTTTGTGAGTGGGGGTATCCATAGGGTTTAATGTTGATGGGTGAGGTGTTTAGCTGTAGGGGAATATGATGGTCATGAGGCCTTGAAGGAGGAAGACCATGAGGTTCTTGAAAAATAGAAGGATATAAGTGTAATAACTTTTTTATCTGAGAGGGCAATTTTTGGGAAAATGATTCAAGGGTGGGTTGGGTAGTCTTGGCTAAAGTAGAGGTATGGTTGTTTGTGGTTTGGAAGGATAATAAATGCATCGAAGCAATGGAATTTGTGTGTACAAGATGGCATATTTGATTGAATGAGGTGGGTTTGGGCAGTGAGGGTGGGTCACCTTTAAGTGTGATTTCCTTGTTTTTGTAGTCAAAAGAGATAGAAGGAATGGAGAAATCTGCCCTAATTGGGCCTAAATTTCTCAACCAGTCCATTCCTAACACTACATCTGCACCTTCAATAGGTAAAAGGTAAAATGAAATTTGAAACAAATGATTTTGAAGTGTGATAGGTACATCAGGGCACAAGCCAGAACACTCAATGTGGGAGCCATTTCCCACCATAACAGAAAAATTTGGGATTGGTTTGTGAGGGATTTGAAGGTGTGTTGCAATACGAGGCTGTAAAATATTGTGAGTGCTTCCGGTGTCGATGAGAACTGTTACAGCCAACCCATGTAGTAGCCCTTGAAATTTTAATGTTTGTGGTGAAAATTGGCCGGTAAGTGCTTGCGGTGAGAGTTGGAAGTATGTTTCTGTCGGTTCAGTTGGGCTATCTGGTTCTGGTTGGGCTTCTACAGTGTCACTATCCTCATTTGTATCGAGGATTAACAATAGATAACGGCCTGTTGCACAACGGTGCCCTACAACGTATTTTTGATCACAATTGTAGCAAAGCCCTTGGGCTCTCCTTTCTTGCATTTGGGCTGGTGATAGGCGTTTTATGGGATACCTTGATGATGGGGTGGTTGCTGTGGTTGTTTGGTTGGGGTTTAAAGAGGAAGTGGTGGGTTTGGCTAGGATTGTGTTTGAAGTGTTGGGTTTGCTGTTGGTGTAGTGTGGGGTAATATGGGTGGGGTTATTTTGGGAAAAGGGTCGTTAGAATTTGGGTTTGCTGTCTTTAATCTTTGCTTCAATAAGTTTAGCCAACCCAATAGCTTCTGATATTGAATAAGGTCTTTGAATCGCTATTTCGTTACGTATCTCTGGTATCAAGCCTGATATGAAACAATTAAGGATTGCATCAGCAGGTAGTCCTAAGACTCTATTGCCCAATCGTTCAAAATTAGCCTGGTATTCAGAAACAGACCCTGTTTGCCGTAATTTAAATAGTGCTGCTTGGTGGTTCTCATAAGTGGAAGGGCCAAATCGTAATTCTAATGCTCTAGAAAAAGAAGTCCAATCAGTCAGTTCATTATTTTGAAATAGCCACTTATACCAACCTAGGGCTTCACCCTTCATATAAAATGCTGCCAAAGTTAATCTATTTTCTGTTGCAATGTTGTAAAAAGCAAAAAATTGTTCTGCTTGGAACAACCATTCAAGTGGATCTGTACCGTCAAAAGAACCCATTTCAATTTTTGGGTTTCTGTAATGTGGGTGGGGGCTGTTTTGATGATTTTGTGGGGTAGAAGTGTTGTACATGAATGAAGGTTAGGTCTGATGGGGCTGTGGTGAAATATATGGAGAACTAGTATTAGGAAATGTGGTTGTTGTGGTTGCTGTTGAGTATAATGGTGGAATTTGGAGTGGTTGTTGTGTGTATGACAGGTGGTGGTTGGGGAAAAGTGTAATGGGTAAGTGGTGGAGGAGTTAAATTGTTGGTGCAGGTTGTGGGTAAAGTAAGGGTGAATTGTGGGTTAGTAATACCAGTAGATCGAAGTGGTATATGAACTGGTGTTGAAGGAGATGTTGTAAAAACAAGATTTTCATATCCAGGTGGTATTGAGGGTGAGTGAGTTATACCTGATGAGGTGGCTGTGTTGAGAGATGGTGATGTGTTTCTGGGTTGTAGTGCTGCAGCAATGAGTTGTGTTAGAGACTCATGTTGTTCTGCCATGGTTCTTTGAAGTGCAGCATTCATTTGTTGCTGGTTGTCCAGTTTTGTGTTCACCAAACCTAGTTGTTCATTCAAGTTGTTGTTGGTGGCTGTTAGATCGTCCTAGAATCGTTGTTGGGTAGCTTGGATGGCATCCTCCAATTCCTTAGAGGTAGCATTTTTAGGAGGCATTGAGTAAGGAAGATGAAAGCACCAATGTTAACTTGCTGTTGAGCTATGGTAACAAATTAGGGTTATGCTAGAAGACTAAAAAAACATAAAATTTAAACTGATAAAATAAAATAAAACTTCATTCATTATCTCAAGAGGGAGGCAGCATTACAATATATATAGCTAGGGTTTCCATAGTGGATCTAATAAGACTTGGGCCATGGGCCACTTGGAGGAATACAAATAATACTTAAATAACACTTGGGCCAGAGGCCTCTTGGAGGATTTAGAAATAATAATCATAAAATAAAATAACTTTCTTTTATTTTTAGTTGAATATAAAATCCCTGTGCCAAAAAGGCTTTTGTACGGTTCTCTCTGACTTAGATCGACCCAACTTGCTAACAAGTAGACAATTTAAAATAAATCTCATAAAAATTCTTAAAACGACAGAGTATTATATAAAAGTAAAAAGTATAAAATCTCTATAGAGAGTATAAATCTGTAAGAATTTAAATTTTTAAAAGGGAGATTATAGAGAGTACTCCCTCTGGTCACTATTATAAGCAAAAAATCACTTTTTAGATTCATTGAAAAACAGATGTATTTGGTCTATAATATGGACTAGGTACATGATATTTTCAATGAACCTAAAAAGTGGTTTTTTGCTTATAATAGTGACCGGAGGGAGTATAAATTAATGTGGACAATTAGCTTCTTGGCAAAAAATTCTGGTAACTGACTTAAATTATAAATCTCTATAGATAATATAAATCTTAAAAGGATTGAATGGATCTACTATGAATTTATTGATAGAAGGCGTGTGTATTTATATGTGCTTATCTAAGAATTTAATGTCCATTTGTCCCGTGAACATAAATTGGTAGGACATTACATTATATATGTAGGGGATCGGAGTTCGAACTACAGTCATCTCACTTATCCACCTTAAGAATGGAGTTTATAGCCACTTGATTACTTGACAGAAAAAAGAATTTAATGTACATTCTCTAAAATTGTTTTTGACAGAGTATAGCAAAGTACTTATTATTGCATTGATATAAAATTTGTGAAATTTTTATGTAATGGTAAATTTTGTAAAATTTATAATCATTAAAATATTATTAATTAGTAATGTAACATTACTCAAATATTACATCGATATAATTTATTTTATACATATATATATATAATAAAAATTCATTTTAACGACAAGAAAAGGAGAATTAAAAATGAAAGATGTACCAAACATAAATAAATAAATAAAAATTCGAAAGACAATATATAAACAAGGCGCTGGCTAGCATGGGAAAGGGTGGTAGGTCTCCCACCATGGGAAACTATCCTTTACCCTTAGATTATGAATGTCTACCATAAACCATAAAAATAAAGTGTCCACACCATATTTTATCCTTTTTCACCAAAAAATTTTTTTATCATTATAAAAATCATCTTTTAATTTATATATTATTATTAACGATATGTTATTATTAAATTAATTTTTATATGCCAAAATTTTATTTTAATGTAATATATATTTTACTTCAAAGTTTACATGTGCAATAACAAAGGTGGTAAAAAAAATCTAAAAATGGAACTTAAAAATAAAGAAGGTTGAGAGATGAAACACATATAAGAGGAAATTTCATTGTACTAAATACCTCATTTTATTAATTTAATATCTCATTTTTATACTATTATTAAATTAATTTCTATTTACTGGAATTTTATTTTCAATTTATTTTCATTTTAGTTGTAAAATTTTGCAAAGTGCACCGTACTCTTGTGTGCATTTATTGGGCTCTTTTTTTTTGTATTCATTTTCTCTTCTCTTTTATTTTACTCGGGGTCTGTTTAGCAAGACCAAAAATTTGATTTAGGATATGTTTGGAAAGACCAATAAATTAGGTTTTAGCTTATAGCTTATAAACTCATATAACTAAAAAAGAGCAGTGTGATGACGATAATTTTACCATGAGCTTATAGCTTATTTTAAGAGTTTATAGCTTATTTTTCAAACGTGAGTTTATAGCTTATTTTTCAAACGTGATTTAAATTAGCTTATAGCTTATCATTGTTTCTACCATATTTACCCTTTGTTACTTTATCTAAAATCCAATTTTACTCTTTATAATTTATTATCATTTGAAACAATTTTAAATAAATAAATGTAAAAGTGTTAGAGTTGACCAATTGATACCAATCTAGATTTTCGCCCTGGTACTGTTGCGTACCACATTTTTCAGCGCAAGCCACAATATTTTTTGCCAAAATGAGACTCTAGTAGATAGCAAGTAATATACGTCTGAGGATCCTTGAATGAAACCCGAGTTCAGTGCACTTGCAAAATTATACAACTAAAATGAATAATAGTATAAAAATGATATATTAAATTAATAAAATAAGATATAGTATTAATTTAGATTTTCTTTTCCACCTTTGTTATTGTACATGTAAACTTTGACGTAAAATATATATTACATTAAAATAAAATTCTAGCATATAAAAATTAATTTAATAAAAACATATAATTAATTTAATAATAATATATAAATTAAAAGATGATTTTGGTAATGATAAAAAAAATTATTTTTGTGAAAGAGGATAAAATATAGTGTGAACACTTTATTATTGCTTATGATAGACCTTCATGATCTAAGGGTAAAGGGTAGTTTCCCATGGTGGGAGACCTACCACCCTTTCCCATGCTAGCCAGCGCCCTCTTCAGATTCGATAACTATATGTATGTATGTATAAACAATGCTAATGTAACAGTACATATCTAAATAAAACGTGTATCAAAGAATTCATTTTTTACTAAAAACCATTGTCACGAGATATTTTGGATGAAATCAACCACCGCTTCTACCACCGGATGAATATTCGAGAACACTAGATCAGTTTACACCGTCCAAATAAACTACACCAACGTATACCTAGCTAACAATTAACAAGTTCATTTGCTTCTTATCTTTAATTAATGAAAAAACATCAGCTCTCGAGCAAGATGTAAAGATCTCTGGTAACAACATATATTGAAATCCCTAGCCAATTGACTTGTTATATTTTGGCTTTTAAAAAATTTCACACATCATGTTTCAAATGAATTTTTTTTATGCATGCCATTATTAAAATGTTATAATATTATTAGTTTAATAAAATTACTATTTAATCTTCGTTCAATAATTTATTCTTTAATTTGAATTTATAGGTAAATTGATAAAGATTAAATAGTTAAATTATTAAACTGATTATATTATAAGATCTTATTAATAATATATCATCATAATAAGTCAGTCCAAAAATGTCTGTAAGTTCTAAAAATAAGCAAGGACTAAAAATGAAACAAAAAATTTAAAAGGATAAAAAATAGAAAAGATACATTATCACAAAAAAAAAAAATTGGAGTGGTAGTTAATTTGACATATTATATATTGTATGAACTATCTGAAAATCTCGAAATGATGTCTTATTCTCAGAAAGGGCCTTTTCCGTCGAGTGTTTGGTCGATAAGGTGAAATGACTCGAGATCCATAATGTCATTGTTCGTTTGGCTATTTAACAGACTTATTTCCTTATTTGTCAGTTTTATTCCGTCGAGGGGTTTATAGTTTTGGTGACGTGCCTCGTTATTTCCTTGCAATTTTATTTGTCTGTTTGTTTTTCCTCAATTGTACTTCTGAACTTTCTCTTGTATATATATATATATTATTTTTCGACATCCTATAAAAGAAAATCAAGTAGTATATATAATTATATTTTGACAATATATAAATTGAGTACTATATTAATGAAAAAAAAGCACTAGCAAAATAGCTAGTGAAACATAGTAAAAGTAAAATAAAACAATTAACACTTCAATCTCTAGAAAAACTTAATGCAAACAACACACACAATCAAATTATTGATAAGTGAAAAATCTCCAAATTTCATATATCCATTCCTCGTAGGAAAACTTTTTGAAAAGCTCCAAATGTGCAATTTGAAAATGCAAATACACATGAATGGATACATCTCCTTCAGGACTAAGAAGAATCAATGCTCTATCATGTGTATTTATGATGCCTTATCTAAGAATTTAAAAGTACAAATTCCCAAAACTGTTCATGACAGATTATTGCATTAAATACTCCATATTACTCCCTCACTACCACAATATATGTAAGTCACAGAAATGTAATTAATATTATATAAAAAAGATAAATTATGAGTTAGTTTACAAAATTGTCCTTCATTAATTGTATGAGAAACATAAATTGAAGAATTGAAAGAAGAAACAATAATAAATAATTAAACATATAATAGGAAAAATAATATTCAATGCTTCACTGGTATTGTAAAACGGCTTATAATTTGGTACAAATTTTTTCTTCAAAGTTACATATAATTTGGTACGAAGGGAGTATTATTCAATTTTTTACAATTCCTATACGAGTATGTTGCCAAATTCATTTATTACTACTATTCATTTTTTTCTTTCCAAAATAACTTAAATAGTCGACGATCCAGTAGTGATTGGCGCTGAATTTGGTAGGGAGGACCATGGTTTGATCCTCGCGACTTGGTTTGGTTGTGGGGGATGAAACTACATGATTGCCAGAACTGACCCCGAACCAGATTAGGCGGTGTAGTGGGCTGGATACCAGTGGTGAAAAACAATGAAAATAATTACTTAAATACTCCCTCCGGTCATTATTATAAGCAAATTTGACCTTTTTACATTGAATAATGAATGAATCACTACAACATTTTAGGCTTACCGCAACGCCTAAATTTTGGGATGTAAAATAACGGTTCTCGTAGAATATCAAAGACAACACTTTTTGTAAACCGTTGTGATAGTATATATGTTTTTGTCAATCGTATGCAACAGTAGAGAACCGTTCTCATAGATACCAACAAGAACGGTTATTTATCTGTAATCTACAACAACAGTTAAAAACAGTACTCCTATAATTTTAAATTATTTTAATAAAATATATTTATCATTGTATTTTTTTTTGTGAAATTTTGCAAAAAACCGTCTTCATAACCTATTGCAACAAAAACGGTTTTCTGTTTGTAATTTATAACAACCGTTAAACACCGTACTCATATAATTTTAAATTATTTTAATTAATATATTTTAAATTATTGACAAACAAAATTTAAAAAAAACAAAAAAAAAAAGATGATATCCAGTTTCTTGTTGCCCTTAATTTCTTTCTCCCAGTAGTTCACCCTATTCATCCTCGTTCTTCACGAACGCCACCGTCACGAACTCCGTCGTCTCCAAACTACTCCACCGTACGTCACGAACTCCATGGTTCATTCATCCTCATGAACTCCATCGCCACTCACGAACTCCATCGTTACGTCGAACTCTTCGACGAATTCTCCATATTCTCCGATGAACTCACCCTTTTCTTCTCTCCAAGAACTCTCTTCTTCACTCACGAACACAAACCACCCTATTGAAGCTCAACCCTCCGTCGGTTCAACACTCCTCCACCGTCGTTGGACCCTAAAAACGCCCTATTGAAGCTCAAATTGAAGTACGAAAAGGAAATTGTTCACCATTGTTTGAACCCTAAAGACCTTCTCCCTCTCCATCATTCACCATGATGCCCTGTTGAAGGTTCCTATTCTGTATTTGTGCAACAAATCGAGGTAACTTTTTCCCCTTTACTTTTCCTTTTTCTTCAATTTCTTCTGCATTTGGATTGTGTTCTGTGAATTTCCTGGTCTATACTTTTTCTAATTTTAGGTTTCTTAAACCAAAAAGTCCATTTCAGGTCAGTGTAGTTATAAGACTTCCAATTATTAGAGTCTGGAAAGTAATATGGATGTAGAAGATATTGAGTCAAAATAGTTCAACAAAAAAATGATATTAGTAGGATTTTGTTCAATGCATCTCAATTAGTTCTGTTTTAATTTGAATGGAGTCATTTTTTTTCATTGTTGCTCATATCAAAGTCTGGTATCTCTATGTTCAGTCTTGAGAATTCAATTAAGCCCTTAAGTCTTAGGGTTAAATTCAGATATTAGGAAACCAATCTTGAGAGTGGGCACAAATTCCATGAAGCATTAAGCTCATAAGCAGGTTCAGCGAGTGTGATTATTGATCCTACTAAGGTGAAACATGTTTCATGGAAACTAAGGTCTCTTTCCAAATTCGCCAATGAAATTGATCATAATTTGGTAGTGAAGTCAATGTGTTACTAATGAATGATTATTAATTTTGATTTTGATTCGGAGCCAAGCTTTCGTTTACCAAGGTTTCTTGGCGGATTTGGAATGCGATCATTTGATTTTGATAGCCAAATCAGAGCTAAAGGGATCTGCGGTGGCGGATAATTTGTCCGGTGAGAGTAAATTGAGCGAAGTTAGAACAAACTCTGGCATGTTCATTTCTAAGAACAAGGTTACTTTGATATCAATTCTTTCTCTTTTCTATATTTGAAAATTCATTCTTCAACTCTAGTAATTTATTTATATGGAGATATTTCTTTTCTATATGATGTGCCTAAATAGAAATTTTGAAATTGACATATATATGGAGATATTTCTTTATAAGTTAGAATCATCTGTGTCTCAAGTTTCTACACAGACACATGAAAACTGAATCTTTTCTATTAATAAAGCAAGTTTTCCTTGTTAATATCTTACTATAGTATTTATTACATTTACAATTAAGTACAAGCTTTTCTGTTTTTGTGACAACTTGTTATGTAAGCATACAATTAAATATAATAATACACTAATTGAAATATAATAGTCAATGTGATTCTTTGATGAGTTCCTCTTTGTATTTCTATGAATCTAATTTGTGGAACACAACTTTCATGGTTAGATTGCAAATATCTCCAACTGTCGGAGCATTTCTCATACCTCAATTCTTTTATCATGCTTCATGAAGGATTTCTCTAAACAATGGCTTTAACTGGAATGCCTAATATTTTTGAAGATTTGAGGTCCCCTTAATATTTGTAAGTATTTTTTATGATGGTCACAAATTATATATTGGTGCTAAATTGGTAATGGCTGATGCAAGAAAACTTAAATTATATGTAGTAATTTCAGGGGAAACCAACTTTCAGGTTACAAACTCTACCACTCCTCTAGAATGATCAAAGAATAAATTACTTTGAGGTATGTCCTTTTATAAAATAATTGAAGACCATGATATTCTTATTGCTGGTCAAGATAGTTTTATTTATCTAGAATCATGGAAAAGAAAACCAGAGTGCAAAACAGGATCTAGTTTCAAATCAACATGTTTAGAAGTATCTAGTTTCATTTAGGTAATAGCAAAAGAGGATCTATCTCCTTTCTTTAGAAGCACATTCAGTTGTAATTGAATATTTTTGCATTCATTCAGTTGCCGCTGAAGTTGATTTGCTGCTATATTTATTTGAAACATGCTCTTAATCAATAATTAACTTTTGTCAACCGTTTCACTTTGCTTGTCAAGTTACAACATCTCCAATAAAATCTATATACTCAAGCTCTTGACGTTGAATGTTTCTTCTCCGAGCTCATTGTCCTCACGCTGTTATTTCAGGTTGTGTTGTCCTCATTTTCTTGTGTCTTCCTCGCTCCCTCCTCTAGTCTGTTTCGCTACTAGGACAGATTCTCTTACTTGCTTTACGCATTTCTCATTTCAAACGTGGTTTAATATCTATCAATTATCAACTTTTTTGTTGTTTCAATAAGAGACAATTAACTTTGTTTTGGTTTTGGGAGGTACCTATACATACTAGGTAATCCAAAGAATGTTCTCTGTGTATCCCTCTCTTTTGCTTCTAAATTCATGACACCAAACTTACCTATATTGCGGAGACAATGACAATATTTGTCTTTAATTAATTTCTTGCATTTTGAACAATTTTTCATAGGGGTTGCAGGGGTAGTGCAAGCTTGTTCATGTTATGTTAATAGTCCTTCTAGAATGAGGTGAAGAGGACTAGTAACTATTTTTTACACTGTAATTACTTTTGAAGTCTTCTATGTGTGGGTGTCTTTGAAATAATATTGAATGTTGTATTGAAAAGTATGGTATGCAGATTTGTTGTTGGAGCTCTGGTTTTGACAGGATATCGTTTGTTTGTGCATGTTTTGTTTCCAATGATTAGGTAGTAGTCGAATTCATGCTTCTGATATTGATTTGCAACACAATATCTTCTCAATTTATATATATTTATTTTTGTCTTGACCATTTTGCTGGGGGAAGAATAATACAATGGATACATTAAGAAGGAAAACAAGTACAACAGTGGAGGTTCAACATTGTCACTGCTAGGCTTGAAGGTAAATATGCTAACTTTTATCTTAATCTTATTGTAATGCCTATGGAAAAATTCAGACTGTTAAGGATAATGATAAGTTGTAACACTGTAATTGTTCCAGAATAAGTTATTTTGGATTTAGCAGGTTTTAGTCTATATGATGGGATGATTAGAATTAACATGTTACTTGATTTAACGTGAGACTTTATTTTGATTTGGATATGATATGAAGCTTTGATAATGAATGATATATGAAGCCCCTGGTGCCTTATAAGTTATGTCTGGTAAGGGCTTTTAGTCTTTGAATTTGAAAATGATATATGATGCCTTAGTGACTTAGTGATAATGATATATATGAAGCCCCTGTATGTATTATAGAATAGTGGCAGGGCCTATATATGTTTTTAATTACATGGACTTTGATTATTATTTTTTTCTAACTAAAAAAATAAGAATTTTTCATATTTGAACTTTTTAATTACATGTGTGTTTCATACAATTTTGCAAAGTTGAACTCATTAGTAGAATACATGATACTGAAAGTTATGATGCTTTAGTTGATTTTGTGTGTTTGTTACTATTGTTAGCATATTTCAATGAATATAACTTTCTAAATTTTTCTTTTTTGTAGGAAAAATACATTGTCCCGAAGGAAGGTTGTGCCTACTATTGTAAATGATGCTTGGAAACGATACAAATGTTGGATTAAAAGGACGCATTTTAGTTCGTCCAAAACCAAGCGCGAGTGGCTAAAAAATCGTCCACAAGAGATACCAGAAGAAGACTTTAGGAATTTATTGGAGTATTGGGAAGATGAAAATTCAAGTAAGCTATAGTTACTATTGCTATAGTTACTTGATGGTGAATGATTCACATTGGAATATACATTTAAGATAGTTTCATTTAGAAGATGCGTGGTCTATTTCATTTTGAACATGTTAGTTTGATTATGAATGAGTGACAATATTAGGATAACTTTATGTTGATCGATGTTATTTATATATATATATATATATATGAATGACAATCATTTTAGTTTAATTCGGTATGCCTTTTATTATTGAATCATATTGAAATTATTGTTCTTTAAGTCTAATATAATAATTATTTATTAAAATTAAATTGAAAAAAAAAAAATACTGGTTTAAAATTAAATTGACAATAAAATGATACTTTTTGCAAGCGCCAGTGACAATTAAATTGTCTTGTAGCTAAGAAACCGTTGTTTTAGATCATATATTAAAGGGTTTATCAAAATGATTTTTTATAGAGCAATGGTGAGAAAGCGTTGCTGTATTAAAAAAACGTTTTTTGATTTGACAACGGCGAGAAAGCGTTGCTATATAAAAATAAGAAGAACGGTTTTTATTTTGGCAACGGCGAGAAAGCGTTGCTGTACAAAAAAACGGTTGTGATATCTATTCGTAATTAATATCGTTAAGGGTCTATAACAACAGTTTTCCGTTAAGCAGCAGTTCAAAACCGTTGTGGTAGATATCACCAAACCGTTCTCTATATTAGATCAATGGCAACGGTTTTAATTGAGAACAAAGAGAAACCGTTGTGGTTGGAAATTTTAAAAACTTAGGAAACCTAAGAAAACGGTTGTCCTCAAGACGTTGCCGTTGGAAATAAAACCGTTGCCAAAGGCTAAGAGAACCCCTCGGTATAAAACACTCTGAAAACCGTTCTCGTAGCCTATGACAACGGTTTTTTTATATTACAGAACGGTTTTTTGGAGTTCTCGTAGAATGAAAATGTTGTAGTGAATGTGGCCAAAGACGAAAGAACTTATTGTATTTTCCCCATACGCAGAAGTCAAAGATTGAACTCTTAGAAATCTTAAGAGACTTTAAAGGTTCGTTTGGATGACCTTATTTTAGAACTTATACAACTAATACAAACAAATAAATTGTTATGTATTATTATAAATTGTTAGTAAGAACTTATGATTAACCTAAAAACTTTTTATTTACATATGTTGTGTTTTGCATAAACTAACAATACGGACCCTAAATCCTTAATTACTACTTGAATCAAGTCAATATTAGTAGCTTATCTATTTTCTATATATTATATCTTTTACTTTATCTTTTTAATGGGAAAAAATACTCTTTCCGTTTCTTTTTATTTGTCATTTTAGATTACCGTACATAATTCACATAATCTACTTTGACCATAAATTTTTATTAATATATAAAACCAAATGTTAGCAAATAAGATATTGTTCAATTTGTTTCAACGAATATTTTCAGAATATAAAATTTTCATAATTTTTTATAGTAGATAATTAAAGATATTAGTGATCAAAATTATGCATTGACATGTGTGCAGTGGTAAAAACGATAAATAAAAAGGAATACTGGAGTATATTATATTAATAATAGAAATAAGTACAGGAGTATTATTAAACCAAAAGAATAAGATGGAACCAAGTACAATTGATACTACAAGCACAACCCAAAACAAAAAGAGAAATAATAGTCATTTAAACTTCTTTCACATAAATTAAAACAACAATAAATTAATAAATCAAGTACTTTATATTAATAAAAGTAAAAAATCTTGAATTGAAAAATTAACTCGAACAAGTCACTAGCAAAATAGCATCAGCATGTGAAGCTTAGGAAAAGTAAAATAAAACAACTCTTTAATGAAAAACGGAATATTATTCAGTCAGCCTTAATTATAAGTAAATTTACACTTTCTAGATTCATCCGATAACTAATGTATATAGCCTTAATAATAGATTAAATACATTAGTTTTTCAATGAACTTAAAAAGTACAAATTTACTTATAATTAAGGCCGGAGGGAGTAAGTTAAACAACACACAACCAAATTAATAATAAATGATAAAACACCAAATTTCATATATCCTGATAGAAAAACTTGTTGAAAAGCTCCAAATGTGTAATTTGAAAATGCAAATCCACATGAACAGATCCATCTCCATCAGGACTAAGAAGAATCAATGCTCTATCATGTGCTGAGACATATGCTAATCCAAAGTAAATAGGTTTTCCCCAGCCAAAATCAGCATCATAAATAGGCATACTCATCCAACTTGTTAAATGAAAATTTGGATTACCAAAAAATGGAACATTTTCACCTTCACCACCTAAAAACAATTTTCTTGCATCATCCAAATGTTCAAAACTTCTAATAACATCAATTTGTGACCTTATGAACTCATCACTTACTAACTCAGTTGCTTCCCTTATCTTTTGTGCTACATAACCCAAAGGCTTTGATGTGATTTCTCCAATATAACCTTTTGTAGCTGTTTGAGTCAAAGCATTCCCAAAATAGCTTTTAGGAAGTGGTGGAATCAATCTAGTTCTAATATCAGCATTGAATCTAACAACACTTTCTTGATTCTCTTCAAGCTCACGTGCCTTAGAAGCACTTCTCCATATATGTGCACCAATTGCTTCATATCTACTATATGGCCTTGACTCTTTTTTCTTCGTAACTAAAACGCCGTCTTCATTGGCTTTTTTCTTCAACTTATCAACTTGTTCTGATGAAAGTTTCAACATTGTTGCTGAAGTTTTCTTCTTTCTTTCTTCACTTGTATCTTTTCTTCCAAGAATGAGTGGTAGTGGCTTCAACTCCATGTGTTCAAAACGTGGCTTCAAAGGGGTGTGTGAAAATTTGAGAACTGTTCTATCCAAAAATGGTAGCTCATTAGCTTCAAGTGTTTCACCTCTTGCTATTTTGGCCCATGAGTTGATGAATTTAATGGCTCCTAATCCATCTGATAAAGGATGGAAAAAAGCAACACCAAGTGCAAAGCCTTCATTGTTTTTGAACCTTGTGAGTTGCACAATGAAAATTGGAATATCTTCAATGGGTTGATTATAATTAATTATTGGAACAAGTTCTTTGATGGAATCAGAAGGTGAAAAGTCACCATAATCATTCATTGTTTTTTCTGTTTCAGCTTCTATCAAAATAGCTCCTTTGGCATTGAGATTCAATTCTAATCGACCACCTTCTATGTAACACAATCTACCAGCTATAGGATAGTAGTGAACAAGAATTTTGCTTAGAGAGTTTTTCAAGGTTTCTCCTATGGTTCTGTTTTCTTGGTTCTGCTTTGGTTTGTAAATGTATATCGTTGGTGTGTGGCGGAGACGAACCACTTGGTCGATATCGGAGAGCCATAATCGACCTTGTGGAGTTGATTGTTCTGGAATCACAGTGTAAGAAGCTGTAATGGTTACCATCTTTTTTTTTTTTTTTTTGGTATGCTTGAAGTTTTGTGTTGAATATGGTAAGGTGATGGCAATATGCAAAGAGCATATTACCTATATATATAAAATACAGGCAACTGGACCAGGATTCACTGTTGTTAATAAATAACACAGTACCATGCAGAATCAATTTCGTTCATTGATTTCATATCGAACAATTATAATACATAATACATCAAAATGATTTTGACTATTCATTTAAATCGGACGGTTTGATTCATGCAATCTGTTTCCCAACTTATATGTTGTAGCCTTGTAGCTAGGATGGACCACTCTCAATTTACAGTTGCTTTTACTATTAAAAAAATTTATCTATTATGTCCTGTATCTTAATATAAAACTCTCTTTTATTTATTTATTATTTTTTTATAAAATTCATTTCAAAATTTTAAGGGCATTAATTATTTCTTTACTAATATACCTCTAATTAAAATGTTTTGGTTTTACAAATTATAATAAATACTTTAGAAAAAACATTAATTTATTTTCTCTTAAAAGATAAAATTATTAAAACAACATTACTTGTCAATAAATTTAATACCACAACCTATATTTTTATCTATATATGAGTCCCGAATGCTTATTATTATTTATTCTTACCCTACACTTTCGAATTTATACAAAATTCTCTCTGATCTCTCTATAGGAAAAGCATATCTGCATCTCCCTCTCAAATCCAAACCTCTCTTTTTTCACGATGTAGCAAAGTTGTGGTGGTGGTGGTGCGATGAGGAAGAGGTCATCCCTCCTCACCACATGTCTCGATCGATGCCAGTTTTTCTTCTTCACTTGTTCCAGCTCGTTTTCGTTTTTCTTCTGGTTGTGTTCCTCTCAGTGATCGAGTTTCTGTTTCTCTTTTTGGAAATCGGTGGTGGTGGTGGTCTAGTTTCGGCGCTGCCGGAGGTGGTGTTGGTGTATTTTTGGTTCACGCATTTTCCTATTGCGTGAGGGTGTTCTTCTGGTCCGAGTTTTTGTTCCCTCTTCTTGGTTGTGATTGAGCTGGATATAAGATGGAGGTGTTGATGGCTCTCTACGATGTGGGACTCTTGTTAGAAATAATATAAAACCATTGAAATGACTCTATCCTAACAGTTTAAGCTTTTGGGATAATCGGTTATTTGACATGTGGTATCAGAGCTTCATGACTAAGTGGTCTAGACTTCAATCCCCGCTCCCCTCACTTTCTAATTAAAAAGTGGAATTTAAGCATATGGTAGGTGGACCTATGCATTATCCATGCTTCAAGCCCAAGTAGGCTCTTTCGTGAGGGGCGCGTGTTAGAAATAATATAAAACCATTGATATGACTATATCCTAACAGCTTAAACTTTTGGGATAATCGGTTATTTGACAACTCTCTGACCGCTTACAATTTTGTTGAGATTTGCAGGATTCTTTTTTGAGTCTCAATCGTTTCCAAATCCGTTGAGATTTGCAGTTGTCTTTGTATCTGGTCGACCTCTTACACATCATGTTGACTGATTGGTGGTAGACTGCGAACTGAGACTTATTTGTCTAGGTTTTCATTCTATCGGTATCCCGATCAACTTTGGCTCGCGAAGCTACTTTTTGAATTCTGATGGGCCGATCACTTTTAATTCGAGATCGGGAGTTAGAGCTTAATGACATATTTATGGGTCGGGTTGATGATCTTATGTGGTGATCTGGAGACTGTGGAGTGCTCTTCTAAGAATAGGATTAGAAGTGAACTCCTATTAAGTTTTCTTCATTGGTGTTCCGTTTATATACGACCTCTTTATTTTGTAGTTCCATTTTACTGGCTTCTATTCTTCTACTACAGAGACCGGTTATTAATAATAAATATTTTGCTTTGAATAAATAACAAACTTTCGAGTTTATACTGTATAGTACTATAACTATATGCTGAATTAAAAAACAAACTTTCGAGTTTATACTCCTATCTTTCTGTGATTTAATAATAGACCTCTGAATTTTTATCTTTGACTGAACACTTTTTGAAAATGTTGCCAACTGGATTTTCTGATATTGCTCTCATTAACTACACCGAGCTAACTCACTGCCCAACATTAAGTTCTACCGCTACAATTAAGATATCCTTTCCTTTTCTTTTAGTGTGATTGTTTTGGTGTCATGGAGTTTGTGTGGTTTTGATTAAACTTTGTATCCTTGTTTTTATTTGTTTTCTTTTTGCATTTTTCATAAAAAGTTTTTCAGCTAGATATTAAGTTCATTCCCCTTAGACAACTTTATCTGTTAACATTCAAGATAAAATAAACTGAGTTCTTTATTTTCTTTTTTGTGAAGATTTTATTTGACCTATTAACTTTTTATAGATTTGATTGAGTCCCTTGCATTGTCTATTTGTTTTTTAGAGAGATTCGTTATTCTACAAAAAGTTATTATATTAAGGGTTAAATATGTTTTTGATTTCTATAATTCCGCAGAATTTTATTTTTAATCTCTGAAGATTTTTTTCACACTTTTTAGACTTGAAGTTTTGTTACTCAGTGTTTTTAGTCCATTCTTTTAATCAAACTCTTGTATACTTTCACATTTTTGAACAGTTCTTTGTATACATGTTTATAATATTATAAAAACATCTCCGTTCAAAATTTATAATTTTTTAACATTAAGATGAATTATTTATTAATTTTTATGTGCAAAAAACTAAAAAATTCATATTTAATTCATCTTTTGTTAAAAAAAATTTAAACTTTTGTAAGAGAAATTCATATAATGTACTAATTAAACATGAACGCATAAAAAAAATTTAAAATTTCTAATGATATACACGAGTTGATTGAAAAGTAGGGACTAAAAACACTGACCGGAAAAACTTCAAGGACTAAAAAGTGTGAAAAAATCTTCAGGGACCAAAAACGAAATTCCGCGAAACTATAAGGACCAAAAACATATTTAACCCTTATATTAATATGATTTAAGCCAGGCCAATTTAAACAAAGTATTACATTTTTTAAATCGGATATCATTTACGCCAACGATAAAAGAAAACCTCCTCAAATTTACAAGGATAAAAAAACTCAACCATAAGAGTTTTATATGCATTTTTGTGAGTTAAATGTAGGGGGAAAAAAGGTAAATGTCACTCTTTTTTTCTCTTAATATAAAAACATTTATCAAAAATTACAGATATTAAAAAAAATTGTTGCTGACGTTTCCTATTTTTCTTTTATCTCTTGCTTCTTACATTTCTTGCTTATGAGAAAAAATACATTGAAATATGTCGATAATTTCAATTATGTTTAATAAGTTTAAAAGTTTTTTAAACTTTCAAGCATAGAAAAAAAAAACGATAAGGAGAAGAGCATAAGCTTAAAGCCTATTTGCAAGCTCTCATGGTCAAAAAACTATATTATAGATTATAATTAGCAAGAGATAAAAGAATAATTGCAAGATTGTAAATGGAGATGACGATTAATTTCATGAGGTGTGGGTCTGTGGAGGGACGTAATTTTTGCAAGAAAAAATACATTGAAATATGTCAATAATTTCAATTATGTTTCATAAGTTTTTTTTTTGTACATATTATTATATATGTTTCATAAGTTAAAACATTTAAAACTAGGTTTTAAAGTTCAAGTTTTCAAATTTCCAAGCATAGAGAAAAAAAAACAAGAAGGAGAAGAGCATAAACTTAAAGTCTATTTGTAAGCTCTCATGGTCAAAAACTAAATTATAGATCGTACCAAGCAAGAGATAAAAGAATAATTACTAACTTATCAAACCTTTGAACTTAATTAAATTTATTTTATAAGAAAATATACATTGAAATTTACAACTTATAAATGGTGCGTTTATTTAGATTTTAAAAAATTTATTTTATTATTTTAATAGTGTTTGTTATATGTTTTTAAAAAATTATTTTGTAAGAAAAATTTAACTTAAAAATGAAGGTGTTATTTTGCCATGCGGCTGTGTGGTTTATCTGGACCTCTCGAAACGATTTCTTCTTTGCGAGGGAAACTGTTTAGGTCAACTCTTTGATTGAAAAGGCAAAACTTTCATCTAGGATATGGATTTTGGCCAAAAATCCTTGCAACCCCTACTCCTTCTATGAGTAGAAGGTGCAACCTGTACATGCTGACACCGATAAAGTTTTTTTTTTGAATGACAAATATAATTATATATATATATATATATATATATATAATAAAAAGAGATAAAGGATACACCAAATGTCTAAGGGTACATAATACATTTGTAGATAAAGATTGATAGGTATCAGTGTTGGGCGCTCCTGTCTCTGCTTTATGGGTGGTCTACTCTCTTTATTACTTCTCCCCTTATCATCCATTTATTTTCTCCTTTCCCACTTCCCAGTTGTCTTTGCTTGATGGGTGCATGATGGACACCCATGTGTTAGTTGTAGCTGGTTGTGTTTTATTGTTTTGTGGTTCTCCTGTTTTTATTTTTTTTCTTCTTTCACGAGCACTCCGTCTACTCAGATCTATATTGTTGTTTGTAACTTCTTCATTACGGCTCCGTTTGTTTTGAAAATAGATTTTGTAGTGTTAGAAAATATTCTATAAAAAAAATTTACAAATAATTTTTTTATAAAAGCTTGAAATGAAAATTTTGTTTAAATAGTTATTCTTAAAATGTGATTTTAAGTATTTCATCATTTTATTGAAAAAAAGTTTAGATATCAAAATTTCAAAAAAAAATTAGGTATACAGGTTAACAGTAACACAAGCTCGTCATGCATATATCCAGCATGTGCAAGCCTAATACACTAGCTATAACCTATACACTTTTCTAAAAATTCTTAGCATGAACCGGTATCATACTTGTTGCTATGCCAATCTAAAATTTGAAACTAACAGTAAGCTAATTCTATTTCAAATCATTTGTCTTATTCCACTCATTGCACATTGACCACATTATCTTCATTTTAACAGCAGTAACATATGGGCAGTGAAAGGTTATATACTATGAGAGTAAGCAATTGGCTAAAATTTGGGAAAGTAAGGATCACGTGAGATTTCAAGTAAATAAATATGAGCTTTTTTTGGTCAAAAAAAAAAATGAACTTTTAGATCAACAAAAATAAATGGATAAAATTTTGTGTCAAAATTTAATTTGACACCTGGTATCAACGGATACTGACTATATATATATATATATATATATATATATATATATATGAGTTGTGTTATTTGAACAACAATTTATATGACAACTTTTAAGACAACAAAAATTTTACAAAGAAAATGAGGTATTAGCACAAAAGCCAAAACAATAAAGAGAAAAAGTAAAAACATGATGTGAGTATGAGTGAAAAGTTGTCACGAATGTTGTCCAAAAAATGTTGTTAAAATATCATTTATATATATATATTCGCCCTTCAAAGACAATCCTCGATATCTTTTCTAGAATTTATTTTTCTTATAATTAAGGAACTTTAAGTATTTTTTTTTTTTTAACAACAATAGAATTTATTAAACCCACACCACCAAAACACAAGGAGTTTCTTATAATTAAGGAACTTTAAGTATATGAGCTTCACATTTTAAAAAAAAAATTATGATAGTAAACAAATGAAAAGTAACTTCAAATTCTTTTAAGAATCTCTAGATTTTTTCAAAACAAAATTATATTTCATAAAGTTTAAACAAAACGCACCTAAAAAAATTAAATTCAAAAATTAATGAAATCCAATGCATTTTTATATAGTGAAATCATATCCACATCTTAAAAGGATCCAATTTTCACACATAAAAGGATCCAAATCTTCAAAGACACAATTAAAAAAAGTGGAATGTTTACAACAATTATTACCAAGTTATACACAAATACAACAAAGTGGCCACATCTCAGACAAATGTTAAGGTGACCACGCATAATTTTAGTTAACCTGATATATCTGCTAGCTAGTTCTATATTTTCCATTAAAAAAAAAAAAAATATATAGCTAGTTCTACATTGTGGTTAATATAAAGAACAAGAACAAAGTACGTACTATATAATAAAATTATTGAAAAGTATTTAACTTTTATTTCTGCATAATTACAGCTCGTATTCTACACCAAATTTTTAGTTTTATTTATCTTATCCTATAATAATTTATGAATTACACATAAATATTTTTTTTATGAATCATAAATATTTCTTTTATAATCTCATATCGGGTGCATTTGATTTACAGAAAAATACTGTTAAAAATATTAGAGGATAACATTTTTGTCTCAAGTATAAATTGTCTAAAATGCTAATTAAAATAATGTTTGTCCAGCAAACATCTTATAGAAATCGTTGTTGTTGTTGTTGGTCCTGTTTGTTATAGATTTTTTGAAAATAGATTCTTATAGTGTAATATAATTTTGTGAAAAAAAAATTTACAAAGAAATTTTTTATAAAAGCTTCAAATGAAAATTTGGTTTTAATAGTTATTCTTAAAATCTTATTTTAGGTGTTTCATCATTTTATTGAAAAAAAAATTGGATATCAAAATTTCAAAAAAATCACTTTTTTTAAAGCTATTTCAAATAGATTTTCATAAAAATCATTTTTGAAATACAACTTTTTATACAAATTGAGATTTTGACTATTTTTTATTCTTCAATAATGTACGTCTATGTTATATGATGTCAAAATTAGTGTTTGAATTTAGAAAAAATGAATATAAAAAACTTGTAATATTTTGAAAAACAGTTTTATAAAAATCATTTTCAAAAATATAAAGAAAAAATATATTTTTTTAAAGCTGAAACAAATAGGCCCGTTGTTGTTAATAGGATTTTGTCTAGAATGGATTTGAATGGTGAAGAAAGGAAAATATTTGCTGTTAATAGGATTTGGTTGCTGATGAGAAAAAAGAATTTGGTTGAAATGAAGGAAGGGAATTGGACGCGGAAATTATTCTTGTTTCTTGCATGCTGCATTTGTTGAAGGTTGAAGGACATAGAGTGATGGTAGGGATTTACGAGTTTTTTGTTCGGCTTAATTACAATTTTGGACCCTTATCTTTATTTTAGGTTTTAAATTGGTCTCTTATCTTTTAAAAGTTTCAAGTAGGTCCCTTATCTTTATTTTAGGTTTCAAGTTGGTCTCTTGCGTCAATTTTTTTACTCTTACCGTTAAAATTGGACACGTGTCATCTGTCCAAGTGTGCCACATGTCCAAATTTAACGGAAATAGTTAAAAAATTGACGGAATGGACCAACTTGAAACCTAAAATAAAGATAAGGGACCAACTTGAAACTTTCAAAAGATAAGGGATCAATTTAAAACCTAAAAAAAAGATAAGGGACCAAAAGTGTAATTAAGCCGTTTTTTTGTAGAAGATGAAGATGTTTAAGGCTTTTTTAGTAAAAGTTTATTTGAAGGAGAAGATAGAGTGATTTTTGGATTATAAAAGCAATAATTAGTAAAAAAAATTGTTTAATTATTTTAACGTTTTTAAATAGGAAATAATAAATAAAATAAAAGATTATTGACATGTAAATTTTATGGACCACATGTATAATGCCACATGATTAATGATGATGATACATCAGCAAAAACAACTCAAAAATGGAGTGGGAATCAATTTCTTAAAGAATTGAAATAGGGGACTAAAAAATTAGTTTTTAAAAGGAGGGGACTAAAACTTAAAAAGAAATTCAAAATAGAAAGATAAAAAAATGCATTTAAACCTTATTTTATAATATAGAAAAATATTCTATCACAAATAATTTATGCTTAGATATAATTTGACAATCTTCTTTTCCACTCTATGTAGAATACATAGACTAATCTCTTAATTAATTCAATGGTAACACAAAATATACATACAAACAGGTCAAATTAAGTTTAGGGGAAAGGATTACACACTCCCATCGTATTACGAATTCTAATATAGAGAGGCGTTCACGTATGTAAACACAAGGTTAATACAAAGGGTGAACTTGTGGGCTCATTCCAAGACCTTGGCTACCACATTTAGTATCTCAAAGAGATACATTCAAATGAAATACTTCTAAATATTTGTCATATGTTGCAAGCTTTGTTTTTAATAAAAAAGATTAATAGAGATAAAAAGTTGTGTTTAACATTGACATGGAAGTCACAATATTTTCATGAAAGTACTTGTTAATATTTTCTATAGGCAAGAGTAACCATCATATAATCGCGATTTATAACCAAAAGTTCCACCAACCTTTGTCATGAGCTAACTCAATAGCAAACATAACTCCTAGCTCTGCATGAAAGGCAAAACACCCAAATTCAGAAAGAAAGAAAGAAAGAAAAACCGAAGGACATTGCGTTGTGGTCCCTAAACACACCTGCACAAGAAGCTTGGCTAAGGCTACCAATAGCAACGCTATCGATGTTGCACTTGACCCAATTGACAATGGGAGGAGACCAAAACACTTCTTTCATGGAAGGAGCATTCAGGGTTGGCCCAAGCCCAAAGCAAGTGAAGCTAGGGCTTTAGGCCCCAATTGTTGGGCTTAAGAAATATGCCTCTTCAAAAAAAAAACATAGGCTTCAACGTTTTATAATATATACAATGTGTTCCGAATGTAGACAAAATATTGTTAATAGTGTAGTGGTTAAAGGTCTACATTTTCACTTCATGGTCATAGGATCAAAACTTGGGTTATGCATTTTCATATGATTCATTATAATTTTTCATAATTGGTTAAATTATATTTAACTACTTTTTACTAAAATTTATGAAAAAAATGAATTTTTTACAAAATTATCTATAACTTTAATATAGATATATCACTTAATATTTTGCCCCTTAAAAATATTGAGAATAAGCCCTCAATTTAGTCCTTAAACTATGGACATATCTTCAATTTTGTCCATAAACTATAGAAATATAACAAAATTAAAAAAAAAATATTAATTTACCAATTAAATCCCTAAACTATCAATTTTCTCATGTTTTCAAAAAAAAAAAAAATTAAGGAACTAAATTGATGTATTAAATTAGAAATAAAATATTTTGTTTAGCCTAGGTGAAATCAATTATTGTATAAAAGAATATTTTTTAAGTTTTTATAATTTTAAAAAGGCCTCATTTAATTTTTCGCTTTAGGCCTCTACATACGTTGGGCCGGCCCTGGGAGCATTGGGAGGGTGTAGGAAAATTGCTTTTCCGACCCCTGCCCATTTCTTTTCTACTCCCCAAACTGACGTTTTTGCCCTCGGGGGTATGAAAAAAAATTTGCCAAGAAAATTCGGTTTTTACGAACCGAATTGTTTGCCAAGCAAATTCGGTTTATATTAACCGAACTTTCTCCAAATTTTTCCTCACATTCCTTCTTCCTCAAAGAAGAACGCGAAGGAGAAGAAGCCATGAAAGCTTCCATGAAGCTCACAGCCTCAACAACAACAACATCGAATCTCAACCAGGTTACTGGGGAAAGGCGATAAAGTAAGTCCATCAAAATAAGTCCATTTACTTCGTAACCTTTACTTGGAAGACTAAACCCGCGCCTTACCTAGGGCTGCAAGAAAATTGAAAGTGAATACACCATCTTGCTCGATTTTTCTCACTGGTCATTAATCTACAATTAGATTTCACAGTAGAAGCCTATTTATCAAAAAAGTTTCAATCTTTGATAACACCAAAATTTTGCAAACTCATTTTAAGACGAATTATGAAAAACAAATGGTTGGAAAAGCTTTCTGGATTAACGAACAAGCGAAATGGAGTATGCGAGGAAAATTCGGTTCGTAAAAACCGAATTTGCTTGGCAAAAAATTCGGTTCGTAAAAACCGTATTTTCTTGGCAAATTTTTTTTCATACCTCCGAGGACAAAAACGTCAGTTTGGGGGTAGAAAAGAAATGGGCAGGGGTTGGAAAAGCAATTTTCAGGGTGTAGCTTCACCTTGAAAGCTTTAAGGATTTTGAAATCCACCATAGAGGAAGTTGCAGCAACTTTCGTATTGTTGCCAGAAATTGAAGCATTTGCAATGATCAGGGACTTGGCTGAGAGGAGATTAGGCTTATATTGTTGAACGTGCTTTGATTTCTGCAGTACCATATAGCATTAAGTAAAATATTACATGTAATTGTTACTGGTAAAATGTGAATTTAGGTTGTTTTAAATAATTTGTTATTAACTAGAGCTCATTGTCTACTTGATTATAGGTATATTTTTAGAGATTAGTTTGTTTTAACCCTCTAATTTTCAAAAAAAATGATTGATTTAATTATATATTTTATATTATTGATTTATTTATAATTTAAATAGAGAATAATTCTTTTCTTAAAAATTGTGTTTGTTACAAGGATCTATCGTTAGTATTACGGTTGAACCTCCAATTTGGTCGAGACGGCCTTGCTTTCACTGCTGCTAGTTGTAACACCATAAACCCAACAATTGTAATAATAACAATAATAAATAATTTAGTCAAAAACAAATTTTTCAAATACTTTTTCAAAAAAAAAAAAACTATTTCAGACATTATGCATCGGAGAAAAAGAGCTAAAAATATATCAACTCATCAATAAAATTACCGTAAAAGAAGCTCTACCCAGAACTTTATCAGATCATTGTCCCATTCAGCTTAGTATTGATGAGCTGAACTGGGGTCCTAAACCTCTCCGGATGTTGAAATGTTGGGCGGACGTTCCGGGTTATTATGAGTTTGTAAAAGAAAAATGGGAGTCTTTTCCTGTGTATGGGTGGAGTGGGCATATTTTGAAAACGAAGCTCAAATTTATAAAATCAGAATTGAGAAGTTGGCATTTAAATCACACGGCTAACATCGAAGGCAAGATTCGGGAAGCTAAAAATCAGTTAGAAGAATTTGATGTTCTTGGTGAAGAGCGTAGTTTAAACGCAGATGAGGAGCTTGAATTGCACTCGGTTCAGGCTAACATTGTGTCATTCTCTAAACTTCATGCTAGCATGCAATGGCAAAAATCGCGAGTTAATTGGCTAAAAGAGGGTGACGCGAATTCCAAGTTTTTTCACGGTTTGATGTCTTCTCGGAGACAATCAAACTCTATTAGTTCGCTACAGTCCTATGGTCGAGCGGTAGAGGGTGTGGAGGAGGTACGTCGGGAGGTGTTCCAACATTTCAGTTGTCACTTCCAAAAACAAGCAGTGCCGCGGCCTGATATCAATGGCCTGTGTTTCAAAACCATTTCCACTGATAATAGTGCTGACCTTATAAAACCTTTTTTAATGGATGAAATTAAAGCAGCGGTGTGGGACTGTGATAGTTTCAAATGTCCTGGACCTGATGGAGTCAATATTGGATTCTTTAAAGACTTCTGGGATTTGCTGAAAGTAGATTTATTGAACTTCTTCGCTGAATTTCATCGTAATGGTGTGCTCACTAAGGGTCTAAATTCCACGTTCATTGCTTTAATTCCGAAAGTTGACTGTCCTCAAAACGTATCTGAATTTCGACCTATATCTCTGGTTAGTAGTGTATATAAAATTCTAGCAAAAGTTTTGGCGAATAGATTGTGTAATGTTATTGGGAATGTTGTGGCTGAGTCTCAGACAGCCTTCATTAAAGGTAGACAGATTTTGGATGGGATTCTTATAACTAATGAAGTTGTTGACGATGCTAGGCGTGGTAAAAAAGATTTGTTGATGTTTAAAGTAGACTTTGAGAAAGCTTACGACTCGGTGGACTAGGATTACCTTGATGAGGTGATGCTAAAGATGAATTTTCGAATCTTTGGCGTGGTTGGATTATGGAATGTGTCACAACTGCTACTGCTTCGGTTCTGGTTAATGGTAGCCCGATAGATGAGTTCAATTTTGAGAGAGGCTTGAGGCAAGGTGATCCTCTTTCACCTTTTCTTTTTATTCTTGCAGCTGAAGGCCTCAATGTTATGATGTCGGCTATGGTTTCGAGCAATCTTTTCTCTCCTTATGCTATAGGGCCGCGGCAAGAAGTAAAAATATCTCATCTTCAGTTCGCGGATGACACTTTACTAGTTGGTAATAAAAGTTGGGCTAACGTTCGTGCTCTCAAGGTAACTCTATTACTTTTTGAAGCTATCTCGGGTTTGAAAGTCAATTTCCATAAGAGTATGTTATTCGGTGTTAATGTAAATGCGACGTGGCTTCATGAAGCTGTCGTGGTTTTGGGTTGTCGTCACGGTCAGCTTCCTTTTCTATATTTGGGTCTACCGATAGGTGGTGATCTGAGTAACCTGTGTTTCTGGCATCCGTTGGTTGATAGGATCCGAAAGAGGTTGTCTGGGTGGAAGTGCAAAAACCTGTCTTTTGGAGGTCGTTTGATCTTGTTGAAATATGTCTTGCCCTCCATTCCGGTTTACTTTCTTTCTTTCTTCAAAGCTCTCTCAGGTATCATTTCTACCCTTGAATCTATTTTTTGTCATTTTTTCTGGGGTGGGTGTGAGGTTAACCGAAAAATTGCTTGGATTAAATGGGATACTATATGTTTGAATCGGGTGAATGGAGGTTTGGGGGTGAGGAGATTGAAAGAATTTAATATTTCGTCACTAGGTAAATGGGTGTGGAGGTGTCTGGTTGAGAATGATAGCTTGTGGAGCTTAGTTTTGCGTGCTAAGTATGGGCAGGAAGGTGGGAGGGTGAGGTTCTCTGAGGGTGTTGGGTCGACTTGGTGGCGTGCTTTAAATTCAGTTCGGTCAGGTGTAGGTTTACGGGATGACAGGTGGTTGTTAGACAATATTAGGCGCAAGGTTGGTGGAGGCCGCGGGTCTCTTTTTTGGTTGAACCCGTGGTTGGAGGATAGTCCGCTTAGTAGGTCTTTTAGTCGTTTATATGATTTAGCTGTTGATAAAAATATTCTGGTAGCTGATATGTTTGAGGCTGGTTGGGGGGTTGGTGGTGAGGCTTGGAAGTGGAGGAGGAGGTTGTTTGCTTGGGAGGAGGATTTAGTTGCAGGGTGTATTGCTAGATTGACTAACGTTTCTTTGCAGGTTGGTGTACCTGATAGCTGGGTGTGTCAACTTCACAATTCAGGGTGTTACTCAGTTAAAACAACATATTCTACTTAACGGCTTCGGAAGCTTGGCTTAATGAAAATTTTGACAAGTTTCTTTGGTTACGATGGGTTCCTTTAAAGGTCAATATCTTTATGTGGCGTTTATTTCTGGATAGACTCCCTACCAAGACAAAATTGTTGAGGCGTGGCTCTCTTGATGCAGCTAATGTGTATTGTCCAACATTGTGTGGTAAAACGGAAGATTTAAACCATTTATTTTTTCAGTGTGATGTGTATGGACGGTTATGGCTCATGATATCACAATGGATGGGTGTTTCCACCGCCCTTCAGGGTGATCTTAGCGCTCACTCAACTCAATTTTGTGGGTTGGGTTCTTCTCAGAAAAGTTCTTTTATCGGTCTTACAGTTATTTGGGTTGCGACTCTGTACGTGATCTGGCGAGATAGAAATAATAGACTTTTTAAGTCAGTTCTTGAGTCAGTTGAGAAACTGGCTGAGAAAGTCAAATTACAAACTTTCTGGTGGTTAAAGTCCTACTACATTTCATTCGATTTTGATTACCTTGTATGGAGGCAACATCCTTGGGTTTGTTTTCAAGCTATTTTGTAAGGGTGCCGTTATTTGATGTTTTGTTATCTAGTGTTTTTTCGTTTTGATGCGTATATTGGGCGCCAAGCTTTTGTTGTAAACTATACTGTATCAGTCTCTGACAGACACACCTTGTGCCTGCAAGACTGATTTATCATTTTAATATAATTCTCTTAGTTTATTCAAAAAAAAAAAAAATTACCGTAAAAATATATCATCTCATCCAAAATATTTATAAACAATAAAATGTTAATAAACAAAACTCACATTGACACTCGTAGGGGTGTAAGCGGATCAGAAAAATCCAATTGAACAGATAATTCAAACCAATCCAAACCGGAAAAAAATCGATGTTAATGGTTCGGACCAAAAACCGAACCGAACCAATTAAAAACCGATGTGGTTTGGTTAGGTTCTCGGTTCAAATTTTAAGAACCGATGAACAAACTGAACCAAACCAATATATATATAGTATTAATAAAAAAAATTAGACAACCCACATCTATTAAAAAATAAAACAAGCCCAATTACTTATATAAAAAAAATAAACTTCCTCACTCACATACAATACAAATTAGTTGATTCGGACATTGGATTCACTCAAAATTGATCCAAACCGGTTCAATTATAACTCTAGACACCGGTATAAAAATATCTGTTTAATCAAAATAAATATTAAGAAATTAAATATATGTATCAATTAATTTTTAATATTTATATATGTTTTGACTAAGAAACTTTGTAACACATTTTATCATAGTGAAGATTCAAATTAGTTGTTCACAAATTTTAGATGGGACAATTCAATTTTGACAAAAATAAAATTACTCAAAATTAGTTCATCACATTTTTATATTGTGGACAGTCTACGTTTTATTATAATAGAGTAACTAATTTGTATCCAATATAAAAATGTCAGGGGTTAATTTAGATTTTATTTTTGTTAGTATGAGAAATTTGTGAGCGATAAAAATGAATTTTCACTCTATATAAAATAATTTGGAAAGGGAAAATGTATTGATAATTGTAGCATTAATGGTCATTTTATAGTTGTGTCATATGGTATGGAGTATGAACTTTGTCTCTTGAGATTAAAAATTCAGGCTATTAGAGCGGACTCTTCATATATACATTGTTTTTTACTCAAAAACAACGATATTCATTTATTCCAATAATCGATAGAGTACATCACATGCAAATACAAATTCAACATCGCTAAAAACAAAAAAAATGAATCTGCAAACAATTTCACAGCATCCAAGTTAATAGCATACAAAGGCAATTGCAAAATGCCTACGAATAATATGATAAAATAAAAGTCACCGGAATGTCCATATGCTTCCGGATCTGCAATGATGATGCCCAGATCATTGATTGAATCTGCAATTGATTGGAGTGAAGTTAATCTTTCAATATGAACTAAATGAACACTGCAACAAGACAGAAAATCAAACGTCGTACCAATGATGACCAACAACACAACGCCGCACTAAGACGACGAAATCACAACAAAAGAAAGAAACTCAAAGAGAGTTTCATAGCATAGTGATTTGTACCTTAATTTTTTTAACACTGGAGTTCCATGACGTGACGTAGAAAGTATCAAAATTGATGATACGATACCTTATTTTTAAGGTACCGTATCATCAATTTAATATCATCAATTTTAAGTTAAAAAAATAAATATAGAAGCAAAATAATGTATGATATCCAAAGTGTTATCACCATTGGAGCAAAATATGTATGCGTTGCATAAATATTACATGACATTGTAGGGATCACTTTGTTAGTAATGTATGATACCCAAAATTGTATCATCATTGAAGATGCTCTAAGCTTATAATGATTTTATTATTTTATCTATCTAAAAAAAAAAGTAAAATAAAATATTAAAATGCTATTTACCCTTAAAAAAACCTATATAAAATAAAAGTAAGATTTATTTTTGAGAAAAAGGAATGTAAAATATTTTTACACAGTCAACCAATAATAATTACGTTTTCCCCCACATCACTCAACTTTTTTGATATAAAATGATAAATTGATAGTTTTTATTGGATGACCTTATAAAAATATTTTACATTGTTAATGGATCTCAATTGAACTCAAGATTTATTCCATTCGGTTTTAAATATAAGCAAAAAAATCACGTTTTAGATTCATTAAATAATATATGAATTTAGTCTTAATTATAAGCTAGATTCATTTATTATTCAATAAATCTAAAAAATAACTTTTAGCTTATATTTATTAGAACTAAAGAGAGTATTATTTATCATTTGTTTTTGACTAAAGTATTATATCATCATTATCATTATATATATAAAAGTAGTTAAGTGTCCAAGTAACCCTAATTTAACCCTACTAAAACCCTAATTTAATTATTAAAAAATGATAAAAAATATCTTCAACAGGAGTTGAACTTATGACTTTTTTGTGAAAGCTTTATATATTAGCCACTATGACATATCAATCAATTTGAAATATTTTTGTTATCAACATGTATTGAATATGCAATCCAATCAATTTTTTCTGTAATACATGTTCAGTTTTTTTTCGTCTAAGTCTCCAATTTTTTTTATACACTTACCTCAGTAGAAATCGAACTCATGACGTGTCACAACAATATATAATTTAATTTTTTTCGCTGCTATGAAAAATTTGATTTGTTTAAATAGAAATCAATTTTTATTTTATAGAGATATGTTATGAATATTTATCGTATATGCTTTGTTTTTCCTCTATATATAAATCTCAAGTTTAGCTTTCACAAATTTTTACTCTAATTATTCATTCTCGCCGCGTTTTATATTTTCCTCTATATATATATATATATATATCTCAAGTTTAGCTATCACAAATTTGTGTTTCTATTGCTACTATGACTGATCAAAATATTGAATTTCAACTTGCGCTACATTTGAGGTTTTTTAAATTTTATTTTATATTTTATATATATACTTTAACTATTCATGCTCGCCGCGTTTTATATTTCGTACTTGCTTTCTTTTTTACACATAACACTGTTGAATTCATATCTAAATACATGCATTGATTTCCGTGTTTTTATTTTCCTCTTCTCATTTTCTCTCCTACCAAACACACCCTTATTGATCCAAACGGAAATCAATTTGAATTTTTAGTTGAAAAAATTAATGGCAGCATATATTTTAAATATAGATGTCTGCATTGCGTGATTTTTATAATATTCAATATGGTGCTTGAGTGATTTTATTATACAGTGGAATGAGTCAGTTTGAACTGATTTTAAAAGACAGATTTGATTGTGACATTTATTTTAAAAAATTTATTATAGTTCTTTTTAAATAATATATGAAAATCTACAAAACCCGTGCGATAGCACGGGTCGGTGTCTAGTTATATATATAAAAGTTGTTAAGTCTCCAAGTAACCCTAATTTAACCCTATTTAAACCTTAATTTAATTATTAAAAATGTTAAAAATTTCTTCACCAAGAATCGAACTCATGTCCTCTGAAAATTATATAATTCATTTACCACTAAGCTATTTAAATTCATTTGATATAATTTGATTACACCAACTAATAAGTATGACTTTCAATGATATATTTTTTTTTTTTAAATCTAAGATATATTTTTTCTTAATAATAATACCTGATTTTGTTTACCTCAACTCGATCCATTTATTTTTTCATCACACATTCAATTATTTCTAATCCAATTATTTTTATTTGATCTACCTGAATTAGTTTTCAATTATTTTTATTTAATCTATTTTTTCTAATCCAATTGCACGGCTAGTTTTCTAAATACCATCATTTTTTTTTTGTCTTTTACAAATCGCAACAGTGTTGTCATCCCCTACCCCTTTAATCAAAAGGTAAATTATATTTCTATTTTATTTTCTTTATATGTTTTTATTGTTATCTAACAGTTGTTGTGTGAGATTATTTTTGTCAGACCGCTACTCACACAGATTGCTCTCAGTCCAAATTATGTTCCAATAGTATTTGGAGTACTCGATATAACCAAAAACATATGTTAGTGTTAAAGATAACATTGTGACGAACTATGGTCCTCTCTACCAAGTTCAGCGCCAATCACAATCGAACCAACTAACGATTGATATTTGAAATTAAATCTTTATTATTTCAATTTTTATTAAAATAAAATCATTGTAAGAGGCAATAAATTAAATAAAATACAGTGCAATATAATTGAGTATTTAATACTTATTTTCTTTTCTTTTATTGCTAATACTGTGAAGCCTCTAATTTCTAATTGTTAGCAATTCATTCCTTGAAACCACCATGTTTTATCCGTAACTTATTTTACGGCATTATCAAATTTCAATAATTTTAGAATTGATTTATGAATTTCATCCAATAGGTCCTCTCTTCAACCTTCACTTCTCTTTTATTTTTCTTCACAATAATTTTGTTTTTATCATTACTATATTTTTAATTTTTTAATTTTTTTTTTGAAATTATTATTATATCGCATTTAGTGTCATATACAAAACCTAGGGATGGCAATGGGTAGGGTATGGGTAGGGTACTGTAGGACCCATCCCCATACCCGCAGTTTGAAAAAATACCCGTACCCGTCCCCATACCCGACTGGGTAACAAATTTTGCACCCGTACCCATACCTTGTGGGTACCTAAGTACCCATTACCCGCACTTTTGCGAAGAATTAATCGATCAATTATAAAATATCATATTATTTTAATAAAATTCAAATAAAATTCAAAGATTTTAATGTCGATCTATGAAAATTATAAACAAAATTACTACTAATATCATGTTAAAGTTCATATCTCTGTTGACATATTCACATTGTGTTTGATTATGTTATAAATAAACACTTTTATTAAAAACATGGATAATAGTTTAATAGTGTTTGTATTTTTTAAAACTAATATACATATACTTTTATATAATAATATAAATTAAATTAATAAATATATATTATATGGGTATGGGGCGGGGTGGGTACTAAGGTACCCGTACCCGCACCCATACCCGCTCATTTTTGTGGGTAATTACCCATACCCAAAATGCGGGTTTTTACCCTACCCGTTGTGGGTATTTTCTGCGGGTACCCACTGGGTATGGGTCAAATTGCCATCCCTCAAAACCCGTGCGGTAGCACGGGTCAACGTCTAGTTATATATATAAAAGTAGTTAAGTCTCCAAGTAACCCTAATTTAGTTATTAAAAAATGATAAAAATGTCCTCATTAGAAGTTGAACTTATAACCTTTTTGTAAATGTTTCATATATTAGCCACTATGACATATCAATCCATTTGAAATATTTTTGTAACCGACATGTATTAAATATACAATCCAATCAATTTTTTTTGTAATACATGTTCAATTTTTTTTCTAAGTCTCCAATTTTTTTATACACCTACCTCTGTAATACATGACATGTCACAACAATATATAATTTAACATTTTTCGTTGCTGCAAATATTTTATTTGTTTAAGTAGAAATCAATTTTATTTTATAAAGATATGTTATGAATATTTATTGTATATGTTTTGTTTTTCCTCTATATATATATTTCAAGTTTAGCTTTCACAAATTTTTACTCTAACTATTCATTCTCGCCACGTTTTATATTTTCCTCTCTATATATATATATATATATATATATATATATATATATATATATATATATATATATATATCAAGTTTAGCTATCACAAATTTGTGTTTCTATTGCTACTATGAATGATCAAAATATTGAATTTCAACTTGCGCTACGTTGTTTAAGAGGTTTTTTTAATTTTATTTTATATTTTATATACTCTAACTATTCATTCTCGCCGCGTTTTATATTTACTACTTTCTTTCTTTTTTACACATAACACCATTGAATTCATACTCCAATAACTGACTTAGATAAGTACGTCAATCATTGTCGGATCAAATATCGAACTTATTATGTTGAGTTTCACCATGACAAAGTAAGTATACATTTTATTTCAACCGAATGTATTTGATTGTATTTGAGCATTTATTATTGGTAGAGATTTAACATTGTTATTATTTTTATTTTATGGCGCGGTCATGTTACAAAAAATGTTTGCATCTGATTTTTGTGACAACAACGTACATCGTTATGCTACACTTAGCTTTTGTTTAGTATGAGAGAAAATTAGAAGAGAGAAAATACATGCATTGGTTTCCGTGTTTCTATTTATCACTTCTCATTTTATTTCCTACCAAACACACCCTTATTGATCCAAACAGAAATCAATTTGAAATTTGAGTTGAAAAAATTAATTGCAGCATATATTTTAAACATTGATGATCTGCATTGCGTGATTTTTATAATATTCAATATGATGCTTGGTGATTTTATTATACACTGAGATGAATCAGTTTGGACTAATTTTAAAAGACAGATTTGATTGTGTCATTTATTTTAAAAAATTTATTATAGTTCTTTTCTATATAATATATAAAAATCTACAAAACCCGTGCGATAGCACGGGTCGGTGTCTAGTATAAATAAAAAGTAATAAGTCAATAAACATATATATAAAATTTATAAAATATATAAAAATATTAGGCTGTTACATTTTATAAATTCAAGTTTTTTTTTGTCTTAGATGAAGTGGTAATTCATTGAAATTAAACTCACATAATTGTCAGATTCCGGGTTCAAACCCGAGTCACAACATTCAGTCAAACAATTTTGACATTTTTTTTATCAGTTGAGGTAAGATTTATGTGACTATAAAGTCAAGTTCTATAACATTAAAATGACATAGTATCATATTCTTTCAAATTCAAATTATACATCCATACAAATCCTTTTGCTCTGTTTTAGTAAAATACTTTTGCCTAATTATTTAATAACATTTAAATCCAATTATTTAATAACATTTCACCATTTTTTTTATAAATAAAATATTAAATTATAAAAAGTACAAGGGGTATTCAACATTTACAATTCAAGAACAAACATTTTAGATACATTGAAAATAGGCTAACGGATTACTATACCAATCTAAAAGCTAGATTAGCATTGATTCCAAGTCGGCCTACAAACCCAAACCACAAAATGTAAATAATTTCACTATAGTTACATGATGAATAGATACATGATGAATATTTCTCTTCCTCTTTGAGACATAAACGCAGCGCCTATCATTTGAATAAATAAATAATGAATAACATTTCACCTTATTTTGTTCTGTTTTAGTAAAATCCTGTTGCCCAATTAAGATTTCACTATAGTTATGAAACATTAATTTGATTTATACTACTAGAGGGTGTAAGAGAATAATAAAAAAATTTGACCAAAGAATATGTTAACAAAGTTAAGAACTTTCTTTAATTGAAAAGGTACTTTGTTGAGTGTTGACTAAAGCATTTTATTTCTCTATAAATTAAGATTGATGTTAGTCTTGTAGGCATTATCCATACAACAATGGCAGCACCAAATTTATCTACCTTCAAATTTTCAGTACTCCTAATTATAATGGTTGCATTTGAGTTTAGAGAGGCTAAGTTTTTTAATCCTACAGTAACAATAACTATTATTAATAAAGTAGTGGAACCTCCACATCCCGCAGAGATTACTGTTCATTGCAAATCCAAAAATGACGATCTTGGATTTCACACACTCAAGTTATCTAATAGTTACATATTTTCTTTCGATCCAAATTTTTTTGACAGAACATTGTACTTTTGCAGTTTTACTTGGCCTGGAAACCCACATCGTCATTATCTTGACATTTACAGTGCAAAACGTGACACCTGCACAAATTGCATTTGGTTGATAAACATAAATGGAGGTTGTTTGAATGCCTATAAGCCGTGCGAACCTTGGAAAAGTATCGAATTAATAGATGCAAACAACACTTTTATGTGACCGAAGAGGAAGGCGTGGTTGAACAGGGACAAGGCCACCCTCCAATAAAATGTATCTCGTGGAATGATTTTAGTCTTGTAACTTCTAAGCACTAGTTCAAATCCTAGAGGAATAATTGTAAAATGGTTATTGATATCACATTACTTAATAAAACTTTTCCCTTAAATTTATTTTTTTATTTTTTATCAACTAAATCTCTAATCTTTCTTTTAAATTTATCACTTACGGTTTGAAACAAAATTATTCAACAATTAAAATTTAAAACATAACATCTTTCTCCACCTACTACCTGATAAAAAAATATGATGGCATAGTTTGTTCGACAATGCACTTCCAATAGTAGAGAAATTGTATTTTTTATTGTATTTGTATATCTAAAGTTTCTTCCTATATATAAAAAAAGTGACTCATTGAATAATGTGCATTTTGAATAATTGTTCCAACAGTGTTGAATATGTAATCCAATAATTGTTTTTTGCTAAGTCTCCAATTTTTTTATACACCTACCTCAGTAGAAATCGAACACATGATGTGTCACAACAATATATAATTTAATATTTTTCGGTGCTATGCAAATATTTAATTTGTTTAAATAAAAATCAATTTTCATTTTAATATTTATCGTATATGCTTTGTTTTTCCTATATATATATATATATATATATATATATATATATATATATATATATATATATATATATATATATTTAGCTTTCACAAATTTTTTCTCTAACTATTCATTCTCGCCGCGTTATATATATATATATATATATATATATATATATATATATATATATATATATATCAAGTTTAGCTATCACAAATTTGTGTTTCAATTGCTAGTATGACTGATCAAAATATTGAATTTCAACTTGCGCTGCGTTGTTTAAGAGGTTTTTAAAATTTTATTTTATATTTTATATACTCTAACTATTCAATCTCGCCGTGTTTTATATATACTACTTTCTTTCTTTTTTACACATAACACCATTGAATTCATACTCCAATAACTGACTTAGAGAAGTACGTCAATCATTGTCGGATCAAATATCAAACTTATTATGTTGAGTTTCACAATGACAAAGTAAGTATACATTTTATTTCAATCGAATGTATTTGATTGTATTTGGGCATTTAACATTGGTAGAGATTTAACATTGTTATTATTTTTATTTTATGGCGCAGTCATGTTACAAAAAATGTTTGCATATGATTTTGGTGACAACAATGTACATCGTTATGCTACACTTAACCTTTGTTTGGTAGGTGAGAAGATGAGAAGATATAAAAAGAAACACAGAAACCAATGCATGTATTTGGATCCAAATACTACATGCTTTAGTTTTCGTGTTTCTATTTATCTCTTCTAATTTTTTCTCCTACCAAATACACCCTTATTGATCCAAACGGAAATCAATTTGAAATTTTAGTTGAAAAAATTAATGGCAGCATATATTTTAAACATGGATGATCTACATTGCGTGATTTTTATAATATTCAATATGGTGCTTGGGTGATTTTATTATACACTGTGATGAGTCAGTTTGGACTAATTTTAAAAGCCAGATTTAATTGTGTCATTTATTTTAAAAAAATTATTATAGTTTTTTTTATACAATATGTGAAAATCTACAAAACCCGTGCGATAGCACGGGTCGGTGTCTAGTTATTTCTCATTTAAAACCACACACATAACATACAGGAATGAGATTCAATCAGTATTTTGACTTTTATGATAGTTGATTTATAATTTGTGACAAAGCCAATAATTTATTTTTTTGATTGATAGATGTAGTCCAATGATAAAAGGTTGAGTGAGATGTTTAAGAAGTTAAGAAGGAGATCTAGGCTTGATTTTTAGTTATTAATATTTTCTTCTCCCCTCTTATAATATGCCCCTCTCTCTCTAATAATACAGTAACAACTAATATTTACCTATAATTTTTTGTTTTACTTTAAATCGATCTGAAGTTACATAATACTCGTTGACAGTATGTTTTGTCTCTCAGAAAAATTATAATATAGATTTTTATTCTTTTCTAAGAGTGGTCCATGGTGACCAATATTTAAAAATTTATTAATAATATAATTTGTTGTTTGAAACTATAATTTAATCCTAGTTATTTTCATTTTCATGATTGAAATAATGACATTTTTTTTAAACTAAAAATAAAGGATATTCATTCATTCAAATTGATAGAGTACATCGATGTAATACAAATTTAAATTTGCTAAAAACAAAAAGGATGAATCTGCAAACAAACTCACAGCATCCAGCATAAAACGACAAATTACATAAGCCTACAAATATGACTATATTGAAGTGTCTGTAATGTCCATGCCTCCAGATCTGTAGCGTTGATGACACAAAAGTCGACATTGGATCAATTTGCACGTGATCGGATATAATCCTTCAACCTGAAACAAATGAACACCGCACAAAGACGGGAATACACTGCTGCACAAGGACGAGACAATAAATAACACAAAACCAAACAAATATGTGAAAAATCACACTTATTTAATAACGATAAAGAAAAAACAATTTGGAGGAGTGATTTTAGGTCAAGATTTTGACCTGAAATCACCCTTCTTTGATAAACTAAAAAGAAAAAGAAGAAAAAATGTGACGGATAGGGTTAGAAGTTAGGAGCTTGTGGATCACCTTATTGTTGCTTTATTTTGTATTGATTGAAATAATGACTTAATTAATATCAGTTTGATTAAAACAACATATATAATGATATAACCTATGTTGCCCGGGTGCGGGTACGGTACCGGTATCCGGTACTGGTACGGGGTACGCCATTTTTAGAAAAACTAAGGTACGAGTACGTCCCTATATATTTTTTTTTAAATATAATTATATAAATCAAATAATAGAATTATATTGTTAAAATAAATAATTAAACATAAAAAATATCACACCACAATTTAAAAGTAATTCAAATTGTTCAAAAACATCAAAATATGAGATTAAAAAGCAATTAGCTCGAAAAGAGTCAATTGTTTCCACCTCCATCATCACTAAAAAGAGCGGTCTCTAGTTTAGGTTTATCATGAGAAAGACTAGCAATTTCAAAAATATCAATTATATATTAAATAAATCTCATTCATCTCTACGAATATTCCACATTTTTGTTGCACTGTTTTTTTATTGTTTTTTAGCGGTAGGTGCTACTTTTATATTATACAAAAATAAAAAACCTAAATATTTATATAAAAAAACAAATTAAAGAAAAAGAGGAAGAAAAAAATAGTGTTTTTTTGGATTGGTGTACCACGCGCGTACCACAGATATACCACCCGTGTACCCATTACAAAAAAAAAAAAAAATCTAGGTACGGCGTTGGTGCATACCGGGGGAGTATCATACGCGTACCGGTACCCGATACGTAGCCAGTACCGGTACTCTATCTAAAACGGAGTACCCATCCATCATAGGATATAACTCATACTAAATTGAAGTTAACAATGTCATTTTTTTGTGGTAAAAACGAAAAAATCGTAATTTTAACTTTTAAAAAAATATTATTACCGTCATTAGAATTTTTTGATAATTTCAAATATTGGTCTACGGCGGACCATGTGTGAAGCTGGTGCACCGTAATATTAGCCCTTCGTCTCTCTATCATGCGAAACACTGTATAGTCTTTGCTTGTTGTCTTGCATACCCAATCAACCAACCAACCAACCTTGTCCATCAGATCTCATATTCTGTTGGCTTTCACCAGAGAATACAAAAATGGCGGTGATTTCTGTTCACCAATTCGCACAATGCATCACTTGCCATGCTTGGAGCCCCGATCGATCCAGTAATCACTATTCTCTTCTCAATTCTCCTTCATTTCTATTCATTTCTTTTGTTTTTCAGTTCAACCTAGTTTGATTTGTTGTTTTGTATGGATTTTGAAAGTTTGATGTAATTTTCTAGATGCGATTATGATTGGATCTAATTTCTTGTTTTTTGTTTTAAGCTTTTTACTTTGAATCAAATGAAGTATATTGTTCGTGATGTTTTTGATGTTGATTTATGCAGTGTTTGGATTCATAGATATTAGATAAAACTGTTACAATGTTTGTGGAAAGTGAAAGATGTATAATGTAACTTGTTTGATCATTTTGAAAATCGGTTTTAGTGATTTTGTTGTTGTTTGTGTTTGTTTGATTTGAATCGGTTTATTGCGGTATTTGAAGTTTACACAAACTAGCGTGCTTTCTAATGTTAGGAGAATGATATTGTTGAGGGAGGAACTTAGATGTGATTAAGAGGGTGTTTGGATAAACTGCTTGATTAAGTGCTTATTGTATAAGCTATTTTTACCATCAAAGAGATTGTAGGGTAAACTCTGCATAAGCTTAGTGTAACCCATTTATGCAAATTAGACAAAAATAGCTTATGGACATATCATAAGGCATGTTTATAAGCTTTTTCCAACGTTTATGTAAGTGTGTATGTTAGATAAGCCCAATAAGCTCTTCCAAATACACCCTAGATTATTGTTCATGGAAATGTAGGATTTGTTGAAGAACTTGAGTGAGAGAAAGGTGCTAGAAGTTGTGGTCCTGAAGTGAAGTAGTGTGTAAGATCATAATGCATGCATATAATGTGCATTAGGAAATGTTTGGATGAAAAAGGAGAGGGAAGAACGTAGTTATCAAATTCGTGCACCCCCACTTTTAATATTGGCATCTATTCAAGGTGCATTTTCTCCCACTGTAAACACAAGGGAGGAGAAAAGGCCTTTCTTTCTGACTCTACAGCTTTTGTCTATATAGCCATTAGCCAGAGTAGGAAAAATTAAAAGATTTGATCTGTGAGAACTGCAATGAGGAGTGCCTTTCGAAGTCCGCCTGGGAAGGAAAAACAAACTAGTAATAATGAGAGCACATGAAAATAGAAAAAGATAGTATTAAATAATAGTATTTTCTCATAATTATGAATGCTTTAAATGCATTACTACATTAAAATGTAAACATTATGTGTTGTGTATATATTACTAGGTAAGTAAAACCTCTGCATGGGGCCGGGGTTGGAACCTGAGATTCTCCTTTTATTCACCTCAAGGGGTGAATTTCTAGCCCTAGACTACTTGACCAAAAAAAAAGTAAAACCTCTGCAAACCATATATTTCACAAGTAATGTTTCCTGCTACATACCCGTTCCCATACCGAAAAGGGTTGCATATCTTGTAATTTGGTAATTATGCAGAAGAAATTGGAAAGTTAAGCAATATGTTTCTTTCCCTTTGTTTGGATGGGATTACAATGTTCATAAAGGCGTAGTTTTGGAACATCCCACTTTTTATCCCCTTATTTCATAAATCTCTCAAAATAAGAGGGAGCATACTCTGCCTTTCTACTGTAATCTCCTCCATCCAAACATACCCAGCTAATATAATTAACTGAGAAGAATGAAGGCCTACATTAATTATGTGGTTTTATTTGTTGTTATGAATATCAATTATTTTCTTAACACTACATGTTTTCCCCCTTTTAAAAATGGCAGATGTTTATTGGAAATATGTCCAAATAGTGAACCAAGTAATGTTTTCATCAAGCATATTGTTCCTATATCAACTTTTGTTTCTGGATTAAATCAAATATGATACATTAAATATATAGTCAATATAGGTTGTTGGAATTTTTGTCCCAATTTGCAAAATGATAGGTTTAATATTTTCTGATATTTAGTTGCATATTGATCATGTGTTAATATTTATTGTAAGTTGTAGCTTTAGAACCAAATTTAGGACTTGGCAAGGAAAAGCTCACCTAATTGGGGAAATAATCGAGACATTTAAGTTCTTATTTTTTATTTATCACTATCATTATCCTCATTTGTTCTGTTTAATGAATATAATAATGTTCTAATATTTGAACATTTTATATATCATAGTAAGTAGTTAGTTCACAAATACAGTTTGAGTCTTACTATAACAAAACCAGCTTTTGTCATCTTAAAGGTATATTACGACATCTCATAAGAGTTCTTCAGATATTATAATACAGTTACATCCTTTTGCAGTGGTTGCATTTTGTCCAAACAATAATGAAGTTCACATCTATAGATTGGATGAAGACAAATGGGAAAAGGTTCATGTTCTTCAAAAGGTACACTGCTAGCTTTCTGTTTTCTCTCTCTTTTCTTCAAAAGACAAATGAACACAGTTTGACAAGATTTAAAAGTGATATGTTAGGCGCTTATGAGTTAATTAAGAACCTTTAAAGTGCTTGGACAGGCATGAATGCAAACATTTCTGCAATAAGTTGTACTGTCTTCTTCTATGAATTATAATTCAAGTCTACCAGCATGCAACTTTATTAATTCTATCATTTTTGCACACTTCCTTGCCGCCCCCCCTCCCTTCTGATAGTTTCTAAGAAAGTATGAAACTCATTGGATTGTCCAGTTATGATTTTTACAGCCTTGATGCGAATATGATCATAATTCCTTTTTTTTTCTTGATGTATTTCTGTTTATAATGAAACAACTATTTTGGTTGGAGATTTTATGTTAGTTTCTAAGCAATTTCTTTGTTTTTTATACAGCATGACCAGGTAATTTCTGGGATTGACTGGAGTGCAAAATCAAATAAAATAGTTACTGCATCCCATGACCGGAATTCGTGAGTGCCTGTGTGGATTTTGAACATTGAACTTTTCACCCTTGGTCTGGGTGACTGTTTCCAATTTCTCTTTTATTATTGATTGCAAATTACATAATTTAAATACAAACCATGTGTTCTCCTAGGTATGTTTGGAACCTTGAAGGATCAGAGTGGGTGCCAACTCTTGTTATCCTTAGGCTAAACCGTGCTGCTCTTTGTGTTCAATGGAGTCCAAAAGGTATGAAGCAAATTGTCATGTCCTAGTTCCTCTTTGTTTCCCTTGATGAGTATTTTTAAACTTATGATTTGTGCCTGCCTTCTAGAATTAAATTAATATATTTATGGTGTCTAAGTTATCTAAGAATTCAAATCAAATGAATAAGAGTGAAATCTCTGTTTCTTTCTCCCCTTTTCCGTGTTGGATTACACTTAGTGGATGTGTTGGAAGGGGTAACAAGGACTGTGAGGCTGCCATAAGCGAACTTTAGCTAATCCCTTGTCATGCTTGTTTGATGCAATTTTATATTTGATCCTTTTGATTATCCCCAAAAATTACTATTATTATTATTTTATTATATTATCATCATCTTTATTCTTTTGAAGTTATATGGTTCTAATGCATTGCTGAATTCTGTTTTGATAGAAAACAAGTTTGCAGTGGGAAGTGGAGCCAAAACTGTTTGTATTTGCTATTATGAGCAGGAAAACAACTGGTCTGTGAGCGTTTTCTTGCACTTTATTTCCCAAGTTTATTTGTATCCTGGCAATATTGTGCCTAGTTTTTGTGTTTGAACTCTGGATCCACCATAGAACTTCTTTGACCATAGTTTTTGAGTCTTGACTGTATTGAAGTGTGTTAAGACAAAAGTATATCATGTCAAGTAACCTAATATATGTAGGTTGATATTTTATTGGTTTGCAAGTTACCATCCAAATTAATGTTTTACTAGTGGAGTATCTATTAGCACGCTCTTAAACGTTGACCTTGATAATACTTAACCATTCAAATTCATGAGGTATAGCAGATATAAATATTTATTTTTCAGAAAACTTAAGTATTTTGAGACTGAGTCACTGAGTGGCTCTTGAGAACCTTTTTCTACAAAATCAAAAACATGGATGTTTTTTCCGATTTAAGGAATTTCCTCAGATTTAAGGAATATCAAAATATGATTTTCTTGTTCAACATTACTTTTTTTTTATCAAGTTACGTGTAGGCATATTGATCATGTTGAGAATGTGACCGAAGAAAATAGAGATGAGATATTAATTAAGAATCTTATGGGCCATTGTCATGAGAAATTGATGGATCATCTAGATGACAAGAAAGTTCTTATGTTAACAACAATGTCAATCATTATAGAAATCTATATGTTGTCTGTATTGACACTGATTTCAATTGGCTTATGTCATTAATTATTTGTGGCATTTAAAACTTGTAATATTACCTTTATTCAATTCATGTTCGATCATTAAAGACTTGCCATGTCACTTTAGTCATTTGTTCATTTGAGACTTATGTTTGTTTTAGATATGTTACCATACATTTTAGTTCATTTGATGTTGATATATTCGTGCACAATAAGCCGATGCTCTGGATTTTAGAATGAAGGCAGCATGGTTGTGTGCACGGAAATTGATCTCTTTAGGTCCGCATGTCTGCTCTCTCTGATCCTTGATTTGATTTGAGGGCCTGGTAACGACCTACATTTTTTTTCAATATTTATTTTCATATAAAAAAACACTTTTGTTGATATTGGTTAAAACTTGTTATGGGTAATTAATTTTCCATTTCATATCTCCGACATTATTTTAGCATGTGAAAATTTTCTTTTTATTTATAAGTTATGTCAGACCATGGGTTCAACTGTACCCAACCTGTTGAGTGGGTTGGATTAAGTTGAAGAAAACATATTTACCCATCATGGGCCAGTCCAATCCACTGCTTTGATGAGCAGGTTGGGTCCAAAATATCCTTAACTCATTCTAACCCATAGAAATCTCTAGTTGATATAAATAGAATACAAGTCTAAAATTTAAAAATAACTCATTGGCTTCTATTTAATCGTTTGTTTTATATATTTGCATTACCTCTGCAGGTGGGTTAGCAAACTTATCAGGAAAAGACACGATTCTTCAGTGACAAGTGTTTCATGGCATCCCAATAATGTTGGTATTCTAACTCTCAATTATATATATTTTTTCAATAGATTCAGAGTCTTTCTTACTTGTTTTTATTAGTAGTCTGTTTTATATTATATCAGCTACTAGGATGCACGTGCTCGGTGTGTTGCAAATTCTCTGTAATTATTATTATTGTGATTTCTGTTCACCTTCAATATTTTAGAATAATTTTTTTATATATACCCTATATTTTAGAATGAAATCTTTATTTCTAAATTTTCTTGACCCTAAATGTTTTAAATGGATATTGTTTGGCTTGTGAACTGAGAAGCCTGGATACATAGATACGGGAATTTTAAAAATTCAAGATACGTTAAACAAATTTATTCATATATGTATAGAGTGACATTTTATAACCTGAATACTTAATGTTTGTGCAGAGAAGTTCACATTGCTAATTGCTTATTAGTACATAAATTTATCAATATTCAATTACAAAAATGTAGTTGACACCTGTCTGTGATCAGAAAAAGTAGGGCTAGCTTGTGTTTATTTACAAAAATGTCCAATTGGCTGCAGTTCCAAAGACATGGATGATTACCTATCTTTCTCTCGCCTATATCAAAATATATTCTTTCTAATATGAATGTCATAAAAAACGTACAATTTTGTGTTTGTAGTTAGTATAATGTAAGGAAGATGTGAGTATCCAGATGACAATTGTGTCTATAGTTGGTAAGAGGTGTCAAAGATGAATCAGTGAAAATATTTTTAAAATGAATTAAAATATTTATTGGATAATTTCCGGGTACACATCAGAAAGTATCAAACTCATATTGGCATTGAATACGTCTCGGACACTGATATTTCGCTATTTTTGAAATATCTGCTCTTCACGATAAAATGTTACGTGATAGTTTATTAAAATATATTTTGCTGGATGATATAAAAAATATAAAATTTGCCACATTGTTTTTCTTTCAACTGCAGATTCTTCTTGCAACAACATCAACAGACGGGAAGTGCCGAGTATTTTCCACCTTTATAAAAGGTGTAGATGCAAAGAATGATAATAAGAAGTAATAACTGAATGTGGTCGACCTTTCTCTTTATTTTCAAGATTATGTCATGTTATTTTTTTATTTTTTTTTAATGGCGATTATGTCATGTTATTGATGTTTACATGTCGAATTGGCACAGGGATTCAAAAAAGAGTACTTCATCTGATTGGAAATTTGGAGAGGTTCAATTTTAACTCATCCTCATGTGATTTCTTGATTTTGTTTCTATGCTTCAGTACATATTTTTCAAGTTGTATAACATAACCCCACTGTTTAGAAAGCTGATGCGAATAAATTATTCTTTCATGTTTTAAACTTTTAATAGGAAGCAAAAAAAAGTACTGATATATAAATATGACTGATCTTCATGAATAATAAATTTTTATACACATTATAGTAAACACATTGCTTGTGATGTGAAGCATGTTATATATCCTTTGGATATATTACCTGATTTTTATTCAGTTTTCTGATTGACAAATTTTGTTCTATCTTCTAAAATGTAAGAAAACAGAGAAAGGAGTATAGAAATACCCATTGGATCTGAGTAGCTTCTGCTTATATAGTCATTTTCTTTTTATTTAACAGTTGATTGTTCAGCTTGATCTCTCATCATCTTGGACATTCGGAGTTAAGTGGTCACCAAGTGGCAATACTCTAGCTTATGTAGGTAAGAAAATTCTCTCCTCTGGCTGAAATTATGGGTTCCACTTCCACCTATATGTTTCTTCTTCATTTTTTTACTTTCTAAAGTCAAGAGTTCAAGATAGCTTAATGTGACTTTCCATTGACGTTTAGTTGTCATCTATATGTTTATTAAAAGAATAATATTAAAGGTAAAAATGTATTGTTGCTTTTAAGCTTTCATGGTGTGCAAAATTTGATTAATTTATATTCACCCGTTTGTATTCTTTTTAATTTATGCTCACCCGTTTGTATTCTTTTTAAAAAATATTTCGAGTCAGATTTCTAAAAGGCCATGGGAACTTGTGGAAACATTGTATTTTGTTTGTTCTGTTTGTGGTTTTACTTGTGACCAAACTGTATTTGTTGCTATTATACAGGTCATAATTCTATGATATATTTTGTTGATGATGTTGGTCCTTCTCCTTTGGCCCAGAATGTCGTGTTCCGTGATTTGCCTCTCCGTGATGTGGGTCAGCATCCACTCTTTCTGACCATTTGCTTTCTCATGGTCTTCTTTGTGGATAATTGACTGATATTTTATGGAACTGGCACTGTATGACTTGTTTTCAGGTATTATTTGTTTCTGAGAAAACAGTAATAGGCGTGGGATTTGATTGTAACCCAATGGTTTTCGCTGCAGATGAAAGAGGAGTTTGGTATGTGAAAATTCAGATTTGTGTTTCTAAGTTTTGGACCCATGCCCAATCAATGTGGCTGGGCCAACTTGTTTAAAATTCTCTTTCCAGGTGGAAGAGAAGTGAGTATTTTGGTTCTGTATTAATTTAACCTTCTCTTTTGTTGTGTTTTTTCCTCTAGGGGTTTTGTCAGATATCTTGCAGAACGGAAGCCGGTATCATCTGGATCAAGATATGGCGCACAGGTAAACTACATTTCTTAAAGAGACTTCAATATACAGCTACGAGACACTGGAATGTCCAGTTAGAACTTAGAAATCAATTTCATTAATCTTATGAATATCTAGTGTGGGAAAACTGAAGAGGTTGTGGCATGAAACTAGCTTGATATAGAATTATGTTCCTGATCTTCCTAGTAAGAGACTAGTTTAAGCTTGACAATATGAAAGAGTGTCGGGAAAAAAACTGTCAGCTCGAGGAGGGCATTAGTTCCATTTGGATGTCTAATGAAGAGGCTCTAGTTATAACATTTAGCTAAACCCCACGATTACTATTTTTAAATAACCTGTTATTTTTGCAATCAGAGATGGATGGATAAGAATAACTAGTTGTCATTTTTAAGGAAAATGAAATTATGTGGATAAAATGGGGAAGTACAAGTAGCAGAAGATATGATATCCTCTAAAACACATAATCCATGCTCCAATTCAAAATAATAACATGCTTGTAGTTGTTTTAGGTCAAACTAGTGAGTTGGGCACACAAAATGATTCGTCTTTTTACACTGTAAAAGCAAAAACAATGATTGCAAAGAAAGGTTCAATGAAGGTGAACGGGTCCATTGTTAACTGTATACCTACACATACTAGCTTCCTCATAATGCCATTGAAGATCACAATCCACTATTTCTTAACTTCAGGAGCACATGACATGATTCAATTGAGGTTTAGCATTGTCTGACCTTTAAACCCGAAAAACCTTTATAGATCATCAATGGTTATTATACTTGGTTCTGCAGTTCAATTAAATGATGTTGATTCTTTTTTGTTCATGTTACCTTTCTTTCATGGCTAAGCACATTGATGAGCATCTGTTGCCTGGTTAATTATTTGAATAGACTTTCTTTAATCCTCGTCTTTATTTTGCTCTTTGTCTGATGTCTCTTTTTTCTTATTAATCAAAGTTCATATTTATTGTAAGAGTTTAATAATTATGTGTACAACTTTCTTACAGTGCCAATGGTAATTAAATACTTAATGTAACTATTCTGCTATGCATATCATATTTTTCTTTATTTTGTTCACTGGAGGTTTACTCTCTTAATCCTTTTTACCAAATTATGTCTTTAATCAGTTCTCTGAAGCATTTGGCAAGTTTTATGGCCAATCCAAGCAAGGTGTGGGCAACGATGCTGTTGAAACTTCAAAAACACGTGGAGCAGTTCATGAGAACTGTATAAAGTATCTCTCTCTCTCTCTCTCTCATGATCTCTTACTTTTTCCTACCATAGTTATATCATATATGTTTTCTTGGTAAATAAAAGCTCATAGTTTTCAAATTGTTCAATGTGGTTGCTCGTTTCCCCTTTTGTCAATGTTATTTGACATGCACCAACGCACATCACAATGGATGAATCCTATTGACAGTGGTATTTTAGGAAACTTATGTCTATATATACTGTTAATGACTGGCGTGATTTTCGGCTTGTAGCTCTATCATACGTCTTGGGGAGCGTGGAATATTGACAAGGCGTTTTAGCACATCAGGTTAGTGGTGGGAAGATAATTATCTTAAAAAGCTTATTTCTTGTGCTTGATTTTTTCTCTTTGCCAGTTTTCGCTAGCTGCTTTGGCTAATGATACTCCTCGAAATTACAGGATTGGATGGCAGAATTGTTGTATGGGATTTGGAAAATGAGCCGGATCTATTGGAATTATAAGCTCATTAGTAAATTGTCCCATCTTGTGGGTAAAGCCTCTAATCGATATTGTCGCATTGTAGATTAATTTGGTTGAGTCATTGAACTTATTATCCATAATTGTTGCGATCAACTTTGAAAGTATCAGATATCAACCTCTGGATTGTGTTTATAAAATTTTACCTGTGTGATAACTTGTTTTCTTTTCTATATATTCGAACTATTGTGTAATGCCATGCAATGAACCACTGGGGAAAATATGTAACTAATGATAATAGAAATGGAATATCAGTTTCATATTTAGACTTTAAGGAACACCAAAGTGCATTGAAGTTTATCCGTGAGAGGACTTGTTCGACTCTGCAGATCCATGCTGATTAAACTTAGTTATGTAAGTAGCATGTTGTTTCTGGTGCTTAAAATATTTACAAATCCTCTTGTCAATCTTTGATGCATATTGTAAATAACTTTGCAGTGTCAGTACCAATTCTATGCTGCAGAAACGAATTTTTATACGAAAGCAAAAAGATATACGAGAATCTTATTATAGTGATTCTATTTTAAAATACGAAAATGTGTTTCCACAAGTTTATAGTTTTATATATACACGGTTGATTTTATAAAATTATAATTCCAACATATGAGCTGTGAAATTGTGTTAAGAATTGAGTAATCACCAATGCAACATGTTCATGTTTTCATATTAATAAACTCCAACGTCATGTAAACTTAAATTATGTATAATTTACTTTCGTTGGGAAAAATATGCACATGCAAAGATTATTTCTCTCAAGCTTATGGATCACTGATAAACACCACAAGCATGCCCTCTCTGCCCTCAGAGAGAACAAAGAACACACGTAAATCTATGTACTTCTACACTCTTGCAGAAACAATTCAACATAATGTTCATTATCTCAAATAAGATTGCAGTAATATCATTTCAATTCCAAATTTTGTATCACTTTACAATACTTTTACTCAACGGTTGCATAGAATGATAACACCCACATCTCACATATTAAATTATCACCTACATCTCTTCTTTAAATTCATCTACTTCTTGAAATGCACCACTTAAATTTCCACCTATTTGCAATTATTTATAAATTTGAGTTGATTTTCCAACAATTTTATATTTGAAACAACTTAAGCTGTAAAAGTTTGCATGATGTTTTAGGTTCAATCCTCATTGGCTCTAATATACAAAAAATGTCATAGAAGTAGACTTCTTGTGTTTCTAAAAAACAAAACAATAAATAAATAAATATAAATTTTCTATATCATATACATAAGTATATTTCTAATCTTGGATGCAACGAATTAACAATTGTTCATAGAAAAGAAAAACAATAATTATTTTCTTAGTTTATTCTCTACTTACTGGAAAGTAACAAAATCCGTTTTTTTAGGGTAAATAGTCAGGTGTGTAGTTAATGAAGGGTAATGGTGAAGATTAGTTTAATGACATGTCATGGGGTCTCTATTACTTAAAGAAAATAAAATTCTGAAACACCAATAGTTGAAAGCATTTTCAAGAACACCACAATTTCGAGATGCAACAAATGAAAAAAGCAAACAAAGCCCATCATTAAAAACATACATAGTAAATGTACTTATTCAATTAGTATAGTTGAATAATCACAAACCGACCTTAGCTCAGTTGGTAGAGCGGAGGACTGTAGTTGGAAAACAGACATCCTTAGGTCACTGGTTCGAATCCGGTAGGTCGGATTTTTTGTTTTTTAGTTTTTCTTATAATACACCGTTCGTTATCATAACCCTGCCTCAGCCTTAGCATTGCATTATTAACCTTTTCTTTTTACCCTTTCAGAAGTAGACTAACAGCTCAATTGCATAGAAAGATTCATGGAAGTATGAAGATGATAAAGATACTTTAGGATTCAATCAGATTTTTTTTCAAAATCTGTTTATAGTTGATTTTGTTAACGTGTCATTAAATCATTCGATTTTGTATCAATAACTACTCACTTTTTTTTTGGGTTAAATAAGTTTTTGGTCCGTATGGTTTGGCAGATTTTCGTTTTTAGTCCCTGAAGATTTTTTTCGCAATTTTTAGTCCCTGAAGATTTTTTCGTCAGTGTTTTTAGTCCATACTTTTAATCAAACTCTTGTATATTTTGTATACTTTTACATTTTTGAATGATTTTTTGTATTCATGTTTAAAATATTATAAGAACATCTCACATAAAAATTTAATTTTTTTTTAACATACGATGAATTATTTATGAATTTTTATATGCAATAAACTAAAAAATTCATATTTAATTCATCTCTTGTTAAAAAAATTTAAACTTTTGTAAGAGAGATTCATATAATGTACTAAACATGACCGCAGAAAAAAAATTTAAAATTTCGAATGATATGCGCGAGTTAAGCACGAGTTCAATGAAAAGTAGGGACTAAAAACACTGACGGGAAAAATTTTAGGGACTAAAAAGTGTGAAAAAAATCTTCAGGAATTAAAAACAAAATTCGACGAAACTATATGGACCAAAAACATATTTAACCTTTTTTTGTTGCTAAATAGACAATATTAGATAACAATTCACACACGGGTGAAGAGGTCGAAATTTAAACCCCAATTATAACATCTGATCTAATCATTTCAGTATTAAGTGAGCTAAAATTTGAGATTTACTTTTGCAACCCTACAAATTATCTGACGCGCCCTACGAATTTACCAAGATACACTCGTCCGCTGTTTAAGTAGCTGACACCCCCCAAAACACCCCACCTATCCGCCACTTAAGTAGCGAGCGACGTTTATCTAAAAATTCTCATCTTTATAATGTTTGCTATTTAAATAGTGGAACGTTAAAACGAAAAATGCGTAAAACGCGCTAGTAACCGGTACGGTGGCAAAATGAAATGTCCTAAAATTTATGCACTTTCAAAAAAATCACTCTATTAATGCTTAAACTTTTTTTCACCATTTTGAAGTAACATTTTGAAGCAACTTGAGTGAGTGAGTGAGTACCCTTTAAAGTGTCCCAAGTCTTTGTTGTTGTGTTCTTATATCTATTTTGATTTCTCACATTGACACTCACATTAGGATCAAAAATGCTATCCACACTTCAAACCCCTCGTTCCTCCCTCTCTCGTTTCACTCTCCCATCCACCATAACCACTCTCACTTCACACTCAAATTCCCACTCTCACTCTCTCCCACAATCCACACTCACTTCTCAATCCCCAACCACCTCCCCACCCCAATCCCAAATCCTCTCAATTCGCCACTCTCTCCTCACGCGCAATCTCTCCGCCGTCGACCTAGCTCGTTCCTATCTCACGCGCCTCCGTCTCACTGAACCACATCTTCGCTCCTTCCTCCATCTCCCCGACGACCAAACCATCATCTCCCAAGCAAATGACCTCGACCGTAGAATTGCTGCCGGTGAAGACGTCGGTCCTCTTGCCGGTGTTCTTGTTGCTGTCAAGGATAATATTTGTACTGCTGATATGCCGTCTACCGGGGGTTCTCGAATACTCGAGAATTACCGGCCGCCATTTGATGCTACTGCAGTAAAAAAATTGAAGGAGTTGGGTGGCATTGTTGTTGGTAAAACTAATATGGATGAGTTTGGTATGGGTAGCACCACTGAAGCTTCTGCATTTCAGGTTCACTTTATATATATCTGTTCAGTTTCAAGCTCTTATTGAGTAAATAAACTCCACAAATTTTACTGCATTTCTATTTGTAGATTTTTTTATGCCGTAGTTTGTTTGTTTTGTTGATTTTGAAGATCAATGTGTTTTTCGTTTCGATTTTGAATGGGCATTTAAGCTGAATTAAAATCAAGTTTGTATACTAACCTTATTTTTTTTGGTTTTATAGATAAGTACATATTTTATTATTGTTGATGATGTTTTCAATTTGGGAGATTCTTAGATACATTAGTGTAGGTTAGTTAGTGTTGGTGAGGAATTGTGATGTTTGATGATCCACTAGGTTGATGTCGCATGTGTTGAGTGGCGAAATCAAAGAATAGTGTCTTATGCTAGGTGCATTTAAAAATGTTTCCTCTCACATGTTTCGAATGCTGAGTTTGTGATCTTACTTACTATATTAGTTATTAGTAGTGAATGTGAAAAGACGTGAGTGGTGACATTATTATGTGGTTAATTGTTTCAGATATCTTGTGTTTAGCGATTGAATTAAGTTTGTGAGGAGTTCAGCATTTGTTTTTAGGAGAGAAAATTAGAAGAATGAAATATGCAAATTGGATCTCCTACAGTTGCTTTATGGCGCAGAAGCTGTAGGGACCGTTAGATTTAGAGAAAGGTTGTAGAAGATCTGGGTCAGCTGATAATTCTCGATGAATTACCTGATGGATGCATCAATAAGTTAGTATTTTTTTAATTGCAAAACATACAAAAAGTGGGGTTGTGTTGTTTGTTCTACTTCTGTTGGTGGGTTGGCTAAGCTTTTATAGAGTTTGGTTTCTAGCTTTATTTACTTATACCGCCCATTTATAACTAGGATATGTTTACTCAGGTGATGCATATGTTCATTCAATAGGTGACTGCCAACCCGTGGGATGTTTCTAGGGTGCCAGGAGGATCGTCGGGGGGCTCAGCAGCTGCAGTCTCTGCCAGGCAGTGTGTTGTATCATTGGGAAGTGATACTGGCGGAAGTGTGAGGCAGCCAGCATCTTTTTGTGGCGTCGTTGGCTTGAAGCCAACATATGGGCGTGTCTCAAGGTTTGGACTTATGGCGTACGCATCATCACTTGATGCGATTGGCTGCTTTGGTTCATCAGTTGCTGATACTGGGATTCTCCTCCATGCAATTGCTGGTCATGATAGATTTGATGCCACCTCAAGTAAGCAAGTAAGAGTTCTTCACCATGTTTGGTACAAATTTTTGTTTGGTACAAATTTTGTAAGCTTTCTAATTTGTCATTATTGTCATTATTAACAAATGGCTGTTGACAATATTTGGTACAGTCTCTGTTCAATATGATGGGTAATTGCTGAAGTTGTTGCTATTTTTTTCCCTGTTATTAAGCCATTTTATGTTCAACAATAAATAATCAATAATGTAAATTTTCAGGAGGTGCCCAACTTTCTATCTCATTTTGACTCTGCAAGTTCTCTAGAAAGTAAGCCCTTGAAAGGACTGAGAGTTGGTTTGATCCGTGAAACTATTGAAGATGGTGTTGATGCTGGAGTAGTTTCTGCAATTCGTGCTGCTGCTTCACATTTTGAGGAATTGGGATGCTCTGTGAACGAGGTCCTCCACTTCATTTTTCTCTATGACTCTAATCTGAATGATATTTCTAAAGTTTCTCTACATGCTAATATTATTAAAATTTATTCCTCAATTAGTCCTTTTCATCTGTCCATTAACTTACAGGTGTCACTGCCATCCTTTTCACTTGGGTTGCCAGCATACTATGTCCTTGCTTTGTCTGAATCATCTTCCAACTTGTCTCGCTATGATGGTATCAGGTCAGTGGCTGACTCCCTATGTACCCCTCTCTCTTTTTCGTCCAAATACACACAACTGAACAGTGTTTTATTATGTGTACTTTATTTTAATTGATAAACCATTTTGCTTTTCAATCCATCTTCTCTATATCTAGATATGGAAACCAAGTTCACGCTGATGAGCTAGACTCTCTCTATGGAGATTCCCGTGCCAATGGGTTAGGTTCTGAGGTACACATCTTTCAATCCTTTTTAATTTCAAATTTTGCTACAAGAGTTTTGATAGCCACATATACCTATATAAAAGAAATTGTCCAATTTTATATGTATTGCTATTTTGAGTTGGTTTTCTATGTGTTTAATACATTTCAGGTGAAAATGAGAATTTTGATGGGGACATATGCCCTTTCAGCTGGTTACTATGATGCATATTACAAGCGAGCACAGCAGGTACTGCTAACTTTATTTTATGTATTTCTTGGTGGGTCTGATCTACACCTACCTCTCAAATCTTCACTCTTCACCCAATGACGATGAATTCAGTATCACAGGACTCAGATAAATACACATTAGTTTCAAGATTTCATCCTTACACAATATACATCCACTCTTGTTCTTTATGTGTCTTTTAGAATATAAACATTACATAGATATTGTTGTGATAGTTAAACTCTTGCTTCTTTTCATAGGTTATCTTATCAATGATCTGAATTTCATTTTTTGTTTAGAGGTTTGGGATCTACAAGAAGATGTTTTATGTGTGTTGTATGTTACAGGTGAGAACTATAATAAGGAATAGCTTTAAGGAGGCATTGGATCAATATGATATCTTGATTTCCCCTGCAGCTCCTTCAGTTGCTTATAAAATTGGTAAGCATCTGCATATCTTTCCTTTTGCATTATTGCATGTTAGTGCCTGTAGTAGTAATTATTTCATTGTCTTTGACATTTGCAGGTGAAAAGAAAAATGATCCTTTGGCTATGTATGCTGGCGACATCATGACTGTGAGTATTTCACTCTTCTTATTGGCCAAATTTCTGTCTCATAATTCTGATTATATGTGAACAAGACAAAATAGTGTTAAGTTTGGACTTGTGCTATTGAACTCAAGCTTGATTTGAACATGAGTTGCCTTAGAACTTCTGGTTTATGCCTTAGATAATAGATTATTTTTTTTTTGGTTTGCCCTTAGATAATAGATATTGAATCTAAACTATCCAAGAATTATCTTCATTAATTATTAACTGCAGGGTTGTCATATTGTATTATACCTCAACATGTGTAGTCAAGTGTATATAGTATTATGTTATAGTGACTTCGTAAAGGAAATAGCGGTCTAATTATGTCATTGTTTAGCATAAGTTGTGTTGAATTAGAGAAAACAGAGGCATGATATTGTAGAGCCGTGGTCTCAACTACGCAACAACGGAGTCAGTTTTATATAGGCTTAAGACAATAAGTACAACATAAATATAGGAAGTATTTTTCTATTTACATGATATGATATGATGCGATATGCCTATACAAAATAATTAAATATAGAAAGATCTTAATATATTCTCAACAAGTTGCATAACTAGTTATGCACCCAGTCATTTAGAATTTGATATTTATGCATTGTCTATAGGCATATCATTTAGAATTTGATATTTATGCTACTTCATTTACATGAACATGGCAGATATAATATTTGCCCTTCTTTATTGGTGGTTTCATAGGTAAATGTCAACCTAGCTGGACTACCTGCCTTGGTTTTACCATGTGGGTTTGTTGATAGTGAACCTGCAGGGCTTCCTGTTGGCCTGCAAATGATTGGTGCAGCATTTAATGAGGTATTGAGTTTTCTTACATACTGCATTGAACTTCGTGTTGACAGGGCTTCTCTATGCATCCTCTAGTTTGTTTGTTCTCTAGTATTCCTTAAGACACTTGCATTACATTAAACAACAAATAATGAGAGGGATGGAATACAAATTACTGTGGTCTTATGCTTTGATGGTGGTTTCTGTCTCCTCTCTTGGGGAATGGTTCAAAGGTTTTTGTTCCTAAATTCTGCATTTGATTGAGCATGGATGTTATTCTCCATCGTTTGTGATAAAAAATTTGTATGCCTTATTGTTAAAAACAAGGAAATCACCCCACCACCACAGCTCAGGATGTCCCAATCCTTCCCTGAAATAACAGGAAACCTCTCCCTCTCATTCCTCAAGGTGGAGATATTGTGATAAGTAAAAAGATCGAGTCACCGATCGAAGATCAGATATTGGTGAAAACCTGGTATCTTATTCTAAGAAACAGTTAAAATCTCCCTCAATTACCGAAAGATGTTGCAGAACTTTGACGTTCTGTTCCTCCTAATCAAAGGTCTCAACCCTTTACTCAAATGACCAGATGCCCCTCCCTCTCAGTTCCTCTTCTTAATTATAAGCAACATACTATATTTCTTCTGTTTTGATGAAATAAGTTTTCTTCAAAAAGTAATGTCAATATATGATTTGTACTGATAAAACTAAAAAAAATTAAATTGTGTTGGCTGCATTTTGCAAGTTTAAACTTACTGAACTACCTGTGGGTCAAGTGTACTTTTGAGCTTACATACTATTGCATTGTGACTGTAGTAATGGTAAACATAATATATATCCAACAATTTTTAAGAAATCTGTCAGTCGGGTTTTCTTAGTTTCCAAGATTGAAACTTACCATATGGTCAAAGTTAACTAACATGGTCTTACTACTTTTTTTGGTCTTTCATATCTAATAAATTTGGTCTTTCATGGGTAAATATTTGTTGCTATATACTTTAACCTAAAATAATGTGGCATGTATTTGTTTGAGTTTTACATGAGACAATGTGCATGAGTATGTTTTCGACATTAAACAATAGAATCATACTTTGTCTTGGAATTTATTTGCAGGGAGAGTTGTTGAGAGTGGGACATATCTTTGAGCAAACTCTTGAGAATTGCAGATTTGTTCCACCACTTGTAGCTGATAGTGTTGAATAATTAGTGTAAACGGTCATTCTACGTCTTGGTGATCCATAAATATTTTCATCATTTTCATGACAATGTTGTGGCCAAAGCAGGTATGTTTAGGCTGTTCAGTATTACAAGTGGGATTCATTTTAATAACTAGAAGGAGATTATGGTTTTGACATTACAGGCAAGACTTAAAATATATGGTCACACACGATTGAATCTGGATTGAGCGAGCTTGAACTTTTCACTCTTTGAAATTGAGCATGTTCACAATAAGTCGGCAACCTTTTCTAGTTGTTTTTTGTTGCTTTTTTGGATCAGAAAACCATTGGTTAGCATTTGTACCAATAGTTAATTAATTTGTTTTATTTAGTGTAGAATCAGCTATAGATTGATCAAGTGTAAATGAGCAATTGGTATTTCAAACATACCAAACAAGTTGGCCTTGTAAGTTACTGTTGAGGATCTCTTAATTTATTATTAAGTTATAAAACTTTTGGATAATAACGCGCGACTTTCTTCAAGTTTCTAGCAAGTAATTGTCTTTAACCCTGTTTAAGTGTATGCTTATGATTGAAATGAATGGCTTTAAACAAAGTTTTAGATGACATGAATTGAAAGATTCAAATTAATTGAATTTGAGAACAGGACAAGAGATTCAAATGTTTAGTTTATTTGTGCAATTCAAGCTAGGAAGAACAAGTCGAAAAGGGGGGAAATGATGAAATGCTTGGAAAAAACGAGAATAACTGCGCATAATATAAAACTGAGAACCGCTATTTTGTTTATTAATCTTCATCTAATCAAAGCTGTCAAATTTATCAAATGGCTGTTATGCTAGTAGAGGCGGCTGTAGATAATATTGTTGTCGAGGATTCGTTACTGTGGCAGTTTTTGTGTGTATTGAGTTTTTATATTTAATTATTTATGAAGTGAATAATTTTTAAATCATGTACGTCAATCTGCGGAGGCCTACTGCGCATGACCACTAATAATGTACATCAATCTGCGCTTGACGTTATTTAGTTGATAACAACCTAAGCAGTGCTATTTGTTGGTAAAAACATGTCATTATTTTAGAGGATAATTTTTAATTTATTATAAATTTAATTTCCTTTTTAATAGGAATCATGAGGTAATATATTAATGAATGATTGAGATTTATTCTTTTCTTTTTTGTTTTTACACTTTCTTGCAAATAACCATTTTCCACCAGAATACCTCCTTGGTTTTGGACGAAGTTCATTTCTCCATATGAATATCTTATGATTACCTCCTCCAAATTTAACTCCATAAGCTTTCTAATGTTTTGCACTATTCACCAATAGTGCACCAGTTGTCCTTGATAAATAGGATTTATCGCCGCAACTCGCAACTCACAAGGATGGTTCAAGGTGAATTGTAGTATATAGTTTCCGATCAAGTGTTTTGCATTTCCAAATAATCGAAAAATATAAAAAGCAAACAATTTTATAAGGACATACTGTAATTTTTTCTCTACGTACCAAATATTTTGAGACTGCCTTATATAGACACATAATGTGCTAATGCTATTGCCATATTACACAATCCTGTAAACCACATCTTCAACCATACAAAATTTTCAAATTTTCACACACAGCCCGTTGGAACCGCACGTTTTGAACACATGGAGTTGAACAAACGCTCACAATGTGCAAATTGGACAACCATTGATTGTTTATCTTCAAGTGAGTGTCTAACGGCATCTCTTGGCAAATACTTTTTTTTGAATCAAAAACAAAATATTCATTCATTTAAATTCATAGGGAATACATCAATCAAAATCATTAAAAGTTTAATTTCGCTAAAAACTACAGGGATGAATCCTAAATCACCCATCTCTAATGGATGAAACAAGAAAAAAACAAAAGAAAAATTAGGGTTGGGAAGAGGAAGTGGTGTGGGCCGTGGCGGCCGAAGAAAGAAGTATCTCTTGGCAGATACTTAAAATATATATAAAGTAAGTAATATATTGTTTAGGAATAAAGAATTTGTTAAGAATAGAAAAAATATATTTGAATAAATAGATTGAGAGTATGGAATATTGTATATAAGCATGTAAAAGGCAGAAATAATCGTGCATTCAATATATAGTATGTGTATTCATATTGATTATATAATTTAAGTTGTAATTATGCTATTAATATATTTATAAAGAGTAGAAATATATTGTATTAGAGTAGGAATATATATAAGTTAACATACCAAAACTTGAGAATTCAGCAAATTTGGGTTACTTATATTAGAGCTAATGAAAATGATGTTCTGTCTCTGAAGAAAAAAAGGTCAAGGCCAATTTGATAAGTTTTATTAAAGATATAGTTTATGAAAAAATGGTTTATAAAATACAATTTTGGTTAGTGAGAATTTATTAATTAATATAAAAATTTACTTATTGTTATTTGTATAAGTTATGTCAATTCAAACAAACACTTAAAGGTTTGTTTTGGAAGACATAAAGCTATAGCTTATAAGCTCGTTTGATTAAAAAATACTTGTTTAATAACATATTTTTAACAAGAGTTTATATATAGTTTATTTTACTATCTTATAACATATTTTTCAAACGCTATTTTAAGTAGCTTTTAAATTTATAGCTTATCATTTTTTTCTTCTAGTTTTACCCTTTTATTTTAACTAAATTTCATTTTCACCCTTTATAATTAATTAAAATTTAAAATAAAAGGGTGACTTATTTTTTGGTACATAGACGAAATTAGGGTTGAGCATGGACCCGCAACCTGACTTGAAACCGATATAACTGACAACACATTGAAGCATCATGTCGGATGCGGGTCGGGTCTAGGGCCAACAATTGCAACAACAACAAAATCGGGCATGAATGGTTGTAAACGGGCGGATATGAGTCTCGAATATTTTTATGAGCTATTTATAAATTATGAACTTTTGAATAATGGAGTTTTAGATGTAAACAAAGTTTTAATTTAACCTGTAATAACCGATCCGTTCTAGCCGCCACCCATACGGCCTGCTCCGAACAAACTAAAGATGTAGACGGTCGAAATTGAGTCCAAATTAAATGGTTTGCAGTTTTATCGGTTTTGCGATTTTCAGCCTAAACCCGACTGAAACCAACCGATGCTTGGACAACAAAATGACAACTCATTAAAAACTCATACACACAAATTGAAGTGATTGAGATTCGAACCTTAATTATGATATCTAACCTAACAATTTTAATATTTCTGCTAATTGAATTAAAATTTGTCAACAAACATAAGCTTTATTACTGCAGTATATTGCTAAATTAAATGTTTTTATTTGTACGAACCACACAGTGGTAATTCGTAATTGTTTCAATATATTCTAACAAAACTAGTGTTTATGAACATTGCTATATATTCTTATTAATTAGCTTATCATGATATATGCCGAAACAGTTAGTTTTGTGTATGAACAAAAATAAAATTCTTATTATTTGTACCAACCTCACGTTTTTTTTTTTATAAGCGTACCAACCTCACAGTCTCACTTGGTTATCATGTTTCAATTTGATCCAAAATAATATAAGCATGCTTTTGTATCTTATAATCACCTTTCATTTTATATAAAAATCAGCTTCTTACATTTAATTTTTAGAAATCCCATGTTTTTCTTAAGACAAATCTACCAATAAAATTGAATTTATTAATTATAAATAAAAGATATTTAGTCAAAAAATTACCAATATATATAATTTAATTTAATAATATTTTTTTAAGAAAATATTTTATTTTGTTACAAAAGAGAGCTGGTCCAAGCAAGAAATTAAAAGAAACAAAGGAATTAAACCAACATTCCTACACATGCAAGTCCCAGAAAAAGGAGTCATAAAAAATTATTAAATAGTATATAAAATTTTAAAAAATAGTTCATAAAAATATTTGTAAAATATGTTTTTATAACAAAATTAATTTATAAACTACATATAAAAAAAATTAGTCAAATAAGCAATTTTTTTTTTAAAAATATCTCACAAGCACCTAAAAAGAACAGCGCGCGTGAATTCACGCGCTCTAATCGTTCTTCTGTAGGAAAACAAAAACACACTCTTTATCTATCAATTCTCTTCGATTCACCGACGTTTCTGTCCCTTCTTTCTGATCCACTTTCGATTCGATCCAATCCGTAAGCACTTCGTAAATTCCCTTATATCTTTCTCCAATTTAATTTAGCTCATGTTTTCATCATTTGAATAACCCTTGATCTTTTGTTTTTTAATTCAATTTGTAATTTTTAGGTGTTTTTGTAATGACCCATTTGATTGATTTAAGTTTTAATTGTGGATTTGATAGAAATACTTGATTTTTATTTTTTTTAATATTTCCTGATAAATTTCTGCAATCAGAAGAACCTTATTGATCTTCTGTTATGTTAAGAATTATTAATTGTAAGAAATTCAATTGTCACAAAATAAAAAGTTCAATTTTTTCTTTTCTGTGTTTGAACCAAATTGATTGTGTTTACTACTTATGTGTAGTAACTCAGGTGTTTTTTTGTTTGTGTTGAGCCCCGGGTAATCTGGAGTTCAGCCACGGAGTAACTAAAGTCTGGCCAAAAATTGGTCTCCCAGGAGCCGAACTCGGGTTCTCCCGAACAATTCGTCCTAGGGGGAGCTCATCGAGTCCAATCACTTGGTTTATGACTGTGATTTTAACTATCAATTGACAAGGTTTTAGAGAATGATCAGCTGCCACGATTAAAGCTGCAATCGCATGCAAGTGCATCAACAATATTTAACCACTACTTTTTGCAATGTCAAGAATCGTGGCATGAATCATTGTGGCCGTGATTTATAAAACCTTGTCGGTTCTTGTTGCCAACACAAAAGAGGTAGTATTTTTGTATCAATTATGGTTTAGATAAGTTCAAGCTTAGCTTAGTGTGGAAAAGAAAATTGGAAGATTGGTATATATGTGTTGGTTTTGGTTAGTTTTATTGGTCAGTTATTTACTTTATGAATGGTTGTCATCAGTGTTGTTATGATGAGAAGGGATCAAACGTCTGCGCCATCTCTGGTTGATCTTTGTGTTCAGAAAGCTATAGATAATATAAGGTACCTTGGAAATGTTGGTCCTGTTGATCATCATCTGCTTGAGCGAATCTTGCCGCACTGCACAATTGATCAGTTGATGCACGTGGAGAAGGCTAGCAAAGTAAGACGGGTTTTTTTGTTGTTTTTGTTAACTGTTAATAAAGTTAGAATAAGACTAAAATGATCTATATTTTGTTTGATGTGATTTTGCAGGGGACTGATTTGAGCCCTGTAACCGATAAGTTGTGGAGAAAGTTCTATGAAAAGCGGTTTGGTATAGATGCCACAAATTTAGCAATTAATAGGATGTCAAAATCAAGAGTATCATTCAGATGGTTGCAATTGTTTCAGGTATTTTTGTTTACTTGTTTTGTTTCTTTCTTTCACACTAGATACTATACAATGTGGTAGTATAAGTGTGGATTGATTTTGCGCTGTTTTTCCTATAACCTTCTTCAAATTCTATACACAGGCTAAAGTAAGGGAGGTGGCTCAGGCTGTGAATGAAGCAGCTGATGATCTCAAGCGAAAGTACAAGAAGGCAGATGCAGGTATGAACTAGCTCTGTGTTTTTTAATTTCTTCTATGAGCTAGCCTTTAAATTTATAAATCAATGTGGCAACTCATGCATAGTTATATGTCTTGCCGTTTGCTTAGTTACAAATATTTACGAACTACTGTGACTATGCAGAAAAACAAAGCCGGCAAATAAAGATATGCACCAAAGCTCCACCTTCAAGTAAAAGAAGATTTTGGGGAGGTAATTTTTTTTATTTCTTAATGTTTGTTTCCCGCTACTTCACTGAAGTTGTAGCTTTCAGTTTTTAGTTGTTTCTTCACCTTTGAGGTATCTTTTGTAGATAATGGACCTGGATACAATGTGTCAAATGTGAAGAGCAACATAATGAAGAAATCAAAGATTGAGTTTCTTAAGTGGTAATCTTTCTCTTTTATGATTATTCGTTTTGATGCTTCTAAGTATTTCACAAACCACTTTACCATGAAGCATCTTGAAGTTATATACTCAAACTCTACTGTATGTTGATAAAGTTTTATCGATTTGTAATAATTTTCTTGCAGTCGCGAGGTAAAGAATATTGCAGCAATGAACAAAAATTCTATCCATAGACCTGCTAGGTACATATAATATCGTTTTCTTGATATTCGCTTTTATCATAACATTCTTTCTAGGGTTTTTCTATTCTCTTTCTGTTTTCCTCGACTCATTTCACTTTGTTGCTCCATGTTCTTTAGTTCATCAAGCTTTGCGAGGAGTGGAAGTATGTCTAGAATTGGTTCAAGTTCCAAAGATCCCAAATCTTCAAAAAGGTTATTTTAGGGGCAGTCTATGAAAGATAGCAATGCTGTGTATCATTATTTGGTTTAAATTTTGATCATAGCTTCATTTTTATCTTGATGCTAATAAAAATTGTATCATTATCATTATTTGCTTCTAAAATTGGCTTGAATTTGATGTACTAATGTATTTGCCGCGTTGATAGAATCAAATTATCCATAGTTGTTTGTAATCTGTTGCTTTCCAATATATAAATAAATGCAATTGCAGTTCATTTTCACATCCAATGTTCATGATTATGATGTAGCTCCATCCTGCATGGATGGAGCAGTTTAGTTCAAGTTTCAGTTTAAACAAAGAGAGAATTACATGTTTTATTTTTTAGTTAAAAATGTTCACTTATTTTTAGTGTGCTTCTGGTATAAATTAATACTCCCTCCGTTCCTTTTTATTTGTCGTTTTAGAAAAAAATATTTGTTTCAAATTATTTGTCGTTTTGATAGTTTAAAGTTATGTTTTGTCTATTATACCTCTTCCTATTTTTTTTATTGACTATATTTTAAATAATTTTTTTATTGTATATTTTTTTTAACTAAACTTTTTCATATAATTTTTTTATTGTTTTTGTTTTGTTCCTATTTTTTTTTTTTGTTTTGTTCCTATTTTTTTGTGTTGTTCCTATTTTTTTGTACATAATATATTTCCAAAAAATAAAATAAAATTAGGGTATAATAGGAAGATAAGGTACAAAAATATATTTTCTTAATTTGTAGTAAATTTTCTAAAAAGACAAATAAAAAGGAACGAAGGGAGTACATTTTAAGCAAAATGTTTACTAGTTTTAACAATGTTACATAGCCATAAGAGAGAGTTACCTGAAATTGATTAATTATATGACTGACAAGAACCTTATAAAACTAACCTATGAAGTATGATAGCATGGGACTGAGCTGGGACCTATGAATTGAAAGATCTAACACGTGAATTTCAACTTAGCACATAATGGCATAAATCACATGAACCTTTATTTGAGGCAAGAAATTGCGGTTTGTAATTTGAGTGTTGGTGGTTCATGTGAATGTTATTTTTCTATTCAAGATTGAGTGTATCTCAAGTCTCAATTTTCAATCAATGAATACTCACTGTTGCAATCCTGGTTACAATGCAGCAGACTATATTTTTCCGACACCACTAAAAATCGAACGAGAGCACCGATCGACTCTCAAAAGTCTCGGTGTGAACTAATTACTACCGAAGAAATATTTATATGGACACGACTTTAAATAAAAAATGTTTGGAGGTACATAAAATGAATTAAAAGGGAAATAATTTAGTGATTTTGTCATTGTAAGATTTGCTCCAACTAATCCCCGTGAGCTTAACTCAATTGGTAGGGATATCGCACTATATGTGCAGGAGCCCGAATTCGAACCCGAGACACTCCACTTATTCACCTTTAAGGTGGATTTTCTAGCCACGAGGCTACTTGACAAAAAAAATTGCTCCAACTACTCCAAGATGTTTAGTTATGTAGATGTCATTCTGAACACATGATATTCATCATTACACTGATTTAATGCCTAAATTTCTATCCTCCAAACTTTTAGGATTAATGAAGAATCGTTGAGTAGAGATTCTTTTCATTTAAAAAAAAAATGCATAATACAACTATCAAAGTTTTAGTGTATAAATATTTAAATAATTAAGTTCAAAAGTAGGGAAAATAAATTACGTGTTATTTATCTAATATTTAAAAAACAATTAAAACGTTATGATATATTATTTGTGTGCAACATTTAGATTTTTAAATTAAAAGTAAAATTATCTATTTTATATCAAGTTCAAAATTAAATACTCAATAAGAGAATTCAAGTTTAACCTTTAACTTGAACGATACTTAAGTTATTTTATTTTTTTTGTCAATATACTTGAGATTTATTTTGTTATTTTTTTAGAATATTTTTAAATAAGACAAATCAACTACTCCAAGAAACTACCGAAAAAATACAACATAATTTACGTCCACATAACCAACTATAGATCAATTCCAACTAAAGTTACAAACTTTATTTAGATACTATTAACCAAAGACCAAACCAAGTACCATAAATCATCAAAGCAACAACTTTTGTAACCCTCCAAATTTCTAAAGTACTAAACAGATAACGTATGCTATAAATACAATTCCAATGAAATTTATTTCAACAAATCAGAGTGGCGCAGCGGAAGCGTGGTGGGCCCATAACCCACAGGTCCCTGGATCGAAACCAGGCTCTGATAATAATGTTATTTTTTTTTTCGTTTTGTATTGTAATTAATGGTTCTAACTTCTAATAAATCGTTTTGCATTAGTTCCATTTTATTTAACCTTTTATTAATATCTCGATATATACGTTACGTAATAATGCTATTATTTCACTATCCAATACAAATTTTTTAACATCAAATAGTTCATTATAACAACCAATCTTTATAAAATGCATTGGACTTCATCTGGCTAAAAATTATTTTGCATTAGTCTTACAAAATGAAACTTGAAAATAAAATTGATCTTTTCTATTCTTATTACTTCTATTCTACTTTTTAACTGTCATTAAATCAATTCAATCGATTCATTACAAATTTTAACATCAAATAGTTCGACCAATTCTCATTGAACTTCAATTAGCAAGTGAATTTCACTCGTTCGTATATCCTTTTTCGAAGAACTTATTGCGTAAGCCTCGTTCCGTCATAATTTTTGGAACCGTGCTTGACCTCACCATATCTCATAGACACTTCCTTCAACTGCAAACTTCAAATACATGTGATTGACCTCACCATTTAGCAATATCAAAAAAAAAATTCTCAACTTTTTCGGGTGCACATTTTCTCTTGCTGAGACCTCACCACAATTTGAATTTGATTTTTGCTTAGCTGACTGCATCTTTTGGGATATTCTCCCTTTCAAAAAGGCTACATATGACTTAACCAAGAAAGAAAAAACTACGTATTCAAAGCGTAGACTGATCCAGAAACATACTATACATAAGAGAAAAAAAATTATTATATTATACAAACATTTAATTTTATCGTATTTTCTATATGCAACTGTAGAGATTACTTCATTTAATTTTGTCTCTCCCAAATTTAAATAATAAATATGTTGATAAAAATATAATAGTTCTAAGCTGATGTAATAACTGAAGGGAGTTGAAAAATATGCTTAAAAATCTACAGCTTAGAATTGATGACTTAGTTTTAGGAATTTGAATATCTAACTAATAAAGCAATTATATGTTGTTTTTATTATGTTTATCAAGTAACAACATTTCAACCTTGTTTTGCAGTATAAAGTATAAACCAGATGGAAATCGACCAATAATAATATCCTCATGTAATTCAATTTTTATTTTAGTTTTATATTTTTCAGTATCTCATCCCTCTGAAACCAACATAATAAATATGCATCAGATGTATTAAAATATGCCATTAGGATTTAGGATGAAAATTTGTAAACAAATTTCTGTAATTCATAATTAAGAAAAATTTCATCTTAAAACTCAAGCATGTACCTGTAATTAAGAATAATGATAAAATTCACTCTTGCTAAAATTTGAGAACTCATTCAAAGGCACTGGTATTGATTTAGGAAGCATATTTTATTCATTGAAGTTTGAATAAAAAATCAAATACAAATTTATCTCACTCTCTCACACACACACACAAAAACAAATAATAGTTTTTTAATTTTTTATTTTCATAAATGCTAAGTTCCAACAATAAACATTACATGTACTACTTGCATAGCTGAAAGCTTGGAGCTTGGAACTGTAAATTCCCCACTACCATCATTCTGCTAGAAGATAATGACACCAGCTTACATTTATTTATGCAGTGACATGCTACTTTAGGAAATTCCTTGCCACTTCCTAATTTAAGCCAAATACATTTTTTGGTAATCAAAAGTCATAAACATAGAGACTTTGATTTTTATACAAGGAAAAAATACCATTTACTTTAACTTTGGACTTTATTCTTATCTCTTGAAAATTCCCTTGTAAATTCAAGTAGAGTCTATAGGCTTAAATCCCGGATCCAGCAAGTCGCCTCTTTGAGGCATTCGATACAGATAACTGGCCAAGCTTGTCGGTGTTGCTTGTATTTGATACAGTTCTTTCTTTGGTTGGTTTATAATGTCGCAGCCATTCCCCAACATATACCTGGAAAATACAAAAGGTTATATATCAAGGAGCAGACCAGTCATAACATAGTAGCTACCATTTTCCCTAATTCTGCTTTGTAGTAAAAAAGTTATTAGGGAAAGATAAGTGAATAAAAAAGGAAAAATATACCAGGTTAATGTGAACAATTTTATGCTATGAAGCACAAACACAGACACCAGACACAAATGATACTGACAAGTAAATTTGAAAAAATGATAAAATTGAATGTAATCACTTTTGTCGGTTTCGTGGCAGACACTGAAATTTTGGTCCCCAAATATGTTAGACTATGTCATTGTAGTCCCCGAAAAAAGGTATGAATACAAGGGCTAAAATGATTGTTTACTCATCTTTCGATGGATGATTATACAATGAGTACTATGCAAATAGGATCTTAACAAGCTAACAGTTAAAGGGCTAGTGATTATAATAAGCTGGAATAACTTTATCATTTGTTTCAATGCATGGAAAAAAAAAAAAGGGTATGCGAAAATGTTGGCACAAAAGCCAACCCTATGATTTAATCCAAAACCAAGTCAACTTAATTTATACTTACTGCAAAGCAGCATCTATCCAATACTGGTTTACCATATCAATCTGATGTATGTATAAATATATCTTCCATCACTAACTTTAAGAATGATAAAATTCAGCCTCAAAATGTTAAAGCTAGCAAATCATTTTCCAGGATACTAGAAACATAGCAAATACAGGCATATATCAGCACAAATCATCCAATAATGATTATGTTAATATTTTCAATACGGAAGAGATCCTAACAAGAGATATAACCTATACTTGTATATAAGGGGTGCCAAGTTTTGGTATATCTATTTTCTTCCAATTTTACCCCTCATTTTAAAAAAATTATTTTACAATTTTTTCGTCCTTTACTCAATCATATAACTGAATTTTTTTAAAATAATCTATACCTGAGGATATAATCTAACAAGAGACATCTAAACTTATATATTGAGGGGTACTAAGTTTTGGTTAGCTTTTTTCTTCTACATTTAAAATAACTTTTTCTTTTTAAATAATCTATACCCGAGGATATCAAATTTTAGCGTCACCCATTTTTTTCTTCAAGTTTTACTCTTCATTTAAACTATTTTATTTATAATTCTGTCCTTCTGTACTCAATCATATAACTGAATATTTTTAAATAATTTCATAAAGTTTTGCAACTTCATAATTTTCATCGAGAAAAGCAGACAGACGGGCAGTTTAAAGAAAGGAAATAACCTGTTGAGGTCTCATAATCTTTGTATCAGGATCATCCAAGGACTCCCGCCAATGTGCCAAGTATCCAGCCATACGAGGGATAGCAAATAAAATTGTGAAAAATTCGGGAGGGAACCCCATAGCCCTGAGATCGCATAAATCCATCATATCAATCATATTCAAATATTCTGCGAGGAGTGACATATAACCAGATTTAATATTAATAAAATTACCTATATATTAATCCAGAGTAGAAGTCAACATTCGGATATAACTTCCTCTTGATAAAGTACTCGTCAGAGAGAGCAATCTTCTCCAAGGCAACAGCAACCTACATAATCAAATAATGGCATATACATTTTACAAGTTCAAACTAAATATATTGAACTGAGTCGACACCGAATGAAGCAGACAAATAATTGATTAAGTTTCAAGAAAAAAAAATGCGCACAAAAAATGGATAAACACCTCTATAAGTGGATCCCGGCCAACAATGGAAAACACCTCCTCTGTCAATTTTTTTAAGACCTTTGCTCTAGGATCATAATTTTTGTACACACGATGTCCAAAACCACTGAGCTTTCGTTTCCTAGAAAATAAACAACAGATAGTTAGACCGTATGAAAATTGGAATTTTTCACGTATATGATAGAAAACTGTCAAAAAGTAGGGTTCAAAAGAGTAAACAATCTACAATCAGAAATATTCATTGTTAGGGAAAACACATGACTCAGAAGAAGTAAAAGGTAATATCCACCTGTTTTTAACACCTTCAATGAACTCTGGAATGTTATCGACACTTCCAATTTCACTCAGCATTTTGAGGACCGCCTGTAAAGGAAAGTCACATTAGTATTGTCACATGTGAGTATACTGCTTTGGTTTACCTTCCGCGTTTGAATCTGCAATACAGAAAATGATCATGAGTTACTCGAACCATTTATATTACCTCATTAGCTCCACCATGAAGAGGTCCATACAGAGCTCCAACACCTCCAGCAATAGCAGTGTATACATCGACACCACTGCAAATAAGGGTATTGTTAAAGCAACATATAACAGGATGCTTGCTTTTCTTTAAAAATCATTATTCGTTACAGATCAAACTGTGTCCACTGTGGAAAGAAGCCGAGGAAGACTCGGAAAAGTTTATAAGTAGCACTCTTTTGAGAAGTAGTGAGAGATCTACCTTGATGCAAGGTGGCGTACAGCGGATGTAGAGCAATTCATTTCATGTTCTGCATGCAGGATGAAGATGATGTCCAGTGCACGAGTTAGACGAGGATTAGGTTTATATGACCGATTGCCACTGCAAACAAAAATGCAAAGTGGAGATTTAATGAATTAGACTCACTCTACGCTGATAAAATACTTGAATCCGAATATTTCTCTCTTTTTCAGATGACAAAGTTTGTACGTATTTATGATCTAAATAGGACTATGGTCCTATCATGAGAGGAATAATCTAAATAGGACTTGCGATCCTATCATGATCCTACAATTGTTGAATTAAATCAAATACCCTAAAAGCTAATAATAAGGAGAAGATAATGACAAATTTGATTACAGTGAATAACAATATCTCATCAAAAATATTAAAATAGAAAAAATCTAGTATGCTGTTACCATTTGATCAGCATATAATAAATCATAAACTTTGTCTTCTGAAAAGTAAGTCATATTAGTTCTGAAAGACGTACAGAGAATCAAGCATGTAAAGGAAGTTCTCCGTGTAAGAAAGGTTGTTGGATGGAAGAACAGGTGGCCTTCCTCCCAATCTAAGATTAATCGCAGCAGCAATTGTTGTTATCTGCAAATAAGCATAGAATTGAATGAATATTGCACAAAAATTCAGAAGATTATGCTTAAACAGTGCAAGAAGCATTTAGAATAATTGAATGAGATAATACATAGAACATAGAAAATTAAGGAATTCATAGAATTGAATAGCAAACCTTTCCAATAATCCGCACTATTTGTTTGTCTCTCACTTGCTTTGAGTTGTAGATATCAAGACCCTGCATTAAAATATAAGTTAAAGAAAAGAAGATAAAACAAGAATCAAATAATAAAACATGGAAAAATCTTGAACCTTAACAAGAAATAAAGGTCTGTTCATAATATTTAGTTGATGTCTTGTAATATCTTACCATAGTTTAGAGTATCTTAGATGATCTCTTAAAAATAGTTTCTATAAGTTTTGAAATTTGATAGTCTTCTATTTGAATGGATAAAGCTAAGTGTTTTGTCCTTTGTATCACATCTGATATGTCATTGTACACCAGAGAATTTTGTTCAAAATTTTTTCCTAACTATGTCTCTTTAATTTTAAGTAACAAAATCAAAGCTGATTGTTGAAATAATCCACACAAAAGTCAAAATAAACATGTACTAAAACATTGTCAAAATGTAGAAATTGGAAAAATAGAAAAAGTTCTACAAAATAAAGTTCAGAATATATTTGCATCACAAAAGTACGGAATACAAAGTTCCACAATATGTTATCATTATACAATTACATCAATGCTGAGCAGCTCAAAAGATAGCTTGATCTTGAACGCGGTTTGAGTTACTTACTCTGAGAGCAGGATTTGCATCAGGATGAAAAACAGACAAAGCACTAAGAGCATTAACAAGCACGCCCATAGGATGTGCATCTTGAGGCATTGATTGTATGAGATCCTACAAAACAAATGTATGCCACACCCAGTTAGACAAATACACCAGTGTTATCACTCACATATCGCGGAAAATAGCAGTTTGTTCAGATTCCATTATGCAATAGAGCTATATAGCCATTATTTGGCAACATTTTGTACTGAATAGTGCCGTGCAGAACAATAGCGATTTGTTCAAATTCTGCTATGTTACGAAACTATAGCGCAACTACTGAACAACACTGCGGAATACACACATACGTCTCAAAAAGAAATGAACAACCTAATCACTAATGATCAAGACAAAGGAATTTCGTAGAGTGTTTGCAAGAGAAATTATGAAGCCTAAAATATTATTCATCGACTTGCCAGTTAAATGAAATAACAAAGTAATTTTGATATAAGAAAAGTTACCAAAACTCCTTGTGGTAAGGCTGAATGCTGAGATATAGCAAATTCCCATTCTTGTAACTGATTTGCAGAAGGTAAATTTCCATACACTGAAAAGATAGAGTTAGAAAACCTCAAAGACTTTAGTCTTCTCTGACATAAATATTTGCATCTCAGCTAATGATATGATGGAAAAAATATTTGATCTGCATCATAAACAAAGGCCATAAAAGCAGAACCATCTTGTAGCCATAAAAATTTAATCCCAAAACATGTTTACTCATATTTATAATTATTATATAACACTCAGGGGTTAGGCCTCAAAATTTTCACACATTATTATATTGCACTTGATAATTTAGGATTACCAATCTAATTTATGTATGATATTATCTATATATCAATATATGTTTTAAATCTAATCGGCTAAGTGGCTAACAGTTTGAGACAATAATTATTTCAAGCAACTCCATTTTGAGTACTACATGCTTACTAGTTGCTATACGTTTATGTAAAATTGGCAAACTGCATGCCGCAAGTTTATAGTCTCAAATGATGTTTCGTGCTTCTCTATGTACTAAATACTAGTTAAAATAATTTGATTATAAAACATCGATAAATGATTTTGCAGCTCAAAAAGTTACAAAATACTCCATAACACATGGGGATTGACGATTTACATTATATCAAGTCTCTCTAATACCTTTACTTAATACTCCAAAACATCTATACACATCCCTGCATAAAGTTTCATACACAAGCACAAAAATTCAGAAAAATACTCACATATGAGATATGCCACTTCCGGAAAGGTGCTTTTCTCGGCCAACTCCTCAATGGGGTATCCTCTATATCTAAGGATTCCCTCATCACCATCAATATAAGAAATTGTTGATCGCACAGGAGCAGTGTTTAAATATCCAGGATCATAAAGTTTGAGTCCCTTATCATTCTTCCCAGTTGATATCTACAAACCGAAAATTAAAGAAGATAATATATTAAATGAGTAAGAGGAGAGATCAAATTCCACCAGTGTAACATCAGAACAGCATTACACCGCGAAAAAACCTTATCTTTTATCATATACATATTTTATAAAATATACCGTTGGACTATAAGTTTATATCATATAGATCATCTCTGTAAATTCTTACAAAAATCTAAAATTATTCCATATGTCATTGAGATGCATAAAAATCAATACACAACAATCACACCATTCAACAACTAAAGATCAACCCATCTATGATTTCATAATATACTTAGTAAAATAAATATTTGAAAAAACAAATCTTAAGTTTGTTACTTGTAAGCTAAACAATCATACAATTGAATCATGATGCAGAAAGGAGCAAAATTGAACAAGACCCAATTCATCAAATCAAAAATCAATTCAAGTGCCAAATCTAAAAATTGAAAATTCATCAACACAACACAATTTTTTCATATCCTACCAAACAAAAACACACTAATTCAACAATAAGCAATAGATTTGATTCAACAAAAAAAAAAAACAAAATTGATCACAACCCATTTATCCAAATTGAAAATAAAGCAGAGACATCTATCACCTTCTTGAAATCATTGGCTTTGACGGTGCCATCAGGAGAGACCTGAATGTTATACTTCTTCCCGGTACGTTCATCAACAACGGTGAGTGTTCCTTTGACATTAGACGGAGGGGAGATCCCGGAGGAAAGGTGGAGAGGGTGGAGGAGCGCGGCGGAGTCTGTGGAGGATGGAAGCAAGTGAGCTGAGAGGGTGGCTAAACGGTTCCGTGCAGCGTCGTGTAGCTTCGATTCGGTTGTACTAGTTGTCGTTGACATTGTTGTACGATGTTTGTGTTTGTTGTGTGTGATTTTGTTTTGGTTTGAATGAATGAATGGATTCGAGAAAAGGGATCGGATTATAGAATTAATTAGTAATTAGTAATAGGATTAGGATGTTGTTGGAGATGAAAGTGAGATTTTCACGTGTTCTATTACAAATTTCCTAATAGATTGGTGTTACGTACGGTACACCACACCCATCAATTTTTCATTTTTTTATTCCCACATATATTCTCCTATAATCTCTAGTTCCGGGTGTTCAAGTGGTTACCGTCTCCTCCGATCGTAATTTCGGAAATTGAACTATAGTCATTCATACTAAGTTTAATGTCAATTAGTACTGAATCAACTAATGATTAGTAATGATATTACTCATGTGAAGGAGTTGGAGTTTGAGCTTTAAACATTTGACATATTCACCTTATAAAAGGTGGAATTTCGATCCCCATAACTATTTGACAAAAATATATTTTGTTGGTCTCGTGTACTTTGTTTAATTGCAGTGACATAACAATCGCATTATATATATGTAAATTTTATTCCAAGGCCTCAAATACATGCCCTAAAGAATGAAGTATTAACTTATCTTTTCTTTTTGTTAAGTAGTTTAGTGATTAGAAATTACACCTTTAAAGTGGATAAGTAGGATAATAGAAGTTTGAACCTTGATCCCCTGCATATATAATACAATGTCTCTGCTAGATGAGCTAAGTTCACGGGATGAATCTATCTATTGAAAATACATATGAACTACTATTAATCTATTTATCTATCTAATAAAAAATACATATGTTTTTTTTCTAAGGTCTATCATGCACTCTCAAGAGAATTTACTAATGTGGCATTCATTGCTCTTCAAAAATAATCTCTTAAACCAGAACAAAAATCATGTATTAATTAAATTATTAAAATTTCCATTTTTCTCTTTGATATTAGATAGGGCTAAATGATCGAAAAAGAGAATTACATCATAATCAAATGAAGAACAATTTCCATAATATCAGCAAGTAACAAGTGACGAAATTGAATCAGACAAGACTCGTAATAACAAATATTAGAATCCAATGAAAATAAAAGTTCCATTTTCATTCCATTTCAAAAATAATTGTTTTGATCTTGTATTAACATCAAATAAAGAAAAAATGATGGAACAATTATGTTTGTGTATGTTCATTAATTTTGTAATGTTTTTATTTTACTTTCTTAAAACGGAAATGTTTTATTATTTACTTTGTCATTTGAATATTTTTGAAAAATTACTTACAATTTGAGTTCTAACCTGTCTCGTTTAAAGTGCAGATTTATGCGGGACGGGTTAAATGAAGCAGGCTAGCCCTATATCCAGCGTTAGTCAATATCATTACTACTTAGATTTCATTCAAGTCAATATATGAAGCCTAGACTAATTTTTTTTTTCCAATAATCAACTTTATGATTATGGAAGAAAAGATTGAGCAAGGATGAAAAACTCTTTTTTTCTAGACCCGACTATCGTTTGGAATAAATAAAAATTGGAAGGATTGATAAATTTAGGTGGGTATGTCCTCCTTTGCTTCCACTCAAATATGGAAGGAAAGACACATAGAGACAAACATTCTTGCTAAAGAGACAATAGCAGTGTCCCTATTTTCAAAAATATTTTAGTTATATGTAACGAATAAATATACATATCCTCTATGATTAGGCGTGTCGCGGTGTCCGACACGTGTCGGTGTCCGACACTCGTCCGACACGTGTCGGATAGCTCAAATCGGTGTCCGAAAAGATTCAATTTTTTCTTTACTTCGACACTTCTTTGATCGGTGTCTGACACCTGTAAGACACTCGTACACACGTGTCGGACAAGTGTCCCCAAAAAAAATATTTTTTCTTTGTTTATACTCTTGGTAGACACATATTATACATACCTATAAGAGTTAGAGATGTGTCGAAATAACATCATTAATCAAAAAAGTATTGAAAATATTATATTTTGATTACAATATTTTTAGTTTTTTCAAAAGTAGATAGATAAATAAAGGTAAAATATTATCATACTTTGTTTAAATTTTTTTTTTTTAAGAAATAACTTCCTCAACTTAGATTTACATGTATATATTTTGATTCTAAATTTATATCTTTTGTAAATATGTAGCGGTGTCGGTGTCCTATATTTTTTACGTTAACAGTGTCGCGGTGTCCGTATCCGTGTCGTGTCGCGGTGTCCGTGTCAGAGTCCGTGCTTCAACTCATTTTACTAAATATGCCATTCTTTTATCTGGCTTTTCCTTTGGTTCATGTATTCTTTTACTAAACCACCATCTTACTCCAAGCCACAAGATGACATTTCTTGTGATCTAAACCAAAACCCCATATAAAATTTCTACGAATTTTCTCTACTTCATACAAATTTTGTCAAAGGTATATAAAAGAATACATGATACATATTTGTCACTTATAAATATTAAAAAATATGCTACAAATATTTATCATTGATAAAGATAAAAAGAAATACTATATGATAAATAAATAAAAAAGGAAATACTATAGAGACAAATATTTGTCGTTAAGACTTTGGAGAGAGAAAAATACTTTTGTGGTATTAGAGAGAAAAATACTTGTTAATTAATTACAAATATATAAAAAATATGGGCCAAATATACGTCAATTATTGGAAAATTTTCTTCCTACCCCTACGTTTAAGTATTTAACCCTTCACCCCTACATGATTTTGGGTCGTTATTTGACCCGAAATCACATATGTGTATATTTTTTCCTAACTTTAATCTAAATAAGTGGGGTTTCATATAGATTAGGGTTTTCTTATTTTATTTTGTGATTTTTTCACTGCCGTGCCGTATGTCCCGTTTTCGTGCGGTGTTTGTGTGATTTCCCGTCTTGGTGCGGTGTTCGTTTGCTGTCCCGTTTTTTGCGGTGTTCGTTTGGTTCAGATTGACAGATCATCTTTGATCAACCACTGATTCAATCAATGACAAGATCATCAATGATGCAGATCCGAAGACATGAATATTTCAGTTACTTTTATTTTGTCACATTATGGGTGCGTTTGATTTGCAAAACAGTAGGTACAATACAGGACATAACAAGATAATACAGGACAGGACAAAACTGCATTGGAGAGAGATAGAGAGATAATATTTTTTATACTCGAAAATAAAATAGGTATTTTCGTTTTTTTTATAGTTGTATTGTGGACAAAAAGTTGTACTGTGGTTCAGTAGGGGACAAAAATTCTTGTTTTTGTCCTGTCCCTTACTGCCTATTTGTCCAGTCCCATAAACAGTTTCTGAATCAAACAGGGTACAATAAAATTTGTCATGTCCAATCGCCTGTTTTTTAGCAGATCAAACGCACCCTATTTGTAGGTTTGCGTACGTCGTTTTATGCTATTGACTTGGATGCTGTGAATTTCTTCGCAGATTCAACCCTTCAGTTTCTAGCGATATTGAATTTATGCTTGTATCTAATGTACTCTTTTGGTTTGAATGAATGAATATTTTGTTTTAGTTAAAAAAAAAAAAAACCTTAACCACTACAAACATCCTAAGCAATATTATAACATATCTTAGACATTGATTTTATAAACAAATTAATCTCTCAGCCATTCATATAGATATGGGACGGCCCACATTCGTTACAGCACCATGCGGTAAGCGTGGGAAATCCGCTTCCCCTAATATTCCTATTTTTATCAGATCTTATCCTGTACGGCTGTACCACTCGCACAGAATAATTTTTATTTTCTTTCATCTCTCTTCTTCTAATGCTCCCAAATACCATCTCCCGTGAATTCCCCAATCATCATCTTCTCCCAAAATTACTGTGTGTGATTGCGACACTGAATTTAGAAGACAAAATGGCAGGAATTTGCAGAGGCTATCGTGCAGAATAAGGTATAATTATAGCTCCAATCTTTCAGCTATGCAAGTAGTACATGTAATTTTTATTGTTGTAATTTTATGTATAGTATGTTTCTAGATCGATCTCCACTTTGCATGTGTAGTTTTTTCTTTTGTGGTTAAGTCATATGTAGTCTTTGTGAATTACTTATAGAGAATAGGTCGAATTATTTGAATTTGATGTTAAAATTTGTAGTGAATTGGTCGAATTGACTTAATAACAGTTAAAAATTTAGAATAAGAAGTAGTAAGAATAGAAAAGGTCAATTTTGTCCCGTGAGCTTAGCTCGATCGATTGGTAGGGACATTGCATTATATATGTATGGGGTTGGGGTTGGAACCCCGGTCATCCCACTTATCTTTCTTAAGGGTGAGATTTCTAGCCACTAGGCTACTTTACCCAAAAAAAAAGGTCAATTTTATTTTCAATTTTTATTTTGCAAGAGTAATGCAAAATAATTTTTAGCCAGATGAAGTCCAATGCATTATATAAAGATTGGTTTGTTATAATTTTAGTCTTGTTAATCTAAAATTTAACTTTACTTAAACATATGATATCAACATATTTTACTACGTATAGTCACATATTTCATATTTTGTAGCATACATAATGAGGTGGACAGCATGCTTGCTTCAGATGGTGCGGTGGCGGATTTTGTGGATAGGGGTGGGATTCAAAAGATCTTTTGGGATGAACTTCATTACAAAGAAAGCTTGTTAAAACAGAAATCTAGGATGAGGTGGGCTGAAGATGGAGATGCTAATTCTCGATATTTTCATGCTAGTCTCAAAGGGCGTAGGAGAAGGAACCAGATGGTGACTATTAAAAAAGGTGATGAGTGGCTCCAAGGGGTGGATTGTATTAAAAATGAAGTTAAACAACACTTTGAGAAGACCTTCTCAGAGGAGTGGCTAAACAGGCCTTTTCTATCGGGGTTGACTTTAATGTTTTGAATGATGAAGATAGCGCACTATTTCTAGAACCTTTCGGGGAGGAAGAAGTAATGGAGGTTATTTGGAGTAGTGATGGAAACAAAACTCCGGGTCCGGATGGGTTCAACTTCAACTTCCTTAAGGTATGTTGGACAACGATGCATCATGTTATGGCATTTTTACAAGAATTTCATCTGTGCTTCCAAAAGCTATCACATCGTCTTTTTTGGCTCTTATTCCTAAAAAGACCATCCTCAGGAGTTATCAAAGTATAGACCCATTTGTTTGATTGGCTGTTTATATAAAATTCTTCCTAAGGTTTTGGCAGCTAGGCTAAAGCGAGTGCCGAGTAAGTTGATCTCGAATTGTCAATCGGCCTTTTCAATAACATGAGTAAATTGTTTGGACTGCTTAAGTTCCTTACCCACTTCTTTGACCAATGTAGTTTTTCCCGTGACCCCCATTCCTTTCAACCCCATCATATAATTGTTGTCATCTTTTAGTGCATCCAAAAGCTCTTTGTATTTGGATTCCCTGCTTTTAAAAGGAATATAGTGTTGGGATGAATAACGTTCAACATCTGGAAGACGAGCGGGGAGTCCAATTGCAAGTTCCTTGCCAGTTTCAATCAACTTTTTAATTTGCTCCTTCTTATTTGCCAATTCCTTTCCCCTCCTACATTGCCATGTGCAATGAGAACAAAATCCAAAAAAAACATTTTGTTTTGTTCTGGTGTCTTCTTGAATGAGCTTTTCAGCTTCTTCTTCCCAAAAAAGAGCATTATCGACGTGTTGAGGTGGCAACCAGAAGAGGAGAAGATGTTCAAGGTAATGCTCTTTTTTGGGAAGAAGAAGCTGAAAAGCTCATCCAAGAAGACACCAGAACAAAACAAAAATGTTTGTTTTTGGATTTTGTTCTCATTGCATATGGCAATATAGAAGGGGAAATGAACTGGCAAATAAGAAGGATCAAATTAAAAAGTTGATTGAAAGTGGCAAGGAACTTGCAATTGAACTCCCTGCTCGTCTTCCAGATGTTGAACGTTATTCATCCCAACACTATATTCCTTTTAAAAGCAAGGAATCCAAATACAAAGAGCTTTTGGATGCACTAAAAGATGACAACAATTATATGATGGGGTTGAAAGGAATGGGGGTCACGGGAAAAACTACATTGGCCAAAGAAGTGGGTAAGGAACTTAAGCAGTCCAAACAATTTACTCATGTTATTGAAACGACAGTATCATGTTTTCCTGATACTAAAAAAATTCAAGATGATATTGCTGGACCCTTGGGATTGAAATGGGATGACTGTAGTGAATCTGACCGTCCCAAAGAAATATGGAGCAGATTAACCAATGGTGAGAAGATTCTTCTAATTTTGGATGATGTGTGGGGAGATATCGATTTTGATGAAACAGAGATTCCGTATAGCGACAACCACAAAGGTTGTAGAGTTCTTGTAACCACGTGCAAAATGTTGGTATGCAACAAAATGGGATGCAGTAAGATAATCCAACTGAAGCTTTTATCTAAAGATGACGCGTGGGTCATGTTCAAAAGGTATGCTGGTCTAAGCGATATTTCCACCAAAAGTTTGCTTGACAAGGGCCTTAAAATTTCAAATGAATGCAAAAAATTACTAATTGCAATTTCTGCTATTGCCAACAGTTTGAAGGGTGAACAACGTCACGAAGAGTGGGATGTGGCCTTAAAATCCTTGCAGAAACATGTGTCCATGCATGGTATTGATGATGAAATCATTAAAATTTATAAATGCTTGAAGTTTAGCTACAATAATATGAAGGATGAAAAGGCCAAAAGTCTATTCCTCTCGTGTTCTGTATTTCGAGAAGATGAAAAAAATTCCTACTGAAATGCTAACCAGACTTGGCATAGGAGAAGACCTTTTTGTGGAAGATTATGGCAACTATGAAGATGCTCGAAGTCAAGTATCCAAATCCAAAAATAAACTCCTAGATTCTTGCTTATTGTTGGAGGCCGATCAAAGAAGAGTGAACATGCATGACTTGGTTCGTGATGCAGCACAGTGGTTAGCGAACAAAGAGATTCAAACAATAAAGCTGTCCGATAAAAATCAAAAGGCAATGGTTGAAAGGGAGAAGAATATTAAATATTTGTAATTTGAAGGCAAGTTAAATGATGTGTTTTCCTGTAAGTTTGATGGTTCCAAACTTGAGATTCTAATTGTCAATGTACCTAAGGATGAAGACTGCCACACTGTGAAAGTCGAAGTCCCAAATTCATTTTTTGCAAATAATATTGGCCTACGAGTTTTTCATTTATTCTATAATCATTATCTTAATCTAGTAGCTCTATCATTACCTCAATCAATTCAGTCGTTGAAGAATATTCGATCTCTTCTCTTTATGTCTGTTGATTTGGGTGATATCTCTATTTTGGGGAACCTGCAAAGTCTCTGATACTTGATTTGGATAGGTGTAAAATTAATGAATTGCCACGTGGAATTACAAAACTAGAGAAACTTAGATTGTTGAACTTGAGCGGTTGTGAAATTGTAAGGAATAATCCATTTGAAGTGATTGAAAGATGCTCATCACTTGAAGAGTTGTATTTCACAGGTAGTTTTAATGATTTTTGCCGAGAAATAACTTTCTTTAAATTACAAAGGTTCTGTATCGATGAATATAAACGATGGGTAGATGATTCATTATCCAATTATGTGTCTGTTATAAACAATGATAAGGTTTTCCTATCTGAAACTGAAACTACACTCAGGTACTGTATGCAAGAAGCAAAGGTTCTTAAAGTAAGAAAAACCGAGGAGGGATGGAGAAATCTCATACCTGAGATTGTTCCTATGGATCAAGGTATAATGATCTAGTCGAGCTTCATTTGAGTTTGTTTTCACAACTACAGTTTCTAATTGACACTAAGCATATCGATTCCCAAGTACCAAATGTATTCTCCAAGTTGGTTGTATGAAAGCTTAACAAATTAGAAAATTTGGAAGAATTGCACAATAGTCCTCTTTCCTTTAACTTTCTGAAGAGTTTAGAGACACTGTTCATCAAGGATTGCAAACACTTGCGAAGCTTATTTAAGTGTAGCATAAACCTATGCAATCTAAAGAGCGTGTTATTGGAGGGATGCCCAATGTTGATCTCCCTATTTCAACTGTCAACTGCTGTTAGCTTAGTGTTGTTGGAGAGACTGGAATTAATTGATTGTGTGTGTCTTGAACACATAATAATAGATGAAAGAAAAAGGGAGGAATCAGGAGGCGAAATAGTCGACGAGGATAATGCTAACACAAGTCACGGCTCAATGTTTTAGAAACTAGAAGTTCTTAAAATTAAGAAGTGTCCTGAAGTTGAATTAATACTTCCATTTGTATCTGCTCATGATCTTCTGACACTAGAATCTATAACAATAGATATTTGGCCATGATGTGATAAGCTGAAATACATATTTGGCCATGATGTCAAACTTGGTTCCCTAAAGGAAATGAAGTTTGATGGCTTACCAAATTTGATAGATATTTTTCCAAAATGTTATGGTACCATGACTTCATCCAGCAAATGGCCATCTTCCATTTCTGGAGACTCTTCCAAAGTATCAAATGCTCTTTTCATGGGCTAATAAATATTGGTATGGTAAAAAATATAGGGTCAAAACGATGAGTATTGCATGTACTGAAACTCCATTGGCCTCTGAGGATCAACCGCATGACAACTTAATTGCAATGGTAACCCTCTCATATTCTTTTGTCATGTTGTTTTTTATAAAAGTGGACATTTTGATTTTATTATTATGTTTATGATTTACTATCTGATGAATTTTAATCTATTTAATATTTTTATATAGGAAATTATGAGTTGTATTCAGACGTGGCTAGTCTATTTGAAGAAATAAGAGAAGTGTCCAAAGCCATGATAAAGTCCGAGTTCAAAAACCTCCAACGATATTGCAGCTGGGATTGAAGTTCAAGTAACATCAAAACATGAGTTGACTTCTTCACAGGTCAATACCAATCTATTTCTTCAATCTTACCACACCTGAATAGAAGACAATCACCATGACAGTGTCTTTGAATCAAACATGCAATTTCTTGTTTTTCTTGGTTTTTGCAACTCTTTTGGCCCCAAGTATTGCGATTGTGCGATTTTGGCCCTCAAGTAATTGCAATTCATAAACACATTCTTCGCTTTTGTAATTTGATAGTCCCGTTCCAATTTTTCCCGAAGTATCGCAATTGTGCAATTTTGGGGTCCAAAAGTGCAAGTAAACGTTTTTAATGATTAATGTTGTGTGTTTTAATCATTGATTGCCACGAGATTGGATTTATAAGTGTTAAAACCATGCAATTATAAACCAGAAAACAAAGTAGTGGAAATGAGAGAGAAGAGCAATTTTCATTGTGTGCAATACTTCAATGCTGCATGATTTTTACATACATATTTCAGAAAATTCATACTTACATATTTCTTACATACTTACATGATTCTTACATACTTAGATAAAAAGTTTTCTCATACTTTAGTGTAAAACATCTTCACATTTGAGTTTATTATATGCAACCAACTTTTCAAACAAGTTTTGAGGCTTGACACTGATTCTTTTGTTTGATTTATTTTTAATCTTTCTATAATTAAATCAAGCTCTTCCAAACTAAAGTATTGCACATATATATTAAATATACATTTTTTTATATTAAAGTTAAGGACTTTCTTGTTTAACTTTCATAATTAAGTTTCCTTTGAGCTTCCTTTTGCTTTTGGCTCCAAATTTCCAATCCTCAAGTTGACTAGAAGAAAAAAAAAGTTTAAGTACATGTTACTTTATACCATTCCATTTCCATGGTAAAAAACCATGAAAGAACCTAAAAGAAAATCCAATGTATTGAACCTAAAAATAAACAACAATACCTCACACTCACACATGTTCCCTTTACCTTACCAATAAGACACAAACAAAAACTCATAGCCAAACTTGTTCAAATGGTATATTAAAAACAAATACCTAAGCACAAGAAGTACAAAAGGAATCGAAAGAATAAAATAACGCCAAACTGAGGAGGACAGCATATGCCTTTCAAAGCATATGATCAAGAATCGAATGAACAAGAAATCGAGAGAAAACTAACAGAATCGTCATAGGATATAAGATTGTTCAATGAAAACAAAAATGACACCAAGTGAAAAATGAATTCTTCAGCGACATTGACAGTGTACATTTGATCTCTTATCATAGAACTCTTAATATTGTTGATATCACAATCACTCTATTTGGAAGATTATATCCACATTTTATAGCTCTGTAGAATTTTACTTAAATCATTTTCACATTGCCACTGCCATATGTGAATAATTCATGTTATCAGATGTATTTTACTTAGTTCCTCGTCCTTGTGATGCTAATCTTATTTCAGTTGAATAAAAAAGGACTATTGTTCAGCATCTTGTTTAATTATTTGTGGATCTTATTGTAGAATTTTTCACTTTGCAACCTTTCGAACCCTCCCTATATTTTTGTTTGGATGAAATAACATAAACTCCAAAACCACTCTTTTTAGAAAATGCATTGTATCATAAGTAAATATATGTAACATAGATCGATTAATTGGAAATACAATGCCATTGAAGATAACATATACATGTTCAGTATCTCATATGATATAAAATTGTTCAATGAAAAAAAACATAACACCAAGTGAAAGATGAATTCTGTGGCAAGCATCACATATGATCTTATTCTCATCTCATAGAACTCTTCAATGTTGACATCACATAGCTCTGCAATCAGCATAATCACCTGCTAAAATTGAAGCAAATTGCATTGTTAGAAGTTCTGTATAGTAATACTTAATAGCACCTAATTTATTTCATCTATATTAAAGAGAAATCTAACACAAATTGAATACAAAATGCAAAAACAAAATACTCTATACAATCAATAAATATGTGAAGTAGGTTTCACTAACCTTAACTAGCAAGAGCTTAATTTTAGTGAAATCTATTTAACTTTACCATCAAAGTTACATTAAGTTTGTCACCCACTCCATCAACAAACCGAAAGTATGCATGCCTCCATTTCCTAATAAGAAACAAAGAACCACAAATTCCCCAAAAACCTGCTGCAAATCCAACTCCCATGCCTAGATACAATGATTCTCTTATGGAGTCGCCATCTTCATTCTTCATAGATGTTGTTGGAGTTTTGGGATTTTGTTCTTTTATGTTACAATTTTCAAGAGGAGCTCCGCATAATTTAGGATTGCCAATGTAGCTTGATGCATTAAAACTTTGAAGTTGAGTTCCTGTTGGGATTTTTCCATTAAAATTGTTGTAAGAGATATTCAGATACTCTAAAAAGTTTAAGAGAGACATGCTTTTGAGGAATTTCACCACAAAGCTTATTATTGGAGAGATCTAGAGATTCTAGATTTTTCATGCCTCCAATAATCTTTGGTATTGTTCCAATCAAATTATTGCGAGATAAGTTTAATGTTTGAAGTTGAACAAGGTGAAATAATTCCAATGGCACTTCTCCTGACAAGTAATTAGCTGAAAGGTCAATAGTTTGCCTATTTGTTTCAATTTGTTGCACTTCATATTCTTGACCTTTTGTAAACAACTCAACTACCGCCATAGTCCTATCGTTCATGGTAAAATTAATCATTTGAGTCAAGTTGTAGACAGATTTTGGTATAGATCCTGAAAGTTTGTTATCTGCAAGGTCCAAATGAAACAAATAAGAAAGGTTGAATATCTGTGTTGGAATATTCCCTTCAAATTGGTTAGCTCTCAATATGACCACTTTTAAGATTTGTGACATATTGATTGGTATGGTTCCAGAAAATTCATTCTCTCCCAAGTTCATGATCCGCAATTGTTTCCAACCAGAGAGGTGCACTAGAGCTTCACCAGACAACTTATTACTCCACAAGTTAATGTAATCTAAATATTTCATGTTCTTCCAACTATGTGGAATTGATCCTGAGAATGAGTTGTAAGATAAATCAACTTCAGTGGCATATGGTATGTTTGGGAGTCCTCCTATGAAATTATTGTGATCCAAATATAAAGATTCACACTTTAATGTTAGGTTTGATATGTCTCCCGTTATCGAATTGTTTGACAAATAAAGATAAGATATTCTTTCTATAAGGTTCAAAAACTTGTTTTTATCTACAAATGAAATTCCTGAGCTCGATAAGTCGAGAGATTGCAGTGACTTCTGTGTATATATCCAAGATGGAAATTTTGGACCTTGATTTGTATTGGTCAATGAAAGGTCACGGAGTTGAAAAGGTGGAACCCTATCCAAATCAAATTGGAATACAAAATTAGAATTTGACAAGTCTAGTGAATCTAAATTAAAGAGTTTGGAAAAAGTTTTTTCTGAAATTTCACCAGAGAAATTATTATAGCCAATATATAAGTGTTGTAAGGATGAGAGGTTTCCTACTTCATATGGAATTGATCCTTGTAGTTTGTTTCCAGAGAGATAAAGGCGTTGAATATTTGTTAGTTGGCTTATTCCATCTGGAATTGGTCCTTGTAGTTGGTTTCCAGAGAGATCAAGTAATCTCAAATTTTGAAGCTTTAGCAAGATTGAAGGTATCTTACCATGTATATTGTTCCACGAAAGGTCTAGATAGGTGAGATCTTTGGTTTGATTAAAAAACTGATTAGGTAACTGAGAGCTGAAGTTATTCTTAGAAAGATCAAGAGTTAGAAGTGAAGACAAATTCAAATACTCCATAAATGGGTTGGTGATGAAGTTGTTTAGGTTACATTCACTCAAATGTAACTCTAAAAGTGAAGGAAGTGTATTAACTGCTTGAAGCAAATTGGTTTCCTTATGAAGATCAATCCCACTAAGGTAGAGATATTTCAAGGAAGAATGTGCTGAAAGCCAAGCTAGAGAAAGTGAACTAACATATGAATTGAAAGATAAATCAAGGTACAAAAGGTTAGAAGTATGTGTGATGTTGTCTTGAATGGATGGAATTCTTATCACATCAAATTTATTGAAGCTCAAATCCAAGTAACTCAGAAACTCAAGTTTTAGGATAGACATGTTCATCTCACCTTCCAGAAATTGTTGTTTAAGATCAAGTTCTGTAACTCTTCCAGTAATGTTGTCACATGAGACTCCTTCCCATGCACAACAATCTCTTTTGGTCGACCAGGTTGATATCTTTCCATTATAACTATCATTGATCCCCTTTTTAAAGATTAACAATGTCTCTTCATCTTTCTCATTGCATTGAACCAATCTGTGTTCATTGCTTGACATGCTTTCGTGAAATGTGGTTAAAGATAAAAGTAGAAGCAAAAGAAATGATAATTGTGAAGTAAGAATGGTCATGAATGATTGATTCTTTGGATCAGAAGAAAAAGGGAGTTTGATTACTAGAACAGTTGTGCGTTGTTGGTATAGCTTAGTGACATATATGTTAGGAGATTGCAGTGTGGTTATAAATAAGATGTTAGCTAATGGGAAAGCATGAAATTTTTTAACTAAGTTTCCTTTGAGCTTCCTTTTTTGCTTTGGCTACAAATTTTTAACTAATACATGTCACTTTTACATGAGAAAGTAGCAAGTTGGATAGATAATGAATTAATGGATTAATTTTCCACCTTAATTGTAGCAAAGAAGATCCACTTTCTCCACCAAAGACAATTACATGAGAAACATTGTCCAAATAAATACATTTCTTATATAAAAGTTAAGGAGAACAAGAGCTATTAAGTTTCCTTTGATCTTCCTTTTTGCTTTTGGCTCCAAATTTCCTTTTTGCTTTTTGCTTTTGGTTCCAACATTGTCCTATGAATAAGAGATTTACTTGGCCATTTTGGCACACGCTCCTATAACGATATGTTGACTAGAAGAAAAAAAGAAGTTGAAGTACATGTTACTTTATAGTTCTACTGTTGGTGAGAAAAATGAATTCTTCAGCGACATTGACAGTGTACATTTGATCTCTTATCATAGAACTCTTAATATTGTTGATATCACGATCACTCTGTTTGGAAGATTATATCCACATTTTATAGCTCCGTAGAATTTTACTTAAATCGTTTTCACATTGCCACTGCCATATGTGAATAATTCATGTTATCAGATGTATTCAATTCAATGCTTTCAATGCATGCTTTTTTTAAATCCTTTGTGTGCTATTGTATATTGCTTACATGAAAATGTGATTGTACGCTTCTGCATGCAATCGGTGCTCTGCTATGTATCAATGTAGAATTTTTGGAGTTTGATATTGCAGCCTTAGTCTATGATGCCACATGAATGCAGTGTTGCAACTATAGCAAAATTGTAACTAAAAACTTATTATCTATACATGCAAGATCATCAACTTATTCATTTCTTGAGCCTTATAGTCTGTAATACGAATAGACCTTGGTAGAGATGATCAACTGATTCTCTTTTGTTGTGTCTTGTATCAAACAATATGATTGAGAAAACACACTTTAAAGGTTAGAATGTGAGAGCAATGAACCAATGTAAATAAGATTGTGTAGAATGAAGTTAGGTGTCATTCTCGGTGAAGCAGAACTGATGTCTTTAGTCTCAGAAACATTCTTCATGACTTGATTCTTCTTGTGACCTGGTCTATACTAACTGCCATAATCTGGTGGTTGTGCAATGGTTCCATCAATGAAACTGATCTTGTTGCAACCGATTAACGCCATATTGATTGCGCGTTTCCAGGTTTAGTAATTTACTCCGGTGAGTAGATGTATGACGAACACCAAATCGGGAGAATCAAAATGATGGATGAAGAAAGGATCCATTGGTTGAATCTCTATGGTGATTGGTGCAACATGCAAGAGAACTGGACAGAAGTTCCGAAGATGAAAGGAATCAATGGATCAATGAATTTCAATAGATGAAATTCTGATACCATATTGATAAACCGGAGAGTAATTTGTGAAATTTATTTTGTTACTAATAACTGTGTAATTTCTAGTGGATCAATCTCGTTGGGGTCACCGTAACGTGTGTGACTGACTTCATCCGCATCATCTGAAGGTGTCATGTTGTTGGTATTGTGACTTACATTACATCACAAAACTGTTATCATCTATCATGATATGATCACAACCTCGCAGAAATTGATGAATCTCAATGGCTCCATGCAGCTTCCTTTTTTAGATCTTCATAGTTAAATTTGGTAGCTACATCATGATCGCTCACATCATCTTCACAGCCTAGCTCGGATTGGTCAACACCAACGTGTGCGTCGCAGAGATGCATATTCTCAGAAACTTACTGTGTGTGGAAACTTTTTTCAAAAGATTATTTTTTCTACTACAATTCAAATCAGATTGCATCTTCAAATCCATAACTAAACTAATATGAGCAGTACTGTCAAAGTCATTAAATTTTTAATAACAAGTAAAATCACTACATTTTGCATTAAAATTACGCAGAGATTAATCAAATAAAAAAATTAAAAACATTTTTATTCACATAAAATTTGTAGTTCTGCATTGCTGAAAAACGGTAAAATACTGTTAAAATGTGTAGTTTTGCACCGAATGTACCAAAAACTTTCATTAATGTACTGTGTTTAAAAAATGGAGTATTGTTATTCATCTTGTTTAATCTTTGCCACATCTCTAGCCAAAATACACAAGTATGCTTCCAAAGGTAAGATATTTGCAATTGAGAAATTTATCAAACCAGAGATGTTCTAGCAAGAAACTTCAAATTGATACGTATATCTGATCTCAAAACCTGTAGAAAGAAAAGAATTACAACTTGTGAATTAAAGTAGAGTACACCAAGGGCGGGAAATGTCCTAACTGAATAACTTGCATTGCAAGCTACTGCAGAAGCTATCTAGTACAGAAAAGTTTATACAAGACTATTAGAAACAACCAACACAAAAATTAAAGAGATACATACATAGTTTTTCAATAAACAAAAACATCACAACAAGTAAAGATGAATTCAGCAACAACATTTAACCGTTGAAGTTACAATATATTGGCTCTGTTTGGAAAATTATATCCACGATTTGCATAACAATGCAGGACTCCCACATGCATAGTCGCCTGATAAAATATGAAACGATGAAATGGATATAAGTTTCGCTTAGAATAAAAATGTTACTTTATAGTCAGATCAGATCAATAAAACTGTGAAGTAAGATCACTAACCTTAACTAGCAGGAAGGAACTCAATTTCTATGAAAGCTATTTAACTTTACCATCAGAGTTACATAGAGCTTGTCACCCACTCCATCAATAAACCGATAGTATGCCTGCCTCCATTTCCTAATAAGAAACAAAGAACCACAAATCCCCCAAAATCCTGCTGCAAATCCAACTCCCATGCCTAGATACAATGATTCTCTTATATCACCTTCTTCATTCTGTGTAGATGGCATTGCAGTCTTAGGATTTTCTTCTACTGTGGTACAATTGTTAAGAGGAGCTCCACATAACTTTGGATTCCCAATGAAGCTCAATGCATCAAAACTTTGAAGTTGTGTTCCTATTGGGATTTTCCCATTAAAACTGTTGTAAGAAAAATTCAAATACTCTAAAAAGTTTAAAAGAGCCATGCTCTCAGGAATTTCACCACAAAGGTTATTATTGGAGATATCTAGAGATTCTATATTTTTCATGCCTCCAATCGTCTTTGGTATTGTTCCAATCAAGATATTGTGAGATAAGTTTAACGTTTGAATTTGAACAAGTTGAAATAATTCCAATGGCATTTCTCCAGACAAGTTATTAGCAGAAAAATCAATAGTTCGCCTATCTGGTTTAACATCATCTGAATAATATTGACCTTTTGTAAACAACTCAATTCTAGTGTCAAAAAATATTCTCTCATGAAAAGTTATCATTTGAGTCAAGTTGTACACAGACTTTGGTATAGATCCTGAAAGTTTGTTATGTGCAAGGTCCAAATGAAACAAAAAAGATTGATTGAATAACTCTGCTGGAATAGTCCCTTCAAATTGGTTAGCTCTCAATATGACCACTTCTAAGTATTGTGACATCTTAATTGGTATGGTCCCAGAAAATTCATTTTCTCCCAAGTTCATGAACGCCAGTTGTGTCCAATTAGAGAGTTGCACTAGAGCTTCACCAGATAGCTTATTACTCCACAAGTTAATATAAGATAATCCTTGTAGGTTCTTCCAACTATGTGGAATTGATCCAGAGAAGGAGTTGTAAGCCAAATCAACTTCATAAGCCTTTGGTGATATGTTTGGGAGTCCTCCTGTGAAATTATTGTGTTCCAAATATAAATATTCACACTTTAGTGTTAGGTTTGACATGTCTCCCGTCATTGAATTGTTTGACAAATAAACAGAATCAGATATTCTTTCTATAAGCCTCAAAAACTTGTCTCTATCTACCAATGAAATTCCCGTGCTTGATAAGTCAAGATATTGCAGTGACTTCTGTGTATATATCCAAGATGGAAAGTTTGGGCCTTGATTTGTATTTTCCAAATATATTCTACGGAGTTGAAAAGGAGGAACCCAATCCAAATCAAATTGGAATACAAAATTTGAATAACTCAAGTCTAGTGAATCTAAATTAGAGAGTTTGGAAAAAGTATTTTCTGAAATTTCACTAGAGAAATTATTATAGCCAATAGATAAGTAACCTAAGGATGAGAGGTTTCCTATTGTTGAAGGAATAGAACCGCTTAACATGTTACTTTGGAGATCAAGGTGTTGAATATTTGTTAGTTGGCTTATTCCATCTCGAATTGAACCTTGTAGTTGGTTATATGCTAGATCAAGATATCTCAAATTTTGAAGGTTTAGCAAGCTTGAAGGTATCTCACCATGTATATTGCTCCCTTGAATGTCAAGATAGCTGAGATCTTTAGTGAGATTAAAAAACTGATTAGGTAACTGAGATGTGAAGTTGTTTCCAGAAAGATCAAGAGTTACAAGTGAAGACAAATTCAAATACTCAATAGATGGGTTATTGATGAAGTCTTTCAGGTTACACAAACTCAACTGTAACTCTAATAGTGAAAGAAGTGTATTCACAACTTGAAGCCAATTGGATGCCTTATGAAGATCAATTCCGGTAAGGTTGAGATATTTCAAGGAAGAAAGTGGAGAAAGCCAATCAAGATTATCCATGTGAGCACCGTAGTTGAAGGATAAGTCAAGGTAGAAAAGGTTAGATGTTATATGTGTGATGTTTTGCTGAGTGGTTGGACTTGGTTCAAAATAATTGTCACTTAAATCCAAGTAACTTAGAAACTCAAGTTCTAGGATAGAGAAGTTGATCTCACCTTTCAAATCATAACCGCCAAGATGAAGTTCTGTAACTCTGCCAGTAATGTTGTCGCAGTGGACTCCTTCCCATGCACAACAATCCTTTTCAGTTAGCCATGTTGATATCTTTGCATATGAACTATCGTTGATTCCCTTTTTGAAGATTAACAATGTCTCTTTATCTTTCTCATTGCATCCTTTCAATCTGTGATCATTACTTGACATGCTTTTGTAGAATGTTGTTACAGATAATAGTAGAAACAAAAGAAACGGCATTTGTGTAGTAAGAATGGTCATCGTAAATGATTGTTTGGATCAGAAAAGAAGATGGAATTCAAATGGGAGTATGATTTGTTATGAGATGTTAGTGCGTTTATGTAATATATGTTGGCTTATGGGAAAGCTTGAAAAAAGAAACAATTCTAAACACGACATAGGCGATGCTGATGCAAATGGGGCCTAGTTGTTAGAAAAATGAAATAGCGCGCTATAAATTAACAAAAAGACTTTGAAAAATCAGGGAGGAAACTAGTAGTAGTATATTATTTCAGGGCTTACAAATTGCATTTTGATATGACAGAGGTCATAGTCATTCATGAAAATATGTACTAAAATTAAGTCAAGTATACACAATTAAATAACCACCATAGACTAGTTTCATGTTTGAATGGCTAATATTATATTATATATACGCCATAGACTAGTTGTCATGTTTCTTAATTTATGTTATAAGATTGTACCTGCACCATCATTGTGATCCGTTAATTAATATTTTCCAAATTGCTTAGCTAGAAAATATTGTATATTTTGAAGGGTTTGATATGATTGCAAATTAGAAAAATTTCATACAAAATAACATTCTAGAATTATGGATTGATCATAAGAATATATTGTTTTTTTCAAATTTCAAAATTTTCTTTTCTTATGGAGAACTAAACAAATCTAAAAGTGAAATAAACTAATTTAACTCATTTCTCCTTCGAGGTATATATGTCGGCAACCACATGAATATGTTCTAAAAAAAAACAGATACATAACATTAGGAACAATTTTTTAATGAACAAAAACATTACAAGAAGTGAAATTGTTGCATAATTAGTTGCTGCTGAGGATACAGATCGTCTGATATGGCATAGATGATGCTGAAAATTAAAACTCACTGTGAAACTCACTATGTGTAGAAAATGACTGAACTAGAACTTTCAAGCTATAAATTACTGGTTTACACTTTTGTAAGTGGTCTTGGGATCCTATCTGCTATTTAGCAGTATAAGAGGGTCGTTTCGCTAGCACCTATGTCAGTAGGTTTTGGTTGTGCTTGCTTAGGTGTATGTGATGTTCCATTGTTTTTAGAACTATCAGCAGCTGTGTTATGGACTGCTTATCCTGCTGCAGCTGTGTTTTTAGAACTACCAGCAGCTGTGCTAAGTGCTTAGGTGCAGTGCTTTGGTTTTGGTTGGCTAAGCTTTGGTTATCATCAGCTTTTTCAGTCTATCAGTGTGTTCTTTAATGGTTGGTTTGATTTAGAGTTTTGCGGATTACTGTGTGCTTTAGCGTGGCCAATGCAGCTTCCGTGCCTAGCTTTTCGGATTAGTCAACATCAGTTTTGTTTTGCTTTATTTTAATTTTCCTATTTGTGTTTGGCGCTATGACAATGTAGTTTCCTCAAGTACATGTTACTCTTACCATGGTAAATCAATTACTCAACCACATATGTGGATTTCTTTTATGCACGCTATTTTATATTGCTTACAACGTGCTTGTATTCTTCAGTGTAACTGTTGATATGTATACTGTCTTCGTTCATCTAGGATTGATGTTCTTAGACTAAATTTACTTTTTTGTACTTCAGTTTATGAAATTGGTCCTCTGCTATGCATCAATGTAGAACTTTTGGAGTTTGATATTGCAGTACACCTAGTCTATGATGCCACATTGGAGGCAGTGTTGCAACTAGCAGAATTACAACTAAAAACTTGCGACTTCTTTAATATGATATAAAATTGCATCTTCAAATAATGTAGAGTTGGAGGTTGCAAATTTTAACTAATAAAAGATAAACAAATGAACAGGAAATTAAGAGAAAACTAACAGAATCTTATATATGATATAAAATTGTTCAATGAACAAAAACATTACAGCAAGTGAAAGTTCAATTCTGCAGTAAACAGTTACATATGATCTCATTCTCATATCATAGAACTCTTCAATGTTGACATCCCAATAGCTCTGCAATTTGCATAACATTTCAGGATCTGCCACATGCATAATCACCTGATAAAATGTCAAGCAAATAACATTGTTAGAAAATCATCTGTTAATAATTAAAACAAAATACTCTACAGTGTAATCAATAAATATGTGAAGTAGATTTCACAAACCTTAATTAATTAGCAGGAGTTCAATTTCTGTGAAAGCTATTTAGCTTGTCACCCACTCCATCAACAAACCGATAGAATGCATGCCTCCATTTCCTAATAAGAAACAAAGAACCACAAATTCCCCAGAAACCTGCTGCAAATCCAACTCCCATGCCTAGATACAATGATTCTCTAAAAGAACCACCATCTTCATTCTTCGGAGATGTTGCAGTTTCGGGAATTTCTTCTTTTGTGGTACAATTATTAAGTGGAGCTCCGCATAATTTTGGATTGCCAATGTAGCTTGATGCATCAAAACTTTGAAGTTGAGTTCCTATTGGGATTTTTCCATCAAAATTGTTGTAAGATAAATTCAAAGAACTCAAAAAGTTTAAGAGAGACATGCTTTGAGGAATTTCACCACAAAATTTATTATTTGATAAATCAAGAGACTCCATATTTTTCATGTCTCCAATTGTCTTTTGTATTGTTCCAATAAAATTATTCTGAGATAAGTTCAACGTTTGAAGTTGAACAAGGTGAAATAATTCTGATGGCACTTCTCCAGACAAGTTGTTACTTGAAAGGTCAATAGTCCGCCTATTTGAGTAACTACTATCCACATAATAGTTTTGACCTTTTGTATACCACTCAAATGAAACAAAATAAGAATATGAATTTACAGGAAGAGTAACCATTAGAGTCAAGTTGTAGGCACACTTTGGCATTGATCCTGAAAGTTTGTTATGTGCAAGGTCCAAATGAAACAAATAAGGGAGTCTGAACAGTTGTGGTGGAATAGTCCCTTCAAATTGGTTATCTCTCAATATGAAATAATTTAATCTTTGTGACAACTTGATTGGTATGGTTCCAGAAAATTCATTCTCTCCAAAGTTCAAGAATTCCAATTGTGTCCAATTAGAGAGGTGCCCTACAGCTTCACCTGATAGCTTATTATTCCACAAGTTAACGTATTGTAAATCTTTCAAGTTCTTCCAACTATGTGGAATTGATCCTGAGAAGGCGTTGTAAGCCAAATCAATTGTGATGACCATTGATGATATGTTTGGGAGTCCTCCTATGAAATTATTGTGATCCAGCCATAAAGAGTCACACTTTAGTGTTAGGTTTGATATGTCTTCAGTTATTGAATTGTTTGACAAAGAAAGACGGGGGATTCTTTCTATTAGGTGAAGCTGATTTTTTTTAAATGCTGATTTTTCACTAAAGGGTATGGTGATGTAGATTCGGCTGTGAGGTGTGTAAAATCTTTTTAAGAATTATTTTCATCTAGAATTGAACTTGAATTCTCTAATAAATAGATATTTCAATATCTAATGGGCCAGAGATATGGATAGCCACAGATATCCATTTGCATCCATATAAATGACACATGCATATCCACAATTCCACACACTAATGGCCCCAAAAGATTGTTATATGCATATCTCCATGCATATCCACTCCTACAAATATCCATATCTTGGTAGCGTGTTTTTTCTCAAAATATTTCATTTTTATAACATCTGCTACTTAAGTAGTGAAAGAGTAAAATGGGAAACACATAGGGTGCGTGAGTAACCGGTAGGTGGCAAAAATAAATCTCAAATTTTAAGCACAACATAGGCCATGCTGATGCAAATGGGGCCTGCTGGTTGTTAGAAAAATAAAAAAGCATGGGAAGACTTGGAATTTTCTTTGAACCTCATTTTGTAAACGCGTTGTTAAGTTATTTGAAATTTATGATTGGTACAGTATTTGGATTGTTGTATTCTATGGACAATAATCTTTTTTTATTTTTTATTATTTCAGCACATCAACATTGGAGGGCTTTCTTCAGTTGCTTGTTCCTTTGAGACAGGACAAACAAAAATAGAATAAAATTGGAATTCCGATCGGCACTGGTAACTGGTTCATAGATGCCATTCCTGCTTCTTTCCTGCCATGACAGTAATAAATTTAAGGAGAGCTGGCAAACTGTGGATCCCTGCTGATACGGTCACACTTAGCGGACTGTTGTATGATTGTCCCAAAAGATTGCAGAACTGTCTTTTAAGTTCCTCAGCCAACTTATCCCAATTAGATACTTGCTGAGTGCTACATTGAGCTCCTTCTGTGTACTTTCCATTTGGCCAAGTAAACTAGTCTTCAGCTCATTCAGGACAGTTTTATAATCAAGCACTTGGTCAGTGTTATCGGCTGACTGCATCTTATCTAAAACACCCTCAATTTCTTGTCTGATCTGATCAAACATCTCCCGAGTCTTAGAACTGGATAACTTTTGCTTCTTAGAAACTCGGTCAAAAGCATCTTTAATAGAACTTAGCTCCATGATGAGTATTAAATGTAACTACAGTTTGTAAGGCCGTAACCTAAGATGTGATACACCTGCAAAGATCCACGTTGTTAATAAACTGAATTTTTAAGACGAACATTCTGAACTGCTTGTAATACAGTTTGATATATTTATATTTAATTCTGATTCTAACAAAATACACGAAAGAAGACTTTGAAAGACAACAGGTAGATGAACTCACATCTTCGTGAAGTTGTTATGAATTTCGAATAAAAAAAACGTTAGGATCAGATTATGGAACAAATGATGAAGATAGACATGTAAGAAAATGTATTCTAGGGTGATCCAAATCCATGGCCACTGAAACATTATAAATCAAAATAAAGACCCTTCTTCTGCATCCCTCAAAACATCTATCTATGGTCCCATAAGCATTTCCAGAAAGACTCATTAGAAATAATAGGGAAACCCCACTTGATTACAACTCTGCATCAATAACCATCATTTCCATCAATAACCATCATTTTCCACTTTGTGCTTACATGAAATAACATGAAACTCCAAAACCACTCTTCTTAGGAAATGCATTGTAACATAAGTCAATATATGTAACACACATCAATTGGAACCACAATTTCTTTGAAGATACATATTCATGAACTAAAAAAAGCAAAATAAATTAACAGGAAATTAATAGAAAACTTAACAGAATTTCATATGATATAAAATTGTTCAATGAACAAAAACATAACACCAAGTGAAAAATCAATTCTGCAACAAGCAGTTACATATGATCTCATTTTCAACTCATACTAGAACTCTTCAATACTGACATCACAATAGCTCTCAATCTGCATAATATTTCAGGATCCTCCACATGCATAACACCTGATAAAAGATGAAGCAAATTACATTGTTAGAAATTCTGTATAGAAATACATAACAGAAACTAATTTTGACAAATACTATAGATAAATTTATACAAATCAGACATCTGATATTTAAAAGTTATTATATAATATTGGTAGGTAGAACAAGCAAACAAATTGAATTCAAAATACAAAAACTATGTGCAGATGAACAAAAGTTAAATAGAATTTGTCTCTCACTAACCTTAACCATGAGTAGCTCCATTTCTGTGGAAGTTATTTAACTTTACCATCAAAGTTGCATAGAACTTGTCTCTCACTCCATCAACAAACCTAAAGTATGCATGCCTCCATTTTCTAATAAGAAACAATGAACCACAAATTCCCCAGAAACCTGTTGCAAATCCAACTCCCATGCCTAGATACAATGATTCTCGTATAGAGTCGTCATCTTCATGCTCTTCAGATGTCGTATTTTTGAGATTTTGTTCTTTTGTGGAACAATTATTAAGAGGAGCTCCGCATAATTTTGGATTGCCAATGTAGCTTGATGCATTAAAACTTTGAAGTTGAGTTCCTATTGGGATTTTTCCGTCAAAATTGTTGTAAGATAAATTCAAATAACCCAAAAAGGTTAAGATAGACAAGTTTTGTGGAATTTCACCAAAGAAATTATTATGAGAGAGATCAAGAGACTCCATATTTTTCATGCCTCCAATCATTTTGGGTATTGCTCCAATGAAATTATTGTGAGATAAGTTCAATGTCTGAACTTGAACAAGCCGGAATAATTCTAGTGGCACTTCTCCAAACAAGTTGTTGACTGAAAAATCAATAGTTCGCCTCTCCGGTTGTAATTCATAGACATAATCTTGACCTTTTGTAAACAACTCAATTGTAGAAATAGAAAAAAATTCAGTATCAAAAGTAATCATTTGAGTCAAGTTATAAATGCACTTTGCCATAGATCCTGAAAATTTGTTATGTGCAAGGTCTAAATGAAGCAAATAAGGGAGATTGAATAGTTGTGGTGGAATAGTCCCTTCAAATTGATTACCTCTCAATATGACCACTTCTAAGTTTCGTGACATCTTGATTGGTATGGTTCCAGAAAATTCATTTTCACCCAAGTTCAAGACAACCAATTGTGTCCAATCAGAGAGGTGTGCTAGAGCTTCACCAGATAGCTTATTACTCCACAAGTTAATGTCCTTTAAATTTTTCAAATTCTTCCAACTATGTGGAATTGATCCTGAAAAGGAGTTTGTAAGAAAAATCAACTGAAAAGGCCATTGGTGATATGTTTGGGAGTCCTCCTGTGAAATTATTGTGATCCAGCCATAAAGAGTCACACTTTAGTGTTAGGTTTGATATGTCTCCAGTCATTGAATTGTTTTACAATTCAAGAGAATCAGATATTCTTTCTATAAGGCTCGAAAACTTGTTTCTATCTACCAATGAAATTCCCGAGCTCGATAAGTCGAGATAGTGACTTCTGTGTATATATCCAAGATGGAAAATTTGGACCTTGATTTGTATTTCCCAAAATAAGATAAGAGAGTTGAAAGGAGGAACCCAATCCAAATCAAATTGAAATACAAAATTTGAATAACTCAAGTCGAGTGAATCTAAATTAGAGAGTTTTGAAAAAGTATTTTCTGAAATTTCTCCGGAGAAATAGTTATAGCGAACAGATAAGTAACGTAAAGATGAGAGATTTCCTACGGTTGAATGAATGGAACCACTTACATGTTACTATTAAGATCAAGGTATTGAATATTTGCTAGTTGGCCTATTCCATCTGGAATTGATCCATGTAGTTGGTTAATTGAGAGATCAAGGAATCTCAAATTTTGAAGGTTTAGCAAGCTTGAAGGTATCTCACCATGTATATTGCTCCCTTGAAAGTTAAGATAACTTACATCCTTAGTGACATTAAAAAACTGATTAGGTAACTGAGAGGTGAAGTTGTTTTCAGAAAGATCAAGAGTTACAAGTGAAGATAAATTCAAATACTCAATAGATGGATTGATGATAAAGTTATTCAGGTTACAGTCACACAACCGTAACTCTAATAATGAAGGAAGTGTATTCACTACTTGAAGCCAATTGGTTTCCTTATGAAGATCAATTCTACTGAGGTTGAGATATTTCAAAGAAGAAAGTGGAGAAAGCCAATCAAGATTATCCATGGGATGACCAAAGGAGGTTAAGTCAAGGTAGAAAAGGTTAGATGCATGTGTGATGTTGTGTTGAACAGCTCGAATGTTTATCGCATCAAATTCATTCTCACTCAAATCCAAGTAACTCAAAAACTCAAGTTGTAGGATAGACAAGTTCATCTCACCTTCCAGAAATTGTTGTTTAAGATCAAGTTCTGTAACTCTGCCAGTAATGCTGTCACAGTGGACTCCTTCCCATGCACAACAATCTTTTTCGGCTGACCACGATGGAATCTGACCATAACTAGCATTGATTCCCTTTTTGAAGATTAACAGTGTCTCTTCATCTTTCTCATTGCATTGAACCAATCTGTGTTCATTGGTAGACATGCTTTGGCGAAATGTGGTTAAAGATAAAAGTAGAAGCAAAAGAAGTGACATTTTTGAAGTAAGAATGGTCATCAATGATTGATTTGTTTGGATCAGAAGAAAAAAAGTTGTAGGAAACAAATGTTAGTATAGCTTAGTGTGATATAGAAGATGTTAGCTAATGGGAAAGCATGAAAAAATCAACACAGTCCAAATTTGTTTATATAAAAGTTAAAGAAAGAAGATCCACTGCCGTTTTTACTAAGTTTCCTTTCACCTTCCTTTTTGCTTTGGCTCCAAATTTTTAACTAATATATGTTACTTTTACCATTGAGTAATGGGAAAGCAGAGAAGACTTAGAATCATTTTTTATATAAAAGTTAAGAAGATCAAATGCTATTAAGTTTCCTTTGAACTTCCTTTTTGCTTTTGGCTCCAAATTTCCATTCCTCAAGTTGACTAGAATCAAAACAAAGTTGCAGCACATGTTACTTTATAGTTCAATGAACATTGTCTGCAAATGGTAACAAACTTTCATTGGCTACATGCACCAAAAATGTATTGAAAGATAATGGATTGGAAACTTTGTCATTGCTTCATGCACCAAAAATGACTATTTTAAAAGGGATTGAGAGAAAAAACAGACACAACAGAACCAAACTTGTGCATTTACCTTTCAAGAATTGAATAACCAAGAAATTGAAAGAAAACTGACATAACCGTCGTAGGATATAAAATTGTTCAATGAAAACAAAATTTATGCAACGACGTTGACAGTATACATTTGATCTCATATCATATAACTCTTAATTGTTGATATCACAATCGCCACTGCAACATTATGTGAATAATTCATGTTATCAGCTGGATTTGATTTATTTCTTACATCATATGAAATTGTTGATATACTGTGTACATTCATCTAGTCTTAGAATTGGGTATTTGGGCCTAACTCAATCCTACAAAACCGGCTTGTAAAGTGAGGGTTGCTCAAACTATATAAACACTACACAGGCCATATCTCTAAGCAATGTGAAACTAAATCCACCCCTTCACACCCAACACAATGAAGGTGTTGGAGGCTGCAATGAAGGCAACCCAAATGGGCGGATCGCAATGAAGGCGGAATTTCCAACATCTAGGATTGATGTTCTTTCACTAAATGTATATTTTTATTCTTCTGTGTATGAAATTGATGTAGAACTTTTGGAGTTTGATATTGCAGTAGCTAGTCTATGATGCCACATGGATGCAGTGTTGCAACTATCAGAATTACAACTAAAAACTAGTGACTTATTATCTATACATGCAAAATCATCAACTGATTCATTTCTTGAGCATGGAGAGGCACTGATCTGTAATAGTTATCAAACAATGTGATTTGAGAAAACACAATTGAAAGGTTACAATGTGAGAGTAAGAACTGATGTAAATAAGATTGATATGGAAAGTAGGAAGATACATCACATCGTGTACCTAACTGCATAAAATGTGTCTGCTTCATGCCCCAAATGTACTATGTTAAACTCCAAAACTACTCTTCTTATATAGATATTGCATTGTAACATAAGTCAACATAAATAACATAATACATAAATTGGAACCACAATGTTTTTGAAGATAACATAAAGTTGTTCAATGAACAAAAACATAACAGCGAGTGAAAAATGAATTCTGCAGCAAGCAGTGACATATATATGATGTCATTCTCATCTCATATCTCTTCAATGCTGAAATCACATTTCAGGATCTGCCACATGCATATTCACCTGATAAAATGTCAAACAAATTAAATAGTTAGAAGTTCACTATTGAAATACCTGATAGAAACTAATCTTGACAAATCCTAGATAAATCTGCATTATATTTTTACAAATCATACGTCTGATTTTTAAAAGTTATTATATGAGATTGGTAGGTAGAACCAGCAAACAGATTGAATTGAAAATACAAAAATAATGTGCCAACATATATGAAGTAGATTTCACAAACCTTATCTAGCAGGAGCTCAATTTCTACGAAAGTTATTTAACTTTACCATCGAAGTTACGTAGAGCTTGTCACCCACTCCATCAACAAACCGATAGAATGCATGCCTCCATTTCCTAATAAGAAACAAAGAACCACAAATACACCAAAATCCTGCTGCAAATCCAACTCCCATGCCTAGATACAATGATTCTCTTATGGAGTCATCATCTTCATTCTTCGGAGATGTTGTTGCAGTTTTTGGATTGTCTTCTTCTGTGGAACAATTATTAAGAGGAGCTCCGCATAATTTTGGATTGCCAATGTAGCTTGATGAATTAAAAGTTTGAAGTTGAGTTCCTATTGGGATTTTTCCATCAAAATTGTTGCAAGATAGATTCAAATAACCCAAAAAGGTTAAGAGAGACATGCTTTGAGGAATTTCACCACCAAACTTATTATTAGATAGATCAAGAGACTCCATATTGATCATGCCTCCAATCATCTCAGGTATTGTTCCAATAAAATTATTGTGAGATAAGTTCAACGTATGAACTTGAACAAGGTGAAATAATTCCAATGGCACTTTTCCAGACAAGTTGTTAACTGAAAGGTCAATAGTCCGCCTTGTTGGGTCAATATCATCCACATAATAGTCTTGACCTTTTGTAAACCACTCAAATGCAAAATAAGGACTCCATGCCTGCAAATTAAAAGTAACCATTTGACTCAAGTTGTAGGCACACTCTGGCATAGATCCTGAAAGTTTGTTATGTGCAAGATCCAAATGAAACAAATAAGGGAGATTGAATAGTTGTGGTGGAATAGTTCCTTCAAATTGGTTATCTCTCAATATGACCACTTGTAAGTTTTGGAATATATTGATTGGTATGGTTCCAGAAAATTTATTTTTTCCCAAGTTCACGATTTCCAATTGTTTCAAATCAAAGAGGTGTATCAGAACTTCACCAGATAGCTTATTATTCCACAAGTTAATGCCAATTAAATATTTTAAGTTCTTCCAACTATGTGGAATTGAGCCTGAGAAGGAGTTGTAAGACAAATCAACAAATCTTGCCATTGGTGATATATTCGGGAGCCTTCCTATGAAATTATTGTGATCCAACAGTAAATCGTTACAATTTAGCATTTGGTTTGATATGTCTCCGGTCAATGAATTGTTTGACAAACTAAGAGAAGGTATTTGGCCTACAAATCTCCAAAACAAATTTCTATCTACCAAAGAAATTCTTGAGCTCCATAATGTAAGTGATTGTAGTGATTTTTGTGTATATATCCAATTTGGAAAGTTTGGGCCTTGATTTGTATTTGACAAATCAAGGCTTTGGAGTTGAAAAGGAGGAACCCATTCAAAATCGAAACGGAATACAACATTTAAACTTCCCAAGTCTAGTGAATCTAAACTAGAGAGTTTGGAAAAAGTTAACTTTGATATTTCACCTGAGAAATTATTATTGCTGAGAGATAAGTAATATAAGGATGAAAGGTTTCCTAGAGTGGAAGGAATTAAACCACTTAATATGTTTTTGGAAAGATCAAGGTGATGAATATGTGTTAGTTGGCCTATTCCATATGGAATTGATCCTTGTAGTTGGTTCCAAGAGAGATCAAGGTGTCTCATATTTCGAAGCTTTAGCATGCTTGAAGGTATCTCACCATGTATATTGTTTCCCCGAAGGCTAAGATAGGTGAGATCTTTGGTGAGATTCAAAAACCAATTTGGTAACTCTGAGGTGATGTTGTTATAAAGAAGATCTAGAGTGACAAGTGAAGACAAATTCGAATAATTAATAGATGGGTTGATGATGAAGTTGTTCAGGTTACAATCACTCAACTGTAACTCTAATAGTGAAGGAAGTGTATTCACTGCTCGCAGCCAATTGGTTTCCTTATGAAGATCAATCCAACTAAGGTCGAGATATTTCAATGAAGAAAGTGGAGAAAGCCAATCAAGATTATCTATGTGAAGAGCACCAAAGCTTTGGGATAAGTCAAGGTAGAAAAGGTTAGATGGATGTGTGATGTTGTGTTGAGTGGCTGGAATGTTTATCGCATCAAATTCATTCTCACTCAAATCCAAGTAACTCAGAAACTCAAGTTCTAGGATAGACAAGTTCATCTCACCTGTCAAATTTTGATCATGAAGATGAAGTTCTGTAACTCTGCCAGTAACATTGTCACAGTGGACTCCTTCCCATGCACAACAATCTTTTTCAGTTAACCATGTTGATATCTTTCCATGTGAACTATCATTGATTCCCTTTTTGAAGATTAACAATGTCTCTTTATCTTTCTCATTGCATTGAACCAATCTGTGATCATTGATTGACATGGTTTTGTGAAATGTGGTTAAACATAAAAGTAGAAGCAAAAGAAATGACATTTGTGAAGTAAGAATGGTCATGATGATTTATTGTTTGGATCAGAAGAAAAAGGGAGTTTGATTACTAGAACAATTTAGTGTTGTTGGTATTTCTTAGTGACATATAAGTTAGGAGATTGCAGTGTGGTTATAAATAAGATGTTAGCTAATGGGAAAGCATGAAATTTTTTAACTAAGTTTCCTTTGAGCTTCCTTTTTGCTTTGGCAACAAATATTTAACTAACATATGTTACTTTTACCAGTAATGGGAAAGCAGAGATGACTTACCAATTACTTGAGCAAACACTGTCCAAATAAATACGTTTTTTATATATAAAAGTTACAGAACTATTAGGTTTCCTTTTTGCTTTTGGCTCAAAATTTCCAACTCTCAAGTTGACTACAAACTTTAAAATGAATTGAAAGATAATGAATTGGAAATTTTGTCATTGCTTCATTAACCAAAAATGTACCGTTTTAAATAAAAGGACTATTTTAAAATGCATTGTAACAAATCTGACATGTTCAATGTATGTGATATTGATATATGAACTCAAGGAAAATCAAATGAATTCAATGATATAAAATTGTTCAATAAAAAAAAACAAATTTAAACCAAGTGACAAATGAATTCTCAGAGCTAACTTCACTTTCCACAGTGAATGCATAAGCAATTGAAATAGTTGTCATCTCTTTTTGTTAATTTAAGTTATATGATTGTACAAGTATCATCATTGGAAACTAGTTTATCTTGATATCGTAGCAAATTCTAGATTAACTTAGATATGACAATATTGTTTTTTCTTATTGTTAAAGATGTCCCACATCGCTTGCGAGATGGCCTGAACAAGCGTTTATAAAGTAGAGGTAATCTTCACCTTACAAGCCGGTTTTGTGAGGATGAGTTAGACCCAAAACTCAATTCTAATATGGTATCTAGGGGTGTAAGCGGATCTGAAAAATCCAATTGAACCGATGATCCAATCCAAACCGAAAAAAACCGAATTTTTTGGTTCGGATCGAAAACCGAACCAAACCAATTGAAAACCGATGTGGTTTGGTTCGGTTCTCGGTTCCAATTTTAGGATCCATTGGATAAACCGAACCAAACCGATACCTATATATTATTAAGTTAATTTTATTTTTATTGCAGCACAGCCTACATCTAATTTTTTTAAGTAGCCCAACTCCTTAAAAATAAAACTTCTGAGTAACCCTAAGTCCCCAACTTAGACGCACTCTCTCCTTGGTATAGGTGTCTGTTTTTATGGAGGTCTTGTTCATTTAGATTTGTTGTATTAGTATTAGACTTTCCTTTTAACATGAGTTTTGCACTCCTTGTTCCTAACTCATCTTAATAATTTTTTGCTTTTTCGAAAAAAATTATGTATTTAATTAATTTATGAGAAAGAGATGTATTTTGTATTTGTTGTATATCAGGAAAAAAATAATTGCATGAAAATACATCGTAAAAAATGCATCGAAAAAAATGTGAGGCAAAACCGATCAAAGTATCCGAACTAAACCGAACCAAACCGATGAGTTTGGTTCGGATTCATTTTTGAAAAACAATAAAAACCGAACCAAACCGAACCAATCAAAGGTTCATTGGTTCGGACATCGGATTCACTCAAAACCGATCCAAACCGGTCCAATTACACCCCTAATGGTATCAGAGTCTATCCACGGTTCGCTGGGCCACTTCGACGGGCCGCCTGCAATCAGGTTTCTGATCAGGCCCTCCACCATTTATATCCGCGCAACAAGCCCAACAGTGTTGAACGCGATGGGGTGTGTTAAAGAAGTCCCACATCGCTTGCGAGTAGGGATGGCAACGGATGCCCACGGGTGCGGGTTTTGCAATATCCAAACCCGCACCCGAAATCACCACCCAAACCCAAACCAGAACCCAAAGGTTGTTCGGGTGCAAAATAAAACCCACACCCACACCCGTTGGGTTCGGGTTTTTGTTCGGGTTTTTTCACCCGACGCAACATATCTACTAAAAGAAAAAAATGTAATTTTCCATATTCAACCAAAATTAAGTAATAGTAATTTTCCATATTAAACCAAAATAAAGTATCAACAAGCTTAGAAATCAACCAAATTAAACAAATAAGTTTCACCCCAAATGATACAAAATAAATAAATAGTTTGATATATAAATTAAGGGGTAATTAAGTAGTTTAATATATAAACGGGTGTGGTTTCGGGTTTCGGGTGTGGGTTTGATTGATCCCAAACCCGCACCCGTGGAATCGGGTGACACCCGAACCCAAACCCAGTCAACTCGGGTTTTACCCGTTGACTTGGGTTTGGGTTCGGACGGAACCCGCGGGTTTGGGTTTAATTGTCATCCCTACTTGCGAGATGGCCTAAACAAGCGCGAGGGAGTGTGTTAAAGAAGTCTCACATCGCTTGCGAGATGGCCTGAACAAGTGTTTATAAAGTAGAGGCAATTCCTCACCTTATAAGCCGCTTATTATTGCAAATTCTAGTTTATCGTTTTTTCTAATGAGCTTATTGCAATAATTATCATCTCTTCACATAATAATGTAGATTTGGATTGAAGCAAAATGCTGATTACAGCTCATAGCGTAGGGAAGCAAGAGTAGCAAAATTTAGTGCATATTAGAAAACAACTGCAGATATTTTGTTTGCATAAAATTTAGGCACGATATTAAAAACTTGATTTTCTTTTGTAATACAATTTCTACACAAACTTTGATTCTGCTGCCATATGCACAAATTTATATAGAAATAAGTAGTCCCTTGAGATACTTTGGAAACCATAATATAAATTGCACACTCATATCAAGCATATCGATCAATGATAGTTTACAGAATAAGGTTCTTTCGATTTCTCTCGTGCACCAGACAAATGAAGAAATAACTTAGATATTTTAGGCAGCGTTTCTGACCCATGAAACTCATGATTTTCTAATATGTATTTTCTGCATCTAGAGTATCTCTATATATAGAAAAAAATTATATCTTCTGGTGAAGAGAAATAACTCTCGAAGAGTTTATCTAATAACTGTTGAGAAACAAGTGATACAGAGTATCAAACTAATGATGTTAATTCAACCATTGCAACATGGAAGGAGAAAACGTATTTGACACAAGGTTTCATTTTTCACGTGACCAAGTAACAAAAGAGACGTGGAGACAAAAGGTTTTGATTTCTGAAAAGTGATACTTTTTGACTAATATATCATATAATCAATTTTTTTTTTTTTAACTAAATATAATTGTTGCAGCTATATTAATTGTAAGTTGTCTCTTTTTGACTTGACAGTTGACAAAGTGCATGGCATGCTGATGGAAATTATAGAATTATTACAAAAAGAAAAACAAAAATTATGGGTCCGTTTGTTTCAGTTTTAAAAAAAATAGATTTTTTTTTGTATTTTTGAAAATAAATTTTATAAAATTGTTTTTCAAAATATTACAAGTTTTTTTATATTCGTTTTTTCTAAATTTAAACACTAATTTTGACATCATATGACATAGACGTACATTATTGAAGAACAAAAAATATTCAAAAATCTCAATTTTTATAAAAAGTTCTATTTCAAAAATGATTTTTATGAAAATCTATTTGAAATAGCTTCAAAAAAAGTGTTTTTTTTAAAATTTTAATATCCAAATTTTTTTCGATAAAATCATGAAATACCTAAAATAAGATTTTAAGAATAACTGTTCAAACAAAATTTTCATTTGAAGCTTCTATAAAAAAAAATTCTTTATAAATTTTTTTTATACAAAATTTTCTAACACTACAAAATCTATTCTAAAAAAATCCAAAACAAACAGCCCAATGGAAAAGAAGAAGGAGAAAAACATTGAATTATAGAATTGTTTACGTGAAACTCATGTTTTAAACGTGCTGATAAATTATTGAAACTTCATGGAAATCAGGTTGACGACCTCACACACTAACGACAAAATTTTACTAAGACATTGTCATAAAGTTTTTGTGAAGAATTTAAGTTTACCTCCAGGCGTTCAGAGCTATAGCCTAGGTTCACTTCTGTTTGTTTACACTTATGCGTGGGATACTCGGTTCAAGCGTGTTGTTAGAAGTCTCACATTGGCTAGATATATGACAAAGATAGCCTTTATAAGTGTAGTGAAAATCTCAACTCTCAAGCTAGCTTTTGTGGTTGAGTATAACCCTCTTAAATTCTAATACGTGTATATAATTATTTTAAAAGGACTCGCTTCATGCACCAAATATGTACCTTGTTAAATAAAAGGACTATTTAAAAATGCTTTGTAACAAATCTGACATGTTAAATGTAAGGAAAATCAAATGAATTCAATGATATAAAATTGTTCAATAAAAACAAAATTTAAACCAAGTGACAAATGAACTCTCAAAGCTAACTTCACTTTCCACAGTACATAATTGTGCATGATGATCCAACCTCATTCCTCACTCACAGCCTTATATTGAACCAAAATATCACCCAAGATTGTATAAGGGCAACTCTAATAAAATATTTATAATTATTAATGTTTATAACTAAATTAAAAAAAAAAAAGTTGTGGCTAAAATTTTTAATCCTAAAACTTTAACTTGATTTGCATGGTCTTTGGAGAGGCCTTGCCTAATTTTAAGTTGAAGTCGCTAATATTGCTAAGCTGAATGTATGAAAATCACTCCGAGCATTATGACGTCTTGTGACTTTCCTAGCTTCAACGACGAGGACACCTTTGTTCTTAATCTCTTTTGTTTTTGACGCAAAGTCACTCTTCAACTTGTTTCCGTTATCATCATTGCTTATCTTTTCTGGAGGCTTGGAACAACAACTTCCCATATTTTAGAATTTTAATGAAAAATAAAAACTATGTTTTGCAATATTATTGCTTTATGATATACAAAACTAAGCTATTATGTGTATTTATACACAAGCGGGATAATAAAGTGAGGGTAACATACTTTTTTTTTTAACAAGGATTGTAACAAACTGAAAATAAGGAAAAACACATAAAAGATAAATTTCAACTAATTATCCGGAACTATGTGTATCTTGTCACGACCCAAAAACACTAATCGTAACCGGCGGACGAACTAGAACTTCCTAGTCCGGCAAGTCTATTGACGACACTTGACAAACTATAATTTAAACAATTTACAAATTGACTTTCACTTAAAATGATATCCACTGAAATTTCGACAGAGTATCCTCTGTATTTTCAACCCTTCCAAGATTTGAATCCTGTTTTAAAAACCTATTTCATCAGCCAGAATCTCAAAATAACATTTTTTCCATTCTTGTACATCTCAAAATAAAACATCCTAGATTTCCAAATAGCCGCAAATACATCAATTGACACTAAAATATACATATACAAAAGAGACGCCAACCAAGGGGAAGGGGGCCTACCAAAAGTGACACTGTGAAAACTTTGAATCTGCTAGCAGCTTTCTAATCAGCTGCCTGGGAATCTGAAAAAAATAGAAAATGAAAGAGTAAGTCACAAGGACTTAGTGAGAGACAACAACCATCACCAACTAGAAGGGAAACACACAAGGACACGAATAAGTATTTTTCTCAAATCTAATTTCAAGTTAGAAGAGTAGTAATCATGTAAAAATATAATTAATTCATAACCAAATGTACACATGGAAATTCACTAAACTTGTCAATTATCCATAAAAGAAGACTATTCAAAATTCAATGTCATAAAAAGGTAAAAACCAAATCAACAACTTTATAGGAAATAGAGAAATCGAGCGTAATTAAAATAATCAAGATAATCAACTTCGAAAGTATATAAATCTGATACAATTTATTGGAACTAAAATAATCAATTCCAAAGAAAATATAAAAATCCAATAAAATAAAATAAAAACCGTTGCGAGAGAATCGAGAGACGGCTCCATCTCGTTGATAGCCCTTTCCAACTAAGAGCGGCCTCTCACTTAGTGGCGGCTCCATCTAACGGATAGCCCTTTTCTCATCGATTCCGAAAACTCATCATCAAATCTATATCAGTTGTTTCAACTCTAAAACCGAGAGCTAGCTCCATCTCGTTGATAGCCCTTTCCTCCTAAGAGCGACCTCTCACTTAGGGGCGGCTCCATCTAACTGATAGCTTTTTTCTCTCGACTCAAAAAAACGTCAAATCTATCGATTAGGGAGTCTACATCTCGTTGATAGCCCTCTCCTCCTAATGGTGGCCTTTCCATAGGGGTAGCTCCATCTAACGGGTAATTCTCCCTAACCGAATCACATTACTAGGTGCACCTAGGTCGTCGTCATTATAACCGGGAATCTTAAAATACGTCTCTTAAAACCATGTTTACCACATTTCCAAAACTTTTGTCGAAATACATAAAATCCAAATGGAATTGAAAATATTCCACTTTATAAACCATAAATAAGTCAAATACAAATGGAGAATATCTACTTGTTCCAAAAACATCTCTGTCAAAACCATAATTCTCAACATATCAAACTTATGCCAAAGTATATAAAACAAATCTCAATTTCAAATCGTATACTCAATAAATCATGAGTAAATTCAAATAGAGACCGCCTTAATATCGATAACTTTAACAATTAAATAACGATGATGAGAAAAATTGTTCAAAGGTTGTATTTCCCCATTTTTATAAATTCTTTAATATAGAAAATAAACAAAATATCAATAAAAACAATAATTAAAATATGTGATAATGATCGTCATCAACTCACAACTATGTCGAATCAACTCCATTCCTAGCAATGCCTTCCGGAGCAATTTCCACCGAATCTGAACACATACAATAATTTCAGCTCTTGTGAAAACTTATTTAAAATCACACTACTAATAGATAAAATAATTAAACACAAAACCCCCAATTTGATAGAGTTGGAGTTTGAAAGGGACTCATTAAAATCTAATATTTTACTAGTTCCACAACTCATCCAAAATTGATATCATTTCTAAATTTCATGAATCATAAAATTTTACCTCAAAGAGTATCAATGAGCAACTTTCAAAAAGATGAGTATTCTTCTCCTTTCTTAGAGCAATAAGTAATCCACTTTCTCGTTAAGGTGACATTGTGGCGTTGGTATTTAAGAAAGAGGAATGTTATCTAAACATCAAAAAACAAACATTAATACAACATCAAGGGTAATATGGTCATTTTTCTCATCAAAATACAACCTTTAAATTTTAATCTACCCTTAATGTTGTATTGATGTTGGACTTTTTGATGTTTAGATAACATTCCTCTTTAAGAAATTTGGCATAACATTCTTTGTAACTTTTTTACTAAGTTTACTTTAAGCTTCCTTTTTCCTTTGGCTCCAAATTTTTAACTAATATATTTTTACTTTACCATTGAGTAATGGGAAAGCAGAGAAAACTTAGATTAATCATATAGCATAGCAAAGAAGATCCACCTTCTCCACCAAAACCAATTCCATGAGTAAAACTGTCCAAATAAATACATTTTTTATATAAAAGTTCAGAAGATCAAATGCTATTAAGTTTCCTTTGAACTTCCTTTTTTTCTTTTGGCTCCAAATTTCCAATCCTAAAGTTGACTAGAAACAAAATAAAGTTGCAGCACATGTTACTTTATATAGTTCTATGAACATTGCCAAGAAAAGGTAACAAACTTTCATTAGCTACATGCACCAAAAATGTATTGAAAAAAGGTAAAAGACACCAATAAAATGAATGTATATTTTTGTTCTTCTGTGTATGAAATCGATGTAGAACTTTTGGAGTTTGATATTGCAGTAGCTAGTCTATGATGCCACATGGATGCAGTGTTGCAACTATCATAATTACAACTAAAAACTAGTGACTTATTATCTATACATGCAAAATCATCAACTGATTCATTTCTTGAGCATGGAGAGGCATTGATCTGTAATAGTTATCAAACAATGTGATTTGAGAAAACACAATTGAAAGGTTACACTGTGAGAGTAAGAACTGATGTAAATAAGATTGATTGAAAGTAGGAAGATACGTCACATCGTGTAGAATGAAGTAAGATCCTAGAGTGATAGTACCTATAGCTGAAGCTTTAACTTCATTCTTATTAGGCAAAATCACAAACTTGTTGGTTAAAGAGAATGAACGGTAGATCCTGAATCTATAATCTAGGAAGAATTGGAATATATAGAATTAGGATGAATATTAAGGAAAAAGTCATATACCAAGATTCACTTCTGATACCATATTGATATTTTTCTAGTGGATCAACCTCGTCAGGGTGACCGAAAGAAATGTGTGTGACTGACTTCATCCGCGTTATCTGAAGGCGTATATATTGTGATTTACATCACAAAACTGTGAATCATATTATGACAAGGACATAGATATTTGATGAATCTCATTGGCTCCATGCAGTTTCCTTTTTAGATCTTTATGGTTAAACTTTGTAGCTACATCATGATATCGTTTACGACATCTTCACAACCTTATTATGAAGACTGACAGCATATGCCAATTGATTTTCAGAATTGTACTAATAGATACAACAGAATTTTAAGTTTTAAGATAGTACCAGTCACATTAATATAAGTAACTATAATTGAAGTTAATATATTTGACTAATTATATTTAAGTTTATCTTTAATTTTAAGTATTGATTTTTTCTTTGCTACTGCAAATCAAATCCAATTGCATCCTCAAATAATTTGCAGCACTGTCAAAATCAATACATTTTGAATTATATTAAAAGCAAACAAATATAAGTTACCAAGCTAACTGCATAAAAATGTGTCATTGCTTCATGCCCCAAATATACTATGTTAAACTCCCAAAACTACTCTTCTTATATAGAAATTGCATTGTAACATAAGTCAACATAAATAACATAATACATAAATTGGAACCACAATGTTTTTGAAGATAACATATTGTTCAATGAACAAAAACATAACAGCAACTGAAAAATGAATTCTGCAGCAAGCAGTGACATATGATCTCATTCTCATCTCATACATATCTCTTCAATGCTGAAATCACATTTCAGGATCTGCCACATGCATATTCACCTGATAAAATGTCAAACAAATTAAATAGTTAGAAGTTCACTATTGAAATACCTGATAGAAACTAATCTTGATAAATCTACAATATATTTTTACAAATCATACATCTGATTTTTAAAAGTTATTATATGAGATTAGTAGGTAGAACCAGCAAACAGATTGAATTGAAAATACAAAAATAATGTGCCAACATATATGAAGTAGATTTCACAAACCTTATCTAGCATGAGCTCAATTTCTACGAAAGTTATTTAACTTTACCATGAAAGTTACATAGAGCTTGTCACCAATTCCATCAACAAACCGATAGAATGCATGCCTCCATTTCCTAATAAGAAACAAAGTGCCACAAATACACCAAAATCCTGCTGCAAATCCAACTCCCATGCCAAGATACAATGATTCTCTTATAGAGTCACCATCTTCATTCTCCGGAGATGTTGTTGCAGTTTTGGGATTGACTTCTTCTGTGGAACAATTATTAAGAGGAGCTCCGCATAATTTTGGGTTGCCAATGTAGCTTGATGAATTAAAAGTTTGAAGTTGAGTTCCTATTGGGATTTTTCCATCAAAATTGTTGCAAGATAGATTCAAATAACCCAAAAAGGTTAAGAGAGACATGCTTTGAGGAATTTCACCACCAAACTTATTATTAGAAAGATCAAGAGACTCCATATTTTTCATGCCTCCAATCATATTGGGTATTGCTCCAATCAAGTTATTGTGAGATAAGTTCAATGTTTGAACTTGAACAAGCCGGAATAACTCCAATGGCACTTCTCCAGACAAGTTATTAGCTGAAAGGTCAACAGTTCGCCTATCCACTTGGACTTCATAGACATAATCGTGACCTTTCATAAACAACTCAATTTTAGTACTATACAAATAATCCCCATGAAAAGTAATCATTTGAGTCAAGTTGTAGACACACTTCGGCAAAGATCCTAAAAGTTTGTTATGTGCAAGGTCTAAATGGAACAAAGAAGGCAGATTGAACAATTGTGTTGGAATAGTCCCTTCAAATTGGTTAGCTCTCAATATGACCACTTCTAAGAAATTTGACATCTTGATTGGTATTTTTCCAGAAAACTCATTTTCTCCCAAGTTCAAGATTTGTAATTGTGTCCAATCAGAGAGGTATGTCAGAACTTCACCAGATAGCTTATTACTCCACAAATCAAGGTAATCCAAACCTTTCAAGTTCTTCCAACTATGTGGAATTGATCCTGAGAACGAGTTGTAAGACAAATCAACACTCCCGACCATCGGTGATAAGTTTGGGAGTCCTCCTGTGAAATTATTGTGATCCAACGATAAAGAACCACACATTAGTGTTAGGTTTGATATGTCTCCCGTCATCGAATTGTTTGACAAATAAAGAGAATCAGATATTCTTTCTATAAGGCTCGAAAACTTGTTTCTATCAACCAATGAAATTCCTGAGCTCGATAAGTCGAGATATTGCAGTGACTTCTGTGTATATATCCAAGATGGAAAATTTGGACCCTGATTTGTATTTCCCAAAATAAGATAAGAGAGTTGAAAAGGAGGAACCCAATCCAAATCAAATTGGAATAAAAAATTAGAATTTGCCAAGTCTAGTGAATCTAAATTAGAGAGTTTGGAAAATGTTTTTTCTGAAATTTCACCAGAGAAACTATTATGGCCAATAGATAAGTATTGTAAGGATGATAGGTTTCCTATTCCATCTGGAATTGACCCTTCTAGTTGGTTAAACAAGAGATCAAGGTATCTCAAATTTTGAAGGTTTAGCAAGCTTGAAGGTATCTCACCATGTATATTGCTGCTATGAAAGTTAAGATAGGTGAGGTCTTTGGTGAGATTAAAAAAGGAACTAGGTAACTGAGAGGTGAAGTTGTTTCCAGAAAGATCAAGAGTTATAAGTGAAGACAAATTCAAATACTCAATTGATGGGTCGACGATGATGTTGTTCAGGTTACATTCACCTAACTGTAACTCTAATAGTGAAGGAAGTGTGTTCACTGCTTGTAGCCAATTTATTTCCTTATGAAGATCAATTCCACTAAGGTTGAGATATTTCAATGAAGAAAGTGGAGAAAGCCAATCAAGATTATCCATGTGAATATAATACAAATCAATTGCAGAATGACTATGAAAACTCACATTGAAATTGAAGGATAAATCAAGGTAGAAAAGGTTAGATGTATGTGTGATATTGTGTTGAGTGGCTGGAATATTTATCACATGAAATTCATTCCAACTCAAATCCAAGTAACTCATAAACTCAAGTTTCAGGATAGAGAAGTTGATCTCACCTTTCAAATGTTGATCACTAAGATCAAGTTCTGTAACTCTACCAGTAATGTTGTCACAATAGACTCCTTTCCATGTACAACAATCTTCTTCGGTTGACCATGTTGAAAGTTGACCATCACTATCATTGATTCCCTTTTTGAATATTAACAATGTTTCTTGATCTTTCTCATTGCATTGAACCAATTTGTGATCATTGCTTGACAAACTTGTGTGAAATGTGGTTAAGGATAAAAGTAGGAGCAAAAGAAGTGGCATTTGTGTAGTAAGAATAGTCATGATAAGATCTAATTCAATGGGGAATATGATTTGTTATGAGATGTTTGTGTGATTATTTAAATTGGATAAAGCAGGGAAGACTTGGAAGTTCAAAGTCTATGATAAGAAAGTACTATATGTATACAACAGTACTCTTATCAGCTTGGTTTGTACAAGTTTTAATATAACAAAGTTGTGTTATTTTGACACACATTTTGAAAGAAAAAAATAGAAATGTAATTTAAAATTAAAATGAAATGTTATTAAGTTGAAATTAAAATTTGAAAGGGTGTTGCTAACTAGTTAAAGTAACCTAAAAATTTCTATTTGTCATTCAAAATTAACATGCAATACAGTTTGATATTTTTGGTTCCAAATTTTCAATCATCCCAACAAAGAAAACAAAATGGCAGCCATGGTAACTTTAACATTACATTGTAACATTATGTCAAGTATTCACGACCGCAGACACAGGCGTGAATACTTGACATGACACGAGCACTATAATATGTAGACCTATTATAACATAACTACTCTCATTAGCACAACTTTCCTTCTGTATGGTTAGCTTTGTTTGACATGACATGCAAGTGGGACTCATTATTAGAAAAAAAGAAATAACTCCAAATACAAAGACTTTGAAAAAAAATCATCGAAGACTTGGAATTATTGAATGTATGTGAACCTCATTTATGATTATATTGGTACAGTGTTTTGGATTGTTTGTATTATGTGGGGGCAACAATTATTTATTTTAGTTTGTACAAGTTGCATTTTGATCACCTTGTGATTATTACACAAATCATAATATTATTAGCTCCTTTTTTCATCAAGTTTAACGGAAAAATTTAACATATGAGTAATACGTCAGACGTGACGGCCGACAAATTAAAGCAGTTATTTGATATTTTGAAAGTTTTAGGGGTAAATTACAATTTTTGCAATTTTAGAGATATTTGGCTATTTACTCCTTTGGAAATAGACTTTAATATATTACCAAATTCTTGTTTGTTTTTTTGTTAGTATTATTTAATTAATTCAGGTTCAATCCCGGTTCAACTCTAATCAAACCTTAAAACAGTGCCTACGCCGGTTCAATGTTTGATCCAATTTTGATTTCTTAGCAATAGTGATCAATTTTAGAACTCATTTAGTAAAATTTCAATCAAATTAACCTATTTAGAATAGTAAATGAAGCAAACCCGTTTGTCATACCTCTTCATCGATAGGTATATTGAAAGGGCATGTTTCAATAGGAGAGATAGTTTCCTTGCTAAATGTTTGACATGATTTTTGACTCCAAATTTTAGATTTCATTCTAGTTTGGTTGGATGAAATTCCATGTAGAGTTTCTTTGTGTTCCAATGCTTTTCGTGAGATTAGCAAAGCAATGAATTGGAGAGTTTACCTAACGTGTATTAGGACCGTCGAAATGTATGTTTCCAAACACACTAAATGTAAGATGACAAGACAACTAATCACAAAAACAAACATACACTAAGTTCTACGAATAGGAATCCTCTCCATTTTAAAGTCATTTATGCCGATATTTATGTAAGTAATGCTTTTGATACTTATGTCATGGCTTATTTTCTACATTTTAATGCTGTCTTAATATCTGATACCATATTGATCATAAACCAGAGAGTAATTTGTGAAATTGATTTCATTTGATCAAAAGTGATAAACATAACAAAGGATGCAAGCTTATATATGATATAAAATTGAACTGGAGTTTAACTAAGAAAAGAAAAACCGATGAACTGGAGTTTAAGAGAAAACTAACAGAATTTCGTATGATATAAAATTGTTCAATGAACAAAAACATAACACCAAATGGAAAATGAATTCTGCAGCAAGCAGTTACACATGATATCATTTTCATCTCAAACAACTCTTCAATGTTGACGTCCCAATAGCTCTGCAATCTGCATAATCACCTGATAAAATATGAAGCAAATTACATTGTTAGAAGTTCTGTATAGAAATACATAATAGAAACTAATCTTGACAACCTTAAATATGTGAAGTAGATTTCCCTAACCTTAATTATCAGGAGTTCAATTTCTGTGAAATCTATTTAACTTTACCATCAAAGTTACATAGAGTTTGTCACCCACGCCATCAACAAAACCGATAGAATGCATGCCTCCATTTCCTAATAAGAAACAATGAGCCACAAATTCCCCAAAAACCTGCTGCAAATCCAACTCCCATGCCTTGATACAATGATTCTCTTATAGAGTCACCATCTTCATTCTTAGGAGATGTTGCAGTTTCGGGAATTTCTTCTTTTGTAGTACAATTATTAAGAGGAGCTCCGCATAATTTTGGATTGCCAATATAGCCTGATGCAGGTAAAGTTTGAAGTTGAGTTCCTATTGGGATTTTTCCATCAAAATTGTTGCAAGATATATTCAAATACTCTAAAAAGTTTAAGAGAGCCAGGCTTTGAGGAATTTCACCGGAAAACTTATTATTAGAGAGATCGAGAGACTCCATTTTTTTCATGCCTCCAATCATATTGGGTATTGTTCCAATGAAATTATTGTGAGATAAGTTTAATGTTTGAAGTTGAACAAGCTGAAATAATTCCAATGGCACTTCTCCAGACAAGTTATTAGCTGAAAGGTCAATAATTGTCCTATTTGGGTTAAAAAGATACACAGAATAGTGTTGACCTTTTATAAACAACTCAATTGTAGCATTAGTCATAAGATCCGTACTAATAGTAATCATTTGAGTCAAGTTGTAGACACACTTTGGCATAGATCCTGAAAGTTTGTTATGTGCAAGGTCTAAATGAGACAAAGAAGAGAGATTGAATAAATATAATGGAATATTCCCTTTCAATTTGTTAGATCTCAATATGACTACTTTTAAGAATGGTGACATCTTAATTGGCATGGTTCCAGAAAATTCATTCTCTCCCAAGTTCAAGAACTCCAATTGTGTCCAATTAGAGAGGTGCCCTAGAGCTTCACCGGATAACTTATTATTCCACAAGTTAATGTATTGTATATTTTCCGAGTTCTTCCAACTATGTGGAATTGATCCTGAGAAGGCATTGTAAGCCAAATCAATTACGATGACCATTGATGATATGTTTGGGAGTCCTCCTGTGAAATTATTGTGATCCAGCCATAAAGAGTCACACTTTAATGTTAGGTTTGATATGTCTTCAGTTATCGAATTGTTTGACAAAAAAAGGCTGCCAGGTATTGTTTCTAAAAGGCTTGAAAACTTGTTTTTATCTACCAATGAGATTCCCGAGCTCGTTAAGTCAAGATATTGCAGTGAGTTTTGTGTATATATCCAAGATGGAAAGTTTGGGCCTTGATTTGTATTTTCCAATAAAAGGGTATGGAGTTGAAAATTAGGAACCCAATCCAAATCAAATTGAAATACAAAATTTGAATAAAACAAACCGAGTGATTCTAAATTAGAGAGTTTGGAAAAAGTATTTTTGGAAATTTCTCCAGAGAAATTATTATTGCCAATAAATAAGGTACGTAAAGATGAGAGATTTCCTATAGTTGAATGAATAGAACCACTTAAAATGTTACTTTGAAGATAAAGGTGTTGAATATTTGGTAGTTGGCCTATTCCATATGGAATTGAACCTTGTAGTTTGTTATTAGAGAGATCAAGGTATCTCAAATTTTGAAGGTTTTGCAAGCTTGGAGGTATCTCACCATGTATATTGCTTACCCGAAGGTCAAGATAGGTGAGATCTTTGGTGAGATTAAAAAACCAATTTGGTAACTGAGAGGTGATGTTGTTTAGAGAAAGAGCAAGAGTTACAAGTGAAGACAAATTTGAAAACTCAATAGATGGGTTGATGATGAAGTTGTTCAGTTTACAATGACGCAACTGTAACTCTAATAGTGAAGGAAGTGTATTCACTGCTTGAAGCCAATTGGTTTCCTTATGAAGATCAATTCCACTAAGGTTGAGATATTTCAAAGAAGAAAATGGAGAAAGCCAATCAAGATTATCCATGTGAAGAAAGCTGTAGGATAAGTCAAGGTAGAAAAGGTTATATGGATGTGTGAAGTTGTGTATTGTGGCTGGAATATTTAGCACATCAAATTCATTCTCACTCAAATCCAAGTAACTTAGAAACTCAAGTTTTAGGATAGACAAGTTGATCTCACCTGCCAAATTTTGATCATGAAGATCAAGTTCTGTAACTCTGCCAGTAATATTGTCGCAGTGGACTCCTTCCCAAGCGCAACAGTCTTTTTCAGTTAACCATGTTGATATCTTACCATGTGAACTATCATCGATTCCCTTTTTGAAGAATAACAGTGTCTCTTCATCTTTCTCATTGCATTGAACAAACTTGTGATCATTGCTTGACATGCTTTTGTGAAATGTGGTTACAGATAAAAGCAGAAGCAAAAGAAGTGACATTTGTGAAATAAGAATGGTCATAATGGATGATTGATTGTTTGGATCAAAAGAAGTTGTAATTCAAATGGGAGTCTGATTACTATAAGTTAGGAGAATGTAGTGTGATTATATAAGATGTTAGCTAATGGGAAAGCATGAAAAAAGCAACACAGTCCAAATTTTTACTCGTATAATTTTTCTTTAACGAAGTTTCCTTTAAGCTTCCTTTTTGCTTTGGCTCCAAATTTTTAACTAATAATATCTTACTTTGAAATTTTTGACATGACACAACTTTCCTTCCGTATGGTTAGCTTTGTTTGACATGACAAACACATGGCGATGCAACTTGCAAGTGGGGCTGATTGTTTGAAAAAAAGAAATAACTCCAAATAAAATGACTGAAAAAATCATGTAAGACTTGGAATTATTGAATGCATGTGAACCTCATTTATTAAACTTGTCGTCAAATTATTTCTACTCAGCCCTAATAAGGAGTACTCTAACCCTTACAACCAGTAAGATCCAAACCTAACATTATCGCGGAAAATAACTATTCACCTTCCATGAAAGGTTGCAAAGACCCACCAAATCATGATGCCAATTTTTTGTTACCTGGACTTTAACTTACCTCTCTCTATCTCTCCCTCCCTCTCCCCACCCCCTGTCTATTGAAAGGGTATGTTTCAATAGGAGAGATAGTTTCCTTGCTAAATGTTCGACATCATTTTTTACTCTAATTTTAGATTTCATTCTAGTTTGTTTGGATGAAATTCCATGTAGAGTTTCTTGTATCAAATGCTTTCCGTGAGACTAGCAAAGCAATATATAGGAGAGTTTACCTAACCTGTGTTAGGACCGTCGAAACGTATGTTTGTGAGATGATAGACAACTCTCATCACAAAAACAAACATACACTGAGAGTTCTACATGAACCACCAATAGACCATCAGTAACAAACATTACAAATATTAATATTTAAATATACAATTTCAATTTTAATATATGCAATGATTGTTACCAATGATCCACTACACGCTAATGTAAGAAAATGCAAGTTAGGCATCAAAAAATGAATATAAATAATTATACATGGTATGATAACCTCTCATAAAATTAAGTCTGCCTAAATTTTTTTGCATTTTGCTTCTCTACAAATAATGTAAGCTATGCACTCTATACAGCAACACTACAATCACCTTTCTGTGAAATATCACCATGATGTTGAGAAACTTCTAATCCTGCCATAACAGATGCTGATGGTTCACTTTCATCATTAACATGAGAAAGTTGAGAATTAACAAAATCTTCTTCAGTTGGATTGATTCCTAGTGGATCGACCTCGTCAGGGTCGCCGAAATGTGTGTGATTGATTTCATCCACGTCATCTGAAAGCGTCGTGTTGTTGATGTTGTGACTTACATCGCAAAACTGTGAATCATCTATCATGATATGATCACAAGGCCGTCGATCTTGATGAATCTGCAGCTCCTCAATATTTTCCTCACCAGTCATATGGTTAAGCTCTTCCTTTATTTCCTCATCAGCTTCTTGCTTTAGATCTTCATGGTTAAACTCGACAGCTACATCGTCGTCATTTTCATCATCTTCATACCCTAGATCAGATTGATCCACCCCAAGGTGTGCGTCACAGAGGTGCATATTCTCAGCATTGGCGTCTGCATGAATCATATGGACAGAATTAACTGCACTTTCCACAGTACATAATTGTGCGTGATGATCCATCTCTCTATCCATATGACTTAGATGCATTTGTCCAACCTCAATAGGATTGCCATAGAACTGAGGTTGTTCGTCCTCACTAACGGCATTATATAGAACTGCACCATCCTTCCGCAATCGTTTACCCGCCCCACCTTTTCTTCTAACCCTCTCTTTTCCTCTTACCCTTTTTCCATGTTCAGCTTGAGGCGTGGCTGTTAATATAGTTGGACCACTTATTTGGTCTCTCAAACATTCATGTGCAATATATCTTATCCGAGATATTGATTCGACTTGTTGCGGATCTAACCCTTTTGTTGAAAAAGTATCGGCTAAGTGTGCAATATCCCTCAGACCAGCATTCTGCAAGCATTTGTTTATCTTCTATAAAAAAACATTTCAAACTTAATAGATAATTACTACCGGATAAATAAAACTAAACTCATGAAACATATGCTTACCGTTCTCTGAAACTCGGATGACAGAGAAATAGGCCTCCCTATGAACCTGCGGGTAATTCTCATATACCAATCCATGTACTCGCTTTCATCAACACCCTCATCACCATCAACAATGTGGAGCTGACGGTCCATCCATTCAGTAAGCTCTGATTCCATTTTCCCCGACAAATCAACCCCACTATCAACTCCTCTACTCTTCCTCTCCCATCGCTCCACATCATCAGGAATTGATTGAAGCATGCCATATTGCCTTAAGCATCGATTCGGAAGATGTCTTTCTGCCTTGTCAAAGCATATTAACATTGTCTTTGACCTCCCAAGAATTAAAGTGCTTTTGATATGATCTGGAATTACCATACTGTCCATGTTTCGGTATGGGAGCCATTCTACCTGTAGAACTATACTAGTAAAACCGGATTCTATATCTTAAAAAATATATCGAATATCACCACACCAACATTAAACTTACAAATGAAAAAAAGACTTACATCACATGGTTTTAGGGAATCCAAAGCCTTCCGATAAAACACTAAATCGCGATTTGCAGTTGGGCCACTTTGTCTTCCTTTCCATCTAAGCACAAAGGGAAATCGATCATGCATCATATCGAGATTGAGCTTTGGCCGTCCAACATTTAGGTGAAAGTAACTCCAACACTGCAAATACATAATCAGTTAAATTCTATGAAGCAATGATAGATACAGACACCTTACACAATATTGACATGTAGACACATTGATTGAAGAAAATGGAAGTAATTGAATGTAACTACATGTGTGATGTGTTGGTGTCGTGTTGATGTCTAATACCAGACAAACCATCAATTTGAAGTGTCGGTGTTACACAAGTTAAAATCAGCACTTAAATAAAGAAAAACTGCAGTTTGAAAGAAAAGAATAATAGTCCGAGACTTAAAAAGAAAAGAACAACAACCTGCAGTAACGTTAAGCAGCCACTAATGGTGCTTTGAGTTTTTAGCGATGCATTTCCCAGTGCTCTATACAAGAATGACAATGCCGCTGCACCCCATGCATATTGTCCACATCGAACAAAATTCTCAAACAATGGCAAATACATTACAGGGACCTTATTCCCTGTAGTGGTGGAGAATATGGTGCTACCTACAAGATAAAGAAGATAAGCACGAGTATGTTGCTCTATCACTTCAATTGGAGCATCATCAGGACATCGAGAAAAGAACTCTTTCAACCAACTTAGCTTCACCATCCCACCACTTGTGTAACCTGATTCGGGTGCTCTGCCGAGATACTTTTCACAAACGGAAATGCATGAGGTATACGTAAGACCTATTACAGGTTCCCCATCAATTGCGAGCCCAATCAATAGTGCGACATCTTTAAGGGTTACAGTCATTTCACCGACATTCAAGTGAAAAGTGTTTGTTTCTCTTCTCCACCTTTCAACTAGAGCAGATATAAGTGGATTGTCTAGACTAATAGCTGGAATTGACCGTAAATATCCGAATCCAGCTTTCTCTACCAATTCAATTTGTTTAGGCGTAAGTGTCCACTGATCAAGTTTTGAAGTGTGTTCATGACATCTGAGGGCACCGCGCTCCTGCTAAGGTAATGTATTAACGCGAAACAATAAATAGTCAAGCTACTACAAAAAATTACAGAAACAAATATAAGATAAATAGTGAAACCGAAAATATTGGCAGTAAGCAAAATCCACCTGTCCTTCCCAAACTGCAGTTGATACATGCTTGTCTTGATCATATAGAACTGAACCATCAATTGGACCGGGATTAGTTGTGTAAGGGTCCGCTGCTCCCACTTCCATTACTGACAACTAAAAGACAAGAAGAAAATTAAGGGTCTGTTTTCTTCCTAGAAACATTATTAGTTTTTTTAATTATCTGAAATTTGTGTCACTTTAATTGGAGCATCATTTTTAGCTTTTTTAACAGAAGATAGAAAACTCTTGTAGTGAATAATTGTGATAGAGAAACGATGGGAGGTAAGCTAGGAAGAATGCATTTTCAAAAACAATGAAAACTATGTTTTTGCATTTTCAAAACTTCCTAAAATGCTATATGGTGAGGAAAACAGTTGATTAATATGCTATGATGTGTAAGTGAAAATGAAACAGGAAATGCGGAAGTAAACGGACTTCAAATGAAAAACAGAAGCTGGACTTTTTTTTTCTTTTGTAAAAGAAAGGGAGGATGCAATGTACAAGGATATCACAAACTCTTAAAAGAACAAAAGACTAAAGAAGGAAAGAAATATTGCCAATACATCAAAAGTAAAAAAGCCTACAGATTCTTAAGAGTTACTTTCCCCAAAGTCTTAATTGCTAACTAATTGACCCATAAGCAACCTAAGGAATGCATATCATATGTTGAAATTTATGGAGCAAACTAAATACTAGAATTGCAATAAATTAAAGGATTTCCGAAAGTACAATTTGATAGACGTCTGTATCTTTCAAACCATCAACGAACAGCATCATCAGTCGTTTTTATTATTTTCTATAGCTTACATATCTTGAAGAACTAATCTATATACAAAGTTTAAAATGAACTTTCTTTACCAGGAAAATTGAACGATTTATACAGCAGATTTTAAGGATGGATCCTTCCTGTAATCGTATGGAAGCAATTGACAATACTCAACTTTGACTTCCATCTACTCATGCTTCATTGTTTACAAGATTCTGTTCTCCTTGTATGGTTCTGTTTTCCTTGTGTGAACAGCAATCTGAGCGACACAGTAAAAAATGAGGAAACACAAAATTGATGCAGTTGATAAAATAAACGTGAAAGAGATAATTATCAAATTTTATAGTATTTGGTTAAACATGTCTAATGCATGTTGTATTGACATTGAGTAATAAGTAGCAATCAAGATAAAAAAATCTTATAGGGAAAAGTCAGAAGATGGTAAACGACAACTTCTGGCCAGACATATGAATTTGTATGAATTACATCTAATAATTGTTGAAGTTAACAACTTAATAGAAGGAAAGTAAGTGGTATGCAGACATTCACGTTATAAGCGGCATTGATAAATGGCGAGTGGTAAGCATTATAATACCCAAATGGCGATGCGTAGCAGTCAATTCCAAATACCGGGATGACTGCTGTTCGGTATCTTTTTTATACATATTAAATAATTAAGAATATAAGTTTCGTTGAATGTTAATAAATTAGAATATAAAGTTAAAGATCATAAACAAAAAAAATAAGTATATATCCATAAAAAACCAAACATAAACAAGTTAAAGCATCTAATCTAAAGGCTTGAAGTATCAAGACATTAAAATTCAACTTTTATTCTCCTATATAAGAAAGAAATACCTAAAACATCCTGATATAATATAAATTTCTAAAGCATTAAGCGACCACTACCAAACCACGATTTTGGCCACTAAAGAGGGAACGATAGCCGCTACCAGTGTCGTCAAATATCGGCCATGGTAGATTGCAGTGGCTAATTTGTTGACAACCGCCATGGCCAATTTATGAAGGATGGTGGCGCCCTGGCGTGTTATGGCTGCGCCATATGGCCGATTTTTGTATGGCCCTTGAAGTAAAACTATTTCCATGAAAAACATCTAAACTATCTATACCAAGAGTAAAATAAATTCAATGCATTTTACTTCTACTTAAACCATGGAAGGCACCACAAAGGCACAATATATTGAAAACAGTTTCGAATATATGAAGCAAATTGTTGATTGGTGCAGTGGTCTTTTCTGTTTGAATTTTACTTCTAGGTGTGGGTTTGAGTCCTGCCAAGGTCATTTTTTGAATAAAATTAAAAAAATATGAAAACTGGTGGCAGAAAGACTCGAACTAGAGACTTCCTAGTCACAAAAATATTCACTTGACACTGCCACAGACACAAGCTATATGTAAAACCGTGCCTAGTAGTATTTATATAAAATAGTCGATAGTCGATGGTTGCGATGGCACCCACCCACCCACCCCTACCAAGATCTTCCTCAGATTACCAATATTCTCAACTTCTTTTAATACTCAATTCATGAAATATTGAACAATAACAATAAAAACTCCTAGTTTTAAGCAAGATGAGTGAAGAAAACAAACAATTTTAAGCATCTAAGTCTTCGTGTAGCTAGACATTAAAATTCAAATTGAAAAAGAAAAAAGAAAAAAAGAGGCCAATAACAAAACAAGTTCATTTCTCGTTAAGCATTACACGGCAAAGGCAACAAACATCTTTACCGCGATAGCGCGCGCTATTGAAAGCTCATTTATATATCAAAAAACAGTTTTTTAAATCCCATCGACCTATGCCATCCTTGAATTGAACTTAACATGAACCCTAAAATTAAAAAGAAAATCATACTCCTAAACATTACATAACTACAAAACCAGAACTTCAACATTCCAATATTCATTTCATTATCAAAACATTTTATTCAATCTTCAAAACCAAACATTACAATTAGTACCTAAACCTTAAAGTACATCCAAACAAACACACTAAAAAAACAGTGTATGTACACCCATTTCATGACTATACATAAAAAACAATTCCCATTTCATGAAACCAACTCCCATAATACTTCAACAATCAGCATCAAAAGGATCATTAAAATGCTTAAAAAAACCCATTAACCAGAATTGCATTTCAACACTAAAAACACAAAAAATAAACAAAAAAACAACAACCCAATTAAAAAAGATACAGAATTTAATCAAATTAAACAAAAGGGTCTAAATGGGCATAAAAAAATTTTTGAAAGTGAACAAATTGGGTCACAACAAAAGAAGAGAGGAAAGGCACAAGAAGATGGTGAGAACTAAAAAGAGATCTTTGCATGGGTTTGTTGAGTTTGAAATTGCATTGCGTTTTGAATTAATTAAATAAATAAATATAAAAACTGAAAGAAAGAAAATTTATGAGAAATAAAGAGATGGTTACTGTGAATGGATGAGAAGACGATACGACTTCCACCGGCGTCGCTTTGATTTGGCTTTAGCACAACAGATGTTTGAGGGCAAAACAAACGCTAAAGGGTATCTCTGAAACCTCAATACAGCCTTTTTTTTTTTTTAGTTTCTCAGATTTCAGAAAAAAATTTTGGGCTTTATCTATGGGCTTGATATAATAGCCCAATAAACTTTGAAAAATTTTGGGCTTGTTGAAAATATTGTTTTATTTCAACGACGACAAAAAACCATTTTTCGTAATTCTATTTGAAACGTGTCAGAAACTAAATGTGAATATTTCTATGCATTCAAAGTCGAAGGAAACAAAACTTGTGGTTTTCTTTTGATGTGTAGATTTGAAGTTGTATTGAGGGTGAAAAAAGTTTAATCCAAGTAGAATTTTAGGAAATGATATTGTAATATAGTTTAAGACATGCTATTTTTATTTTTCAACACATTTTTATTGATAAAAAATGGGACTTGCGTGATTGAGTTAGTTGTGTGTGAATTTCATTTAACAAAATTGAATATATTGTGTTTTTGTTATCTGTTAATAAAGAGGTGACGTGACGGTGGCTGAGATGTGGAGGTTAGGTTGAGGTATAGGTGGAGAGGGTTGGAGGTGGCATAGGAGACTTTTTGCTTGGGAAGAGGGGTTGATAGAGAGTAATGTCTTTTTATTATTGTTGGCGATAGAATCTGAATCCCACCAACCAATGGTTATTCAATTAGTAGGGTGTATCATTGGTTGACTCATTAGATTCAGGCAGATCCCATGGTTGACCAGGGATTAATTTGGAACAAGTTGATACTTATTAAATCTTCACTCTATTTGGCGCTTGTTTGATAATCGGTTGCTGATAAAAGGACAATTTTTGTGATGCGATGTCATTAATGCATAATCGATGATATCCTTAGAAGGGTACGGAAAATTGACAGTGCTAAGCACTTGTTTTTTATTGCAAATTTTTTGGGACTATTTGGTATAGGGTTAAATATGTTTTTGGTCCCTATAGTTTTATGGAATTTCGATTTTAGTCCCTGAAGATTTTTTTCACACTTTTTAGTCCCTGAAGTTTTGTCAGTCAATGTTTTTAGTCCCTACTTTTCAATCAACTCGTGCATATCATTCGAAATTTTAAATTTTTTTCCGTAGGCATGTTTAGTACATTATATGAATCTCTCTTACAAAAGTTTAAATTTTTTTAACAAGAGATGAATTAAATATGATTTTTTTTTTTTTTTTTTGCACATAAAAATTCATAAATAATTCTTCTTATGTTAAAAAATTCTAAATTTTTATCGGAGATGTTTTTATAATATTATAAACATGAATACAAAGAACTGTTAAAAAATGTGGAAGTATACGAGAGTTTGATTAAAAGTAGGGACTAAAAACACTGACTGACAAAACTTCAGGGACTAAAAAGTGTGAAAAAAATCTCCAGGACTAAAAACGAAATTCTGCGAAACTATAGGGACCAAAAACATATTTAACCCTTTATAATGTGTATAGTTAGTTGGTAGTATCTTAGGTCTCTCCTAATGATGTTGTTCGCCATGCTCTTCAACTTCATTTGTTGGATATGGATGTTTGTCAAGTTTTTAATTTGGTTTGGATTATTTGTTGACTAATTTGAAAGGAGATGAATAATAATTTTTTGGCTTTAATGCAGTTTTGATCCCCCTATTTTGAAAAACTTGAACTTTTGATCCCCCAATTCAATTTGGTCAAATTTTTGCCGTTGTGTAAAACTTGTTGATGATGTGGCAGTGTCCATGTTGACATGTCATGTCATATTCCATGTCATCAATTTTTTTTTGAAACTTCATTAATTTTTTTAAATCAAATATTTTTATTTTTGACAAAAAATCAAATCATTTTTTTGGATACTACATTATTATTATTATTATATATATTATAATATAACTAAAAATCAATAATCAGTAATAAAAAACAAAGTACGCAGTAATCAAAAATAGAGTAAGAACGCAAAGTTGGTTTTCAAATCATGGAACTCTAAGAAGAGCAAAATCAGTTATCAGTATATTAACATCAATCCACTTTGTTCTCTCCCTCTCAATCGTTGATCGACTTTGTTTTCTCCCTCCCAATCTGCGCTTGATTCATCATCACATCGTTGATTCATCATTCGTGAACGAAGCTCGCGTGAACACTTCTTCAACGGTGCTCGCGTGAACAATTCTTCATCAACAAGCAAAATGAAGAACTAATTTACTGATTACTGATTTTGCTCTTCTTAGGGTTCCGTGATTTGGAAACCAACTTTGCGTTCTCACTCGTTTTTTGTTACTGATTATTAATTTTTAGTTTTATATATATATATATATATATATATATATAATAATGTAGTATCCAAAAATTATTTGATTAATTATAAAAAAAATGATTTAAAAAAATATTTGATTTTTTTGTCAAAAAAATAAATATTGATTTATTATAAAAATATTTGATTTAAAAAAATTAATGAATTATCCAAAAAAAAAAATTAATCATATCATCCACAAGTTTGACACATGAGCAAAAATTTGATCAAATTGAGTTGGGGGATCAAAAGTTCAAGTGTTTCAAAATAGGGGATCAAAAAGTTGATTTTTAAAATAGGGGGATCAAAAGTTCAAGTTTTTCAAAATAAGGGGATCAAAACTACATTAAAGCCTAATTTTTTTTTAAGGAAAAGTGTTGACTAAGGAGGTTTCGTTAAATAGAATTAAAATGGTGTTTTGGTGAGGGTTGAAAGTGTTGACTAAGGAGGTTTCGTTAAATAAAACCTCATATTTCAATTGTGTCTGTCTACTTTTGGTCTGCAAATTTCACTTATTGTATTTGGTTCAGATACTTTATTATCATAAGAAAGTAATTTCACTTATGGTTTGTTTGGTAAAGTAGAGTTTGCAAAGAGAGAAATAAAAGAGTGGGAAAAGGAGGAGAAACATTCATTTCACCTTAATTGGTTTAGCATAGAAAGAGAAGATAGAAATCAAAATTGATGGGATCCACATACTTTTGTTTCTCCTCCATAGTGTGAAGAAAGTGGGAGAAGAGCTCACTTTTGTTCATCATTCCAATATTACCCTTTTCTTGTCTTTTGTCTTTATTAATAAATTAATAAATAATAAATTGTTCTTATTTTTGTTCAATTACACAAGGATAAATTGTTCTTCTATTTCTCTTCTTTTTTTCTTAAACCAAAAAATATCACAAATCTATTCTATTTCTCTTATCTTTCTCTCTTCTCATACTCTCTCTCACCTCTTTCTCTCTTCTCATTTTCTCTTTACAACCAAACAAAGCATTGGTGTGTATGTGTGTCTTTGAGGTGGTGGTCTAGTGATATATCAATTATGGATGTGTTGATATTATCTGCTACTAAACTGGAATTTTTCTACTATGTGGGTGTTAGCATGTAGTGGTATATGGGGTTGTAGTGTTTTGCCTTTTGTCTTTAGTTTGTCTTTAGTTCTTTAAATTTTTTAGGTAACAAAAAGATCTTTAAGTTTTTCAGGTAACAAATAAGTGATTTTAAATTTCTAACTTATTGCACAAAAGAAAAACAATTAAATGACATTATTGTTCAAAAAATAGTGAGACCCTTAACTTAAAAAATCAAGAAAAAATATTCTAGCAAACTAAGTTATTTTTACTATAAAATATTTAAGAAATTCAATTAATTAACTTCATTTTTTCATTAAACTTAAAGAGCACTTGAAGAATGGTTCAAATCTCTTCTAACTTTGATGTACCGACTACGTCAAACTTAAGTAGATATATTTAGGGTGAAATGAATAGCTCAACTGGTTGAAATAGTTAAGCTAAGGGCTAAAGGAGTTGGAGGTACAAGGTTCAAGTGATAAGGTGAAAAAAAAACTAACAAAACAATTAATATAGTAACAATTGCCATTCAAAAAAAAAAGATGTATTTGGTTTGAATTCAATCTTAGAAATATAAAAGAATTAAAACTGTTGGGAGAGTTTTGATTTAAGTTACTTTTGCCATCCATCTTGGTTCTTTTCAGTTTAAGAAATTAGTCTTTGTAAATTGTCTACTGAGAATACCAAATTTGCACTAAAAAAACATTAATCTTGATTTAAGGTTATTTAAGTAATATACTAGTTTCATATACTTCAAAAGAAATTACATTTTTAGTACATATATCAATTAAATCCTTTATTTACACAGCCATGTTTTTTCCCATCAGCAAAAAGAGCTGTTTGCAAGGGAAAACACCATTGACAAGAACACACTAGGAATTAGATTAGATGCAGGTAAGTGTAGTCAATATACCAGAACTATCAAATTTTTATTAGACGATTCACATTTTAAGACACGATCATTCGATCTTGAGATCGACGGTCTTAAACTTGCTGATCGATGCAGTCACTGATTTGTCCCCAAGCAAACACTTCCAAATGCATCATAACACATAAAAAAACAAGTACAAAAAGAGATGCAAGTACTGTTAAAATCAACTCAAACACAGATAAGTAAAAGGTTAAATCTACCTATGCCATTCAAGTAACCAGTTTTAAGTAAAACCTTAATCACTGCATGTCTCATGAAGCCAATGAAGATGCAAGTTTCCTTACACTTGTTTACCAAAAGAGATAAAAAAAAAGTACAAAAGAAAGTGGCATCATTTGGGGAGGGAAAAATGAATTTCAATAAAATGTTTAATCCAAAAATATTATACAAAACAACAGTGATCAACATGTACCAAATCTTCTCTAGCCACCATCCAAAATGTTGCCCTTAGGGCTTAACTTAGACACTGCAAAGTAGCACCATCCATTGGCAGTTCTAAAATTCGAGTCAGCTAATATATTGATTATGAGAACATCCTGAGGAAGTTGTTTGCATAAGCCATTGGCTTAACATCAGGGTGTGGCTGCAAATTAGACAAAGTGAACCAAACCAATAAGAAAGTATGTCAACACCATATCACGTCACAAATTGAATGAGGATACATATAATATAATGACAATGCAACATAATGATTGTTACATAAAATGAAGAATAATATGCTTGTGTTTATTATTTTCAGTGTTATCGATTATGAATGGCAGACTATGGCGAAAATAAAATAAAAATCAAAACATTTTAAGCTGCCATGTCCGCTATAAAACACAACGGCGCTGCTACCATTCACAAATTGGCCATATGGCAGTTATCAAAAAATCCACCACAGCAATCCTCTATGGTGCCACCATGACCAATATTTTACAACACTGATTCTTTTCCTTTTTGATAATGACATTAAACGATATAACATGGAAGACTTCAAAATAGGGAAGATACTAACCACTGCTGCGAATGTAATAATGTTAGGTTTCAAATCAGGCGCTTCAAATCGAATAAAGGCACCTTTGTTACCCATCTACAGAAAACAATGAAAAATCAGCATATATATACTTCATTAGAGGATAAGTGATTACTTAAATACATTAACATAAGAAGCGTGTGATACGGTCACAACTCACAATTTTCCAGCACATGCCATAAAATTATTCAAGAATGAAGGTTAGGGATATGGATACCTGATCACAGTAATTTGGAGCAGAAAATACAGTTATGAGTTTACCATCATGTTCAATCTCATAACCCTCGTCCTTTACTTCATGAGATCGCACAACTAAATCTGTAAAATAATTCATATCAAGTCACTGATGAAATAAAAAAGTAAGTAGCAGAGAGAGACCGATGAAAAACATACCTAAATTATTATCCTTCAAGAACCTTTTTGTAACATCCCCACCGAAAGAAAGACCTACACCGCGCTTGCTTGGGCCTCTTCCAGGGAGAGGTTGTGGATCGCTCCATAACAACTCGCACATCAACCCTACACATACCAAACATAGATAGATACATGAACAAAACTACAATACGAAGATGGATTAAGGATTATGATGAAGAGCTAGAAAAAAAATAATGATGTGTCTTACCTTCCTCTGGAGGCTCACAAAACCGATTAATTGATCGGATTTCAGAGAGTTTGACACCATCAACACTAAAAAGACCTCCATGGACTATGAAAACTTTCTCATTTATCACATGAGCCAAAGGTAAACAGCAGAACACTTCCGCAAATAGTTCAACAAATGTTTCATTCAACTTTGAGCGCACCTCACCCTCAAAACCATATATCTTGTTCATGCTCTTGCTCTCGTGATTTCCTCTAGCTAGATATATGGCTGATAATAATATAAAAACAAAACATGTTACGACATCCCAGCAAAATCAGTGAAGTAGAAAAAGGAGCATAGAAATATTTATTGTAAAATCCAATCACGCAAAAAGCATTATCGGAATATACAATTCAATTGAAAAGGCAAAGATCTACATTAAGTATCTAATCAGATGATTAAGAGATAATAAATTAAATAAATTCATTGTATCAAAAAAATGTAATGAAACCCGACAGGCTAATAAAGAAAGAGCTAAGGTTTACCTGATGGAGACATGCACTTAAATGCAAACAAAGTGAGGATGACTTCCAAAGAAAATGATCCTCTATCCACAAAGTCACCATTAAATAGATATGGATTTTCTTCTGAAGGAAGCCCATTGAGCTCAAAAATATTCAAAAGATCATAAAACTGCGGGAGTTGTGAAAAATAAAATTGAAAGGGTCAAGAATTAAAGAGAAAAAAGAAAAAAATAAATCATAAAAGCCGAGAAACATAGATTTCAGAATTTTAAAGGACAATGTTGTTGTTTTAAAAGATAATGGTCTTAAATTCAACACAGCATTTATATCCTTCGTATAAATGTGGCACAAAAGATAACTCTAGTCCCTCCTCATAATGGTCAGAGAAACTCATTTTATGAATAATGGTTAGAAAAATAAAAAATGCTGAGAAAACCAGTGTTATCAAATAGCGGCTGTTACGGTGCTATAGCGTAGTGGAAATTCAACAAATCAATATTGTTCTACAATACGCTATAGCACTGTAGCATATCAGAATTCGAACAAACCACTATTTCCTGTGATGCGCTATTGACAACATTGGTGACAATAAGGCTTTCTACTAAACATCTTTAAGTTATAAAAAGCCACCTCGAAGATATTAGCAACAATTTGTTTTACTAAAATTATATAAAAAAAAGGTTACCTAGCAACTTCAGTGGTGCTTAGATTTAAAAAGTTACTCTTAACAATTCAAAGAATATAATAAACCAAACTACCTGACCATGCACATCACCACAAACAGTAAAATGTTTTCCGTGAGGAACGGTTATGTCAACAAGAGAAGGCAGAGCTTGCAACATCTCTTTTGTTTGCAACACAATCTGGAACGCGTACCTGAAACAATGAAGAAGGACAAATGTGAATACACTTCAATAACCGCACTACAAGAAATTACAAACAGATATACAACAAAAATTCTTCCTTCAGTACCGTTTATGCAAGCACTTCTGATTCTTGAAATCATCCATCATTTTCTTTACAAAATCCAAAGTAATAACATCCCCTTCTATTCTTGCTCCTGAATACTGTGGCTCGACATCTATTATTGAAATCAAACACCAAAAAAATTCCATGTTCGTGAGTGAAATCAAATGCTACTTCCCTAACACGAAATTAGCTTAATAATAATGGACAAAATCGGTCATGAATATCAAGGATAACAGGAATGATCGATAGTCCTGGAATTATTAATCCAATTAAAAAGGGGTTTAAGAGCATAGAAATAACAATTTTAATCCCTACCAAATCTGAATACATCTATAAAATGCACACTACAAAATGCACACTTAACAATCTTCCAAATACAGAGTCATACTTTTTAGATGCAAATCGAGGTAGCAAATTCACATCACAAAAGTATCCAAACAAGGTTGCAAGCAGCTGAAAATACATATTTTCCGAAATATTTGAAAAATATTCCTACAAGTAAACTGAAAAGTGCATAGCATCCAGTATGCTTATAAATTACTAGAATTAAGAAAGCAAATCAAAATAAGAAACACAACAACAATGCCCAAAAGCATGATCCTATATAAGTCTCAGAAGAACCAAGGGAAATAAACACATTCTAATGAACTAATACCTAAGAGACACAAGACGACCTTCATTTCTTAGGCAAAACATTGTGATGAACTTGATCAAAAAAAATAATAATTGTGTTGCATAACAAAACAGTTTATTTCCTAATGCATTATCGATAATGATTCCACTTGATTTGTATCAAAATTCGCAATTGAATTAGGATCAACCATCCTATGATTAATTGGTTTTAGGTCTTGTTCAATAAGCTTAGACCTAGGTCTTGTAAAGGACTCCTAAATGTACCAGTATTGGAGCCACTCCACCAAAACGCCACAAGTACCAACAGCAAAACAACCAAAATTGTAGCTACTACTATGGTCTTTGATGTCCTGCCAAACATGACCACCACTGCCATAACTGCTACTGTCACTGCTGCTATGGCAACTTCGGTTGGCACCGAAGAATTGCGGCCTTTTCCTATAATGATACAAGAGTGATAATTTATAGTGAAGTATGCAAACATCTAAAAACCAACATGCATAAAATGTCTCTACTCTCTAGTACTTATGGAAAGGTTTGTGAGGGAAAAGACTACTATTGACTTGGAGGGAAAAAACTCTATGCATCAACAAAGAGGTGACAAAAAGACTCAAAACTACTCATAAATATCCTTTTAATTATTTATTTATTTTATTATTCTGCCTTCTAAAATCTAAAATAACAATTAAAAGGAACCGGAAGAAAGAAACACAATTCTGAAGTTGCAGAATAATACGAAGCAACAATTATCCATTTTGTTGGTAAGAATTTTCCATTTTAGTTCACATATTGATCAACCAAGTATGAAGTTAATTCAATCAATAATGTACGTACAGTTAACCAAGTATGAAAGTATTAGTAGATTATTGCATGGATTAGTTTGAACCTTGGCTAATAATCAACATATGACTGAAAGGGAAACAATGTGAAAACGATGTGGCAAATTGAAATTATTAGCGAAATCAAGAAATGAAAACATGCAATGTTTCTCAAACCAAACAAAGATAGATTGTCAATGATAGAAGTTAATATGAAAAAGGAAGATCTATTAGTAGATGAGGTCATACGCTGATACATATTTTAAAGATATCGGTCATATCAATGTGTGTGCCTAACCAACCACCCTCAACCTTTCAAGCAATAAATACAAAACAAAGATAAAATATTTCACAAGAAGCAAAGTTTTCTATGTGATGGTTACTTTGGTTATAGAATAAAGTTTTAAGAAACGAATGGTTGCAATGACTTGATGTTTTAATATTCATTTTTTCCATACTGAGATCATATACCTCCACTTTGCCCTTCTTTCCTTCTCCATCAACTTTACATTTCATGTCTTTCTAATTAAGATTGAAAATAAAACCGACATGGATTTACATATGCAGCCAAGAACTCGGTAAGTTGCAAATTGAATCCAGAAATTCAATTACTAACCAGACTATTATCATCACTACTACTTACTCCAAGAAACAATACTAGTAGCCTATTCAAATTTGCCAAAACGGATGCAAATGACTTCAAGCTATAAATTAATTAACATCTTACTAAATTTAATCTTCCCGTGAAAATGAATAGGTGTTCAAAGAAGGAAATCACAATCACATCAGCAACATGATTAAATAAGGGGAGCTGTCAAATAATCTAATAAAAAAACAAAAGTCACATCCATAACTTTATTAACAATAAACATTACATGATTTTTCACATCAAAGATATCAGGATCCAGGAAAACATGTATCTATATATAAAATAACACTAACTCAAGGTCAAAAGATATGCATAACTGGAGACCGATAAAATCTAGAGTTAATCCATCAACGCTATTTGAAGTTTACAATATTGAAGCTGCATTCGTATTCTTTATATACACACCGATAAAAAAATAAACAAAAATTTATGACATATCATGACTGCATCGTTAGATAATAAACCACGGCATAAAAAACTTGACAACAAAAAAGTTACCCACAAGGGACGGGAGGCGTAGACAAAAATATGATAAAACAAAGATATTGGCATAAGAAACATATTCAAAATAGTACCTATTGAATGGAAATCAATGGATTCAGCTATTGGACGCTTTACAGATCCTGGTACAGAAATTGCTTCTTCAAATTTCAGTTTCATAACTGCTTTTTCACATTCCTTCAACTTCTTTGATGCATCAGGATCATTTGGACACATTTTCTTGACCTGGTTCAATATAAGTATTACCATATCATATCAAACATGTTGTCAGATTGTGATAGAAGAAATCGCTATCAAAGAGGGATCTGTATTATTTGATAATAAAGAAATAGAAATAACATAAAAGTAAGGAACGAATTCCCCAAGCCAGAAAATCAATCTTGGCACCAACAAACTCAATTAGAAGCTTGCATAACCTTCTGTTACTACTCCCTATTCCTTATAAACAGAATTATTTCCACTACCCTCTCTCTGTAACTAACTCTTACAGAATTATTTCCACTGCCCTGTATCTGTAACTATCTCCCTCCTTTCCCACTTGTTGTCTCGTGATACTACAGGCCTGATTCCTTGGGCCTGCGCTTGCGGCAATAGACGCTAAGTGGGATATTACTAGAACTGTTATTTTGAAGTAAAAAACCTAGAGTAGAGTTTGGCTTAAAAGATAATCCAAATAAGGTACCAATAAGAAAGAAATTTCAAGAATGTGTGAAAGCGATGAAGGTCAAAGAACTCTCTGCTTCAGTGAGCAGATGACTTTCATGTGAGAACGTTTAAATAATGAACATGAAAAATTAACAAAATCCATCAACTTAATGTTTCATCACTCAGCACCACTGTTAGGCCCAAGTTGACAACAAGTAGACCACAATCTTAAATAAAAATGAAAATGATCAGGTAGCAGTTGATGTTATTCTGATGGATTAGGAATTGTAACTGATATCTTGTAGCAATTTAGATGTTATTTTAAAGGACTGATGATGTAATTTACCTCTTTGAATCATCATGTAAAACTTTTGATAACATACATGGATGGAAAACAAAGTTCAATCCAACATTGTTGGCATTTTTTAACAAAAAGGACTAACTTGACTTGAAAAAAGAACTAACTTGATAGGTTGAATCACTCTCTTGCACTGCTCGAACAAACTTCCACCGGGCCCATTGTTCATTGTTTATGTTAGGAATTAGGCACATAAGGAGAGTCCAACCCAAAAGACTAGTCCAAATTGTCCAATAGGTGGGAGAGCCTCATGGCTTAAGTACCACATTGAGCACTTTGATATACTCGATGTGGGACTCCAAACATTGCCACGCCCTTTAAGAGCCAACGTCCACGGCGGCTTTCACTCTATTGGCACTAACCCAATGGTAGCCCTTTCCTTTCGGCGGCTTCACTCACCTTACCAGTATTCAGTGGAGCACCTTAATCAAGCCTATAGGTAGTAGCCCTTTCCGTGGCCCAACTCTCAATGAAAGCACCAATTGTTAGGACTTAAGCACATGAGGAGAGTCTAACCCAAAAGACTAGTCCAATAGGTGGGAGTGCCTCATGGCTCAAGTACCACATTGAGCACTTTGATATGCTCGATGTGGGACTCCTAACAATTTCTGCAGTCAACAAATATGTCAGGACCTATATCATGCGAACTACAGTCCCATGTCTAGGCTTTGCACTACCGTCAGTGGTTGGTGGCAATTGAAGCAGCAACACAATCATTGATGTCAAATTCTATCCTAAAATACTTTGTAATTTGACAAGAAAAGGCTTTTTAAAACATTGTGCACAGCAAAATGACACCACATTAACAGTAACACCTCATGTTGCACCCCAACTGGAATTTGTGGATCAAATTCAAGCTGAAACCGCTTGAGTAATGCTTTCTCAAAAATCCACCATGGTGCACTTTGTCTGATGACTTCCAAATAAAACCAACATTTGAGAACTCCCCCTCTCAGCACCATCAAAACCTATGATTGTTTCTCCTCCTCAAGTACTTTGATGGCCTTAAAATATTGATTTCAGTGATAATCCATCAATAAGCCTCCTTTCCAACCAATAAACGGTGTAATCATTTTCAAGATGCAATACCAGCAACTCCAAGATCAGAGCTCTAATACCAGTTGATAGTCACCTGTCTTTTATTAAAATCCCCTGATTATAGATAGAATGCAAATCTTTGAGGGTTTGCGACCTCCTTTCCTTTATTTTATTTATACACCACAACCACACCCTCTTGACATTATTGAAAATATTGCCTGCAATCTTTCTCTTTTTTCCTCTGTCCTTTCTTTTCCTTCTTTAACAGTAGCTGTAACCCTTTTTTTGGACTGATATCAGATTACGAAACACTACTGAGCATATATTCAATGAAAAATACCTATTTCTCGTCACATAAGTTCCTATCTTTATTGTTAGTTTCTATAAAATACGAAAATGAACAATGTTTTATAAAATATACTAAACAATTTACTTTAGCAAAACTGATTTTACATTCTCCGAGATTCTCGTTGGTATATTACTATTATTTATATGCCTAATGAAAGGGCTATGAATATTGATCTATCAATGTTCTCCAATAATGCATTGCAACTGATTACTAAGACAAACATTTTATTTTCAAACCATGCTCCTTATTCCAACCTTGTTAGGACAACAGTGATTTATATTACATATATTTACCTGCTGAAAATCTTTCAGTGCTTCCTTGAATTTTCCCAGCCCAAGATGAGCAGCACCTCGCCTGTAATAACCCTATAACAACAAAGCATAATTGGTTGAACAAATATTATTAAAGATAACTAAATACAGAGGAGAGTGTCTAAAGTTTTAGAAATTGGAGAACCTTTGAATATTTAGGATCAACTTCGATAGCCTTTGTAGCATCTAGTATTGCACTACCATATTCCTCAAGCCGAAGATGGGCAAAGGCACGATTGGCATAGTAAACTGCATTTTGACCGTTTAGCTCAATTGCTTGTGTATATAGATCAATAGCATGGGAAAATTTCCGATCTGAAAAGAGGAATTCACAAAGATCAGCAAATTTTGGCAAATAAAAGTATGAATCACATATGATATTTGCTCTAATTAAGCGGTAACCGACAATGAAGTATGGAAGTGTTCTCATCAAATTGAGTCAGATTTAATGATTCTGCTAAAATTTAGTTTACCACAAAAAACAATTGTGATGTTAAAGCAAGTGAATGAATCATCATATCATTAAAAAAAACAGTCTGATTATTAATTACCTTTGAATGCTTCGTTTGCAAGGACTTTAAATTCCTCAGCCTTTGCGACATTATGCTCTTCAGTTGCCATTCTAGTTGAAGTTTTGTTGTATATAGTGATGAAACTCAGAACATAACAGACTCAATCTTTTCTTCAGAATAATAAACCAGCTACAACGAAGAATCTATATCAGAAAAAATGCATATAATACTTTTATTAAAACACAAAATTTTAATTAATAATTTATCATAACTAATATAAACCTCCTTAATTCATCATCACTCATAAGTCACAGCAATAACAGAAGGGTCGGCCTATGTAACACCGACACGACACCAACACATTAATTGTATTCAAATACTTCTATTTTCTTAAATTATTACCACTGTCGACATGTCAACGGACGTACCATGTTTGATGTCCGTGTCCGTGTTTCATAGGGATCAACCCACATGATCTTTCTGTCTCCTAATATAAACACCTAAAACCTAATCATTATACTGTAATCACATTACTGTCACTATCATGGTCAACAACAACAACATAAATTCATTCACCACTTCAAACCCAACATCCTCGGAGTTTATTTACCAAAACAATTAACCCTCCTAAAACACCTACATAAAAAGGGCTTTAAAAACACACAAACCCCAACAAAAAAACCATCTTCAAACACGAGATTCTATGCAAAAAAATCAAAACTTGATAAAAGGGTATCCTTAAATTTATGTTTCAGCTGCAGAAACAAACATGGGCATAACTAAAAAGGAACCAAACACTGTCGTTTATATTGTCAATAACGTTAGAATAAGCATAAAGTGAGTTAAGTTATAAAGGAAAAACATGAGAACAAAACAACAAATGCAAAAATTGAATAATTGATTATATTATTGAAGATTGTAATCAATGGGGGAGAAGGTAATTTGTAGCCTAAGAGGTAGTTGAAGAGAAACACCAGAGTGTAAAGAAGAAGATCTAAGCATGGTTCGATTGAACTTAGAGAGAGAGAGAGAGAGAGAGAGAGAGAGAGAGAGAGAGAGAGAGAGAGAGAGAGAGAGATTTACCGGCGTGGGGGGCGCTGGAGGCTGGTGGAATAGTGAGAGGATTTTGTGAGTTGAGACACCCTAATAGCAATCACTTCCTTCTTCAACTTCCACTTTCCAATGTTTTATTTTTATTAATGATTAATATTGGTATAATAATAATGATAATAATAATGATAATGATTATTTATTGGATGATCAAAATAATGATTAATTAATATTAAAGTCTGTTTGTTTGTTAAGTTCACAAATTCTAGCATAACTAACAAAAATTTTAAAATTGTTAGTGTCAAACGTTAGTATTGAGGTTGGTTTAAACTCCGGTCACTCCAATTTAAGTGTGTAAGTTTTCAATGTTTTTATCATTTAGTCTATCAACCAAAAAATAAAATAATCACTTTTAAGAATATTGTGTTATACGAATAATATTGAGTGAATGTTCATTAATGAGTAGATTTAATTGTCCCCTACTTGTGTTCTATAAATAGGATTATCATTATCAATCGTTAGTTCGTTCTATGGTGATTGACGTTGAACTTGGTAGTGAGAACCACAGTTCGATCCCCACAATTGTGGAACTACTTGATGTCAGAACTGACCCCTAAATCAAATTAAGTTAGTGGTGAAAGCAAAAAAAAAATAGTACTATCATTTTCATGTAATAATGTACACACTTGAACATCATAATATAATATACTTTCATCCTCTCTCTATTCTCTTGCTCTTTCACTTTATTTCATAACATGTTATCAGCACGATAGTCTTTCCAAAAGAACTCTGCAGAATTTCTAGTGAATTTTATTTTCTCTATGATTCTTTTTATTCTATTTTTTTTTTTGGATCCTTCTTCTTTTTGGTTTTTGGTGGTTCACAACCTATGGTCTAGAAGAACCATAGTGAAAATTTTGTAATATGAATCGGGAAGATTTATAGTCTACGGTGTATTTTGGTGAAATTTTTGAAATATGAATTCTGAAGATTCATAGTGTGATGAAATTTTAAAACATAAATTATGAAGATTCATAGCCTACATGTCTAAAATTATCGTAGTAGATCTTTTAAATTATGAATGTTGATGTTTTTTTTTATTATTCAAACGTGAATCTCTGTTTAAATTGATGGAATATAACGGAACGAAACAAAATGGAGCGGAACGTGGTGAAGTGGAGCAAAGATTCGATTCCATTGTTCGGATATTATTAACATGATGGAATAATTTTTTCATTCCCTTATTTGAAAAGTAAACGGAGCGGAACAAATTATAAATTTTTTATTCAATTTTTACCCTTTTTTCATTCCATGGAAAACAAATTCAAAATTTTAAGTGTTGATCAAAACTACGAAAATTCATATTTAATCCATCCCTCTTTCGAAAAAATCCAAATTTCAAATGATACACATGAGTTTATTTAAAAACCAAAAGTTATGACGAAAAATATTTGAATGACCGAAATTTGCTGAAATTTTTTATAGACCTAAAAAACAAATTGGAGATATTTATAGATTAAAAAATAATAATATAGTAAACTATCATTTGGCATTTCATTAGTATCTAACTTTAATAGATTTACATGAAGCTAAGCACTTGCATTTTTGTTTGGATATGGATCTTCTCATGTTGTTTGTGTTTAATTCTCTTCTTTTTCTAATTCAACGGTTGTTGATTCACAAAAGAATATAGAAAAGAAAGAAAAAAAAGATGAATGGATGACTAAGATGAAGATAGAATGAAGAACATAAGAGAAAGAGCCGGAGAAGATTCATATCCTTTTTAGTTGGAGTTGAACTGTTGATGGCTTAATCCCTTTGGCTTGTCTTGGGATTCCTACACTGTGATTTGTTTTGGTGTTGTACGGTCATTCAGTTGTGGAGTTTTTGAAACTTTCCATTCTTAACACCCTATAAGCTGGAAACCTAATATGAGTTTTTATAAGATTTTTTATCTTTTGTTTGAAAATTTTCAGGAGATTCTAGGAAAGGAAAAAAAAAGAAGCTGAGAATATGCAAATCAATGTGAAAGATTTTTTGGCTGAAGCTCACTACAACCTGCTTCATTGGTTTGACAAGTAATCAAAGAGATGTTTAAATCAAAAGAATACTATCATCATATTATTTAAGAACATATATATATATATATATATTACCAACAAAACAAAATGACATAGAATTTTGGTAATATATTGTTTTGATTTCGATAAATCTCATTTGATTATCGTAAGTGACCAAAATATCATAAAAGTACTTCTTTGCTTTACAACGAGAAATTTTTGCATGGATACTCACCTAACACCTCACTCTTACAATCAACTAAAATATTACACCTATTAAAATTAAAATAAAATTAAGATCTTCTCTTAATAATTAATGATCCTCTCTTTCATCTCCCCACTATTTCCATTTTCGCTAATTTTTTTTTTGGTTACTGCTTTTTTTGGTTACTGCTAAATCTTCTTTTTGATCAAATTGGTTATGCACCTTTATTTTCTTCTTCCCTGCATTTTCCTCTGCCTCCTCTATGTACTCTCATATCAATTTTGAAGGTTATTCATGGTGTGGATGTGATATAAATTGAAATATATTGAGTATTTTAAAAAATAGATTAGTTTGTTAATTAGTTACCGTAAGTTAAAATATCCCTTTAGGTACATTAATTTAATCATGGATGGAAAACAAAATCTATAATAATATTATTTAGTAGCTATTTTTCAAGGTTTAGTGCACACATGACACTCCCAGGTGAATCCTCTTTTCATATGCTTTTTGCAATTAATTCACATAAGTTTAATTCATAAAAGTTGTATAATTAATACTTTTATTTTTGTTGTATAAATGGTAATAAATTATACAATTAAAGAATGACATAAAAAAAAGGCAATAAGTATGAGAAAACAATTTAAAATAGGAATTATACTATTATTACTATTATTATTATTATTAGTGGTCAACAAAAAGAATAATTAAAAAGAATATTCCTATTCAGAGGTATAAACATCAAATACAGTAAACTTGCTTTCTTTTTTCAATTAAAAACAAAACATACATAACACCATAACACATATATGCATATAAATTATTTTTTAATAAAATATTAGGTTATAGCCATGAATGAAATTGTTTTTTAAATGAATTTTTTTAATGGTATATAATTTTTTTTTTTTAAAAACTGTTGGACTCTTAAGTCAAAAAAAAAAACGTTGACTCATCTATTATCTATTAATATGAAAAAGCAAGACTTATTTGTCTTTCTCTCTCCTCAAAATTCCTCTTATCTCATTCATTCTCTCTTCTCATGCATTTGACAATTAATATTATTATTACAATTAATAACTATACTACTCTATTCTACAACCAATCTCTTCAAAGTTGTCCAGTCCATTTGCATTTTGTTACAAAAAACGTGAGCCCATTAACATTCTAATCATGATGAGTATTCACTTCTACTACACCCCACGCCTCAACAATAGTCATCTATATTTCACATTTTTCTTCTGCACACAATAACACAAAATTCTAAAATTTATTTGAACTATCCACTAACAACATATAGAAGCAATAAAAAATGTCGTTAGGTAAAATTTTCCAGTATTCTAAATGCTACTAGAAACATACGTTGGTTTTTAATATTCTGAAAAATAAAGAATAAAAAACAATTTAGAATTTAAGTACTTAATGCAGCAATTTTATATTTTTATATTTACTGACAATTTAGAATATTATTGATATTTTGGGAAAAACACCGTTTTGACTATTGCATTTTGACAATAAATTTTGAATAATTATACCTAATCAATAATAGTTAATGTGTTTGACTATTTTAATTGCATTTCAAATTTCAAATTGGTCAACCGTCAATTAATTACAATCCTGCAATTATATAATTCAAAATCCTATATAAAAGGAAAAAATCAACAAACAAATCACACCAGCCACAATATTCACGTTTTCTTACTTAATACAGCAATTTTATTTTATATTTTTATATTTACTGACAATATATATTTTATTGAAATATGTTTCATTATTGATTATTGATATTCTGGACAAAAAAATCTCTGACAATAAAAGCACCATTTTAATTATAAAAGTGACAATAAAAACACTGTTTTGACTATTGTATTTGACAATAACTTTCGAATAATTATACCTAATCAAGAATAGTTAATGTGTTTGACTATTTTAATTGCATTTCAAATTTCAAATTGGTCAACCATCAATTAATCCTGCAATTATATAATTCAAAACCCTATATAAAGGGGAAAAATCAACAAACAATTCACACCAGCCAGAATATTCACGTTTTCTTATTCAGGCTTCTTATTTCTAAGTTTTATTTTTTTGTTTTCCAATGACACCTAAACACGATGCGGCCAAAGAAAATTGGAATCTGATAGTCAGAGTCGTACGTCTTTGGTACGTTAAGGATATGGCCAGAGATAAACTACCATTTTTTGGAACTCCCCTTTTATTTTATATTTTTTTATTTACCGGTTGTAACTTTCCCCTTATATTGAATTCTTTGATTCACTGATATACAATATTAAATTATTAATAGATTGTACTCCCTCCGATCACTATTATAAGCAAAAAATTACTTTTTAGATTCATTAAAAAACGGATGTGATTTGGTCTATAATATTAACTAGGTACATGATATTTTCAATGAACCTAAAAAAATGATTTTTGCTTATAATAGTGACCGGAAGGATTATATGATTTAGTATTGTTCGCCCCAAATTGAATGTTTTTTTTTTACGACTTTATTATTTATGCATCTATTTTGAACAATAGAAAAAAAAGCCAATTTGAAATATTATGGGTAAATTTGAAACAACATTACTACCTCAAATTTTAAAATATAAAGGACCATTTTGAAAAATAATAATAAACATGAGAGACCAACTTAAAAGCTAAAATAAATATAATGAACCAACTTTGCAGTTAAATCAAACAAATAACATTATTATGATTCGTAAAATTATCAAATGTAGAGAATTGTATTTGTAATTGCTGCGACTTACGTTTACGGTGTTTTGTAAAAATCTTTTGTTTGGTTATAATTTTTCATGTTCTTTTTTTAAATGACATTTTTATTATACACCTTTTTATTTTATTTTATTTTTTATAATTATTATACATTTTTTTAATTATAATATATTTAATCAAAAGACACAAATATTATGTGTGACTTATTCATATTTAATTTTGCATATTATTTTTCTATTTTATATTTTTAAAGTTAAAATATTAAATTGTTAATTTTTTATGTCATATTTTTCCCCGTGCTTGGCACGGGTCTGGACACTAGTTACTTTGAATGAGCTCCTTTATAACTATAAAATCAATTACATATTTGTCTTTAATGTGCATGAATCGTTATTTTCAATAAATTTCATTATAAGAGTTATAATTACCGCAATTACTAGCTATTTTGAATGAAGTTTATTTTAGGAATTTAATTAAATTACCAAAATTACATTAGCCTCTACTACTATTTATTTACATCTATTTCTTTTTCATGCTGTGATGCTCACCGCAAAAGTTCTCCTTTTAACTTTTTTTGCTGCTCATTTTAAGTTTGATATTGGCATGAATTCGTATTTTTTAATTTTCAAGTATTTCTCTTCTTTTTTTTGTTATCACTTATTTTGTTTCACCATTTGTTTATTCAAATTTTTATGCAGGTTCACTAGCATTTGTAAACAAATAAAATAATTGATCATATATCAGAATTTGTTAAAGGTCTGTGGTCTTTTCTGATCACCTTTATTCTTATTTTTATTCTCTACCTATTCTTTCATAAATTTTTTACATCCATGTGTTTATATGTAACCTGCATTTTTATTCACACACTATTGGACATTGAGAAAAGTTCTTTGATTTTTTCTTTTAACGGAAGTTTTCTTTTCTATGGCTCATTGGTTTGGATATATGAATGTAATTCAGGTAATCATTTATTTTTTGTGGTGTTGTAGCATACGTACTATGTATTGAAAAGTCTTGATTCTACCCTCTAATTTTTTATTCTTCTAAAAGATATATTGAAGTTATAGCGAATTAACTTCATCCAATATCTTGAAAATATATATTTTTTGTGTTCTTATTTTTTATTATCATATATTATTTTTCTTCCAAATATATATTTTCAAATTATGCCTATATATTTTTAGGTGAATATGTGACATATATTTTTTATTAGTAATTACTCCCAAAAAATTTCATTTTTATAATGATTTTGTCAATATGATGTTTTGTATTTATTTAATTATTTATTATATTTTATTTGCAGATGTGTAGAAATGCTATGAAAGGAATGAATTAAGATCAAAGATGGTTGAAATTGAACTTGATGGATCAAATTCTCTTCTTATTACTTATTTTTGAGCGAATCCTCACTCTATTCTCATATAGTTTTTCGATAAGTATAGTTGATTGTCTATTTCAAATTCTCTGTCCATATAAAATTGTTATCAAATTTAAGTATTTCACAATGATTGCTTTTATTTTTCTTGGACAAAGATTTGTTCATCTTTTTGAGAGATGATGCGAGATGAAGATTATCATATTTCTTATTTTTGTTCGTGGGTGATAATTTTGAAATTTCATAACCAATGATCACGATTGTAGATTCATTTAAATATTTTGTACTTATTTAGAAAATTTATGTTGTACTCTATCATGTGAAAAAATACAAATAACAAAAAAAATGTGTTGTATGCTTTTAAATTTTGATCCATATTTCAGTTATAAACATCATCATATTACACATTGATCTATATTTCTTCTCATACATCAATACGGATGCCTATTTTTCATTAAAAATGTCTATATGTACATATATTTTTACACACATATTAATACAAAGGACACTTTATTTTTATTTTGAAATTTCCACATGAACTTATATCTATTAATATGAAGACCCATTTTGTTATTATTTTTTTTTTTTGCGAACTCTATATTTTTACTCATATTAATATGAGGACTATTTTTTTTTTAATTACTACATAAATTTATATTTCATTTTATGTATTAATACATGATGTATTTTATTTTTGTAATTTATACTGTAGTTTATATTTCTACTCATATAATAATACAATTTTTTTTGTTTTATTTTTTAATTTCTACGTGACCTATATTTCAACTCATACATCAATATGAGAGCCTATTTTTTATTGTAATTCCTATGGAAACATATATTTCTACTTATGCATTAATACATATGACTTTTTATTTTTATAATTTCTACTTGGATCTGTATTTTTACTCATATATTAATTCGAAGACCTATTTATTTTATAATTTTTACGGAATCTATATTTTTAGTTGTATATTTGTATGGAGACTATTTTTTAATTTATTTCAACGGGAACCTATATTTATGTTTAAATATTAATACGAGATTTTTTTTTGTTATTTATATTGCACTATATATTTTACTCATATATTGATACACAGTCATTTTTTTTTGTAATTCATATCCACCTCAAAGCCTTTTTACGAAATCTCAAAATCTCTCCCATATCCACGTTTAAATATTTTTTTTGTAATTTTTATCGCAAAGTGTTATTTTAATATTAATTTATATAAGATTATAAATATTTATGTAGTTGTCATTAATTTTTTTCCATTAGCAGTAGCAATTAAAATTTTAATTTTTAAATTTAAAGTAAAATATATTATTTATATGTCAATAAATCTATAAACGCATTTTTACTCGTGCTTGGCACGGATCTGGATACTAGTTATTTATAATTTGAGAGGAAACAATAGTAATTGATGCAGCAGTAGTGATAGTGAAATGGTTTTGAGGGTTTGGGCATGGTTAAAGAAAGGGGAGATTTGGTAGGAATAAAAGAGTGGAGAGATCTTTAACAATAATGTAAAGAAATCTTATTTTAATTTTTTTTATCAATTTTAAGGAGATCATTAATTTTGAGTAAAAAAAAAATGAGATCATTAATTATTAAGAGAGAGGATCTTAACTATATTTTAATTTTAATAGGTGTAATATTTTAATTGGTTGTGTGTAAGAGTGAGGTGTTAGGTGAGCATCCATGCAAGAATTTCTCCTTTACGATATCCATATTTTGCTTTAATTTATTGCCTTAATTTTAATAGGTGTAATATTTTAATTGGTTGTGTGTAAGAGTGAGGTGCGAGGTGTTTGTGTTTGGTTGATATGAATGCATGATCTGCTCCCTATAAAATTCTTTTTTATTTTTATTTTTTTATAAATGCTCCCTATAAAATTCTTAGATACAAGTTGTTTCTTGGAAATGACTTTTGTCGAAAAAGGTTAAGTCACCTCTTTTATTTTATGAATAATGTGTTAACCCTCTCGATTGTATAGTTAGGTAATGTCATTTTGGTGGGTTTGGCGATTATTAGCCTATTTGACTCTTCTCGTATTGCTTAGGTGTAGTACTACTTGTACTTATCTCCACGACTGAGTTAAGTACCACTTGTACTGTTACATTTTCTCATATTAACATATATTCTTTTGCTGTTAAAAAAAAATCAGGATGTATTAGTTAACTGACCGAGTATGGGTTGGTACTTGAAACAAAAGTCTATCAAAAACACCCAAATAATTAGTGTTGAATGGAACCGTTAGAGGGGTGTCCGAGCTGCTGGGACTCGGTGATCTTGGAGGGGTGTCCGTTTTGCTAGTCATAAAGCTCCAAATCAACCACTTTTTTTTATTCATAAACTAAAATAACTTTTTCATAACTTTATCTCAAAAATACTTTTTCATCAAGACAAAATAAAATAAACTCTTTCTACCAAAAACGGTAATTTACAACTCAATCCAAAATCAAAACTTTGCAAGCCAATTAACAAGAACACTTGCTACATTTTTTCTCGTATCCAATATGTTGACAAAAATAAAAAGTCAAGAATCAAATAGATCCATTTAACACAATATTCTTAAAACTCATGGTCCCACAAAATCCATTCAAAATAAAGTGAAAGAAAATCTTTAAAATTTGAAGTTTTCAATAACATCAACCTCTTCAAACAAAGCATAAAGTTCAACAACACACTCATTGGAGGAAGCTATATGTGAGTTGGGTCTTATGCTAGTTCCCAAATATTTTATTTTTTCCCAACCTGTATTATGATTTATGAGTGTTATTCTAATGGAAATGAAATAAGTTTATTACAATACAAAAAACACACACTCATGAACCTAAGTTTCATGAACCTCAGTTACATGAAACATAGCTAAAATATCATGACCTTCATCCTCAATAGGCAGCTCACGATCATGTTGTAAAATGAGAGGACTTGGTTCATTTTTCTCAAACAATTCATGAAAACAACTCTAAAAATACATAAAAATAATTATTTTAAATTCATGTTTTTCTTTTAACAAATTTTTTCAAACACACTCAACAAATAAGTTTTTCATCAAAACTTATCAAACACTACAAAACCTCCAGAATACTTATAAGTTCATAACCTCAAGTGCTTAAGAACAACAAAATGAATGTTACAACTCTAAGAGCTTCACCAAGTCAAGACAAACAACTTTGGTTCAAGCTTTTCCCAAGTTTTTCCATTCTTGAACTTTGGTGTACCAACACAACAATGGAGGGTAGAACAAGAAAAAGAAACGAAATAAATGGAATAATAAAGAGAAGGAGGTGCTGGTTCTCACAAAATGAAGGGAGGATACAATTTTTGTGTGGATAGTTTAGGTTGGTGGTATCAACTACCAACTTGCTCTCTAGAGAGGGTATATAATTTGAAGTAGTGCCCAACCAAATATTTCTCAATAATTGTAGTCACACAACAAGAGGCATATAGTTTACTAGCTAGCACTCCCTTCTCCTATTGGATCATGTTAGCTACTACAATTTTATATAACAATTAGTGTTGCAATCAACTATAAAGCCTTTTTTATTTCTTATAATTAAAAAGTTTAATTCAAACAAAAACAAAGAGTTTAGATGAATTGTGAAGAGACAAGCTTTAAAACTTAAAGAATGCTTATGGGTAAATTGAAATTAGGCAAGCTGAAGGCCAAATCCCTCATTATCTCGAGGTCCATTTTCATCAAGCCCCAATCTAACAAGGATCAGTGTACACTCTGATTTGTAACGCCTAAACGGTTCATAACATATCTCAACGGTTATCGGATTAGACATTAAATGACGTTTGTAAATATACCTTCAATATCCAACAAAGGTAGACCTTTCTACCATAAATCCTCGAACTTTTTGCTGACTTAAGCGCCTAATGTTTACAAATATCACACCCAACAGAATGAAATCACTCACAATTTTTACTAGGAATATTAGGATGAGAATTTTATTTCTATACACTTTTAGGTAACTATAAACTAGATTATCTAGCACAAATAATACACTCATGTAATTGCAATATCCATATAAGCACACATGAACTTACAGGCCAAATTAAGAGACTTATATTATATATAAAGAAAAAAAATCCAACAAAAACAAACAAAACAAATATATAAACCACATCTTTATTCAGATTCATTCAAATATATTCATAAAACTAAAGATATGTCCTCAATCCTCATATTCACATATCAACAAAACCCAATATTCTGAATTTCACAACAAAATAAAAGCAAATTAAAACTAAATCAACAAGAATGATGTGTGCTTCCAACACTTTTACCATCCTCACCAGTTTCCTGATTCTGTGGAGACAACAGAAGCTGTGCCTCAATTGGATTACCATGAGCAGCAACACCACCAACAACATTATGATGATAATTCTGTTGTTGTTGTTCTCCTCCTCCTTGTTGCTGAATTTGATAATAACCAACCCCGGCGCCGGCACCGCCACCAGCACCATTATCAAAATTCCCCATTCCTAATGACTGACCACCATCAGCATGATCAGAAACAGCAGCAACACCACCACTACCCATCTGATGTCCACCACCATACCTAAGCATATACTGCTGCTGAGCAGCAAGTAACTGATGAGCTTCCATAAACTCCTGATCTTGTTGCTGCTGCTGAACATCACGAATAACTATCCCACCTCCTCCTCCAACAATCTCAGGAGGAAAATTGTTCGCGAAACCTGCGAATTGCGGATTATTCCATTGTTGCTGTTGTTGCTGCTGAGGCATTATAACCGTTCCGGGATGAGTCAACAAGTACTGCATTGTTTGAGGATTCAGATTGTAACTAGAGAGCTCCTTTTTCGCGGCATGGAGTTCATGTTGGATTTCTTTTAACCGCTGTTGGAGCATCGAGATCAAACCAACACAGCCGTAGACCGGATCCTTTATACGAGACTCTGCCTCGTATGCTAGGGATTTCACCGCGTCTTCACGGTCAGTTGCATTAAGCTCTTTCAAGAGCTTAGCAACATTGCTTGCACCAAAGACGCGGTGCACATTAGCGAATCTCTGTGGACTTTCGGGAAGGAAATAGGGCGCGAAATCGCATTCTTGAGTGCACTTACGTCGGAGATACTTGCACGCTGCACATGGTGAATTTGATGACGACATTTGAATAACCCTAGCTGCAAATTAAATTAAATTCAATAAATCAAATTAGGTATTCAATATTTCAATTCAATCACAAACAATATAATTTAATCAATTAATATTGTTACTAAAATAAGCGATCTTGTTTAATGTTTGATTCATTTCATTGATTAATCGGTTAATTTTTTTTTTCTTGATTAAATCAGATTGGTAAAATTGCGATTAAATAAATAATCGAACGATAATATGAATAGATTGGTGACAATTAGCGATTATAATCAAATTAAAATACTATAATCAAACCCTAATGCGACGTTTTTTGGATAATATATGAAATGAAATCAAGATCTAAATCAATGAGAAAGAATGAAAAAGAAGAATAAAATTGTTACTTTTTTTTATGATAGTTAGTTGCAACGGTGATGAATCTAGGTATATGGCGGTGATTATGAAACTGAAAGAGAAAGTGAGAGAGAGAGAGAGAGATTATTGTTACGTACTGTGATAATGATAATCTCCTTACTTTCTTCTCTTGTTTGTTGTTCTTCAGAGCGCTCCTTGTTGGTTATAATGTGCGATGCAAAAATTTATAACAACTTTTCAAATTATTATCGTAGTCAATGTATATCCTTTTATTTCATACAACTTAATTAATGAATTATCAAATACTTTTAATCTTAAGGAAAATAAAAGAACTATGAGGAATCCTTCGGATAACTCGAGTTTGATTTTTAGTCGAAATTAATCGGATTTTAATTATCTTCCAATCGAACTTTAGATTATTAGTTTTTTTTTGGAAAAGCGGAGGGTTAGTATTAAAAGAAATTATAAAAAATAAGGCTATTTATCCGGCTTCTTCTGAGTTAAAAAAATCCACTTTAAGAAATTATAAAAAAATCCACTTTAATCTTTATCTCAAATCAGATAAAAAAGTTGAAGGTTTTGCTAAATTATACCCAAGACATATGTTAAAGAACTCAAAAGTAGAAACTTTACATTGGAAAATATAATATTTTTACTTTAAAAATTTAAATGCATTGTTTTTGCTTTGCTTTTGAGGTGAATATTTCTACGTTTTATTTCTTAACATGTGCCTTTTAGCGTTTTCCAAACGAAAAATCAACATTTACCATGTTCCAAAAAATTCTTTTCCAATAATTTTTTTACTTATTTTCATGAAAAAATTGAATGCAAAATACATTTAATTTTAATTACTCTCGTATTTTTTCTATAACAATGAAATTTTTTGTTTATATCTCCCGGTTAAATTAATTTCAAGAAAAAGAAATAAAAAAGTTGTATACCAAATTTTTATATTTTTGGTTTTCTTAATAAATAAATGTGATTCAATATTTTTCCCTTATAATTTGAAATGGTGATTTGATTTCATCTCAAACAGTTATCAAATTTGATTGGATTTTCCCCTATATAAGTTGTGCTATTCAAATTCTCAAACTGTTATCGATCTCATTTTAAAAAACTATATCACTTTTCACTATTACGCAGTTATTATTGTAAATATTAAGGATAGGAAATTTTAAGAAATAAAATGTAGAAATATTCACCACAAAAGCAATAAAATGTTCCTTAATATATGTACATAGGCATATGTTAGCAAAACCTTCATATTTTTTTATCTTTTTGGCCGAACACATGTCATCCTCTAATTCTAATTAGGGGACTATGATGCGTTAAACAAATTTGCACACATAATCTAATGAAGATTTTCGCTTAATCTATCCCAATTAAAATTGGGGTTCTAAGATGTACCACATATTGAAGAGACAAATGTAGAAACAAGTTTTAAAAAACTTGTGCATTCAATTATTGATTTTTATTTTGGTATTGTTAGATGCAAAATAAAATTCATTTCAATAGGCTAACAGAGGCTGTTTAAAAAAAAATAGTCTAACATAGGTTTGGATCTTCTAAAGTGAGTAAAGTGTAAAGTAAAAAGATTAACCGTTGTAATTGACTTCATGGTTTATTATAATATACCTATAATATGTAATGAATTAACGATCAATATTATTCATTTTATATATTTTAAAGTAAATAACTCAAAAGGAGCCGGACATATGGGCTTATTTTTTACAATTTTTTTTTAGTACTAACATCTCTGCTTCTCAAAAAATAAGACCTAATAATTTAGAGCTCGACGGCAAGATAATTAAAATCTGAACAATTTTTATTAAAAGTATGAGAAAAAAGAATATCCACTGACAATGTATAATAATTTTATATTGTCAACCAATCACAACTATATTTTCTGTCATGCCACACCGCTTTTACTCCGCTTTTTTATATGATATGGAAGATTGAATCACTCTTACTGGTTGTCAATGTAAAATTAATTTACAATAATGGTGCGTATTCATTAAACTCTAGAATTCTAGACAATTGAGAAATTTTAAAGAATTTAGAATTTTAGACAATTCGAATGATTCAATTAAATTACTTTAATTTCTCAATTCTATTGTTTGGATGGAGTAATAAAAAAAAGCTTAAATATGTATTTGGTCCCTGCAATTTCATCACAATTTGGTATTATTCCCTGTACTTATTTTTGTTTGGTTTAGGTCCCTGCAATTTCAAAACTGATTGGTTTAGGCCCCTGCTATCACTCATCCGATACAAAAATAGTTAGAACTAACGGAGTGCCACGTGGCCCAATCAATGTAAGCCACATGCATCATAAATGTCTCACTTTTTTACAAATTTAATTTCATATAAATATTTTATTAAAATAAATGAAAAAGAAATAGAAACTGCATAAAATATAGGACTTTCATCTTCTTCTTCGTGAAACCACTTTCATGACTTAGCAAAAACATCAACTTGTATCCTTATTCATTTTGGGCAACGTGACACTTTTACGGTGTCACGTGACTTACATTGATTAGGCCACGTGGCACTCCGTTAGTTCTAACTATTTTTTAAACGGATGAGTGATAGCAGGGACTTAAACCAATCAGTTTTGAAATTGCAGGGACCTAAACCAAACAAAAATAAGTACAGAGAGTAATACCAAAATGTGGTGAAATTACAGGGACTAATTACATATTTAAGCCTAAAAAAAATCATTGTCATCATTTTAACATTTATAAACTTTATTTTTTTTTCGGTCAAATTTTTAAATTGAAATTAGGGATCAATTTGTAAATTTCAAAAATTTTGTGGGTCAAATTATAATTTTGAAAAATTTGAGGGGTCAATTTGCAATTTGTTGGGTCAATTTGAATTGTTTTGAAAATTTGAGGACCAAAATGCAAAATTTTAAAAATTATAACAATGAAGAAATTTAAAATTCTTTGATTTTAGGTGTCATTTGAAATTCTCTAAATTTGACTTGATAAAAAAACTTCATTAATTTCCATCATTTTAAAAATTCTTCAAATTATCATCCAAACAATGAAATTCACCTCAAATCATTTAAATTCTCCCAAAACATTTCATTACCTCAAAACATTCCCTTATTCAAACACAATGTATGTTATGATAAATGAGAGGTTTCGAAGGAGGACAAAAAGAAACCCCTCTGACAAACATTCTCTCATCATTCACAAACTCTTTAATGAATGTCCCTAATAAACAAGTTAGCAGACACCCCCTTTCCTATTTGTGGTAGGAACACATTTTATTTTGTTTATTGATTTAAATATGATTTTATTCTCTTACATTATACTATTTTTTTTGGGTTTAGTCCCAGTAAATATATATATTGTTAGTTTTATTCGTTGTAAATATACCACTTTTTTATTTTTCTTTTTGATATTTTATTTTAGTCCTTGCAATTTTTTTTATTAAAATTGATCATTTTTAATATTTAATTTACAATGGAACTCTCTCCCTTTTTATTTAAAAAAAAGAGGTATTTGATTGAAGTTTGGATGAAAATAACATATTTACAATGCCCATATGTTAGCAAGGGTGTCATTGTCTTACGCTCGTTCCCAGTGTCATGATCATATGCCATCTTGTATTGAACACGTTATTAGTAATGAAATGAGTTAATTAGTCTTCTGTCAAAAAAAAAATAACATATTTACAAAGAGAGTGCCATTAAAGGTAGTCAATCAGATTTTTCGACAAATATATATTGATTGTGAAACATTGGTGAATTTGATATATACCTTACACCGAGGTTAATTATAAAATAAGATATTCCTTATATTTTTTCTTTGACTTTTATTCTTTATATGGTAATATATAATGATATTCTTTTTTGGACTTGTGTCCGAAGAAGAATTACTCGTTATCATTATGCAGTCAATTACACAATTAGATTTCATCCTCAACATCTTAGAGTTATTTTTTTTTCTCTTTTCAAAATCTACTTATTTTTTATTTTTTATATGTCAAATTTTAATTCAATGACCACCGATACGTCATACTTGTTAATTGTGTGAATTTGAGGCTCAAGCAAATCCAAATTCAGTAAAGACACATTTTTATTTTCAAAAACCCTCCTAGCATCCTCTTGAAGGTGCGTGGAGAAAAATTTTACTATGTAGTTTCTCTTTTGATAATGTGGTAGCAGTTTCAGTATTTGTGGCTATGGTTATGTCTATAGCTTAATATTGACTTTTAATAAATAAATTTTTTTCTGTTGCAAAATTTGGTGTTTTTTTTTGCAAAATTTGGTTTTTTAAAGACAAATATCCGGTTAATAATCCAATTTTAAAAATAACCAGTTTAAAATTGGATTTAAAAAATTAACCGCTTTTAAACCAGTTTTATAAAAAATCCGGTTATGTATCCGTATCCAGATTTATAACCAGTTATATAATCGGTTTATAAAAAAATATGGTAATGGTTATGTATCCAAATCCATATAAGTGGTTTTGGTTTGGATATGGTTTGGTTTGTCAAAATATCCGACCATGCACACCCCTAGAGAAAACACAAGAAAGGGGGGGGGGGGGGTTGAATTGTGTTTTGGATATTTAAAAACTTTTATAGATATTTAAATCTATCAGAGTCTTTAAGCACAGAGGGAATAGTTTACACAATCACCTTAAGGCTAAGTGAATGATGAAGGAGTAAATGAGAGAGTGAGAGAGAAAAAGACACACAACAATTTATACTGGTTCCCCTCATAAATTGAGAGTACTCCAGTCCCCTTGCTTCCAAGGGAGTTCACTATAATCACTAAGATTACAATCAGATGCTCAAGCACACAAGCATGAGACTTCCTTGCTCAAGTCACACAAGACTTAAGACTTCCTGCTCTAGGTCACACAAGACAAAGAGACTTCCTTGCTCTAATCACAAAAGATCAGAGACTTCCTTGCTCAAGCACACAAGCATGAGACTTCCTTGCTCAAGTCACACAAGACAAGAGACTTCCTTGTTTCTACACTAAGCAGAAGACTTCCTTGCTCTAATCACTAAGATTGAGACTTACTTGCTTCTACACTAAGCAGAAGACTTATCAATTACTCACGCAGGAGTAATACTAATTTCTAAGCTTAAACTTATTACAATCATAATAACTTCAGAGGCTTAAGCTAGTTTCTATTCTCACTTAATTTGAGAGATGTTTTCTATTCCAATTCATTTTCTCACTTTATTCTGAGAGATGTTTTCTAATGAAGTTCGTTAGTCATCAATTCTTTCTTTTGCATATTTATATGAGTTGAGAAAGACATTGAAACGTTGGAGAAATTCCCGTTGTAAGTTGGACAGCTGTAGTCTTTGAATATCCGTTGAGTAAAGCCACGTCTTCTTTTGCAGTGAAGCTTCACCTTTACTGTTTGTCCAAAGTACAGTAATAAGGTACCACTAGCTCCTAGAGAGAGTAGGATCACATCCTTTGTGACCGTTGTAATTAGTTGTCCTTAGAACAAATCATCAGGCTTGATAAGATTAGTTGATGTAGCCCTTCTGATGATTTGGGGAATTCCTTTGCTTCTGATGAACCTTTGATAACTTGGAGTCTGATTGGTCTTGAATAAATGGCCTCTGATAGTCCTTCGTATTTCAGCTTCTGAACGTCTTCATCTTCTGAATAACTCATGACTAGCAGATAGCTTCTGAACTCTTGTAGGCATCTGAACATCTTTGAGCTTCTGAACTCTTGCAGACATTATGATCCTTTTTGAGCTTCTGAACTTTGTTTAGCTTCTGACCACGTTGTAGCTTCTGAACTCTTTCAGAGTGTAAAGATTCAGACTTCCATAGGTTTCATCAGAGTCTAAATCAAATGTGCTCTTGATATAACGTTGGATTCTCCTGCACACTTAATTTAAACATTAGTAACATCAATTGTCCATTTAATACTTTGTTATCATCAAAACTTAAGGGTGTGTACTAACACACATTTTGTTCCAACACCTCTCCCATAAGCGGGAAAGGAAAAATCAAAATCAATTGTTTTCTTTTTACCTTTTAAATATTATAATAGTAAGAAAATTACATTTGAATGAAAAAACAATTGTCATTAAATAAAATAAAATTCTCTCACGAATTATGTACTTTAATTTAATATATATGTAAGATAATTACATTTGAATGAAAGATAAATGGGCAACAAGTTGCACCGCTAATTCTTTTTGGATGACAAAAATAATTCTCTTACTTAATACTATATCTAGAGACCTAGGAGACACCACATTGCTATTTGACTCTTTGAAATCTTTTCAAAATATCCACAACCTCTGGTGCTAGGAAACCAAATGTGTCAAATGTAAATGGTATAAACACATGTTGATTGTCAGAACACGTTCTCTCATGTTTGACCACTTTGCTTGAAGGAGCTTTGCGGGCCTCCTGTCCTACAGTATAATCTACAGTCGTCAATCCCACAAGTGGGGAAATTGCAGTCAAATCTACACATGCATGTTTTCCTCTTACCCCCCGTACACCAGAACATCGGCTGACCTCAATGTAGATCTCTCCTCCAGTGGGTTAGTCAAGAAGTTCACATGCGTCTCTTTCTTCACAAATACTCATATGCGCTTAAAAACATCAAAAAGCAATATTTGAGGATAATGTGATACTCTACCGGGACATATGTTGGCCTAATCCCTTGATTGGGATTCCTAGAAGAAAATCCTTAGTATGGACAATCTGCAAACATCCAAACACTACTTTCTGTCTGGTAGTCAATTGAAAGTTAAGTTCCATATCCTTAACAATTTTACTAAACAGTGCACTCACCAAAACATGTTGGGCTTTAGGGGGGACAATATCCTTGCTAGTGAAATTGCTAAAGTCAAAAGTTGGAATCATATAATTAACGGAGACCATCCAAAGCATTGTCAAAATCGGATTTAGATTCTCCACATTTAAAAACCTACATTCACCTACATTTAGTTTATTTTTAAGGTCAAATTTGTCATTACCATGTCATGTTATCTCTCTCCATTTTTGCACTAAATTCAAGTGAATGTAGGATTTTTGACTGTAGAAAATCCAAATTCGTTAAAATCAGAGTCCATACTACATACTCCACTGTCTCTCAACATATGATCTTGCAACACCTAAGACTGAGCTCTGAAAGCCACAAAAGTATACAAGGCTTCCTCTACCATGTTGAATGCATTTGAGAAATCTACTATTAAAATAGCCAAAGAACCATCTTCACGTCGCTCGCTCAAAACCTTATTGGCACGACCGTGGGGGATGTTTCAAAAGCATTTATCCCTTCAAGTTGGCTTGGGACGACCGTGACACTCCTTGGCACGACCGTGGCTAGCTAAGTATCAGACCATCAATCTTTGGTTTTCTTCATTTGTAAGTCAATGGTAATGGCCAAAAATGACATAACGCACAAAATTAAGTGCCCGACCATCAATATCCACTATCCATTCATTAAGGAGACTCTCCCTTTGTCTTCATACAATACCTTAATCAATATAAACCATTAAAATGGGCTTTAAAATGACATATTTTTAGTTGTTCATGCATTTGGACCTACAAAAGATTAAGCAAAGGAAATTTAGTAAGGAAGTGTTGAGTTTTGAAGATTGACTTCATTTTTGGTAAAATAATCCTGAGGCCAAAAGTTGGTCCCAATCTTGTAACATTGGGAACCACGGCCTGATAACGCGCTTTATCCTTATCTTTGTCTAGCGCGCGGATATGTTTGAAGGATTGAAGAAACAAACTCGTGCTTCCTTATTCAACAAGGAACGAGGTTGTTATTTGAAGATTGGAGATTCACAGCTGGACATATTTAAAAGGATAAACACAAACAAATAATATTTGTTTGGTTAACCGATTTATCCTTATCTAAAGGGATTTGATTTAAAGTTCAACTTGCAACTAAATATCCTATTCTTCATGAAGCCAAAGAGATTAAACAGCTGGAGATTTAAAAAGATAAAGCAAACAAATATTATTTGTTATGCAACAAATTATCTTTTAAGGAATTTAAATCAAAAGACGGTTGTGCAACTAATTCCCTATATCTTCTCAAGCCAAGGGAATTTGTATCTATATATAAAGACCGAAGATCTATTCATTCAAGTGACTTGAACCATTAAAGAAATATAGCTATTAGAGCTTCAACCGTTTATTTGTTTATTGTAATTCTCTCATGTGTCTCATCGATACTTGAGTAGTAGTTGTTATTCCTTCTTGTATCCATCGATACTTGGTTGGAATTATTGTAATCGCAAATCACTCCCAAGCTTTTAAGCACAGAGTTTGGTTTGTTCATAAGAACAGGAATAAAACACGGGTTGTGTGATTGAGGGGAAGTGAGAGGGGTCTCATATCTAGGATGTTCCTAGGTAGAAATCTATACGAGTAGTTGTTAGGTGAGAAGCTGTAAACGGGGCGTTTGCGGAGAGCTTTGAACTACTTTACCATAGTGGATTTCCTTCCTAGATTGGTATCCCCAGAGTAGGTGAGTTGCACCGAACTGGGTAAACAAATAACTTGTGTTATTTATTTTTCTGTCGTTTAAATTTCGTATGTTCAGGAGGACCAGTGTTGCAACATCGTGCACCACATTGGGACCTCACGTGCCAGAATTTCAGAAAGCACTAGTAACTTACTTATAAGTAAAATCTATTTAATAAAACTACTACTAAAAAGTATGCATATTTTGGTCCATCAAATATTTTCTGTCATGATTTTTGGTCCATGTTTTTCAGTCAACTCGTATATATCATTCGAAATTTTAAAAACAATTCCCATGATCATGTTTAGTACATTATATGAATCTCTCTTGCAAAGTTTAATTTTTTTTTAGCAAATGATGAATTAAATATGAATTTTTTAGTTTTGTGAGCTTAAAAATTCATAAATAATTCGTCTTATGTTAAAAAATTCTAAATTTTTGTGGGAGAGGTTCTTATAATATTATAAACATGAATACAAAAAACCATTCAAAAATGTGAAAGTACACAAGAGTTGATTTAAAAGTAGCGACCAAAAGTTGTGATAGAAAATATTTGAGGGACCAAAAGTTACTGAACTTTTTTATAGAGACTATGGTCTAGTGGTGAGAGTTTTGAGTAATATGTACGAGATCCTGAGTTCGATTCTCTGCTCCGTTGTAAACAAAAAAATTCAAAATATTTATAGTGACCAAAAACTTCTTTAACCCTTTTATTTATATCCACTATTAGTAATCTTTTTTTACACTTTTATTAAATTATGATTTTCAAATAATTAATTTGAAATCTACTTATTTTGTATACCAATCCAATCTTGATTCAGCAACCATCAATACATCATACTGCTTGATTGCGTGAATATATGACTCGAGCAAATCCAAATTCCAAGAACACATTTTATTTACAACACACCCTCCTGGCACCCTTTCCTATGAGCGGGAAAGGAAAATAAAAAGTGATTATTTTCTTTACCTTTTATAAATCGTCCAAAAAATAAAATAAAGTTTCTCTCACTATATCGCTTTGTACCAAAAAAAATCTCTCTCTCTCTCTCTCTCTCTCTCAATACATTCATCACCTTCCGTGTTTCTCCCTGAAAAATCACTTTTTCTTGTTCATCATCATCCATTTCTTCGTAACTGTTATCTCTCTGCATCACCAATCATGCCATTCTCCATAAGGTATCAATCTATAGTCAATAATTTTTTTTTCAATTTCAATTTTCAATGTTTTCTTTGTTATGAAAGTGAGCGTAACAAACAAAATTTTAATTCTGTGATGCAGAGATTATACTAACAAGATGAGAACCGTTAATGCTTTTCAATGCTGGCCGTTCGATTTAGGGCAGTTATCACAGGAAGATATCCAGTCCAAGCTGCCTCCAATGAACACCACAAATGACGGTCGTAGACGAGTTGAAACCAATAATTCATTGGGAGAGGTTTCTCAAAACGACGATGTTGCATCGACTGGGGAGAAATCATTAAGTAGGAGAAAATCGAGGCTCCGCACATTTACGAAAATTATCGATCTGAAGAATGATGCGGAGAAACGGCCGCAAACCCAGGTAGTGGTACCTCTTCCACCTCTACTTCCGCCGCCACCAGCTTCGACTTATCCGGAAATGGGACCTCCACCACCTCGGTCGTCAAATACTCAGATTGGGGACTTGATGAATGTCATCGTAGTGGACGATGATGAGGAAGAAGATTCCCAATTAATAACGCAATTCAGACGGAGACTTGAAGGACCAAGATCTGACCAGTATCCGCTTGATGAAATTTTCATGGCGGCGGAAATCAATGTTGCATCAATGGTAAATGTTATTTTTAATTACTTTTTGATATATTTTTTTTACGAAATTCCTTTCTGCTTGTTTTTTTTTTTTTATCGAAAAATGTTTTTGGTGAAATAACTTTAACTAGAATTTTACGTGAATAAATGGAGAGTCGTCTTTGAGGTTTGAATTTCGAATATAACAATGTATCTGTCAATTAAATTACTCACGAGGATTTAATAATTTTGTTTTATACTTTTTTAAAAAAAAAATTGTATGCTTCATACTTTATACAAAAAATAATATTATATGCTTCATAATTCTCATTTTTTTTTAAAACCTCAAGGTCATACTTGAGATCGAAATTTGTTGTTTTTTATTAGTGGAGTAGGCGACATTCAAACTTTGATTACAACGTTTGATCTAAAAATTTCTGCATTTTAAACAATTGAGTTCGAGCTGGCAAACAAATTTGTTGGTTTTCTTACCATTCAACCTTTTATTAAACGAGTGCATATTAATTGTAAATAAAAACACGTAACAATTAATTTTCTTAATCAATTATTTTAAAAAAATGTAATTATTAATTATTTTCATAAAAAATATAGTACAATTACACTATAATGGAATTAAAAGTTATGCACACATTATTTATTAATGAGTAGAAAAAAATAATTAATATAAATTTTATATTGCCCAAAATCATTAACCATTCAAAAATAAAATAGGGTAAAATATGTTTTTTTGTTCCTACAAAATTAGCGAATTTTGGTTTTCGTCCTCATCTAAAAATCCCTTGTATTCATACCTAAATTTTTTTTCTCACCTATTGAACAAAATTTTGACTTCTTTTGTAATATAATATGGACTTTTATAGGTTTAACATAATATATATACACATTTTAAACATAAAAAGGTTATAAAATTGACATTAAAATGGACAAAAGTTAGCCACTAGGAACTAAAAACAAAATAATTTTTTTTAGAGATGGAAACAAGTGATTTTTTTATAGGAATGAAAATTAAAATTCGTTAATTTTTAGGACGAAAATCATATTTTATCCTAAAAAATAATATTAAACTTTTGGAGTATATGATATATCTCATGTAAACACTAAAAACAGTTTTTAATTAAAATAAATCACTTTCAATTTTAAGGTAATTTCAAGGTACATATCTCTTATTTTCAAATTCTTTAGAATGTATAAAACTCTAATCCAAACCCCTCCGAGATCCTTTAAGCACGCATGTGTCTACAAACTCATAATTGCATTGTATTTCCATTTTTCAAATAATGTTGCATGTTTCAATGTCATTAATATGTGAGTGACTCAAAGTCGCATTAAAATACATATAATTTTGTTAATATTATGGATATTTTATTTCATTTTATTATGACCTTTTTATTTCTCAAGAAAACTTTAGAAAATGACGATCTTTTGGAGAATATAAACCGACTATTCAATATACTCAATCACAACACGACCAGACTATTAAATATATGCACTTGTCTACGTACTCATAACTGCATTGCCTTTCCAATGAATCTTTCATATTCGGTGTGATTATCGTTTGAGTGTTTCGAAGTGACTTAAAAATACATGTAGACGTGTATGAGTGTACTAATGATAGTATGCGAATGCATTAATTTTTTAGTGTCATTGTCTTGATATGCGATGTATATATACTACAACTTAGTAGTCGCTACTAAGGCTTTTATACTGTTCACATTCTTAAGCGAAACTTCAGCTGCACTTGATTGAACATACCATTCTCTCTTTAATTGCTCTGATTTTATCTTAACTTTTATCGGGAATGTGGTAGTTATTTTCAGTTAGTAGTTATTTTGAGTTAGTTGATTCACTTTAAATGCTCTAGGGAAATGCTGCTAAGCTCAAGTTGCAAAATCCAGTGAGCAATGAACCCAAAAAGCTGAAAGATACACTTGGTGATTCTGATGCTGCTGCTCAAGAAAAGAAATGGTATTCAAAGAACTTATCAGAAGGTGAAAAAATCCATTGTCATTATGAAGGACCATCTTCAAATGTGTTGGCTTCTTCAGTTGAAAAGGATAAGTTTTGTGGAAGTGATGAAGGAACTGAGAATTTGAAAAGAAAAGAGCTTTGTCTTAACATTCAAATGAAACAGAACTCTAATGGTTCAGCTGTACAAAAATTCTTGAAGTCATGTGCCAATCAAGAGAAATCAATGCCCTTAGTTAAGAAATCTAAATCATTATCTAAGGTGACATTTTGTGATGATAATTTAGTTCAGTTTGCTAAAGGCGACACGCCTAAAGTGCAGTTTTCGTCAAATGCTGAGCCTTTTCAGTCTGCGGCTGCGAACCTGAATGCTAGTTCAAGGACACATATGGAGCAGAATTTTAATGGTTTGTCACTGGATTCTAATGGAAAGCTAATCAAATTCAGTTCAAGTGGAAAAGTTGCGATGAACCAGCCCGAAAGATCGAGTAACTTAAGAGGTTCATTTAGTGGTTTAGCTGTGATTAATTCTCCTTATCATTCTCGCCAAGAAAACTTAAGCATTGGCGAGAGAAATGTTGCTCCGAATACACTTCAAAATCAGATAAAACAAGTGTTACTCAATCGGATTGAATCTGAGTCGAAACTTATAAAAGGTCCTTGTATTCTTCCAAAAGAAAGTTCTAGTCTTATTTCACCATGCTCTAGCCAACCAAGAATGAGTACTTTGAAAGGCAGAGAAATTCAAATTGGCAGAGATAAGCAAAAGCGAGTAGACTTTCGGGTTCCAGAGGAATCCAGGATGCATTTTTCTGAAGGTGGTCTTAAACAAAAATCATACACCGGTTCTAAGTTACAAATCTCTACCGAGAATTTGTTTCAACCGGTAAAACTGGAGAGTAGTAGGTTTCAGCAGAGTAACCTTCATTTCTCTCAAAACCGAAGCCTCGGAAGTGTCAGCATAAATAGCAGCACTAACATTCCAGATCACTTTCCATCAAGAACCATTGCTCAAAGACTCATCTCCAATCCGTTATTGAACAACGGTATTCTGAATGACAGAAAAAGGAGCCATAATGGTACAAGCTCTGCCTTTGAATTGTCTCACTTACCGCCACCACCACCACCACCATCCTCATGGTGTCCGCCAACACCGATTGTTCAACCGGCACATGTTTCAGTTACCAATCAACCCTCTCCCATAAATAGATACACTGTTAAGGGAACTGCCAAAGACAATCTTCAATTCTCAAGTTCCAGGAAGAGATCCGCAACTGAATTTATCGATCTTACAAAGCCGAATAAGTTACCAAATTTAGAACAACAAGAGAATTCAAGCCATGTGACAAAAACATATAAGGAATTGGTGAGAAGTTTTTTTTATTTCAAATTTTTTATTCATAATGTGTTTAAATGGCTTGCATTTATTTCATTATATGATTTGTTTATTTTTAACAGTCTTTTAACAATTATACTTACAAAAATTGTTGATTTTATGCAGAATTCAGAGAAGGATGATATAAATTTATCTTGACTTGATTTTTTTGTCCAAGGATTCCTGAAGTAAGTACTTGTTATATAGTTATCTTGTCATAAAATGAATATTTAAACTTTGGTACTCATAAATATTGTTCTGCTAAATTTCTTAATGTTCTGCTAAAGTATCAGATGATTTTTATATTACATAAGACCGAAATGATATTGTTGTCACAAATATTTGCAAATGCATTGTGAATTTTTTAAAATAATGTTTCTAAATGCATGTCTTTGATGTGTGATAGAAAGAGAATTAGAATTTTTTTTATGCAAATGCTATATTTGTAGATTTCTTGAATCATTTTGTGGTTGAAATCTTGAATCCTTCTTTTGTTGATGTGCGGTGGAAAGAAAAATGGTAACTTGGTTTCTGATATGTTCTGTGGTATGATCTGTATTGTTTTGTTATCTGATTTTATATTCGAAGCATATGTGGATGTTCTTGAGTTGCTCAATTCTTGTTACCATTTGTGTGGTGATGGATCTGCATTGCCTGAAACTGCTTCACGTAGTTACACGTAATAGACTATCTCAGTTGTACAAAACTTATTGGACGACATTGATTTATTTAATTAATTTGATATAGAATTTAATCATAGTCACTCATTTATGATAAGACGGTCAGAAACAGTTACTGCGTTGATGCAGTAACTGCATTAAATCCATTTCCGTTGGCCTGATAGTGACTCAGATGTTATTATTGTTAGCACATGCACACTACCTTCATCTTCAGCTAGGTTCTGATAGTGATAATTGATCATGTTTTGTAATTTTAGGAATATTAGTTTATTCTTCCAAAATTTGTTTTGCATGCATTCTGTGTATGCTAATTTCTGGTTTTATTATCTTGACAGAGAGTGTCTAATTATTACTTGATTACATAAATTATAGTGATCAGTGATAATAAAGTGATTGTTATATTTTTCTGTAGGTTGCAGATAGAGGAAGTGGAGATCATTGAAGCACATCATCAGAGTCCTTTGTAGGCTGCAAATTGTTGTATTGTTTGACAGTTATATGTTTTGAGACTTGTTTATTTTGGATGATGTTTTAGTCTTAGACTTATTATGTAATGTTGGAGAAATTATTACTCTTAGACAATTATTTAAGACAATTATTACTCTTAGACTTATTATGTAATGTTGGAGAAATTAGACAATTACAATGACTTATGTGTTAAATGACTTTGTTAACTATTTTGTGCAACCACTTTATATATTAGTTCTTAATTTATTTGTTAAAAATTGGTGGTGAATATATTGATATTTTTAAATGTATAATGTGGTGATTTGTAACTATGACTCACCTACCAAGTTCTTCTTCCTCCTCCTCCTCCTCCTCATCATCATCATCTCTCTTTCACTCCCCATCTTCCCTGTTTCCACTGTCCTCCTCTTCTTATATATTCTTCTTCTTCCCTCCACTCTTCCTCCTCCGCCTCCTATCTTCCTCGTCATCATCTTCTTTATCGTCTCTTCCTCTCACTCCTTGTCTTCTTCTTCTTCTTCTACCACCTCATTTAGTTGTGGTGTGCTTTTTCTTGCTACTATTAACTGCACAAGTGGTTTATAAAATTTGGGTAGTCAAGCCGACAAGAGAAATTTTTGCTCTTCATCTTTGATATCATCCGTTGCATTCATTAGTCTAGATACCAACTCATTATTCTTAAACTTATTAAAATGATCAAACACGTTATCTTCATCTTCCATCTTCAATGAGTACAAATTTATTTTCATCATCAATCGGTTTGTTAATGTGGTTGATACAAACTTGAATTCCAACATATCCCACAATTTCTTTGAAGAAGTTTCTTTCAATATAGTCTTTTTTTTTTTGTTGATAGGATTCTTTCAATATAGTCACTTTAATCTGTGGAGCAACCTATTCCTTTTACGAGTGGGGTATGCAACTTATCATTTGCTGGAACCGATAGAGTTTGGTGGAGTGTGGAGCTGGGTCTTTTGAGATATGGTTGATTGGTGCCTCTTGTGTCTGTCCTTCTTCGTAGTTGATCTCTGTCTCCTTCTTTGAGGGGTTTCAGATCTTCTTGTATTGGGAGGTTAGAGGTATTCAATTTTTTTAGGTTGGTGTGCCTTTGGCTTTGCATGTGCGTTTTTTTCTAGATAGCCGTATGTGGAGTGTAGGCCGCTTGACCAAAAATAAAAGTTTATAACTATTACTAAAAAAAAACTAATAACTAATATTTATTATTTCAGTCCCTAAATATAAATATAAGACAATCTTAATTTTTTTTTATCCTATTTATAAGACTTTCATTTCTTAAGAAACATACCCCTAATCCTTTAACTACATAAACGTGCAACAACTTTTAGTTAGCGAAATTGACCCTTGCATTAGATGAAAAAAATCATATTCCTACTTCTTAAAGTTTTTTTTTTTGAAATCAACAAATAAATCGTTGTTTCTATCCATTTCCGTCCATTTCAAACGAGTCCAACAAGCCAACCCGTAAAAATAAAAAATCAATTTTTTTCATCAAATAGTCCAATAACAAGAAAATTCATCTTAAATGTGAATAAGTGGAGTGTTCCGGATTCGAACCCGAACTCCTACACATATAGTACAATATCCCTACCAACTGCGTTAAGCTACAAAATCTATATTTGACCGGTCAATCTCATTTGCACAATTTTGTATCCTTCTTTTAACTAACTTAATTTTTTTTTTTCAAAATATCAAAAAAGTTATCACCTCACCAGTCACCACTAATCTGTGCAACATCTTCCATCTTCCTTGCCGATTTTATCATACTATTAACCTATCTTCCAATTCAGAAACTCATGAGTCATTATATAACAATTCTTTAATTATCAAATTTTCAAACAAATTAATCTTTAGTGCTTCCTTGCTTCTTTCTCAGCCTGAAAATCAAACAAATCTTTATCAAACATATATGACATTATTTTTTTAAGAAACATATAAGTAAAAATGTTAAAACAAAAATAAATAAAAAGTTGATAAATATAAATTGTTTATAGATAATATACCACTTTGATTACTCTCTCAAAAGCATCAGGGCCATATCTATCTATGTAACGTTCAACTGATTTCCTTGCATCCAAACTAATCATTTGAAGGACTTTCTTTTGTTCCTCTGGATACTTATTAAAACCTCCATAGTAATTTCCTATATTTTTTACATATTGTCTCACATAGTTCTCATATATAAAAGCAGCTCCATTGAACATTGGTAACACCAACCACATACAAAACACAAGCTTCGTGTATGGCCAAATGGGAAACCTATACAATATTACAACAAATAAAGAAGAAGTTGTTCTTAGAAATGCATTAAATAAATAAATTTTAAGTTTAAATATATTTTTAATCCCGACAAAATTACAATTTTTTTATTTAGTCCCTACATGATTGTTATTCAATTTTAGTCCTTATTTGGTTTTTACAGGACTACACGTAGTGACCAAAAGCAAAATTAATAAAGCTAGGGATTAAAACTGAATATCTTTTGTAGGGACTAAATTAAAAAAATCGTAATTTTACATGGATTAAAAATATATTTAACTTTTTATTTTACTAATTTGTGTTTTTATAATGAAATATGTAAAAAAAGTATGTTTTAATATTTACTTACCATGCTAGGATCTTGTAAAATGAAAGCTCAAAGAGGGTCAAGAAGGAGTATAAAACCCAATATGTTAGCCACTGTTGATCATCTAAGGTTGAAGAACTCTCAATTGCCCTCATTGATGAGTATCTGTTATATATTTGTGTTACTCATAAGTCATAATCTTATCTTATATAATTTAAAGATCAAATTATGTGCATGCATGTACAATAATATTTTTATATTTCTTCATTTAATACGAATTAATCATAGCATTAAGATAATAAAGTTAAAATTAGTGATATAGAATTTTTCATTTATACTTACAAAGGATAAAGAAGCATTACTCCAGGCCTGGTATACACAAAATAAAAAGTAGAATGTTAATTATATGTGTAATGAGCAAAATAAATAAATTAAGACATATTATAAAAATAAATGTTTTTAACGTATTATATAGAAAAATACTCTATTTCTTTACAAAATAAAAATCCTGTCATCGATAGATAGGACTATAAGTAAAATAAATGACTGTTTTTTTAAGAAGAAAAATAAATGACTTACAAGCTAAAATTAGAGACAACAGATTATAGACATTTAGTAAAAATAAAATAAAAAAATAGTTAAAAACATTTATTTTTTCCTTCAAGTATATATTAGTAGAATAAAATAATGAAAAGTTATAAAATAAAAGGATCAAAATAATGAAAAATAACTAAAATGTAAAAGAAAATGCACCCTATTATTGTATCCAAATTTCTTGCCATACTTCCAAGGACCCCCATGATGAAGTAGTTGAGATATTAGGATTTTTTGTGCTTAGTAGATTGAAGTATACAAAGAAATACCGTAAAATTTGAGCTGTAATTTTTTTTCCTCTTTGATAATAATTTGAGCTGTAATTTAGAATTAATAACAAGGATGTTTTATATATATATGCACAAATAACTATAGGCTATAAGGGTACTTATTTTGTAAGCAAAGAATGTTTGGGAATGACCCAAAAGTCTTCTTTTTTTGTATGAGAAGAAAGAACCATAAATATACAACAAAGAGAGTGGGGTATTTTGCAAGATTGGGTTTTGCATGTGCTTTAGAATTAAATTGTGCTTAGTATATTCGTACTTGGTTAATTTTTAACATGGGTTAAATGAATTGAAATTTATTTACCTAAGGAGCATAGGAATGGAGGTTTCTAAAGCACGAGGAAAAAATTTAGAACTTTTTAACGCGGCACTAGTAAGCAAATGGAAATGGAGGTTCCTAGTTATTGAAGAAGCCGTATGGTATGATCTTTTGAGATTTAGGTATGGCCATCTCCCTACAAGATTGTTGAGTGGGGTTTCAAAGTGAATGGATCTAAGGATTCGATTTGGTGGAAGGATGTGATAGGTATTGGAAGGGAGGGTGAGATTGATTGGTTTAAAGCTAATGTGAGATGTGGTGTTGACAATGGTAATAACATCGGCTTTTGGAAGTTTAAATGGTATGGAAATCAATCTTTTAGTGATTTATTTCCTAGTCTTTTTGTCAAAGAAGCAAATCATGGTGTTATCATCTCAGATAGGCTGATATGGAATGGCGTAACTTACTTGTGGACATGGCAGTGTTAAGTTGATTTGTGGGATAGTGAAAATCACCAACTTCTTGATCTTCAAAACATGCTACACGATTTTTCTCCCCAATCAGATATATAGCAAAGATAAGTGGAGGTGGATGCCAGGTTCAGTCGGCATTTTTTCTGTTAAATCTTGTTATAAATTGTTGCTTCAGTCTCGGATCTCAGATGTAGTGCATCCAAATGTATTGAGGGTGGTCCGGAAAATTTGGAAGAATGATGTTCCTACAAGGGAAGCTCTTCATCATAGAGGTATTTTGCTCAAAACACATGATATTCCTTGTATTTTCTACTCACTAAATAGTGAAGATTGTTCACATCTCTTCTTTCGATGCTCTTTTAGTAGAAGTGTGTGGCAAGGTGTTTTTACATGGGTAGGCTACAATATGCCGACAAGGTTGGAAGGGTGGAACCATTTTATATATTTTGGGAACATGGTAAAATTCTCAAAATGTAATCGTGTTCGTCACATAATTTGGTTAGCAAACTACATTGTGTATTTGGAAGCTTAGAAATAATGTGGTATTTAACGGTGATACTCAAAATACCACTTCTTTATTGGAGAACATCAAATATATTTATTGACTTTGGTTTAGTGGTCGGTTTGGTCGTCATACCTCTATGTCTTTTTCTAATTGATGAATTGATCCTCTTGTATGCCTCCAAAGTATTTAAAATTATACTTTGTATTATAAGGGATTGAGTACCCCTTGTACTCCTTTATAATAATATTTTGCTTATAAAAAAAAAATTAACATAATTAATCCTTACCTTCTCCCTTCCGTAACTTTTTCTTTTTGCTTTTTGCATTTTATTTGTATACGTGGTGCGTAATATTTCTTATATGCAATTAGAGAGAACAAAATTATTTTTATTCATGACTATATGCTTCTTTTTGTTACGCCCTAAGTCGGCTAGTGTGAGTGAGACGGAAGAGGGACCAAAAAGTTGATTGGAAAGAGTAGAGATTATTGGTATACATGAATTATATTTATGAAAATCACTTTGCAATTTGCATTGGTAATATAATTTTCCACAAGAAAAAAACAAAAGTGCAATTGTAATAAAAAAAATGCAATAAATGATTATCGGAAAAACAATTTCTAGAGTTTTCATAGGGCCTACACACACCCAATTGGAGTGAAAGAAAAGATTACCAAAAAATTGAATGAGAAAAATGGAGATCATAGTTCTACACAAAACATTTATGCAAAATCACTTTACCATTTGCATTGGTAATATGATTCTTCAAATAAAAAATCAAAGGTGCAATAAATAATATTGAGCAACATATTCTTTGAAAACAAACAATGCATTAATATTGAAAAATATGTTGTCATTAATGTGATCAATAATGGTTTTTTTAGCCAAGCGTACCCAAATATGGGAGTGAGAGAGAAGTTTTGATGAGAGTTAGCGTAGAAAAAAAAATGATAACAATTTTTAAAGTTTCAGTGTAGAAACCAAAGAGTATAGTAATTAATTCATGCACTGAATTTGAGTGAAGACAACAATCAAAAGTTCAAATGGTATTGTCGGTTTCCAATGCACCGTTTATAAGTATGGTACTCCCTCTAATCTTATATATAAGAAACATTTTCACTTTTTAGATTCATTGTAAAATTAATGTATTTAGACTATATTATTGTCTAGATACATCAATTCTATAATGAATCTAAAAAGTCAATTTTTTTTTATATATGAGACTAGAGGGAGTAAGCACTAAGAATAACAAAGGTTGAAAAACTACATGTTCCAATACATTATAATTACTCCCACTAGTCGTTAATGTATGAAGAAGTTGACTTTTTAGATACGTTAAAAAATGCATGTATCTAGACTATGATGTAATCTAAATACATCAATTATTGGGGCATGTTCACATACATATGTACAACATGATCTGAAGTGGTACGTAACAGATTTCCTAAAGTTTTTTTTCCACAGTTTTGATATTGTTTTATATCACAGCCGTCCGATTTAAAATCTATGATCAAGATTATCTTAAGTAATTTTATAATTGCATTAATTTGGACCGTCTGATCTGCAATCAACGGTCAAGATTGTAAACCGTGTGAAAATTTCCTACAGGAGATCTGCATCCGTTATTTTGGCAGGGTCAGAGTTTCCACCCCTAACTAAGATCATTTTATGAATAAAAGTCTAACTTTGATACTTTAAACTATTTAATCCGAGTTTAGTTTATCAAAGTTAAGAACAAAAAATCGATTTTTATGCATTTATGTTGACAATAAAACTACACTATCAAATAATGACAATTTTGTAATTCTCCTATAATTTAAGTGTGTTTTGAAGCGGGTTAGAGCAACTTCAATTGCAATGTGTTTGACTTTTTTTTTTGTTTTTTGAATGGCAAATATATATATATAAATATAAATATAAAAAAGCGGTTGTCAGAGTACAAATCAAAAGTACCAGAAGTACTCAACAAAGTAATAAAAAAGGTACAAAACAAAAGCACCAAAAAAGGACACGCAAAGGCTAGACACCACCAAAACCACCCAAAGCAGTCATCTAAGAAAGGGAGAGGAAAAGCCAACTATGAGGGGCACCCCAAGAGATACCACACAACCAGAACCTGAAAAAACCAGGCACGGCATCCTCACCTCACCTTACTGGACCAGCACAAGAGAGGTTGCACCTCCCATTTGTATAGGGAGCAGGGGCTATCCGGGTTTTTACCTAGAAACCATTTCCAGGAGGAGAGTTTCACCCTATCCACAATATTATCAATCGCTGAAGACCCACCGGCGAAGATGATATCATTCCGGGAGGTCCAGATAGTCCACACAACTGCATGCCACACTAGAATGAAGCCTAACCGAACCCGACACCCCACACCTAAGCCAAATAAACTCTCAAAAACTTGCATAATACTATTGGGAGACACATGCTCGACTCCTAACCACCTAGAAACACGGTACCAAACAGAAGAGATCCGATCACAAGAAACGAAAATGTGGTCTACCGACTCCTCAACCGCCCCGCAGAACACACAAGAAGAATCAGTAGCACCTACCAACACCCGCCGCCTACGAAGGTTTTGCCGAGTTGGAATCCTATCCTGAAGGAGTTGCCACGAAAAGACAATCACTTTGGACGTGGCCCAAGAATCCCAAACCCTTGCAAGATTTAAGAAGTCGATCCCAGGAAGTGGTCTTTGAAGCCTAGCCTTATCTTCAAGAACCAAATAGGCCGACTTAACTGAAAACGACCCACCTATCTCGTGCCTCCAACACCATTGATCTTCCGTACTCGAAAGATTCACCTGACGCAAGGACTCGATCAAATCAGAGAGAAGATCTTGGTCCAACAAGTCAAGACTTGTTTTCCATCTGAACTCCCACTCCCAAATTGCAATGTGTTTGACTAATAGTACTATTAATAAAAAGGGATAGTAAACGGTTCTCCAATGATAAAAAGACATCTTGAATTGAAGTGGTTTGAGTTTAAATCTTTTCAGTGCTCTTAGAGAGATAATTCTAAAAATTCCAAGAGATCTTATTTGCTTTTGAGAACAATAGGATAACATGTTATGCAATAGAAAATAGTGGATTCAAGTAAGAGTATCTTTTGTAAATAGTTCCTACACCTAGAAAAAAAGGGGAGTTTTGATAGAGTTTCCTATCAAGTATACCAAATCATTCAACACAAACTAAGAGGTAACCACTACACCATTCATCCATTTATATCAACCAATTAAAAACTTAAATGATCCAACATTTATATTATAAAGAAATTAAAGCAAATAATGGATGTTGTCATGCAAAAAAAGAACTTTATCAAAATATCAAAACAATATACCACCAAAATTCTATGTCCTTATGATATTTTGGTAATATATAAATGTTCTTAAACAACTTAGTGATAATAACTTTTAATTGAAACACCTCCAATATTTTGTCAAACCAATAGCTTCTGCCAAGAACACTTTAACATAGATCCACAAATTTTCAGCTTCTTTTTTTTTTCTTTCTTCGCGATAATCTCCTGAGAAATTTCAAACAAGAAAATGAAAGCGTTTCAAAGGTTTTTCTTTAAAGAAGCCAAAATGATATATGATTATTAATGGTTTTTTTTTAATTTTAAAAAGTAGAAAGAAAGGACTCGGATTGAATATCTATGCAGACCTGTGAAGCCAAAAACGAACATTATAAAATCAGTTCTTTTATATAAGAAAACAATAAAGTAGGGAGAAAGGACTCGAATTGAATAGCTATGATTATTATAAGGATATATAGATGCTAATTAGGGATTTCTACTCTTTCTAACAATTAACCTCATGCTTTGTACTATGGACCAACACTATTGCAACAAAAAGAGAGCACTCACTTTTGAGTTTTATTTAGAATGGATGAATTAGTCTTCATTTCCATTAGGTTTGCTTTTCTTTGGAGGAAGTGTTCCGGTTTCCTGATAAAACAAAGCACCTACTTTGGATTTCAAAGTAACATGATCTGTTTTATGATAATAGTACTGCAACACAACATTGATTAATTAAAGATTGATCTTGACAATAAGCAAATATAAGAAGACATGTTCAAGATGTTTGATATGACAATAGTTCAGTCTATGTCAAAATGATTATGTACCACTTTTGGTGAAAAATATTAAGTGTTAATCCCACTATTGTATAACTACTATTTATACGGTATTGTCAAATCATCTTGGCAGGCACACCAAAAAAATAATAATGGCAATAATTCGTGATATTGATTATCAATGAACTGCCAGAAAAATAAAGGTGATAATATGACAATATCTATTTTTTTTGTTTTGATAATATGACAATATTAATAGTGATTGACATACTATTAGATGATAAAAATGGAACATGTTTCTCAATTTTAAGAATTGTAACATCTATGTTTAAAGATATATTGCAATAGTAAAATAAAATATGTATATTTAAGAATTTAAAATAAATTGCTTCAAGAAAAATTTAAAATAAAACATTTGGAACTTTTATGTATGGGGAATTTTTTTTTATTTTTTATCGTGAAACAAACAGCCCCTAGAAATAAGAGCTTGATGCACAAGCAAGTTGGCATGACTTGGAGAAATTATGGGACGGCTACTAATTGGCAATTCTTAAAAGAGTATGGAACATTACACTTGAAAGCTTATAAACTTATTATGGAAATCCATTTTTCATAAGCAATCGAATTTAAGAATAATCCACCTTGATATATTGGTTTATTAGTTAAAATAATTTTTTTAACTACACTCAAGTAGCATAGATTTAAAACGTTGTATATTAAAAAAATATAACATATGAAAAAAAAATCAACATTATTCATTGCAAATTTGAGGACGTACCTTATCAACTCTCTTATCTTTAGGTCGCGGTTTCTTTGTGACTACCCAATCATCTGAAAGTTTTTCAGAGGAACGTTTAGTTGTTCTTCGTTTTCTTTTTGAGGTAGATGGACGTACCTAAATTCATATGCAATTTAGAAGTTATTAAAATAAAATGAAGTGAAGTGAAAAAATATTTAAGCATAGGTATTATTATATATCACCTCATTTGTATTATCAATTGGATACGCGTATGATATTGGCATGGCGTTGTAAATTATATCATCCTGGTCAATTGACATATATAGTATAAGCATTATTAAATTCTACATATATCTTTGAAAAAGCTATCTAATGAAATGTTTACAAAACATGAATGTGATTCATTCTTATTAAAAAAAATTAAAATAGCAAACTAATTATTCATTCATTGTAGTCAATCTTTTGATAGTAGGAAAGAAAACTAAACCTAAATTAAGGTGCTAGATATAAAACAAGATTCTTTATTTATATCATTCATGTGAAAATTTACCCCTTAAACATCAAAGCACATCAATAAAAAAAAATACACATTTTGCTTAGATCTGGCACAAAAGAATTTCAGAGATTTCAAATTAAGATCCAAATATTCAAAAGGATAAAGGATTGAAGAAAGGGGTATAGTGAAAATTTATTCTTTTGATCTGTAATTTTAGTCACTATTTTTTTTTTTGTCGCTAATTTTATCATTTACAATAGTGTATGGTATGTATTTCAGACATATATCATACGCTATTGTGTTCTAATCAGAACAATTATTCATGTTATATTTTAATCCTTTCATATTAGAATTTAGTATATATATATATAATTGAATTCTCATAGAGATCTCACAATTAAAGATTTGATAAAAATATTATATTAAAAAATATAATATATTTTAAATTTAAAATAATTTATCCTATAAAAAATGAACTAATAGGTTTTATAGATCCAAAACTATTATCGACTCGAATTTTTTTTCTTTTTCAATCCAGCAAAATTCATCAATAGAACAAAACTACGAGCACAAGTTGTGTTGGAGCATCAAGCAAAATATAAAAAACCCACACTAGCGGCGAACAGAAAGAAGAAACGCAGAAGGATTATTTGCATATTTTAGATCCAATTTCTGGAAAATGCATGAATGGAAAAAAGAAAAGAAAAGAAAAACTAAAATATATATATGGGAGATTAGATTGTTGAAAACACAGAGAAAATCAAACTTTACCTCTTGTGGTATATTCGAATTCATACCAGCTTCCGTTGATGAACGCTCTGACGCCATTAGATGGTCTGATAGGGTGTAGGCAGTTTTATCTGTCTCTTCAAGGCTCAGGGCGAGAAATATTTACCAGGATCCTTTATGCCACAGTCACACGTTCTCTCTTTGTCCTTCTCCGACTTTTGTGAGGAGTTCTTGGTGCCTTTTGCTTTCGGTGACAGCTGTCGATGTATTTTTCTCGTGTTTTTATGATTCTCTTCTTCTATACTATATAAACCTGTTATTTTATAAATTCATTAAAAAGTAATGTATTTATACTGTATTATAGACTAGATACATCAATTTTTCAATGAATCTAAAATATTAATCTTTATTTATATATGAAACGGATGAATTACATATATTTATCATTAAAAAAATTTGTTGTTAAAATGTAAAGACTAAGCAAACCCTATGTCTATGTTGAAATTATTTTGACATTAGGAATATATGCAAATGAGAAAAGGCTAGTAACGTCCGTGCGCAAGAGTGTTTGTGTGTGAGAGAGATGAGAGAGGTAGATTTAAACCTCGGTCATTTCATTTATCCATGTTAAGGGTAAAATTTATAGCCACTAAACTATTTGACAGAAAAAAAAGACAATTACAATCTGTGAATATTTAAATTTTGTCTTGAGATTACAAGATAAAATTGTTAATACTAAATTGACACCTGATAGATTATAAATACATGATCAGTCAAGAAATATATACATTTATAATTAGGCATTAATATATGTATCTGTTAGTCAAACAAACTTTGCCACTAAGATATTTACTATAAATGTTTAATATTTCTATAAAAATAATTCTAAATAGAACATTGACTAATAAAACATTTAATAAAAAGCATGAATAAATTTAGGTTGCGTTTGACCCTTTCTTTTTAAGGGTTAAAAGTTACTTTAAGAGTTTTGATATTTATTATTTTTTTATCAACTTAATTATCACTTTTAAGTTAAATATGTTTGGTGAAATATTTTTATAAAAGTTTTGATCTTTTAATAAAAATTTATTATCATAAATAATTGGCTTATGAAATTCATGTTTTTTAATAATAAAAAATTATACTATATAGAGACATGATTTTTTTTTACGGAAGACCTCATTTTATTAAAATTCTGCAAATACAGTAGAAATCTTTTATGATAAACGATAATTTAGTTTCCTTTATTTCAAAATTGAATGCCTTTTTTTTTTGTCTTAGATGAAGTGGTAATCCACTGAAATTAAACTGACAAATAATTGTGAGATCCCGGGTTGGGTTCGAACCCGGGTCACAATGTCCGACCTAACAATTTCGACATTTTTGTCAGTTGAACTATGATTTATGAGACAAAATTGAATGCATTTAAATAGGCTTACAATAGAAATCCTAATTTTTTTTAGAGCACAGTAGAAATCCTAATTAAAATAGGTTAATAAGTAACTTATCATAATTTTTTTTATAAACTAAGAGCATCCAGATATCAAGGTAGGAATAGATCTTCCATATCCTTTCTATTTCCTCCACCTGTTAGGGGTGCTGAAATCCAAACCAATCCAAATAAAAACCACAAACCGATCCAAAAAAACCGAAAACCGTAAAAAACCGAATCTTTTTGGATGTGTTTGAATGTTTCTTTTAAGAAAACCGCTAGATCGGATCGGATTTCGGATTGATTTCTCAAAACCGATCTAAAATTGAACCAACCGCGTATGTATATTTGAATACTTATTTATCTTTTTATTAGTATATGAATACATGTTGCATTAAACTATTTTTTGTTTATTTTAAATTTTTTTTTTTTTTGAACAGCAAATTAATTTATTTATTAAAAGGCAAATCTCAGCACAAGATGTGCTTCAGACGCCATTGAGTACACGAGAACAGTACAAGAATTAGTACAATGGCAAAAAAACACACAGACCCTGTATTATAAGCCACAAAATAACAAAAATTAAGTAGCTACAGCAAGCTAAAAACAGAGTGAACAAAAAGACTACCCCATCCTCAACATAGATATCAGTAAAAGAGACACAGAGGGGAGCCACAAAGCCAGAAAACCTCAGCACCCCGCTACACATAAACAGAAAAATTACCGCAACATACAATCTCCCGGGTTCCAAATCCATTCGTATAAAAGGCTAGAGCCCTTCGCCGTCTTATGCAGGTACCATTGCCATGAGATGCGCTGGATTCTCTCCACCATTTCCTCTACACTCCCGTTGACATTATTGAATACTCGGTCGTTTCTAACCCTCCACACCACCCATATATAAGCCAGCCACACAATAGAGAAACCCCTCCTGATCTTTTTATTGCCGCCACACCCTACCAACATACCGTAAGACACCATAAGGTCAGCTGGTAGCACTGCTACCACACCTAGCCATCTAGTAACCTCGTACCATACGTCAGCAGCGAGACGACAGTGCAAAAAAACATGACAGGAAGTTTCAGCCATTCCATCACATAAAGAGCATGCTATATCCTCTACCTGTATAATTCCCCTTCGGGCAAGATTCACCTTAGTTGGAATTCTATCCAAAAACAATTGCCAAGCTAATGCACTCACCTTAGATGGAACCACACTCTTCCAAATATTCTTAAAGACAGAAGATTGAAATGTAGTTAAATTGTTGTGAGACAATAGCATTACATCCAAGGTTTGATAAAGGGATTTAACCGAAAATCCTTCATCAACATTTGGACTCCACACCCAGCTATCGCCGACCTCTGTAATTACAACATTTTTAATCACTTCCTCTAACTCATTAAGCAAATCCTCTTCCCAAACAAAGAAGTTTCTTCGCCACATCAGCCCCCACCTCCACATCCCATTGATCCGGGATCCCACCTCCTGTACTAGCTTATCTTGTTGATCCGAAATACTATAAAGTCTAGGAAATCGGTGTTCAAGCGATTGGTTTCCCACCCAAACATCTTTCCAAAACTTAATAGTATTACCGCAACCCATTTTCTTAATCGCCACCTGGTTAAACCAACCAGCACCTCTATCCAACCGACACAGATCAGTCCACCAAACCGAGCAGCCATTCCCCAAACTCATCGAATCCAGTCTTGTATTCCCCAACACCCCCTCCCCGTATTTTGCCACCAAAACATTCTTCCAAACATCGCCTCCCTCCATAAGTAATTTCCATCGCCATTTGGCAAGTAAACTCAAATTAACCAAACGGAGGTCCTTAATTCCCAACCCCCCATCCTTCTTTGTTTTGCAAATATCCGGCCATTTTACCCAATTAATCCTTCTTTTCTTCGAAAGTCCTCCCCAGAGAAAGTTGCGTTGCACTCTTACAACCTCCCTCCACACCTTCACCGGCATCTTCAAGTAAGAGAGGAAGAAAATAGGGATTGAGTTTATGACCGCGTTGATCAACACAATTCTCCCCCCCAAACTTATATACCTATTCCCCCATGCCCCCAACCTCCGCTTTAGAGCCTCCAACATAGGTGCCCAAGTAGAAAATACGTGTGGATTCGCGCCTACCGGAAGGCCTAAATACGTGAAAGGTAAACGTCCAATTCGACAATTAAGAAACCCGGAAGCCATATGTAGAAAATCATTCGTCACATTAACTCCCAATAGAAAACTCTTCCAAAAATTCACCTTTAATCCCGACACCATCTCAAATCCTCTAAGAGTCGCCTTAAGCGCCCACAGATTATCAATAGACGCTTCCCCAATACATAAAGTGTCGTCCGCATATTGTAGCATTGAAATTGGCATACCACTCCTACCAACCAAGAAAGGTTTGAACCGACCCTTAGCAACCGCCATCCTCATGAGTGCACCTAATCCCTCCGCCACAATAAGAAAGAGCAAAGGAGCCAAGGGGTCACCTTGCTTCAAACCTCTTTTAATATTAATTTCTTCTGTGGGGCTACCGTTAACCAATATCGACATGTTCCCCGAACACACACATGCTTTCATCCACTTTCTCCATTTTATATTAAAACCGAAACGCCATAACATGTAATCTAAAAAACTCCAATCCACCGAATCATAGGCTTTCTCAAAATCGACTTTGAAGATCAAACATTCTTTACCCGCTTTTTTCGCAAAGTCGATAACCTCATTCACCACCACAACCCCTTCAACAAGTTGCCTACCCTTCAAGAATGCCGATTGGGTTTTGGGTATCAACTCGTCCATAACCTTGGCAAGACGCGAAGCAAGTACCTTAGCTACCATCTTATAGATACAACCGAGGAGGGAAATTGGTCTAAAATCCCCTAGAGCTTGAGGGGAATTCACTTTCGGAATAAGAGTAAGAAAGTAAGAAGAAAGACTTTTCGGGAGGCAATCATTCCCATGAAATTGATCAAACATAATCCGAACATCGTGCTTCATAAGATCCCAAAATTCCTTGATGAAAGCAAAATTAAACCCATCCGGACCTGGACTCTTTGACCCATCACAATCCTTAATCGCTTCGGTAATCTCAGCAAGAGTAAAATTAGTCGTTAAAGTATCTGCCTTCTCTTGAGACAACCTTGGGAATTCAATTCCATCTAAAGTAGGACGTTGCCACTCAACATTACCAAAATGATTACGGAAATAAGACACCACCTCTTCCCTCACCGGAATTGGACCTTCAACCCAACCATTGGAAGTCCTCAACGCTACCACATTATTCCTTCTATGTCTTGCTTTGATACAATTATGAAAATATCTCGAGTTTGCATCCCCTTCTTTAAGCCATTTCGAACGTGAGCGTTGAAATGTCATAGCATCCATGTTCTTCAAAATCTTCCACAAGTTCTCAAAGAGTTTCTTCCTCTCTACAACCTCCCTCTCCTCCAAGCCGGTGATCTCACTTTTGATATCTAGAGCCAAAATCTCTTCAACTAATCTCTTCTTTTCCACCTCTACCCTCTCATAGTTCCTCCCATTCCACTCTTTGATTACCCCTTTGATACCTTTTAGCCGTTCCTTAATAACAAAGCCCATCCACCCTACAGCCGTTTGATCCCCCCAAGACTTCACCACAAGTTCTTTAAATTCGTTATTTTGGAGCCAATAATTGTTGAATCGAAAAGGCTTTGGACCCCAATCAAACGAGTTATACCGAAGTACCAAAGGACAATGATCCGCCACATCTCTCGCTAAAACCCAAACATTCGGAGATCCCCAAATGTCAAACCAATCCGGAGAAACAAGTATCCTATCCAAACGACTCATAGCAACACCGTTTGGATGGAACCAAGTAAATGATCTTCCAATTATAGGTAAATCCACCAATCCCAAATTATTTAGGAACAAATCGAAAGCTAGCATCTCAGAAGAATGTCCACCAGCCACTATTTGTCCCGCACCTCTTCGCTCTAGACTCGTCCTAACAGAGTTAAAATCACCTAGAACACACCACAATCCATCTCCAAACCCCGATTTCGACATGAGTAAATCACCCCACAGTCTACGCTTATCTCGGAGGTTACATTTAGCGTAAACATTTACAATAAAACATTTTCTAAGAACACCAACAAGATCTAAGCAAACGCCAACAAAACCTTCGCCTATGAAAGTAAAAACAAGTGATGCTTTTACCTTGTTCCACATGGAGAGGATACCACCGCTATTTCCAACTGCCGGAAGAAAAGCCCAGCCACAATCATTCGACCCCCACAAGCTATGCACAACAGAATCTGTAATCATTTCCATTTTAGTTTCTTGAAGAGCCAAGAAGTCAAGTTGTTCAGCCCTCACCAAATCACGAACCTTCCTCCGTTTAACTCTGCTACCCATCCCTCTAATATTGAAAGAGCTAATAATCATTGATAACCTTGTGCCTCCTCCCATGCCAACTTTTCACGTTGATCTCTAGCTTCACAGTTCATAATCCTCTCAACACCTTTCACCCTTGTCTCTTTAAAATTCATCCCAATGTCTTCTTGTATGTCAATGATATGATACGCCTCGCTGAGATCTCTATCAACACTTACCTGCCTTGAGTTGTGTGATCCCACTGTATTTGATGATGATGAGTCCCCAACCAGTCCTTGAACACCCGACCCAGCAGCCCCTTGTTGACGTGTAGGAGGAGCCATATCCGGCGAGAAAACCAACCCATCGAGACCAATATCAATCGGTAACACTACTTCCAGTTCAACACCCTCCGGATTGGAAGAACTGCTCCCTTGAACATTACTCGTTACCTCCCCCAGTACCCTCCTCGCACTGCTTTGAATGGGATCGGATTCAATGGAAGAGATCACCTTGCCTGTCTTGCGATTTCGCTTTTTCATTTTCCTCTTCAATGTAGCACTTTTTCTTTGGATGTATTCTTTAAAATTTGGGACTTTATGCCCAAGAAGTGGCAAACTTTGTTTTCTCTTGGCTTTCAATTTTCTACACCGATCCGAAGTAGTAGATGTGGCAATCTCAATTTGCAGAGTGGTCCCCACCTCTTTGTTAGTGGAGTGCTCGTTAGAATTCAACATTGGGTCACAAAAGTCTTTATTCTTTTGTTGTTTTTGATAGCCCAAACTAGTAGTTGTACCAATAACACCCTCCTTTTGAACTGGGTTAGCCCAAATCTCACCACTCAGCCCATCCACAAGTAAGTCCCCCCTTCTAGTTCTTAAAAAAATTGGCTTATTCTCTTCATTCCTTCTCCCCGGCCCCACCTCTGTAATCTCATAGCCAGATGTTTGAAGGAGTCTACACGTGACTCTAGACTCTCCATCCAAAAAACAAACATCCTTTTCAACCCCCTCCTTGACGTGTAGGAGGAGCCATATCCGGCGAGAAAACCAGTTCAAAAGGAGGGTGTTTATTTTAAATTTTGTTAATACTATTTGTTAGTTTAATTTAAGAGTTTAATGGATATGCTCTGTCAGTGTAAATTCATTTTACACTGGCATCCAATAGGAATCTAGATTTCCCAATGTCATACAATTGTAGTGGAGTATAGTGGGGTGATTTGGCGGAATACACGATTGATATTGATTGACGGTGTAAAATTAGTTTACACCGTCTGTGCATATACATTTTTCTCTTAATTTAATCTATTTCTTATTTTTTGACGTATTATATGTTATATTTTACATCAAACTTAATATTTATGTAGTCAAAAAAATTCAAACTAGTACTTTATAGCGTTTTTTATAATATTAATATTTCATAAAAAAATTAAAATTTGTAGTTTGGATATCCTAAAACCGATCCAAATTAAACCGCATAAAATTGGATTGGATCGGATATTTTTTATTTGTCATCCAAAATCGAACCAAACCGCAAATAAAATTAATTTTGGATCAAATGAATTTTTACCTCAAAACCGATCCAAACCAAACCGCGAGCACTCATACCACCTGTAGCTCGTATTATTATTAAAAAAGAAAAATAAGATAATTACAAGGAGGGACTAGAACTTACCCTAAAGAGATAAATGTAGAAAAATGAAGCATTAAAACTCCTATTTAATCCTAAGAGACTGAATAGAAGTCCTAGTAACTTAAGGCGTATGAACCGACTGTCAGGACAGAACGGCCCACGTACCCACTACTCCATGACCAAGCAGCAAACGATGAAGGCTTTTTCAAGCTAAACTGTCAGAAATCATGGAATGATACGAATATTGAGATAACCCGGCAAAGTGAGACCTCTGTAACAACCGCCGACGAAACAAGGCTTGTTAAAGCAACCCAGAGCCAATTGAGATCCAGATCGAGGGACGGTCAGTCAACGGAGCTGAGCTCCACGAGCACAAGACTTACCAAAGACACCATCGACTACTACCATCAACATAGAGTATCTACGTACCTATAGCCCCTTTCGAGCAAATTAGGCAGACATTGGGTCTTGACGAGTCTAGTTCACCGGTAGCTTTCAACAAAACAACATATAGAGGTATGAATGATCCATGTAATCCCCTGTAACAACAGAACGACAACGGCGACATAGGCGACCTCTTTCCAAGTTCAAGATAATACTGAACAAAATTAAATGCGAAAAACCACTGCCGATCCAATGAACAAACAAGAATCCTGAAAATCAATCATGAGATTTTGCATTGTTTTGCAACACTCATGAAATTAGGAACCAATCAAAACAATGTTTTGAAGATTGTGATTGGAGATTCACCCCAATGAAGCTCCCTGCCAACAACACCAGTGGCGACGGAGGATCCAGAACTATGATGCAGATAACTATTCCAACCGCTGCCAGCGCAAAAACTGTGTAACAGAACCAACTCAACATTCTCACCAGAAAATATAATCTCCTCGTGAGACCAAACGACGATGAAGGAAGACACCCGCATTGAATGAACGACGGAGGACCGAACCTGAACCGCCAGCGTCTGCCAGAAATAACCCCTGAGGGGCAGAAGGAAGGTGGCATCACGAATCCAAAGACTCGATCGCACCACCGCTTGATAGGGCTACATCGCGACCTTTTGGAGTGAAAGGAATAGTTGGGAGAGACAGTGGCTGAGGTGCAAGTGTGAACGGAGGGGATGGTGGTCGGTTAGTGAGGGAGATGAAGGAGGGAGTGGTGGCGGCTAGGTTTCTAGTCTGCAACCCTAGCAGAGAGCTCCTATATGTATATATTTTTGTGTTAATTCACTATCATCTAAATTTAAAATATAATTATGCTAATATTAATAAGCTTAAAAAAATAACATCTAATAATAACAACTTAAAAAGCATAATTATCATAAATTCTTTTTTTTAAGTCACTTATATTGTGTTTTCTTCATTAGAAAAAAAAACACTTCTTATTTTAAGAACTTTATCAAAATTGTGTTTGACCCCACTTTTCTTTAAAAGAAGCAGAGAAGTAAAAAATAAATATGATCAAACTCACACTTAATTATTTGTTGAAATTACAAATGTAATAATGTTTTCATTGAGAAAACATATATTTCCCTATTATTATTATTGATTTATATGAGCAAATGTCATATGAAAAAGGTGGATCAGAGATGTGGTTAGGAATTCAATCCATGACGTATGAAAAAAATTAAGTTGAAACGGAAGAACTCGTTTATTGTATTTTACAAAGTCTTTAACAAAGATTACTCATTGTTAACCATAGTGAAAACTTCGTACCAATATAAAAGTTATCTTTGTACCAGTAGCATTACATGAAGCATGAACCTCATCCCTTCCAAAAGCATTCTTCAAATTATATGTTTTGACCAAGAATTTTAATAAGAAAATTGGAGAGGAAAAAATTATTAATAACTATGGCGATAATAGTTATTTTATAATTACATCATATGGAATATAAAATTTGTTCCTATATATAGAGAATATATAAAAAATGTAGTTAGAGTGGCTGATTGTGATTCACCACTTAGCATCCCAATGAAAGGCCATGGTCCCCTAAACATTTTTTTTAAAATTTATATATTAGTAGGCTATTATACATTTTAATTTGTATATTTTATTTGTGAAAATTTAACTATTTTTAGAGGACGTGATGACTGACTTAGATAGAAATTAAGGAATTTTTTTCAAATGATAAAGATTTTGGTTTCTTACATAAGAAAGTAGACAAAGTACATATTCATGAAAAATGTCTCAAAATGTAATACCCATTTCACTATGTGTTATTCAAAAAGAAATTTTACATATAGTTGTTAGGAAGATAAAAAATAAAATTAGAGAAGACATTGACAATGAAATATAAGAGAACAAATCACTCTAGATCTGTTGATAAGAGTATGTTTGTTAAAAAACATTTAATAATTCAAAATGTTTGAGGTCAATGATATGATGAACCTAATAATATACGTGTAAAGTTAAATGATTAAACACTTTGATTTTCAAGAATGTCCTTAATCATATTATGTTCACTATACGATTTATATATCCATCAAATAATTTTAAAAATAATTATATATACACGATTCGTGCTCAAGTGAAACTTTGCATATGCAAGAATACGAAAATGAGAGCAATTTGTGCTCAAGTGAAATGAGAAAATTTTATTCATCACAATCTAAGGGATACAAGAGTATGGCATGAGTATATATATACATGTATGCTTACACTTGTGAACCTCTAACTAAAACCTAACTAACTGCTAACATAATCAACAGTTACGGTTATAAAAAATTAACTAACTTGTGGTACAAGCAACTAAGTTTTCATCCATGGAAGGTTCCTTAACAACCAACGAGTAAAAAAGAGTACAATCTGTGTTGTGAATTCGACTAAACAAACCACACCAATAATCCTTTAGTGTGTGGAGCAAATAAATCAAGCAACCAAATTTAACTTATGGGAATAAGCAATTAATCACACAAAAGCTAAAACAATGAAAGCGATAAAGAACACCGGTAAATTGTTTACCCAGTTCGGTGTTAATGAACCTACTCTGGGGGGAGGGCAGCCCTCTCCGTTCCACTATCAATAGAAACCTTGATTACAATGAAATTCACCACAAGAGTCACAAGAATTAGACAATTCCCTAATTCTACCCAAGTCCCAAATTTCTTCCCGTAACCAAGAAATTCAATTACAAGTGTTTCCCAAGGTGATAGAATGTTTCTCCAACCCTAGAGTCTTCCCAAGATGTTACTCTATTAACCCTAGTCTTTTGTTGGCCTTAGAAACCCTAAAAAACAACTTTAAAAAAATCAGAAAACGCACAAGCTATATATAGCCTCGCGCGCGCACGCCTGGGCGCCAGCTTCCACGCCTGGGCGTGAGAAGGCAGAATTAAACCCAGCTCTCCACGCCTGAGCGCCATATCCCACTCCTGGGCGTAACCGGGCAGAATCTCGTTTCCTGCTTCAATTTTAAGGCAAATTCCAACAATCTCCACCTTGCCTTTAAATTGATGGTGATGCCAACTTCCCACCAACCATCATGCCGCTTCCACATGATTAACACCACACCCTCTTCGGCCCCCGGAGTCTACCTCTCCGTACTCCCGAAAAGTTTGCCTCCCATTACCCTTGGATTTTTTAGGACAATCCACAAGTTACACCGTATCATCTTCAGCCCCCGGAGTAGCTAAGTCCGTCTTCCTGAAGAAACGGTTGCTCCCAACTATCATCGGATTTTATAAGTCCGTCCTCCTGAAGAAACGCTTGCTCCCAACTATCATCGGATTTTAGATAGTCCAACAAGCTCCACCGTACCTTCTTCGAACCCCGGAATATCTCCCGTACTCTCGAAGAATTTGCTTGCCTCTCAACTTAACCTTGGAATTTTAGGTAAGTTCCACAAGCCGCCCACAAGGTCTCCATAGCTATACACTTCTTTGGTCCAACAATACCACTCTCCTCCATATCTCCTAGATAGCCAAGAGCTATTGTTGATTGTTTGTTTTCCTCTAGTCTCACTAGTAACAAACTCCACCTCAAACCGAGATTCCTCCACCAAAGACTCAAACTGGTATTTCCACTATGACTCTCACCTTGTAACGCAATTTTTTTTCACTACTTTGAAACACACTTCGACTTATGTCACCCATAAGTTTCACCCGAAGTTTCACAACCTTGCCATATCATGAGAATTTCCACTAGTAACAAAATGCATGACCACATTAAGGTTAGAAATATACCACACATCATGTAAAAGAACCTCACCATACCTTGAACCTTACAAGCTTTCCCGTATTTAAGATGAATGCCTCCACCTTCAACTAGCTCTAGGACTTCAAAATATTCATTCTTCAAACACATGTGACAGGAGCATCCAAAGTCCACGACTCAAAGCTCAACCGATCCCCAACTTCCACTAGCATCTTCACACCTCATAATATCATCGTTGTTTCAGTAGTAACCTGAGTATTCTTATCACCGCCTCTCCAGGCTGATGTTGAGTATTATTCCACCGCCTCTCTAGGCCGATACCGAGTATTGTTTCACCGCCTCTCCAGGCCGATACTGAGTATTATTCCACCGCTTCTCCAGGCCGAGACCCGAGTATTCTTACCACCACCTCTCCAGGCTGAGCCTGAGTATTCTTATCACCGCCTCTTCAGGCTGATGTTGAGTATTATTCCACCGCCTCTCCAGGCCGAGACCCGAGTATTCTTACCACCGCCTCTCCAGGCTGACCTTCATCGCAATCTCCATTAGCTCTTTATCCCCGAGGCACTGGATAACAACACTCCATGTTTTATCCATCATCTCGGCAAACAAACTTGCTTCCATCTTCACTTTCCATAATTCCAAATTATCTCCGGAAAGTCCCTCGATCTCCCATTTTGAACCCATGGTGCTCTAATTTGTTCAACCTCTTTGCCCCACGGTGGGCGCCAATTGTTGTGAATTCGACTAAACAAACCACACCAATAATCCTTTAGTGTGTGGAGCAAATAAATCAAGCAACCAAATTTAACTTATGGGAATAAGCAATTAATCACACAAAAGCTAAAACAATGAAAGCGATAAAGAACACCGGTAAATTGTTTACCCAGTTCGGTGTTAATGAACCTACTCTGGGGGGAGGGCAGCCCTCTCCGTTCCACTATCAATAGAAACCTTGATTACAATGAAATTCACCACAAGAGTTACAAGAATTAGACAATTCCCTAATTCTACCCAAGTCCCGAATTTCTTCCCGTGACCAACAAATTCAATTACAAGTCTTTCCCAAGGTGATAGAATGTTTCTCCAACCCTAGAGTCTTCCCAAGATGTTACTCTATTAACCCTAGTCTTTTGTTGGCCTTAGAAACCCTAAAAAACACCTTTTTAAAAAAAAAAAAAATCAGAAAACGCACAAGCTATATATAGCCTCGCGCGCGCACGCCTGGGCGCCAGCTTCCACGCCTGGGCGTGAGAAGGCAGAATTAAGCCCAGCTCTCCATGCCTGGGCGCCATATCCCACGCCTGGGCGTAACCGGGCAGAATTTCGTTTCCTGCTTCAATTTTAAGGCAAATTCCAACAATCTGTAAATTTTAATCAAGAAGTAATGAAAAAAAAGCTTAATTATATTTTTGATCCCTTATCTTTATTTTAGGTTTTAAGTTGGTCTCTTATCTTTTAAAAGTTTCAAGTTGGTCCATTATCTTTATTTTAGGTTTCAAATTGGTTCCTTCTGTCAACTTTTCTACCATTACCGTTAAATTTGGACACGTGGCAAACCAATTTGGACACGTGACACACGTGACACACTTGGACAGATTACACATTACTACAATACAACATATAAGTTACTTCCTTCTGTTACTATAATTATAATTATAAGTAAAAAATCACTTTTTAAGTTCATTGAAAAAGTAATGTATTTGGTCTATATTATTGACAGATACATTACTTTTACAATAACCTAAAAAGTGATTTTTTTTCTTATAATAATGATCAGAGGGAGTAAAAGATTTGAGCAATAATTAACAAGGTGAATGTTTTATCGGATCAGATCAGCCGCTATTTAAAAAAAATACAGTTACACACAGTTATTAATCACAACTATTGATTTGTGATTAGACTATCCAAATTAAATATCCACTTTAGTACTATTTAAAGTTCAAAGCCGTTAGATTAGATCAGACGGTTGAGACCCCATGATTCCATGTATTTTTTCTATTTATCTAGGTTTTATTTATTTTTCATTTATATATATAAAAAAATAGACATAAGTGGGAGATTAATAAAACCTGAAAAGTGAGAGTCGATAATAAAAAACATGACTTCAACTTACAATGAGAATTAACTTGATAGAGTACACATAGTACTACAATGCAAAATATAGAACACCTCAAACATTGTCAACATTAATTATTTTTCCAGTTTTGAATTAACTTCTTAATAGTAACCTCACAATCTCCACCAACACTTATAGCCTTCCTTCCTCCCTCTTTAATCTTCATTGCTTTAACTTTCAATAATTCATTCTCCATAATCTCTTTTATAGCCTCACCAATTTCTTCCCCTTTCACTACACGTTCCCCACCCCAACCCCAACTCTTATTCCAAATCCCCCATCCACTAAACTCCACCAACCCTGCATTTATCTTTTGATCACTATGTTGAGGCCAACCCAAAATTGGTACACCATTCAAAGCTGCTTCCATAATTGAGTTCCACCCACAATGACTCACAAATCCACCAACACTTTTGTGACTAAGAATCTCAGTTTGATCCACCCATTCCTTAATCACTAAACCCTTTTCCTTCATTCTTTCAACTAACTCAATACCTAATACTTCATCTAACCCTATTTCTTCATCTTCTTTGTCAACAATCTTATCCTTAACAACCCACAAAAAATTATATCCACTTCTTAACAACCCAAATCCAATCTCTCTCATTTGGTCTCTTCTCAATGCAGTTCTACTTCCAAAACAAACATAAACCACTGATCCAATAGCTTGATCATCAAGCCAATTAACCAAAGATGGTGATGATGCTTCCACCTTTTGAATTTTCTTTTCAAACTCAAAAGGTACAAAAGGACCAACAGGATAAAGAGGAGGCATACCTTTAACAACTTCTCCATCACTAAAAGCTTTTAGTGAATAAGATTCAAGTGCTTCAAATGTGTTAAGAAAAAAACCATGTAGTTTTGTAAAATTTGGACTATCTTCCATTATAAAGTTTCTAAACAAAGTAGGTTGGAAAAGAATTGGTGGCATAGATGAATATGGTAAAGGCGAAAACGGAATGCCAGGAATAGGAATATCATCATCATGATCAAATTTTGAATGAGCAAGAGTTGGAAAGTTAGAGACAAAAGAGAACATGGAAGAAGAAGAAGTGAACAAAGTATAGTTAGGGAGAGAAAGTTTTTGAGTGATTGAAAGGAGAGGTGTAACAAGGAAGATATCAGAGATGAAAACAGTGAGAGGTGGTGAAAGTGAAGAGATTAAAGGAGGAAGAAGATGAGTTGATTCGCGGAGAGTTTTGACTCGGACGAAAATAGGGTCACCGGAGATAGGAGGAGAAGGTGGTGGTGGAAGATGAAATGGGATGAGATTGATTTGAGGGAAAGAAGAATGGAAATGAGAGAGAAGTTGTGATTCTGCATGAGTGACAGTGGGAAGTGGAATGATGAGAGTGAGTTTGCAATTGTTGTTGAGAAATAAAGTGGCTAGTCTTAGAAATGGTGTAAGATGACCCATTCCAGCACTTGGAAACATAGCAACATGAACAATTTCTTTAGACATTGTTAGTTTACTTAGTTGCTTATGGGTTTTGACTAGTTTGATATGTTGGAATTGAGATATGTTAATATGAGAATTCATTTTCATAATATATAGTAGTAATAACACTTGTTCCTTCCTCATATTAAATAATATACATTACTTATTGATATGGATTATTATGATTAATCAACCTTACTTAACCCATGTGAGCCTCACCTTCCCACCAAACCACTCAGGTTTTCCATAAATAATTGAGCTAAACACTTTCTTTAGTTATACACAATATTGTAAGTAACAATAGTCAACACGAGATACCAAAACTAGAGTAGTTTATTATCCTTCAGTCTCAAATATGACCAAAATATTCTTTTTTTTAAGGGATATTGAATCATTTATTTGGTCAATATTTTAAATTAAATAGGTAAATCATTGGGCGAACCTAAAAAATATTGTTTATTACGCGGTAAGGAAGTGGGAAGGATTAACAAGTGTTTCTTATAACAAAACACAGATTTGCAAGTAACCAACCTATTACTCTGAAATCCATCAGATGCAGGAGACTTTGGTTAATATGAAATAGTGAGTGGTGCACAAGTTTCGAATAATATTATCAGGGCCGTCTCTATAGATTTGAAGGGACCGGACAAATCACATAAAGAGGCCCAGTAAAATAAGTTTACTAAAATTTTAAATTTTTTTTTATCAAAAAACATATTTTAAAAAAACTTTTATTTAAAATATAAATAACATCAATAATATAAAAAATAGTGATATTTCAATTAATAATAACAAAATATACCTTCAATTTAATATCATTATGAACTGACGAAATTATTAAAAACTGATAGTGTTTTTAATAAAAATTGCAACTTAATTTTATAAATTATTTCTTTATATTCAAAGAAATAACGAAATGTAGGTTTTTTTAAAATAAAATAGTGAAGATTTTTTGGGAACAATAGCAAAATTATTTATAAGTTATAGAGGTATTCTATTTATAAAAAAATTACACAGAAAGGGGTCGAACTCGCAACCTCAACACACTAGTAACTTTACAAGCAAGGCGCACGCCACTCGACCAATTAATATTTCATTTATATTATTTCCGGACAAAGACTTGACCAATTATTTGAGTTGTGGTACTTAAGAAAAAAAATGAAGCCCAGAAAATTGGAGGCCCTGGGCTATGGGTCTGCTTGCCCTGCCTCAGGGCCGGGTCTGAATATTATAACGAATATGAATTTTATAAAATTCATTGTTGGATTGAAAGATTATATTATATAGATCAGTCATAATTTTTTTAAGAAAAATTAAAATCATTTGATATGTTATTGAAACCTATCAAAATTAACATATATATCTAAAATATTAAAATATTTTTCACACATCCTTCATGAACATATATATTAATTACAAACTTGTAAAATATAACATTAATCTCTTATATCATAGATGGATAAAAATACAGTATGTGAAGAGTATAAGAGATTGAGAAAGAAAAAAAAATGCTTTTATGTTTAGTCGGTTTCGGTTACCAAAAGATAAATTTTTAGAAAATCAACCTACACCCAACCAAATGCTTCGATGTATTATCATTTATGTCAGTTTTGAGTCGGATTACATGTCTGTGCTCTGCCCAAAATTCAATATATATATATATAAAGTTTAGAGACATTTATTAATCATTTTAATTTGTTTTAGAACACATGAATCATGAATGTTTATATATTTAGAACACATGAATGTTTATATAGTTATTATCTCCCTAGTTGGTCTTTTCCAGTGTTGCTGATAATATCATTGCTTTCTTTCTCATATAGCTAAACTTGCTCAAATCATCTTTTCATTTTTGCAAATATTTTTCTGCAGATTTTCTTGTGGAAAAAAATCCGCAGGTACTCCTAAGATTTTCCTTGCAGGTTTTGTCAACAAGAAAAAAAGTTCTGCGGATCTTGCATTAATTTTTGAAAAATTTCGCAAGTAACTGTTACTTTTGATGAGGCATTTCCTATACAAATTTTGTCGCAGTAAAGAATTCAGCAGAAAAATTGTAAAGTATCTGAATTATTAAATAAGTCTTTAGAAAATTCTGTAGGTATTCTGCAGATCTTCCTAATAATTATCTTTATAATGGTTAGTGTTGAAATCAAGTAAAATATGATAATGGTCGGATATACTCCCTCTGATTATATTTATAAGCAAAAATAACTATTTGCACGGTGTTTAAGGAATTTAGTTAAGTGTAGTTACTTTTCTTGATTTAATATAAAACATGATTAAGTTTACTATATTGTTTTTATAAATATGTCTTCTTTTTCTTGAAACTCATATACACCTTTTGAAAAGTAATTAAGGATATATTACGAATAGTAAGTTTAAAGTATTTAATTTTTACTTATAATAGTGACCAAAATTTAAAATATTATTTTGTTTATAAATGTGACCGGAAGAAGTATACTTTGATATACTTTCACAATTTCAGAGTCCAATTATGGCTTTCCATAAATCTATTCAACCTATGGTTTTTATTAAAGTGTTGTCATTTGGTTGTACGTAAGACCTCAGAAAACAAGGTCTAACAAGAAACATCAGTTGACAATGTTCTTGAAATTGTTAGTAATTTGGGTTGGGATGTGAGAAGGAATTTCTGAATCAATATATGGGTTCTCTTATTTATACTCCCTCCGGTCACTATTATAAGTAAATTTGATTTTTTGATACAGTGGAAAAATGATGTATTTGGTTCATAATATGGACTACATACATCACTTTTCCAGTTAACAAAAAAGTAAAATTTGCTTATAATAGTGATCGGAGGGAATATGTTATTTAACATTAACTTTTCAAATCATATACTTAGTACTCCATTAGTCCATTTGATCTTTTTTAAAGGAGATCGTTCACTTTTTAAAATTTATGAATAAATTATAAATTATATATTTAGTTTATAATATAGACTAAATATATTATTTATTTAATGAATTTAAAAATGTGAATTATGTTTTATAAAAAGAACCGGAAAAAGTATATCTCAACAATTTGAAGTTAAAGGATTGTCTCCAATTTGTTTATTTTGAGATAAAACCATGTTGAAATCGTCTAAAATGAGCTCCCAAGGTTTTTTTTAATGGCAAATACAAATAAAATAAAGTAGAAGTTACCAAGTATAAGGGGAGATCACAAACAAAGAAGAGTACCGGAAGTACTCACAAAAGAAGAAAAACAAAAAGAGGAGAAAAACACAAAAACCAGAAACAAACATGTGTCACCAACAGACATTAATCCGCCCAAATCTAGCAACCAAGACAAAACAAGAATATAAAAGAAAAGAAAATGGACTAAAGAAGAAGTAAAAGGATGAAACCACCCACTAAGCAGAGTCAACAAAAGCCAGCACCCAGGTCCCACCAACTTCTATCGGCTCCAGCACAAGATTGATTGCACCTCCCACTCATAGAAGGAGCAGGGTTTACCATGGTTTTTGGTCAAAAATCATTTCCTGCATGAAAGTTTCACCTTATCGACCACAGACTCGACATAGAAAATTCTCCTAGCAAAAATTAAATCATTCCAAGAGATCCAGATAGACCACACTGTCGCAACCAAATTAACAACCAACATAACTTATATTTCCTGCTAACTCCTAGACCTAGGAACCACTCAAACAACTAGTAATACTATTTGGGGAGACTAGCCGAAACCTTAACCACCGGGCAAGTTCATACAAGAAAAAGGGTAGTGAAGAGATGGTCAACTAACTCAACGAAGTCCCTAAATAAAGCACAAAAAGACTGAGATACCTCCCTAACAACACGACATCTAATTGGAGATTTTATTTGGTCGGCACTCTATCCTGAAGTAATTGCCAAACGAAAACAATCACTTTTTAAGGAGCCCAAAACTACCACACCTGCAGCAAAAGAGAATTTGGCTCAGGAGCCGCCTCCACAACACAATTTTGACCTTTGAAATAATTGAGATTCCTTACACCTCATAGACCCCACAAGTCAACAAGAGCCTTATGACAAGCTATTTAATTAGCGCCCAATTGCTATTTGAATGTTCATTATATAATGGTCTTTAATTAAATCACAAATGAGGTACTTTTTATTATGATTGGAAAAACCCTAAATATTAGAGAATTTCCAAATAAAATTGTCAACATGAGAAAAACCATATAACTCATTTTGATTTTTAATTCTTAAAAATAAAATTGAAAGATTTGTATCTCCTAAAATTTTCTATTGTGTCGTTAGTCTTAAGAGACAGAATCAAGAATTTGTTAACCCAATGAGATCAGACCTATTAGATTTTAAAGTCGGAATTTTAAAATTTTAAAAAATTAAAACTGCATTAAAATTTAAGCAGCCTAGTTTTGATCAGACGATGGCTCTAGCTGGACTACACGGTTACGGTTAATGGCTACCCAGGATCCAAGTCAATTTCCTAACACTTAAATTATTTAAGGTGCATAAAGTAGTGGCATAAAAAACACTGTATTCAAGTTGATTTTCCCTTTAAAACTACAACACTGTATTCATTTTACTAAAATTGTATACCAAAACAATGGCATAAAAAACAATATTTTTATTATTTCCAATACAAAAATCCATTAACATAAACACAAATTAGTAAAAATAAGATGACAACAATAATAGATAGAATTGGTCAACCGACCCTTGAATTTCTTGATAAATTCCATTGATGATGGCCATCATGTGAAATTCCAGATTTTTTAAGAGTCGTTGTAAACAAAACGTAACTGACAACCTTTATCTTTCCTCGAACAATTCCACAATACCCTTTTGCATGATTCCCAACATAATATACAAAAAAAAAATGATCTCCCTCTTGATCCAAGGACGACCTTATCACATCCTCCTCGAAAAAATTCAAGGGTAAACCTACATGTTCTAAGAACATACCCAAACAATCTGTCATATTCAATTGAAATACTAAAATGATGATGAAACCAATTTTAATTAGGATCCTTACTAGTAATGTTGTTATAGAGACGCTCATTAACTTTTCTCTATATCATCAAGCTGGCATAACAGTGTTGAGTGGTTTTGATCCTATCTCTAATATTACCCTTATCGACCCAATTTCTTGTATGCAAGGCTTCTTCAATGGGAAAGGTGGCATACAGAGAATTGGATGGAGAAGAGTGACATTACAGGTAGGACCAGAACCACCCAATACTGTGATGCCAACTTGATGATACAAAGTAAATTCAATGAGAATTTCCACAACATCATTACCAACAGGGATCTTAATAATAATTGGTTCCATCGGGGTTTTATTATTTCCATTGACAGTGATAGGGTTTTTGGTATGTTATTAGAACTTGAAGGTCTATCCATGGGTTTTTTCTAGGAGGATGTGGTAAGGTCATCAATTGGATCAAGATGGAAGATGGAGTTCCATGTACCTACTAGACAACAGTTGTGCTATAGTATTGGTGTTGGCATCAACAAATCCTTATCATTGTTGGTGGTGGTGTGAGAGACAATGTACGCTTTCTTGCCTCTCACCATGACTGACGGCCTACCTAAGAGATTGGCTAGTCTTGATTGGTTCAATAAGGATAGTTTGGGGATTTTTTTATGAGAGAGATGAGGGTGCTTGTTTGTCATAACTGAAGATATCTATTATTTGATGAAGAGACAAACAATGTGACATGATATTTATAGTATTTGTCTCGAGTGTGAGATACTCAGGTCCTAGACATTTACTACATGGAAAAGAAGAGAGATGTAATATAAATATGTAGTAATGCCTAATAATTCCCTTTTTTTTATAATAAAAAGGTCATAGTGAAGAAATCAAAGTCGTTGGTCAAAGATTAAATGAATGATTTATCATTTTTGTTTTGACGAAAAATGAATTATATTTTGAATATCTATAATTGGATTTGAAAATTCAAACCAATAAAAAAGTTATCTTACCAAAAACAGTTGAATCTAGAAGAATCAATAGTCTTCCACAATGTTAAAGGTGTCCATTATTAGTGACGGAAATTGCTTCAAATATACTCTCTCCATTTTTTATAAGTGTCTAGTTTTGTCGGATTTAGTGTTTCTAATTAACTGTTCATTTAGTGTTTTCAGGATACGATTTGTCAATTACTCTTATCTTTTTCAATAAAACTAACCAATGCTATATATTTGGAAAACTAATGTTTTTTTTTTAAAAAAAATTTTGTTGGTACATAACATATTAATTTTTTTTTTTCATAAATAGGAATTTATTTGTGAATTAAAATTAGAGTATAATAGGAAGATAAAGTGCAAAAATACACTTTCTTAAGTTGTTGTTACTATTCTAAATGAACACTTATAAAAAACGGAGGGAGTAAAAAATAAAAAAGATTCATGTTATGTTCACCTAACAAATTTGTTTTTCCTAATTTTTTTTCTAGCTAATATATATTATTAGTGCTTGAGTGGAACAAAATTTCACTACATCAATGAGAAACATTTGGTATAGCACCGCTGAAAATAACACTATTTCGATGTTTCCAAATATTTCAAGTAGTGGTCAGCCAAATCAATTGTCGGACATACCCACCTTTTTTCGTTTTAACCATATCACCAAACATCGAAAAGTGAATAATCCCTACTGAACCTGTAGGTAAATTCATCCCTATCCACTTATACACTTCTTCCCATACTCTTTTCCTGAATACGAAAAAAAAAAAAAATGGATACTATCCTCAAAATACTGAGGAAATGTTTATTAGAACTTGGTGCTGGTATTGAATTTATTTTTTAAAGATTGAATAAATGAACTTAATTTCATGTGTCAAAATTTTATGTTTCACCATATTTTTCTTTGTCATTTTTATGTTTCACTTTTTCTTGTGTTATGTTTCGCTCAATTTATTTTCTTTGCAAAATGTGTTTTTTATTGGCATAAGCCCTAGAGGAAATGTTTATTAGAACTTGGTGCTGGTATTGAATTTTTTTTTGTTAAGTAGTCTAGTGGTTAGAAAATCCACAGGTGAATAAGTGGAGTATCTCGGGTTCGAACCCGGACTCTTGCACATATAGTGCGATATCCCTACCAACTGAGCTAAGTTCACGGAGACGATATTGATTTTTTTTTAATAGCGTATTAAATTATTTATCTATAACAATAATAGAGGGAAGGCATTGGTTTGGTGTAGCCTATTTTCTTTCCAATTTTACCCTTCATTTATTGTAGTTATTCCAAAAAAAAAAACCAACACTAAAAAGTGGAAGTTGAAGTTGGTTACATTTCAAAAATGAAAATCTATAACAATAATAAAGGGAAGGCATTGGTTTGGTGTAGCCTATTTTCTTTCCAATTTTACCCTTCATTTATTGTAGTTATTCCAAAAAAAAACCAACACTAAAAAGTGGAAGTTGAAGTTGGTTACATTTCAAAAATGAAAATCTATAACAATAATAAAGGGAAGGCATTGGTTTGGTGTAGCCTATTTTCTTTCCAATTTTACCCTTCATTTATTGTAGTTATTCCAAAAAAAAAACCAACACTAAAAAGTGGAAGTTGAAGTTGGTTACATTTCAAAAATGAAAAATAACTGCACTATAAAATTAAAACACATCTTTTTAATGGCTTGAATAAGAAATGAGAATGAAGTTGGTTACATTGCAGCCACATTTTTGTATAATGATATAACAATAATAAAGGGAAGGCATTGGTTTGGTGTAGCCTATTTTCTTTCCAATTTTATCCTTCATTTATTGTAGTTATTCCAAAAAAAAACCAACACTAAAAAGTGGAAGTTGAAGTTGGTTACATTTCAAAAATGAAAAATAACTGCACTATAAAATTAAAACATATTTTTTTAATGGCTTGAATAAGAAATGAGAATGAAGTTGGTTATATTGCAGCCATATTTTTGTATAATGATAGATACGTCCTTGATTGATTTTTTTTGTTTCCATTTTGATTTTTTTTTCTTTTTCCTTCATGTGTTTTCAATTCCATGATAACAAATATATCATTCTTTAATTTTCAGGATGAAATCAAGTCATTTGGTTCACATGGATCAATAAATATTTCTTTGATGCCTTGATGAAGTTAATTGTCATTTCATTTGGTGAATTGCAATGGTAATACAAACTATTAAATTTGTTGATTTTCTTTTATTAGTTTTCTTACGTAATAGACATTGGAAAGTTATCAAATTTAACCCTAATGCAACTATCATACAAGAAAGAAAAAGTGAAAGATAAATAAGAAGAAACGGATCACACAGATGGACACGGCGTATGGCCGCAATTTGTTTATATTGGGCACCACCTTCACTTTCCTTCACTATTTTTGTTGCCGTATAGATGTTTCATTTTCTCTGTTGCCTTTTGTTCTTATTTCAATTGCTTTTGTTGGATGTGTTCATTTTATTTTGCATGTAATACAATTTACATACTTTTCTAACATGTTTTGGAATTTTTATTCAACTTTTCTATCATATTAGTTATTCCCCCAATTTATTACATTTTGCTTTTGGTAAAATTCCCAATATTTAACTTTAATCACTTTTAATCTAAACAACATGTAGTTGTTAAAAAATGTTGATGGATAGTGGTTTCCCTATAACATGTGTTTTTTGCTCTTCTTATAAGGTTATCTCATGTTATTTATTTGCTCTATTCACTGGAACAGTAATATAGTACCATGAGAACAAAGAAATGTGAGGAAATTGAAAGAGGAAGAAAATTAGAGTATTCAGATTGTGAAGCAATTTGCGCTATGATGATTTGTAAGGTTACTTTCATTTTGGGTTCTCCATATTTATTTTTTGTTTTGTTTCAGTGACTTATTTTAGTAGATTTTTTTGGTAGGTTTTTTAGTTGATAGAGTTTATTGTTTATAGATTTAGTAAATCATGGAATGAGAATAATTGCTTGCTTTTGAGATGAAAACATATATGAAGAAGTTATTATAAGGGTTCACTACTTTAACATTTTTTTAGCCTGTTATGGTTTACCTCCATCGTCAAAATGACTAAATCCAATTCTCTTCCAATTTCATAGTTTACATGCTACAATTTATTTTTCATTTTTCTAAATAGTGTAGTTTTGCTTTTTAAATGAAATTGTATTCGTAAATTGTAAATTGTATTGGCAATCCTAAATTGTAAATTTATATTTCATTCACTTATTATGAAATAGTAAGCAGAGAATAAACACTTAACAAAGACAACGTGAACTATTAAGAATGTGTTAAAATACACAAATTAATTTAAATAAAAATTAAATTTATAATATACTGCTATTTACAATTTATATAGGTTAGCAAAAAAGAAAACGAGGATCACACAAACGGGCACGGAACGTGCCCGTTTGGCCACTAGTTAATAATAAATAGGACATTTCTTAATTATGTTTGTTTTCGAAAGAAATAAAGTCTCTAAAATAGTTAGCATGTTTAAAGATACACTAAGTTTGACATAATCGCGAGACCGCACTAAGCATACAAATATTATTCTTAACATAATTGCGGTTAAACTTTATTGTGAAGTGGGTAAGATAAAACATAGATACTATTGTGAGAGTAGAGTGATTACCACATCTCATAGATCATGGATATGATATATCAAATTTTCACATAGGTATAAATATTAGGAATGATATTTATATTATATTGACTCTATATGAGAATACTATATAGTGTATTGTGTAAGTGTCATAAGTAATAGTGGTGTATATTACTCTTCGATTTGAAACCACTATAGAACCTAAATGTAGATTAACATGCTTTATTGTCGTTTAAACATTGTCTTAACATGATGATTATAAAGTCGGTTGATGAGGACTCAACAAAACATATAGAGGGACATTTTTATTTCTTACACGATGAGACAAAATAAGGAGAATGATCAGATAGAGATAATACAAATATGCCATGTGTAATATATATGGGCTCTTTGATTGTGCATAAAGATTTGGTGGAATTGTTAGGGAAGATTGAGGATGCCGGTATTATATCCTTAATATGTTGATCATGTTGCAATTTGATTCCCACAATGACAACAATATGGGAATTCATGTGCCAAATTTCAGTGTTGTGGGTACTAACTCTCCTCAACTGGATCGATATAAATACTTCATCCTTCTCTTCCAACCGATGTGAATATGTCATGTTTGGATTTGTGTGCAACACGATCAACATTAGGGATGACACCATCATCATATATTCGGGTGTACATGAGTTGAACAAATCCAATCAAATCCACTCAATCCAATCTAAAAAAATAGGTTGGATCGGGTCATTTTGGTTGGGTATAGATTTCAAAAATAAAAAATCCATAAAAAAATCGAGTTTCGGGCAAAATCGGAGCCAACTCAAAAAACCCACCGATCCACTTAATTTGTAGTGCTATGATTTTTAAAAATAATTTTAATATAAATAACAAAGTTTTTTCTTTTGCAATTTGAGCATTAAAAGGAAAAAGTCACAGGTTCAATACTCTAATTTCTAAACTAAGTTGTATGTGTGTTTATTCCAAACGGCAAACGCATTTCGTACATCACGATTTTAACGCATTTTCTGATCATCTCCTTTGACTCTTCACTCTTCAACTTATTTTTGTCATTTAAAAGTAGTGGTTTTAAAAAATATCATTTTTTTAAAATAGTGAAAATAGGTTGTTTTTATGAAGAAAAAAAATATGATGATGATATTATCATATTATGATGCTAAAAATATACTGAAAATATGTTACACTATTTTTTAAGAAATCACAAGGTTGAGTTATTTTTATGAAAAAATATGATCATTCGTCATTTAGTCGTTTAATATTAAAAAAAAAAAAATTGGGTAACTCACTACCCACCTAACCCGGCCCAATGCTAAAGTGGGTGATTATTTTACTCGACCCAATCCGAAGTACTCCATATGATCCGGGTTTTGGTCAAACCCAACTCAAGCTGACCAATGTACACCCCTAATCATATATCATGTCACCCTCTTCAATTTCTTGATAAATTCCATTGATCATGGCGACCATATGAAATTTTGGATTTATTATAAGAGTGCCCGTAACCAAACATCACCGACAACCTCTATCTTTCCTCCAACAATTCCAGAATACACTTTTGCAAGATTGCCAACACAATATACAGAAAATGTTCTCCCTCTTAAGGGATGAACTTACCACACCCTCCTCGAAAAAACCCAAGGGTAGACCTACAAGTTCTAAGAACATACCCAAACAACCTATCATTATCAATTGAAATACTAAAACACTGATGGAACCAATTTTGGTTAAGATCTCTGCTGGTAATATTGTGATGGAGACTCTCATTAACTCTACTATGTATCATCAAGCTAGCATAACAGTGTTGGGTGGTTCTGGTCCTATCTCAGGCATTACCCTTCTCAACCCAATTTCTTGTATGCAACACTTCTTCAATGGGGAAAGGTGTCATACAAGGAATTGGGTGGAGAAGGGTAATGTTTAAGACAAAACCATAACCACCCAACATTGTTATGCTAACTTGATGATACAAAGCATATTAATAAGAGTCTCCATAATATCATTATCAGTAGGGATCTTAATAAAAATTGGTTCCATCAGGGTTTCAGTATATCTATTGATAATGGTAGGTTGTTTGGGTATGTTCTTAGAACCATTGGGTATTTTCGAGGAGATGTGGTAAGGTCATCCCTTGGATCAAGAGGGAGATCCATATACCTACTAGACAACGGTTGTGCTAGTATTGGTTTTGGCGTCATCAAAGTCGTTATCATTGTTGGTGGTGGCCGGTGGTGGTGGTGTGAGAGACAATGTACGTACGCTCTCTTGCCTCCCACCATGACATATGACCTACCTAAGAGATTGACTACTCTCATTGATTGGTTTAGTAAGGATAAATTTTGGGATTTTGGTGAGAGAGATGAGAATGCTTGTTTGTTATCTATCATAACTTAGGATATCAATTAACCAATAAAAGAACAAACAATGTGACATGCAATTTATAATATTTGTCTCGAATGTGAGATACTCGGGTGTTAGAAATTTACTACATGGAAAAGAAGAGAGATATAATAATATGTATTAACGGCTAATAATTCTCTTTTTTTATAATAAAAAATTTTATAGTCAAGAAATCAAAGTTGTTGGTCAAAGATAAAATGAATTATATGTATTTTTTGTTTTGACGAAAATTGAATCATATTTTGAATATTTATAAATTGAATTTGAAAATTCAAACCAATAAAATAGTTATCTTTCCAAGAACAATTGAATCTAGAAGAATCAGATAGTCTTTCACAACATAAAAAGTGTCTATTATTATTGACCGAAATTGCTTAATGTAAAAAAAGAAAAAACCTTTGTTTTATGTTCATCTAACAAATTTGTTTTGTAACTACTCTCTTTGTCTCATAATGAGTGGCTCATCTGACCATTTCACCTAACAAATATGTATGAGAGAGAAATATGTTATTACTAAATTGCCCTTATTGAGTAGAATATATTGAATTGTGGGTGATGTAAGTATTATTAATTAGAGGTTTTGCAATTTGACAAAGGTAATTAATATTGCATTGAAAATTTAAAAAAATTGGGAAAATTCTTTTTACAAATGGTTGATTCTTTCTAGTCAACTGAGTCAACGATAACACCTACCTAGAAAATCCTTCAATGAACCTTTTATAATAATCAGCCAACCCAAGGAAGCTTCTAATCTCCGTAACAGACTCTGGTGTTTCCCGTTATAATACCGCATCAATTTTCGCAAGGTTTATAACTCCATTGGATATTACATGTCCCAAAAAGCTAACTTCTCTCAATCAGAATTCACACTTGGACAATTTAGCATACAACTTCATCTCCTTCAAGGTTTGTAAAACAATTCGCAAATGTTGTTCGCACTTCTTCCGACTTTGAGTACACCAACATATCCTCAATGAATACAATCACGAACCGATCCAAAAACGAATGGAAAATTTGATTCATATACTCCATAAATACTCCCGGTGCATTAGTCACACCAAAAGGCATTACAGAATATTCATAATGTCCATAACGAGTTTCAAAAGCTGTCTTAGGTATATCTTCCGTCTTCACACAAATCTGACGGTATCTCGACCTTCGATAAATCTTACTGAATACTTTAGGACCAACCAACCGATCCATGAGATCATCAATTCTTGGAAGCGGATACTTGTTCTTGATTGTTACTTTATTTAACTGCCGATAGTCAATGCATAATCGCATGCTCCCTTCTTTCTTCTTAACAGTAGCACATAAGCTCCCCAAGGTGATACACTAGGTCAGATAAACTTATTTTTTAACAACTCTTTGAACTGCTTCTTTAACTCATTCAGTTCAAATGCCGAAATCTGATACGATGCCATGAAACTAGTACCGAATATCAAATCAATAGTAAACTCTAATTCTCTTTCCGGAGACAACTCAGAAACAACTTTCAGAAACACATAAGAAAATTCACGAACGACAAGCAAATCACTAACTTCAGACTTTTCTTCTATCTTCAAGGTAGCAAACATTACAAACATCCCATCATGTTATTTCAAGGATTTAACTCCTTCTCCACTACTTAAAAGTTTCGAACTCAAACTCTCTTCCGATCGGAAACAATACCGTCTTCGCACAATAGTTAATATGAACACGACTATATTCTAACCAATTCATACAAAAAATGAGATATATTTTGCTTAAGGGAATGCAAACTAGATCCATTCCAAAGTGCCTACCATAGATAGTCACAGGGCAATTAATACAAACTAACTTGATAGTCACAAAACCACTAGAAGGTGTATCTATAACCATACATCCAACATAACAGTTGTAGCAAGCTTAAGACATTTCACACAATTAAGTAGGGGTGATCGTATCCGAACCAATCAAAAAGTAAAACCGCAAACCGAACCAATCCAACCCGAAACCGCAAAAAACTGCATTCAGTATAAACCGCACGAATCATGTTTCTTCTAAACCGCACAGTTTGGTTTGATTTGCGGTTTTCATTTCAGAAAACCGAACCAAACCGAACCAACCGCAATACTTAACTTAATTCTATCAAATAGTAGCAATCAACCTATTATTTAGTCCAACTTAGCAAACCCAACCTAAATTGAGTCCATAAAACAATAGGATGTACAAACATATAATTTCATGTGATACAAAACTATATTGTTGGTATTAAAAATAAGTTCTTATGTATATGCAATTTCTGTATATGCATATTAATTATATCATATAAACAACAAAATAAATTAAAATTTCCTATGTTTATTTTGTAACAAGTTCGTAATATTGTAATATTTTTTATATCGCGGTAAACCGCTGCCACTGAACCAATCCTAACCGCATTGGTTTGGTTTGGTTTGATTTGCAGTGGCGGATCCAGAGATTTTCTTTGGTGGGGGCTCAAAAATATTACAATCAATGAAAATATTTTATTATGTTTTATTTTATTTTTGTTACCATATCAAAGATACGAATTTCTATTACTGTATAGTAGAGATTATCTTCGCCCCGAAGAACTTATTGGGTACACAAAGTAATTTCTCATATTCTATTGAAATTTTCTCTATAAACACGAGTTGAGAGTCGTGCGCCAAACAAATAGTTTTGCCATGTGTACCAATTTATTGTTAGTAGTTGATACTAGAGTAAATAATTTAATAATAAAAAGATGAACTTGAAGTAAATATATAAGTGTAAGTTAGTTCTCTAATCAATTTCATGAGGGCTTAAATAACATATATAAGCATTTTTGTACAATGAAAAGTATATAATAGTAGTAGTATTATAGAATTTTTGTGTTGCCTTGTGGGGGCTTGAGCCCCCAATGTAATGCACACAGATCCGTCCCGGTTGATTTGGATGACTATTTAAAAACCAATCGAACCAAATCGAACTGCGTGCTTTTTTATCTCGCGATTAGGATGACTTTTTGGCTTATAACCGAACCAAACCGCAACGTGAGCACCCCTACAATTAACATGTATAAAAAAATGTGTAACTCTAGCATCTATAATTAGCATTCAAAGGAATACTGTTGTGAATGAAACATGTACCTCTAATTAAGTTGTCCATCTCTCCTGCATCATCTCCACTTAAGGCAAAAACTTTTCCTCCAACCTTTTTCGGCTTCTTGAGTTAGTATTGATATGACATTCTTCATTACAATTAAAAAAAGTAACCAAATTCTTGCAATCGTAATGAAGCTTCCACACTTGAAGCACTTAGCATCTTGACTCTTACGTACCTCAATTTTATTTCCCAATTTCCCATATAATATGAATATTTAAACATAAAAATGTCATAACCTTCGCATAAACATGAAGAAAATTGCTTTTTAGGCCCCCTATATTACTCGCAGGCCCCCGTCTTGACCAGTTTACCCTTAAAAACATTTTGGTACGTAACTACCAAAATACGCTTATTTTGGTACGTAGCTACCAAAAATGACAAAATAACATTAATTTGATTAGTTTGGTACGTAATTAATTACTAGAATACGATTCGATTGAGTTTCTATCTTCCGAAAACGCTTAAGTTCGGTTTCTATCTACCAAGATGGTGAAAATATGGCAAAATAACATTAATTTGGTTACTTTTGGTACGTAACTACCAAAATACACTTATTTTGTAACGTAACTACCAAAATGACAAAATAACATTAATTTGATTAGTTTGGTACGTAACTACCAAAATGGTGAAATTTAGCAACTGTTATTATTTTTCACAAATTTGCTCATGGAATACAAATGTTTTTAGTAGAAAAGTATTCACCTTAACACAAAGAGCTAGACACTTATTGTATTAGTACTGAACACCTAAAAATCAAAGTTTACTCTTAATGTCTATAAGTAAACTTTGATATCTAGGTGTTTAGTACTAATGCTATAAGTGTATAGTTGTTTGTGCTAATGTGGAGTACTTTTCTACTAGAAACATTTGTATTTCATGAGCAAATTTATGAAAATTTATAATAGTCGCCAGTTTTTTACCATTTTGGTAGTTACGTACTAAAGTAACCAAATTAATGTTATTTCGTCAGATTTTCACCATTTTGGTAGATAGAAACCGAACCTAAGACTTTTTGGAAGATAGAAACTCAATCGAAGCGTATTTTGGTAATTATGTAATAAAGTAATCAAATTAATGTTATTTTGTCATTTTGGTAGTTACGTACCAAAAGTAATCAAATTAATGTTATTTTGCCAGATTTTCACCATTTTGGTAGATAGAAACCGAAACTAAGCGTTTTCGGAAGATAGAAACTCAATCGAAGCGTATTCTGGTAATTACGTACCAAAGTAATCAAATTAATGTTATTTTCCATTTTGATAGTTACGTACCAAAAGTAACCAAATTAATGTTATTTTGCAAGATTTTCACCATTTTGATAGATAGAAACCGAAACTAAGCATTTTTGGAAGATAGAAACTCAATCTAAGCGTATTCTGGTAATTACGTACCAAAGTAATCAAATTAATGTTATTTTGTCATTTTGGTAGTTATGTTCCAAAATAAGTGTATTTTAGTAGTTACGTACCAAAAGTAACCAAATTAATGTTATTTTGCCAGATTTTCACCATTTTAGTAGATAGAAATCGAACCTAAGGGTTTCGGAAGATAGAAACTCAATCGAAACATGGTAATTACGTACCAAAGTAATCAAATTAATATTATTTTGTTATTTTGGTAGTTTTTTTTTACACAAAAACAACAATATTCATTCATTCAAATCCATAGGAATACATCAATCGAAATAATTACACACTCAATTTCGTTAAAAACTAACAAGGATGAATCTGCAAACAAGCTCACAGCATCCGAGTTAATAGCATAAAACGGCCTAATGTCTATGACAAAACCTACGATTGATATGACAAACCTCAAATGTCCGGAGTAATCATGTATCCGGATCTGCAGCGTTGATGATGCTAAAGTCATTGAATCTGCACTGAATTTGGATCGAAACAAACCTGCAAATCTGAACAAAAGAACAAACACCGTACCAAGACGGGACAAACACCGTACCAGACGGGAAATCAAAACAAATACTCCGCACTAAGACGGGATTAAAATAACACTAGATGAAAAAAACACAAGAAAGAAAACTCAAATAAACCCTAAAAAATATGTGGATATCACTTATTTAAATAAAAGGAAAAGAAAACAATCAAGAGGGGTGATTTCAGATCAAAATTGATCTTAAATCACCCATCTCTAATCGATAAACTAAGAGAAGCAAAGAAATTTTTTTTGCCGGCGGCTGAAAGAGAGAAAGAATTAGGGTGAGAGGCACTTGCAAGAGTGAAACAATACTACTTGTTATTTTGGTAGTTACGTTCCAAAATAAGTGTATTTTGGTAGTTACGTACCAAAAGTAACCAAATTAATGTTATTTTGCCACATTTTCAAGTAGATAGAAACCGAACCTAAGCGTTTTCAGAAGATAAAAACTCAATCGAAGCGTATACTGTTAATTACGTACCAAACTAATCAAATTAATGTTATTTTGTCATTTTGGTAGCTACGTACCAAAATAAGCGTATTTTGGTAGTTACGTACCAAAATGGTTTTAAGGGCAAACTGGTCAAGATGGGGGCCTAAAAGTAATATAGGGGGGCCTAAAAGCAATTTTCAAACATGAAAACTAGGCCAGTAACAAAAAAAAAGACTACAAATTGGGTTTGTCTAACATGTGCAACATTGCACATGTTAAATTAACCAAAAGTAGTAACTATTTAATGAAAAACAATAATTATTTATTAAAAAAATTATATACTCCCTCCGTAACACTATATAAGCAAAAATCACCTTTTTAGGTACATTGTATAATCAATGTATCTAGTCTATATTATAGATCAAATACATTAATTTTAAATGAATCTAGAAAGGTGATTTTTGCTTATATAGTGTTACGGAGGGAGTATTTAATATAAAATGTACAAGTTTCAATACAAACTTGCTATTTAAAACTTCTTAATATGTGTAAATTTGCACATGATAGAAAAATCCCTACAAATTTTAGAAAAAAAACAATCCTCTATTTTTATTTATATAGATATAGATTACATTAAAATTCACTATGTATTCATATAAAAAACTTATATATTTATTTATTGGTATTAAGTATTAACCTCTTTTTTTTTTACTAAAGTATTAATCTTTTACTGTAGTTCTCAGGAGGAAAAAGAAGATTTGATAATTGAGAATTCAACCGCAAAGTAAACAAATTTTTTTGAATTTAATTGTTGTGCACTGTCGGTGTAATACTTTTTTACACATACATCCAATAATATACCAACATATCATGTATTGTATTTTAAAAAAAATGATGTGTCATATTTAATAAATGATGTGGCAAACATTATTGGATGCATGTGTAAAAAATCTTTACACTGGCGGTGCACAACAATTAAACTCAATTTTTTTTACACCAAGAATCCAATTCGGGTTTATGAAGTGAAATTCGGCAAAAAAAGTACAATAAATAAAAAAAGGATCTTATTAACGAGTGTCATGGGGTACTTTTTTTTTTTTATGTAGTCATGTGGTACTCTTTAATCATTCTATTTAAAAAAACTTTTTATTCAATTTTTTTGTTTTACAACAGAGCTGAGGATTAAACCACCCTCTTACCACTGAACCAAACCTAGTGGCTTATTTAAAATTTTTTTTTTATAATTTTCAATGCGTTGAGCTTACAAATTTTCATAAAAATTCTATAAAAACTTATTATTTAAGGCTTAAAGATTGTCCAGAGCACTCGTTAGCATCTATCGATACAAAAATAAAAACTTACTAAAACGGTGCGTTTTAACATTTCAACCAAAGGGGTAAAGAATAGGAGTACTGTGTTTAAGATTGCTCTTTGATTTTCTTCTTCTTTCTTCCTCTTCTTTCATATCGCATCAAATTAGGGTTTTCGTGAAAACCTATTCGTTGTTTTTTCCCTCTTCGCACTCGCATCGCCGAAACCGAGCCATTCGTGCTACACGGTACGATGTTTCTTTCCTTTTATTCTCTGTTTTCCCAATTGTTTTGTAATTTTTGTTTTTCGCTAGGAAATTAAATTAAATTCCAATTATAATTTTGAATATTTTTAAACGCAATTCATGTATCTGCAGTATCAATTTCTTATTGGGTCTATCAAACCTGCATCAAAATCATACCTTTTTTGTAATTTCTTTTTAGGTTAGTTTCTTTTGAATAGTGTTGTTTGAAGTTCACTTTGTGTTAGTTTATTTTGGTAATGGGATTGGATGGTTGCATTTTGTTATGTGCCACGAAGCACATGCACCAGACACGACATGGATGGACACTCTGACACGTCAACACCCTTAATAGTTTAAGAAAATGACATAATTCAATGTAATTATATATGTCGGTGTTGCGACGTGTGACGGATGCCGGAACACGCTTAGTATGAGTAGTGTCCGTGCTTCATAGGTTGCGTTTGGTTTTATAACAAGAATGAATGAGACCTTGGGTTGGGGGTGGGATTTTTGTGATGAATTAATGTGGGTTACTAAGGTAAAAAATTACTGAAGAGTGAAGATATTTTAATTCCAGAAGTTTTAAGTTTTTTAATAAATATATGTTTTTCAAGTTTAGATTTATTATATCACTTTATCATTTCTTGACATGAGAATATATGAGCACACATAACATCTGCAACGGGCAAGGTGCAAATATTTAACGGGTTTTTGCTTATTTTTATTGAAATACTACATTAATGTTGATATTTTGAAAATATTCATGAATTTATTGAATTTTAACCTATATTGACTTTGTATACTCCCTCCGTCCCAAAATATAAGCAAAAATGAGTCAAAGAAACTTGATGTATTTGATTAAAGATTTGGACCAAATACATTTAGTTTTGTTGACTAACTTTTGCTTATATTTTGGGACGGAGGGAGTATTTTTTTTGGAAAATGATATTGACTTTGTATATTAATTACAAATCAACATAACATAAGTGCGAATGCACGGTTATTTTGCTAGTTCGTAAAAAAAAACTACAGTAAATAATAAAAATAAACATATTATACTAAAACCTAACTAAAACGGTGCGTTTTAACATTTCAACCAAAGAAGAATAGGAGCACTGTGCCTACGATTGCTCTTTGATTTTCTTCTTCTTTCTTCCTCTTACTTCATATCCCATAAAATTAGGGTTTTCGCGAAAACCTATTCATTGTTTTTTCCCTCTTCGCACTTGCATCGCCGAAACCGAGCCATTTGTGCCACACGGTATGATGTTTCTTTCCTTTTATTCTCCGTTTTCCAAATCGTTTTGTAATTTTTGTTTATCGCTAGGAAATTAAATTCCATTAATAATTTTGAATATTTATAAATGCAATTTGTGTATCTGAAGTCTCAATTTCTTATTGGATCTTTCAAACCTGCGTCAAAATCATGCCTTTTTTGTAATTTCTTTTTGGGATTTGTGAGCAGTGTTGTTTGAAGTTCACCTTGTGTTAGTTTCTTTTGGTAATGGGATTGAATGGCTGCGTATTGTTATGTGCTTACCAACACCGGAAACGACATGGACACTCATGTCAACACCAATAATAATTTAAGAAAATGACAGAATTCAACTTAATCATACGTGTCAGTGTTGTGACGTGAGTCGGACGCCGAAACACGCCTAGTCTGAGCAGTGTCCGTGCTTCATAGGTAGTGTTTAGTTTTATAACATGAATGATTGAATGAGACCTTGGTTCGGGGGTGGGATTTTTGTGATGAGTTAATGTGGGATACTAAGAAAAAAATTACTGAATAGTGAAGATATTTTAATTCTTGAAGTTTTAATTTTTTGATAAATATATATTTTTCAAGTCTAGTTTATGCATATCTCTATAGCACTGACATTTCTGATTGAAGGTGTGTCAGATAGGTGTCAGTGTCACGACATTGACATGTGTGATTACATTCAATTATGTCATTTTCTCAAATTATTAGCGATGTCGACGTATCAGTGTCACTGTTGTGTTTGGTTTCATAATGCATGTTTAAAACATTTTTGTATACTGTAATGTTTATTATTTAACCTTTGAGAACAAAGAAGTTTTCCTGGAGCTTGTTTTTCAACATGGATGCTTTATATGAACCTTTGCAGTTAATGGGTATAAACTTACTTATAATGTTCTTTAGATCTATTGTGTTCGTCTGCAACTTATTTTCCCCCAATGTGGAACATATTATATGTCGTTCAAGAACCTTGAGTAACATAAAGAGATTTGATTTACTTCCGGAATTTAATCTCTGGGTTTTCACGAGTAGTTAGTTCCTTCCGAATTATATTTGCCTTTACTATGTGGCAACTTCGTCTATAAGAAAGAATCTTTGTTGCGGCCCAATAAGCACTTCCACCACCATAGATTTGTAGGTAACTGTTGGATTTCAATTGGGTTGAATGATAATTGTTAGCTAGGTGTTTATAACTTGTTTAAAAAAAATCAAGGGAGCACAAGTTTCTTTGCTGTTTAGGCATTTATTTTCCACCTGGATGAGCCTGTAGTGTCCTGGGTGATTTCAGAATTCAAACCAACTCCTTTAACCCTATTCGAACCAGTTGTTTGAAGGAATTGTTTGTATGGACATCTGTGAATATAATATTGTCAAATTTTCTGTAAGCTTTACATCATGCTTCCTTTCATTCCTCTTTAATTTGATTATTACATCCTGAGCCTGTCCTAATTCATTAAATAAGTCCCACTATATATGTTAAACTATACATGAATATTATCATAGTTGTTTAAACTAGAGCGGTTCTGTTTAATTTGTCTGTCTTGCCTTTCTCTAATAACCAGATGCATTAGAAGCTAATCCAAAGTTCACTAAAACAGCCAGTTAACTAGAATAATGGTGTTACATTAGAAGAATTCCTTCAGTTTTGTCCTCTGCTTCAAAGTGGTGAAAGTTATGAATTGAAATTCAAACCCACAAATTAGGCTGGAGAAATGAGTGCATCAGTCTGCAACCAACCAGTCCACACAAAACTTTAGAGCCTCTCAAATCCTATGAAACACAGACAACTTTGGGATTGGGCATGTGGTGTCCGAAATGTGTCGGTGTCCGACACTCGTATGACGCGTGTCCAACAACTCATACAAGTGTCTCAATTTTCTTTTTCTTTCTTTGCTTTAACACACCTTAACACACTCCTTGTATATATCTTAGATGCATCTACTAGAGTTAAAGATGTGTAAAAGCTCAATCCAAAAAAAAAAGATGTGTAAAAGCATGATCAATGAGGGGATTAAAGACATTAAATTTGATTAAATCATTTATAGAGTTTCGGCAGTAGACGGATGAAAGAAGATGAAAGACCATCTTCTTGTTTCAGAATTTTTTTATAATGAAACAAATTGCTGAATTTAGATGCAGATGTATGTTTTGATTCTAATAGACATTTTATAAAAAAATGTTCATATTGTATCAGTATCGGTGTCCTATGTTTTTGACATTAGCAGTGTGTCCGTGTCTTGTTCGGTGTCTTTATCGGAGTCCCTGCTTCATAGCTTATATCAAACAAATAGATTTAAGTTTTCTCTTGTTGAAACACCAATCAATATACTATTATTATTGTATACAATAATTAATTGTATACTATTGCATGTTAGTGTTTTATAATATGGTCAATCTCTTGTAGAAACTGATGTGTGAATGTGAACTTCGGTTTTGGATTAGCTTCTGTTAAATAGTGTCCTGTTGCACTTTCTTCATTTTAAACACATGCGAACCCACATATAGTAGACTGTAAAAAATGCATCATGTTCGTTGTTGTCCTTTTGGACAGAAAATATGCAGAATTGAAACTAATGGGCAAGCTTTTGTTACAGGTTCATGCGATGGACATGTCTGATGCTGTGATTGTTAAATCTAGTAGGTTGAAATCTGTTGTATGGAATGATTTTGATAGGATTAAAAAAGGCGACACATGTGTGGCAGTTTGTAGGCATTGTAAAAAGAAACTGAGTGGATCAAGTACGAGTGGAACATCGCATCTAAGGAACCATTTAATCAGGTGTCAGAGAAGGTCCAACCATGGTCTAGCACAATACATTACAGCAAGAGAAAAGAGAAAGGAAGGGACTCTTGCAATTGCAAACTTCAGCTTGGATCAAGATACAAACAAAGATGATACACTTAGCCTTGTGAATATCAAATTTGAGCAGGCACAGTTGAAAGATGAATCTGTCAACACTGGAAGTAGTAACTTCGATCAAAGACGGAGTCGTTTCGACCTTGCACGTATGATTATTCTACATGGATATCCTTTGGCTATGGTCGAACATGTTGGTTTCAGAGCTTTTGTAAAAAACCTACAGCCCTTGTTTGAGCTTGTAACGTTGAATCGGGTTGAGGCTGATTGTATTGAGATTTATGATAAAGAGAGGAAAAAGGTGAATGAGATGTTGGATAAATTGCCTGGAAAAATCAGTCTTAGTGCTGATGTGTGGACTGCAACGGGTGATGCTGAGTACTTGTGTTTGACATCAAATTACATAGATGAGTCATGGGAGTTAAGAAGGAGGATATTAAATTTCATAAGGATTGATCCTTCTCATACTGAAGACATGCTTTCGGAAGCTGTCATGTCTTGTCTGATGGATTGGGATATTGACCGTAAATTGTTCTCCATGATTTTGGACAGTTGTTCTACCTGTGATAACATTGCGATTAGAATTGGTGATAGACTTATGCAAAACAGGTTTCTTTATTGTAATGGTCAATTATTTGATATACGCTGTGTTGCCAATGTTCTGAATGTTATGTCACAACTTGCTTTGGGAGCTGTAAGTGAAATAGTCAATAAGATTCGTGAAACTACTCGATATATTAAAAGTTCACAATCCGTATTGGCAAAGTTCAATGAGATGGCTAAAGAAGTTGGGATCATGACACAAAAGTGCTTATTTCTGGATAATCCAGTGCAATGGAATTCGACATATTCAATGCTTGAAGCTGCTTTAGAATTCAAGGATGTTTTAATTCTTCTGCAAGAAAATGACACTGCCTATAGTATATTTTTATCTGAAATAGAGTGGGAGAGACTCACTGCAGTTACCAGCTACTTAAAGCTTTTTGTCGAGGTTTTAAATATTTTCACTAGTCGCAAGTATCCAACTGCAAATATATTTTTCCCCGAGCTCTGTGATGTTAAGTTGCATTTGATTGAATGGTGTAAGAATTCAGATGTGTGCATCAGTTCTTTGGCGTTAAAGTTAAGAAGCAAGTTTGATGAATATTGGGACAAGTGTAGCTTAGGGTTGGCAGTTGCTGCCATGTTAGACCCTAGATTCAAGATGAAGTTGGTCGACTATTATTATCCTCAAATCTACGGTAGCATGTCCACAAGTCGGATTGAAGAGGTCTTTGAGGGTGTTAAGGCTCTTTACAATGAACATTCTATAGGTTCCCCGTTAGCTTCTCATGACCAAGGATTGGCTTGGCAAGTTGGTAATGGCAGTGGTCCACTGAACTCACCATGGTCTGCAAAGGACTCCAGGGATAGATTGATGGGGTTTGACAAATTCCTCCATGAAACGTCTCAAGGTGAAGGTGCAAAATCAGATCTAGAAAAGTACTTGGAAGAACCTCTTTTTCCTCGAAATGTTGATTTCAACATATTAAATTGGTGGAAAGTTCACACTCCGAGGTATCCTGTCTTATCCATGATGGCCCGAAATGTTTTAGGAATTCCAATGTCAAAGGTTGCACCAGAGTTGGCCTTCAATTATAGCGGAAGAGTCCTTGATCGTGATTGGAGCTCACTTACTCCGGCTACTGTCCAAGCTTTGGTGTGTTCACAGGATTGGATACGGAGTGAACTGGAAAACTAGAGTTGTTTTTCCCTTGCATTCTAACTGTACATGCCAATTCTCCTCATAGAAATGTCGCCATTGTAAGTTGGATCTTCTAACTTCAGATTTCAATTTTCTTCACCTTTTATTCTGCAGGTTCTATTATTTAGCCCACATCCTTATGAAACTTAGCAAGTTTATTAATGATATATTTTATTGCATTATATTTTATTATTATTATTTTTTGGTAACTTGTTGAAAACAAGGTATGTTATCGTGTGCTACAACAGAAGTGTGGTAAATATTTGTCGGCATAAAATGGCCATTATACTTCTCAAGAACACCAATTTTCCAATAGCTTAATTGTGTTCAGTCCTTCATTATATAAATTTTATCTTTTTCTTAGTTATGTCCCTTATTTTTTTCTGTCCATGATTTATGTGATGTTGGCATGTGTGGTTTGTTAACGTGAGAGCCATGTGACGACCATTCTCTCCAAATCTTTCACATCACCACCAGCAACTTAAAAGCCTTGAACCTCCGTGTAGAGTGTGCAATCATCCTTGTCCGCTATCAATCATCTCCATCCTCCTTCATAAGGTGCTCGTCTCCTACAAATCTACCTTCCATTTTGCGAAGTACATTCATGAAACCCATAAGTCCATTTTTTCCCTCCTCAACTTCCTCTCTTCCAAACTCGAAGACAACAAATATTCTCAGTTTTTTGTCATCATTTGTTTGGCGCCACTCTTATCTATAATTCCAAACTCGAAGACAATAAATCTTCTCAGTTTTTTGTCATCATTTGTTTGGCGCCACTCATATCTAGAAACCACCCTTCTCGGGAACCCCTGCTTTTGTGACACCATATTTGTGAAAGATAAGGGATAAAGACCCCTCACATTATGAACATGATGCCCACACATAAGAAATAGACAATCAACATCAATTTCCGATCTTTCAAAGATATCTTCAAGAAATTAGGTGTTTTTTTTTATAGACAACTGTTAGTAAGTTAGTGATTGCGTTAGTTTTCAGGAATCCTAGACCTCATTCTTAAAACTCCTTCGGTGTCTCTTAGCTCACCAACAATTAGGTTAGTTGAGTGTTTACAATTGGACTATCTAGGTAGCATTGCTATTTGGTTAGTTGAGTGTTTAATTCTTGTGATATATTGGAACTAATCCTTATATAGTTATGTCGCTCAATAGCGCTTTGAAAAAAAGGACGGAAGGAAAATAGAAGGGCTAACTTTAACCGTAAAAAAAAGGACTAATTTTAATATAGATAAATATTATAGAAATCGAAGCCAAAACAACATGGACTAAAGAAAATATTTTCTCATGTTTTGGAATTTAAACATGCAAGCAATTTTGTGTATTACAAGGATTCAAAAGTTAATTGTATCTAATTGAATATTGTTGAATTTTTGTAAAAAAAACAATAAGATTCAATTGTTAATACATCAATTTATTTTTGAAATAGTGATTAAAATTAACTCTATTAAATAAGTAAATACTACCTATGCTGCAAAACAAAAAAAAAATGAAAAAAGAAGTAAATACTACCTATGTCCTTTAATATAAGATTCTCATGAGAATTTCTTGTCCGTTTTTATAAGACCTTTGAATTTTAACCACATTACTTATTTTTATCAATATACTTATAATAATTTTACATATTTTTCTACAACTTATATAATTAATATATTGGTATTGGTAGGAACATAAATAAATTTCCTCTATCCACAATTAATAAATTTACTATTGCAGTAAACTTTTTTAATTTTTGTGATTTAGTCAATGAGTTAGGGACGGAGGTTGTAATTTTTTAGCAAGTATTTATCATATAAAGAATGGGTCATAACTAATAAATACTTGATAAAATAATATTGAAGTGGACAAAATAATAAGAAAAGAACGAAAGATGAGTTCTACATAAATTATTTTGGTAAGCTATCTAGAGAGTTTATTATATTTAACCAAATATTTATATTGTCAAATATACCCAAATAAGCTCCTACTATTGTAGAGTTTATAGACACATTTTCTTCTTTTACTTGAAGAGAAGAAAAGGAAGTATATTTTTCTTAAAAGGGTATAACGTTTATTTTCTTCATACTGCTAATTAAACCAAAGAAAGAAAAAGACATGCAATTGCTGTAAAATAAAAGTCAAAACAAAAATTAGTTGGAAGTGTTTTAAAAAGATGAGCCCTCAAGATGTAAAATTCCAAGATTCTCACCTCATCTTAAATTGTATATGAACAAAACAAATTAATTCTAAACATATATAGAAAAAACCCAATGAGAGTCTTATTCAACTAGATCCGTTTGATAACATCATTGACATTGTTTATTTTTTTGAAGACTTTTACATTGTTTATTGATCATGATTTTCTTTTGTTACATGAAATCTATGTTTTTAGGTAACATTAGTTTTATGTGAAAGGGAATAGCAATTCTTGAAAGTGGACGTAGAGTTTTGATTCTTATCTTGCCATTTTTAGGTTTTTAAACTCTCGAAATCTATGTCATTATGTCATGGAACAATGGAGTTGAACCAAGTTTAACATTTAAAACTTTATTAGGCTAATGGAAAAAAATCTAGTCCAACGTCAAACTTATTAATGTTGAATTTGTGGGATTTGATCTTTGATTATCAAAACAATCAAACTTGATCGAACAATACTAGTTCAATTGAAATAATTACAAATAGTTGATAAATAAATATCATATTTATATTTAGTAAAAAAAATATCGTTTTCATATAAAAGTGATGGAATTTTTACCCTTATTTCTGTCAAAAATTAGTGCTGCCGCATTCAGTAGATATAGCTAATACATCCTAACATACGTTGCTAAATAATATAGGCTAGTTCTAGTTGTGTCAAGCAATCTATTTCAACCCGAAGCATTATTTTGAGAGGGACAAAAAAAAACAAAAGTATACCAAATATAAAAATTAGAAACGAAGCATTTTTTTTTTTAAGAAGTTAAATTAACCCACTCATAGAAACGAAGCATTGTTATCATCCGTTACTAAATATCCATAATAATTTCAGCGTAAGTATTACCATGTCATTTTATTTTCTTTCTATATAAATTAGTAACTACGTTGCCCGGATGCGGGTACGGTACCAGTACTCGATACGGGGTACAACATTTTTAGAAAAATTAAGGTACGGGTACGTCCGTAAATTTATTTATTTTTTAATATAATTTTATAAATAAAATAATAGAATTATATTGTAAAACATATAATTAAATATAAAAAATACTACAATTTTTAAAAGTAATTCAAATTGTTGAAAAACATCAAAATATCATATTAATAAGCAATTAGCTCAAAAGAAGTTGATGGTTTCCCTCTTCATCATCATTAAAAAGAGTCGCCTCTAGTCCAAGTTCATCGCGAGAAAGATTAGGAACTTAAAAAATATCAACTACATCAAATAGATCTCATTCATCTCTATCAATATCCCACCTTTTTGTTGATCCTTCAGTATAAGTATATTACTATTTCTCTTTCTCAAAGAAGATGAAGATTATAAATAAAAACTAAATCTCAACTTTCCTTATTATAAATATTACTATTTCTCTTTTTCGAGAGAAGAGGAAGATTATAAATAAAAACTAAATAACCAACTCTCTTTAGATAATAAATTTAGTGACTACTTTATTATTGTTTTTTAGCAACTGCTATTTTTTTTTATATATTATAAACAAATAAAAAACTTAACCCTTCCTATAAAAAACGAATAAAATAAAGGAAAAAATTGTTTTTTGGATTCGTGTACCACGCACGTACCACAAGCGTACCACGCGCGTATCCGTTGCAAAAAAAATAAAAAAAAATATCGGGTACGGTGTCGGTGCGTACCAAAGGTGTACAGTACGTATACCGGTATCCGGTACGTACCCGGTACAGATACTCTTCCTTAAATTGAATACCCATGCACACTGGCGGTGCTGTATATGTTTGAGAGGGTGCATATGCACACCCTCACATTTGACTAAATACTCATTGCATCCTATTGGAAAATGAAATTGCACTCCCTGATTTTTTACCATTGCACCTCTACTGTTTGTTCCAAGGTGGGGGCAATTTTCCATTACTATTTAGCATGGTGGAGCTTTATTAAATTTGGTCCCTTATGTTATTTATGTCAATTTAAATTGGTCATTTTTATTAAATTTTGAGTTAATTTCGTCTAATTTTTTAATAAATATTTGAGTTAATTTCGTCTAAAACTTCCACTTGACACCTCATAAGTTGTCCAGGTATGCAATTTTGTTAGTTACATGGATGATTTAAACCGAAATTTGACTAAAATGACTGAACTGAAACATTTTAAACTTAAGGGACCAAATTAAAACCTAAAATAAACATAAGAAACCAAATATATAATTGATATTTTTTTACCAAATTATAATATCTATGTTTATAAAACTTTTTTTTTTACAAAATATATATATAAAACTTCTTGAGCTTAGATCAATTAGTAAAATTATCGCATTTTATATATGTAGGACTGAAGTTTGAATATGAGGTTTTTCAAATATTCACTTCAATGAATAGATTTTTAGCTATTAAACATACTTGACCAGAAAAAAAAACTCGCACCCCCTAAGCCAGGCACGGATCCATGACAAGCTAATTGGGGGCACTTGCCCCCACTTTGTTTTAATTTTCTTTTGTTGATTATTGTTTGTTTTATATTATGACCCCACTTAAAATAATGGTTTGCTCCCACTAAGTGAAAACAAAGGCAATGTTATAGTTTACATCCTATCAATTTTGTTAATAATGAAATACACAAACATAAATGGATAATTTTTTAACCATTTGTTTTGTGTATACGTAGGACATTTTTTATAATAGTGTTGTAAATGCAAAAAAAAAAAAACATACATCACACTTATTTTTTTTTTGTCAAATACTAAATAGTAAATCTCACACACATTCATGCGAACATAACTCAGTTAATAGAAACATTGCATGTTATTACTAGGACTGAAGTTCAAACACCACATCAATACTTCCACTTATTCCCCTTAACAATTATTATAATTCATAGACATTAATATGTGATCAATAACCAAAAGAAAAAATAGACATTAATAATATGTCTTCAATTTTTTTTTTTTTTGAGAAAGAGAATATATCTTTGATCTTTTGGATATAAAATAGTAAAATATTTTAGATATTAATAGAGATGTAATCGATTTATCACCTATATATTGATGTATATAATTTGTATAAAAAAATTTAGTACATGATTTTGACCCCACTACTCGAAATTTCTGGATCCGTCCCTGAAGCCAGGGTCTCGGCTCCGCCACTACCCATGCATCACAAGTTAGTAATTAGTTGTTATATAATAATTGGAGATATTGACTCAATAAATAATGAGAACAAAACACATAAATAAATAAATAAATTTGCATGGGAAATAAAAGTTAATTAAAACTTATAGTTTGTGAATATCATATACCAATTTACTTACGTGACTTTGTTCTAATTGAATGTTGGATAAATAATTTTCTAAGTAATAATGTACGTCTCAAAAAACAATATCACGTCCAAGTTTTAGGTGACCTTTCAACGAAAATTAAGTAAATATTATAATAGCAAATTAGTTGTTAAATACTTATGCCATTAAAAAAAAAGTTGTTAAAAACTTATAAATTACATTTTAGAAAAGAGAATAAGCTGTAAAGGGAAAGGTGATTTCATTTCCTAATTTGAGCCCAACAAATAAAAAGAGGTAACAATGAGTGTTACAACATAATAAGTATGCCAACTAATTCATTAATTAGGTCAATAAATTCACATATTTGTCATGCAAACTTATATACTTTGAAATTAGGTTAAAAATAGTTTAGTGTCTAAAAATTTCACGTTTGAGATGAATAAGTTGGAGAATCTCAAGTTCGAGCACCATTTTTTTAAAACTCACTCTTGTGTACTATTAATTTTTTATTAAGTTTAAGGATTAAATTATCAGCTGATGGGTAAACTTGTATTTAATTCTCTCAAAAATGTATTAAAGAGTACTTGTATGATGTTTTCATCCTACGTACACATCTGTCACTAAGAAAATGATGTCAATTCAAAAAATTATGTATCCAAATATGTGGTGTGATTTTGACAGGTTAATTACTTACTCTACCATCAATAGAATTTGTTTTCCTTTGAACTTTAAAGGTTGTTATTTTCACCTCCCCTTTGAGGAAATATATGTTAACATCACGTTTGTAGCATGTGGTCCCTTCAGATATGTTTTATACAAGAGAATTGATGCACTTTGAATCATGCATAACAGCTATAACTCAATACAAACATATAAATGAGCAATACACTAGATTTGTTTGATGTAATACTTTTTTTTTTGGAGAATAAAACAGTGCTTTTTCTTTTGTACGAAAATTATAGCTTTTATTAGTGCTTCGGAATAACACTACTACATGTGAAAAATAAAATAACACACTATCTTTTTGCCAAAGAAATGGTGCACTACTTGATAAAGCACTATCTTTTTGCCAAAGAAATGGTGCTCTACCACTAAACCAAAGCCAAGATATAAATTTAATTTGTTCAAACACAACAGAAAAATCAACAATACCACCATTGAACAAACAATTATTGCGCGTACGCCATAAACACCAAGTTGTAGCTAGCCAAATTAGATGTAAATATCATTGTGTGGAAATGGTGCACTACTTGATAAAGCACGGTTAAAATAAATTTGATTTTTTTTGCAAAATATTATTAAAATTACATGCAGAAACTTTTTTGTTGGGACCATAATGTTTTTTTTTTTTGCTGTCTTTCTAGCACCATATATACTACCATAGGTCTCTCAAGTCTATAAATGTTGTTTTTAAAAGGATAAGCTTTTCGATTAAAAATAATTAACAGCACAACTTGTGTCGGTTTAAATTTGTCTTTCATCCAATATGTATATTTACATGAAATTAAAATAAAATAGTGAATAATAATTCAAACAAAAATGTTTAACTTTGACAAAATACTTCACAAAATTCATTCATTATAAAAATTCTCCAAATTTATAATCAAGATATCCACACAATGATATTTACATGAATTTGAATATACTATCTAAACATACATTACTTTAATTATAACATTTTTTCATTCAAATTAACACAATTTAAGACATTAAAAATATCTTAAAAAAAAAAAAAGACATTAAAAATATGAGTCATATCTCTTGTATTTAACATTGAATCCGTTTATGGTCAATATGATTTTTTTTTTAATGGCTAATTTGTGGTCAATATGAGATTAATCACTTACGATTAATTAAACTCAACAATTGATATAGTACAAATTGAAATAGGTGAAAGAGAGGTCCTAGATGAAGTAATATATTAAGAATTTGAAGAGAGACTTAACTAATGCCGTCAAAAAGATTTGGATGCCTATTCATGCATGGAAGGAAGGCTTCTAGCTTATTATTAATGACTTTTGATGAATGTGGATTCAAAGTCTCAAACTTTACATTTGTGTATGCGAAGACCATGGGGGTTAGGGTTCCCTTCAAAATGGTTCTTAGCTAAGGGAAGTGGTTGTCATTTTCTGGTTGGTTGAAGGTCTTATTGGTGTTTATCTTTTTGTTTTGGACTGTTTTTCGATTTGCGCGTATCATCTTGTGAAAGAGCCATATTGTTTCAATTTTATTGGATGTCTTCGACGGAACCGTTGGTGTCTATCTTGTTTTAGTGGTTGACCGAGCTTTTTCTCTCTTTGAGGGAAGTCAGATCTTCTCATGGTTGATGTGTCGTTTGGTTTTTGGAGTCATGTGTGCCTGTTTTGTTTTCTTTGTTGTGTAACTTTTGGTGTGTTTTTTTATTTTGCTATGTTTGCTTTATTTAGATGTTGGATTTTTTATTGTGTAATACTCAACACGACACCACAACAACTAAGACACCAAATCCATCAAGGAATACATTAATTATTGAAGCATATATCGGGATCCCACGACCATTCATAAAATAGACAAGGGGAAATATGCACCCTATTCGCACTCCATCTCCAAGAGAGAAGTTTGGCCCCCTCTACAATCTCCGAAGGATCCGAAACCACGTTTTTGAAAATATGATTATTCCGCGCTCTCCAAATTGACCAATTAATCACCGAATGTCACACCAAACAAAATCCTTTTTTAGACTTTTTATTGTTTGCCGCTTCACTCAAACAGTAAAAAAAGATAGAAAGGTTCGGCGGAACCACAATGACTACTCCAAGTCATTTGAAGATTTCATACCACACAACGAGAGCCACTTTGCAGTGAAGGAACAAGTGAGAAGATGATTCACAAATATCACCACACCAAACACAATACCCATCGCTATTTTGAGGTAAGACCCCGCACAAGAGGAGGTTTTCCTTCGTTGGCACACGATCATGGAGAAGTTGCCAAGAGAAAGCAACAACCTTCGACGAAGCCGGACTATCCCAAATATTATTAAAGAACTTTGCTTCAAAAAGTGAAAGATTAGTACCAGTAACAATTTCCTTGAGAAGCGAATTATATGCGGATTTGACCGAGAAACTCCCTTCCGCATCTAACATCCACCTCCACTTGTCCTCCTCATTTGAAAGCTTAACATTTGTAAGGGAGGTCAAGAGTTGAGAAACCCTATCCTCCTCCCAAAGAAAAAGTCTACGCCACCATGTAAAAGTCCAATTATAGCTCTCCCCCTCTACCGACACTAGTTCTCTCACTTTCACCTCTTTTTGAAGGGAAAGAGAAAACAGTCGGGGAAACTTAACACAAACTAACAAATCCCCAATCCAAAGGTCACTCCAAAAACAAGTACTCGCACCATTTCCAAGAGACCGGGAAACCACCTCTGCTACCCAATTCTTAGAATCAACACAATTTTCAAGGTCACAAATGTCTTACCACCAAAGGGAGGTTAAACGCGAATTCAACCGACTTGACCAAACCGCACCATTCAAAATATGAACTCTATATTTAGCCACTAAAACCTCTTTCCAAAGCCCCACTTCTTCACTATTTAAAAGTCTCCACCTCTATTTCATAAGTAGACTAAGATTCACCGCTTTAATACCTCTAACGCCAAGTCCTCCATTTTCCTTTTGTTGGCACACCACCCTCCATTTGATCCAACAAAGCTTCCTACCACCATTTACATCCCCCATAGAAACTCCCTTTGGATTCGGATGACTTTCTTTAACACTTGCACCGGCATTTTCAAATAAGAAAAATAGAAAACCGGCAAAGAATTTAAAACGGAATTAATAAGCACTAACCTTCCTCCAAAGCTTATATGTTTGTGGTTCCATGAGTTTAACTTTTTGTGAAGGCTAGAAATCAACGGTTCCCAAGTGGACATTCTATGGGGATTTGCCCCAACCGGAAGGTCAAGATACTTAAATGGAATGGAGCCTCTGATACAATTAAGAGAATTACATGTCGTCTCCATAAAATCCTCCCTAACATTTACTCCCATGAGACAACTCATCCAAAAATTCACCCTTAGACCGGAAGCTAATTCGAATCCTCTAAGAATCGCCTTGATGGTCCTCTAAGAATTACCCCCGAAAACACATGCCTTCATCCACCCTACCCAAACCTCGCAAAAACCAAACCTCTTAAGCCTATACTCCAAAAAAACCCACTCGACAGAATCATAAGCCTTTTCGAAATCCACTTTAAAAATTAGACATTCCTTTCCGGATCTTTTGGCTAAGTCCACCACCTCATTCACAATCACCACCCCATCAACAAGATTTCTCCCTTTTATAAAAGCCGATTGATTTCCCGCTATCAAAGAATTCATGACTTTCACCAATCTATTCGAATTCGTCAACACCTTAGCTATACTATTGTCTTTGTCACAACTCCAAATATTTTTTATTTTGAGTTGTCACCAAACAAGTGTTTGTGAATAGAATCTCAATACTAAAAAAAAAAATTAAATTTAGAAACCGGACAATTTTGTCACTAAAATAAACAAAATACGTGACAAATCACTTTAGCGACGATACTAACCTATTTTAACAAAAATATAGGCCTCACGAAATACTCCCTCCGTCCCATTTTCATTGCCACATTTGACCATTTAACACATATTAAGAAAAATGCATAAGTGGATGAGAGATAATATTAATTTTACCAAATTTCCCTTGTTATATGGTGAGAAAGTGAAGAGACAAAATGTGGTGAGAAAGTGAAGAGGCAAAAATGTAGATTCTGCAAAAGCATTTATAAGGGATAGAAATGGAAAAATAACATAAAAAATTGAAATGAGTCAAGTATTATGAGACAATTTTTTTTTTGCAAATGTGGCAATGAAAATGAGACGGAGGGAGTATTAGAATAGCAATGTTAAACCCGTCACATTATTTTCCGTCACTAATAATGAATGAAAATGTGATATTTTAGAAAGGGTTAAATATGTTTTTGGTCCCTATAGTTTCGCAAAATTTCGTTTTTAGTCCCTGAAGATTTTTTCACACTTTTTAGTCCCTGAAGTTTTGTCAATCAGTGTTTTTAGTCCCTACTTTTCAATCAACTCGTGCATATCATTCGAAATTTTAAATTTTTTTCTGCAGTCATGTTTAGTACATTATATGAATCTCTCTTACAAAAGTTTAAATTTTTTAACAAGAGATGAATTAAATATGAATTTTTTAGTTTTTTGCACATAAAAATTCATAAATAATTCATCTTATGTTAAAAAATTCTAAATTTTTATTGAAGATGTTCTTATATTATAAACATGAATACAAAGAACCGTTAAAAAATGTGAAAGTATACAAGAGTTTGATTAAAAGTAGGGACTAAAAACACTGACTGACAAAACTTCAAGGACTAAAAAGTATGAAAAAAATTTTCAGGGACTAAAAACGAAATTATGCGAAACTATAGGGACCAAAAATATATTTACCCATTTTAGAAATGATTTCTGATTTTTTTTCCTCTCTCTAGTGTCAGTTGGGGTGAATTCCTCAATGTTCTTTAGCATCCGTTCATTCCTACTTTTGTACTATATATTTGAGTCAAAAAAATTCTGGTACTACTTTTTTCTAATGGCAAAATATATATTAGAAATAAAAAGAAATTTCTGGTACTACTTGAACGTACAATTCTACTATGTGATCAATTCCACGCAAAATAGTTAAATATAATTTTTTATTGAATGGCATAATTTTATATATAAAAATAGAGGTGAACTTAACTACATGATGTACTATTCCACTAATAGGGAAAATAGTTAAATATAATTTTTTATTGAATGGCATAATTTTATATATAAAAGGTGAACTTAACTACATGATGTACTATTCCACTAATAGGGAAAATAGTTAAATATAATGAATGATTATCTAATGGTAAACCTTATTAATTTATCTTGAAAAAATTATTAGGCTTGAGTTTGAAAAGGAGCTGTATATGGTATTCCTATACGATTGCAAATAGTTGTTTAAATTCAGATAGGATTTCTTAGAAGGTCTAAGTCTAATGGAATAACAAAATAGCTGACACTACGACATTTTAGGCCTACCTACGTTTAAAAAAAAAAACAATATTTTAGGTCTACCGCAATGCCTAAAATTTGGGATGTAAAAAAACGGTTCTCATAGAGTATCAAAGAATCGCATTTTGTAAACCATTGTAATAGTGTATATATTTTTGTCAATTGTGTACAACAGTAGAAAACCGTTCTCATTGATACCAACAAGAACGGTTTTCTATCTGTAATCTAAGACAACGGTTAAGAACAATACTCATATAATTTTAAATTATTTTAATAAAATACATTTTTCATTGTATTTATTTTTGTGAAATTTTGCAGAAAACCGTTTTTATAGCCTATTGCAATAAGAACGGTTTTCTATCTCTAATATATAACAACAGTTAAAAACCGTACTCATATAATTTTAAATTATATTTTAATTGTTATTTTGCATAAAATCATTTTTTATTTTGTGTAATTTTAAAAAGATATTTTTAATTTTCCTTTAATAAAAAAAAAAAATAAACAGAATGCTAAAATCACAATACACATACTCCATCACGAACCATTCTTGTCGATTTCATAAACTCGATCATGTTCTTCTCCGATTTGATTGAATCCATTCTCAAATTCCTAATCATGAAGCAATTCACTTGCTCATGGATCTCTATTTGATTGAGTGCATATAGATTGGTTGAATTAGTATGGTTAAGATAAGTTTTATATTAGTTGACTGCCTCTTAAGCTTTATTGTGAGGGAATATAGTGTTATTATATAAATTTGATTTGATAAATCAGAGGATTATATTTTAATATATAAAAATGGGATACTAAAATCGCAATTCAGTAAAAAATGATTATGAGAACTCAAAGTGTATTTAAGCGTTATGTCTTTAAAGAAGTGCATCGTTAGAGTGACTAATAGTGAATAATACTATTTGCAATATTCTATGATCAAGAAATAGTTGTGTTATAGGGTATGTGCCCAACCATATGTGGCGGTACTAGGGGTGGCTTAAATGGGCATCACGACTCACCCCACCCTAAAGAAATATCAAAGGTGATTGATTTGTTCTTCGTTTTTTGTTGTTTTGATGTTATTCTTTTTCTTTGTATATTATATTTTTCATCTTTGTGCTTTTTATTCTTTCTCTTATTATCTTACTTTTTGTTAGATTTGATAAATGAATTTCTATATAAATAGTATTGGAATAGAGATTTTTTATTGCAATTGCAAGTCTGATAACCGATTACAATTATACGTAAAGTATAATTTTAAAGTGTGCAATTTAATTTTTGATGATCAACTTTATACTTATTATCAAGGTTTTCAAACTTGAATTAAAACTCGGCCCAACACTTATTAAGGACAAATTGAACTAATCCGTTGCACACCTTTCTTACCATTGCTTATATTTAAGAGTTCATATATTAGGTGAACCTACAACTTATATAGTCTTTAACTCATCAGATATAAATGTGATTACTGCTAAATTCGAGACACCATAATTAGGGAGTGGGCATATAGGAATCATTGCACTCATTAATCAGTTATTGTCAAACCCCTTTCTACTTTAGAACAATATTGTGGTCCTCAAAGAAGAAACTTATATGAATGAAGTTTCCTTTTATGTTGTGTCGTCGCCTAAGATAATATATAGCTTTTAATAATATCATTAAACTATTCCTTGAGCTTAACTCAGTTGGCAGAGACATTGCATTATATATGGAGGTAGGAGCGGATCCAAGGCCCAATATGCCTGGGCACGTGCCCAGGCTCGGCCGATTATAATTTTTTTTTAGGGTTCTTACATAAACAGTGTAACAAACGTGTGTTTTAATACATATATTATTTACGCTGTTAAATGACAACAGGTGCACATTGGTGTAGTGGTTTGACTTGTTGTTAATAATGTAGAGGAATTGTGTTCAACTCTCGCTGCCACCCCATTTAATATAAATAGCCTTTATAATATAGTGCAAACCTCAACTCTCAAGATAGCTTTTATGGTTGAGTATATGTCTCTCAAATTCTAATATGGTATCGGAATCTATCCTAGATCCATTTGTTGTTTGTTGTGGAGACCTCCCATATTTGGGCCATCCGTTGTTGTTGATTCCACGCACCAAGCCCAATAGTGCTGGGCGTGAGGGGGTGTGTTAGAAGTCTCACATTGGCTATAGATGTGACAAAGATAGTCTTTATAATATAGTGCAAACCTCAACTCTCAAGCTAGCTTTTGTGGTTGAGTATAGGCCTCTCAAATTCTAATATCATTTAATATAATTTAACCTTTTTTTTTTACTTACCCCTTCACTTTATTTTTTAGCCTTTTGTTTTTTTACTTACAATTTTGTTTTTTATTTATTTTCTATGTTGAAGTTCTACTTTCTTTCATATGTAAGATTGTGGGAGTTTATGACTTTTACTTATGTAGTTATTACGAATCAAATATTTAAATAAAATCCTTAAAATTAATTACTTTTATTGTAATTTCAGTATATATATATATATATATATATATATATATATTAGTTAAAAATGGCCCGATCCGGTTAAACTCCGATCCCAAAAACCTTAAACCAACAAACATTTGTGTATTTACGGTTAAAATTGTGCATAGGCTTAATATTATTTCTGGCTCCGCCACTGTATAGAGGAAGTCGAGATTTAAACTCCAGTCATCTAACTTATCTACCTTAAAGGTGGACTTTCTAGCCAATAGATTATTTGACAAAAAAAATAAAATACCATTAAACTTTGGCATGGCCAAAATTTGCATTTAAAGGTCAGAAAAAATGGTGGACATTGAAGAATAACACACACAATATATATGTAGCTGTAATCTTGAAATGAATAGGGACCACTCACACAGAAAACTTAATCTATAACTTACATAACCAACAATCTAATTCATTGCATATACTTTTTCATAAATTGTACCGTAGGCTGTCTTGAATCTTGATGATTAAAAAGAAATTATTGCATTTAAGATATGATCTCATGGTCCACATCTTTTAGTAAACTATAATATATACCATGGATGTTTTAGGAATCATATTATAACCAGTACTAAAAACCAATTATTATTTATTAACAGAATGAAGAAAGTTGAGACATTGTGAATGATAATTAATTAATTAATTATTGCTTGCTTCCTCTCTTTGAAACATTGAGATGAATGCAATAACTTTATGGGTTTTGTTACTTATGCAATTTTGAAGCACATATATAAAACATTTTTCTCAACAATATATATCTATTCTAAACAATATTGCTAAATTTCTGTGGTGCATATTGAAACAGAAACCTTACAACTGCAAACAACTTGCAAAACTAACATATAGAGAAGACAAAATTATTCGGAAAAAATATCTAAGTAACTAACAAAGTGACAAAAACAATACTAAAATTTCAGCTAAAAAGGAGAACGCTTCTCGTCAGACTTTTGTCACCAATGTTCACCTTTCTTCCTCTCTCTGACGTTCATTTGGTTTCCTTCCCTTATGTTGCTCTACAGCATTAATTTGTTTCATCACGCACAGACTTGCACTTGCTTCACAATTGCACACTTTGCAATTGAGAATTTCTTTTGACGCCCCTGTGCTTGTCGCGCGCCCTGCTTGTTTCCAATTTTACTCTTTTGTTACTTAAATAGCAAACGTTATAAAAATGAGAAATTTTGAAAATCTCATCTGCTACCTGTCTCTGGGACACCATCCGCTACCTAAATAGTTGACAGGACGGTGGTCAAGTCTTAAGCATCAGTCAAAGTCCTGTCAAGTGACCAATGGGGAGCCAACAAAAAGTCTACATATAAACCTCTTCACTTCACTTCTCTCACACCTCTCCTACTTTTCTTCTCCGCATAATCTGTCATCGGCTAGTCATAACAAGCATCAACCTGAATCTCCACCTCCTCCTCATGCTGCTCCTTGTCACCACTAGCATGAACCATATCGCCATCCTCAACACCCTACTCCTCCTCATTATGCTCAGTTGCTACCTGCTTCTCCTCATCAACCTTAGGTTGAGGGTCAGGTTGGGGCTCAGGCTCCGACACTGACTCCCCGACGGTTGGAATGCTAATTCCGTTATCCGTGGTAGATTCCGAACACAATGGCAAAGAAATGGGTGGATTTGAAGTTTGTTTCGAGTTTTGGAGTTTTGAAATTATTTTGGAGCGAGTTTTTGTTTTTTGAAACTAACTAAATAAAATAAAGATGTGGTGGGTTTCCTTATATACATTATAACAGTCCTCTATTTAAGTAGCAGACGAATTTAGCACGTTTTTTATTTAAGTAGCGGATGAAAGAAAAATTAAAATTTTTCATAGTGTTTTTTTACACTTCCACTCCTTATGTAGCAGATTATGTTCGTTGGTTAAATAATAGACATAGATATTTTGATAATTTAACCGGGCGCATGAGAAAACCTATAGTGCCAAAATATTTTGTCTTGCCATTCTGCACATTAGGGATTTTAGTCCTTCTTTATAACTCCTAGGGTCCGTTTGATATGTAAAATGTTAGTACTGGACAGAATAGTACAGGATGGTACAAGACAAACAACACAGTACAAATGTTTAAGGTATTGAATAAATTTTGTGTTTGTATGATGTTTGGTGAATAAAAGGTTATTTTGGTACTTTAGACAACTTGTGCAGAGGACAAAAAGTTGTCCCGTGGTTCGGTGGGGGACAAGAATGTCAGTTTTTGTCCTGTCCCTTGGTCCCCAATTTGTCCAGTACCAAGAACAGTTAAAATCAAACACAGTACAACTGAAGTTGTCCTATCTAGTTTCTTTTTTTTTAGCAGATCAAATGCACCCTAGTGTAGGAGGGATCCATCCAATAAGATTAACCATCCATCAAAATCAATTTACTGAAAGGTATAAAAGGAATATAAAAAATGAAACTCGAAATATCAGACTAAATTTTTCATATCAACACGAAACTAGCTAAAGTGTAACAACAAGAATTGAAGATTATGAAGCCACTTGAGTTTGTCCGGCGGTATTGACTTAGGACTGCGAGCGTGCTTCTCGTTAATGCTCAGGTCGGATTCTCTCTGGTGTTAATTTGGATGGACTAATTTAACTTTTTCAAAATAAATAAAAAATTCAACATTATGATCGGACAACGTCACAAAAAATCTGCCATAATGACAATTCTAAATTTGTAATAACGCGAGAGATATGAATTGATTCTTTGAAATTCAAACAAACTCTCGAGTTTAAAATTGTAACCATTAATTGCTCAAAGCCTCGGTATAGTTATGATTCCTACCAATAGTTTCTATTAAGCAAAGTGGAGCTTCTACCCATTCATTCACAATGCAAGAGCTTTATATATCCTAGTAAAATACGCAGAAACAGTTACAACTTGTAACTGTCAAACTAACAAACTAAATACTACTTAGGCTCTGTTTGGTAAAAATAGCAGTTAGCTGATAAGCTAGTTTATAGCTTATAAGCTAAAAGTTATAAGCTATTTGAAATAGCATTTGAAAATAAGCTATAAGCTAGTAAAATAAGCTATAAGCTCATAGTAAAATGACCGTTACCAAACAGAGCTTTTAGCTTATAAGCTAAAAGCTATAAGCTATAAGCTAGTTTTTTGGCCTTCCCAAACAGAGCCTTAGCTTCAAGCACAAGTAACATACACACACTAGTTGGCTTTCTTAGGGCTCAAGGCATAGGCATAAAACCAAATACAAGTCCTAACAGTTTCTATACAAAATAAAAATAAAAAAATTCATGATTGGGGTTCGATCCTGCTCACTCCACTTTGTATGTGTGAGTTTCCAATGGCTTTGTCATTTGTTTACCAACCAAATATAAAAAATAAAAAAAAAATCAAAGGGAGTACGAAAGAGTCAAAATCAATTACACAAAATTAAACGTTAACGTATCTAAGTTATAAGTATAACACGGGTCAAAGAAATTATAATGGGATCAACTCTATCAAGTCAACGAAATTATAATGGGATCAACCCTATCAATAAAGAACGTGTGGACTGTCTCATGTTGGCTTAATTATATTTTTTACCTCTTATTTTTGAAAAAATTGGAACTTTAATTAATTTCTTTTTTTATTTATAGACTGAAAATTGATTGAGGTGGTTGTTAGTTTGACATCAACACACGATTCATAGATCGAATAAATTGAGGTAGTTGTTAATTTGTATGATATTGTGTGAACTATTTGAAACTCCCAAAATGATGTAATCTTTTTGGAGGAAACATTTTTTGTCGAATATCTTGTCTTGTGGAAAGAGTGAAATTTTCATCTTAGAAATGGTTTATGGATAAAAAACCTAACACACTGTGTTCCTTCTTTGAGTGAGGGATACACCATATTTTGTGCAGGAATCGTTAGAGTTTATTTGGAGTGTGGAGTTGAGTCTCAGGGGATACACTATTTTAATTTTGTGCTTGATCCCTTTCTTCTCTTCGTGGGAAAGTCGAGTCTTCTCGTGATTGATGTGATGAGTGTTCTTGTGTTTTTGGCATCAGCATGCGTGTTTTGTTTTTTGCCTATGATTTCGCTCCACAGGTTTAGTACAAAATGTTTAAGTGGTTCATGTATTGTTGGTTTTCAGGTTGGTTTTAGCTAGAAACTTTGTTTGGTTTGGCTTTGATTTGATTTGGCATGTAGTCATGTGGTTGATTTGTAAGTCGTACTATATAAAACCTCTTAAAAGACAATTTTTGTTGAGCAATAATAGTTCGTTAGAAAATGTTTTTAAGTCTTACGAGCATTCTGGTTTCTTTTACGGAATGAGTAGTAGAACCCGCCTTATGATTATGCCACTAGAACCTTGGTAGGTTGCCTGAAACATTAGTTAGGCTTGGGGTTGTATGCATTAGCTCTTGGTAGGTTGTTTTTCAATTAGCTATTTGTCTTTCAAATCTATTTTTCTTAGTTAGTTGGTTATCAAATTCCCTCGCAATGGACTGAATGCTAAACTTTCTACGTACAAAATTTCTTTGATGTCCTAATCTAAAATATTGAGCTACTATTTAAGAACTATGTATAGAAGTAATTTTTAGTAAAAGTTAACAAAGGTCATTATTTATGTTTAGTGATGTATCACGTTGTGATGAGAGAGAAAGGTAGTGAGAGAAAGGGCGTTGGAGGTAGGGGGTTGGATAATTCAAATCCAAACCACAACCAAAACACCAAAACAGATAATCAAAATACCAAACCAGATAACAATACAAGAAATCAGATAGGGGGTGAAGGAGGTAGGGGCAGGAGATTCCAAACCAAAGCAATAACCAAAATACCAAACCAGATAACCAAATCATCGTACCAGTTAACAATGCAAAAGACCAGGAAAGGGTGGATGGAGGTAGGGGGCAGGAGAATTCAAACCAGTACCACAACCAAAACACCAAACCAGATAATCAAACTACCAAACCAGTTAACATTCAAAAACCAGACACTAACCATTCCAAGAAACCAGTTCAAAATATTGACCAAATCACTACCATTCAACCTGTAACAAACATCAATAAACCTGAACAATATAGCTATAAAACAGCTGAAGACATAACAACTACATTTTTCATAACCAATTTTCCAAATGATGCAACTGCGTTGGATTTGTGGACATTGTTAGGGAAGTGTGGGAAGTTAGCAGAGGTGTACATTCCTGCTAAGAGAGACAAATTTGGTAAAAGATTTGGTTTTGCAAGATTTGTTGATGTGGTGAATGTTCAAGCTGTGTTGCAGAAGATTGAAGGTGTTTGGATGGGTTTTTACAAGTTGAGAGCCAATATTTCCAAATTCAAGAGAGGAGACGGTGGTGCCGAGCGAGTGGATTATCAAATAAAGGAGTTGCAGACATTGCCAAAGGAAGGGTTAACTAAGGGTAGGTCATTTAAAGAGATACTAGGCACGACAGAGGAACCTGATACACTGAATCCCGGTTTTCAAAAAGGAGGGCAATTTGGACAGAAATCAAAAGGGAAAGGAGCAGATAAAAACTACATGGATAGTGTTCTGAAGGTAGATGTAGTTCCTGCTAATGTGGAGAAATTGAAACATAGCTTTGTGGGTACATTAAGGGAGGTGAATATGGCAGAGAGTACTCAAATGATGATTAATATGGAAGGTTTTCAGAATATCACTGCCACCTTATTAGGGATTGATAAGATTCTCTTATCAAACATCGACAATGAAGGTGTTAAACGAGCGGTGGAGGCAGATAACGAATGGTGGAGTAAAATATTCTCAGAAATAAAACCATGGAGTTCTATCCAAAAACCTAGAGGGAGACGAATCTGGGTTAGAATATTCGGCACTCCTCCTCATGCTTGGGGATGGGAGTGTTTCCATCGAATTGTTTGGAGGTTTGGCCGATTAATTGTGCTTGATGGCCAGACAGAGAGACAAGAGCGCTTGGATATTGCAAGGGCTCAAATTGCTGTAACATCCTGGGCTTTTGTGGACGAAGTGATTGAGATCAAGGTGAACGACGAGTTGTTCGTCGTGCGAGTGGTGGAGGAACGGTTCGGGGAGATCGATTTGGGGGTTAAAAGAAGCGGCAATTCGTAGAACTTCTCTGATGGATCTACAGATGTTGATTACAGATCTGTATCCCAAGAAATCAATGGAGAGTTGGTTGAGGCTGTGGAAGGTAGAGGTGTGGAGGAGGGGTGGGAAGATGGGTGGTCAGAAGGTAGCTCCGGCGAGATTCAAAAAGAGGGATATTGTCCGGTGGATAATTGTACTTCATCTGACAGTATACCAAAAGTTGGAGAGGACAAAACCAAATCACTTTTGGTGATAGAGACAGTTGAGGGAAACAAGGAGATGGTGGCAGAGAATAGGGGTAATAGTGAAGCAGAAGATGTGGACTTTAGAGATGAAAATAGGTTTTTAGCTCTGGCTGAGGTAGAAAGTGAAGAAGAGGGAGAGCTTGAACCTGTCATTTCTGAGGATGGAATTTCGGCGGCACAGGTGGGTACGGAGGGAGCGTTGATATCAATTAGGGTTTTGAGGGATGAAGAGGTAGGAGTGGGGCCAAGCCAATTGATTTCAAATCAAGTTGAAAGTGGGCCTAATGGGTTGGGGGAAGTGGGCTTGAATGAAGATCACGTTGTTGGGTATAATAAAGGGAAAAATAAAATAATTGAAATAAATGAAGTTGAGGTGGCAATGAAAGATAGATGTCTTTTTAAAGGGGGGTGCTCTAGTAAAATAGTTGGGCCTGATGGGTTGAAGGAGGTTTTGGAGGCTGAATTGGACAGGGTCGGAATTCTTAAGAACATAGAGATAGCCCAACTTGAAGAGTATGAACTTTCCTTGGCTAAGAAGGAGACTCACGTGGACAACACCTTTCTCATACACAAGAAACATAAACGTGGTGGAGGAGGGTCCTCTGTTAGTGTGGATTCATGGTTGGTAGGGATGTCGAAGACAGGGAGATTTATGAGAGCAGTCCAAGCAAGTGCTAAGGTGAAAGCTAGCAAAAACAAAAATAGGAAGAAAAGGGGTTCCAAAATTCGGAAAGTGGTTGAAAGTGAAGATTCAATTAGTGATGTTTCAATAGTCCCTAATACAGGTACGAATTCCTCACATCAACATATGGTTCCAATCTCTGCTCTGGCTGTGGTTCTTGTAGAAGGTGAGGAGAATGAGGTTAATGATGAAACAAATAAACATTATAGAATAGAAGCGGAAAGGTTATTCAATATTGGTTTGAATATGGCGGTTACAACGAATGTGGATATAATTTCAATGATAGAAAGATTAATAGATGTTGAAAGACAAGAGGAGAACACTATTGAGAATTGGGAGGATGAAGAGGTTGGTCAATGATAATATGCTCCTTGAATATTAGGGGTTTGGGGGGGAGAATTAAAAAGAGAAAAGTGAAGGAACTTATTGTTAGAGAGAAAGTGGAGGTAATGACCTTACAGGAATCAAAATTGGAGATGGTGGATAAAAAAATGTGCTCTCTATTGTGGGGGGGGATGATGTTGATTGGCGGTATGCACCGGCGATGGGTAGGAGTGGTGGTATTATTACTATGTGGGATAATAAGATAGGGACTTTGTTAGAATCTTTTCAAGGACAAGGTTACCTTGGGGTGGTGTTAAAGTGGGGAGTGAAGAAGCTCAATTGTGTTATAATTAATGTATATGCTCCATGTCTAATGCAAGCTAAGAAAGCATTGTGGGTGGATCTATTGGTGGCTATGAAAAGTATACGGTACAAATCTTTATTGTATCATGGGGGATTTTAATTCGGTGAGAAGTGTGGAGGAAAGAAGGGGCGTGAGAAGTGGTGTGGAGGGGGCGGAGGATTCTCGGATTTTCAACGTCTTTTTGGATAACATTGGTTTGGTGGATCTTCCTTTATTGGGGAGAAAATTTACTTGGGTACAACCAAATGGTGGATGCATGAGCCGTCTTGATAGGGTGTTGGTATCACATAATTGGGATGAGACTTGGGGGGCGGCCTCGTTATGGGGTTTGAAGCGGGATGTTTCCGATCATTGTCCTTTAATTGTTAGATATGGGGGTCATGATTGGGGGCCAAAGCCTTTCCGATTCAATAACCATTGGCTTAAAAACAAAGATTTCTTCAAGGTGGTAGAATCAGAATGGGTTTCGTACCAAGTTAACGGTTGGAAGGGATATGTGTTAAAAGAGAAATTCAAGCGTCTTAAAGGGGCACTCAAGGTGTGGAATAAGGAGGTATATGGTAGTGTGGATGCTAAAATTGAGGACCTAATTGCCGAAATTGAATTACTTGACTTGAAAGGAGAAGGAGTGGGGTTGGCGGAGGAGGAGAATCGGTTGCGAAAGTCGAAATTTGATCAATTGTGGCTTTTTTGAAGAGCAAAGATAGCTTGGAATTTCAAAAGTCCCGGTCCCGGTGGCTTAAAGAGGGAGATGCTAACACGAGATTCTTTCATGCTTGTGTTAAGAATCGTAAGAGGTCTAATTCAATTGTGGCTCTCAAAAAGGGTCGGGTTTGGCTTTCTAGACCGGACGAGGTAAGGTCGGAAGTGGTGGCATACTTCCGTAAGCACTTTGAAGAGGTTTCTTGGGAGAGGCCTACATTGGATGGGGTGGATTTTGTACAACTCTCAAATGACGAGGTTTTGGAACTTGAAGCATGTTTTGAAGTTCAAGAGGTGGCTGAGGTGATCGAACTTTCGGACGGTAATAAGAGTCACGGGCCGGACGGATTTAATTTCTCATTTTTTAAAAAGTGTTGGGGATTACTTGAGAAGGAAGTTATGGGTCTTTTCCATGAATTTCATGACTCGGCAAGGTTACCTTCTTATTTTTTCTCCTATTTTATTGCATTGATTCCGAAAGTTTTAAGTCCGCAACAATTAGGTGAGTTCCGACCAATTTCTCTTTTGGGAAGTTTGTACAAGCTATTGTCTAAGGTGTTAGCTAATAGATTGGGGAAGGTCATGAATTCTATTATTTCATCAAATCAATCGGCATTCATCAAAGGAAGACATCTTGCCGATGGTGTGGTGGTGGCCAATGAGGTGGTTGATCTAGCAAAACGGGCTAAGAAAGAATGTCTTGTATTCAAAGTGGACTTTGAGAAAGCGTACGATTCGGTAAGTTGGAGCTTCCTTGAATACATGTTGTGTAGAATGGGTTTCGGAGAGAAATGGAGGGCTTGGATGAAAACATGTGTATGTAATGGAAACTTGTCGGTTTTGGTTAATGGGAGTTCGATGGAGGAGGTTAGTATTAGTCGCAGACTTAAGCAAGGAGATCCTTTAGCTCCGTTCTTGTTCCTTATAGTGGCAGAGGGGCTAACGACACTATCTAAGAGGGCTGTGTCGTTGGGTTTTTTCAAAGGCTTCCAAGTGAATCCAGAGATAACGATTTCTTTATTACAATATGCAGATGATACTCTTTTTATTGGTGATGCTTGTGTTGAGAACCTTTGGGCAATGAAAGCGATACTTAGATGGTTTGAATTCGCGTCGGGACTTAGAGTGAATTTCTCAAAGAGTTGTTTGATGGGAGCTAATGTCTCGACTAACTTTCTTCAAGAGGCGGCTTCCTTTCTTCATTGTAAGTTGGGCTCTCTTCCATTTATCTACTTGGGTCTTCCGGTTGGTGCGAATCCCCGGCAAGCCAAGACGTGGGAACCTGTATTAAAAACAATTGAAAAGAGGCTATTTTCTTGGAGGAATCGTTATGTTAGCTTGGGTGGAAGAGTAATACTCATCAATGCGGTCTTGGCTTCAATCCCGGTATTTTATCTCTCCTTCTTAAAAATTCCGCTAATTGTAAGAATGTCTATTGTTCGCATGCAAAGGAGCTTCTTATGGAGTGGTACCTCGAGTGATAAAAATAAAATTGCATGGATAAGTTGGAAGGATGTGTGTCGGCCTAAGTGTGAAGGTGGCCTAGGGGTGAGGGATTTAAAGTGGTTTAATTTATCTTTGTTGGCAAAGTGGCGATGGAGATTAATATCAGAGGAGGGCTCATTGTGGAAAAAGGTTTTGGAAGCTAATTATGGAGGGGTTGGGCGGGATAACTTATCCATTGGCCGTGGTAACAAATACTCATTATGGTGGAAGGACTTAGTGGGAGTGGGGGTTAGAAGTGGTGGGATGGGTGATTGGATTCGAGAAATTTTTTCCAAGAAACTCGGGTGTGGTGGTGCGACGGCTTTTTGGTTAGATCGGTGGGTTGGTATGGTGCCTCTTTGTGATTCTTTCTCGCGCCTTTATAAAATGTCACTTCAACCGGAAATAAAAATCAAAGAGTTGGGTGAATGTGAGGGTGAATGGTGGAGTTGGAACTTTAGGTGGCGTAGGAGTTTCATTGCTTGGGAGGAAAAATTGTTTGCAGAATTGCTTGATTTAATTGCAACTGTCACAATTACAAAGGAGGTTGACACTTGGGTATTTGTTTTGGGAGGTAATTTCTCGGTCTTGTATATATTTTTGTATAACAAATTTGTTCCTCCCTCATATGTGGGGTTGAATTCCGCGGGGATTATAGCTAAAGTTTGGGGTAGTTGGGCGCCGACTAAAGTGGTTGTTTTTTCATGGCAAGCGCTTTTAGGACGTTTGCCTACCAAGGATAATTTGGCAAAAAGAGGGATCTCCTTTGAGGGATCTTTGACGAATTGTGCGTTATGTGGGATTGGTAGTGAATCGGAGGATCATTTATTTGCGTCTTGCACCATGTCTTGGGTGGTTTGGTCTAAGGTTCACCGGTGATTTGGTTTGTCTTTGGTAATTCCGTGCACAATCGGCTCTTTATTTCAAGGGTTCCTCCCATATTTTCGTAGCCGAAAACATGCTTCAAAAGGTATTACTTTGGTTTGGCATGCCGTTATTTGGGTTTTATGGTGGACAAGGAACAAAAGGATTTTCAAGGGCGTAGTTGTGGGGCCGGAGGAGATATTCGAGAGAATTCAAGTCGTCTCTTGGAAATGGCTACTCTCCAAGAAGGCTTCATCACCTTGCCTTTTCTATGAGTGGTGTGTCGATCCTTTTGATTGTATTGTTCGATAGTTTTTTGGGTGGATTTTGTGATTTATCCTAATTGAATGATTTGTATTCGATTGGTTCGGTTTTTGTATAGGTAAAGTACTATATGTACTTCTCTTACCGTTGTGGATAGAGTACTTCTTGTACTTCCTCTTTCATCAACTTAATAAATTCTTTTGCCGTTCAAAAAAAAAAACGTATCAATCTAAGAGAATGTATTGCTAGATCTTCTTAGCAAAATAATTTGAACTTCTCTTTAGTAAAATTTTGTTTCTCTTATAATTTTTAATTTTTTTTTTTTTGAACCAATACTTTTTTAAAAACTTATAACCGAGAAAAGTTGAAAATGATGTAGGGTATAGTTTCAGGGTGGAAACAAATCTCCTAATCTTTGGAGTAATAGGCCTAAATTTTCAAAATCCAAGAATAAGCAAATGGGTAAATTTTGCGTGCAAACTCTTATGTTGATGTCCCTCTCATTGAAATTTAATCGTATACCCCACATTATCAAAGTCACTTTCATAAAGACCCTTTTATATTGTCACTCTCTCCTTTTTCCCATACATGAAAAAAAAAAAAAAATCAATAGTTTTTAGAATTTTATTGAGTATTGATATCTTTAAATAAAATTATTTAAACTATTAAGGGTTCATTTAATTTAGACGTATTAAAAATAGTTCAAATGTAGCTCTTATCATTTTCATAAGAAAATAAAGCACATATGTAGAATGTAGAATGTGTTTAATATTGTACCTTTCAAAATGGTCAACAGGCTGACCTTTTTATTTTTAGTAAAAGAATGATTTCCTTTTTTATTACATAAAAAAAATAATGATTTTCTTAGTTTCCAATGTTGCCAATGAGAACCGAACGTAGTATCTCATGCATGCAAACTACCCAAATCCTTTACCATTAGACCAAATCTAGTGGCTTAAAAAATAAGAATACTTTTATAATAAAACAAATTGAAGAACAACAATAATATTTTATTAAAATTTACTCACTCCATTCTTAATTATATAAGCAAAAATCTATTTTTTAAATTCTCCTCTTGGCTTTATAGGTGTTTTGGGTTTCTTCGGAGTATTTGGTCTAGTTTGTTTCTTGTAACTTATGTTTTTTATTTATTTATTTTTATTTTTTTTGCTACGATGTAACTTATGTTTTTTAAATTATTTTGTTATAATTTTTATTATATATGTCTTGGTCATTAAAAAAAAAGTTTCTTTACAAAACTTTAAAATAAAAATGAGAAGAATTAAATATGATTTTTTTAAAATTTTAAAAGATAAAAGTAACAAAATCTTGACTAAAATAAAATTTTGATATTAAAAATAATAATAATAATAATCAAATTTGAGTTCTTTTAGAAACTTTTTTTTTTTGTGATTTTCTTTTAGAAACTTTTTATAATATTCTAAACATGTCTACAAAACAATCATTCAAAAATAAACAACGATTTAAAAAGTAGAGGCTAAAATTTAGGTGTCCAATATTCTTACTTTGACTCTTACATATAAAATGTGATGTCCCTTGCAACTGAAATAAACTCAAAATAAAACATCCATTTTTTTATAGGGACAAAAAATAAAACATGATAATTTTTTAGGGATCAAAAATTATTTAACCCGAAAATTTATTAAGAAATAGAAAAGCTCACCTATTATTATTTAAAAAAAAATCACTTATTTGACAAAAAAAAAGAAGGAAGTTTCACCTATAGACCAAATTCAAACTATAACCCAAAAATTTAATAAAAAAAATTACATGACATTAAACGATTCATACTCTTAAGATATATATGTCAATAAATTTTAATTCAATTCATAAAATGTTAAAATTGTTAAGCTGAACTTTGTGATTGGAATTCAATCCCCGATTCTTTCACTTGTGTTGAGTGAATTTCTAGTAACTATTGTCCTACGTGTGGTTGATTTTTGTCTCTCTCTCTTACTAAGGAATATTTTTCTTCTCGTGGTGGTGTTTTTGAGAGGTTTTAGTTTGTTGGTGGTGTGTCTTCTTGTTTCTTTATAGTTTACTTTTCTGTTTGCTTTCTTGTTTTACCTTAGAGATTGTTTGATTCTAATAGTATGTAATTCTACTACCTCATCATTCTACTAAACTTTTTCTTGTATTTTTTTGTTTTAATATTTCTATATATATATATATATATATATTTGATTATTTATTATTCAAAATAAAAAAGAAAAAAAGGTGAATATCAAATCACCTTCTCTCTCTATCTTTTTTTTTTTTTCCTTCTTTTATTTTCCAACACGAGAAGTTAAATTTTAAGTGTGAGTTGTGTAATTGTTGGAAGGTCTATTTTCAGTCCATAAATACGTCTCTTCTAGGCCAACCCACTTCCATATTTTGCAACCATTTTACCATAGTTGCAGCTTCATACCAAATAACTACAAATAGCTAGTGAAGACTCATAAGGTATAACAAATCTCACCCTAAATTTTCCATTCTCTCTTTTCATGGTCAGTAGTATGCAAAATTCTATATCACACACTAATATACCATATATATTTTCTTTTTCTATCACTTCTTGATTTTTCTTCATTCTTTTAATGGAAAAATAATCATATATAAAAAAGAGAATTTTTCTTCATATTTGATATTTTTATAAAGCAAGGAGATGTATTATAAAATTTTCATGTGTGATGATTAATATTGAGGACATTAGGGATTAATTTAATTTTTGTTAATTAAATTGAATTTTATAGCTTCCAAACATGGAGCTTCCAAATGAAAGTGGAGAAGGATCTGCTCAAAAGAAATTGGGAAGAGGGAAAATTGAAATTAAGAGGATTGAGAACACAACCAATAGGCAAGTCACTTTTTGCAAACGCCGAAACGGATTGCTGAAGAAAGCCTATGAATTATCTGTACTTTGTGATGCCGAAGTTGCTCTCGTTGTCTTCTCAACCCGCGGTCGCTTGTATGAGTATGCTAACAACAGGTTTGATTTTACACTTTTTTCTAACCTTCAAATCTTGAAGATTCTTATTTATATATTTTTATATATTTACAACTAAATCTTGATGATTCTTTGTTCATCTTGTTCTTTGTTAATTGAAAATGGAAATACTTGTCTTAAAATAATGTATTTCATATTAACAAAAGACAAAAACTTTATAAATTGAGCTATGAATTTTATTTTATTTGAATCAAAATAGGGAAACATTGATACTTAAAAATTGAGCTATGAATTTTATTTTATTTGAATCATAAGTTGGATTTATGAGGTCAAATACACTTTTAAGTTTAAAATGACTTCCAATTCTCCCAAAACTCAAGCTATTCTTTTTTTTTCCTCTTTTGTTGTATGTTTTATATTTTATATTTATTTTTCTTTTGGCCCTTTGATGTGTTTGTTCTATTTGATGATCTCTTGTTATACTTCTTGCTAGTCCTTTTATTCTTTTTTCAAATATTTTATTTTACTAGAACTTTGAAAAGCTTTGCAGATCTGAGGTAAAAGATAGGAATAAGAGTTAAGAATACTTACAAAATATAATAGAACATGAGCTTTAATTAGGGTTAGAAAGATTTCTAGGTCAGAGAAATCTTAGCTTGTTTGTGTATATTATCCCATATTATTAACCTTTTCACAATCCTTTTTTCTTTCTCTCTCTTTCCTTACATATGTATAATCAACCATGAAACTTACAAAAATCTGCCGGATAAAGCTGTCATGCACTCATTGACACTCTTCACTTCCATCATTACTCTTTCTCATCCAATTACAACTTAGGGTTTCAAATTTTTCTCTAGTCACACACCTTAATAGTCCCTTTCATATTTCATAGTAAAAATTACTTTATTTTATAATTGAATGATTGAGTTATTTTTTTTTTTAAAAAGATGAAAAATTCTTGAATTTTCAATCCAAAGAGTGCTATATATTATATTAAAATAAGTAACAAGATAACATCCAAAAATAAAAAGTAAGAGACTTCAAAAAATGTTTTTAAGTAGGATTTCTAAGGGTCAAATAATTTTGTCACTAATATATATGTACCTCTCTCTATGTTGATTCATAAAAGTCTATATTTTGTTCCCCACCTTCATTGATTTTGTCCACTACAATATGGTCGAGGAAGCATGCTACAGTTAGGGTTCCCTAACCCTCATGGGTATAATAAATGTCCATGACTCATTGTTTTCCATAACAAATTTCCCGTTGAGATAGGGTTTTGAAATTAGGCAATTAGTTAGTTGTCTTCAATTTATACACTAAAACTATAAGGTGTGGTTTTGTACTTGTCAGAATTGATACCTAGAGTCAAGTAGTGAACCGCATATACTCTGACGCTCTAAAGTGAGAGATTTAGGGGTTAGAAATTGCATACATGAGTTCTTCTTGAGAAAGAGTATCTATAGGTCCGGTGTAGAGCTTAAGTCATTGATGAGTGAAGACGGTGATGGAATCCTCAGTAACAATAGAAAAAATCAAGGCCGTTTAGACTTTGATTGACTGTGCAGATATTAGAGACGAGAATGTACTCTATGTATTGAAATTTAGAGATATTGTGAGCTCCCAAAATGGACCTGTTAAGTCTTTAAGTTTGGGCGGAGCATGAGGGCGAACATGAGCTTTGGCCCCATACGTTCAAAACATTACTTTTTGTGATAAATTTTGCCCTTTTTTTAAAAAAAAAACTACTTGTAATGAATTTTAATAAACTATTTTTATTTTTTTTTGACAGAATAAACTATTTTTTTGTTACCCAAATTTTATTATTATAAAATTTATTTTTTATTTTTTAGTAAAAGGGTCGATCTAATATGGATCTTTACGAAATTGTTCAAAGGTGGATATTTAATATTTTTAGTAAAAAATGAATATTCTAATTATAATAATAAAAAATAAATATAATATTTTATTGAAAAAAACAAACTATTTTATTGAATAAAAAATTTAAAATACTATCCATTGCTCACGTGAGTATGTCACAGTTTTTGACTAAGGACAACAAGACATAATGATATTTATTCTTCTGAGGGGTCTTCCATTTTCATTTATTATTTTTTATAAAAATATTTCATGTTAATTTTCTTTCAGATTTCAAAAATAATAGATAGTATTATTTTTTCTTGATCGTTCAATTTTTACCCTCTGCAAGGGAAAAATAACACCATGATATAGATTCCAAGAATAGCTAAAAGAAAAGCACTCATCTCTTTCTTATCTTTTCTAATCTCTTTCATGCTTATGGAAATAAAGCTTCTACACTTGACGTGAATTCTCCAACTACTCTCAATTATGTATTTTGGAAATTTCATTAGAAAAGAAAGTTTACATATGCATCATTTATGTGAATTCTTTGGAAAGGTTTTACTTTTACATTCTTTAGAATTCAAAAGAATGAAATTTCATATACATTTTTTTGTGTTGTGTAAGAAACTTTAGATGATAAGAAGAGGAAAAATAAGCCAATGAAAAAAGAGTACGATCCAATGAGAAAATGTGAAATATAAGAAAGAAAGAAAGAAAGAAAGAAAGGAAAAAAAAAAAGAAGAGAAAATGTGAAGTTGATGACATTCATTTCTTGGTTTCATTTTCAGAGTTCATAATAGTGTATACCGACACAACATTTTTAGTTCTTTGGATAAAAAATGAATCTAAATGACTTAAAAAAAAAAAAAAATTTAAATGACTATATATTCGTTACTCAATAAAATTAACTTGTATTTTTGGCTTATAATAATAGTTATCTGAGGGAGTATGAATACCATTTTTTGGAATACTTACTTGTCAGTTACTTCTTTGAACATTCTCCTTCCACCTCAGATGCATTTGAGAGTGCTAAGCTAACTACATCGAACTAACCGAGAAAACCCCATTAGCATCATGCTTCCACATCCAAGGATCTTCAAACATAGGAGAAAGTGAAATCATTGAGAATCATGGTCATGCATGTTGGTCACCAAATCGTACTCCCGCGCAAACGAATGCCTTTTCCACCTAAAGTCCCAAACTAACTCATCCCCAACCCAAAAACCCATATTACCAACCATTAAAATCTATTGGTCATAAACTCGGAATAACTTAAACTCTAAAAAAGTGTCATATGAGGTACTAACCCCACCCGAAAGTCACATCTGAAGGAATTCGTAAGCCCATTACAAGTCACTCCCTCAAAGAACCAATTAGTTTTGAAATCTCGACTTGGTCTAAGCAATGAGATTCCTTTTCACCAAGACGGGCGAGATGAAACCTCCGAGACAACCCCCAAAATTTGACAAAGCCAATTGGGACTCATACCTAGCAATAAGCATATTCCGCCACATATCTACAACATCTAAAATGATCCACCAGAGTTACTTGCCTAAAAGAGCAAGATTAGCGAGATGAAACTGTTTGATCCTAGACCTTCTCTATACTTAGGCTTACAACCGTGTCTCTTAAGGCGAACGATCCTTTTATATATTTGAATATGTATCGTCATGAAATAGAGATATAAAATAGGGATAGCGATGAGTACTCAAGACCGATATATTATCTTGCTTGTTTGTAAACCAAGTTTATAAGTTTATGTTCTCTTATAAATTGTCAGTGTCATAACTCATAACATTAGCTTCATTTATATATCACAATGTTAATTTCTACAATTGCTTGTATTTTTGCAGTGTTAGAGCAACTATTGAAAGGTACAAAAAAGCATGTGCTGCTTCCACTAACACAGAATCTGTATCTGAAGCTAATACCCAGGTAATTAAATTTAATATCAATTATTATAATTGTTTAAAAAAAATAAAAAATTTAATAAAGGATTAATTACTCCAACTTATGACATTAGACATTAGTTGTAAAATTCTAACATGTTAGACATTAGTTAGCAAAATGCTTGTTATTTTGCTAACAAAAACTTATGAACAAATCTCGAGCCTTATCATGCGGATGCATTTCGTAATAAATAGCTACACTCTTAAAATTATGATCTCTAATTTCGTCGCTAAATGTTAGAGTTGAAAAATTTAGTATCTATTTTATTTTTTTGCCGTTTCTAATTTCCAATTTGGCCAATATTAGTTTTACCAGCAAGAATCATCCAAATTGCGAAGACAAATTCGAGATATTCAGAATCTAAATAGGTCAGCTTTTATTTTTATATATATTTTTTCAATATTTTTTTTCCATTAATTTAATAATTCATCAATATGAGCTATTTTTTCCGCAGACATATCCTTGGTGAAGCTTTGGGATCTCTGAGTCTCAAGGAACTAAAGAATCTTGAGGGTAGATTGGAGAAAGGTTTAAGCAGAGTTAGATCTAGAAAGGTATATATAATTACTACTCTTTTATTTTTTACCAAAAATGTATATATAACTTTTAATTATGATACACTCAGCAATATATCAATTGCTTAAGGAATTTGGTTTAAGAACAACCTATGTATACCTTTAAAAAATTATATTGCTCAAAATTAAAAGTTAGTATTAGCATAACATTTGCAAAACTTAGTTATAGCTAGCTTGATATAAAAGTAATTTGAGTAGTACATTAAAATTATAAGTTTTGGCCTATTAATTTAAGTGTAGACCAGTATAAAACTTATGGTTTAGCCTTAAATTTATTTATTGGTTTAGCCTTTTCTATTTGCAATTTTGTTAACACTGCTTTTAATTTGTTGCTTAAATAAATTAACATGATTTTACCAAAAATAAATAAATTAACATGATGCATTATATTTTCCTCCTTGTTACTTATGTTTATTTCTTTTGGAATGATGTACTTAAATGTTTTCAGCATGAGACGTTGTTGGCTGATGTGGAGTTCATGCAAAAGCGGGTAATAATAATTTGTTCTATTCCTATTTATTTTTTAACAGCAAAAAATATTTATATAGTAATTTTGAAGGAGTATACAAAAAGTTCTAACTTTTTCTATAAGCAAAAAATAACTGAGATTTGGATCCAGCACATAGTCTGCATCCATGACTGCGTGCAGTTACTGAGATTTGGCCGTTCAATTTCAGTTTAGATATTGAAAAATAAATTTACATTAAAATTTAAGCCGTCCAATTTTGATCAGACGGCTACCAGCTGTTGACTATAGTTTGACTGCACAGTTATATATATATAACTTCTTTTGCCATTCAAAAAAAAAAAAAGTTTGACTGCACAGTTAAGGTCTTCGCTAGAAAAGTTTCATGTCATGTCAAGTAACTCCATGGTGCAGTTATAGATCTGAGCATCCAATTTTAAATCGATGGTTGAGTTGAGGTCTTTAAAATTAATTTATTAACCATGTAATATAAACTTTTTTTTATCTCAAATCAACGATCAAAATTGCCTACAATGTGTTTTACAGTTTTACTGCATGAACATGCTACTGAAATAGTTAAATTCATGTTAGATTCATTCAAATGCTTACATGGAAAATTTTATTGATAATGTGCAGGAAATTGAGCTGCAAAACCACAACAATTATCTACGAGCTAAGGTCTCTCTCATTCTCTTTACTCTCACATATGTATTTCATCATTATTATTTATAATTGAGTGAAATGAATGAAGATAAAAATTAAGTTGTTAAATGTTGCAGATAGCTGAACATGAAAGAGCTCAACAACAGCAGCAAAATTTGATGCCAGAAACAATGTGTGATCAATCCATACCTTCACAAACATATGACCGAAATTTCTTTCCTGTTAATCTTCTTGGATCGGATCAGCAGCAGTATTCGCGTCAAGACCAAACTGCACTCCAACTTGTGTAAGCATTCATATTCATCTTCTTGTACTGTTGGCAAGATATAAGTTGTTGAATATCATTATAGGATTATGATAACTTCGATGGAAAATATATGGTTTTACTTTTACTTTTCTAGGCTATTTCTTCAGGATAGAATTCCTACGCGGGAAAATCTATACCATAGGAAGTTGAATTCTTGATATTGTAGATGCTCTTTGTGTTTCAGAAATCTAGATTGTGTGATTCATTTGTTTGCTTTGTGTGATTTTACATTTAGTAGCTGATATGCAATTTGTTCATGGCTATACATTGTGGTGGTGATGCCGAATAATCTCTATGCCTTTTTTTCTAGCTTTTGTTCTTTTCGAGCCAATGATAGGGGTAAAAATGGATTGACTTTGATTTTGAATAAAAAAAATGTAAATTCGATTCGGATTAGCTGCTTTTAGAGAATCTGTGCAGTTACTTAATCAGCAAGCTTCGATCACACGATTATCGAATAATTAAAATTGAGTTTATTATTTAATCTCTTTATCAAGGTAAGATGATTTAAACTTGATGACAAACTCCTTGCAAATCGTAGATTGAACCAATTCTATAAACTATGGAATATAGTTTTTTCTTACATTTTCTAATGCAATTATTTGTAAGAAATATACTTATAATCAGTTTTAAACTTGTTATGACTTTGCTTCATGGTATGTTTATTAATCACTTCCATTTTCTACTTTTGAATGCAGGTGATCATATGCTGAAAAAAGCTAATGGAAGCTGTGCTGCAACTGTCATGAAATTGCTCATTAATCTACTTAAATAGTTACATATAAAGTGTGTTTATATAGTAAAGAACCATATATAAATTCCTGCTTTTACTAATTAACTGGTTCCTTTAAACTTGAGTTCTTCAGAACTAGAACAGAACCAGCACTTGAATTTGAGACCATACCTTATAATAATGTTTATGTATCTTTTAATTACAATCAGTTTCTAATCCTCACTATTTGTATTTTAATGCAATTTTTATACATGCGATCATTAAATACCTGTTTAAACTGATCTAGGTGTACAAATTTAGTCCGTGTTTAAATTGATGGCAAATTTCACGAATATTGTATCATCGTAATTTTTGTAAAAATTATACTATGAAATTTTTAAAATTAATATCACGGAATCACCGTGATTTTGTAAAAATCAACTCTGATCGCATGATTTATATTATGTTATATATGAAATCAAAATGCCTAAGTTAAAATGTATGTCATCATTATACAAAAACATTTTGTAATTAAGTTGATATATGTACATAAGAATAAGATTTATGTAACAAACTCAAATTTACTTGATATATAAATAGGTGATTTGGATCACACTTTCCTTCTGAAGCCAGAGGTCAGCCATTGGATGAGAATAGTTGTTGGATGAATCCAACGGCTGAGAGTACTAACTGTTTCAACAGTTGATCTATGGGTGTAAAAACAAAAAGAATCCAAGCTCTTAGTTCAACAAGAAATTACTAAGCCCGTGATAATCCAATCGAATTAAACTTATACTATTAATCTTTTAAATTTTAAATTCTTAGGGGATCAATAATTAATATCATAGCTCGGTCAAAAATAAAATAAAAATAATTAATACCATAGCTAGTTTGGATTTAAAGTAAAAATAAACGATAGGGGTTAAAAATAGCTCTCCACTTTTCTTTATGATTGTTTGTTATCCCAATTACTACTTCCAGGTAAATTCTAATATTGATCATTATTAAGTGGTCTATGGTGGACTAGTCACGAATAACACTATAACGAATACAAATTTTACAAAATCCACCTTTTGGATTGAAAGTTTATATCATATAGATCATCCATAAAAAAATTTAGAAAAATTGAAAATCATTTGATATGTTATTGAGACACATCAAGATTGACGGTTGTTAAATAACATAAATCTTGATGGGTCTCAATAACATATCAAATGATTTTCAAAAAATTTTAAAAAATTTATGGATGAACTATACGATATAAACTTTCAATACAACAGTAAATTTTGTAAAATTCATGTTCGGAATATCACTTGTCCACGGTGGACCACTGTAGCAGCCGCTACTTGCATACTACTATAGCATCCAACTTTTGTCTCTCTACTTTTAGTTGATTTGTTGGTTTTTTCATTTTTCTTCTTCTGAGCTTGCACTTATCAACAAAGCCAGACCACAAATTGTCATTTCACAACTCCCCCTCAAGTCAAAATGGATTGATTTGTTTGCTCACTTTTTCAGAAGAGGTAACTGCAAGATCAATGGGGACTCCTTCTCAAGCATTTAGGAATAAATTCTAAAGTACTATAGAATCAACCTATGTGTCTACTCTTAAGAAAGTGCATCCTATATAGGTTAGAGCTACATACCCTTAGTCATGTTCTAATTTTAGAATGTCTCAATTCAAACTGTCTTAAAATTACTCTGTAGCAGTTCAGTCTTTCTTAACAGCTTTTAAAAATACATTTGATCTCGACGACAAAAAATCCTAATTTGGTATTGTGATGTTTCCTGGACAAATCATATTGCAAAACTGCAAATAAAAGGGATTGACAGATTAATAAATCTTGTAGGGTCTAATAAACAATGTAATATGCAACATTTCCTTCTGCATAAACATTATTTCTGAGCCGTTTCATTCATTGTAATGAGGATATATGCCATATACGGCATCAAATAACAGAACATTACTGCACAAGAAAAATAGCTGAGATCAATCTGATTCTTCAATTATTCAATGATCCAAAACTAGGGGAGAACTAACATAAAATCTTTTATTAAAAATAAATATAATTGAACATCAATTTCAAGTTCTCATCAGTTACATTACATCTGTACAGATGTTAAATTTTTTTTCACTATTTCTTGTGTTCATAGCACATAAACAATAGTACAATAACTAGTGTAAGTAAAGCACCAATGATACACAAACTAAATTTGATGGCTCCAACATAGGAACTTACAAGACCAAAAGGATATGAAATCTAAAGCTGTCCGTCTCTAAGTGATTACTTAGAGTTTTATGCAACAAGATTTCAGAACCGTCTCAATGAAATTTTGAAACATACGGAACAATTTCTCCATTTCAAAAACAATTTACAGTATTGTCAGACAGCTAAATCAATGATGATTATATCTTTCTTACTGCAGATACTGCTTCTAGTACGATATTGCTTGGTAGCTTCATCTATTTACTATCTATATGATTATGAACATGGTGTAATCGATATAATGCAGAACGTATGAATCAGAGACTGAAGGTGGAAGCTTCTTCCCTCTAATCCAACACGGTATCAATGATGCAATCTTAATAAATATGAGGTGCAAGAACTTTGTTCCTTCACCCTAAAATTCTACATCTCCTAATAAACTTATTTGAGACATTTACATATCTACTCCATAAACTTCGATACTCTGGGAAACCAATTTCAAGCCATGGTTTTGCAGGGCCACTGAAATGGATAACAGCAGCAGCTTCTAATCTCTCTTTGCTAATTTCTTCGGATTTATAGCGATAGCCTAAATCAGTCACAAGCATTGATGAATCTATAGGATGCACTTGACCATCAAATGCAATCAAGGCAGGTGGAAGCATTCCTGGATTCCATAACGATGTCCCAAACTTGAGGTTCTGTGAAGTCAGATATATATACATACTGTTAATGTAGGATGTCAATAATACCGAATAAAACAGTACCATTATCAAATATATATAGCAATTTCTCTTTTGACATGTGACACTATACAAGTCCAAAATATCTGAAGAATTTTTTCATCTATACTGAATGTCTTCAAAACCATACAATATTTGCTAACAACACAAGCTCTAATGACCTTTACAACACTTCATCTCTATTTGGGTGAAACTCATGTAGATCGGACCACTTTATGAGGAACTCATTCCGAAAATTATGAAACCTATATGAATTTCATGTAATACTCAATTCATCCCTGATATTTGGTCCTTTAAGGATAAACGCATTTACCCTTTCATTTAGCTAAAATAAAATTCACTTAATGTATGTTTTTGGTTTTTGTAAGGTACAAAGGGAAAAATATGTTTAATTGTATTTTGGTTTCCTATACAACCAAAGTTTCTGGACAAAAAATGCAAAGCTTAAAATACCATAGATAAGGGGCGGAGGAGTAATGGAGTGAGTGTTTATGAAAAGAAAGTATGTTGCTATAGCACTCTTGAAAACATAAGCAGTCCTAAATAATATTATACAGGTATGAAGAGCATTATGCAGTGCTTAAGACCAGTTAATATTGATTTACATATATAAAATAATTAAACATTGTATAAAAGTTTAAAATAACAAATAACTCTGAATGAAAAATAAGAACTTAAACCTTGCTGGTTTAATCTTTATGCGTATGGAAACCCATAACAAATTTTATAGCAGTATGTAGATGTTAACTTAATTAAGCATATTACGCATACTTACAAGTTTCAACCATTTCCGGTAGGTCTCTGTTATATTTGTTCTTCGCCAAGTATCAAGATCAAATACATTCATGCCATAGAGCCATCCACACTGTTCACCATCAAAATTAGATGATATGAGAGGATGTGAAAAATTCAAGTAGTTCGTGTATTTACTTCCAGAGCAGCAGTCGTCTCCACACCATGACTTGTATACTGAACCACCAACTTTGCCATTAAGATCTAAGTACCACAAAGAGGATAAGTCACGTTGTACTACAACATCGTCGTCCAAGAATACTATCTTCTTGAGATCCGGAAAAAGCTGTTATGATCCACAAAAATTCATATCATCAAAAAACAATTGTAACCAATCATGTAGACTTGTTATTAGTTATTCACTTATTCTCAATCCGAAAGACTGCAAAAAATATTTAATTACCTCGGGCATATAAATGCGGAGTTGATTCATCAAGGAAAGGCTGCTGGGCCTCAAAGCGTCCAAATTACTATTATCGGCGTTCTTTTCTTTATCATAGTATTGCTTCCAAATTAAATTATTAGTTTCCAGCATTTCTTTAACACCAGAATTCATTACTTCAGACCAATCATATTGGTGTAATCCCCTAACTTCAACAACAGATGGTTCAACAGAATTGGTGGCGAACCAAGCATGCATTGAAGCATAAGTTTTTTTGTCGGTAACAATATGAAAAACTAATTTTTCAGGGTTGAATGAATTTTCAACCGTAGAGGTTACAACAACAGAGGCAGCAAGGACATTATCAGTTAGGAGAACTAGGTGATGAAGAGTAGGGTCAACAAGACGAGAAGCGAATTCGGGAGTAGGTAGACGAGATCTAGCCATGGCATTTACAGCATATTCTTCAGCCAACTTAAGACAAAGACAATGTAGACTTCTCGGAACACCATATGAAGCCAGATGCCAATAAACTGACTCCTGCTGTTTTGCTGTTTGCACTTTGTGTTCCATTTGTGATAGCTGAATATGTACAAAAGAAATTGCATAATTTGTTAGAGAACTAAAGATTTACAAAATTTGTTTGCTTAATCAAATATCTATAGCTGAAACCAAGTAGTTGTGATCAAGTGGCTAATGAGTTTCGTCAAGGACGAATCATTCGGGAGAACCCGAATTTGAACCCTGGCTGGAACAATCCTAGGTCAGACTTCACTTAAGTTTTTTACAAATGCCAAAATTTCAGTTGTGCAAGGTAAATTATATCAATCTCCATTCTTTTATTTTCTTCTGTTTAATTTTGTGAACATTTTCCATTCGGTGTAGCTCAGTAGTAAGAATTGGACTTTATAATCTAATAGGACAGAATCTCCCTTCTGCAATTAAAAATAATAATTGTGAACGTCTAGTGCATTACTATGTAATGTTTATCAGCTTAATTGCATTGGCTTCTTCTCATGATTTTTCACTCCTGAAATATGCTCACTGACCTAACCCAACCCAACCAATATCTACGTTGGGATAAGCATTTAGCCCTAATAATTTATTAACACCAGAAGGAAACAAAGAAGGAGTGAAGTTGAATATGAAACAATCATTATAAAGAGTAACAACCAAAAGTAAATTTTATATACCATGGCTTTGGTCTTGAAAGCAAAAGCTTTGAGGTCTTGTGTTAAGACCATCTCTTTCACAAGTTCGTTGAATGACCCTGCTCCTTCATTATCATTAACATTGCCATCATTCGCTTCCATTAGCGCTCTGGTCAGCTCATCTCTGAGTTTCTTCAAGCATCGACAATAAAAAAAAAGCAGATCATAAATTATCTTTTATTATTTTAAAATATACAAGAGGCACCAAGTTAACTGATTCATATGCTCATACTTCACTGATGAGCGTTGATTTCAAGTGGAAACTATCAAAATTGATTTTTTGTGTGTTTGAATTATCGATGAATTTTCCAAAATCACAATGGCGCGCAATTTTGTTAATGTTCAAAAGTATAGATTTTATCAAAACCACATTGATACGCTATAATTTTGTCAAACTCATCGTCAATCCAAAATTGTTAAAATTGTCTCAGTTGATTTATTAGTAAAATTGCATATGTTTGGTTGATAATAAAATTACAAAAACAGTATTAGTTGTGACTTGTGAATGATGTCATATGATGGATACCTATGGCCCTAGTACAACAGAGAAAGATCATGAAGACCTTTTAAAGCAGAGGAAAAAAAGTTGTAAAGATAGCACTAACATAAAAAGTAGGAGCAGAAGATAAAACAAATTGCAGCACAAGTGGCATGCATGGCAATGTCCCACATATTGCAGGAATGCAACATGTGAAGGTAATGACAATGCACCACCAATATCACAGGAGTATCATAAGTAATATGCATTATTTGTTTGTTTCCAAATTCATAGGATTTTTTTATAAGTTTGGAATAAAGAACAAAGTTAAATTATAATGTAGTATATGTCAATTTAGATCTATTTTAGTACTTATATATTGTAGTTATTCAGAAAAAAGAGCACTTGTATTGTAAATATTCCAAACAATGATGTTATGTTTTTTAGGTAGTATTTTTCTTTTACAGAATTTTTGGCAAATATTATGTGATCTGTAATGGTTGCTTCTATTTTAAACTAATCCTTATTTCATAAACTAGCTTGAATTTTAATGAGTGAGTACGTGTAAGAGAGTCAACATTTTTAATGTCTTTTTAACTTAAATTAAAATAGAGATAATACCAAGATTACTCTAACAAAGAAGATATGTCACGTGAACAAAGATTATGAGTTGTACCAAAAAATTAAAACGTGGTATGTTTAGGATAATGGGTCAGGTTTTGCTGAATACACAAATTGTAACTTTTCCTTTGTCTTCTACTCTTTCAATTTTAATGTTCACTGGCATCTGACAAACGACTCTGACGTGGATATTTCCAGAAAAAAGAAGAAAAGCTGGAATACATTTAGTACATATGGCATGGACACAGTTTATTACTTTTTTTTACTCATATTTTGATTAAGTTTTATTTTCTTATAAGAAATGTGATAAAGAGAACTAAATAAGAGAAAAAATAGGATATACGTAGTTTTTTTTAGGCTAAATTGCACTTTTGGCCCCCTAAGTTTCAGAAACTTGCAATTTTGGCCCCTTATGTTTCAAAATAGCACTTATGACTCCCTAAATTTCAAAAAATTGCGATTTTGGCCCCCTATGTTTCAAAATAGCAATTTTGGCCCCCTAAGTTTCAGTAGTTGCGATTTTGGCCACCTATGTTTCAAAATAGCACTTTTGGCCCCATCTTTACCCCTTTTGCAAAAGGTCAATTTTGATCGAGTCAAAGTTAATGTGGCAAGTCACTTAAGCGACTCAGCTGCCACATCAACATTTTTTCTCTCACTATACGTAAAAAAAATAACCTAATCCCAAATCCAAAAACCCTTTGTGCTTTTTGTTATGTCATTTTGATTTAGAAAAGTGTATTGAACTTCCATTTTGAATGTAATTTCTTATATGTAATACGTTTGACTTGTTATATCATTTTAATTATGTTATTTTGTCTCTGCAATTTATTTTGCCTTTTGCAAAAGGGGGTAAACATAAGGGGCCAAAAATGCTATTTTGAAACATAGGGGGCCAAAATTGCAACTTTCTGAAACTTAGGGAGCCAAAAGTGCTACTTTGAAATATAGAGGGCCAAAATTGCAACTTCCTGAAATTTAGGGGGCCAAAAGTGCTATTTTGAAACATAGGGGACCAAAATCGCAACTTTCTGAAACTTAAGGGGCTAAAAGTGCAATTTAGCCTTTTTTTTATAATAAAATAATAGGATATGGTAGTAATATTTTTGAATAACACCAAATATTTCTAAATATTTTTCTGAAAAAAAAATTAATTAATACACATTATTTTATTTTTAATACAACAGTATCTTTTTATTTTAAATATAAACAATTTTATATCTATAAGTACTTAATCATATAAATTAAGTAATTGAATACATTTCCAGATTTTTAACTTAAGTAATTTAATATTTTATCATTAACATTTTAAATATAATTTTACTTTTATGTATAAATTAAATATCTTACTCTACATTTCAATACTTCCTCTATCCCTATTCATTTCAACCTGTATTAAGAATTTCATTCTATTCAAAATACAATGCATTAATCATGAATCTTTATATTATTAAAAAATTGAACTTGGTAGGGAGGACCACGGTTCGATCTCCCGTAACTGCGATTGGGAAGGGGCTGGAACTATTTGATTCTACAACTGACCCCCGAAGCAGATTAAATCGGTGGTGAAAACCAAAAAAAAAATATTATTAAAAAATTGACTTAAATAATAATTATCTTACAAGCTACATAAGTTATGATTGGTTGACCATATGACAAAATATAAACTAACAACACAATTTGTAAATTTTATTTTATTGAAATACTAATAGATTAGATTTGCCTCCAAGCACAAAACCTTGACAATTGTTAATTATCATAGATTTGTCTCCATACCCAAAACCTTGACAAATTTGTAATATAATTTTGTCTCACAACCCAAAACTTGACAAATTTATAATAATTGTCGGTTTGATAAATTATTTTATCAAATAAAACAGCCTAAGAAAAATCAGACCATACCACTAACAAATAATTTTAATACAGTATTATTCTTTTCTATATATCAAAAAAAGTATTATTCTTTTCTTGTCAATCTCCAATAAGTAGTATTGTCGGTTTTCACTACTTGCGATTAATTAACAAATGACGCGGTCACATTTGTCAAACTAATTCCTGTTATTGAAGTCACTTTATTTGAAAAAGGGACCTAACTTTTCATTAACAACAAAAAAATTGTTTAAAATTAATTCAGAAACTACATTTTAATATTTTCTATAGTCAATTAATCATTGATCTATGCTTGAGCTAAGTCAAGTTAATCCAGTTACGTGAATCAGCCAAATTTTTAACAAGGAATGGACAAAAAAGTACGTGTAACCAAAAATAAATAAAAAAATACACTAAGTACTAGTTGTTGAAAATATTTTTTTAAATAAAATTAAAAAATATCAAATAGATTAGAAACAATAAGGATAATTCCGTAAATAAACACTTACCAGTGACGTGTCAGCTCCACTGAAAAACCTCCACCCAGCACATTCTGCAACAATCATTTTCATCAATGTACAAACTAACATCAACTTTTTGATAAAGGAAATTACCAATATTACATAAAAACATTTTTCTTTTATTTTTTTAACAATTTTTTCTTTAGTTTTTCAAACCACTAAAAATAATCCATTTTAAAAATATATATAAATCTCAAAACACTAGAAATATATATAAATCTAAAAAAGTTCCAGCTGTCAAAAAAACAAGTTCTACATTTTCCAACTGTAAAAAAAGGAAATGCAGTAAAATTATGAAAAATAAATCGAAAATATAAATATACTTTTTTGTTAAAAAGAAAAAGAGTTACAATTATCGAACCGTAAAAAAGGAACTGGAGCAAAAATTACCCAATGATGAGCAAAAAGTAGCAGATTCAAGCACCAAAATCGCAACTCTAACAAAGACAAACGGCAACAAGATCCCAAGAACTAACACCACCGGAAGCACCGTCCGAAGTGAAATCCGGCGACCGGAGAAAACATTACCAGCCGGATTCCCTCCTGCCACCGCCGTTGTATCCTTACCCGATCCTTTACCTCCACCGTTTGATATCGTAACTCTCTTTATTCCCTTTGCAGATATATAAAACTTCATCTCCTTGATTCCATGAACAAATCTCTATCTCTCTCAACTCTTCGATTTCAATTTAACTTTCAATTGTTACCTCAAAATCAAATCAATACGAGATCTGAAACTTCATTGCTAAAACGATTCAGAAAATTTTCACTCTACAGTGGTTACACAGTGACAGAGAAAATGAGTGAAAAAATAGAGAGAAAGAGTATCTGTGTTCACTAGTGTGAAAAAAGTGAAACAAATTGCATTTGTATTGTAGTTGAACCAAAAAAAAAGAGTTCACGGGTTTTTTTTTTCACTGTAGAAAATATTCCTACGAAAAGAAAGAGAATTAATTAGAGAAAAGTGGAAAATAAATATAAAATAATATTTTGGAGTAAAATGGGATTTATTTATTTAAAATGAAAAAATTTGTACGAAAGTGTGGAAAGTGAAGCCGCGTTTTAATGCAGCGGGAAATTATGAGATTGCCATGGGACACGCTGGTTTGATGATTATATATGAGTGGAAACTTTGAACTTGATTGTGTATTGTTTGACACTGATTTTGCATGTTATTTACGGTTTTGACATTGCATTTATCTCTTACTATTTGCACTCGCCGACAGTCTCTGTGACGATTTTAGGTGGGGTCGGGTTTGACGTCTTAAAACATATGAAGCCTCGATACTCCAAAAATGGCAAAGTATCGTGTCCGATACGTATCCGATACCGATACTCGTTCGTTACTCTTCGATACTTGTATCGGAGAGTATCAGACAATTAATATTATTTTTTTAAATAAAAAATTATCGATACGTATCGGATACTTCTCCGATACGCGTATCAGAGAGTATCAGACAACTAATGTTCTATGATGATAGAATTGGAGGACATCATCATACTGATACAATCTGTGTTTCCTCTTAAACAGTGAATGTTAGAGGATGATGTTCTTTGTGTGGTGCTTATCATGTTTTTTTTTATAGTACTAGTTATGTTATTTTTGGATAGTACTTACTTAACTTAAGATATGTAATCGTCACTTGTTTACTCAGTATGTAATCGTCAATTGTTTGCTCAATTTGAGTAATTTTTGTTATGTTTATATATTATGCATTTATATATTTAATTTTAAATTTAATTTTTAAATAACGTATCGCGGCAGTATCGTATCGGGGATTTTAAAAAATTTCCCGTATCGCCATATCGGATTCGTATCGTATTAGTATCGTATCACGTATCCGGGCTTCATAGCTTATAACCAATGTTTTAAAAATCGGATCGGATCGGCCGGTTGGACCGGTTAAACCGTGAACCAGAGAGGTAGTCGGTCTGGTTCAAATATTGGACCGGACATGTAGTTAGACCGGAGCGAACCGCTAAAAACTGGAAAAACCGGTGAACCGCCGGTTTGATTGCGTCTGCTATTTTTTTTTTTAAAATAAAAATGAGTTCGTTTTATTTATATAAAAAAATAAATAGAAAAAACTAAACTAAAATAAATAGTGTCCGAAACAAATATGTCTCATTGGAATTAAATTTAGGGTTAAATATGTTTTTAGTCCCTACATTTTTTGAAATTGTTAAGAATGGTCCCTCCATTTTAAAAATGGTCAAAAAAACCCTATAAAATTTTCCGCTATCAAGATTAGTCCCTGCTTTTATCCTTTAGGCTCCGTTTGGATTGATGGAACATAATGGAATGGAGCGGAGCGGGATGGAATAAAATAATGTTCCATTGTTTGGATTTGCAAAATAATAATGGAATGGAATGGAATAGGATGGAATTGATTCCATCTAATACTACCAATACCTTCAATTTTGTTCATCTCCATATTAAAATATCCAAACAATGAATGGAATGGAAAATTTATTCCGCTCCATCTTATACCACTCTCCTCTATTCCGCTCCGCTCCATTCCGTTACATTACATCAATCCAAACAGAGCCTTAGGGAGCCTTCTTGACAATTTTGCAAAATGTAGGGACTAAAAACATTAAAAGGTAGGGACTATTCTTAACAATTTTCCAAAATGTACGTAGGGACTAAAAATATTAAAAGGTAAGGACTATTCTTGACAATTTTACGAAATGTAGGGACTCTACGGATTGGACTAATCTTGATAGTGCAAAATTTTATAGGGTTTTTTTTGACCATTTTTAAAATGTAGGGACCATTCTTAACAATTTCGCAAAATGTAGGGACTAAAAACATATTTAACAATTAAATTTATTATTAGACTTTGTTATTTCGTTTATGTTGCGATTAGATTATGTTGCAACTAGGTTTTGCTTAAAATCTATTTGGTTTTGTAAATTGTACTATTTTATAGTGCGTGGTGACAATATTTAAGATTTGAAATTAAGAACTTGTGAGTTGTGATATTATGACATTTTAAATTTTTTAAATTTTTAGGTGTCATTAATCTTTTAAGAGACCGAGTCATCATGTTCGACCAGTTTAATAGCTATATAATTTTATTAAAGAGACCGGTTCATTCCTCCGGTTTATCCGGATTGATCCGGTTTATGCATGCGGTTCAATCAGTGGCCTGGTGGTTCGACCAATGAACCAGTGACCCAGTACCCTCACCGGTTCGATGACCGGTCCGGTTTTTAAAACACTGCTTAAAACTTAGGTGGTAATTTTTTTTTTGTTCAATCTTTTTATTTTTATTGTTTTGAATCAAATAATTTAGTGGTAAGAAATTTCATTCGTAAAGTGGATAAATGAAATGATTAGAATTCGAATTCAACCCTCTACATATATAATCCAATGTCATGAGACTATTTTTTCTTTTTTATTTTACTAGTACTAAGTTACTAACTTTTTTCTTTTTATTTTACTAGTACTAAGTTACTGACCGATACTAATAATTTTTTTTTATTATATAAATATATAGAGAGATGAACGGATAACTAATAAGTTTAGTTGCTAACAAGTTATTTATTATACCCGTAAACGGATTTTAGTTGGAAGGAACATTGTATATAATAAATAGGAACAAGTGTTTGAATTCTAGTAGCCTTATTCAATTTAAAATATAAAATTTTAGCTATGAAGCTACTTACAAAAAAAGTTAATTATTCATATTGATGATATATTACACGGAAAACATTACAAATTCTCAGTATTAAAAGTGAAAAGGATAATTTGTAAAGAAATTTATATTATCCAATTTAATAGCATTGATGTTCAAGTTATTATTATATAGTTGACTTTGTAATGAGTCGAAGTTATAGTCTATTTTTGAACGAAACAAACATCACAACAAAACAATATAACTAGCCTAAATCGTAATAAAATGAGAAAATTAAACTAAACGGCACAAAGACGAAGAAATTACAAAAATTAAAAATAAAATTTATGTGCATAAGACTTACTTAAAAATAAGAAGAAGAGATGTCAGAGAGGAGCTGGAGTTTCTTTTGCTAAAAAACTAGAGCCACTAGGAAATGTGTTTGAATTGGTGAGGTTGTTTCTTACATTAGTGATGTTGTACCAAATGCCAAAGGAAAAACCATCAGCATAAGTGTGGGAAAATAAAAGAAGGGAAGATACTTAAACATTACAACTCCAAACATGAATCTTCAAACTCAAAAGAGAAAAGACATGTTCATTAATTCAAATGGAAAATCTGAAAAAGCTAGCCTTCAACATATATTTGACAAAATAAATTACACTTGTTGGGATTACACTTATAGTTGGGATTCTTTGCTAAACGAAGTTTCATTATTCCGTAAGCATCATGATCAGTTGTCATGCTGAATATAGATGATATCTTTCAAACATAACTTTTGCATCGTTACAATTGTTTTGTATTGGAAATGGGAAACGACTCAAGAGATTATTTTTAGCAGGGGCGGACCTACATTAAGACCTACTGTGGCCGAATTTTCGATTTTAATATGTATATAGGTATATGCATACATGTTTTTGTTAACTCGTATAGTATATATACATATTACCGTCAATTTTAATCATAAGAGTTCATGTGGCTTAGTGGCAATTGGCGCTTATTGTGGTACAAGGGTTGTGTGTTTGAATCTTGCAAGGTACAATTTTTACTTTTAATTGAATTTTTTCAAAAAAATGCTATGTTGCCACCACAAACAATAATGATAAATCGTGTGTTAACAAAAACAATAATAATGAACTAAGAATTTTATTTGTGGTCAAATTATTTTTTTTGAAAGAATGGTAAATAGTACGTACATAATATTAGAGAACACAAATTGTATCGGTGACGTTTTTGCCAGTATAACATTTAGCATTAAAATTGAAACTTTATATCATATCGATAAAATACATGTCAAATTTAACATAAATTTAAAATATCTTAATATATTATTGAGATCTACCAAATTTAAGGATTTATATATTTTTACTGAACATTGTTAACTTTAATAGAGATCAAATAACATAAAAATTATTTTAGATTTCCTTAAGATTTTACATGATTATCTATAAATTTATACGTTATTGAACGATGAAACATTAATTATTCAAATGTTAATGGTCTATGAATTTTCAAATTGAATTTATCATTTTCATAAAAAAAAAAATACTCCAATCAATGCTTTGGTAACCAGAGGACTAAGTTTTTCAATAAAAAATATTTGTCTTCTAAATTTTATAGAAAGAAATGTTATAAAAATAATTAGCAATGATGTTATTTTAATTCATTTTCAAGAAATGAATGATAGACGATTTTCATTGTAAATATATTACATTAAACAATATTATTTCTTATTTATTTTTAATATAATTTAGCTTATAATTTCTTTAAAATTTGGCCACACCATTATTAAATGGCTGGATCCGTTCCTGATTATTAGTGTGACATGTGGTTGTGTGGTCGATATAGCGAGCTCAAAATGAGTTTATTTTCCCTTCCAAAGTGTCTGTAATTGAAGAGGTTTCTCTTCTCCAAATTGTTACCAAAAAAAGTCAAAGCGCAAATTGGAAAGTTTCCAATTTACACTACTTTCTTTGTGTTGTTAGTTTAATTGCAAGAGATTCATTCTCTATTTTGATAAGGAGAATTTTATACGTTTAGCTCAATTTTATGATTTAGAATATTCTCATATTCAACTATTGACTTTAGATTCTCAGTTTGAAAATTATTTCTTAGATGTATGCTTTGAAGATACATTATCAAAATTAGAGGGGATTAGTGATCTACTGGATACAAGAAAACATATTGTGTACTCGTTGGTATATTTTCTTTTAGAGATATCTTTGATACTACATGCAGCAACTGCATCAATTGGAAGAGTTTATCTTCTATATATGAAGATTATAAGAAGTGAGTTGCAAAATTGCATGAGATATTAATGGTTCAAGTATATATTCAATTTATTCTCACTACCAATTGAGCTAACCAATCTATTCCCACTATCAATTGAGCTAGTGAGAATGGATTGAACATGTATTTGAACCCAAGGTACGTGGTTTAAAGAGAATGATATTTCAATATATTATACTGGCCATGAATCCTGGCTATTTATAGATACAAATTATACAAGCTATGTGAAAGTGATTCCTAGCCTTAAGGGAGCGTATCAGCTGATTTTACATATGAGGGAGCATTTAATTTAAACTATAACGACTCATGTACATAATAATAGGCATAAATATAAGAACAACTTATAATTATCTATTATGCCACCTCAAAATTGGGTCACCATCAATGACACAAATTTTGTCTCTGGGAAATGAAAATCTGGTTTCATGTAGGGGCTTTGTGAGAATATCTGCAAGTTGATCTTTTGTGGAAATATGAGAGGCTCGTATTTTTCCGAGTTGAACCATTTGCCTCACAAAATGGTAATCAAGTGCAATGTGTTTCATTCTTGAGTGAAACACTGGATTTGAGGCATTTGAGATGGTACTCCAAGTTCACTCAAAAAATTTAACAACCACATGATCTCAGCTATAGTATTGGCAGCAGATCTGTACTCTGCCTCCGTGGATGACCTTGCAAACGTTCTCTGCCTTTTTGATAACCATGAAACTAGATTTCCACCAAAGTAAATTATGTAAGATGAAGTAGATGTTTTATCATCATAATTACCTCCCCAATCAGCATCAGTATGTTAGAACAAAAATGGTTCTGAGAACAAACCCCAAGAACTTGATAAAGTTTTGATGATAACAAAGTACTAATATGCAATTGAGAACACTAATGATCTTATATGAAAGTATGCAGTTAACAACGAAGATAGAATCTGAGAAGCTCAAAGCAAATTATATGCATCTAAAACATTCAAAGGTTCTGAGAGAACCAAGTCTGAAGAAAGGATATCAGAAGCTACAAGAGTCTCAGAAGCGAGGAAAGTCTAAGAAGCAAGAAGAGTCTGTCAGAAGCAATTTCAGTGTACTCTCAGAAGCTACACAAGAATGACAAAACATATTCATCTGATGGAATCAAGTCTAAAGATATCTCCTCGAGGTTAAAGTCTATGCAAAGACAAATTGGATGTTGCTCTTTGTCAGTCCAACAACTCAAGAAAGGAGTATCAAGACAACGGTACTAAATTAAAGTTACCTCTTTTGTGCAAATGAACTATCTTCGAGAAACAAAGAAGCAAAAACAGTTTGTCATTTGTGGAATAAGTTAAAACGGTCTAAGTGACTTTCAACGGGCAAACTGATCTTCTACAACAGTCATATTCAAACGTCTTTATTTCTAAGCCTAAAAATACAATACCTCTTTGAATTGATTTAGTTAGTTGAACATTCGAACATTTCAAGAGCTTAAATACGAAAGAACTGCATACAACAGAACAAGAAGAAAGTGTTCGTTCAATTCAAAGAACTCAATAGCAAACATTTGCACAAGACTTGAACTCAGAAAACTCCACTCAACATCAAAGTAGTCTGTTTTGATAACTATTGTAAAAGAGTTAGTCTTAGGTGTACATTTGTAATCAATTTTATTTTATATAAGATTCAAAGTCTCTTGAGCAACTTGTGAAGTCTCTTGCTTTTGTGCTTGAGAAAATTGGAGTAAGTCTCTTGCTTGTGTGCTTGAGCATCTGTTGAAGTCTCTTGCTTGTGTGCTTGAGCAATTGGAAGTCTCTTGCTTGTATGCTTGAGCAAATAGTGTAAGTCTCCTGCTTGTGTGCTTGAGCACCAGTTGAAATCTCTTGCTTGTGTGCTTGAGAAAATTGTGTAATCTTTTGTGATTATAGTGAACTCTCTTGTTGAGAACAAAATGACTGGAGTACTATCAAATTGTGAGGGGAACCAGTATAAAAATTTGTGTGTTCTCTCTCTCTCACCCCTTCTCAACCTTGCTTCTGACTATATTGTGCCTTTGAGTTATCCGCTGCCATAACTGACTCTGAAAGTTCATCTGAGATGGCATTTATTCCTTGAAGATATGTGGCCATGGATTGGTTTCCTTTTTTGAAATTGGAAATCCATTGTTTGAGCGCTATAATACGCACTCTAGAGCGGCCAACATACATGGTTTTTAGAATCTTCCATGCTTGATTGGAATTTTTGACAGTTCCTAGGTGTGTGACCACGGTTGTGTGCTTGAGCAAATTGTGTAATCTTTTGTGATTATAGTGAACTCTCTTGTTGAGACCAAAATGACTGGAGTACTCTCAAGTTGTGAAGGGAACCAGTATAAAACTTTGTGTGTTCTCTCTCTCTCACCCCTTCTAAACCTTGCTTCTGACTATATTGTGCATTTGAATTATCCGCTGCCATAACTGACTCTGAAAGTTAATCTGAGATGACATTTATTCCTTAAAGATATGTGGCCATGGATTGGTTTCCTTTTTTGAAATTGGAAATCCGTTGTTTGAGCGCCATAATACGCACTCTAGAGCGGCCAGCATACATGGTTTTTAGAATCTTCCATGCTTGATTGGAATTTTTGACAGTTCCTAGGTGTGTGACCACGGTTGCAGCCACGAAAGATACAATACCATATAAAATGAGTTGATATTGTCGAACCCAATGAGTGAAGGCTGGATTGACAGTCGTGGTATTGTTTATGTTAGGTGTTTTGATGGACAAGGCTTAGTTCGACCAACATAACCCATAAGATCATAGCCTGTTAAAAGAGCCATGAACTGAATTCTCCAAACAGGGTAATTATCTTCATCAAGCTTGATGCAGAGTTGAGAACCAGCATTCAAAATGATCAGTTTGTCAACTAATGACACGACTTCAGGTAGTGAAGACATAGTAAGGATCGTGAAAAAAAAATGCTTTTAAGCTATTGTGCTCTGATACCATAAAGAGAATGATATTTGAATATATTATAATGGCCATGAATACTGGCTATTTATAGATACAAATGATCCAAGCTACGTGAAACTGATTCCTAGCCTTAAGGGAGCGTACCAGCTGATTTTACATATGAAGGGAGCGTTTAATTTAAACTATAACAGCTCATGTACATAATAATAGGGATGATGGTTTGCAAGGCATAAATATAGGAACAACTTATAATTATCTACAGCTTATAATTATCTATTATGGTTCGACTCCCACGGAAGACAAAAACTTTATAGAGAGGAGATATAGAAGATAATGAGGTGCAATGTCAAACTGTCTACTCTATAAGAGAAGGAGCCCAGGTTGTTACATGGTGTCCTAACAACTAACAAACTCTAAAATGAAATCCAAATAGTATCTAACAAAACACCTCTAAATGAATATATGTGAAGTAAATTGAAATGTTTTTATGATGAATAAATGTATAATTATTTTTCGCCGCAATTACCACAATGCTCAATGCAACATTTACAATAACCACAATTGCAATGACCACATATGCGACTATAATTTAAAAGCATGATCAGACGATGAGAATAGTTTGAAAGAGTCCAAAATATAATCAAAATGCTAAATTGCACTTTTGACCCTATAACTTTTATATACTTGCAACTTTGACCCTTTAACATTCATAATAACACTTTTGACCATCTAACTTTAGCCTATTTTGCTAATGGCTTGCTCCACTGATATTGGCAAAGTCAACGCATCCGTTGCCATCAACTCACATGCCATATCAGCTAGTCAACACATGTGTAGACAGTGACTCACATGACATGCTGATGTGGTATACGAGTAATTGTCTACGTGTGTATTGACTTGATTAAAATTAGTGGGGGCAATCTTTTGCAAAATGAGCTAAAGTCTAAAATTAGGGGTCAAAATTGCAAGATTGTGAAAGTAATGGGGACAAAAGTGTAATAAAGCCTAATAAAAAGTATGTACTTTTAATGAGGGGGGGAGTATCTATTTATAGACATAAGACATTCTCTTCAAGCAATTTTATAAAAACCTTTTAGCTTAGAGAGCACCGAGGATTGGACCTTCATGAGGGAAAGTCTGGATTGGGCCTTCCTGTCCGAAACATGTTACAAACCGAGTTTTATTTTTTGGGTAAAGCAAATAAGACATATTCCATTTTTTTATTCATGCTGCAAAGAGACATTAATAAGACTATAAGAGCAAGAGAGATACCCAAATATTTATATAATTCCCAAAATGAAAAACAAATTCTTTTATATATCCATCGATCAGAGGAGGATTATATAATTCCCAAATATTTCTTAACACTTCTAAACTGTGGGACTCCATCTTGCGCATGTACAGGAAGAAGTTCTTGTTTCAATCGATTTTGCTCACTAAGATTGCTCGGTACCTACTAGAAGAGAACTAAAACAACACATGTGAATCCGTGGTGCAATAGTAGCACGTCTGACTTATCAGAAGGTTGCATGTTGGATACACGTTGGGTTCAAATCCTTGAACATACACATATTGTTTTTGCATAAAAAATAAAAATAAAAGAAGAGAACAAAAAACTTGTGTGAAAAATAATAGTACTAAATTAAAGTTTTTCCATAGACATCTTGATGGAGATGCAGCCAACTCATCTAAAGATTCTTTGAATGAGATAGGAGGTCCTATGAGGATGAATCAAGCTTATCACATATATGGTTGAAGAATGATATTAGACAGTTCTTGCAAATTATAAGTGCTAATACCTAATACACTTTGTCAAAAAAAAAAAAAAACTTAATACACTTATAATTTTAAGTATGGATTAATTGAAACTTATAAGTATATTTTTTTTTTTTTGTTTTTTGAGTTGAATATAAGTATAATTTTAGGCCCAACAGAAAAACTAGTACAACTATTAATTATGTCTCACGATGATTAATTTATGTTTGCAAGCTGCATTGCTACAAAAAAATGTCGAAGTTTTGTTGCATCTATTTAAGGAAATTAAGGATATCGGATTAATGCAACGTTGTCTAAGTGGGAGTAATGTTGGCCCACCACCAAGTTTTGTGGTTGCAAAATGAGACCAGAAATGTGCAGGTTGAAAATCTTAATAATAGAACATGTGCTTTCAACCTGGCAAAGCAATTATGCATGTCCTTGTCAATAACCTATATGCCACAAGAAACATTAATTTCTTTTTCATTATTCTTGCATTGCAAATTTATGGATAGTGTATAAGTTAAAAAGTAATTTTTTCTCAAGAGTGTCATGAAACTTAGGCACACAAAATGTGTTGAGAATTAAGAAATTGTGAATTGAAACCTGCAATATACAATTATCAAATGTACTTACATTTGATATGTTAGGACCCAAATTCAAATTCGCAATACACGACTTGTACTAATTTAATGTGCGTAAATTTTTCTACTAATTTTCCAAAATAAAACTAAGAGTTGGAGTCCCCCACTAAGGAACTTCCTAAAGCTTAATATGGATGCTCATCTGGCCGATGATGACCATTGGAGTTTAGGTTTGCTCTTGCAAAGGGACGATGACCGTTGCGTTGGAGTGGCAACGAGGTTGTGCAAAGGATCAAAGAACGTGGTTCTAGCAGAAGCTACAAGGTTTCATGAAGCAATAAACTTGATAAAAGAGCTTCGTCTCACAAGGGTGATTATTGAGCTTGATGCGGCTAGGATATTCTTAGTTGTTCAGAAGAAGGTTTTCCCTCGAAATCAATGGGGAAAGCTCACCCAGTGATGTGCTAGGTTTCTCGACGCAAACAGTGAGATTTCGATTTCTTGGGTATGCGGAGAAGGCATTAATGAAGCGACACATGTTTTAGTCGGATGGGCTGTCTCTGAACCAAATAGAAATTGGGCCTCAAATTTTCCTAATGAGATTTACTTTTGTCACCCTACCTGTTACCTGCACGCCCTACATCTTTCCTGTTTTACACTTCCAATACTTAGGTATAGCAGACATTGTAAAATGAGAAATTTCTTGAATTTTTTTGTAAATTGTCGTCCGCTACCTAAGTAGAGGATCAGTGGGTGATCAAGTCCTCCTACATCAGTCAAAGGCCTGCCAAAATATATGGCTATAAAAGAAGACCCTCAATTGGTGAGGTCTCACACATCTCCCACTAATGTTTTCCTGCTTCTTTCCTTGCTTAGTTTATTTTTTACTTTTTGTCATTTCGTATGTAAATGGTCGTATAGTCATTTGTCGGCTAATCATACTGCATCTACCGTTATTGTTTAGTCACCATGGTTGAATTATGCAATATTCCTATAAATTGGGTTATAGTTAATTTTTAATATACTTATCACTTCAGCTAATTTTTTACTATTTCCTACCCTTCGAACACGTATAATATATTAATATTAATAGATTATTTTATATTGTAAATTGAATCAACTAAAAATTAATTTAATCAAATCTTCAGTTTTTTATTGCAAACAAATATGTGCATGAATTCATCATTTCATCCTCTATTATTGAATTTTCTATCTTCCGGGTCTATATTCCTCCTATCCTTCACTATTTCATTCTCTATTTATTTTCTTCTATAGTTGTAAAATTTGTCTTCTAGTCAATAAATTGTCATTGGAAGCTTGTTGCATTTTCAATTCAATAGTAATAATAACGTTCCATTTTCAATTCAATAATAAATAGTAGTACTGACTTGTGTTTCTTTTATGTAATTGGTTATATTATATCATGATGACTAATTTAGTGGCCATGCAGACATGATTCTTTTTCTTTATTTGAAAAATTGATTGGTAATGGCTTAGCTTTATTCCATGCTGCTTGTTGGCTTTGCATTCTCTTTATTTAGCATGTTCTTGAGCTATTTTGGTCAAAAACTTTGGGCATGTACGAATTACGTAAAAGAGAGTTTCATTGAAATAGGCAATATGTGAAAATCATTGTGCAATTATACTTTTTTCTCATTGGTCATTTTTGGGGAGAGGTGGAAAATTGGCCCTAGACTAGTGATTTCTAATCATGCATTGGAATATCATTATTCTCTTCCACTTTTAAGTCCTATTTGATTTGATTGAAATTATAGTACTCTTTTTTTTTTTTGTTAATTAAGGGTTAAGGACCTGGAGGTCTAGGGTTCAAGTCCTGACAAAGAGAAAATTAACATAACATTTTACATTTTAATACTAACAACTAACATTGCCTATAAAAAAATAGTACCCTTAACCAATAGCGCGTGAGAATTATAGTACTCTCTTTTTACCTCAACACACTCTTAAGATATCAGTGGGAGAACTTTGGAAAAAAAGAAAAATAAATCATTATTATTTTGATCCGATAAAAATGAGATAAATCCGATGGCGAGGCTAGTTTGAGGTAGTTATTGTGGTGTTAGGTTTCAGATACGGTGAACCACAGTTGGGGAAGGTACTTGTAAGGCATATTATTAGCACTCAAACGTTCAACTCAGTATGTGATCAATGAGGAATGAATTGAAAAGTGATTGAAAACGTACCTTGGCGCCAACACTTTGCCTTTATATACGAGAGACGGTTATAAATATATAATCGCCAGTGACAACTTGAAACAACTGTCATATAGAACAATGAGAGCGATTGAGATAGATCTAATAGTCTTGAGAGCGTTGCGAGGAGAGTACTATCTTTTCTTCTCCTGAAATTCCTTTTTTGCCCTCCCCCCACCTAGCTATCTTTTCTTCTCCTGAAATTCCTTTTTTGCCCTTGTAAAAAACTTCGGAACGCGTTTTTCAAAATTTTTTTGCCTAGAAGAGAATTTTTCTTGGTAAACCCAACTATGGTTAGCTTTCTTTCTGTAAAATGCAGCCTTTCTTCGAAACCGTTTATATAAAAGTCCAGCCTTTCCTTGAATCCGCCATACACAAAAGTGTAGCAACTTTGTCGCGCGCTACTATTAAAATTTTCCCATTTCTTCCCATTAACAGCCTGAATAAATTTTCACCCTTAAAATTTATTCATACACATTATATACTTCTCAATACTAGAGAATCACAATGTCACATTAAGAAAATTCTTATTATGAACATGAAATTTGAAATATATAGAGAAAAGTAAAACAACCTTATAAAATGGGGGTGATGTGTACAAACAAATTGATGAAAGCATAACCCAAATTACACTTATTCTGCAAGCAAAAATAGTTTTTGTATCTTCACCACGGACGATGTTGTCCATATTAATCGCGAACATCTTACACTCATCAACTTTGTTCACATTATTCTCCGATAAAGACATGATTCCGAAATTAGGTGAAGCTATTTGAGTGGTAGCTGTATGATATAAGGGAAATACGGGATGATAAGAACCTATGTTGAGAGAATGATCGGGATGTATGCCAATTTGTTCAAGAGGATGGCCGAGATAAGGAGTGAGTGGATACCCTGCTGCCATTGACCACTATATGGGAAACTCCGCCATTGACCACTAGATGACAACCATAGAGATGCACTTGAATGCTCTGGTGAGTAAGGTGCCACATAGACTTCATGCACTACACCAGAAGAACGCGGTGGTTGCTCCTCTTTTTCATTCACCCCACCATTAGAATGTGGTGGATGCTCCTTTTTTTCATCTGGTGGCTGCTCCACTTTTTTATTCACCCCAGACGAACGCGATTGCTACACCTCTTTTATATTCTTTTTGTTGATCTTCTTGAATTTAAGAAATAATTGTTTGATATGAACCTCTTCTGCTTGCAACTTTCTTAACAATTTTCCATGTTCCTCGGTGACCATCTCCATGGTGCTAAGTTTTCCATTTCTCTCACAATTGTTGGGTACTTAGGTCTGTGAATATATAATTACTTAATCAGCAAGAAAGTTATCAAGGAAAAAGAAAATGTACCATACACTATACTGATCCCATTCTGTTACATATTTGAGAATGAGACAGCATAACAAACTAACAGAATTTCTAAGTAGTATTTTGGTAAAGAAAATGCGGCATAAGCAATGTATTATTTATCGAATCCAATTCCAAGCCTGTGTGGATTCTGAATTGATGTGCTATTTTCTGAATACATCAGACACGTCATAGAACGAATAGTCTTATAGCCAATCAACACGCTAGTTTGGCGCAAAACAATGTGTTACATTTATGATTTTATTTTTCATGCCATACTCATGTTAATACTTCTGTAAATTTTAGCGTTTTCCCTGAATAAAGATACTGCTACTTGATAAAGATTTGTTCAAGTAATTGTTTAACCAAATGATTCATAACAAGAAGATGCATATCGCGAACTTATAATGAATTTCTGTGTTGTCCAATGTGATAATCTGCTTCTTTAAGATTTGATGTCATTTCTATATAGGAAAGCAGAAACAGATACAAATATAGAAAAAATAAAATAAAAAACATAAGAAATATTATTTAGATTTTATTTCCCAAAAACAGAAAAATACAATAGAGTGAAAAATTATCTTATAGCACCATCATGTATACATTTATACATATATGGTTTATTACTCTTTGCTACTATCAATAACCAAAGCTTTAATTTTTTGGTTCAAAAACATATTTAATCAATGATTCCTTAATAGATAACAGTTCAGGAAATTCCTTCTTCAATTTCGATGCATCCATAAGGTTCATTTTTGGAGTAGAAAATTGAGCTTCTTCTTGAAGTGTAAAATTAATCCATTTAAAACTTGGATCAATATAATTCTTGTACATCTCAAGAATCTCATTGCATGTTACAATACCAGGATTTGTTAAGTTCCAAATTCCCTTTGCATTTCTTTTGGCCATTTCAATTGAAATAGGTAGAAGTTCATCCAAAACAGTTATGTTATTTGGAATGTTGGCTACTTTGTCGGATTTCGTTATCTTTGTGATGAAATTGTGTGGATTGCTTAGATCAGATGATACTGGAAATTGAATTCTGAAGCTGCACACATTTTCATATTCATTTAGAAACTCTTCCACCTGACACCACAATATGATATAGACAATGTTAGTTGCTGTAAAAAAATTCTGATATGAACATTGTGGACATCATAAAACAAAATGCAATTTTATAAGGTGGTTTTATACGACGGTTGTGGTCGCATTGTGGCGATATTGCAAAATATTGAAGTCAAATATAGTTGATGCAGTCACAATTGCAGTTGCAATGAGGCTGCAAACGCATAAAAAAATTGGTGCATGTTTTGATTGACGATGAATTTGGCAGAATTATGGTCTGCCACCGTAATTTTGTCAAACTCATCGTTATTCTAAATATGAACCTACGCTGTGACCACAATTGTAGTCGCGAATCTTTTTCTAAAACATTGTTTTTCAGAACGTACCTTCGCTTGAGTTCTAAAATAGAAAGAATCGGTAGAATTTGGTTTGTCTTCAAAACTACCACCACCAAAGGCATAATTAATCAAAGGAAGACCATGCTCTCTGCATACATCAGCCAATGTTAACACACCAACAACATCGGCGCGTATAGTTTCTGGTTTATGACCTTCAATCCATTTCAAATTCAATGCACCAGTAACACCAGATGCATTGAAAATATGAGTTGGTTTAATAGTCCTAATTTCAACCAAAAGTTCTGATCTATCATCCAAACATCCTTTACCATATTTAAATTCTATCCCTTGCTTCTCACAAATATTTCCTAAAAGCCCCCCAATCCACCCTGCACCACCATATATCAAGAACTTCAACGACGATGCTTTCCGTGGTGATTGATCGTTGTTCCTTGTAACCGAAGTAACAACTCTGTTCTCATCAGAATTGTTTGCATCTGATCCATCACAGAATTTCTCAGTTCCTTGCCGTGCAAGCATTCTTGGATGAGGAAGTAAAGCACCAGAAACATCACCCCACCAATTACGATTCTTAACATACCAATCCATTGTTTTCTTTAGACCATCTTCCCAACTAGTTCTCTCAAACCATCCCAATTTCTTCAACTTTTCATCATCCAAAAAGTATCTTTGATCATTAAAAGGCCTATTATCAACAAACTTAACATGTTTATCAGAATCCAATGAGAAAAGCTTACATATATCCTTTGCAACATCAATCACTTTTCTCTCTTTCTTTGTACCAATGTTGTAAACATGTCCTACTTCACCTTTATGAAGAATAATCTCAAAAGCTTCAGCAACATCTTCACAATAGAGATAGCTTCTAACATTCGATCCATCACCGTGAATCGGTAGAGTCTTCCCTTTCATGGCCAAAAGCATAAACTTTGGAATCAATTTCTCAGGAAACTGATTTGGCCCATAAACATTATTCCCTCTAGTAGTTATAACTGGTAAACCATAGGATCTACCATAAGCCATAACAAGCATTTCAGCACCGGCTTTCGTTGCAGAATAAGGGTTTGTTGGTAAAAGCTGAGAAGCTTCATGATTACCAACAACTGCATTTTCGTCCGTTTCACCATAAACTTCATCGGTGCTTACATGAATAAACCTCTTGACTTGATTTTTGGAGACTTTGCAGGCCTCTAAAAGAACATGAGTTCCATAAATGTTGTTTTTCGTGAACTCAAAACTGTTACCAAAAGAGTTGTCAACATGAGTTTGAGCTGCAAAATGCATTATTGTATCAATGGATTCAGTTAATAGGATATAATTGACTAAGTCAGCACTTTCAATATCTCCTTTGATGAACTTGAAATTAGGAGATGAATTTGAGGGAATTAGATTCTTTAGATTTGAACAATAATCTAACTTATCAAGAACAATGATTTTGTATGAAGGGTAGTTTTGGACTAATTTGTTGCATACATGGGATGCTATGAAGCCTGCTGCTCCTGTAATAAGAATGTTCTTTGGCTTGTAGTTGGTAGCCATTTCTGCACGACTTTGATTAATGTAATACAAGTTAATTATTATTAAAATGTAAATCTCACAAGTTTTGCACACATATATATATATATATATAATATATGAGGAGGGATCCGTTGACTCCAGGAGTAAGTCTCCTTAAAGTTACTCCGCTTAATAACTTGATATCGGCATTATATTTCTTCAATCCAACCGTCGAATTCAAAGATCTCATTGAGTAGATCAACTCCATAAATTTTTATAAAAATTCAAAATCGTTTGATACTTTTTCTGATAACTTCAATTGAACGTACAACAAACTTTAAAAAAAAACCGTTGAATTTCAATAGTATCAATACATAACTATATTTTTTGAATTTTTATAAAAATTTGTGGAGTTGATCTACTCAATGAGATCTTTGAATTCAACGGTTGGATTGAAGAAATATAATGCTGATATCGAGTTATTAAACGGAGTAACTTTAAGAAGACTTACTCCTGGAGTCAACGGATCCCTCCTCTATATATATATATATATATATATATATTGATTCATGTCATAGAAGAATATACAAAACTTTACAGTTTGAGTATTAATTTTGATGATACGATAAACGAGATGCTTATGTGACAACTCGGTTGGTGACATGGTATTGTATATAGCAATTCTTAACAACTAATTAAATTTCATCAAAATATAGTAATACCAGTAATATAAACATTAATTTGTATCACAAAAACAATAAAATTTGATATAAAATATTATTTATATGAAATCTCGCTTAATAACTTGTTTCTAACAACTGAGGTAAGCTAGGTAATAACTTTTTTTCTACTTGGTCCCGTTTGACTCGGCTTATTTTCTACTTTTCTAGTTCTTTTAAAAAAAATTAAGGAAGTAAAAAATTGTTTTTTACCCTATTTTTACATGAACTAAATAGAGAAATAAAGTAAAAAGTCAAAAGCAAGGAGAAATAAGGTCAAACATAATTTTTTATTTATCTAGTTCATTTAAAGAGAAATAGAAAAGTAAAAAATAAGCCGGATCAAAAGTCAAAGTATATTTGATGCATGCATATATATATATATATATATATATATATATATATATATATATATATATATATATATAGTTAGATGAGCGATATAACTAGAATCTAATTACTACCCTATTCCAAACTCTCTATGACAGAAATTCCAAAATAACAAAAAGTTGGAAACATATAAATAACTTACATGATTTCCCTAGCTAGTCACAGAACAAAGGAGGAGAGGGAAAGGGAAAGAAATGCAATATAGTAATTTGAAGGATAAGATATGAGCAATTGTTGCAGCAGACTTGTGTGTATATATACTATATGTATAATATATATAACATAACATATAATAATATAATTTCATCTAAAATAATAATATAGTAAATAATATAATTTATAATAGTAGTCATAAAAAATAGTTTAGCCCCATTAGTTTGATGTCTCTCATGGAACACGAGCTAATTTTTTATTCATGCCATAACTTTTAGATCATTTATATATGTACAAGGCACAAAATTTGTTTCGTGGCACGAGGATCACGATTTTGGAAGAAAATGACACGTGGACGGCCACGAGGAGTGACGAAAATGGCACAAATTTTAAAATAGATTCACTATATCAAAATACTCTCAAATTTTCACATTTTTTTTAATATTATATATAGGAATATACCAACCAACTCCTGAGATACTAGTTAAGAAGTTAAGAATATTTTTAATATAATATACGTTTTATCTATACTAATAGAAAAAGAGGATATATGAGTTTGAGCTGACTGTTTCTCTTTCCATAATTGGCTTTAATTTTCACTTAAAATAACACAATAGTAACTGCATAATTTACTTTTCCCACTAACTACCTCTTTTTTTTCGAACATAAGTTAGACACAGGCAGACACGGAACACGCACCTGCATGACCCGCTAGTACGCATAAAGAATATGCTCTATTCAATGCAAAAATTACTCTTTTTAGTATCTAGTTATCTTTACAATATTATATATCATGGAGGACAAAGGAAAAGGAGATTGGTGATTGATGGCTATTAAGAATGGAGTCATCTAAGCTTAACTCAGTTTGATACAGACAATGTTTATAATGTGTGTGTGTGTGTGCAGGTGTTCGATGTTCGAATTCTGGTGTCATTTCATTTATTCACCTTAAGTGTACTTGACCAAAAAGAGAAAAGAATAGAGTCATACGACTTCTAATTTATTGATAATGTCATTCGAGATTGTTAATGGAGATCCACTTTTTCTGGTCATTCAAGCTTGTTGTAATGTGATAAATGATTGTAAATGTATTTGGTAGTGATTATTCATTAATAGTGAAATTATTGATAATAAAATGCTATGAACTTATTTCTATCAAAAAATATTGTACTTCAGCATATACTAAATACAAGGAACAAACTAATCTTTAGTTAGTTCAGTAGTGATTGACATTAAATATGGAAGGGAGGAACACCGTTCGGTCTCCCGCAACTATGATTAGAAGGGAGCTGAAACCACTTGATGTCATAACTGACCCCAAACCAGATTAAATTGATGGTTAAAGAAAAAAATAAATTCAAGGAACAATCTATATAAGATATTATTAATATCTAAGAAAAATAAGGGAGAATGAGAGCCTTATTAATATTCATCATATTGAGAGCAAGCACACAACATATATAAAGAGATGATTGTCAACAACCTTTAAATAAACTAACTAGATATAAGAAAACCAAATATGCAAGAATGACAATGGCTCATACAAACAAAGATTCTTCATTCTTTTAGAAACTCCCTTTAACATATAAAAAATTCTATTTAGGCTCCTCAATATGTTGTAAGACCCTTCAATGGATGGAAAGCCTTAGATCATATTGAGGACCCTAATGAGAATCTTTTTTAACACACAAATTTATTGGTGTGATGAATTTTTAAAGCTGAAACAAACGAGCCCATAATCATTCATCCACAATGGCTTTTTCCTTAGTTCCATTGGGCTCCTCTATCACATTGGGACATGTAGTCTCTACCTGAGTTGGGCTCATATCACAAATGATTTTGGCTGAGTCAACAGAAGAGGCATCAGCCGCATCACCACCAATAAGCTTGAATTCTGTTAGTTCCTTTAAATTTATCCAAACTCGCTCCCAAATATTTGCTTTGTAGATGTTCTGGACTGGGCCTAAATGCCCAACGCGTTGAGGACATCCACTTCTGGGCCGTCGGGCAAGGCCCAAAGCACAAAACCCAGGTCCACTTGACCGTTGGACAGCGGTCGTCTCCCCTGCGTTCTGTAACGCTCGACATCGGAATGATGAGCATTTAATGCTCATCACGGCTCCTCAGCCGTTTTCCGACAGCCATTGATGGGCATTAACTGCCCATCAACGGCCTTGGCCAAGCGCTGGGGCTATATATAGAGAGCACCTCTCATTTGTCAAAGGTACGTATTATCCTATATTGAAAACCTACTCCTTCCTCAACTGACTTGAGCGTCGGAGCACCTGCAGGCACACAACCCCCCTCCGGGTATATTGGAGCAGTTGGACATCAACAACCACCGTGCACCACCGTCTGGTCGACTCTGATCAAGGTAAAGATCAGTGGCGCCGTCTGTGGGAAGCTAAAGTTTCCCCCGTCTTTTCCCAGAATTAGACCAAAACTTATAACAAAAACCCATTTCTTGACCAAATGGCTGGTGCAAACCATGCAAACCATGAATTTGTAGGAGAGAATCACCCAAATCCTCCAAGTTCCACTGGTGGTTCCACAAGTTCCACAAGGAGCACCCATGGAAGTGGTGATGGCTGCATTGGTCAACACTATCAACAGGCAGGGGGAGATACTTCGCGAGCAAGCGAACAACATGCGTGGACAGAACGAGCTGATCCGTGAGCAGAATAGGCGACTCCGGGCAGTCGAAGAATCGCGTGCTGCTTCAAGGGTATCGCGGAGTGCTCGTCGACAGAGATCGCCAACCCCTGTGAACAATCGCTCACGATCGAGGTCTAGGTCCCCGAGGCCTGCACCTCGACAAAATGCGGAGAGACCAGTAAGTCCTCCCAGAAACATTCCTCGAAGGTAGAATCACTCTCCTCCACGAAAAAACAACCATATTTCCCCGCCAAGAAACAGGCGTTCCCCTCCTCGGAGAAATAACCGATCACCACCGAGGAGCGGCGAAGCAGCTGCTCGTGGAGGCAATGCCCGACATTCCCCAAGAAGGGAATCTCCGAGCAGTGGAGACGAGAGGCATCGAGGACCCCTCTCAAGAAGAATTATGGACATTCCACTCCCACGAGGGCTGGAAAAGCCCCCAACACTGGACAAGTATGATGGGACAACTGACCCCGACGAGCATGTCCAGAGCGTAGAAACCGCCCTCGACTACAGGAATCTCCGAGGATCAATTAAGTGCAAATTATTCCCACTGTCTCTAACTCGAGGAGCATCAACCTGGTGGAGGAACTTACCTCCTGGCTCGATCGACTCTTGGGAAGAACTATGTCGAATGTTCACAGCACACTTCACAACTTCTCGGCGGCATCCAAAAACGGTTGCCAGCTTAAAGGCAATCGTTCAAGGTCCCGAGGAATCTCTTCGGAATTACATCGAGAGATTCAACAAAGTATCTGTCGAGGTCGAAGCGACCGACAAGATGAAGCTGTATCTCCTCGAAGAAGGACTGCGCGAGGGAATAAAGTTCCAAGAAGCAGTTGGGATCCTCGAAGTAGAAACCCTCGATGCATTCTTTGAGTTGGCTCAACGATATATCAAATACGAGGATAAACAAAAGGCCTCCGAGGTCAGGAGACCTAAAAATTTCGAGGTCGGTGGACCCTCCTCGCAGAGAGAGGAGCGTCGAGGAGACGAAAAGAAAAGAGAAGGTGGAAAAGTCTGAGAGGCTAAACCACCAAAAAGTCAGTTCAACTACCACACTCCCTTGAACGCTCCTCGAGACAGGATCTTATCCGAGATATCGAATGCTGAATTCAAAAGCGCGGGGATCAGATTCCCAAAACAACTGCCCGCAAAACCAAACGTGGACAAGAAGAAATTTTGTCGTTTCCACAAAAGTTACGGGCATGTTACTGATGACTGTGTGCATCTAAAGGACGCCATTGAAATCCTTATTCAAAAGGGATATGCACGACAGTATGTGGATGGGCAGCCAAGGGCTGCCAATAATAATGCTCATCGGCAAAATCAGTTGGCAGTTGATCCAGCAAGCCCGGAACAACATGTCGAGGACGAAAATAGAGTGATCGGTGGGGTGGCCCTCGCCATTTCAAGACCTGAAGATTTCCTTCCTCTGCAAACTGACGAAGAGAAAGGAGCCCTTGATTACCTTGCTGCGCATCTGGACGGGAGTTGGGAAAACTTCCCCGGAGCACTAGTCATCTCCGGGGGAGGGTTTAACCCCATAACCATCGGATCCATCAAAAGAAAATTCGATGAGTTAGAAAAAGCATCCCCTGTCGAGGAAATAAAAATAACGGAGGTAAAAGAAAGCTCTGTTCCTTTGGCATTTTACAGGGAAGAGGTCCCCGGAGGATCACCGAACTTTCAAATTCCATTGCTCGTCAGAGCAAAAATGGCCAACTTCGACGTGAGAAGAATCCTCGTCGATCAAGGAAGCTCCTGTGACATTATGTACTCAGGACTCTTCAAAGTGCTGCAGCTTACCGAGGAAAATTTGGTCCCTTACGTTGGATCTGACCTTCAAGGGTTCAACGGATCAACGACAAAACCTTGGGGATACGTGGACCTGATCGTCACCTTTGGCGAAAACAAGGCCATGAAATCCGTAAAGGTCTCCTGGTCGTCGATTGTCCGTCTCTATACAACTGCATCATTGGACGACCAACTTTGGCTGAACTGTTTGCAGTGTCCTCGACCATCCATCTTAAACTGAAGTATTACACCAAAGATGGGCAGGTCGCCACAATCAACGGGGACATAGAAGCTGCCCGGCGATGCTTTGAAGCTGCGTCGAAAAACCTCAACTCTGTGGTTACGCCGAAGAAAAAGAAAGCAGAAGCAAAGCTCCCCGGCGTAAACTCAATCAGTACCGAGGATGAAGTTGAATTGGATGCTCGAACTTCCAAGAAGGAGCGCAAACAAGAAAAGAAGACAGGCAAGGACGACCTTTTGATCAAAGAAAACTATCGTCCCATCCCTGATGGAGAATTCGAGCTAGTTCCCCTTGGCGAGGATCCAACCAAAGGTGTGAAGATAGGAGCTGATCTCCCAGACTTGGTAAAAAGGCAGTTGAAAGCTTGCTTAAGAGAAAATGTTGAACTGTTCGCCTGGAGTGCAGCTGAAATGCCCGGAATAGACCTCGAGGTCGCTTGTCATCAATTGACCATAGATCCTAGGGCTAGTGCTGTACTTCAGCGTCGTAGGAAGCAGTCTCTCGAAAAACCGGAGGCTGCTCGAAAAGCTGTAAAAGACCTCCTAGAGGCCAATTTCATTGCTGAAGCCCAGTACACAACCTGGCTCTCTAATGTTGTACTTGTTAAAAAATCTAATGGAAAGTGGCGTATGTGTGTTGATTATACCGATCTTAATAGGGCTTGCCCTAAAGATGCTTATCCTTTGCCGAACATAGATAAATTAGTAGATAATTCCTCGGGATTTAAATTACTATCGTTTATGGACGCATATTCCGGTTATAATCAAATAAAAATGGCTGAAATCGATAAAAAGAAAACAGCTTTCATGACCGAAACAGGTAATTATTATTATAATGTAATGCCTTTCGGGCTCAAAAATGCAGGTGCCACTTACCAGAGGATGATGAACAAAGTATTTCACAATGAAATTGGAGATATGCTCGAAGTTTACATGGACGACATGATCGTTAAATCCGAGGAGGAAATCGATCATACCGTCCACTTAAAAAGGGTGTTCGACCAAGCAAGAAAGTTTAACATGAGGTTCAACCCAGAAAAATGCACGTTTGGGGTTAAAGCTGGAAAATTCCTCGGTTTTTATTTAACTGAGCGAGGAATAGAAGCCAACCCCGACAAATGCAGGGCTTTCTTTGATTATCCAACTCCAAAATCGAAGAAATCCATACAAACATTGAACGGCATGTTAACCTCAATGGCCAGATTCGTCGCCAAATCTGCTCAACACGCTCTGCCCCTCTTTAAACTCCTCAGAAAAGAAACAACTTTCGAATGGACTGAAGAGTGCGAAGGAGCATTACAATACCTAAAACGAGCATTGTCCGAACCTCCAGTGTTAACACGACCAGTCGAGGGCGAAAAACTCTATCTTTACCTCGCAGTAGCATCAGAGGCCATAAGCGCCGTTCTCATAAGAGAAACCGAGCAAGGGCAAAAGCCTGTTTATTTTGTAAGCAGAGCACTACAAGGACCCGAACTCCGATACTTGCAAATAGAAAAAATTGCTCTAGCAGTAATAATGGCTGCGAGGAAACTTCGATACTATTTCCTCGCCCATTCCATCATCATCCGAACAGATCAACCCGTAAAGCAATTGCTGGCACGACCAGATATGGTCGGACGAATGTTGAAATGGTCGTTGGAACTCGCAGAATTCGACATAAGCTTCGAAAGTAGAAAGGCTTTGAAAGCCCAAGTACTTGCTGATTTCGTCGCCGAAATGACAACGTCGACAACTTCCAAAAAGAATAAATGGACCATCTTCGTCGATTGATCCTCGAACTCACAAGGAAGTGGGGCGGGCATCATACTCGAGAACATAATGCACGAGCAGACGTCCTTTCAAAACTTGCGAGCACAAGGCGCAAAAAAGTGGGCAACCAATCCCTCATTCAGGAAACATTAACAAAGCCGAGCATCGAAAAAACAGCAGAAGTCATTCACATTTGTGCTGTCGACGAACAAAGCTGGATGTCCCCGGTGTACAATTTCCTGAAGTCGAACACACTGCCCGTAGACGCCAAAGAAGCAGCGAAAATCCGAAAAAGAGTGTGCTCGTACGTCCTGCTCGATGACAAATTGTATCGAAGAGGATTCTCAATCCCATTGCTCAAATGTGTGGAGGAAGCACGCGTAGAGTTCATCTTGCAAGAAATCCACGAAGGGATCAATGGGCAACATATTGGTGGGTGATCTTTAGCAAGAAAGGCACTAAGAGCTGGGTACTATTGGCCGACGATGCAAAACGACGCCAAAGACCACGTCCTTAAATGTGACAAATGCCAAAGACACGCGGACATGCACCTCGCACCAGCTAACGAGCTGAAAATGCTGATCTCCCCGTGGCCATTTTCCTGGTGGGAAATGGACATCCTCGGTCCTTTTCCAACAGCTGCGAGGCAAGTCAAATACCTCATAGTTGCCGTGGACTATTTCACCAAGTGGATTGAAGCAAAACCCCTCGCAAAAATCAGCGCATCCGACATACTGCGTTTCTTCAAAAGAAACGTTCTCGCAAGATTCGGAATCCCTCAAGTGGTAGTAACGGGCAATGGGACACAGTTCACAAACAAAAAGTTCCAAGAATTCCTCGCCACAATAGGCACCACTCAACACTTCACGTCAGTCGAGCATCCTCAAACCAACGGGCAAGCTGAAGCTGCCAACCGCGTATTATTACGAGGACTAAGACGAAGGATGGGCGCATCTAAAGGAAACTGGACCGAGGAACTGCACAACGTCCTGTGGTCTTACAGAACTACTCCTCATTCCACAACCGGGGAAACGCCATTCCGATTAACGTACGGAACGGAGGCAGTAATTCCCGTGGAAATAGGAGAACCATCCTCGAGGATCGAATATCCTCCCGAGGAGGATACAAACGACGAGTTACTAAGGGAAGAACTAGATCTCGTCGAGGAACTGAGAACAGGGGCTTCTCTTCGGGAAGCAACCCTCAAACAGAAAATAGCTGCTCGGCATGATAAAAGGGTCATCAAGAGAGAGTTCGAGGAAGGGAGCTTGGTATTAAGAAGAAACCAAAAGGATTCGCGAGAGGGGAAGCTCGCAGCTAATTGGGAAGGACCATATCGTGTCCGAGCAAAAACAGAAAACGGAGCATACCACCTCGAAGATCTCTATGGCAAAGAAATTCCTCGCACGTGGAATGCTGAGAAGCTAAAACAATACTATAGTTGAAAATAGCGTAATTCGACATGCTCTTCAATGAAGGCTGCAAATCCCGCCGAGGAGACGCGCCTATACAACGGAGGAATGCCTAGGTACGGGCAGGAATCTTAAAATCCTTAAAGCTCGACGGAAATCTTGAATGCTAACGTCCATGCTCGACGGGGGAATACTCCATGCGAGCCCCACCGTCGCTTAGTACAAGCCCGGCAGAGCACCCAGCTCGCGATGGGATACTCAATGCCGCGAGGAAAAATTTCCAACGAAGAAGCTTTCCTCGACTCTAGTTTGGGAGCTAGCCAAACGCTCGAGCAGTTCCACAAACTGCTCGGGGGCGGTGCTTACGATCCGCGACATCAAGAAGCAATCGTAAATTATTAGGCGGGCACTAGCGCAAAAGGTAATTCACCTAGCGAATAGAACGTCTAAAAACACTAAGTTAAAACCCTAAGTATGAATCGAGCGTCGTGTTAAAAGGTATCCTTATACACTTTAAAACGGTCAAGTTCGCAGGGAAATATTATACCGGGCATTAAAACATTCGTCGGTACATTCTAAAAATAAACACTCCACAAAGCAAAGTATAAACAAACACAAATTGCAGAGTAAAAGGAGTTATAGATAAACGACCAAAGGCCAAAAAGTCATAAGCTTACAAAAACGACGAGCAAGCGCCGAAATGAATCAAAAAGCCAGGCGAGCATAACGCCGGCATATAATTACAAAGTCAAAATCATAAAAATAAAGACAAATTAAAACTGATCTTCTTCGTCCGGGGAGGGGGAGACAATGACACCGTCAAGGACTTCCTTCAGCTCGGATGCGCCCTCTACAACCAGATCCACCCCAGGGTTGAGGACTATTAGCTGAGCGACATCATTATCGAAGCTCGACTTTGCAACGTCCAACTCCTTCCCTTCGAGTTCGAAGATTCTGGAGACCAAAGCCGCTCGAGTGAACCCCTTGTATTCACCGTTAGGGTCGATCACCAGCTCGTCAGCATCTGGGGCAGTGCCACTCGAGCAAGGTCTGCTCTCCAAATCTTTCACCTTCCCCGCCAAGGTGTCCCTCTCCGTCGCCAGATCCTTGATCCTCCCCTCCAGCTCCGCCTTCTCCCCAACCAGACGAGCAGCTTCCGTCTCTTTCTCGGCCAGTTTGGTCACCAAGCCTGCTTGGAGTGTATACTTCTCCTTATAAGCAGCATGGTTAACTTTGGCCTGCTCCAATCGCTGGTTTGCGAGGACAGCCTCCTCCCTCGCTGCATCTCTCTCCTCCAGGTACTTGCATTCCCGACCATTGAGGAAACTGGAGATCTCCATTAACTTGAACGCGGCGACCATGGCATCCGCGAGCTCGTTTTTCAGGGCCTCAGGACCCATGTCGTTTATAATGGCTTGCTCTGCCTCAGAGAGAGCCACAGGGGACTTCTTTACGAGATCCGGACTGCCAATAGCCGGAGGGAGCACGTATTTGGGCGAGTTTGGAGTGGCTCGACCAGAAGCAGAGCTGTTGCCTTGGTCAACCCGGGAAATCTTGGCTGGGCGAGGTTGATTGTCAGCTTGAACGGCCACATCTTCTAAGTCCACGACCACAGCATTGGACCGAGCATTATCCATCATGTCCCCTCCAAGGGAAGGAGCAACATTGGAGGAGGCGCCGAGCATCGCAGCTTGCCTCTTTTCTTTGGCTGCCTTGGATTTCCGGAGCTTAGCTGCCACCGTCGACATCTCTTCTGCAAAAATAAACAGAGTCAGTAAACTTACGAGAAAACTGAAACAAAACGTAAACGAGGACTTAAATAAAGAGTAACATGCGTACGGAAACACGATTCCATCTCTGCCTCGCTTTTGCAAGCGAGCAACCTCTTCGTATCGATGAAGGCCTTCTTTGTCAATGGAAAACCCGCGTCGTCCACAATGGGATTTCCTTCCTCATCTTCATAGTATTTACGAGGAAAGCTATCTACGAAGGCCTTCATTTGCTCGTAGTTAGACAATTCCTCGACGGTTAATTCTTCCGCAGAATACACGAAATCGCTGGCCGGCTTCATGTAATGACTCCTCCTCCACGACAGGGGAAAACGACTATAATCTTCCAAAACCTGTCGACCATCCGGACCTACTAACGGAGCCCCGGTAGCATCCTTGGCCGGCCCCTGGTAAATGACGCTTTGCCAAGAAATAGAGTTCAAGGGCTTGACGAAGAAGTAGCTGTCCTTGAAACCCCGAACGGACTCCAAAAACATCTCGAAGAGCTTGGTGCTCTGCTTCAACGAAACCCATCCGAATTTGTTCGCAGCGTCGCCCTTGGGCTTCGACCGTTGCAGATGGAAAGCATGAAAAAATAGCGGGATGGTCGGCATGAACCCTAAGTACGCCGCTGTCATCTCAAAGGCCCTTATGAAGGCCAGAGAGTTCGGATGTAGTTGGGAGGGGGTAAGATGTAGATATCGGAAAATCGCGACTTCGAAGTCGCTGAAGGGAAGCCTATAGCCCATTTGCTCGAACGCAATTTGATACATGGGGAAAGATCCCCATTGAAACTTGCTGCAAATGCGACGACTGGTGTTCGGTATGCATGCCTTCCAATCATCTGTCGGGGAACGTTGAACTGTCCTAAACATCCCTTCCCCGCCATTCAGGGAAAACTTCGAAACAGTGTTCCTCGGCTCGTCGGCCACCCACGCATAGTCGTCCCCGCCCATATTCGAAGTTGAAGCAGGAGCTTGTTCTTCTGCCATTACACCTGAAAAAGCAGAGGAGAAAGATGAATTCGACATCAAAGCATCAAATTCACCCTTCCACCGCCAAATCAAGTGAAAGGGCGAGGATATCGAAGATCCATACGAATTCACGTGCTCGACGACTACCTAATCCTCCTAAAGGGAAGAATGCACGGAATATTCATGTCCTCGCATACACAAATGGTCGACGAACATCTCACCTTCCTAAAGGGAAGGATGTTCCGCACATCCATATGAATGCTCGCACATTCATATGAATGCTCGTCTAAATTTGCAAAAAACCAGAATGCAAAAGTGAGTTCACAAAGCGAAAATCGCCAGTGAACTCTTAAACAAGGCCTAAATATCAACTAAACAATGTTTCAGTTCTATTTTGTGGGAGAAATAGGCGCTAATCACCACTAAAGGCCTCCAAATCATAGAGCAAAACAGCAAAGCAAATAAAGAAAAATACGAAGGGAAAAGCTTGAAGTAACTTGCAAATCCAAACATCAAAGCTGAAAACAAACAACAGAGTACAAATACTTACTTGTAGTTTGTGGTAAACAGCAAGGTGATGAAATCCAACAAATAAACCTTGAAAATCCGAGAGCTTGAAGACAAAGAGGAATTGAGAAAGTTGAGAAGGTTAAGGGAGTTGGGAGAGTTTGAAGAGTCTGAGAGAAAGAAAACATAAATGTTCAAAAATCCCTCCACTTCCCTATATATAGGGAATCACCTGCGAGCACATCCGCATGAAGTAAATAGGCGCCAACAAGATCTGGATCGTTGCTTTGATCCAAAGGCCACGATTCGCAAAGATCCAACGGTCCTAATGCACTAATCACAGAAGTGAAAGGGCGCGAAGATCTGACGGCTGTGGCTCTTCCTCGAAATTTAAACCTGCTGAAATAGGTACTCAAGTGCTAGGAGTAGCCTTTACACGTGGCGAAAGGAGATGGAACGGCTTGTCCATCCAAGTCACATCCATCTGTCCGTAAATATCGCCGAGCAAATAAGGAAAATCACGTCGAAAATCTCGTCGTATTAAATCCTCGGCGTCATTTGCGGATCGCAGTAAACGTGCAGCGATTTCGCGCTAAATCCTCGACTTTCCCCCAATATCTCTTTTCCTCGACAAACTTCAACAGAGACGTGCTTCCCCTAAGCGAACAAATCGTCGACACCCCGATAAGCAAGGGAGCCTATTCGTCGACATCAATGGTCTACTCGTCGACACCCCGATAAGCAAGGGAGCCTTATGCTCGACGTTCAATACCCAAAACCTCGACGCTATTAGCCTAAGTACCAGAGCTACGACCAACTAAAGTCATCATCCTCGTACCCGAGCATGACGACTTGGGGGGCTCCTGTTCTGGACTGGGCCTAAATGCCCAACGCGTTGAGGACATCCACTTCTGGGCCGTCGGGCAAGGCCCAAAGCACAAAACCCAGGTCCACTTGACCGTTGGACAGCGGTCGTCTCCCCTGCGTTCTGTAACGCTCGACATCGGAATGATTAGCATTTAATGCTCATCACGGCTCCTCAGCCGTTTTCCGACAGCCATTGATGGGCATTAACTGCCCATCAACGGCCTTGGCCAAGCGCTGGGGCTATATATAGAGAGCACCTCTCATTTGTCAAAGGTACGTATTATCCTATATTGAAAACCTACTCCTTCCTCAACTGACTTGAGCGTCGGAGCACCTGCAGGTACACAACCCCCCTCCGGGTATATTGGAGCAGTTGGACATCAACAACCACCGTGCACCACCGTCTGGTCGACTCTGATCAAGGTAAAGATCAGTAGACATTCACATTTTCTCCAACCTTGGCCTCCAATGTGATGTAATACGATGTTCCAGCAACATCTTGAACTTTTGCATTTACTACCCTCATAAACTCTAAAATTGCATTCTGCATTATTGTTTATACAAAAAATAAAAAATCAATACAATAATAAAAAGGAGACTCCGGACGATAATTCAGAGTTTAATTGTGAGGTAATTATAATTAATTAACAACTAGAACTATAACTCCTGTATGTATAAATATTAAGAACAATATAAGAATTTTACCAACACCAACAAAGCCAAAAAGACAAAAGCAAAAATATTAACCTCTTCTTTGTTATGTTGTTCAATGGCAAAATGAGCCAAACTATTAATTTTGGGGTCGATTTTTTGCTCTCCACCTCTCTAATTCCTCCTAAAATCCTGTTCTCTTCATCTTCCTCTTCCATTTCTAATTTCTTCATCTCGGTTGTATCCATCTTAAAATGCTAGATGTTCTTTCTGTGTTACCGTGAATGATAAAACTTCAATCAAACTTATATATTTATAATTTATAGATAATAATTTTTTTGCAAGGTTATATATTAGACAGACTCTTATAGATATTTTCTTTTGACCGATTTTTTTTTACTGGAGTTATTTTTAACATTAAAAATAGAAATTTTCATTGGTTTTTCTGACAAAATAATATTCATTTTAGGACATATTAATTAGACAAATTAACTCTTATGGACATAGTTTTTTTACTTGATCTTTTTTTTTACTAGATTAATTAGATTACTTTATGCAGTGTGTAGTGATAGGAAGAGTTGGTTGATTTCCTAGGGATTACTTCATAATTAAGAGACAATTAATCTTTTTTAATAAAATACAAAGGGGCCAATTTTTTTGTCTATATTCAATTAGTATTGTGTTGTCTTAAATTTTATGTGCATCTTGTCCTTCATTTTATAAGCTTAAGTTTTAGTAAACTTAGGACCGGGATTTACTGCAGTAAAAGTGGCATGCAGTTTAATGCTTTTTCAAACATAAATCGTTGATTTTAAATTGGACGGTTCAAATTACATAATATTAAAATCAACTATAAACGACTTCAAATGGTTAAGAGCAGTAACTGTATATAATCCACATTCGTAAGCTTATAGCTTATATAGCCAAATTTTGAAGTTTGTTGAAACAATGTCAAACATTAAAGTCCATTCTGTTATTTATTTATATAATAATATGAGAGTGTTACCTTTTTCATATGATTTTTATGCAATACTGATGAGGATAATGAAATCCTATTATAATTGGAAGGCCAATTCTGTCTACAAAGGGGGTGTTGTGATCGATCATTGTGAAACATATCGTTTAACATAGAAAATAGAAAAGTTAGGTTCAAAATTATGGAAATTATGAAACACTCAATCATCAAACAAAATATTCATAAGCAAATTATCTTTATTCGTTGTGTTGAAGAGAATATTTTAGGTACCAAAGTCTAAGAAGAACAGGAAGAGATGATGATTGACGAAAAAAAATCCTAGGCTGAAGGACCGAAATTTATTACCAGCAAAGAGAAGAAGGAGGGAGAGACCGTCGGTGAGAGCAACTCTTTTGATGTAGTATAGCACATGTAGAAATTAACTAAACAAGATGCGGGGATAGCTCAGTTGGGAGAGCGTCAGACTGAAGATCTGAAGGTCACGTGTTCGATCCACGTTCACCGCATTTTTTTAATTATTTTTTGACCATTTTTCTCTGTCACAACTTCTATACTAATGGATATTTAAGATTGAAATTTCCTACCGTAAAAAATTACACAGTTTTCACACAATTCTAAATTCATAATTTCTAGAGATTTCATATTGAACTTTCTGTAATTTTAAACTCATCTTGCTATTGCTTTTGACTTTTGGCTGAGTTATCAAAAGATGTGTCTCTTCTAGGGGGTACAATTGTGGCAAGTTCGGACTGGTTCTCTGAAGAAATGGTCAGGAAGGATGGTAATGGGAGTTCGACTGCTTTTTGGTTTGATCCTTGGGTTGGTGGTTTGCCCCTTAAAGATCGGTATCATAGGTTATTCCAGGTTTCAGAGCAATTTTTAGAGTTGGTAGAGAATATGGGCTCAAGGGAGCATGGTCAGTGGGAGTGGGACTTTAGGTGGAAGAGGGAGCTTTCAGTGGCCGAGTTTGATCTTTTTCAGGATTTACTCCATGTGGTTACCCAGTCTCCGTCGTTAGGGATGGAGGATTCCTGGGTTTGGACTCTTGATCCCACTGGTAGCTATTCAGTTAAGTCGGCCTACTTGGCAATCACAAGCGTGGAGGTGGCTCCTGAGCCAAATTCTCTTTTGATGCGGGTGTGGAAGTCTTGGGCTCCTTCAAAAGTAATTGTTTTCTCTTGGCAATTACTTCAAGATAGAGTTCCAAGCCGACAAAATCTCCTTAGACGTCGTGTTTTGAGGGAGGCTTCTCTGTCCTTTTGTGCTCTATGTGGGGACTTCGTTGAGTCAGTTGACCATCTCTTCATTACTTGTGACTGCATCTCCATTTTCTGGTATAATCTAGCCCGGTGGTTAGGGTTTGAGCTAGTCTCCCCCAATAGTATTGCTAGTTTCTTTGAGTGGTTCCTAGGTCTAGGAATGGGTAGGAAGTCTAGGTTAGGCTGGTTGTTATTTGGCATGCCGCAGTGTGGTCTATTTGGATCTCTCGAAATGATTAATCTTTGCTAGGGGAACTATTTTTGTTGAGTTTTTGGTCGATAAGGTGAAACTTTCATCTTGGAAATGGTTTTTTTCCAAAAACCCTGGTTACCCTTGCTCCTTCTATGAGTGAGAGGTGCAACCAGTCATGTGCTGGAGCCGATAGAGATTGGTGGGGCCTGGGTGCTGGCTTCTGATGACTTTGTTTTGGTGGGTGGGTGATTTCATCATTTTTCTTCTTCTTTTGTTCTTTTCTTTCCTCCTCTTCTTGTTCTTTCTTGCCTTTTCATCTTTTTTTTTTGGTTTTTTTTTTGCCTCCTCTCTTTGTTTTTCTTCTTCTGCGAGTACTCACGGTACTCCTTTTCATTTGTGATCTCCCCTTGTATTTGTGACTTCTGCTATATATATATATATATATTTGCCATTAAAAAAAAAAGTTCTTTCAAATCACAATCTTGCTTCAAAATCTCTGCACCATAGGCATAGACATTAACCTTCGATCTTCAACCTTGGCCACCAATATGATGTCAATATTCTGTATTGAAAACCGATTGATTATATAAAACGGAACCACTATGTCACTATATTATTTGTCAAATAACCGATTATCCCAAAAGATTAAGTTGTTAGGATAGAGCCATATCAATGATTTTATATTATTTCTAACACGCCCTTTCACGCAAGAGCCCACTTGGCTTGAAGCGTGGATAATGCATATGCCCACCTACCATATGCTTAAATTCCACTTTTTAATAAGAAAGTGAGGGGAGCGGGGATCGAACTCTAGACCACTTGATAATAGAGGCTCTGATACCATGTCAAATAACCGATTATCCCAAAAGCTTAAGTTGTTAGGATAGAGCCATATCAAAAAATTTATATTATTTCTAACACTATTTACCCACTAATACTATTAATGGAGAGTCTTATTTTATTTCACGAGCACCAAATGAAATGTGCTTAAAATATACGATTGAGAGATTGTTAAAATTAAGATTTTTCATTGGATTGGACACAAATTATAATTTTAGGTTCCTTTATTTGATTTTTTTTTGAAATTTTTTGAACGAACATGTGCTAAATCATATGATGCGGTTACGATGTGGCTGTACATGCGAATGAAAATTACATCGCAATTAAAATGTGACACAGTTGCAAAAGTTGCTGTATCAACAATACTGCAACCGCAATTGCGAATTGCAGCCCACAATTTACCCATGGATACTCTGAAAAGTGTAGAAATTGCTAGCATACTATTTTGTTTTTAATGTCAAATATATATATAAATATAAATACGAAAATTGTACAAGAGAGAGTTTAGAAAAATAGAGATACCAATTAAAAGTAATTTAAAGCATACCATAAACAGCCATCGTATGCACATACTAATCATATAGCTTCAAATATTTTCTAATCCACTAACAATTTGCATTGATATACTGAAAAAGCAAAGTGGTAACCATGGAAGAAAATAAAACTATCATTTCCAATAATACGAATAAATCTCAAAAATTGATGTCAGAGACAAAAAAACATATTTATCTCTTTAATTAAATATTAGAAATATGTCATATATCATATAGATGCTACATTAGACAAACATGATACAAAAGTGAAAACTTCCAATGGCTTTCATTAGTGCATCAATGTTATGTTACTCTCCCCACTCATTCAAATATGATACGTTGTACTTTCTACTGATTTTATACAATGAATCACATGTAATTTTAAACATATCTTGCAATTTCTCTAGAGTTTCGGCTGAGTCATCAAAAGGACCTTCACCAACAAGGTTGAACTCCTTTAGTTCTTTTAAACCACAATCTTGATTCAAAATCTCTGCTGCATAGACATTAACCTTCTCTCCAACCTTGGCAAATAGTATGATGTACCACAACGTTCCATGTTCAACCATACAATCTTTCACGTCTAGCACTTTCACAAACTCCAAAGTGTCAATAAAATCCTGTAAAAAAAATGTCATTATTCTGCATTATAAAAACCAATTGATTATAGATGATCAAGGGACATATGAGCTCCAATTCCTTTCGTTTCTTTTTTGATAATTAGCAAAACAATTTTACTAACAGAAGTACCAGGGCCGGTCCTGAGTTTTTATAGGCCATATGCAATGTTAAAAGTGGCGTTATATATGCAAGAGGCACGGACTCTGACATGGATACTGTGACACGACACAGATACCGCGACACTGCTAGTGTAAAAAATGTAGAACACCGCTACATATTTATAAAAGATATAAATTGAAAATCAAAATATATACATGTAAATATAAGTTGAGGAAGTTATTTCTTAAAAAAAGTTTTAAAACAAGATATGATAATATTCTAACTTTATTTATCCATCTACTATCGAAAAAGCACAAAATATTGTAATCAAAATATAATGTTTTAATTCCCTCATTCGACGCATCTTTAACTCTTGTAAATATCTAACAAAAAAAAAAGAGTCTTATAGATATGTTTAATACATGCCTAAGGAGAGTATAAACAAAGAAAAAACTATTTTTTTGGAACAATTGTCTGAAACGTGTCTTACAGGTGTCGAACACCGATCAAAGGAGTGTCAAAATAAAAGAAAAATTGATTTTTGACACCGATCTAAACTATCCGACACGTACCGTACTTGTGTCGGACACCGACACGTGTCAGACACTGCAACATGCCTAATCGTAGAGGTATCTGTACTTTATAGATGAACATCGATAATATTAATTAGAATGAATTAATAATGACAAAACTAGTACATTCATTTCGACAAACAAAGAAAAGCAAAGAGAAAAGAATAAGAACCTTTTTCTTATTATATTGATGAACAGCAAAACGAGCCCTGCTAATATTAGCAGGAAGGTCCTCCACTTTCCATAAACCTCCTTCTATTAAATGTTGACAATTAGAATATAACATATAATATAAAAGTGTATATATTCTTATTCATCATTTTTAACAATTGCTCATTTTTAAAACTGAAAGAAATCAATCTAAATATTACTTTAGTGATCAAAGTGTAAAGAAGGAGCATTACCAAGAAGCTTAAACTTTGTTAGTTCTTGCAAATTCAACCATGGCCGCTCCCAAACCTCTGCTTCATATACATTCACCTTCTCTCCATCCTTGGCCTCCAGTATAATACGATACGACATTCCTGCTACCAAATAAGTTTTCACATCTAACACCTTCACCAACTTTAGATTTGCATTCTGCATTAAAGATTACAAAACACAATTAATTAACTGATCAAAATCATGTTTTGAAAAAAACAAAGCAACAAGTGTATTCATATCTTATTTTGTTCTTAATCCTCTATAATTCTCAAGTATAGCGGATCTCTCGTAATTTAATGTTCAGTTGATTGTAACAATCTAGAATCGAACACTAATATTAGAGAAAAATTGGACCTTAACAAAAGCGAAATAAGGACTAACGCTAGAATTGAACATTCATATGCAATAAAATTAAAAAATTGATTCAGTGATGGTTGATTCATCAAATCAAGTATATAGTGGCACTGCATACATTAAAGAAAAAAAAAAACCTCTTTCAGATTGTGTTGATCAACAGCAAAACTAATACGATCCCACTTAATTCCGGTATTGTTATATGGCAATTGCTTTTGGCTTTTGGCAATGTCAACCGAAGGAGCATCATCGCCAACAAGCTTGGACATCGACCGGTGCTGCAGTCCTGTACTCAAGAACTGTTTTTTATCTACCACCTTCACAAACTCCAGATTTGCATTCTGCTTAGGGTTTACAAAAATCAATTAATTAAATGATCAAAATCATAAGGACAAGAGTAAATTAAATAACAAGTGTATTTGCCCCATAATTACATCTCAGTTTGTACACTGCTGATATCAAGTCACCCGATCTTGATCCGGGATTGCAAGCTTCTCCGAATTTAAATGTGTGAGTCTGATTGGACTTAACTTTTTTTTTTTTAACTCGGTATGCAGCCCTTAAAACCGACTAACAATCCCACCGTCTACTAGCGGTGGCCCCATTTAAAGCAAAGAGAAATCGAACTTGAGACATTGAGAGGAGCGGACCCTTTAATTGCAAGCTTCTTATTTTGGTCTTAACCTCTTAATTCCTAACAGAGAATCTCTCATAATCCTAAGTCTAGTTGACTCTAACTACAATCTACTTTCAGAGAGACAACCTTTTAATTCCTAAGAAAAGCAAAGAGAAAAGAAAAATAACCTTTTTCAGATTGTGACGATCAACGGAAAAACGAGCCAAGTTATTACCGGTGGGAGGATTGATAGGATTCGACTTGAATTCGGTAATATACTTCCATAGGTATTTACGGCTTCCCCCGACATCGGAAACTCTTGCCGTCCATATACTTGCAGCCTTTACTCTTAATTTTTGTAAAATACTCGCCATAGGATGAGGTCGAGGCTACACTTCGGAATTAACATTTTTGTATTTATAGTCTCACAATAATAGTCTAATATAGTGGCGTGCGGCATAAGTTTTACAATTAAGTTTTTTTTCTTGGTTTTCAAAACATTTTTTATTTGTGAAGATTATTTTTTTTTCGAACCAAATAAATATCTCTATTCAAAAAAGTCCTACATGTATTATTATAGAGCTTCTACTTATGCGGAGCTTTTAGCCTGAGGCATGTTGTTCGAATCTCATTGACAACAACAATTCAATTTTTATAATATTATATGGAATTATACTTTTTTTGTTTTTAGGGAAAACTACATAGGGTCTGTTGTTCGAATCTCATTGACAACAATAATCCAATTTTTATAATATTTTATGGAAAGATATTTTTTTATAGAAAAAACAACCTTCATTCAAACCTTCATCTATGTGAAACTTAAAATAATTTAATACAATTTTAGTTTTGGAAAATACTAAACAGTGCCCCGGGGCATTGGTTAAGCATATAAATAAGGAAATTTTATCTTGGAACTTGTGCATTTAATACATTGAAAGTATAAAAAGTCATCTTATCAATATTAACTTTATCATTTATTTCTATTTTTGGCATGCTTAACAAGTGCCCCGAAGGCACTGTTTAGCGTGACCCTTTAGTTTTTTATAATCTATGAAAAATTTTATAATTCCAATTTTAAACTTTTAATAAACCTTCATTCAAACCTTTTTAAGGATGTTAATTATATTTATCAATGTGAGTGGAGATTTGCAGATAGATTTTCTCATTTGACGCTCCCGCGTGAAGATTAGTTTTTTGTATTACACCAACAAGAAAAAGCCTGAGAATAATATCAGGGTCAAATCTTGGTATATTTTAATTTTATAGAAAACTATGCTCCGAAAAATCTTAAGGCCAATGTAAAAAAAATAAGGCCATCTAAAACCATAGCATATTTTCATTTGATAATGAAGTTTATAATTTTTTATATTTAGAGTTCCTATATAGTCACAGAGATGAAGATGAGATAAAAAATCTCTTAATAGTATGCAACGAAAAGTGAATGAATACTCTTTATCTCGCTTTATCCTGTAACATCTTTAAACATATATAATGCAAAAACTATCTCAATTTTATCGTAGAATTTTAAATCTAAATTACTCAAATATTATTTCAAAATTAAATAAACACATAAGTAATATTAAGAAAAAAAATTATCCCGTGCACATCACGGGCTAACATAATAGTTAATTATATTTGTGGAGATAATAGAATAGAGATTAACTATATTTGGAGAGATTATTTTTCAAGAAGTTTGATCAGGAATGCCTTATCTTTAAGGTTGATTTTGAAAAGGCATACGATTCAGTTAGTTGGAGCTTTCTGGAGTATATGATGCGTGTTATCCCATATTTTGGTGGAGCCAAAATATGCAATAAATGCTCATTTGGGATTTTCAAATATCTTTAAATCAAAATGGAAAAGAGTGATTGTCTTTGAAAGTACGAGGAAATCTTGAACTTATTCCATTTTTAGAGTCAAACGTTTAAGGAATCTGTCATATTTGAAAGGACACTTTTAAAATGGCATTAAAGTCTTTTAAAAGTGAAGAGTTCTTTTGTTTCGATTTCTTTGTATCGAAATCGAAAGCTTATTCAAAATCGAAAGGAATGAAGCGCTTGGGACTTAGAGTTTCTTTCATATTGATTCACATTTCGACTTCGAATTCATCAACGGTTGCATTGGTTCAAACTGAAAACAACTCATCAGAGAACGTGGCCACGTGTCATTTACGTGTTTTGTAACCGTCATTTAGCAGTTAAGGTTTATAGGCTATAAATACTAGTTTAGAAGTCGAATTCAGGGTCACAAAATTCACATACGAAATCCTAGAAAACTCACAATGCTCACGTTATCGAGAAAGCTGAGTATCAACAGGAAAAAGTATGATTCTATGAACACTTCATTGTAAATTATTTAACAAGTTTATGTAAATTTACTTTTATTTAAGTCTTTGCTTTTTAAAGTTTCTTTACTTTACTGATTCTTGCAAAGTTTGTTGTTTATGTGATTCTCTCGTAAACATCAAAGTTTGTTCATGCTTTGTTTAAATTGTGAAAATATATGAAAACTATAAAATGTTCATTTCTTCAATGATTTATGCACATAATTATAGTCCCAGGATTTACTAGTTGATCCTTCAAGTAATTAACTTAAACTAGCGATTGTTTACCAAAAATCAGTGTAAACAATGCGGAGATTTGGTTTTTCGGAGAAGTGGCGTAGTTGGATTCGTGCTTGTGTGTTTTCTAGGCATCTCTCGGTCTTGGTGAATGGGTGCCCGACAGAAGAGGTGAATATCCAGAGAGGCTTAAAGCAAGGAGATCCTCTAGCTCCTTTTCTCTTCTTATTGGTGCTTGAGGGGCTGAGTGGGGCAATCAGAAGTGCTGAGGAGAGATCTATGTTCTCTGGTTTTAGAGTTGGTTCCTCGGGGCTGTCTGTGTCCCATTTACAGTATGACGATGATACTTTGTTTATTGGAGAAGCGTCGGTTGACAGTCTTTGGACGTTGAAGGCTATTCTGAGGTGTTTTGAGCTAGCTTCTGGTCTAAGGGTCAACTTCTCGAAGAGTAGTGTGATGGGTGTTAATGTGAGCACTTCGTTCTTGGGGATAGCTGAGAGGTTTCTCCATTGCAGAGTAGGGAGTATTCCGTTCACTTATCTTGGCCTCCCTGTAGGGGCGCACCCTAGGAGAGATGGAACCTGGCTTCCTCTCTTAGACCACATTGCTAGGAGGTTGGGAGCTTGGAGAAATCGTTATATTAGTCTTGGGGGGAGAGTGGTCCTCCTTAACTCGGTCCTTAACTCCATTCCTATTTTTTATCTTTCCTATTTGAGGCTGCCGACAAAAGTTTGAAGGCAGATTGTTAGGTTGCAGTGGGATTTCTTGTGGGGTGGGGGGGGGGGGTGCGAGAGGGACAAATAAGATTGCTTGGGTTAGTTGGTCGGATGTGTGTCGACCAAAAAGTGATGGTGGGCTCGGTGTGCGTGATCTTAGGATGGTTAATCTAGCCCTCCTAGGGAAGTGGCGTTGGAGGCTTATCTCGGGAGAAGAGTGTCTTTGGTTAGATATCGTTCGTGCCAAGTATGGTCCTCAAGGATGCTCTTCTCATCTCGGGGGTCGTGTTAGGGGATTTAGAGGGGTTTCATCCTGGTGGAAAGAAATCTCACTTCTTGGGGCCTGTCTTGAGTCTTTATCAGATTGGTTCTCCACAGGAGTGAGAAAAGTGGTTGGTAATGGTCTTTCGACTTCTTTTTGGTCTGATCCCTGGTTAGGGGAAGTCCCCTTAAAGGTTCAATTTCCCAGATTGTTCCAAGTTTCCATCAACCAGGAATCGCAAGTTGGGAGTTTTGGTAAATGGGATGGTGGGGTGTGGGTTTGGGAGTTTCGATGGAGGAGGCGTCTGTTTGTCTGGGAACAGGAGCTCCTTCATGGGCTCCTTGTGCTGTTGGACTCAGTGTCTCTGTCTCTCTCTGCGGATTCTTGGTCCTGGAAGTTTGAGCCCTCTGGGATGTACTCGGTTAAGTCGGCCTACTTGTCTCTCTTAGGTGAGGTCCAAGGAGGGACGGTTCGACCTGTAGCTCAAATCACGGTTCTTGCTAGCCTTTGGAAATCTTGGGCACCTCTTAAGGTTGTTGTGTTTTCTTGGTAACTCCTTCAGGATAGGATCCCATCTCGTTTGAACCTCCTTATTAGGCGTAGGGTGCTTCCCAATCCCGAAAGTGCTTTATGTGCTCTATGTGGTTTATCTGGAGAGTCGTCGGCCCACCTTTTTATTTCTTGTCCTGTGGTGTCTTCGATTTGGTATAGTGTGTCTTATTGGTTAGGTTGGGAGTTTGTGTCTCCGAGGGACCTTTTGGGTCATTTTGAGGCTTTTGTCGGGTTGGGGGTGGATAGGAAAGCTAGGAATATTTTTTCTTTGGTTTGGCTTGCTGTTGTGTGGTCCATTTGGAAGTTCCTTAATGATGTGATTTTCTCTGGGAGGCCTTTCTCGGTTGACGTACTGGTGGATAGGGCTAAACGCTCCTCTTGGATTTGGTTCTCTGGTAAGACCTCGGGCCATCCTTGCTCTTTCTATGAGTGGCGGGTGGAACCCTCTTTGTGCTGGATTAGATAGAGGGGGTGGATAGGGGTTTCCCTGTCTAGCATTTTGTTGGTTCGGCTCTATCTCCTTGTCCTTCTGCTAGAGGTGGGGCCTTCTTCCAGGTCAGGTGGGGCCTTCTTCCAGGTCAGGTGGAGTTCGGTGTAGTGGATCTTGGTGGTGCATCGGTGTCGTTGGTGTGCTTGCCTAGTTGTTTGGTTTTGCTTTTTTATTTTGCTCCCTCCTTTTTTAAGAGTATTTCTTATACTCTTATTCCTTTTTGTATTGGATTCTACTTTGTTTCCTCTTTTATTTATTTATATATATATATATATCTTCTTTGCCATTCAAAAAAAAAAAAATTCAAATCATTTCAATGTTCCTGTAAGTTTGGCTCAATTGACAAGGACATTATATTGCATTTTATATGTACGAGATGGAATTGAACTCAGGCATTCCACTTACTTGAGAAAAAAAATAGATTATTTTTAGGAAATTGAAATTTTTTCAATTTTTATACCGTATGAAAGAGTCACATCCTTACAATGATCCTTACAAAGAATTAGAGCTAGATATAAGAATTGACCCGATCCATTTAACTTGACCCGCATAAACCCATACGTTAAATGGGAAGCCCAAGTCCATCCGCAAATGAAAACGAGTTGTGATATGTTGGTCCTTGTCCGACCTGTGTTAGTCCATAGTTTAAACGGTTGGTTCGTAGACTATTACAAATAAAATTAAAGAATCAGTGTTTTTTAAAAAAAGGAATCTAAAAAATTGGAGTTGTAAATTTTTTTTATTTAAAAGCTAAAAAAACTATAATTGTTAATAATTTAATGTTATAAAAAATAGTTTGAGATATTTTTATGAGTTTATTTATTCTTCTCTACTCAACCATCATCGTGAGTTAATTTCTTAAAAAAATTACAAATAATACTTAATAAAAAAAAATCATACTCAACCAATTCTTATCGTTAGTTGTCCTCCACACATTCAAATCCATTAAAAAAACACAAATGATACTTAATATGAAATCCAATAGTCTTGTTAAAAAAAAAAAAAAGACAATGTGTCTCTATTCGAGTGCCATGAGTCTTTTTATATTTAGGGTTTAGAATTTTTTTAGGGAAAAGTTTAGTTTTGGACATAAGTCAAATTATAGGTGATAAAATGTATAATTGATTATAAAACAAATAATAAAATAGATGGTTCACGGTCAAGCCGTGAATCCTTGCTGATTTAACCCGTATACCCCATGGTTTTATCGGTCCTACCTGCATGGAATAAAATATAAATGACAAAAAAAAATTAGTCTTACACTACAAGAAAACATGCATTTACTAGCCGCCTAAATCCGTCACAAAATTGAAAAAACGGCCACAAAATAAAAAAATGTCCAATTTACCGGCGCCCATAATCGGTCGCAATATACGTCACTGGTAACATTTACCGGCCACCTAAAGTAAGGCGACAGCGCTGACGTATTCAATCCATCAAAAAATTAATGTATTCTTGTAGTGTTAAATCCGCAAGGGTTACAGATTAAATGGGTCGGTCGTGCGTTTGTTATACTCTACAATTTTCTCCACAATAATGTACAAACTACTTAATTACTAATTGATCTGAGAATTGCACCTAATATTACTATTAGAAAAATGTTATTCAAATACATTTGTTTGACAAACAAATATACAACAAATATACATTTTTACTTTTTCTAATATTTTTTGCATATCTCGATATCCGTGCTTGTGAGTTGAGAGAGGATAGATGTTAATGTTGGTTATAGTGTTATGTTCATGCATGGATATTAGGCGAAAGCTAGGGATTTGTATCCTCTCCAATTTTTTTTCTTTAATTCCCTCTCTAATTTTCCTTTTTGTGAGTGTGAAGAGAGAGAAATTAATAATAAAAAATAAGCAAGTGATGATGAGAGAGAATAAATAATTAATGAGAGAGAAAGACACATAAAAATAATTGGAGAGGGAATTTGAGAGAAAAAATTGGAGAGGATCCAAATCCGAAGGCTAGCGTGGGCAAGTGACTTAGGTCTCCCATGGTTTGAGAGTTTGCTTAATGGTTGGATTATGAACACTCTCTCATTCTCATCTTTCTCTTCGGACTCACCTCTTTGAACAGGAAATCAATACCAGCACCATTAACATTTGCCCTCTTTCAAAATTTTCCTCTATAGATTTTTTTCAAAGAATCTGTTTTTTTTGTTCTATTTTGGAGGATTTTCTTATGCAATTTTGTTTTGTAGGTTACAATGGAGATTTTTCCTAATTTTGTTAAAATGGCTGAATCAAAGTTTTCATATTTCTTAAAGTTTTCAATTTTTTCCTCCTAATTAAAACATCAATATCAGTCCCTTATTGTTGTCGACATCATGAATTTAGGAATAAGAATCTAACAAACCCAGAAAATAGGAACAAATGAAGCATCAAAATAATTTTAAAAAAAGAAGAAGAAAGAAATCAATTCATTCAATGAGATATTATGTCAAGATAAACATTAATAAATTATAATAGGAAAAAAAATCAATTAATTTTTTTTTTCTTTTCTCTTTGTTGAAATTTTTCCAGGAGAACAAAATTTGCTCTTATGTTCTTCTCCACCATGTATGCTTTCTACTGATTTTATCCAATGAATCATTTGTAATTTTAAACATATCTTGCAATTTCTCTAGAGTTTCGGCTGAGTCATCAAAAGGACCTTCACCAACAAGGTTGAACTCCTTTAGTTCTTTTAAACCACAATCTTGATCCAAAATCTCTGCTGCATAGACATTAACCTTCTCTCCAACCTTGGCCAATAGTATCATGTAATACAACACTTCATCCTCAATGTAACACTCTCTCAAGTCTACCACTTTCACAAACTCCAAAATGTCAATATTCTGCATTAAAAACCAATTGATTATAAATAATCAAGGGGCACATGAGCTCCAATAATTTTATTGTATTCATAATTAGCAAACAATATTATTAATGGGAGCATGGTTGTAAATTACAGATGTTGTTACTAGCGGTCATTGTAGTTGCTGCAAGACACAATACAGTTGTTATGAAGTGAAATCATTTTGAAAATTTCACAAACTATATAAAATGACACTGTTGAATATATAGATATGTTGTTGAAGCTTGTTTGAAGTCTCACATTACTTAGGTTGTCGGACTGTTGAGTGTATAATATGTGAAGCCAACCTAACATAATATTATAGCCGGGTTAAGGACTCCAATATGGACATTGATTGACTCTGGTCCATGTTAGGTGTGAGCGTAGATGTTGAATATGTTGTTGTATTTTTGGGGTTTGTATGAAGTTCACATTGCAATCCTTAACCGACTCTGATACTATGTTAAATATGTGAAGGCAACCTTACCATGTGAGTTATCTTTTGGGGATGAGATCCACCCTCACGCCTAACTTTGACCTGAGTCAAAGCTGGTACATTCATTTCAAAATCAAAAGCAACAAGAACTAACAAACAATAGTATAATTAAAGTGATACACAAACATACACAACACAAAGCAAAGCAAAGTGACAAACGAAAAAGAACCTTTTTCTTATTTTGTTGATGAACAGCAAAACGAGCCAAGCTAATATTAGCAGGAAGGTCCTCCACTTTCCACAAACCTCCTTCTATTAAATGTTGACCATTAGAATATAACATATAATTAAAACAGTATTCTTATTCATGATATGATAGAAATAGCAATGGAAATTAACATTTGGTCATTTTAAAAACTGAAAGAAATCATTCTTAATATTGCATTTGGCAAAGTGGAAAGAAGGAGCATTACTAATAAGCTTAAACTTTGTTAGTTGTTGCAAATTCAACCAACGCCGTCCCTGATTGGGGTAGACTAGCTCAAACCCTAACCATCGAGCTAGATTATACCAGAAAATGGAGATGCAGTCACAAGTAATGAAGAAATGGTCAACTGACTTAATGAAGTCTCCACATAGAGCACACAAGGACTGAGAAGCATCCCTAAAAACATGACGTCTAACGAGATTTTGTTTGGTCGGAACTCTATCCAGAAGTAATTGCCAAGAGAAGACAATTATTTTTTTGGGAGCCAAGACTTCCACACCCGCATTAAATTAACAAAGGTGATTTTAATTTTTCATTTGTGGGCATATTTTAATTTATTGTATTGTATTATATGAAAAGAGAGATATATAAATAAATATAAAAAAAGTCACTAGGGTTAATCTAGTGGTGAGAGATTTAAATATTAGGCATGAGGTTGTCGATCTTCATTTACAACATTGTAAAATAAAAGAAATCTATACTATATATAAAAAGGATACAAAAACTTTTTGGTGTGGACTTTTCATAATACCAATAATACCCTTGATTTTTTTTTAGCAACAAAAAACTTTTATTAACAAACTTACTATAGGGGCATGTCTTTATTTATTTATTTTTTGACATAAGTTAGACATCTATACTATATATAAAAAGGATACAAAAAAAATTTGGTGTGGACTTTTCTTAATACCAATAAACCCTTAATTTTTTGTTTTAGCAACAAAAAACTTTTATTAATAAACTTACTATAGGGACATGTCTTTATTTATTTCCGCGCCTGTCTGGCCCGCCAGTATATATAAACAATATGCTTCTTCTTAAATAAAGAAAAAAAAACTAATATATGCTTCTCTAGAAGTATCACGTGAGACAATTTTTTTAGAAAGAAAAGAAAAGAAAAATTTGGTCCCTATTCCTCTCTCGGTGCACCGACCAACCCATCCTCCTTCGTCTCAAATGCATTTCCTTCTCCATTAATTCTAACTGTAAGAACCTTGCATGCAAAATCAAGTAATAATTGAGTGCTAATGGGTAATTAGAAGATTCAATGAAAAATATAGAAGAAGCTGTGGGCTAAAGATTAAATTAGGGGTTTTTGATTGGAAACCAAAATGGAGAAGATGGAATCAAGTAGGAACAAAGAATAGATTCGAATCAAGAAAATGATAAGTGCAAGTTGTCATTCCACCAAACCCCAAAGAGAAGAGTTGTTGTTAATTTTTAATATTTAAATTAGGGGCTGAAGGTTGAAAGAAATAGTCACAATTGGGATTAGGATACCCATTTTCAAGTAGAATTTTATTTCATAGAAATAGTCACAATATGGTACCGGGTTCGTTGTCATGGCAGAGCAACAATAGTGTCTTTGAGATACAGTTTGTGTAATTTTGAGGATTTTAATGTTAGTAGAGGAACAATAGAGTAGTAATGAGTAATCTAAGTTTCTAGGATTAGTTCTTATAATTATAGTATTGTAAGAAAGTGATTAAAACATTAAAACATTAATCAAAATTCCAAAACAAGAGATATATTTGTTCGCCACAACGAAGAGATAATGTGGTATCCATTTGCCACAACGAAAAGATAATGTGGTATATTCGTTCGCCACAACAAAGAGATAATGTGGTCTAAGTGCATATAGTTAAATGAGATAGGTTTATATATAATTTGGTGATAGTTAACCAACACTTAGAGAGCTACGTGGCTCTGATTCCCTAATCGTTTAGGGATACGTAGGACCAGGGATCCTCCTTGTCTAGCTAAAATTTCAGAACTAAATTTATTTAAATAAGTATAAGTATATTTGTTAGTGTATTAGGCTTGTCAGGCTGAATACAGGGTTAGTTACTGGTAGCCTGTGCGCCGAAATTCGGTCGTGACATTAGCTCATTTTTTTTTTTTGAATGGCAAATATATATATATATATATATATATATATATATATATATATATATATATAAATATAAAAAAGCCGTTGTCATAGTACAAATCAAAAGTAGCAGAAGTACTCAACAAAATAATAAAAAAGGTACAAAACAAAAGCACCAAAAAAGGACACTCAAAGGATAGACACCACCACAATCACCCAAAGCAGTCATCTAAGAAAGGGAGAGGAAAAGCCAACTTTGAGGGGCACCCCAAGAGATACCACTCAACCAAGACCTGAAAAAATCAGGCACGACATCCTCACCTCACCTTACTGGAATAGCACAAGAGAGGTTGCACCTCCCATTCGTATAGGGAGCAGGGGCTATCAGAGTTTTTACCTAGAAACCATTTCCAGGAGGAGAGTTTCACCCTATCCACAATATTATCAATCGCTGAAGACCCACAGACGAAGATGATATCATTCCGGGAGGTCCAGATAGTCCACACAACAGCATGCCACACTACAATCAAGCCTAACTGAACCCGACACCGCACACCGTATCCAAGCCAAAGAAACTCTCAAAAACTTGCATAATACTATTGGATGACACATACTCGATCCCTAATCACCTAGAAAAACGGTACCAAATAGGAGAGATCTGATCACAAGAAACGAAAAGGTGGTCTACCGACTCCTCAACCGCCCTGCAGAACACACAAGAAGAATCAGTAGCACCTACCAACACCCGCCGCCTATGAAGGTTTTGTCTAGTTGAAATCATATCCTGAAGAAGTTGCCACGAAAAGACAATTACTTTGGACGAGGCCCAAGAATCCTAAACCCTTGCAAGATTTATGAAGTCGATACCAGGGAGTGGTCTTTGAAGACTAACCTTATCTTCAAGAACAAAATAGGCCGACTTAACCGAAAATGACCCACCTGTCTCATGCTTCCAACACCATTCGTCTTCCACACTCGAAAAATGCACCTGACGCAAGGACTCAATTAAATGAGAGATAAGATCTTGGTCCAACAAGTCGAGACTCGTTTTCCATCTGAACTCCCACTCCCACTGTAACACCCAAACCCATTATTTAAATATTTCTACCTTTATTAGAATCTCTTCAAAATACGCAACGGAAAATCACAATTTATTTATAAAATGTTTGGTTAACGTATTACAAACTTCAATAAACTTAACTAATTAATACTTAGCCTAAACATTGTCTACAAAATTCTTTTTATAAAAATATACATTTTTCAAAGCAAATACTTTAACTTATAAATGACTCTATATTCTAAATAGAACCCTTTCCCGTGTCACACTCAGAGCGGAGATTCACCAAACACTTGGGCATCAAATAAGCACATAACCTGTAAACCTAGACCACCCAACGGTCCAGAAGTACACAAAACAGAGAGTTAGTAAATCATAACCAATAAAATACAAGTGTAAGAAATATCCTTAACACTTCATCATATTATCATGCATAATCTAACTCACATACATATTCGCAATCTTAAATCAAACATAAGATTACTCACATAGCACATTGAATTAACAAATAAAATCAATGTTCAACACCATAATTCAATCAAATAACTCACACAATGTCATCAATTATCACATAATATGCACATCTTCCTAATGCAATCTAATGTCACATTTATGTTATGTCACTCGAGACATAACTAAATGCATGTGGTACCAACCTTCTTTATTAGAGTATCTTACCTCTAATATCCTTCTTTATCAGATAAATATAATCCGACATTCTTCTTTATTGGAAAATCCAATATCCCTAATAATTCATGAATGCATGTATGTTCATGAATATTTTCATTTAAATTAACAACAAAAACATTAAGCTTGTCATCACAATATGGATAAATATAATTCAATATCATTCTTTATTAGATATACATTCTTTATTAGATAACAAAATCTAATATCCTTCATTCAGATATACATATATCATACATTCATCGAGAACATCAACAATCATAAAGAATACAATTATCAACAATTCTTATAAGTATACGAAGTATGCAAATATATAAGGAAACTTCATAAATCAAGCATCATCTTATAAAACAAATCCCGGATTCGGAATCTACGCGAAAAATCGAGTGAAATAGGTTCCGGGTGCATAAACTGTCAAGAAGTCAACCAAAAGTCAACTCTGGTCAACAAGCTGTCAATCTCCTGCGCGCCGCGCAACAATCAGAGCAGAAAGTTGAAAAAGCTGCGCGCAGCGCAGGGATCAGAGTAGACCTGCAGAAAACGCGTTTTTGTGCGAAAATCACTTATTTTGATCCGAAATCACTTATTTTCAGTTCCAGAAATTATACCAAGCATGAGTTAGGTTCATACATGTTCAAAACACATTAAAAGTAACTTATTAACATTAATAATCACTTATTTTTCCTGGATCTTGTTATATTTGTAAAAACACATAAACATTCACAAATGTTAACAAACATCTACAAATACTCATTTTTACCCATCAAAATTGTTCATACATCACGTTAAGAGTATATTAAACATACTATGAACCTTAGTTTTCACTTTCATTAAGAAAAATCATCCCAACAAGCCCACGAAAATGAGTGGAGAAAGTTTGGGTTCGGAGAAATCGACATTCTCCCCTCTCTCTAGTCACTCACGATTATGAATACTAGCTCTCTTACCTTAAATCGACGATTTCCCGCGATTTGCTCTTGATTCTCTTCAAGAACTCATGCCCTGACTCTCCCCTTCTCTTCCTTCTCTCTAACTTCCCAAAAGAACACACAAAATGTGTGACTTCTCTCTCTTCTTGAGCTTATAAAGCTCTCCTCATTTCTGTGAGTCACTTAGGCCCAATAGCAATCCAAAGCCCAATAGTCCAATAACCCCACACTCGTGTAATTTTCACAAACTCGCTCAATTAACTAATACTCTCGCTAATTAATTAATCGCCACAAAATAAAATAATAATAATAATAATAATAATAAGCCACATCAATATATAAATATACACATATATACAAATAACGAATAAATGAAAATCGGATCGTTACACCCACTCTCCCATTGCCCAGTTACCCATATCAACAACTCTATCAAGACATTGGACAGATGCCTGAAAGAGGGATTGATATCGAACCCGAAGAGGTACAACATCAACCCAAGGGTCAAACCAAACGGAAGTCGTTGTCCCATTTACAACCCGCTTAGTCACCCCTTCAGACAACTAATATGAGTGAGAGTTCACTCGGGTCGCTAGTAAGGAAACATCACTCCACTACAAAGAAACCCCTCTGAAACCATTGGGACGACCTGCAAAATGCGGGGCTGGGAACAAGGACTCATACCTAGCCAAAAGAATATCACGCCAGAGTCCTCGTCCTTCAGTAAGGATCCTCCAGCGCCACTTGGCAAGCAAGGCGTTATTAACCAAACGAAGATCCCTAATGCCCAACCCTCCATCTTTCTTAGGTTTGCAAATATTTGACCAACTAACCCACAATATCTTTTTCTTACTGTCAGCTCCTCCCCATAGGAATCTCCTTTGTAGCCCGACAATCAGCTTCCACACTTTTATTGGCATCTTCATAAATGAGAGGAAGAAAATAGGTATTGAGTTAAGAATCGATTTGAGTAGAACCACCCGACCTCCCATGCTTATCCACCTATTATTCCAAGACCCCAACTTCCTTGAGATTGTGTTAATAAGAGGTTGCCAAGTAGACAACTTTTAAGCATTAACCCCACTGGAAGCCCAAGCTAGGTGAAAGGCAAGGAAGCCCTACTACAGTGGAGGAACCTTTCAGCCACACCTAAGAACTCTCCACTAACATTAACCCCGATGACCTTGCTCTTTTTAAAGTTGACCTTGTGACATTAGCTCAACTGATAAGGACATTGCCTTTTATACATAGGAGTTGGAATTTGAATTCGGGCACTCCACTTACTTGAGAAAAATAAATAGAGATTATTCTTAGAAAAAGTTTTTCCATTGTTATACTCCCTCTGTCCCTTATTATAAGCTCCCTTGACATTTTTCACGCATATTAAGAAAAATTGCTAGTGTAATTAATATATACTTTTTGGGCGTTACAATTACTAAATTGTCTTTGGTGAAAAAAATTATTTGTGGTTGACTTTTCAGATTTCAATGTAAAGTAGGATTATGTTTGGAAAAATATTAATAAATGTGTCTAGGAATTTAAAAAGATGCTTATATTTATGGACAAACTTTATCTTTGAAGAGGAGCTTATAATTAGGGACGGAGGGAGTACTGTATGAAAGAGTCAAGCCTTACAATGAATCAATAGTGCACCAATGTTACTCATTCAAATATGATACGCGTACTTACTAACGATTTTATACAATGAATCATGTGTAATTTTAAACATATCTTGCAATTGCTCTTGACTTATGGCTGAGTAATCAAAAGGACCATCACCAAGAAGGTTGAACTCTTTTAGTTCTTTTAAACCACAATCTTGATCCAAAATCTCTGCTGCATAGACATTAACCTTCTCTCCAACCTTGGCCAATAGTATCATGTAATACAACAATCCATCATGCATATGAACGTAACACTCTCTCAAGTCTACCACTTTCACAAACTCCAAAATGTCAATATTCTGCATTAAAAACCAATTGATTATAAATGATCAAGGGCCACATGAGCTCCAATAATTTTATTTTATTCATAATTAGCAAACAATATTATTAATGGGAGCATGGTTGTAAATTACAGTTGATGTTGTTACTATTGTGGTCATCGTAGTTGCTGCAACACGCAATACAGTTGTTATGAAGTGAAATCATTTTGAAAATTTCACAAACTATATAAAATGACACTGTTGAATATGTAGTTCTGTTGTTGAAACTTGTTTGAAGTCTCACATTACTTAGGTTGTCGGACTGTTGAGTGTATAATATGTGAAGCCAACCTAACATGATATTATAGCCGGGTTAAGGACTCCAATATGGGCATTGATTGACTCTGGTCAATGTTAGGTGTGAGCGTAGATGTTGAATATGTTGGATTTTTGGGGTTTGTATGAAGTTCCACATTGCAGTACTTAACCGACTCTGATACTATGTTAAATATATGAAGGCAACCTTACCATGTGAGCTATCTTTTGGGGATGAGATCCACCCTCACGCCTAACTTTGACCCGAGTCAAAGCTGGTACATTCATTTCGAAATCGAAAGCAACAAGAACTAAAAACCAATAGCATAAAGTGATGCACAAACATACACAACACAAAGCAAAGCAAAGTGACAAAGAAAAAGAACCTTTTTCTTATTTTGTTGATCAACAGCAAAACGAGCCAAGCTAATATTTGCAGGAAGGTCCTCCACTTTCCATAAACCTCCTCCTATTAAATGATGACCACTAGAATATAACATATAATTAAAACTGCATTCTTATTCATGATATGATAGAAATAGCAATGGATATTAACATTTGGTCATTTTAAAAACTGAAAGAAATCATTCTTAATATTGCATTTGGCAAAGTGGAAAGAAGGAGCATTACTAATAAGCTTAAACTTTGTTAGTTGTTGCAAATTCAACCAAGGCCGCGACCAAATCTCTGCTTCATATACATTCACCTTCTCTCCATCCTTGGCCTCTAGTATAATATGATACGACATTCCTGCTACCAAATAAGTTTTCATATCTAACACCTTCACAAACTTTAGATTTGCATTCTTCTGCATTAGGGATTATAAAACACAATTAACTATATGAACAAAATCATGTTTTGACAACAACAAATATAAATAGCAGCAAGTGTGTTCATATCTTATTGTGGTTTAATCCTCAAATTCCCAAGAGTAGCAGATCTCTCGTAATTTAAAGATGAGTTAAGTCTGATCCATGATTGTTACAATCTAGAATCAAACACTGATATTACAGAAAAATTGGACCTTAACCAAAGCGAATTAAGGACTATCCCTAGCTAGAACATATTCATATGCCAAAAAAAAAAAATTGCTTCAGTGATGGTTGCTTCCTCAAATCAAGTATAGTGGTACTGCGCACATAAAATAATAAAAAATAAAAATAAATAAACCTTTTTCAGATTGTGTTGATCAACGGCAAAACAAGCCAAGTCATCAGCGCTAGGAGGGATAATCGAAGGATAATCGTCACCATCATCATTAACGTCATCCTCGTCGTCATCATCATCATCATAATCATCATCGGCAACAAGCTTGAACTCTGTTAGTTCTTGCACATCCAACCAACGCCGCTCCCAAATCTCTGCTTTATAGACATTCACCTTCTCTCCATCCTTGGCCTTCAGTGTAACATAATAGAATGTTTCTCCTGTACGCAAGAACATCATTTTATCTACCACCGCCTTCACAAACTCCAGATTTGCATTCTGCTTAGGGTTTACAAAAAACAATTAATTAAATGATCAAAATCATATGGACAAAAAAAATTAAATAACAAGTGTATTTTCCCTATAATTACATCTCGGTTGGTACACTGCAGTGACCCTGCTTAGAGTCTAGACACTAAGATAGGACTTAATTAGAACATTTCATAAGTAAGAGACAAAAGAAAAAATTGCCTTTTTCAGATTGTGTTGATCAACGGCAAAACGAGCCAAGTTACAATCAGTGGGAGAATCGATAGGATTCGACTTGAATTTAGTAATATATTTCGATATGTATTTACGGCTTCCGCCGACATTGGAAACTCCTCCTGGCGTCCATATACTTGCAGCCTTTACTCTTAACTTTTGCAGAATACTCGCCATAGGATCAGGTGCAGGCTCCACTTCGGAATAACATTTTTGAATTTATAGTCTCATAACAATTAAGTTTCTTTTTTTTTTTTTTTTTTATACTTTTCTAAACATTTTTTATTTGTGAAGATTTTTTTTTCAAACCAAATAAATATCTCCCTTCAAAATTTGGATATTTAATCAAATACATTACTCCTTTCAAAAGGAGCAAACAACGTGGCTACGAACCACGGTGTTGGATAGGGGTGTAAGCGGATTAGAAAAATCCAATTGAACCGACGATCCAAACCAATCTAAACCGAAAAAAAATCGATTCTTATGGTTCGGATCAAAAATCGAACCAAACCAATTGAAAATCAATGTGGTTTGGTTCGGTTCTCGGATCGAATTTTAAAAACCAATGAACAAACCGAACCAAACCAATATATATATTAATAAGTTTTTTCTACAAAATATATATTATTATTAAGCGAATTTTTTTTAGGTAGCCCACATCTATTAAAAAATAAACGGAAAATATATTAATCTCCCCTGAGCTTTGTGTATATGTTACTAACTACCCCTCTATTTTATGACTTGACAGAGGCCTCCCCGCCGTCAATGACCGTTAAGTCTCCGTTAAAAAAACTTTTTTTTTTTAATGACAAATTGTTAGTTGTTAGTTGTTAGTATATTACATTATATGTTAGTTTTTTCGTTGCCAAGACCTGAGCTTTGGACCTCCAACTCTTTTAACCCTTAGCTCAACTAGTTCAACCAGTTGTACTACCCCTCCCACTCCCATTAAAAAAATGGCATATCTTTCATTCCCGTATTTGTTGTTCTCTGCAATTGTGCTTTTTTTTGTCCTCTCATATCCCAGGTTAGCGCATTCTCAAAAATAAAACAGCACAGCTACTTATAAAAAAAATCTTGCGCATACTCACATCACAATATAAATCTTAACTTAGAAACTCTCAGACTCAGTCTCCTCACAATCACAGCTGCAAAAAAACCTCACACTGCTCTCAGTTTTTATCTCTCAATATTGCGCAAACAACACAACACTCTCACATTGTTCTGCTCTCATATATTTTATCTCAAACTATCAAAAAACAGTAACCTCTTATGTCGAGTGTTGCCGGAATTCGTCTTACTAGTGGGGAAGTTAACTTGAAGTTTTATTTTTGTTGTACTTTATTATTCGAAAAACTTATGAACTTAATTTCAATATGATTATACTATATATTTGATGAACTTATGGGAAAAAAATTGTATTTTGTATATGAAGAAATCATTTAGTGAATTGTATTTTGTATTTTATGAACTTATAGAAAAAAATATATCGGAATATAATAATAGCATGAAATACATCGAAAAAAAATGCGCCGTTAAAAACCGATTAAAGTATCCGAACCAAACCGATGAGTTTGGTTCGGATTCATTTTTGAAAAACACTAAAAACCGAACCAATCGAGAGTTCATTGGTTCGGACATCGGATTCACTCGAAACCGATCCAAACCGGTCCAATTACACCCCTAGTGTTGGGGGTTTGAATCCCTCCTCGCCCACAACCGGCTAAAGGGGAAGAACCATGGTTGTAAGAAAATCTATTATGATCGGACTAGTGGAAGTAAAGTTGTGAAACTTAGGTATCAGTATTTTGTCGAAAAATGTATATTTAAGGAGTCTACAAAATAGACTATAAAAACTTAGTGAGTCTTCATGCATCAAACTGGACCGGACCATGCAGTCCCATTCAAACAACCTCCTCTGCCACGTAACACCAGCACCACTGCGATGCCCACTTTCCAAATGTCACTCACTTTAATCTCATATCACTTACCAATACAGGCAGTCCCTATCCAACAATCTGCCCATAAACTAGTCCCTCCTCCATTTCCTAGCATTCTGGTAACTTCCAAAGTGTACCAATAGCTGCGATTAATCACAGCTGCGTCTAAAGAGTAAGTGTCTTTCCTCCAACAAGACAAATAGTAAGGTTCTATTTGGATCGATAGAATGTAATGGAATAGAGCGGAGCGGAATAGAATGGAGTGCTATGGGATCGAGCGGAACGGAACGGAATAAATCTTTCATTCCATTGTTTAGATATTTTAATAAGGAGAGGAACAAAATTGAAGGTAAGTGGTAATATTTGATGGAATCTATTTCATTCTATTATTATTTTGCAAATCCAAACGATGGAACATTATTTTATTTCATCCCGCTCCGCTCTATTTATATTCCATCAATCCAAACGGAGCCTAAGGAAAATGTCCCCCAACTCGACTCTACCTTAAATCCTCATCACTCCATATTTACCTTCAAGGACATCCTTTCAAGGGGCCATTTCAGATTGGAGCAATCGCCATCCCCCAATCCCACCACACCTCATAAGAACTCCCTTTCAATAGAAATCACCTTCTTCCACACTTGAAACGACATATCGATAAGAGACAAGTAAAAAATAATCAAAATTGAATTCAAAACTGCATTCAACAATATAATCCTTCCTCCAAGACTAATATATTTCTCAAAAACAGCCTCAAATCAAAACCATTCAAAAAAAAATCCCAAAAAACTAGAAAGTAAAGAAAAAAAACAAAACACATTGTTAGCTCAAAGATAATTAAACATAAAAATAGTAATGGAAACTAATACTTGGTCATTTTCAAAATTGAAAACAATCAATTTACCAATTGATTATGGCTTAGCTGCACCTCTCCTAGATTTAGCATCTCCGTCCGATCCTTCCAAGGAGTCACAGAAACATTCACTTTCTCTCCATCATTAGCCTTCAGTGTAATCCAATAGCCTGTTAAACCACATGACCTATAATACGCATCTACCACCTTCACAAACTTCAGCTTTGCATTCTGGATTAGGTTTCACAAAAGAAAAAAAAAATTATTCAATGATCAAAATCCCTTGAACAATTTTTTTTTTTTGAATTGCAAATATTATATTATAAAGAACGACAAAAGTACAAAAGAAAATTCATAATACAAGAAAGAGGTACCAGAAGTGTACTCCGCCTGTTATACCACATAAAAGCAAAAGGCAAACAACAACACAAATAAACACCTCTAACCTCCGACCACAAGAAGATCCAACCCATCAAGAGAGAGGCAATGATCAACCCCAAAAGGACAGACATAGAAGATCCCGATCCACACCCCACCAAACTTAACTGTTCCAACAAAAAATAAGGTGCATACCCCACTCATAAAAGGAACGGGGGAATGTCGGAATTTTTACCTAAAAACCATTTTCAAGATAAAAGTTTTACCTTTTCGATCAACGATCAAACACTCAGCAGAAAAAGTTCCTTCTAAAAACAAGATATCATTTCGCGAGTTCCAAATAGTCCACACAATAGTTTGCCAAATTAACAACCACCCAATCTATTTTTCCTACCGAAGCTCATACCTAAGAAAACCTCAAAACACCCTAGATTACCACGAGGGAACACTCATTGGACACCCAACCACCGAAGGATAGAATCATAGAATATCAAACAGGTGATATTTAGTTACAAGAAACAAATAAGTGATCAGCACATTCAGACCCTAAACCACATAACACGCACCTAGAAGCATCAACATCCGTAATGACAGCCCGTGAACAAAAAATAATAAATATCAAATATATTGTATTTTATTTAGAATCTCCTAAGAGCTTCCCTAAGGTTAATTATTTAAAAGAGTTCGAAACTTATTCTTGATTTTTTTTTTTGAAAGAAAAACTTATTCTTGATTAAAACCAATTTTTGGTAAAATTTTACTTACATCTTTCTTATTGTGACGATAAACAAGTAAACGAGAGAATATATTGATGCCAGGAGGATACTGGCTCCACTTTACTTGTCTAGAATGACACATGCTCTGTCCAATTCGGTGGTATCTCCCTCTCCTATCGTCAATATGGTCTCCCTTCCTTTTGGAAAATAAAAAAATATAACTTGAAAGTAACACGTTGAGGAGGCTACACCTTTAGGGTTTGGATTTATTTAGTTTTCTTGGTACAACTTTAGATTTTTTTTTTCTTCCCTATATTGCATCATAATAATTGCTTGCTTGGGGCATAAGATTAATGAGTTGTTAAAAAATAGTTATGCAATTTACAAATGGTATCTATAAATAATGGGTCTTCTGTTCTAGTACACCTCCTTGGATTAGCAAAAGTAGTACTATTAAATTTGTTCAGATTTGATCTCAAGTCCATATCTGCGAGAAATTGTCTGCTCTGCGGTTAACCCGTCACGGTTTTTTCCTTTGTAGAAAAGACGCATCGGTGGTTTGAATGGTGTGGGTGAGTATATAAACTACCCTTTGCCTCGATTACCAAGCGATGTGAGACTATTTTGGTGTATCCATAACAGAAGCCTCACAGTCGAAGCTAAAGGGCTAACGGGTGTCGATCCACGAGTCTTTTCCCACAGACGGAGCCACTGATCTGAGTCGACCAAATGCGGCGGTGATAAGCAGCTCTTCAGTTCCGATGAAACTGCAGGAGGTTGTATACCTGCAGATGCTCTAACGCTCAAGTCAATGAGAGTGAAACAATGGTTTATAGTCAGTAAGAATACGTACCTGACTCCAGCAAATGAGTGGATTATATATAGCCCCCAGCGCTGGGCCAAGGTCGTTGAAGGCCATCAATGCCATAAAAAACTGCCGGAAAACCGCTGGAGAGTCATGATGAGCAGTTAATAGATCGGCTCAACACGCCAAAAATAGCACGTTAATGGATCTATCAAGCAGGCTAGACCCATTTTTCCACCCTATGTAAGGCCCAAGATGGGTACCTCATTTGTCACCCATTTAGGCCAGTACCGTAATTACGTAAACCATATATTGATATAAAACTTAACAAACAATCATTTTAGTCTCTAAATGTGTTAGATGTAATTATTGTCATTAAATATATTGAATTACAAACACACCTAGTGTCACTTTTGTTAGTAATATAAACTAAACTTATTAAAAATAACACATTTGATGACTAAATTGAAATTGATTAAATAAAAATCCATTTGAAGTCAAAACAACTAATAAAAGAGATGCATATAAATATGTGTGTAATATCAATATATTTATATTTAGGCTGTGTTTGGATGATGGAATACAATGAAATGGAGAGGAGCGGAAGAGATGGAGTGGAATGAGATGGAGCGGAATGAAATAAATCTTCCATTCAATTGTTTGGATATTTTAAAAAGGAGAGGAACAAAATTTGAAGGTAAGTGGTGATATTGGACGGAATTCATTCCATCATATTCCATTGAATTCCATTATTATTTTTCAAATCAAAACAATGGAACATTATTTTATTCCATTCCGCTCCGCTCCATTCCATTATATTCCATCAATTCAAACAGACCCTTAGAGACTAATGTTACTTGGAGTTGAGGATTAAAAGGGTGGTTTTCCCTTAAAAAGGTAAACCATGTAGTAGTTTAAGTGAGACAGACCAACTAGAGGAACCAAACTCAAAACTTTGGCTCAACACGCCAAGAAAATATAGCACGTTAAATAGATCGGTTAGACGGGCTAGAATCATTTTGCCATCCCTATGTGAGACCCAAGACGGGTACCTCACTTGTCACCCATTTAGGCCGGCATTGTAATTACGTAAACCATATATTATTGATATAATGATTAACAAACATTAATCATTTTGGTATCCAAGTCCATGGCCTATTTCGGGTTCACTCGGAAAACTGGCTTGTTTGTGTAATTGCTTTTCCTGCCCTACGACTAGTAGGAAAAAGAATAATATTGAATTCCCAACCCACCAACCCTTTCCTTCGTAGAGCCGTGTATTGTAATCCGAACCTGCCCGGAGCGAGTCTCCCATAGAGGCAAGTTATTTTCTTCAGTTCTTCTGGATCCAAATTAGGATCGACAGAAGTTTGGGCGGAGTCGGCCGCCTCCGTGTGGGAGCGCTTCGCTCCTTTAATTAAGAATCGAAAATCTCACCTTTTTGGCATGAACATATAGCATGTGTGCCTCTAAATGTGTTAGATGTCATTTTTGTTAGTAATTTTAATAACTAAACTTATTAAGAAAAAAACACATTCGAAGTCAAAATAGCTAATAAAAAAGATACATAAATATATATCAATATATTTTAGAGATTAATGTTACACATAGTTGAGGATTAAAAGGATGGTTTTCCATTTAACCATGTACTCCCTCCGTCTCAAAATATAAATAAAAGTTGGTCAACAATAATGAATGTATTTTGTCTAAATTTTAAACTAAATACATCAAATTTCTTTGACTCACTTTTGGTTATATTTTGGGACGGCGGGAGTACTCATACAACTAGGTATTGATAAAAAAAAAAACAAACATAATTTGACCTTGCATTTCAACTAGGAAACAGAACATAACAACTATGAACATTAAATATATTCAGCTAGTGTGATAGACCACATTTAATTGACAACACTTCTCTTTATCTGCTAGACTCACCTATCAATTCCAATATCAATTGAGTTGTGCAGTTTATGTAGGAGTAAGCCTATTGGTCACTTTTGAACAATTTATTATTACTCAGTCTAGGAAAATCCATTGTTGACATGACAAGCTGGTATTTAAATTTACACTTGAATATTTTGAACCAAGGACAACAAAAACAACAACCATCAATCATAACTATAAATGAACATTAAATTTAAACTAGTAAAACCATAAAACTTTTCATTAAATTTAAATTGTAAAGAAACACATGATATCCATCTCAACATAATAAATCAGAGTCATAATTGACCCAAGACACAAACTACCAAAAGCCTTAATAACTCAATAATAAATTAACACACCAAATGAAACAAACAAACTAATTAATTAAGATGAAAATTATGGCTTCATTTTCCCTTCATTGGCCATCTTGAAAAGATGAGCTTGTGTTGCAGCAGCTTTGTTGGAGTGAAGTGATGATGTAAACCTTTCCCTAACTTGATCAGTTGTGTAAGGGAATTTATGATTCACCAATGAGTTAAGGAAGGAAGCAGTGCCTTCTCTGTAGAGTTCTCCTAATCCATCAGTTCTTGTGTTGGAAAGTGCTTGTGGTAAGGTTAATCCAGGACTAAAACCTGGAAGACTAGTCACACCAAATGCATGTCCCATATTTCCCCACCAACCTAGAATTCCCATTATGATTCCTGGATGAGTCCTCCAGTAGCTGAAAATCACACAAAAATTAATATACTCTGTTAGTCCATTTTTTTACCAGATACCGAGTCTTAAAAAAATACTATTGTATTATTAGTTGTAAGTAACTCTTTTTTTTAATGACAAATAGATAAATATATATAACGGATAAAACAATCAAAACAGGAGTAAGTAACTATATCTCTATATATAAACACTCATTAGAAAGACAAAAATAATTTATAAATATAAACTATTTTAAATTACTAGACAGATTGTTACCAAAAAAGATTTGCTTGAAACATTTTTATTTTTTTAAATAGGCCCCCTTTTGTCATGTTCAAAAATATTATGAAACTAATTTGTTATATAAAATTAAATCAGAGTTAGTTAAATTTAAAATCTATAGACAAAATGTTTTTTTTTAGACAAAAGGATTTTCCATTGGAGTATATTTTTCTTAATATATGTGAAATTGAATAAAAATAATAATATTATAAAGTGACTAAAATAGAAATTCAAGTTTTGTTTATATGGCTTGCTTTGCAGTTATAATATACTATTATAGTATGGAGTATTGGCCATTCAAAAAAATATATACTATATAGTATTATTGTATATCAGAAGACTTTAATGTTTGAAAATGACAGAATAAAGATCCTTTTTAAAAAGAGAAAGACACAACATAGGTCCACTAGTTATACTAAAATTAAATGTGGCTTTCTTTTTCTAACAACCATACATATATTTTATGGTTGGTAACATTAACAATATGATGTGTTGTGAAAGAAACTTACTTGCATGTACCAGTGAATGGAGAAGTGAAAGGAAGGAAAGGTGGTGAAGGGATAGTGCCAGGGTCAATTGGTGTGGATGGAGATGGTGGTGTCAAACTGATTGGTGGATCAATTGGAGGATTAGTAGTTGATGGTGGTGGTGAGGTATAGTATCCACCACTTGAAGGAGGGTTTAATGGTGTTGAAGGTGTTGATGGATTATGTGATGGTGTTGATGGTGTAGAAGGATCATGTGATGGTGATGTTCCACATCCACCTGAAGGTGGTGATGGTGTTGGTGTATAATAACCTCCTCCATGTGATGGTGGTGATGAGCTTCCATGTGATGGTGGTGATGATGAACTTCCATGTGATGGTGGTGAGGTATGAGATGAAGGAGAATTCTTATGTGGACCTGCATTTAGTTAAAGACACCAATGAAAAAGGAAAAAAAATCATCAGATCATTAAAAACGATCGACTTTAACTATAAATAATTTATAAAGTTAAACATATGAACGATTGTGATTTGTTGATAGCGTAGATTTTTTTATAGTTTATGAAAATTTATCTTATACTAAAATGTTTTCTCTAGTTTCATATATAAAAAAAGATTATTTTTTTAAAATTTATTGAATAACTGAGATGTCTGGTTGATATTATAAAAAAAGTTATTATCTTTAGAAAGGATATAGCTAGCTAGCTTGCAATATATACTTGATATAAATATTGGAGAAATTTTGAAGATAAAAAGTTAGAGAGTTACATAGAGAATCAGTGAAACCTGTAGGAGGGTTTCCTGAATGTGGATCTGGAATGTTGAAGTTCTTCTGATCTTCAACAGTGGTGGAGATTGCAGGAGTCACAAGGTGCTGTGAAAGAAGTACTATAAGCAGAACAAGCATGGAAAAGGAGACATTGCTTATTTTCTTCATCATTTCTTAGAACAAAGAGAGAAATGAAGTGATGAGATATTGAAATGGTGTGGAGTGAGGAATATGAAATGGTTTATATGGAGAGTGAAGTAAATATTAACAGGTAGGAATAGTGTGTGGTTAGTTGATAGGTTTCAGAGTGCATTTACTCAATAGTAGTATTTTAGTGTTTTTTTCATGTAATAATGGGAGTTGAATTCAACACATTAAATGCTTCATGAGGTAACTGGTTTTTTTGGTTGATCTGATCTCAAAATTATTTTAAGATGATTTAGTGAAGGTTTGTTGATTATTTAGTGAAGGTTTGTTGTATTCGAGTGTGAGGCATTAATCTCACTATGAACGAGTTTTTTTTTTTTAATTAAACAAAACTACAGCATTTCATTAACAATTAAATGTTCAATACATAAGGGAATATTCTCAAATCTATGGAAGCTAGTCCAATAATTGGCCGCCCTAGCAAGAGTATGAGCAACCTAATTCGCTTGCCTCCTAACAAACTTAACCTCAAAGTTTACAAAAGACGACATAAAACTAAGAATATCATGAACAATTGAAAGAAACTCGGAATTGCCTCTACGCTTCATATGGATGGCCTCAATCAATACTTTCGAATCACTTTCAAATTGAACTCGATTCAATCCCCTATATCTAGCTTCTTCCATTGCTAAAATTAAGTAAAGTCCATGCTTCTCCCTTTACAGATGAAATCACAGCTTGCTGCCATTGTATCATACCAGCCATGAACTGACCATTATTATCGCGAAAACATAGTCCCACTGAGGTATTTCCAGAGCCAGACACGAACGCAACATCAACGTTGCATTTTCCCCAGCCTAGAGCTGGTTTTTTCCACCTTACCAAATCTTTTTCTGTAGACCCGTTCACACTATTACTCTTCAGTTTATGAACTGAGTACCAATCATTCCATGCATCAAAAGCATATCGACCAATTTGGCGTGGCATCTGGACATTATCATCCCAAAGTTTATCATTACGATTGTGCCAAATGCACCAGAGTAGCATAGCCACTCTACCAGCTGTATCAATACTCTCACTACTGCACACACCGAAAATACGATCCATAGCATTAAACTGTTGGTACGCAGTATTATGTAAGACCGAAGACAAACTAGCTGCACACCAACTTTCCCGGGCTACTGCAAACTTAAAGAATATGTGAAGCTCATCCTCAATCTTCTCATCACACACTGGACAATTGAGAGTACCAATGTTTTAAAAACCGAACCGGAGATCGAACCGGTGAGATCTCCGGTTCATGGTTCAATCGGTTAGACCGGTCCAGCCGTTATTGAACCGTTTGAACCGAAATAATAAATAATTAATAAATGTAATACTAAATTTCATAAATAATTGATATATTAATTGTTTTATAAAATAAAACTCATCCACATAATAGTAGTAGTTTTTTAATATAATATATATTATATGATATTGACATAAATTTTAAAATATTTACATGATTTTATGAAATATTGTATTTTTATATTTTATGTTTAATAAATTTAAATGAACGAATTTTGTATTTGTCATAAAGAGAAAGGAAAATCATCTTGGACTATTAATTATTATAGTATAATGGCTCATTAGCCCATATCCATTTACTTATCCCTACCCATTTAGAATATAAATTGGCAATAGATGAAACCCTACTTCTATTTTTCAGCAGCAGCCGCTCTTCTTTTATTTGATGTACAATCACACCCTTTTTATTTTTCTTCTATTCTATAACATATATTCTCATCTCAGTAAGTAACTATTCTTCCATATTCTTCTTCTTCTTTCAATACTAATTGCAACACAACACAAAACATAATGATCCAAATGAGGTTCTTGAGGTTTGCCCGGACCGGTCCAGGGTCCGGTTCACGGTTGAACCGGTCGAACCGCTGGTCCGGTTCGGTTTTAATAACATTGGAGAGTACGTTCCACTCGCCTTTCCAACAATCGATAATGAGTCGGGAGACATCCTCTACATACGAGTTAAAACATTACTAGTATATAAGAATTAAGATTTTGGATGAAAATGTGGTATAAAAATCACTTATTGGTCATCGGTCATTAGCTTGATGTTCCTCTGCAACAAGATATATAATAAAAAAAATTGTTGTTAACTCTCTATTTTTCAAGGGAAGAGGATCTGATAATTCAAAGTTCGAACATAAGTTTAATCAAGAATTGTTTGTCATTGAACTCAAGTTCTTTAGAACGATTCATTCTAGGAAAAACTTAATTATTTAAGCCTAATTAGTACTTGGTTATCAAATTTAGTTAAATTAAGTATGAAGTTTGTTAGTGTTGGTTGATAGAGTAGCTAAGACTAAATTAATGAATGTGTATATGTTAGTACAAAAAATCCTGCAGATACACAATACTGCCTTTTTTTTTTTTTTTTGAAATAGCTTTATTAAGAGCACATGCGCCAAAAACTTGATAGATAGTTTGACAAGTGTAACAAAATTTGTTAAGTAATATAAAAGATATGGTTTATTTGAATGAGAGCAATTACATATTTACTTAGGTGAAAATACAAAAAATTGGAGATTTGCATACACAATTGATTTGAAACTAAATAACAAGGAATTAAAAGTGATTAGATCTCATCAAATCATCTAATTCTAACTACCAGGTAGTTCAGTCCATTCCACTGATTTAAAAATGTGGTATCAAAATCTTTTGTTGTTCCTTGATCACTAGCTGTTGTTCCTCTCCAGCAAGATATATATAATCAAATTTATTTATTTATTTATTTGTTAACCCTCTAATTTACCGAACAGGATTTGATGCAGTAACTATCCACACAGTTTTCGCGCTATTTTTAATCAAGACAGTTCGATCTAAAATTAATTGTTGAGATTGATTTGTACTAATTTTATTAAGACGCAATTTGAACCGATCGATTTGAAATAGATGATTGAGAACTGCTACAGCATGTAACTGTGTGTTATGACTACAACAGATAGAACATCGGATTCATTAACTATTTCATCCCGATTAGAACTCGGTTATATAATTAATTAATCAAATTTAGCTAAATTAAGTGAGAAGTTTGTTAGTTTTTGTTATAAGTAAGAGCAGATAGAGTAGCTAGGATTATCAATTAATGAATGTGTATCTGTTAATGTAGAAAATCCAGAATCCAGATACACAATACTGCCTGGTTTTATGTTTTTTTTTCTGAAATAGCTTTATTAAGAGCACATGCCTAACACAAGGTATTGTTTCCTGTAATGATAAAAATCCAGAAGTTGAATTTCTGAACAACTCTCATATATTAGGTACTAATTAATTGCAGGTACCATTTACCATTACCTGGTTGTGTTTACTGATTTTACTCTAAAGAAGTTTAAGACACAATTTGTTTTGTATTAATTAAAGTGGTTGGATTTACTGATTTTAGTATTTTCTGAAGAAGTTTAAGACACAAAATTTGTTTTTGTTAATTAAAGTGGTTATTGGGTTTACTGATTTTAGTATTTTACCCTAAAGAAGTTTAAAACACAAAATTAGTTTTTTATTAATTAAAGTGGTTCAAAAAAGTATGAGAAGGTGCGTCAGTTGATTTGGTTGGCAACGATCCGGAGTTTATGGAAAGTTCGAAACAATGTGATTTTCAATGGGGTCGTCATCCCGAGTATCTCTTCTTTGGTGAACGATATCAAAACTATCTCTTGGATTTGGTTTAGCGGTCGCTATGGTCATAAATCTTAAAAAAAAAAAAACTGATTTTAATATTTTACTCTAAAGATGTTTAAGACACATAATTTGTTTTTTATTAATTAAAGTGGATGTAATTGTCAATTTACAATTTTTTTAGATGAAATTTAAACTCTATTTTAAAATTAAGAGGCTAAAACTGTTACCACAAAATTGATATTAAACAAAGAAAACTCATACAGACTAAAACATCTATGGCTTTCAACTAAATTGTGAAAGTATATTTATTTGAATGTAACATCAATAACTTGATGGTGAAATGTATAACACTCCCAATCCAACATGGATGGGTCGTCATAGAGGTTGCACCTCCCACTCGTAGAGGGAAAATGGGCTATCAGAGTTTTTACCTATAAAGCATTTCTAGGAGGAGAGTTTCACCCTATCTCCAACAATATGAATCGATGATGAAGACCCATTGGCAAAGATGATATCATTCTGGGAGGTCCAGATAGTCCACACAACATCATGCCACACTAGAATCATATACATAACCGAAGAGGTACCACTCAACCATAACCTAAAACAACGAGGCACCACATCATCACCTCGCCTTGCTGGAGCAGCACACAAGAGGTTGCACCTCCCACTCGTAGAGGGAAAATGGGCTATCAGGGTTTTTACCTATAAAGCATTTCTAGGAGGAGAGTTTCACCCTATCTCCAACAATATCAATCGATGGAGACCCATCGACAAAGATGATATCATTTCGGGAGGTCCAGATAGTCCACACAACATCATGTCACACTAGAATCATATACATAGGTACCACTCAACCAAAACCTAAAACAACGAGGCACCACATCATCACCTCGCCTTGCTGGAGCAGCACACAAGAGGTTGCACCTCCCACTCGTAGAGGGAAAATGGACTATCGGGGTTTTTACCTATAAAGCATTTTTAGGAGGAGAGTTTCACCCTATCTCCAACAATATCAATCAATGAACCCATCGGCAAAGATGATATCATTCTGGGAGGTCCAGATATTCCACACAACATCATGTCACACTAGAATCATATGCATAACCGAACCCGACTCCCGACACCCAATCCAAAGAGACTCTCAGAAACTTGCCTAATGCTATTGGGGTATACATACTCGATCACCCACCTAGAGACACGATACCAAATAGGAGAAATCTAATCAAAAGAAACGAAAAGGTGGTCTACCGACTCCTCAACCGCCCCGCAAAACACAGACGAAGTATTAGTAGCTCCTATCGTTACCCTCCGCCTATAAAGGTTTTGCTGAGTTGGAATCCTATCCTAAAGGAGTTGTCACGAGAAGACAATAACTTTGGACGCAGTTCAAGAATCCCAAACCCTTGCGAGATTAACGAAATTGGTCCCTGGGAGAGTTCTTTGAAGCCAAACTCTATCCTCAAGAAACAAATAGGCTGTGTAATGACCCGATTTTATTATTCGTATTATATTTATTCATTATATTATTTTAAGTCTATTATTGTTATATTTTCATAAGCGATAATTAATTAATAAGCGAGAGTATTAGTTAATTAGACGAGTTCGTGAGAATTACGCGAGAGTGGGCTTAAGAGCTATTGGGCCTTGTGACATTGGGCTCAAGTCATCACAAAATGGGGAGACCTTTATAAGGCATTTCTTTGAGAGAGAGAAAATCACTATTCACTTTTCTCATGTTCTTTTGAGAAGTAGAGAGAAGGAAGAACACTTGTGTGCTAGGGCAAAAGGGATCTTGAAGATTCATCAAGCCAAATCCGAAATTCATAGAGCCAAGGTAAGAGAGATAGTTTTCATAATTGTGAGTGGCTAGAGAAAGGGGAGAATGTCAATTCTCCGAACCCAAACTTTCTCCACTCATTTTCGTGGTCTTTTTGGGATGATTTTTCTTAACGAAAGTAAAAACTCATGTTCATAGTATGTCTAATATACTCTTAACATGATGTATGAACAATTTTAATGGGTAAAAATGGGTATTTGTAGATGTTTGTTAAGATTTGTAAATGTTTATGAGTTTTTACAAATATGACAAGATCTATGAAAAATAAGTGATTATTAATGTTAATAAGTTACTTTTAATGTGTTTTAAACATGTATGAACATAACCCATGCTTGATATAATTTCTGGAACTGAAAGTAAGTGATTTTTGGGTCAAATAAGTGATTTTTCGCACAAAAACGCGTTTTGACAGTTTTAGATCTGACTTTACGCACCAGGCGTAAGGATTTCCGCGCCACGCGTAAACTTTGCTTTTAGCCACTGGATTTCCGCCCCAGGCGTAAGAATTTCCGCACCAGGCGTAAAGGTTGCTGACCAGGGTTGACCTATGTTGACTTTTGGTTGACTTTTTTACGGTTTATGCACCCGGAACCTATTTCACTCGATTTTTCGCGTAGATTCCAATTCCGGAGTTAGTTTTATGAGATGAAGCTTAATTTATGAAGTTTTCTTATATTTTTGTATACTTCCTATACTTTTAAAATTGTTGAGGATGTTTTAATTAATAATGATTTGTTGATGTTAGTGATGAATGTATGATATGTATGTATATGGATGAAGAATATTAGAATTGTGTTAATCTAATAAAGAAGTATATTGAGATATTGTGTTATCTTAATAAAGAAGGATATCGGATTTTGTTCGATAAATACGGATATTAAGATTTGTGATATATCTTAATAAAGACGGATATGGATAGTGTTTCATATCATATAATAGAACTTAATATTGTGTTATATTGAGTGTTTGTGGTTGTACATGAATCATTCATGCATTCATGTATTGAGTTAGGGATATTAGAATCTATGATTCTAATAAAGAAGGATGTCAGATTATATTTATCCGATAAAGAATGGATATTAGAGGTAAGATACTCTAATAAAGAATGACCGGTACCACATGCATTAGTATGTCTAGGGCGACATAGCATATGTATTTGGCATTAGATTTGCATTAAGGTTAAGTGAACATTATGTGATGATTGATATGTGACATCGTGTGTGTTTTGTGTGTATTATTAATGGTATTTTGTGATTAATCATTGATTTTAATTGTTATGCAATACTTTATCGAATGAATTTACATACGAGTATATTTGTTGAGAGTTAGTTTATGCATGATAAGATATATGAAGCATAAGCCTTCGTTTACATTTATATTTATTGGTTATGATTACTAACTCTTTGTTTTGTGTACCTCTGAACCTTTGGGTGGTTCAGATCACCAGGTTGAGGAGTTCGCTCAGGATTAGGAGCTTGTGTTTGTGCTAGTCTTAGCACACGTTTTGGTAAGGAGTCTAGCTCAGCTACTCCTTTAGTATTATCTTTTGGGGTTGTAATAGCAATTGCTCTGATAGTTGTAACATCGAGTCGGGAATTATACGCTTGAACTCGTTTATAACTTGTTATTTTGATGACCTTGCTATTTGTAAATTATAACTTGGATGTAATTATATGGATTGTATGATAACTATTAGCCTCTGAATATGTTACGATTATCATGATGATCAATATATGGTAATCGAATTGTATTCCGCTGTGGTTTTCCTTTGGTAATCATAATGAAATGTTTTGCATGCTTGTTTCCGTTTTATTTTCCATGTAATGCCTTAATTGCTAGGTGTTTATTTGTTTATATTTAATAAATACGCGCTTAAGGGGTTAGGGTGTTACAGGCTGATTTAACTGAAAACAACTCACTTGGCTCATGCTCCAACACCATTCGTCTATCGTACTCAAAAAAAGAAACTGACGCAAGGATTCGATCAATCAGTAAAGAAATCCTCATCAAACATGTCAAGATTCAATTTCCATATGAACTCCCACTCCTACCCCACAGATGTTAATGTGGTGTAATCATCAATACATTAAATATGTGTTTTTGTGTATTTTCTTTAATCATATATTAGATATCCTTTTATTTTATCAACAATTTTTTTATTAATGGTGTATTTGATAAAATCATAGTGTCAATGTTAATTTATTGAATTTTTAAATATTGTTTTTTCTTAAATTACATTGCCACAATGTTTTTTTTGTTTATAACTCTCTGGTTCCTAAGGGAAGGGGACTACGGATGGCAATGGGTGTTCATGGGTGAGAGTTTTACACTACCCAAATCCACACCCAAAACAATCACCCAAACCCAAAGACTGTATGGGTGGAAAATCAAAACACACACCCACACCCATTGAGTTCGGGTTTTTCCACCCAAACTCAAACCCGCAGCAAAAACACGCATAATTAATTTTCTGCCCAAACTTGGCCCGGATTCTTTTTGATGAAATGCAAAAATGTAGCAAAGTAATTAAATTACATAGTTCAACATATGTAATTAACATAGTTTGGTGACATTAGTAATTAAATTACATAATTCAACATAAGTAATTAACATAGTTTGGTGATATTAGTAATTAAATTACATAATTCAACATAAATTGCACAATGGGTGAAGTGACCGAGTGAGTGAAGTAGGTGTTCAAGCGACTGAGTGAGTGATTCGTGTGAACTGTGAAGGAAAGTGTGAACCTTAATTTTGACACTTATATATACTTGAAGTTAATTAGGTAAGTTTACATATATCGGGTGGGTGTATGAGTTTCGGGGTGTGGGTTTGAGTGATCTCAAACTCACACCCATAGTTTCGGGTGTCACCCAAACCCAAACTCAGTCAACACGGGTTTCACCCGTTAACTTGGATTTCGGTGGGTCTCCTGTGTTTGAGTTTTCCTGTCATCTCTAAAGGGGGCCCTAATCCAGAGTTCGGCCGCGAGGTAAGTAAAGTCTGGCCAATAAATTATTTCACGTAAGAATCGAACTCGGGTTCTCCCGAACGATTCGTTTTTTGGTGAAGCTAATTAGCCACTTGAACTCGATGACTTAGTTTACATTGCCACAATGTAATTCTACTACTCACCGTGAATCTAAAAATGCACATAATACATTGGAATGTATCTATAAACTTGAAAGATTGAGAATGTATACGTACGTGTTAAATTAAAATATATGATTTACCAATTTGCAATATATTGCTCACTCCTTTTCTTCCTTACCTTACTCTCACTTTTTGTTCCTTTCTAATGGATTCAACCATATTAATTGTTTAGCAAGAAAGATGGAAAAACATTTATATGGTCCTCAAATGTCAAGGCGGGGCACATGTTGTTGCCATTCTGAAAAGTAGCAGGGGACCCATACACATTCCCTAAATTTCGACCATTAGTATGCATTTGTGGCTCATCTAAACTGTCATTTATGTCTGGCATTATTTTGAACTATCCTTAATTTTTAATGGATAAATCATGATTTTAGTTTGTAAGTGTGTGAGAAAGTGATCCCATAAATATAGTAACTTTTGGAACATAGAAAAAATGTGTGAATTGAAAATAAAATATTGAATCTCACATCGGGTGTTAAAGTATATTAGTATGTATTATATATTGGTGTTTATTTTGGGAATAAAAATAATGAAATGTAAACTAAACTCTACATATTTTAACACATTGTCTACGTTGTGGAAACTCACTTGGAGTTATTAAATATTAGTAAGAGTAGTATAAATTCGTTATGTGAGTTGTTCTTTATTGAGTTGAATAACATAGTTCTCTTAATATGACATATCTCTATTTGTGATGCATGATGATTAACATGCCTATGAATTATGTCATTTATTACTAGAAACAACTTTCTGTTTTCAATTTTATTGCATAAGATCATGAGACAATACAAATTGAACGATGTTAGTTTGAGTTTAAGTGAGTTATTTCATATTAATTTGAAATCAAAAAATTAGGCCTATTAATCTGACTGCTTTCTTTGTTAAAAAAAATTGACTGCTTTCTTTATTAGGCTACGGTAATCAGAAATATTTGTTTGAGGTTTTGTTCCTATTTTGATTAAAGAACATTGAAGGTACTCTGTGTTGAATAATACTAGTATCATTATTATTATTATTATTATTATTATTATTATTATTATTATTATTATGTTTTAAGAGTGATCAAAGTATCACAGTTCCATCAAATAGGCATGACAATAAAACTCATAATCGCGGGTACCCGCCCAAACTCTACCCGTTTTGACGGGGAAAACTCGAGTTGATTGAGTTCGGGTATGAGTTTTTCCCGATTTTAAAAGATGGGGTTGGGACGGGTAATGGGGACATTGATACCTACCTCGAACTCGTCCTTGAACCCGTCCCGCTTATATTAAAATTAAATTTTACTTCTTTTAAATTACAAACCCTTAAACAATTTCTTAAATTACATTCATATGTTTATTTTTTATTTTTAATTTGAGTAATAAACAAACTATTTTCTCTATTTCTTTTGTTTATTTAGAAAAAATATTGTTCAAACAAAATCGTTTTGGACTTTTAACTTTTTTTTAATAAAAAAAAACTAAAATGCAATCATAATTCATGTGGAAAGAAGCGTAGACGGGGATACCCGAAACCCGTTGGGCATACCCGATCCCTGTTGGGTATGGGTTTGGGGTTATACATTTTATCCCCACTTAAAATTGGGATGGATTTGGGGAAACCCGAACTTTATGGGTTTCCGTTTGGGGAGAGGAAAATCCACCCCCGCCCCGTTGTCATGCCTACCATCAACAAGAATGATCATAATACTATATTATCTTTGTTTTAAGAATGGTCCAAGTATCATATGAGAATGGTCTCAATACCGTATTATAGTGGTCATAGCACCATACTAGAATGAACTTAAAAAATCATAGCGCACTAGTTTTAGTACCATATTTGAGGATGTAATTCTTGTCCGATATCTGCAGTGCAGTAGTTATCGGTATCAGTTGAACTGAGTTGTTTTACCGGGGACTTCGTGGTTGATCGTATGCCTTGCACAATTTTGGACAGTGCCGCGAAACGTCTTAAAGAGAGTGTATCGACCCGCGACTCATCTCAGTAATATCTTCGGTGGCTGAAAATTATTTTAAACGATTTTTTAACCTCGGAAACAACAGTAACTCATTTGATAGAGATTTTCTTTTTGTTGAAGCAGATATTTCAAATCATGGGCATTTTAACTTATTTGTTTTAAAGTTTAAATTCTAACTATTGGGCTACTTGATCTAAAAAAATGTGTGAGAAAGAGTTGTCACTACAATTTTTGAGTATATGCAATTACAATAATATCTTTGAGTGTGTTTTAGTCAGTAATTACATGAATTAAATTGATTAATAAAAAATAAACGAGGGATGACATATTCGAGGACTAAACTTATTAATCAAAAACATGATCCTAGATCAAATTCATTAACAAAAGACCTATTCGCAAATGTATTTGCAATTTTGCTAATTTCTAAGACTATACATGTGAAATCAGAAAAATGAAGCTCATCAATGGAGCAAGAAAACTAAGCACAATTGGTGCTTCTCTGTGCATAAGCACTAAACAATGAAGAAAGGAAAATGTAATTTTTATTCATCACAAAAACTTTATCCAAAGTGATTATTACATATCCTTATGTAGAGGTATCTCATGTAGTGAGAGTTCATAACTAACTTCTAAAAGAAACTAATTATGAATCTAACTAACTCTAACTGCCTTGTTACACAAGGAACTGAATTGCTAACTGAATTTACTTCCTCTAACTGCCATTTACAAAAGCCATTCAATTGTCTTCCATATCAGTATCCTTAACACCCGCCCTTAAGCTGGAGTGTATGTCCAACAATCCAAGCTTGGATTCTAGGCTGTTGAAAGGACCAGGATGTAAAGACTTTGTTAGGATGTCTGCAACTTGGTCTTTGAAGATGACTGGTAAGAGATGAAGTATCCCTGCTTGTATCTTATCACGAACCACATGGCAATCTATTTCTATATGCTTGGTTCGTTCATGGAACACAGGATTTGCAGCTATGTGTAAGGCTGACTGATTATCACAATAGATGACCATTGGAAAATTATGAGTTATGTGAAAATCCTTCAATGGGTAGAGTAGCCATTGACCCTCACAAGTAGCTTGTGCTAAGGCACGATATTCAGCTTCTTAAGAGGATCTAGATACCACAGATTGCTTCTTGCTTTTCCAGTTCACTAATGATGTTCCAATGAAGAAGCAAAAACCTGTTGTGGATCTTCTTGTATCAGGACAAGCACCCCAGTCTAAATTAGAAAATCCCTTGATCTTCAGAGATCATGATGTACTAAAAAATAAACCTTTACCAGGGTTATTTTTGAGGTACTTCAGAACATGTAATCCAGCTAGCATGTGTTCATTAGTTGGAGCAGATAAAAATTGACTCAGTTTACTTACAGTGTAAGCAATCTCTGGTCTGGAATGAGTCAAATACAGAAGCCTGCCAATGAGTCTTCTATATGTTGTTGGATCAGAGAGAGGATTTCCAGATTCCTTATGAAGTTGTAGGTGTGGTTGCATTGGTGTAGCACAAGGTTTGGCACCAGTCAAGCCTGCATCTTCAAGTAAATCTAATGTGTATTTTCTTTGACACAAAGAGATACCAGTTTTGCTTCTGGCAACTTCAAAACCCAGAAAATACTTAAGCACACCTAAGTCTTTTATACTGAACTTGTCATGTAGTAAGGTCTTAACTGCATTGATTTCATTCATATCAGTGCCCCCTAAGACCAAATCATCTACATAGACAAGGATAACAGTGAACCCTGCACCAGAGTGTTTAGTAAAGAGAGAGTAGTCAGCTTTTGATTGGATGTATCCAGAATGAAGAAGAGTGTATGTAAGTTTTGTGTTCCATTGTCTGCTAGCTTGCTTCAAGCCATATAGAGATTTCTGAAGCTTGCAAACCATGTCAGGATGAGGAAGTGTGAGACCTGGAGGAGGTTTCATGTAAACTTCTTCATTGAGATCCCCATGTAAAAATGCAGTATTGACATCAAGTTGAAAGAGAGGCCAATTTTGAGAAGCAGCAAGAGCTAGGAGAACTCTAATGGTAGTCATTTTTACAACGGGACTGAATGTGTCTACATAATCAAGACCTTCTGTTTGAGTGAAACCTTTAGCAACCAGCCTGGCCTTATATCTCTCAATAGTACCATTGGAATGGAGATTCAATTTGAAGATCCACTTACATCCAATAGCTCTCTTATGTGCAGGGAGATGAACTAAACTCCAAGTATTGTTTTCATCAAAGCAGTCAGTTCAGCTTGAATAACATTAGTCCAGTTTTCATTGTGCAATGCCTCTTCATAAGTGTTAGGTTCACAAATGGATGACAAGTTACAAATGTAGTGTGTGTGTGTGTAGGGGATAATTGAGAGTAAGACAGACAAGTAGAAATAGGATACTTACTTGAAGAGGATGAATGGAGTGCATCAGAACTGGAAGGATGAATTGTATGTGAGAGTAAATTGCAGTGGTAATCTTGAAGGTAAGTGGGAGGATGAGTTTGTCTGGTGGATTTTCTGATGGGAGGTGGTGGTGGTGAGGAAGAAGAAGGAACTGGAGATGAGTGGTGAGTGTGTGGGAGAGAGGATGTGGTGGTGGATGGGAGCACATTGTTAGTGGAAGGTAGATGGTTAGGGGATGGTGGAGGGTTAGTGTTGACAGAGTCATATGTAAAAATATCATCCAATAATGGGGGTGGATGAGGAGACAGGTTAGTGGAATTAGTAGAGGATGGAGGAGATGAGGTTTGATAAGGAAAGATGTGTTCATAGAAAACAACATCTCTGGAGAGAAATAACTCTTTTGATTTAAGGTCAAACAACAGGTAACCTTTGACACCAGTTTTGAAGCCCAAATGGATACATTTTCTAGATCTAGAATCAAGTTTATGTCTATGGGTTTGTAAGGTGGTGGCAAAACAGAGAGAACCAAAAACTTTTAGAAAATTAATGTCAGGCAAAGTATTATGAAGGATTTGGAAAGGTGACTTGTGAGTCAAGAAAGGAGTGGGGATTCTATTTATGATGTGAATAGCATGGCTAACAGCATGAGCCCAAAATGTTTTAGGTAAATTGGATTGAAATAGAAGGGCTCTAGTGACAGCAAGGATGTGTTGATGCTTTCTCTCAACAATCCCATTTTGTTGTGGGGTAGCAACACAAGAGGTTTGATGAATTATGCCATTTTCTGCATAAAAATCTTTAATGAGAAACTCATTGCCATTGTCTGATCTAATGCATTTTACTGTGGTTTGGAATTGAGTTTTGACCATTTGTACAAAGACTTTAATGAGTGGAGAGGTTTCAGATTTAAATTTCATGAAATAAGTCCAAGTATACCTACTTTTGTCATCAACCACAGTTAAGAAATACCTATAACCAAGCATGGAAGGGACAAAAATGGGACCCCAAATATCCATATGAACCAGATCAAAAATAGAATTGGAAATATGTGTGCTAAGTGGAAAGGGTAGCCTCTTTTGTTTGGCATAAAAACATACATCACAAGGATAAGGGGAAGAGATAGGTTTAACAGAAGGAAAAACTTTATTGATTTCAATCAATCGTTTATGGGATACATGGCCAAATCTTAGATTCCAGAGATTACAAGGTTTGAAAATAGATACATGTAAATTTTGAACAGCATTGATACAAGGACTAGATGGAGTGTTGGGCAAGCTAACTGATGGTGAGATCAACACATACAATCCATGCTGCAGTTCAGCTACACCAATCATCATCTTCGAAAGGGAGTCCTGTATATGACATTTAGAGTGATTAAAAATCAATTGACACTTGAGGTTATGAGTTAATCTAGGCACGGAAATGAGATTATAAGAGAATTCAGGAATATAAAAGACATCAGTCAAATGAAACTTAGAATCAAACAAGATAGATCCTGCAAAATTAGTGGTAATGACAGAACCATTTGGTAACCTAATGGTAACTGGCTTAATTCTTTTAATGCAATGAAATAAATGAAGGGAAAAATAGACATGATCAGTAACACCTGTGTCTAGAATGAATGACTCTAGCTTGGTGCTACTGGGGACAGTGCAAACGATACCTGTGCCTAGAGGAGGTTTAGAAGTGAAGTAATTAACACTATGAGAAGGCATTGAAGAAGACCCCTGGAGTAATGCTAATATAGCTTGGTGCTGCTCTGGTGTGAAAGACAAAGACCCAGAGTTTTGTTCAGGTTGAACCTCTTCATGGTGATTAGGTGGAGCTTCTTCTTCAACATAATCATTCTGAGCAATATGGTTAACAGCACCATGTTGTGGCCAATGTGGGGGATAACCATATTTCTTAAAGCAATTGTCTACAATGTGGTTAGTCATGCCACAAAAAGTGCAAACTTTGTTACCTCTGCCTCTTCCACCTGTGGTTCTACCTCCTCTATTACCTCTACCACGTGATGAGTATTTGCCTCTACCTTGAGAGTAGCCACCATGCTGATAATTGCCATTATTGTCCCTACCTTGAGAAGAATTACCCTGATGGAAATGACTATTATTATGCTGATATTGAGGGTTAGATACAACAAACAATTTGGATTCATCAATGGGAATCACATTCTGCCTTTCTTGCTGTACAAGTAATGAATAAACTTTGCATATATCAGGGAGAGGATCCATGAGCATAATCTGGGATGTAACAGCATAGTACTGATCATTTAAACCTTTCAAAAAACGGATAACTTGATCACCATCATTATACTTGCGAATGGTGTCAATAGCTTTGCAAGTTACCAGACAATCACATTGAGGAATGGGACGAAAATTCTCCAATTCTTGCCAAAGCATTTTCAGTTTCGTGTAATAAGCAGAAATAGACAAATCACCTTGTTTAAGAGTGCAAATTTCTTCTTGAATATCTGAAATTCTAAAAACATCACCTTGGTAAAAACGATCACGCAATTCTTTCCAAATATCTGAAGCATTATCCATCCATAACACACTGCGAGCAATCTCAGGTTCCACAGAGTTGATAATCCAAGACATAAGCATAGTATTACAGCGATCCCATGCCAAAGAATCACGAGCTTCATCCATAGGTCGAGGGAGCGTTCCATTGAGGAAATGAGTCTTGTTCTTGGAACGTAACGCCACAGTCATAGATCGGGACCAAGAATGGTAGTTACCATCATTGAGAAGGGGAGTAACAAGGACAAGCGCTGGATTTTCATTGGGATGCATGAAATAAGGGTTGAGGGTATCATTTTGATAACCTTTGTTGGCGCCATTGGCGAACAAACCTCCATGTGCACCATGAACACTACTAGCTGAACCATCGATAGATATGATTGCTCGAACAAGATGAAAACAAGAAACTAGAAGAAAAAAAATAGATCAGAAGCAAAAAAGAATGGAAGAATTGTGATGGGAATAAGCAGCGGAAATGAAGGTGAAAATCACAGGTCGATGATATCATGTGAAATCAGAAAAATGAAGCTCATCAATGGAGCAAGAAAACTAAGCACAATTGGTGCTTCTCTGTGCATAAGCACTAAACAATGAAGAAAGGAAAATGTAATTTTTATTCATCACAAAAACTTTATCCAAAGTGATTATTACATATCCTTATATAGAGGTATCTCATGTAGTGAGAGTTCATAACTAACTTATAACAGAAACTAATTATGAATCTAACTAACTCTAACTGCCTTGTTATACAAGGAACTGAATTGCTAACTGAATTTACTTCCTCTAACTGCCTTGTTACACAAGCCATTCAATTGTCTTCCATATCAGTATCCTTAACAATACATAGTGATAATATTTGACAATTTGAAGAACTAAAATCATGAAGTCACCAATGAATTTGCTGCTGCGGGCGTTGGGACTAAGGTCATTGCCCATTTTACGATTGCGGTTATTACGGATGCGGATTACAATCTAACAACTTGAGCATAATGCGACTCTACTAAATTTATAGTCAATTCAAACATGCACGCAATAATATGCATGTTTCACATGAATTAAAATGAATTTGATTTACCAATTTACAATTTATAACCTTTTTATTTTGTTTTGTTTGTAATTTTTTTTTTCTTCATTTTTCTATTTTTTTTTTTAAAAAAAATTGGATATAATCTACGCTCAACTGCATAGACTAATCTATTGAGTATTGTGAAATGCAATAGGTGACAAACTCTTCTAAGAATTTTTAACATTGGTACATGTTTAAATTAGATCAAACCTAAAATCTTTTTCAAACTATAAAACCATCATCTAAACGATCTTGTTTTCATTCTTCCGATTTTTATTTCCTTCCTAAAGGATTCATGAATTTAAATGTTTAGCAAGAAAGTGGAGAAAACATTTATGTGGTCCACAAATATCAAGGGCACAGGTTGCCATTCAGTGGAGTACTAGAGTCGAGTGACCTATGCCATCCCCTAAATTTATAACCAATAGTATGCATTCGTGACTTAGCTCAACTATCATTGATTGTATGTCTAACATTACTTTGAACAACTTTTGCACAAACCGTGTGATGCAATTTGTTTTCTTCCCAATAATAAATCATCATTTTAGTTTCTAAATGATAGTAATAAGGTCCTAAATGACTTAAATGTATTGAAATTACATGTATCTTTTTTATTAATTTTATGGACTAAAATGAACGGAAGACACATTTTGAGCAACAAACTAACTATGGAATGTGTGAAGCGATGTTTCATAGGTACTAGTACTACACTACCGTACCTTGTACGATACGGATATGAGAATATCGACAATTTTAAGAAATTAAGGTATGGGTACTTTAATTGAAAAAATGGTTTTTGTTATTGTTGGAACAAATGTGTAAATTGATGTGAATTAAAATTTCAGAAGTCCTACATAGGAGATTTTTCATGCAACACTAGTGTTTATATAATGGAGGTATGACAAAAGGAGTGTTCCTTGAAGGATACTTAGTTTGGTGCACGTCATCTCCTTCTCCAAGGGTCGCACAGTATGAGATATTCATTTTCTTATCGTTTTAGGCTCTCACACTATATATGGTGTGCACATAATAACGAGAAAAAAATAATAAATATTATGAAATATTATTATATTAATAGATAACTAAAAATCACAAATTTCAATCGCAACAAAATAACGAGGAAAAAAAACTATCATCGGTACAATACACGTATCCGATACAACTATTTTTCTTAATTGTAATGGATGCTTGTAAATAGAAATAGAGGGAGTGTCATTAGTCATATATGATCTCCTTAACAAAATTTGTTAGCATATTCCAATTTCCAATTACTAAGAAAGGAAATAAAATGGAGTCAATTTTTTCGTGACATGACAACTTGTATTGGAATTTGTTTGTATGTAAAGTTAGCATCATTCGAAAAGGAAACATTTAGCAAAACAGTAGCAGAGGGGGCCCAATTGCTCAAACAAATAATACTTACAACTTTTTTATACAATAATATTACAACTTTACAAGTAAGTGAGTTATTCCGAAATAAATGAAGTTAACAGAAAAGTAGGTAAATTTTCACAAACATGTTGGGAAAGGAGTGAATGAGTAGTTGTTGGTGGTGTTATTGGAACTCAATTGAACTTCCGTCAAACTTTGCTATTGCATTCATTTTCACTTAATTGAGCTTTTATCAAGGTAAAGTTATAGGTGTAACCAAAAAAAAAAAAAAAGGTAAAGTTTTAGTTCATCCACAAATTTTAATTCGACTAATAAAAAATGTCGAAGTGTTAGATCTGACTTTATGGTCGGAGTTTAAATGTCGGCTCCTCCACATTATCAATGTGTAAGTTTATGATGGTTATTGTCATTACTTCTGCCTACTAAAAAATTAGGTAAATTTCGTTGAGTACCGATATCAAAGTATATCAAAATATATTAACATAAAAATATGACATGACATTGAATGTTTAACGATGGATATTGAATCAAATTCTAAGATATTAAAGTGTTCAACTTTATATAAAAGATTTATTTTGGTTAAAGCAACAAAAAAATTCAATCCTGTCTATTTTTAATTTTTTTTTTTAATGACAAATATATATATAATTATATAAAAGAACATAACAATAACAAGGTTATAATACAAAGGAGAAAAACCAGAACCACACAAAGCAAGAAAAATATAAAAGAAAAATACAACAAAGAAGGAAAGCTACCTTTCAAAAAATAGAACCAATAATTGTTTTAATGACAAATATAGTATTATATGAAATAAAACATACAATTTAGTAAATTATCAATTTGTTCATGAACTGGTAGGGGATAGATATTTATGCCTCTAAAATTTGTGAATATACAAAAAGATATCTAGTTTGAATGACCTTAGACAACCTATTCCAGCATGAAAATTAAAGTCTTTATTTATTTACAAATTTTAGTAATGTAAATGCCAACACCTAAATTTTTTTTAGGGTGAATATGTAATTTACTTAAAAACCATTGATGCATATAGAGAAAAAAGAGGAGTAAATGAGTGGTTTCCCTGTTTGTAACAAACATTGTTATTTTACTTTTCTCATTAATATCAGCTTCATGAGGCTGTCGTACACGGGTTTGTATCCTCTCTTTCACTTATTTATCTCTCACTCTCTCCTTCACTTATTTGTCTCTATCTCTCTCTTACTTTTTTTCACTCTTCTTCTTTTTATTAATTTTTTATTGATTTTCTCTCTCTTGTTGCACTTAAAATTTTGAAGGAGGGAGAAGGATAGAAGGAGGGGATCCAACTTCGTCGTACACAACACAACATTGTCTTGCCTCGATGCTACAACTCATTGACAAACTGTTTCGTCCTAGATTATCAGGCTCATTTATTTTTAAGGGCATGTTAATTATGAACACTAGTTAAAACGTAAATTTTATATTGAAAATAACATTTTTTATATTTTAAGAAGATAAAACACATAAGTTTTAAGTTCATTTTACTATTTTATTTTAAGCTCCTTAACTAGTGTCTTGGGAGCATTAATTAACATTTTCCTTAATTTTATCAACGGCCTATAAAGAATTTAAATAGTACTTATGCTGTCTTAATTTATGAGAAAAAATATTATTTTTTTATCACAAATTATAACGAAAACCTTATTAGTTTCAAGATTTATTTTTACTTATTCTTATAAAATTAAATATAAATTGCACTTAATTTATTCACTGATCATTTTTTCCTATAATCATTAATAACCAATACAAATTAGTTTTACATCTTCCAAATTTATTTTAATGAAAACACAAAAAGTCATACTTTAAATTATTCTATTTTATTTTTGTTAATAAATGTGATTTTATTTTTCTTGTGATTTGGGGCGGATGATGTAGATATAACTTAAAAGTTAAAAAGTCAACATAATACAGAGTTAGGTGGTAAAAATTTCATCTGGTGGCAGACGTTGTCCTAAGTTTCATCTCTGGCCTACATCATGAACATATACAAGAACTCAGGTCTTGGCTTGAGTTTCATAATGTTCTTTTTTTAATGGAATATATATATATATATATATATATATATAATGAGAAGAAAAACACAAAAATATAAAATAAAATAGAAACACCAAAAGCACCACCACAAGACACCAGTGCAGCCAAATCTCGAACCACAACAACTGGTAACAGAGAAAGAGAAGGACAGAGAAAGAAGTAAAAGGAGAAGACCACACATATATAGTAGAGTCATCAACACCCAATACCAACACCCCGCCAGCATATATCATTCTAGCATAAGACAGATTACACCTCCCACTTATAGTAGGAGCAGGGGTTACTAGTATTTTTGGACAAGAATCACTTTCAGGATGAAAATTTCACCTTTTCAACCAAAATGTCGCCAAAAATAGTTCACCTAACAAAGATTAGATCATTTCGAGAGTTCCAAATAGACCACACAACAACATCAAATTAACACCCAACCTAACCTAACCTTCATATTCTCGCTTAAATCTAGAAACCCCTCAAACAAACTGGTAATACTATTGGGGGAAACAAATTGAAAACCTAACCACCTGGCAAGTTTAAACCAAACAGGAAAGATGGAGGTACAGTAAGTGAAAAGGTGATCAACCGATTCCACCAAATTCCTGCAAAGAGCACACATAATTAAGGAGTCGTTTTCCTCCCTAATAACTCGACGTCTAAGGAGATTTTGTCTAGTTGGCACTCTATATCACTAGCGAAAAAAACACTTCTTAGGTCGGTTCGAACAGACATCTTAAGACGGTTCTTAGCCTGACTTAACAATTTCAGTCATAAGAAGTTTTGACTTCTTAAGTCGGATTTGAATCTGACTTAAGAAACATTTATTAGGCCGGTTAGAATAAACTTCTTAAGACGGTTCCGAACCTAACCTAACAGTTCTAATCATAAGAAGTTTTGACTTCTTAAGTCGGACAGACTTGGACCTGACATAAAAAACGTTTAAGAAGTTTATTAAGTCAGATATAATTAACCGACCTAACATGTTGATTTTTTTTTTTACACATGCTTTTATTTATGATTTTTTTTTTCACGCAGTTTTTTTTGTAGTACCACTTTTTTGGATGGCACATATATATACTTAGGCTAACAGCCTATCAACACTGCTTGCAAAATAATAATAATTTTTTTTGAAAAAACTAGAGAATATATATATAAATGAATGGCAAGCTCAACCACTGGGGCACAAGGTGTGCCTAACAACGGCTGAGTGACAACAGTCTACAAAAGAAGAGTCCCAGAATTCATGTAGCAAGCAAAGAATAAAGAAAAAACAATACAAATTTAAATGATAGCATGACAACACTGAAACGGTGACATTCGCCAGAGATTGTAGTCAAAATCAAACAAAGCAAAGTTTGATTTTAACCACCAATAAGTATGGAGTTTGATCTTCTCTATCATAGCTTCAATCGTGTCCTGAACCGATCGAAATATGCGACTATTACGATCCAACCAAATCACATAAAGAGTCGCCACCCAAATAATAATCAACATGTCACCAGAGCATTTCGAGTAACCTCCCAGGCCACGAAATTGCACAGTATGAAGGTTTGCACTTCCTTGAAATACCGAACTCACACCAAGCCAACGCGAAACCATAGGCCAGAGTCGACCGTAATACTCACACTGGAAAAACAAGTGATCAGAATCTTCTTGCAAACCACATTGAGTCGCGCACGCAAGCTGCGAGTCATCTAGCAATCCTCGTCGATGAAGATTAATTTTAGTAGGTAATCTATTCAGAAAGAGGCGCCAAATAAATATGTTGACTTTTAAAGGAACAGATTTCAGCCACCGAAACCTGTCAACTTCATCAGCAACAATACCATGATGGTCCGTCAAATGTAAATATGCAGACTGGACTGTATACTTATGGGATGAGTGTAAATTCCACTCCCACCTGTCTGGAATGTCTACCTGCAAAACAATATTAGACAAACGAGCAATACATTCCAAAACCAGTTCCTCCTCCCATGCGAATAGTCTTCGCCGCCATTTCCACGCCTCGCCTCCTATACCCCAACCCGCTTCAAACATATCATAGACTGTTGCTAATTTGTTCTCCGCAAGTTCAAACAATCTCCTAAAAGATCTCTCTAAGGTAACTGGCTCACCCTCCGCTAGCCAAGGGTCCTTCCAAAATAAAGTCCCTCGACCATCTCCTATTTTTCGCACCATATTATCTAAAAGCCATCGGTTATCCACCATCCCACCCCCTGACCGGACGTAATTCACCGATCGCCACCATGTTGAGCCAACCCCCTCAGCAAACCTAACCCGTTCCCCCTCCTGACCGTATCTGGCTTTAATAACCAAACACCACAACCTATCTTTCTCCTCCAAAACTCGCCAAATCCATTTGCCTAAAAGAGCACAATTAAATTCTTTCAATCTTTTAACACCCAATCCACCACATTCCCTCCTCGAACAGACAGTCTCCCACTTAATCCAAGATAGTTTCCTAGAATCCTCACTCCCTCCCCAAAAGAACTTGCAAAAAATAGAATCAAGAGAGGAAATAATACCTGCGGGAGCCTTGAAAAAGGAAAGGAAGTAAACCGGAATGGAAGATAGAACGGATTTCAACAAGATCAATCGGCCACCAAAAGACAAGTTTTTACATTTCCAGCCAGATAACCGTTTTCGAATTCTATCAACAAGAGGGTACCAAAAATTTAATCTCCAAGAATCACCACCGATAGGCAAACCCAGATAAAGAAAAGGCAGAGAACCGTGTCTACAGCGCATGACCAAGGCGGCTTCTTGAAGCCAAGACAAATTAATATTAATACCAAATAACATGCTCTTATGAAAATTAATTTTGAGGCCCGAGATTTTTTCAAAGAGAATCAAACCAGCCTTCAGAGCCCGAATGTTGGACCAACTCTTAGTACCAATCAGTAAAGTGTCATCTGCGAATTGAAGATGAGATATATTAACCGGATTATGCGAGCCAATACTATATGGAGTGAACAACCTCATCGACACCATTGAATCCATGATTAAATGAAAGCCCTCGGCTGCGAGAAGAAAAAGAAAGGGAGATAAAGGATCCCCTTGACGCAGGCCTCTTTCAAACCGAAATTCATCTGTAGGACTTCCATTCACCAATACTGAAGCTGAAGCAGATGTAATGCATTCCATAATCCAACCCCTCCATTTAGTTTGAAAATTCATGTTTGTCATAACGTCATTTAAATAATCCCAATCAACAGAGTCGTACGCTTTTTCAAAATCCACTTTGAACATTATTAGATCCTTATTCTCCCGTTTAGCTTCATCAACTATTTCATTGGCTATTAATATTCCGTCTAAAATCTGTCTGCCTTTAATGAAAGCATACTGTGATTGAGAAACAATGGTTCCCACTACCTGTCGCAGTCTATTGGCAAGAACTTTAGATAAAATTTTATAAATACTGCTTACCAAAGCAATAGGTCTGAAATCAGCAACTCTTTGCGGAGTCTCCACTTTTGGAATTAAAGCGATGAAAGTAGAGTTCAATCCTTTGGAGAGAATACCTTGCCTATGAAACTCCGAGAAAAAATTTAATAAATCTATTTTCAAAATCTCGCAAAAGTCTTTGAAAAAACCAATGTTGATACCGTCCGGGCCAGGACTCTTATAGCTATCACAGTCCCACACAGCCGCTTTTATTTCATCCAACAAGAAAGGCTTGATTAACCCTTCCCTATCCAATTCAGAAATAGTTTTAAAATTCAGCCCACCGATGTCAACCGAACCACGAGAGACCTTGCGAAAATGATTACTGAAATGGTCGAACACTACTTTTCTCACATCCGCAACACTGTCAATCGTATTGCCATCAGCAGAAAGAGAAACAATGGAATTGTGCCGTCGACGCGAAGACATAATGCCATGAAAATATTTAGTATTTGCATCGCCTTCCCGTAACCAGTTCACCCGAGATTTTTGCCATTGCAAGCTTGCCTGTAACTTTGAGAATGATATTAAATTTACTGGTAAAGAACGAATTTCAGCTTCCTCCATAGCATCCAGTTCACGGTTTTCTGCAAGAAGATCTAATTCCTCCATCCGTAATTTAGTTCCCTGAATTTTATTAGCAATGTTGGCTGTGTGATTCAAATGCCAATCTCGTAACGCGAATTTAATCTGCTTCAATTTCTCTTTAAGAACAAAACCACTCCAACCGCTAACATATAAGGATTGCCATTTCTCACGAACAAAATCATAATACCCCGGGACCTCCGACCAACATTTGAACAAGCGAATAGGCCGAGGACCCCAGTTGTGACTGTCAATACAAAGGGAAATGGGACAATGATCTGAAAGAGTTCGTGGGAGCGTAGCTTGTAAACAATTAGGCAAGGATAAAAACCACTTCTCCGTCAACAAGAACCTATCAATTCTACTCATCGACAAACCATCCCCTTTACACCATGTAAACTTACGCCCGCATAACGGTAAATCCACAAGGCTATTATCATCAATAAAAGAATTGAAATCGACAAACTCAACTGAGCTAGGCGCTGAAGACCGATTACTTTTTCTTTCGTCATTTGAGCGAATGGCATTGAAATCTCTGAGCACACAACCTGCCTGAAGTTGATGTTGTTGTAATAACACAGATAACCGAGACCACAGATCCGCACGCTCAGAAGGAACGCAAGGAGCATATACATTTGCTAAAAAGAAACTGAAATCGTTCTTGATAAATTGCCCCTTAATTATCAAGCAATTTCTCATACTAATGGTCACCCACACATTCACCACACAAGGATCCCACATAGTGATTACCCCTCCCGACACTCCAATGGATGGCAAATACGAATAATTAACTGAATCAGAACCCCAGAGAGAATGAATTAACCTTTCATCCACCACTTCTAGTTTAGTTTCCTGAATGCAAAGGATATTAATTTTCTTCTCCAAAATCAACTTTATTATCTCCCGCCTCTTCTCTACCGCCCCTAGACCATGCACATTGTAAGACATAATATGCATAAATAATCACCTTCAAAAGAAATAAACATCCAGCCTCCTCACTACCACCCTCTTCCTACCTCTACTACTTCTTCTCCTCACTCCCCTTTTTTCTCGAACTCCTCTTCCTATCAGCCAAAGCCTCAAAGCTATTTGAACATTTCACCCCGAGTTGATCTCCTAATACCTTCACATCTTCCTGAACTATTTGAGCATCACCATGTAAAGCGGCCCAACTCTTCAATTCATTAGATTTATTTTTCGGCCCTGTACCTACTGACAAAGATGTTCCCTGTTTGACTACCGAAGAAACTTTGGATGATTTCTTCACCAATCTTTTGCGTTTCTCAGCTTTAAGTTCCCGAATCAAGTCATTTCTATCGGAAGCCGAAAGCCTAGCAATTTTCTTTAGTCCAAAGACCGAAGGTACCAGAATTTTCTTGTGAATTTTTCTCCCTCGCGAATCATCCTGGGAGGCCGAGGAAGTGGCTGTTTCGCTGTACTGCACCCTTGCCAGTTTACTACTCACCACCGGTTCCTTGCGTTGATTATCCGTAAAACTGTTGTCAATTGCTGCCTCTTCCAAATCGGCAGCCCAGTCTTGTTGCACTTGGTTAACAAAAGCCTCAACTACGGGATCAGCTTCACGGCAATCAGACCGAATAGAACAATACGAAAGATTGTCTTCCTCAATCTCCTTCAAACAAGCATCATCGACTCTCTCAAAAGTCGATTCCTCAATGATACGAATGTAAAAGTCCACTCCCTCCACTCGAACTTGCAACTTAGTATTGACACTAGATAAAGAAGGAGAAGCAATGAGCAAGCGTGCAAAATCTAACCGATCTTTATTAAGAGTACAATCATCAATTCTTAATAAGTGACCATTAGACTCCACTATCTCAGCGAAAAATATTGGATTCCACGCCTGCAAAGGTATTCCGAAGCAACGTACCCATGCACCACGTGAATACGTCACCTCATCATCCTTATTCCATGGAGTAATATCATCCAAAAAATGCTCCAAAATATCCCTCGCCTCAAGTAACCGATTCGTCAACTCACCTTCACCATACGGTTGAATTAAGATGTTTTCTCCTCCCATAGTTACAAGGCGAAAATCAACACACCCTGCATCCAACAATGAACGTTGCACCACCGGTAAGCAAAAACCATTCTTCAATGTAGCTGTGAAACACCTAGATGCCCAGTTCAAGTCTTCTTGTAGCGGTAAATAATTCAGTGCAACTAATTCAGATGATGCCAATACTTCCTGCTTCGTCCCACCTCCACTTTCTCCCTCCACGCCAACCTCCTTCTTCGGCCCTCCCTTCTCTAAACACTCCACCCCACCAATCTGAATCACCCTCACACGCTCCCTCTCCTCCTCACTCCTAAGTGCCTCCTCCTTTACTTTTTTCAACTCCATCTTGCGCTCACCCACCCCTCCTACACCCTCACCACTAACACCCTCACCACTGAAATTTCCGTTCATCTCCACCTGCTTCTCCCTCCCTAATGACCCTTCCTCTTCTTTCTTCTCCTTCCTCCCAAACCTATCAAACTTAGCCGAGTTGGCATACAATCTCTGATCCCAAAAAAAGACATTGTTGAGAGCTTTTTTCAATTTCTCAACATCTCTGACTTTCACAAACTTTACAAACCCAAACCTTTTTCCAAGTTTATTGCGAAACCGTGATACATAGATGTCATCTAAGATACCACATACCTCCAACCCCTTCTTCAAATCGATAAAGAGTAACTTCTCAGGAAAGTTTGCGATGTAAAAAATTGTGGTTACCTGGTCCGAAGTATTTGTTTTTGTGGGAGCTTTAGAAGAAGCCTTAGTCGTGCGTGATAGAGCCCTAGGAAAGGATCGATCACGACGTCGTCGTGTAATTGAACGTCCTCGCATCTGATCGATAGCAGTCCTATCCCTAGCCTTATCGTATTGATATCGATGTTGATCCTGAACGAAATCCTTGGTATTCCTGAATTTAGAAACTGAATAATCGCCTGCCCTAGAGAAAAACCTACCGTTGTAGCCGTCGTCTTGTTTGAAACCGTTCCGTCCCTGCCAGTCCGGTCCCGATGCTTTCCTCTTCCTGTAACTCACCCAGGTCCATTCCCCGTCTTCCCTCCCCATATCTGCCACCCCGGCGTTTGGCCCTTCCCACCCAGTGTAACTCACTGACGGCGCATGAAACCGGCGCGACGATGGCCGCTGGAGATAGCGGAAGCCACCACGCGAGTCTCTCGCCTGCTCTCTCTCACCTCTCATCTTTTTAATCATTTATATATATATATATATACTCCCTCCGGTTTCATATATAAGAAAGAGAAAAAAAAAAAGGCACATCCTTTAAGATAGTGGAGTAAATGATTAGGAAAAACATGTCATTTCCACTTTTACCCTTACTTTTTGTTTAAATTAAATTATTATTTATTATGGAGAAAAGTAAAACAAATGATAAAATTGGAATATTCAAAATAAATGTAATGATTGTAGTAACTTTTTCTTATATTTAAGACTTTGTAAATTTTTATTTTGTTTCTTATATATGAGACCGGAGGGAGTATAACTCATGTGTGGAATATGATTGACCTGAGTTTTCCCATTTGTGGTATTGATGACCGGAGATTTTATTGTAGGATAGGCAGATATCAAAGTTCCTTCAAGCAAAGTGACCAAACATGAGAGAGTGTATGTTCTGACAATCAATATGCATTTATAACATTTGCATTTGACATGTTTGGTTTTCTAGTAGCAGATGTTGTTAATATTTTGAAAAGAGTTTAAAGAGTCATGAATAACAATGTCAATATGCATGGTCTTTAGATTTAGTATTTAAGAGGATTGATTTTTCCTTCCAAAAAGAGTTAGCAGCGCAGCTTGTTACCTGTGTGTCTTCCATTTAATCGTAATTATCTTATATATATATATATATATATATCGGTTACAAAAGTAGTTATTCTACAAAAAAGTTATGATAGAAACTATTTGAGGACCAAAAATTGTTGAAATCTTTTATAGGGATTAAAAACAAAATTCGAGATATTTATAAGGACAAAAAACTTATTGAATCTTAAATTATATATCGGTTACATTATTCTTGATTCAATCTGGTTCTTACAATTACGATAGCTATAGCATAGGGTTCACATGAAACAACCATGGATAGTTTTTTTTTTTTTTTATAAGCACATTCAATAGTTGGTGAATAGTCGGGTCCTTCGGAGTTTAGTTGTGTACTGATATTATATATAAGTAGAATTTAATATAATATGTCATGAGTTTTCAAAAAATATAATATGTCATATTTTATATTAATTTATATTAAAATAAATTCAAATTCATGGTACTTAACTAAACTTTAAGATACCAAATATTTTATCTTAATAATCATTTTGATCCAACAATACACTCAATAAATGCATATTAATATGTTGTCCAACAATATTATTAATTTTTTTATTTTCATTTTCCTATCATGAAAGGTTAAATAATGAAAATACATACGTTCAAAAAAAAAAAATACAGTAAAACAAAAAGATCTTTACGATTGGTAAATTATTTTATGTGACCTTGTTTCATGGTATGCTCAAGGGACAAGACAACACACTAATATAATTAAGAAACATTTAATAAAGAATGGTTCTAGTTTTAGTAAGAATTTTTTACGACTCATAAGCACTAAAATCTATTTAAATGATGTGAGGAAAAGATGACCTTTATAAATAAATTATAAAGTGACAAACTTATTTGTTACATATGTAAAGAGGGTGGGATTATGTCTGAAATTGTGAAGTTTGTTTATGTTATGGTTATTTTTCTTTCCATGTTTCTTGTTGTGACGAACGCCGATAGTAAGCAACATTTAATCCTTTTCAAAAAAATTATGATTTCCTTCATTGTTCATACTCAATATTTTATTTGAACTCTTTTATTCTCTTATTTCGTTATAGAGGTGCATAGATGTTTTACTACAGCAGATTGTCCAAGAGATATGTGCCCGCCCCGTAGTAACCCGAGGTGTGTGAATACTACTTGCAAATGTCATAAGGAGTATAAGTATACCTCACTCTAGCTCACATAATTTTGTAGCAAGTTCCAAACCAAAAATATATATACAAAGGCCTTACTAGAATATTAATTTCATGAGTTTTATATCTAGGGAGAAGACAAATGATATATATATATATATATATATATATATATATATATATATATATATATATAAGTCAAGTCTATGGTGAAATACTTTATCAAGTGTTTTACGGTGTACAAGTCACAAATACTATTATAATGAATACAAATTTTACAAAATCGATCGTTGGATTTAAAATTTATATCATATAGATAATCCACAGGAAAAAATTGAAAATTATTTGATATGCTATTGAGAACAAACATAAAGTACTTTATATTTATTACCTCCTTCCAGAAGTTCTAACGATCCTTGAGCCCAAAACTTCAGTTTCATGACCTGTTATTTTACTACTATACCAAACCCTTAGTGATTTACTCTATTTTATTTTACTCTAATATGAAAATACAAAACAAATATTTGTCACTATAGTTCGTAAAACTTCCAGAATAATTTCTTTTCATTGATAAATATATAAAAAAATGAAACAAATATTTTTCGTTGATACAAAAAAACACAAGATAAATATTTGTCACAAGAAAATTTTTGCAAAAGAAATTATTACAAATTAATAAATTTAAAATAAAGACAAATATTTATCATCGATAAATAAAATAATATTGGACAAATTTTTATCACACATATATAAAAAAAAATGGAAAATGTAGTTTATATTTAAAAAAAATAAAGGGAAAACGTTGTGTTAATTTTCCGTTGCTAATGTGTTAATTTCCCGTCACAAACACATTATTTCTGCTCTTATACATTCTGCTACTGTGAGGGAATGTGCGACGACTCAAAATTCGTAACTAATTTCTGCGTTGCAAACTTTTATTGGTATTCTTGTTAGTTTGACATTTAGATTCTGAATCCAAAAAGAATCTTATGCAAACTTTTATTGGTAAGATTTCATTGATTGTTGACATCTTGAATGAAGCTTCAATTGAGATTTGAAACTAAAATGGCACAAGGTGATGCGCAAGCTTCCATGTTATGTTACAAGTTATTTAATTTCAAATGCAAACAAATGATTGATTTGCACAATTGGAAAAACTACATGACAATTGCAGCACAAGTTCCACCATTGCATCATTATGTGTGGTTCGTTTCAATACGTTTCAAAGCAAATGGCATGGACATTATGTATTGTTCGTTTCAAATGGCATGGCTAACATTTGCCGATGGAAATTTTTGGCGCGGCAATCCTTGGTCACCAGAACAACCAACTAAAACACTCCCAAATTCAGTGCAGGTTCAATGACTTTAGCATCATCAACGTTGTAAATCCTCTTGATGTAGTATTTAAGAGGATTGATTTTGTCATCCAAAAAATGTTAGAAGTGCATCTTGATATCTTGTTGCACGTTTGTCTTCCATTTAATTGTAATTATCTTACACACATATAAATAGTTATTCTAAAAAAAAAGTTATGTTAAAAAATATTTGAGGGACTAAAAGTTATTGAAATTTAATATAATATATCATATTTTATATTAATTTATATTAAAATAAATCCAAATTACCGATACTTAAGTAAACTTTAAGGATACCAAATAATTTATCTTAATATTCATTTTGATCCAACAATCATATATCATATATAAATCTATTAAAAACACATACATATGAAATTCTTTTTCTACCCTTATCCACCTCTTAGACATATAACTAACTTACGATAATTATTAGAAATAATATAAAATGATTGATGTAGCTTTATCCTAACAGCTTAAGTTTTTGGGATAATTGGTTATTTAACATGGTATTAGAGCTTCTATGACTAAATGGTCTAAAGTTCGATCCTCGCTCCGCTCACTTTCTAATTAAAAAGTGGAATTTAAGCATATGGTAGACGGGCCTATGCATTATCCACGCTTCAAGCCCAAGTGAGCTCTTGTGTGAGGGGGCGTGTTAGAAATAATATAAAACTATTAATGTAGCTCTATCCTAATGACTTAAGCTTTTTTGTTAATCGATTATTTAACATGGTATCGAGAGCATGGTTCGATCCTCCTTGAACAGTTATTGCTTCCGTTGTTGAATTCCCAAAATTTTGGGAAAGTATGTGCTTTTGGTCTTTGAAGATTGATTTTATTGATCTCGGTTTGGTTCCTTCGATTTAATTTGTTCATTCGTTGATCGTTGTTCACTTTGGTCCATTTGGTCCATTTGTTGGTTGATATATAGTTTATCTCTCGGTTGGTCAAAAGTTGGTAGATTGATGAATGTTGATGACTTACAATTGGATAAAGATGAAGTATGTAATTTTGCAATTGGAAGGTTTCTTTCCTAGAAGTTTGAGACTTTGGTGTTTCTCTTTTGATGAGCTTGGTGTAGTGTTTGTAACTATTGTCGGTGCAATTTGGGTTGTTTGTTGTTCTTCTATCTGATGGTATTTCATCACTATGATTTGTGCTCTTTCATTTTGTTTTTGTTTGATTTCGTTAGATTATGATTGGTTGTTTGATTCCACTCTTTGGTTGCTTCTTCTGATTGCATTGCACTTCTCCGTATTGATTCTTCTAATTGATTGCATTGCACTTCTCTCTATCGATTCTTCTGATTGCATCACACTTCTCCCTATTGATTCTTCTGATTGCATTCCACTTATCCCTATCGGTTCTTCTTATTGATTGCACTTCTTCCCATCGGTTTTCCGATTGCATTGCACTTCTCCCTATGGACTCTTCTGTTACTCAAGTGACTCCAAACAACACAATAGGGGGGGGGGGGGGGGGGGGGGGGGGGGGGGCGGGGGGTGAATTGTGTACTAAAAAATTGATTAAAAATAAGCACTTAAAAAATTTAATCAAATAAAATAGCGCTTGTAAATAAGTTTAAATAAAATTAGAGAGTACAAATAAAGTCGTCGAAAAACAAGTAAATAAAATGAAAATGGCTTGCAAGAAAAATTAAAGAGATGAAAGGAAAAAGATAAAGAACACAAAGAAATTATACTGGTTCGACCAAAAACAAAGGGCCTACTTCAGTCCCCAAGGATAGCACCTTGAGATTTCACTAAACCAAGCTTTTATAACAGGATAAGCTAATAACCTTTACAACCGAGAACTCTCAACACAAACAATGAGATATCACCTCCCTTGTGCAAGAGCCTCTAAACCAAGAGATATCGATCTCTTGAAAATCTAAACCAGGAGATATCACCTCTCTTCAAAACCTTGGGATCACACCCAATCAATAGGGTCCTAAAAAATATGTGGATTACAACTCAATAAGTCTATGACCCAACTCTTGAAAGCTTGATCATCTTTTCCGCTTTTTGCATCTGTGTCATTTTCGGACTTCTTTTGTCAATCATCAAAACAACAATATTCCTGTCAAGACATATATTCACATTCTCCCCCTTTTTGATGATGACAAACATCTCTTGGTGGGATTTGCTCAACGAAGGGGATAAGATTAAAATAAGTAAAATATATAACAGAGATAAGCGCATATTATTCTCCCCCTTTCTATATGCAATCATTTACAAACTACTCCACCCGAAACATGCAAATCACATAACTCTCCCCCTTTTGACATTATCACAAAGCGGGAAAGAAATATTCATGGCAAGACATATATTCAGGAGAAATAAATCATAAAAAGATAGTAAAATTGAAATGAGAAACCTCTTTTGTTTTTCTTGAATTCGCAATTTCTTTTTGGAGAAAAAACTTTCAATAATATCGCCATATGATGCATAGCCCCTTTTTTGTGATAATAAGGACAATTTTTATTTTTTTTCCCATTTCATGTGCTTTGAATAGCCAATAAAGATATACAATTTGAGTTTTTGGGCTCCAAGCACACCTACAACACAAAATCATGTTTTGACTTTTGGTACCCAAATCATTTTGGGTCCTTGAGAGTTAGCTTTAGGCAAAGTGTGCCATTTGAGATTCCTTCCCATTTATTATTTAAATATTGATTCTTTCTCAAATTACAAATAGAGGAAGTATGAACATTTTTATTGCAATAGAAACACTTAACAAAAGGTCTACTAGAAGTCATGTTTGGGTTAAAATTTCTTTTAAAAGGTAAAAAGTTTCTTTTTGCTTGATAGCCCAAACCGGCTTTATTATAGCTTCCCTTTTGATTGCCTAAAATGATGTCTAGTTTTTCTCGACCCATTGTGAATTTAGCAAGAATATTATTCAAATCTTCAACTTTATTTTTCAAAATATTGCATTCGTTACATACAATATTTTCTTTCTTGTTTTCACAAGGGGTGTGAGTAGAGACTTTACTCACAAAAAGTTGTTTCTCTTTAAGAACATCTGTTGGAATAGAAAATATCTCTTAACATATGCATAAGTTTTATATTATATTTGTCGATAATATATTTTTAGATTTGTTTGTTTTATTCCCTATCGTTAAGGGATTTAGTTTAGATTTAAAATTATTCACTTGATTATAATACCAATATAATAGTACTGTTTTATTATGTAAATAATGTAAATACGTTATATTAGGTGATTATCAATAATATTTCTCTTTTTCCTTGTTTTCTTTTATTTTTTCCCCTAAATATCCCAAATTCAATATGGTATCAGAGTCATGGTATCACTACAAGAAAATACAGGATTTGCTACGAAGGATTTTCTAGCTAATTCGTAACTAATCTCTAGTAAAACTGAGTTTGCTACGGATTTGTTGTGAATTAGCTGTCGTATAGGCCGTAGCATGGATTGGGCGGCAAATCATCTATCAAAAAATTTCCTAGCTAATTTGCAACTAATATAATGAAAATCCTAGCTAGTTCCCAACTAATACCTAGTTAAATGACGTTCAAAAGTTTATGATTCCCAACTAAATTGCTAGGATATTGCCACAATAAATCTCTAGCTACATATTCCTAGTAATTTGGCAGCCATATCATCCAATGCTTTTAATTTTATTTTATTTTTTTTATAATTTTTTTTTTTATAATTTTTTTAAGCAATATTTTTTTTATAATTATAAAAAGCTTTTCTAAGAACTATATATTTACATAAAACACATTGAACAAAAAATCAATTCAATTGAACTATATTAAATCATTCAATTGGATGCAATGATCATCCAACAAAAAATCAATTCAATTGAACAATACTCATTAATACTAATTAATTTGTTTTTTTATTTAATCATTCAATTGGATCCAATGATCATCCAACAAAAAATCAAAATACTAAATTTGACTTAAAACAAGTAAAATTCCTTCAAGTGTCTCCAAACTAGAATTTTGCACAACTTTCTCCAAACTCCCTTTCATTGCTCATCATCTTCAAATCAACCATAGCTACTTGTTGTATTGTGGATCTCTATCTCCCTTTTCACTTGGCCTACAACACATATATAATAAAACAAAACTGATGACAATTAATCCTCAAATTCCTCAATCTATTAGAGGTAATCCTAGATCTAAAACTCAAAATTGTATCATTCCATCAAGTTAACAGTTTTCTAATGGTACTAAACAAGCATACATGTGATCGATTTTAGTTAAAAAAATATCACTAGAAAAACTTATACTTTCCCTGCATCATTATAATATAAATATAAGTACTTCTCAGCTGATATATGCTCTATGTAGGTAGCTGTATCAAGTGGATTTTGAGCAAATAAATACTTGCCATGAAATCTTTGAATAATTCATCCTTCGTTTCAATCGAATAATCCTTCCACTTCTCAGCTGGAGTAGGCATACTCGTGATCACCCTAGACATAATATCACGAGTAACGGTTTGGGGAACAAATCTCCTCCTGCAAATGGGATTTAAACACTAAGTCTCTGCAAATGGAAGGATGACTAATATATTCTATGTCAAACAAATAATCAACTACTTTTTAATGGTAGCTGCAACTCACTACTACTTCTATATGTGAAATTTCATATCAGTCTCTCTCTCACACTGCTGATATATTTACCAATTCAAATACCTTGCCTATAGACAATCTAAAGGATAATTATCACAACATAAAATTAGCAGCATTTTCTTATATTTATGCATATGCAGGATTTGGCTCTTAATTAGTTAGAATCATCAAACCAATAAATAAATCAACAACTAATAAATAAACAGCCACCAACCCACATACAACCCAAAGAGAATAAGCAACTAATTCAAGTTCTTATACATGTCCTAAAACAAGATATGCAAATAACTTACGGATTAGAGACGGCCTCAACGGATATAACTTTTCTCCTATCATGAGATCCTCCACTTGATGGCATTGAAGTTGTTTCTTGCCTGAGTGACTGTTGTTGATATTTTCTCTTTCGAATGACTTGTATCCCTTCATCTTCACTATCATTGTCGGCATAATATTCATCAGCCTCAGTCAATCCTCGACTTTCTCTTTTGCTTTGATCATGCTTGACACCTGAGAAATAAAATGTATTTTAAATTTAGATATAGATGAGTCAACAAATCAAGGAATGAAAGGCTAAAGCTTGACTCACCCATTGTGCCAGAAGCATCAACCCATTTCGTTTGTCTTTTGTTCTCATCATTCTTGACACCTAGGAAATAATATAACCTCAGCTTGACTCACCCATTTATGCTACTGATACAATCTGACTTCAAAGTCTTCTTTTAATGAAACACGATTAACTTCACTACTCCAGTATCATTAAGAAAAGTAAAGCTTAAAATGAAACTCAATTATAAACAGTACCTGGGAAAATTGACATGTGTGGTGGTGGTGGTGCTGTTGGACTAGTGCATGATTGAGAAGGCTTTGGAGGATCACACTGACCTCTTCTTTGACTATGTCTAATTCCTCCACTCAATTTCCTCATGTTGTTGGAAAATTCAAAACTGACTCCTTTACATTTTTTGACATTACTTGCATCAACTTCCTGGTGATTGGCTCCTTCATCAGAAATGTATTCATGACTCTTTTTTTGTTGTTGACAGTATTCACGACTCTCTTCAGAATCAGAAAACGTGTATTTCTGCCTTTGTCTTTTGTGCTGGTTATTCTGAACACCTATAATTGAAGCAATAACTAGAATTGTCTTAAAAATATGAAGCAGTAACTAGAATTGTATTAAAAATCTGATGCAGTATTAATTAAAAATTATTATCTTTTCTTCGCATCATCCAACTTCGATCGGGTTTCATGATTATAGTTTCAGTTACTTGACCATTATTAATTGTATAGTTAAAAATGACAAACATGTGAGTTGGTTAGTTAGTGTTCAAGCATATGAGTTGTATTAATTAAAAGTTCAAATCAATTTATGGTTATATAGCAGTAATTTCTCATTTTAACAACCTATCAAGTGCATCTATGTGATATAAAATGACAGTTTTAAACATATAGGTACTCAAACATATAACATCTATGTGATATAAAAGAACATAGTATTTGCACATACCTGATATCCCCTCACCTACTCAAACATTAACGGTTTACTGCTCTACGCCCGACCACTTCTTTTGATCACTCCAGATCTGCCAGTTCAGAATCCATTTCACTTCAATTGGTTAGGCCAAAAAACAGATAGGCATTATAAATGAATTGGTAATTCAAGTCATACTACTACGCTAGTATCTCTACTATTACAGAATAGTGCTAAAACGAATAATTGGCTTTCAGCTTATCAGTTACGTATACACTCAAATTACTACTCAATCTTGCTACCTTCCAATAACCAATTTATCACACGAGTTGTCACCACCACACCAGTGTGTGTGTCTCTGACAGACTGATAACCTGCTTCTATAATCTTCTACAAGTGCTTTTTCATGATACTTTTTTTATAATCACTTCTAGTGCTTTTCTAAAGTGAATGACTGAAGATTCCTCTCAACTTTTCATTTCGTGCATGTGTACATTAATCTTATAACAATGATAAATTCATCAATATCATACCATAACATAGTACTATAAGAAATGAGCAAATTTTGAATATTCAATATTTACAAATTACATTAACATAAAAAACTTCACAACAATCTTCCAGATGGAAACCAAAGGGAATCACGAGAATTAATAACTCTAGCAGAAAACCTATCAGACTCACTAAACCTTAAACTTCTTCCTTCTTTTTGCACCATATACATATCAACTCACTACTCAAATCAACTCAATTACTGGTATACAATAGTTGTAAAGTTGATGCTTAATACATAGATAATATACATATCAACTCAATTACTCAAATCAACTCATAATAACTAGTACTGTGTAAGAATCTTCAAATCAGCCACTTCTAACTCTTAAGTGTATATGTATATCAATGTACAACACTATAATATTCTATTCTAACATTATTCTTCTGCCACTTCTAACTCTTATTTTACAGCCCTTACAAGATTCTAATCAGATTCATACACATAAGCTTTGTATAAAATAAGCTTTACAAGGTTCATACAAGCTTTCTAGCAACAAACAAATGACCTTCAATTTGTTTGAATGACATTGTTACTAATTCTGGAATCAAATTATTAGACAAATGATTCAAAACGTAACAAACCAAATGATGAAACAAATACCTAAGTACCAAATTATATAAATTAATTTGAAAAGAGAAACTGAACCTTGATTTTGAAGCTTGAACGAAGTTGAAGGACGAATCTGATGCTGAATAAACGAATCTCAAGGAAGAACGAATCTGAAGCTTGATTGTAGATTGAATCTCCAGGAAGATTGAACTACAGAAGACGGTTTGTAACAACAAATCAATTAGCAAAATAAATTTCAAAACCCTAATTATCAAATTTCAAATCTTACTAAAATTTCAAATACAAAATTACAATAAGCTGAAGACGAATCTCAACGAAGAAGAAGTGTTGACGAATTTGAGGTTGAAGACGGAGAAGAACGAGTTTGAGGTTAATGATTTGTGAGAGTTTGAGGGAAACGATTCTGCACCGTTTGAAGCGAGATCGCAGCGAGAGTGAGATCGGAGGAAGATCGTGAACGGGGCGAGATCACGGCGAGAGTGAGATTGGAGAGAGATCGCGGCGAGATTTAGATCGGAGGGAGATCGTGAACGGGGCGAGATCGCGGTGAGAGTGAGATCGGAGCGAGTTCATGAAAGCGCGATATTGGAATGGTTTCGCAGTGAGAACGGTGTTTTGAGATAATACGTTAAGTTAAATTAAATATAAAATAAATAAAAGTAGTACTAATTTGTTAAAAAAAAAGTAATATAAAATTAATTTCAGTAAAATGGTGGTTGATATACTTGAAATTAGCTAGTAACATGTTTCGTAGCAAATTTATTGTAGCAAATCATGTATTTTCTTGTAGTGTATCCACCTTGAAACATAATTCCGCTGCTAACTTTGTTCATCTAAACCCTAGTCGTCATTCTTTTTATTTTGTTCCACCTTTTTATTTTGTTACACTTTTTCGTTCTTATTAATATTTTACTTAACTTGGTTTTACCCCTTTTGTTACCCTGACATATGCAGCCCACATGCCATTTTTTCATGAGTTCCCGTTACCTTTACTTCCGTTACCCGTTTGTGATTCTTTAATCCGCGGGTCCCGTTACCTTTAACCCGTTACCCGTTTGTGATACTTTAACCGCGGTCCCGTTTGTGATGTTTTAATACGCGGATCTCCGTTTGTGATGCTTTAATCCGCGGGTATTTTACTTAATTTGATATGGATTCATGCTTCGGCCGCTACTCTACTACTTACTTGATTGCTCCTCTCGTTGCCGCTTTCAAGAACTTTAACTTACTTTCAGGGTTTATTTTGTATCAAGCTAAAGCTTAGTAAGCTTTAGCTTGAGGGGGAGTGTTGGAATAGAAAATATCTCTTAAGATATGCATAAGTTTTATATTATATTTGTTGATAATATATTTTTATATTTGTTTGTTTTATTCCCTATAATTAAGGGATTTAGTTTATATTTAAATTAGTTCACTTGGTTATAAATATCAAGTTCGTCATACTGTTTTATTATGTAAATAATGTACCCATGTTATTTTAGTTTATTGTCAATATTATTTGTTTCTTATTATTTTCTTCCCTTCTTTTACCTAAATACCTCAAATTCAACAACATCTATTTCCTTATTTAAAACTTCAACTTTTGATTCAAGGGTGGAAATAGTTTTCTTAGAAGTAGAGACAATTTTTTTAAGCTTACTAGACTCATTATTTAATTCTTTACAAATAAAGAGCAATTCATCATAAGTAAAATTACACTCAGAATCAGATGAATTTACCTCTTCTTCTTCTCCTTCTTCTTCTTCATGATTTGCCATAAAGCATAGATTTTCTAATTCATCGGATGAGGTCATATCGTTATCATCCCAAACAATGTACGATTTCCTTCTTTTTGTATGAGAGCTTGAAGTTTCTTTTTCTTTGCATTTATGTCTCATTGACTTTTTGGGCATATTAACCGTTGGCTCCATGTCTTCCTTATTTTCTTTGGTATTTGCTTTCAAGGCAATTCTTTTCTTTTTATTTTCACCTTCTTCACTTTCAAAGAGTCGATTTAGTTCGAGCTCATGTTCCTGCAATTTATCAAATAAAATAGCCAAATTCATAGAAGATATATTATTAGATTCCAAAATAGCGATCACTTTTGGTTGCCAACTTCGATTTAAGCATCCAAGAACTTTGTTAATTAAATCTTCATTTTCGAAATACTTTCCAAGTGCTCTAAGATGATTTATTATATGGATAAATCGTTTTTGCATATGTTGTATGCTTTCTCCCGATTGCATCCTAAATAATTCATACTCACGAGTCAATGTGTTCATCTTAGCCCTCTTGACCTCGGTAGTTCCTTCATGGGTCAATTGGAGGGTGTGTTGGAGTAAGCCCTAAAAGCCAATCTATTTGATAGCATTTCCTTTTGTATTGTGACATGATTTTTATATATTAAATATATATAATAAGGCATTTCTTTATTATGTTTGTTTTCCAAAATAATAAAGTCCCTAGAATAGATTGTTCATGTAATGAAACATTAAGTGAGACTTAATCGTGAGATTACATTAACTTTAGAACACTATTCTTAAAGTATCCGTAGTCAAGCTTTAATATGAAATGGGATAACATTAAAGCATAGAGACTATTATGCTGGTAGACTGATGATCACGTCTCACTGATCATAGATAATGAGTTATCAAGTCTTCACATAGATATAAATGTTAAGGGTAACTTTATATCGGATTGACCCACCATGAGAATACTACATAGAATGTTATGAAATGTCATAAGTTATTCTCATAGTGATAAAAGGTGTATTCCATCCTTCGACCTGAAACCACTGTGTACCCTAGATGTAGGAGTGTAATATCTTGTTGCCATTCAAACGTTATCCGTAACTGGATAACTATAAAGTTGGTTGATGGGTATCCCACGAATCATGCCGAGGGACATGAGTGACCTAGATGGGATTTGTCCCTCCTACATAACGGGAGATATGTCTATGGGCCCAATATTGAACTAGACAAGGATGACATACTATGCCTTGTGTTCAATATAGACATGAGGACAAAAGGATAATTATGCACAAGATGTTTATCACAGAAAGGTTAGTCAGATCACATGACATTCTTATAACTTGGGTAACAGTGATGTGTTGCTAGATACCGCTCACTGTTTATAATATTAAGATAAATATTATTGCCAACGTTATAAGAACCTACAGGGTCACACACATAAGGACAGTTAAAACGGGAAAAATAAGTAAGACTTATTGCGGGGTGCAATTAGTGAAAAACGAATATTGGGCTTAAGAAGTCCAAATTCGTGTGAACTGAAGCTCACATAAGAAACTCTATAAATAGAGCCTTATGAAGTTCAGTCTCTCACACCTTTTTTGGAGAAATTCTGAATTTCTCTAAACCCTAATTCGTATTTGAGAAATTGTGAATTTCTCTAAACCCTAATCCGCTCAAGTTCCCTCATTCTTCATCCAAGAACGGCTAGCACCGAAGGTTGAAGGTTCCTGTTCGTGTGGACTAAGTGGAGGCACTGCAATTGTGGTGCTCGTGATCGATTGAAGGTTCTTGTTCGTGATCATACGGTGTTTCTTGTTCGTGATCGAAAGGCAGTTCATGTTCGTGATCGTAAGCAGTTTCTGTTCGTGATCGAAAGCTCCTTGTTCGCGAAAGAAAGCATCAGTTCTTCAAGGTAACAATATATTCTTGACCATGATCTTTCACATGGATCCATTGAAAGAAAATAAAATTTTAAAATCCGCTGCGTTTTATCTTTGATAAACAGTTACGTTTTCCTTCAGTGGTATCAGAGCCACTTGTGAAACCATGGATCGGTTTTGATGTTTGTTACCGTTTATTAATATGATATGATTGTGAATCTATATTAATAATAATAAGAACAAGAATTAATAAGATGTGATTGATTAATCTTAATTTATATATGTGATATATAATTCTAATACGACGTTGGTATATGTGATATACCGATTATATTGTTCATCAGAATATTTTGTGATTGGCGTGAATAATAGGTGATTGTGAGCATGTGCTTCGGAATCCGATACTGGTGAAGCATTCATGAGTCAATCATCTATAATGAACAACAATCTTGAAACGTTTTGATGAATGATTGTTGTATTAGGATTCATAAAAAATACAAGTGTTGTATTATTATGGAAACAGAATCGGTTAGAGTTTCAAAAATTGTGTCAAAGGTTGATACAATTAGGGTTTCGTTAATGAACCGTTCATTACGAAACCTTGAATCGGATTGTTTTGTTTAATCACGTTTATGTTTAAATTGTTTAAACATTGTTTAAAATCGCTATTCTATTTAAACATTTGAATCGCGTTTCTGTTTAAAGCAAATGTTGTTTAAATCGCGATTCTGTTTAATTGTTTAACCACGTGTCTGTTTAAATTGTTTAAACATGTTAATGTCTCTGTTTAAATTGTTTAAACACATCAGAAGCTGTTTCTGTTTAATTCGTTTATGTTTAAAATGTTTAAACATATTAAAATCAATTAAATAATAAAGGAATTAAAATTGGCCAAACCATGTTTCTGTTTATGGTTATCGATTGGTTTGATGTTTCGGAACCGTTTCTGGTGAAACATCAACGTATTGATTATCTTAACAAGAGAAACATGTTACTCGATCACATATTTCATAATGATGCAATTGTTGTATCATTATGATTAGGGTTTGTAAAACGTATCAAATGTTGATGCAAAATTAGATGGTAATTCAAAGTGATTTTGACAAATATATTTAATTTTGAAATCGTTTCAAAATTTTAGAAATATCTTTTGAAATTGTTTTAAAAGATAATATTACCAATTTTGGAAAAATATTTTATTCAAAAACGTTTTGATTAAATAAATTGCAATATTTGGTAATTGGAGAATTATCAAAGATTTGATTCTACTTTAAAATAATATTATTTATTTTAGCAAATTTTGATTCGAAATATATTTAATTTTGAAATCGTTTCAAAATTTTAGAAATATCTTTTGAAATTGTTTTAAAAGATAATATTACCAATTTTGGAAAATATTTTATTCAAAAACGTTTTGATTAAATAAATTGCAATATTTGGTAATTGGAGAATTGTCAAAGATTTGATTCTACTTTAAAATAATATTATTTATTTTAGCAAATTTTGATTTGAAAGATTTAATTGTGAATTAAAAGGTTTGAATCAAATTTAATTGCTAACTTTGCATAGTGTGATCAATCGCCGGATTTTAATTTAATTTATTTAATTATGAGACTTTAATTTTAATAATAATGATAAAAGTGTGTTTATTATTATTTTGTTGTGAGTGATTATGGCCTTAGTCTTGTAATTCTATTTATTGGGTTTTTGAAATACGGCCTGCGTGTCGTGCCTCTCTCTCTCAAATTCTATATGTACATTCTCCTCTCATCCACTCCCTCGTATGTAAAACGAGTTTCTCTTATTTGTAATGTAATTAGAATACAAGGAAGTAAGAAGAATCCTGACGCTTGAACAACCCTGGAGGTCTAGCTTGGAGAAGCAATGTCGTTTGTAGGACTAGTTTAGATTCTCTCATTGGCTTGAGAGAATCACAGCGTTAGGGGCCATAATCATGTCACTTTTATTTTGTTTAATTGTTATGCATGCTTGAATGATTGGAGTGTGAATATATATGATATATAAGCCGTGGTGAGGTGAGATCAAACTAATTAAAAATACTTCAAATAATATATTAAGTTTTATGCTTTCCAAAGAATAGCACCCTTCAAGATCAATATCGATTAATGTAGGTTTTGCCAACGTAAAGTGCATTGTCTATATTGATAAGTTGCGGTGAGATAACCAGTTTATCCGAGGGCTATTCTTTGGGTTAACTTAACTAAATAAATATAATTTGATTATATGATATTAGAAGCAAGCGTTGGGTTATTCCATATGATGGATTAAAAATAAAATAAGTGTTATTTACCCAACGGAAAGGATATGAGAGTTGTATGAGATACAATTGGAAAGGAGTTTCCTACCTAAATAAACTAAGTTTTGTGTAATCAGTCCAACGCTGACTTAAAACAAAGTGAAATATGGATCTCATTCTCACTAGAAAATCTTCCAACGGGATTTTCCGAATCATATGCTTGAAGGTCATTTGGTTTGAATAAAATAGTGGGAGCATTTTAATAAAAGTCCGTATTAAAATGATTTTATCATAATACAAAGTTTTACATATCTCTGTAATTAGAATTTTGGAATACAATACAAATTATATTGTCCTTATGAAGGACAAGAATTTCAGAAAAGTGTTTCTGAATTGGTACACAATTGAGAATTGTTCTCAAATGCGAGAAAAACTATGAGTTCTTGAACTATACTCTCTAGCAACCTACTATGACTAGATTCGAGAAGGATGCTTATCAAAATCATATGAACAAGTCATAATGGTAAATATTTAGTTAAGGAATATAATAACTATTTTATCGCATCATGTTTGACATGATTTGATTTAAGATAGTTTAATTATATGTCGTTGACTCTTTGTTGTAATTTCTCTACTTATAGTTATTCGTCACCCACAACTAGCTCTGCCTTTTAAAAGTAATCATAAAGACATCATATTTGATATGAAGGTAAAGTACCTAGTTTGCCTTTATGATAGTTTGGATTGAAAATTTATCAGATAAATTTTATTCCAAATTGGATGAATGTGGAAGTATCCTAAGGAAACTAAGGGATATTAGTCCTACATCACTCTTCAGGACAAAAGTTGTTTTGTTGCTAGACTGAAGCATTCCTCGAGTGGGAATGTGTCTCTTAAAAGAGTCAGTGGGAGTGATATAGAACTTGAATGATTCAAGTACCACAATATTAATATTTTAAAAGGGAACACAAACTGGTTCCTCAAGGTTGTTGTAGGATCAACCGTTTGAGTTGCACATGAGGCTAGACAAGTCTAACATATCACAAGGCTGGGAAGTATGATTTTATCATGACTTAACAAGGTGATACGGTTTTCATTGAAGATGAATATTTAACTTGTTTAAAAGGTCGTAAATGACCTAAATTCTGAGAAGTGGCTAAATGCCATAGAATCTTATATAGAATCCATTTACACAGACCTTATGTGATAATGGTTATGTCATTAAGATGAGTAAGACTCAGACGATAAAAGTGAGTCTTCTTATAGAAGACTGGCATGGATGATATGGAGACCTCATTTAAGATGTAATTAATTATTAAAGGTTTCACGCAAAATCAAAATGCAAATTATGATGAAACCATGATCGTAGTCTAGTTACAATTGTTATACTACATGTTCTGGCAGATGGATGACAAAGTTGCATTCCTTAATTGGAATGACCTCATATATATATATATGTGTTAGACATATACATAGGGTTTTCTCAATCCAAAGGATGCTTGAAAGGTATACAAATTGTAGAAATCTAATTTTGATTAGATCAAGTTCTCAGAAGTTGAATTATTTGTTCTTATTTATGAAGTTTTATGAAAACGAATTAATAAAGGACAAATATAATTCTTGTGCACACAAGGAGGTTAGTGGGAGTAATTATCTTAATCTGGTATCATGTGTGGATGACATATTAATCATCAAAACATTTTCCTTATACATGTAAGACATGATTAAGGAAATATCTCTTGATGAAATACTTAGGCGAGACTTCCTAAAGAGTTAGGAATCATAATCTATAGAGATAGATTGTTGACGCAACAAATGATTTTATTTGTTCAAAGGACAATGTCACGTCTCATTGGATGAGAAAGAGATACATGAAAAGAATCCACATGCTTTGGCAAATGGATCAGTCATGTACACCATATAATATGTACAACACCAGATACACCATATGCTTATAGCATAATCAGTAAGTACCAAAATTGAATCTAGTGTTTGACACTAATTGACCTTCAAGAATATCCCTAAGTACCTTAAGGGAACTAAGGACTATCTTTTGAAATAGGTAGGTATGGAAAAGATCATTGTAAATAAGTTATAATGATGTTAGTTTCTAATCTGATACATTGTATTGAAATTCAAATTTATGTCAGATATAAACACTATAAGCTAATAAGCTTTAGAAAGTGTCTATTTCTATTACAAAGGTCAAGTATTTGATTTTGATCGTTTAGTTCAGGATTGAGCTAAAACTATGTTTCCATCGTTGCAGATTTCATTAATCACATTAGTGATGATAATGATTTAATCATGCAAACAAAGGAATAGATCTCACCAACGATTCAGATATATATAGACACCTTTCTATTTCGATAGAGATCGAAAAAGTAACTTTGAAAAGATATGTAAGATACCAACATAGGAAATAGTTCCTTATCCACTAATGTAGCATCTTGCTAAGAAGTTGTTCGATGCTCATGCTAACCGATAAATGTTAGATGAACATTTGATTGGCTTTAGTGCTAGTGGGAGATTGTTGGAGTAAGCCCTAAAAGCCAATCTATTTGATAGCATTTCCTTTTGTATTGTGACATGATTTTTATATATTAAATATATATAATAAGGCATTTCTTTATTATGTTTGTTTTCCAAAATAATAAAGTCCCTAGAATAGATTGTTCATGTAATGAAACATTAAGTGAGACTTAATCGTGAGATTACATTAACTTTAGAACACTATTCTTAAAGTATCCGTAGTCAAGCTTTAATATGAAATGGGATAACATTAAAGCATAGAGACTATTATGCTGGTAGACTGATGATCACGTCTCACTGATCATAGATAATGAGTTATCAAGTCTTCACATAGATATAAATGTTAAGGGTAACTTTATATCGGATTGACCCACCATGAGAATACTACATAGAATGTTATGAAATGTCATAAGTTATTCTCATAGTGATAAAAGGTGTATTCCATCCTTCGACCTGAAACCACTGTGTACCCTAGATGTAGGAGTGTAATATCTTGTTGCCATTCAAACGTTATCCGTAACTGGATAACTATAAAGTTGGTTGATGGGTATCCCACGAATCATGCCGAGGGACATGAGTGACCTAGATGGGATTTGTCCCTCCTACATAACGGGAGATATGTCTATGGGCCCAATATTGAACTAGACAAGGATGACATACTATGCCTTGTGTTCAATATAGACATGAGGACAAAAGGATAATTATGCACAAGATGTTTATCACAGAAAGGTTAGTCAGATCACATGACATTCTTATAACTTGGGTAACAGTGATGTGTTGCTAGATACCGCTCACTGTTTATAATATTAAGATAAATATTATTGCCAACGTTATAAGAACCTACAGGGTCACACACATAAGGACAGTTAAAACGGGAAAAATAAGTAAGACTTATTGCGGGGTGCAATTAGTGAAAAACGAATATTGGGCTTAAGAAGTCCAAATTCGTGTGAACTGAAGCTCACATAAGAAACTCTATAAATAGAGCCTTATGAAGTTCAGTCTCTCACACCTTTTTTGGAGAAATTCTGAATTTCTCTAAACCCTAATTCGTATTTGAGAAATTGTGAATTTCTCTAAACCCTAATCCGCTCAAGTTCCCTCATTCTTCATCCAAGAACGGCTAGCACCGAAGGTTGAAGGTTCCTGTTCGTGTGGACTAAGTGGAGGCACTGCAATTGTGGTGCTCGTGATCGATTGAAGGTTCTTGTTCGTGATCATACGGTGTTTCTTGTTCGTGATCGAAAGGCAGTTCATGTTCGTGATCGTAAGCAGTTTCTGTTCGTGATCGAAAGCTCCTTGTTCGCGAAAGAAAGCATCAGTTCTTCAAGGTAACAATATATTCTTGACCATGATCTTTCACATGGATCCATTGAAAGAAAATAAAATTTTAAAATCCGCTGCGTTTTATCTTTGATAAACAGTTACGTTTTCCTTCAGGGTGTTCCACATTTCTTTGGCAGTCGTAAAATTTGATACTCGATGAAATTCATCAACGCTTAAAGCCCTTGTGATAATATACTTTGCTTTCAAATTGTTTTGTACCTTTTCTTTTTCATTAATTTTTGGTCCAAAGATTTCTTGGTTTATTCGCCACTACATTATTAACTAAATGTGTAGGAATAAACGGACCATTTTCCACAGCGTCCCAAATATCAAGGTCTATACCTTGAAGAAAAATTTTCATTCTTTCCTTTCAATAACCATACCATTCACCATTGAAAGGTGGGGGCATATTTATGGAAGTTTCCCCATTAAAATTGTTTGAAGTCATCTTGGCTCTTGAGACGTTTAGTCCTTAAACAAGAGTCCAAGCTCTAATGACACTTGTTACTCAAGTGACTCCAAACAACACAAGAGGGGGGGGGGGGGGGGGGGGGGGTGGATTGTGTACTAAAAAATTGATTAAAAATAAGCACTTAAAAAATTTAATCAAATAAAATAAAGCGCTTGTAAATAAGTTTAAATAAAATTAGAGAGTACAAATAAAGTCGTCGAAAAACAAGTAAATAAAATAAAAATGGCTTGCAAGAAAAATTAAAGAGATGAAAGGAAAAAGAGAAAGAACACAAAGAAATTATACTGGGTCGGCCAAAAACAAAGGGCCTACTCCAGTCCCCAAGGATAGCACCTTGAGATTTCACTAAACCAAGCTTTTATAACAGGATAAGCTAATAACCTTTACAACCGAGAAATCTCAATACAAACAATGGAATATCACCTCCCTTGTGCAAGAACCTCTAAACCAAGAGATACCACCTCTCTTGAAAACCTTGGGATCACACCCAATACAATAGAGATTACAAAGATCGAAAGATTACACCAAATGTGTGGATATAACAAATTGAAGCACAAGTACTACAAAGTAAACTATGTATTATAAAAAATCTCACAAGAAAATATATTAACAAGTGTAAAATTAGTGAGAGTGATGAGTATTATTTTTATATAATTTTTATGCAAAATTCAGTTCTTGAAAAGACTATTACAATGCACCTATTTATAGGACAAATGAAAGTGAGCTGCCTTAGAAAAAATTAGCCGTTAATCAATTAATTGTAAAATGGCCATTGGAAATAATTTGACTAATTTAGGAATTAAATCTCTCATGAATAAACACATGCAAAAGGCACGGCCAATGTATTTTTCAAAAAACATGATAAAATAATTCATAAGGCCATATGCAATTTACATAATTAATTATGGTTTTTCTAGTCAAAATATTTTTATGCAAAATCATATTAAATAAAAATTATTGTGAGTGTGTGATATATTTTTAAGAGAGCTTTTTCAACTACTCACATAAGGGTCCTAAAAAATATGTGGATTACAACTCAATAAGTCTATGACCCAAGTCTTGAAAGCTTGATCATCTTTTCCGCTTTTTGCATCTGTGTCATTTTCGGACTTCTTTTGTCAATCATCAAAACAACAATATTCCTGTCAAGATATACATTCACATCTTCTATTTGGTTTGGATTGAAATTGTTTGATTTGGTTTGACTTGGTTCTATTTGGATGGTTTCTCTCTTTGGTTGGTTAATGGTGATGGTTCGTGCCGCATTCGCTATGATGTAAACTCACTTTGGTTGCTGCCCTCCATTAGTTATTAGCTAATTTGGTTTTTTTTTGGTTAATTTGTAACAAGACTAAAGCTCAGTAAGCTTTAGCTTGAGGGGTAGTGTTACTAGTTTATATTATTTGGTATGTTTTTTTTGTATTTTGTTTGACAAACTCGCAATGTTTCTATGCATCATAAGTTTGAGGGTAGGTGTTAGATAATAAAGTATTGGCCTTAAGCTATTAGGCCTTTATACTAGTAAGTTAGATTTCATTAGGTATTATTATAAATTCTCTTGTAATCCTTATTTTATGGATTGCAATTGTTGTGGTAAGTGTGAGTGTTAAGCCCCACATTACTTAGATAAGTGGAGGTTGAACACTTTATAAGTGAGAGGACCCATAAACCTAAAGCCTTAAGGTTTTGGGTTAGAGTGTGGTGTCAACCTCACTTGTAGAGTTGTTCTTGAACTTAATGTGGATGATTCCCTGGATAATTTTGTCTTTTTTTATCAAAGTCGAATAAAATAATAATATTATAATAATTATATTATATTACTCGTATAAATCTATTAAAGGGCCCGTTTGTTTTGGATTTTCTTGAAAATAGATTTTGTAGTTTTAGAAAATTTTGCATAAAAAAAATTTACAAAGAAATTTTTTATAAAAGCTTCAAATCACAATTTTGTTTGAATAGTTATTCTTAAAATGTTATTTTAGGTATTTCATCATTTTATTGAAATAAAAATTTGGATATCAAAATTTCAAAAATTCACTTAATTTTGAAGTTATTTCAAATAGATTTTCACAAAAATCATTTTTGAAATACAACTTTTTGAAAATATTGCGATTTTGACTATGTTTTGAACTTCAATAATGTACATTTATGTTATATGATGTCAAAATTATTGTTTCAATTTAGAAAAAACGAATACAAAAAAAACTTGTAATATTTTGAAAAACGGTTTTACAAAATCTATTTTCAAAAATAAAAAGAAAAAATCTATTTTCTTAAAGATGAAACAAACGGACCCAAAATCACATGCATAAATCCATTAAATTAAAAATCTATTAAAATCATATACATATGAAATATATATAAATCTAATAAAATCACATACTGTTGGAACAAAGTTCACATTGGTGTGTGAATTGAAAATAAAATTTCTTAAGTCTCATATCGGGGGTACTAGATCAGCATACTAGTCTCTGTAACATACTAGTGTATAAATTGAAATAATTTAAGTCCTTCTTTGGTGAGATTGGACACATTATTTATTTAATTTATTATAATTTATTTTCCATTAATTTGTAACTGTCAAATTTATGAGAGAATAAATAATAGATGACTACACAAAAGATATAATCTTTGTTTTATTCACGTAAGTCTGTAGTCGTTCTCTCGTGAAAAATACATAGAAAAACACATAGAAATTACCACTATTTTTTTGGCTGAGCAGGAGCGGTCCATCATAAGGTTAGCAGGGATTCTTTCTTACAATCCATGGGAATGGTTTCAAAGGTACTAATATTTTTGTCTTATATATTGATAGTGTGCATATTGCTAAGAAAATCCCTTTGTAAGGTTTTATGCCTTTTGAATTGCCTTTGCTACGAGCCTTCATCGTTTCAATTTGCTTACGTGCTAACTTTTTGGTGTGTTGATTAATAGATATATATTGATCTATTAGTAGAGTGACATTGAATAACTTATTTCAGTATATGTGAAATTGTTAGGTATAGCCTTTTGAATTGATATATAGTTTTTGTTCTGTATATTGTTGAATCACCGAATGCTAGCTGGTCATTTTCTACTTGTGATTAAACTTGTTTCATGTAATTGTCGAAATAAAGAATTATGCACATAATGAAGTGTTTCTTTATTTGATTATACAAATTAGAAAGATTTGCATCATGTGTTGTTCCTAATTGTTTGGAGAAAAATAATATTTATCCTATGTGTTATGTGATACTAATATTATTGTGTGATACTAATATTTATATTAGTATATATTAATCTGTTTTAAGAGTGATTTCAAACCTTCAAATTAAGTATGATCATAGTATCATAATCCCTTTGATTTAAAATTGGTCTTAGTACCATATTATAATGACCTCAGTGTCGTTGTATTAATTGATATTGTAGTATAAATATTGGTGGTATTGTAGTACCGTTGAATCATATTGATATTGTAGCATCAATACGGAAGGTATCATAGTACCGCTGAGTCATAGATTGATATTGTAGTATCAATTCGAGTGGTATCGTAGTACCATTCAAGAAGGTGTAGTCTTTGACCGATTTCTACCGTTGCAGTAGAAAATCGGTATTCAGTTATAACTGAGATGTTTTATCCTGGAGACTTCGTGATTGATAGTTTGCTTGCACAATTTTACCCAATGCCGCGAAACGTCTTAAAAGAGTGAAAATTATTTTTAATAATTTTTTAACTCCGGTAATAACACATACATATGAAATTCTTTTTCTATGCTTATCCACCTCTTGACATATAACTAACTTAGGATAATTTTGTCTTTTTTTTATTAAAGTCGAATAAAATAATATTATTATAATAATTATACTATATTACTCGTATAAATCAATTAAAATCACATACATATGAAATTCTCTTTCTACCCTTATCCACCTCTTGACATATAACTAAATTAGGATAATTTTGTCTTTTTCATCAAATTCTAATAAAATAATATTATTATAATATTTATTCTATATTATAGATTACTTTTATATTTTGTTATTACTATTTATATGGGAGCTATATTGCACATTATTTTTACATTATATTTTTACTATTTATATGATACATATATTTTTACTCTTCATTTTCCTGAGCTTTTTACTCATATATTACTTTTACATTATATTACTTGTACATTATATTTTTACTAGACGACCTCCATTCAACATAATTTCATCTCCATCTCATATCTCTTTTTCCCTCTTTGTTATGTTCTTGTTTCCAAAGACCATATTGTACAACTTTTACACCATATTTTTCAATCAGTTCGAGAAAATATTTTGCTTTAACATCCAACAATCCCCATCTTCATTTAGATCTTGAGTTTTAATGGGTTGTTTCGAATTCAGTTTAATGCACAGATTCATTTGATTTCTTGTGCTCAAGTGAGCATTCATGGATTTTTTTACTATATTCACTTGTGTTTTGGGTTGTTTGAAAGAAATTTTAATTAGTTTCAATTGACAAACTATGATAAAATTGATTTAATTTCGGTAAATAAAAAAAAGTTAGTGTTGATTCAATGAAAACAACCTCTGTACATCATATAAAATTTGCACCTTCACCATATTCATACATGAATTTGAAGAGGGGAAAAATCAGAATAGGAATTTGGAAAAGAAGGGAACAGAGTGATGCAACCAGGTTGAAATGAGAAAAAGAAAAGCATTTGTAATATCTGGTGAGTTTATGGATAAAGAAAAACAAATTGATATCAAATTAAAACATATGAAAATAATCTGAGTTGCAGAGTTTGGGAGTATGAAATTGGGAGGTCGTGTAGTGGGACACGATAAAATTGGAGAAGAAGATTCTTGGGGGATTCCACCCTCAAACGCAAAGTTTATGGCTGACCGATATGGCACATCATCATTTAACTATTGCAATTCTTTTTCTCATTGCCGGTCATATGTATAAAACTAACTTAGGGATTGGGCACAGTATAAAAGATATTTTAGAAGCGCATATTCCTCCGGGGGGTAGATTGGGGCGTGGACATAAAAAGGGGAAAAATTGAGTGCAAACAGGAATCTTTAAAATAGGACAAAACTTACGTACATTTTCATATATGCATTTCTTATTTTTCTTCTCACAAAGAGGTAGTTTTTTTTTTTCAAAATGAAAAAACACAAATAACCACCACTTTGTGAGTGGAAAAGTAAGAAATGCATATAAGTTTTGTCCTTCAAAATATTATTTCGTTTCAATCCAACGGTTGCTAATTAGTCCTCTCATCTCTCACATTAACAATCTCTCTCACTTGAAAGTTTCCATATATATATATATATATGATAATTACAAGGGAGAAACAAGTTGTTGTTAATGAAAAATTTAAATAGCTACTATATACAGGAAACAAGTTTTTGCTGATAAACTTACTCGTCATTTTGTAACGGAACTAATCTCATACGATACAATATTCGCCCTACAATAAAAAAAAACCGCAGCACTGATGACATGTGCATATGCACGACGGGTATTATACTAGTACACTCAATAAATGCATATTAATATGCTGTCCAACAATATTATTAATTTTTTTTATTTTCATTTTCCTATCGTGAAAGGTTATTATAAAATAATGAAAATTCAATAAAACAAAAAGATTTCTTATGATTATGTGACCTTGTTTCATAGTATGCTAAAGGGACAAATACAACCCATTGATATAATTAAGAGACATTTAATAATATGAATTATTCTAGTTTTAGTAAGAATTTTTCATAATTCATAAGCACTAAAATCTATTTAAATGATGTGAGGAAAAGATGAGCTTTATAAATTATTATATAGTGACAAACTTATTTGTTACATGTAGAGAGGGTGGCATTATGACTGAAATTGTAAAGTTTGTTTATGTTGTGGTTATCTTTCTTTCCATATTTCTTGTTGTGGCAAACGCCGGTCCTATTCGTAAGTAACTTTTTATCCTTTTTAAATTTTCTTCTTTCCTTTATTGTTCATACTCAATATTTTGTCTGATTTTATTTAAACTCTTTATTCTCTTATTTCGTTACAGCGGTGATTAAATGTTTTACTACGGCGGATTGTGCAAAAGATATGTGTCCGCCTCGTAATTACCCAAAGTGTGAGTCTGGCATTTGCAAATGTATTAAGGTATAATTATACCTCACTCTAGCTGACATAATTTTGTAGCAAGTTCCAAACCAAAAAAAAAAGTATACAAAGGCCCTACTAGAATATTTCATCAGTTTTATATCTGAGAAATCTCCTAATATATAATATCAAGATGATGATATGTGTTACGTGCATTTCATGCATTCATTTGTCGAGTCTATCGATGTTGATTTTGGTGTTGTTTGGATTAAATTATTCAAGGTATTTCGGTGTTGTTGGACTGTACCACATCCATGTAGTATGTCTATGGATTACATGACATTACTAGAAGGCATTAGAGTTAATTAGGTGATAATGTATTTTTACCTACGTGTTATGTGGTAGATGGCAATGTTTGAATCGTTTATAATTGGGTTATGAATTACTTATGTGATTAATGATTATTGGCATTACTGCAATATATATACTTATATATGAGCTGTAATGTCTTAATTTACTAAGTGTCTGATATTTCTTATATTCAGTCACTGTTAATTATGATTGCTTTTTAACCCTCTATTATGTGTTATGTGCTGGACCTTTGGCGGCTCAGATATCCAGGTTCAGGAGATTGCCGCCGACGAGCACTAGATGGTTTTCTTGAGGGGAAGGTGTGTTTGCCCCCTATTTATCTGTCTTTACGTTATGTTTGGATTGTAATAATTGTAGTGTCGCTTTGTTACTTGTAACACCGGGAAGGGGCGTAATATTTTTTCTATGATTTGTATTACTGAATTTTCATGGCTTTGTAACCTCATGCCTTGGTTTATATTTTTTCGAGTTGCTGTTATATGACCTGAGATACGTGATATGATAAGAAATAAATTTGAAAGGAAACATGCATTACGAGATTTTGGCATGTTAGCATCTTAGGACAGTTTCTAATTTTCCGTTGTTATACATGAAATGAAGATGACTGATGTATGTTATATAAACAAGTTATCATCAACCACCAACAACCTAAAATTTGAGAGGACCAACCAATCTTCCAATATACTTGTTGTCGTAGAAGCTCATCTCAATGGTGAGTTACCCCAACAACATCAGTCATCAACCTCTAGAGCAACTAAAACTTCAGAAGTTATATATCATCAAATCACCCACCATCGCAGATGAGTTGCCCGATAATGTTGTGTTATCATACTCTAATATCCTACGTCAAAGTTTGTTGCAGCAATATGAACTTACAATTCCTGACATGCCAAAACTTCCACCCAAGCCATCCACCCCAGAAGAACCTGAAATTGTACATGTACCAATATCCATGTTTACTATCCCTTTCGAACACATTAAACTTTTTCTAACCTCTAGCTCCTAGCCCTGATCTTACGCTTATCGGAGCTGATATACTGAAAAGAGTTAAGCAACTTATCTACGAGAGATATTCGTGTATTGACATGCAAGAAGACATGATTTCTATAATTTACACATGGATTCCCTAGAAGACATGCTTTTCTACCCGAAAGATGTGCTTGCATGGATAAAGCAAAAGTAACAAAGTGCAAGGGGAGATCACAAATAAAGAGGAATACCGCGAATACTTACAAAAGAAGAAAAACATAAAGAGGAAAAAAATACAAAAAACAAAAACAAACACTTCAATTAACTTATTAAATATAAGATATAAACTATCAGCTATCAACCATAAGGCATAAGCTATCAGTTAACTTATCAGTCATCTGCTATTTTTACCAATCATAAATTCATTACATCAAAATTTATACAACATAGTGTGTTGTAGCCCTAAACGGTACCATCAAAATATATACAATATAACATAGTGTCTTGTAGCCGTAAACGGTACCATGTGGAAAGTGAAATGTTGTATCGTTTAATTAAAACTAATATAAAATTTTGAAACCAAGAACAAATTTATCCATTACTTATTTTTATGAACATATATGAGGAAAAAAGGTTACTCACAATTACATCTATCAAAAGGGTCAAGCCTGGGAAAGTTTTCATTCCCTTCAAAACTTAAAATGATAACATTTACATGGCAATTAAAGCATATTATAAATTAGAATATAGAGCTACATCTTCAAGTCATAGTTAATCCAAATTCCCTTCAAGATATCATCATTTGTAATAACCTCGATCTATTCAAATTGTAAAAGATTTTCCTTGCGACATTCATATGGAAGACCATGAGCATAACGTCTTAAATCAGCGCAATAGTCATAAACTACCCATTTGGAAAGAATTTTTTTCATATTTCTCTTGCTTTCAGTATCAAGGCCTTTATTTTTGCCACCATTGAAACCCTTGCAATTTTCAATTTTACCTTCGTTTGCAATGCAAGCGTTTGCTTTGAAGTTTTTGAAACCAGCCACAAATGGAGCATTTGAGAGATCAATCTTCACCTCTCCCCATCTTGTTGCCCAAGAGTCCCCATTCCATAGAGTTGTGTAAACCCTCATTGGTCTTTTTGTAGGGAATGGAACACCAATGCTTTGCCTATTGAGCATCACTCTGATGGGAATGTCATCCACTAGGATTCTACAAATACAAGAAAAATAAATTAATATAAACATGACATTTAATATTGTATGATAATTACCTATCAGAGTCTAGCGCAAGTGATTAGTTTGCAATGCGTGTGATTGTTGTAAACCCTGGCGTACGTAGTTGGTTGTTATTGTCAAAATTCATGTCCCACTTAGCACAAATAAGACCAATGCTTGCAACTTGTTAGAATTTGTTGTACAAATCTCCTTATGAATACTAACTAGCTAGTTAATTGTACCAGTCCAACTAAAAACCAAAAGCAAGTTGGAAAAAAAAATACTTAAAAGGTTCAAAATGTGCAGACCTAAACAAACTAAATACCACATTATTTCTTCCTCTGCTTTTATTCTCTTACAATATCCACTATTTATTTAAAATGATAAGAGTTCACCTTTAGACCATTTTTAGAAGTCTATATTAGAGGCACTCCGGCTCATATTGTTAGTTCAAAAAAATAACCAAATAAATACTATTTTAATTTAAACTGTTGCATTTGCTTATGTTACATTTATCACTTACATAATGCGTTCAGGATTCCAATCAATGGAATAAGTGTGGTAGTCCTCTGTTGGATCAAACCAAAGATAAAATTGAACCTCACGACCACCAACACCATCAGCATATACATTTGTTGAGAGAAGATAAGGTTCACCAGTCAAATTTCCTAAGAATTCTATATCAATCTCGTCATGCTTTGCTCCAACAGAACTTAGCTGCACATCAAAAATACATGTATAAATAATTATCCCACTACACAACAACATCTTCAGGCATAAATAAATAAATAAATAACCCATAACAAAGCATATTACATTTCATACTCAAGAATAAACATATAAGCCAAACTCAATTTTTTTTTTACTAAAATCTTGTTTTGAGACTTCTCATATGAGATCAGATTTAATAGAAAAGGTTTTATCATTCATGTATTTCGAGAATGTTCAAGAATTATAATCACAGTACTAAATTACAGTCTTCAACAATTGTGGCATCAATATAAAAGATTTTAGATATGTCTACAACGACATCGTAATTTTAATTACCGCTGCATTTTTTCTCAAAAGTTTGCAGTGTAACTATAACCTTGAATGCAATGGCAATTTAAAAAAATCATGGTTATATACTTATATATTTAAGCACCACTTTCCTCCCATATTATATGCTCAATGGTTTTAAATTACGGTAGGATATTGCAATCGTGACTTGAATATAAATTATTTTAAGTCTTTGCAATGGAATCACAACCACAATTTTGACCACATTATTGTTTGTAACTGCAACCGAACCCCCCCAATTTAAAACCATAATTTGCATTTCTCTAAATATTTCACCTACTTAAAAGATGACATACATAATAGGCTGTGACAGTTCCAGCAGAATTTCCTGGAACAAGCTTGACTTTCATATCAAATCTTCCATACAAATATTCATTCTTGGATACAATCCCTGAGCCACAATATTCATCCAATGTAAGGGTCATGCTATTACCATCATCCTTTATATCAACCCTTTCTTCTCCAAAAAGATTATCAAAAAGGGTATTGAAATTTCCACCCAATACAATTGTGCTGCTGAATCCTAAAAACAGAGATGAAAACAAAAGAAAAAGGGAGCCATAATATGATGAAGAAGCCATTTTAATTATTTTGTCAAAAAGTTTTGCAAAACATCAATAATTTATTTAAATAAAAAAAATGGTTTCGTTCAAAAACAAAAATGGTTGCGACAGTTACAATATTATTGATGTAGCTGTCGCAATATTACGGTTGCAATTGCAGTTTCATGAAAACTGCAATTCAAAATAATGAGTTAATAATATGTTTTTCTAAAAATGAGACAGAGCAAATAAGAGGAGCTGGAGTTGGTTTTTTTTATGCCAATAATGCTTTTAGATCTTTGCATGATTGTCTCTTCAAATTTGACGTTGGACAAAGAGTCAAAGTTCAAAATGGGTCATTACTTAAGATAGAAATTGCTAAACATGGAGATGGAAGGATAATGTGTGAGAGAAGAAAATATCATATTTTTGCATGAATTACATCTTTGAGATGAATTATGAAACGATGTTTTGGAACCTTTATTTTTTTGGGTTAGCATAATATTGGTACAAAATTTCTACTGCCGTTAACGATGACTAATCTTCGTCGGGAAACCTGTGAGGCATATAAAGTGGTTCTCCTCTTTCAATCGGATTATCTCCGTAGGTATGAATCAGAAATCGAACCCTTAACCACATATTGAAGGGGACTAAGACCTTTCCACATCCTTAAAGGGGAATTTTTTAATGACAAATAAATATACTACGTATATTATAAGGAAAGCTTAGCGCTGTTCAAAAAAAAAAGAGGAAAGGTTAGTACATGGAGTTAGGATCTTATTTTTCAAAAGAAATCGAGCTCTATTTGAAGAGATCAACAAAAACTAGTTTAAATTATTTTAAAACGTAAAATTTTGGTACCTTTAGAGTTTGGTTAAACACTGATATCACGAAATTATTCAAGATTGATTTTAATTTAATATAATTTAATATAAAATATTATATATAACATTAGCTATTAGAGATACACCAGAATCCAACTAACATCAGGGATACCGAAATGTTTATGTTTTATAAAACATTTAATAATAGTTGGACTCAGTTGGTCAAATATCTGTGTTTCTTTTAAAAAAAATAGGTGGGAACGTGAACTCCCACCCTAAAAGCGAAAACTAATGCAAGAAGGAGGTGGGAGCGTGAACTCCCAACTCCTAAAGTTCTTATACATAACATGTTGAGTAGCTCGCAAGTAAAAAAAAGTTGGCGAGCCATCTAGAGGAACCCCAGATAGTATCTTCTGTGATCAGCCTTCGACGCACTAGATTTTGTCATGTCGGCACCCTATCAAACAACAACTTCCAAGAGTAAGCTATAACCATAGAAGGATTGCCCAGCTCTTAAAAATCAAGCAATGATTAACAATATAAATTTGGTAAAATCATTTCCTTCATTGAGTAAATTATGTTCATCTCCCTTTTTACAATATAAAATCAAGCTTGAATTACAGTATTCTTTTAAGTAAAACTATATACAGAATAAATTATATTCTTCTCCCCTAACAGGTACCTGAATTACATTTGTTAATTAAACAATAAATATTATTACAATTTAATTCAAATTTAACATAAATAAATAATTTTATATGATAGCAATTAACTTTTGCTACCGTTTATACAATATCGGTTATATTCGGCTTGTTACAATAGGGTTTTAAGTATTGAGCTTTAAGTATTATTGGATTTTATATGTTAGTAGTCAGTCCATTAGGAATTATTATAAATTCTCTTGAGATCTTTATTATATTATGGAATGTTATTTCGATATTATTGAAATTCTGGTCGTTTTCTTTTTTTTCTATCGGGCCACCCACCATTTGTTGGGTGTGAGAAGGTGTATTAAGAACTGTCACATCGAATGTGAGATAACCTATATATGAGTTTATAAAGTAGAGACAATTCTTAGCTTACAAGCCGATTTTGTAAGATTGTGTTAAGTCCAACTCCAAATTCTAGGACAACTTTTTAAAATTGTGGTAACGAATATATTTTCCATGAGGGGGGTAAATCAGAGAATCTTCACACTAAAGGGGGTAATCCAAAAAAAATTTGCAGGGGGTAAACCAAGACTCGTATATTTTGCAGGGGGTAAAAAACTATTTACCCAAAAAAAAAAAAAAGACTTTTTTTTGGCCTAAAATTTTGAGTCATATAGTGGTTAAGTGTTATTAAATAACAAAATGATATTCCTTCATTCAAATTGATATAATACATCAAATACAATCACATATTTAGCATACCACTAAAAACCTAAAGGGTGAATATGCAAACAAACTCGCAACATCAAGTTAATAGCATACAACAGAAAAATGCTTACTAAAAATAATATGATAAAGTTAAAATGACTAAAATATTTATGTCTTCGAATCTGCAACGTTGATACTCAAATCATTGGTTGAATCTGTAATTGAATGAAGTCGGTCTTTCAACAAGAATCAAACGAACACCGCCGAGAAATCGAATAACGCCGCACAAGACGACAAACAACACAATGTCGCACTCAGAAGACGAAATCACAACAAAAAAAACACAAGACAAAATTTGATCCATGTGAAAATCGCTTATTTGTATTAAAAGAAGGGGAAAAAGGTGTAGAGGGGTGATTTTTGCCCAAAAAATATCTAAAATCACGCTTCTTCTGATAAAAAAACAAACAAAAAAGTCATATGAGTTTAGTTCAGTTAACATTGACATTGTATTATACATTTCACTTATCCACTTTAAGGATGTGAAATTTCTAACCACTAAACCACTTATCGAAGAAAAAACAAATAAATAAAACATTCCAAAACTAACAATTAACAACCAAAATTTGAATAATGGATAGAAATACCAAAACCTCATATCTTCATCATTCCATTAAAATTGAATCATTCTCTCACACACAAATCAAGAAATAACATGACTCAACAAAATCCATACCTCCCATAAACAATATAAGAACAAAAAAAAATTCTAAAATCTCTCTATCTTCATCATTCCATTGAAATCTCTTTTTCATCTCTTTTTTCCAAAGAAAAAACGTATTAAAACAACAACCAAAGCAATTCCACCAGCAGACCCAGCTGCAACAACTGGCCAATTCTTCTCCAACCCTTTCTCCTTCATATTCATTGAACTAAATTCCAAAACCCTAATTTTCTCTTCCAATTCCCTATTCTTTTTCATCCATTTTTCAACCTCATTCTTTTTCCCTATCAAAACACTTTCCAATTCCTCAACTTCTCTTTTTTTCTCATCAACTTTTTCTTTCATCATTTCCTCAACCCTAACACTCCTACTATTCTCCTCAACTTCTTTCATTTCTATAACTCCCATTTTCCTCTCTAATTCTCTAACCTTCATTTCCATCTCCACATTTTCTTGTTTTAATTCTTTCGCTTCTTTTTCAATTACCACAATCTTACTTTCTTTTTCTTCTAGAATCTTCCTTAGTTCCTCCGTCTCCTCTTTGGATTCCACCATTTCTTTCCGGAGCCTCGCTGTCTCCTTTTCCAACTCTGGCGATGAATTTGAATCCTTGCGTAATTTCTCGATCTCTATTTTCATTTTCATTATCTCTTCGTTCTTTTTGGTGTTCTCGGTTGCTAGCTCGTCTTTTTCACGTTCTAGAGCCGCGATTATTTTCTTATTCGATAATCCCTTTCCGTTCTTGTTCTTTCCGGTAGGATCAGTCATTGCGTGATGATGAATTCTATTGGAGAAAACAATGCTTAGAAATTGAAATAGAAATTAATGTTGAAGGGATTTGGATCATTGCATTGAAGATTTTGAAGAGTGATTTTGTTCTGTTTTTGTATAGATAAACAAAGAGATTGAAGTGATTGGAATGATGAATATTGTGATGTCGGAATGAGTGGAAATTATTCCAGGAAAATTGAGAGGTCATGAAGACCATTTTTTGAGAAAATTTTGGAGGATTTTCCGGGAAAATGAAAGAACAAGTATTTAGATTTTGCGCATGTTTTCTTTAAATTTGAAATGTTTAAGTTTTTATTTGTCTTTTGAGAATGTTACTTTTTTGAGACCTACAATTTTGTTTTGGAGTAAAATATAGTTCCTTATATTCAGATTTGTCTCTTTAATAGTGTTCTATTGGTTTTTTTATTCATTTGAAAGTATATGACAATATTAAAGAAATATTTTTGTTACCATATTATAGATAGGGACATGGTCATGCTAATATGTGTCTTTAGAAATTCTTTAAATAGTATTTATGTCTTGAACAAAATAATTATTGATTTTTAAAGATATGAAATGCACAACATTTAGTGCAAAATTACTATATATGAACAAGTGTCTTAAGGGCACATGATAGCTTCCGCGCAAAAAAAGACACAGAAGCAAATGAATATTAAAGGTGATTGGTCATTATTACCATTTAAGACGTTGTTTTAGCCAGGGGCGGATCCACATAGAGTTGAGGGGGTGCAGCTGTACCCCCTCAACTCTGAAAAATTCTACATACTATCCTATATTTTTTCGATTTGAACCCCCTGAAAAATTAACTTTGCACCAATAATCAACTCCTTAAACACACTCACGAGCAAAAGATGAAGAAGAAGGAACATGTAGAAGTATAATGTATACACTAGCAGAAGAATAGAAAATGAAATAAAGAAAGAAGCAAGGAGATAGCAGATGCGGCACAACAATTGTTCTTCAATTGATAATGCATTGATTTAGGGTTATGTCTATATATTTGGACCAAAAGAATGGGTTATGTATATTATGGGCTTGGGCCATGCGTTTGTCACTTCTAATTCTACTTATGAAACACACAGTTTTGCACGGTGGTACTAGAAGTAAAGGATGGAAAAGTTATGGCAGTTAATATTTGGACTCTTGGAGTGCTTTTCATTTTTTTTTAGACGATGTTAATATGTGTTCTTAGGATACATGATAAGTTATTTAAATAAATAAATTTAACATTAAATAATACAAGAAATTTAATGTGTTAAAAATGTTTATTACATAAATAACAAAAAATAGTCTGCACCCCCTGACCCAGGGTCCTGGCTCTGCCACTAGTTTTAGCAAGCACATCCGCGCAAAAGTTATCTTCCAAAAGACGTGCACGGCTCTGTTTGATAAAAAATAGCGGATAGATGATAAGGTAGCTTATAGCGGATAGGTTGTAAGCTACCTTTTAGCTTATAGTGAATAAGCTAACCGATTGAATTTGTAGTGTTTGGTAAAATTAGCGGTTGAACTAACTAGCTTATAAGTGTGAAATGACATAAAAAAGATATGTCTAATTAATATTTAATTTTTTCAAGGAATAGGATAGGGGTAAAATTAGAAGAAAAAAATGATAAGCTATAAGCTCATAAGCTACTTAAAATAACGTTTAAAAAATAAGCTATAAGCTAGTAAAATAAGCTATAACCTATTTTTTTAAAACTGTTACCAAATAGAGTTTTTAGCTCATATGATTATCCCAAACAGAGCAGTAGTTTCTTGTCTCTCCTTATGTCGTAGGATTATCCTATATTAAGACGTATTTTTTAGTTTGTTTTTTTTTTATCTCATGTAATAAAAAACTACTAGTACTACAAATCATAGTCTACGATTTTGTATAAAAAACTGGCAGTATCATAAATCAATACTTAAAATTATTACAGTATATTTTTAATATTGAGAGTATTATATAATTATAAAAATATAGATTAAATTTGAAAAGTTTTTTTTTTTTTTTTGGTCAAGTAGCCTAGCGGCTTGAAATTCCACCAGTAAAGTGAATAAGTGGGATGACCCCGGTTCGAACTCCGGCCCCCTGCATATATAATGCGGTGTCCAACCAATTGAGTCAAGCTCACGAGACATTTGAAAAGTTTATTTAAGCCGTCTAAATTTTTCCTTCAATACAATTTTTTAATTCTCTCGGATTATGAAAAATTTGCATAGTAAAGAAAAATAAATCCCCAAAGCTCTCCCTTCACCCTCCTATACTCTTAAACAGACCCTAAAAAAATCTTAAAGCTTGTTGACTTTAATTAATTCTATAAATTCATCGCAATAAGTTATAGGCTTATAGTAAGCAATTAAATGCTATGTCTTTTATGTCTCAAATAATGGGTGTGGTTGATTTGCAAAACAGTAGGTATTGGACAGGACAAAACAGTACAGTACAAGACAGAACAAGATAATACAGACCAGATAAAACTGCATTGGAGAGAGATAGAGAGATAATATTTTTTATATTCGAAAATAAAATGGGTATTTTTGTATTATTTATAATTGTACGGTAGACAAAAAGTTGTACTGTGGTTCAGTAGGGGACAAAAATTCTTGTTTTTGTTCTGTCCCTTACTGTCTATTTGTCCAGTCTCATAAACAGTTTCTGAATCAAACAAGGTACAATAAAAGTTGTCCTGTACAGTCCTCCGTTTTTTAGCAGATAAAACGCACCCTATATTCACTTGTTGCTTTTTGACTTATTACACATGTTAGGAAACATGACATCAATACCATAAGTTTTAAGTTTCTCTCTTATTTTCATGAATGTCATATTTCTCAACAATAATGTACTCTTCCTATAAAAATGTTGTATACTATTTGAAATGGTGTGCCTACTGCTGCACAGGAGACTGAAGTTTTTGCTGTCCTAGAGACCTTAAAGTTGTTGCAAACAAATTGCATATGCTTTGAAGATTGAAGGAAACATAAGACTTAAGCTAATGGCTTTGGCACTTTTATTTCTATGTATAGGTAGCTCACTCTCTTGCAAGGGTCTCACTTGTTTATGCTAGTTAGTCTCAATAAATTTGATTACATTGTACCTTGTACAGAAAATTAATTATGGTCACCAGATTGGCCTCCATCTTTTAATATTATTTAAAGGATTCTTGTGAATCCCATTACAAGTTTGAATATGTTGAGGTGTATAACATGTTATCCTATGTTTGAAGAATCTCATTCATCTAATTTAAAAAACATCCACATGATTGGTATTAAGGTAGTGATTTCACTACAAACACCTAGAACAAAGTTATGTATTGACATACAAGATAGAACTCAATTTCAATGTTACAGTTTCCTGATAGTTTGTTAACCAAAGTTCATAACTTTTTTACCATTGAAAGCTAACCCTTTTAAAAGGAAAGTATTACCACAATGGTCCTCACACTCCCTCACTTTGTACAAACAATGACCACAAAGATCCTTCCCTTCAAAGAGCCTTTCTTATGCTCCCTTAGACAAATATTCACAAGAAAACCCTCTCCTAGAAGGATTCGGATTCAAACCGCGCAGTTACATGCAGTAATCAATCTTGGTCATTGATTTGAGATCAGAAGGCTCAGATTACAGATTCATTAAATCAATTCTAACCATTCTCGACTATTGATTTAGATCAGACAATCGAGAAGTACCGAAGTTACTCCAGGGATTGGTTTCCCTCCTAGAACATTCTTGTCATACCATATTGAATAGGACCAACTTTTCTATGAGCCGGAGGGCCGGCTGCAGCACCAACTCCACCACCATATTGAGTCTTTGATTGCAACATGTTTGTTTCTTTTGCAATTTGATCATCTTTTTCTAATTTGTTCGCTCCTACCCTTGTCATGAAAAAGGGATTTGTATCGATATTAATGATTATATCTGGTCCAAGTTTGGAATCAACTCCACATTGTTGTCCATGTTTCGCTTGCAAAACCACACCCTTATCACCTTCCGCTGTTGGCCTTTCTTGATTTGCAGTGCTACCAGGCCTTTGATAGTAATATGCCGGCGGAACAGGTTGAGGAGGAAGCACAGAACCTCTTATAAATGCCCTTGGATCATAAGAATCTTTAACAACATTTCCATATTCATATGGAACAACCGGCCCAACAACTTTACCAGGTTTTGCTGATAAGAAAAAAAATAAGATTGTTAGTAATTAATGACACGCATAAATTTTGAAGACTAAAATGATAACACACATACCTAGTGGAATTCTTTGTGGTCCTTGGATTGGCCTTGGCATTGGAATTTCAGTATCTCTACATATCTTATTATATTCCTCGGGTGTATGCCGGTTTTTGCTGGAAGCAATACTTGTTTGCTCTTTTTGCGGTATCGTATTTGAATGTACAACTGTTGACCTGTCAATTATTCAAAAACACATGCTCCGTATTAAAGAAAGGTATAAACATGAGTAGCATAGAAGCCAATGCAGCATGAGTAGGTGGGGTTTATTTTTAGTCTACCAACATGTGAAATGTAATTCCCCTGCACACTATGCTTACATTGAAAGGTATGCTAAATAAGTTGGGAAATCACTTCAAGGAAAAGTACCTCAAAGCTATATTTTCCTAAATTCGACATTTTCACATATTTTAAGAAAAGTGGAAAGTGTAACTAATGTGCATATGTCGTATATAAATATTACTAAATTGCCTTTTGTGTGTAGTGTCAAATTCCGACTTTTCATCTATTAGTAGTATTAACAAGTGACGCTTATGAATTAGAATGACCTTGGAAGAGAAACGTGCTTTCGATCAAGTGGCATAACGGGACCATTTTTACCATTTTCCTCTAGATGAGCAAACTGCTTTCTGAATTGATCCACAGCACTGTAAAGAAATGGACAAGAAAAAGATTAAAGATAAAATGATAGAGTTGAAAATCATTACGGAAGAAAAGTTTAAAAATGTCGAAATGCCATTAAGAAATCAAAACCTTGGATATAGAAAATTAGTTCTCTCTGTTCCATTAATGTAGTCTTTTAAAAGCTGAGGATGATACTCTAGAATCTCGCGGAAAATTAGCTCTCGGATTTCTTCCTTTGTGACTCTTCGTCTTTCAAATTCAAACTCCATTTTGGTGATAGGCTGGCAAGACGGTTCTCTCTCGACTTTTGCTAGTCCCTTGAAGTAAGGGTCGGCCAATGCCTGAAAGCAACAACACATTTAAAAATCTCGAGCATGAAAGTCAAGACACCAATATTATAGATTGCTATATGTTTTAATGAATGATAATTATTTTTTATCATCCAAATTAAAATGACAAGCTCATGAAGCAATTAAAGATACCACTACGGGTCGATTTGGATTGATGTTATTTGAGTTTGCCTACTGACATAAGCACTTATGAGACTGTTTTGGAGAGCTTATGGAAACAGCTTATAATATGTCTATAAGTTCTATAAGTTGTTTTCAACTTATTTCAATAAGCTCGCCAGGATAATTTATGAAAAAGCTAATAGCTTCTATAAAAAGTTTTTTTTTATCTTCTATTATAGAAATAGCTTATACATAAGCCCTTATATGATAAGGGCTTAATTAAGCTGTTTATCCAAACAGAGCCTAAATAATTTCAATAAAAAGTAGAAAGCAATAGAGGACGCAGTAACAAACCTCTTCAGCAGTAGGTCGATCTTTTGGGTCAAAAGCAAGTAACCTTTCCAATAGTCGTAGTGCTAAAGGGTCGGCATTGGGAAATTTTTGTGCAAATGGCACAGGCTGTTTTTTTCTCATGCTAGTTAGGTATCTCCTTGCCTTCTCATTGCGCACCTGCATCCAACACAAAAAAAATTTGTTACAAGCTCGTAAATTTTTGTTCACAATTAAGCTAAGCAGCTATGAGAATATGCTTACCCGAGATATAGTGTCCAGTGAGGGAGTCCCAAGCAAGTCTGTCATCAGATCCAACTGATGGACTACATTTTTTCCAGGAAAAAGTGGCTTTCCTGTTAGTACTTCGGCAAAAATGCAACCTATACTCCATATATCAATTGCTGGCGTATACTGCATCACGATTTACGGAAAAAAAATAAGTATCGCAACCACTAATAGTGAATCAGAAAGGTTGCATTGAAATGTGCCTATGCAAGCAAATAGAGTAAAAAATTGAGGGCAGCATAAACTAACTGCAGCCAGTACAAAATACTTTACCATATTTAAAATGCTTCATAACTCATTTTAATCTCAACAACCGCATGATATTTTAATGGCTACGGACACCTACTATAATAATGTGATGAAGAACAACTCAATAAATGTCACTATTTATATCTACAAGTAATTTGTTTCCACTCTACATGATACAAGATGCATAACATAAAACCTTATGTTGCTACCAACTATCAAGGATTTTGACAAAGTCAAACAATGCAGAAACTAAATTTTTTTATATAATGGTCCATAGACATTAAACTCACATGGACTTGCTCATAATTCACTACCATACACTAAAGTACTCAATATGTCACGTATTATCTCTCTCCGTATAGGATGGTAATGCAATCAATTTCAAAGTGTTAGTTCAGTGACAGATGCAAAAAGAACAAAAAATACTAGTTTGATCTTCAGCATTGGTTTTATTTTAGCAGATTGATGAAAACTAAGAAAACACCATATGTGAATGGCTGATATGAAAAATATATACCTTTGAGTAAAATGATCCACATAGCTCTGGAGCTCTATACCACCTTGTAGCAACATAATCCTACACACAAATTCATTAAACAAGCAATAAGCATCTGTCGCTACCTTCCCAAATGATATGAGAATTCATATAAAAAAAATAAAAATAGAATAAGTAGAAAGGAAAAGAAAATGGATTCGAAGAAATACCGTCCAAAATATAGTTGTTGGTGTGTCACTGAAGGCAACTCTAGCTAGTCCAAAATCACAAATTTTTAGTTTGCAGTTTGCATTTGCCAGTATATTTTTTGGCTTCAAATCTCGATGGTAGACATTCGCTGCATTATATAGATTATAATTAGATGAGAAATATTGACATCGATGTCTGCAAACTCATAACAAGAAAAAGACAAGACAAAGTACAAAAAGAGCACAGAAAGGATGAAACATAAAATTGAGAATAATGCTAAGAAATTATTCATTGTAACATTCGACTCATAAAAGTAAAAAGCACATATTTTAGCCACTAGTGACACAATGTGCACTTCATTAATGTATAAAAGTAACGACAACATATAGACAAATTACCAGTGTGAATATACTTCAGAGCTCGAAGCAATTGATAAAGAAAAAACTGATAGTGCTCTTTCGTCAAGTCATCGTTAGCTTTAATGACTTGATGAAGATCGGACTCCATGAGCTCAAAAACAACGTATATATCTTTGAAGTCCTTCCGAGAAGGAGGCAGCATAATGTGTTTTATTTCAACAATATCAGGATGTCGTAGAAGTCTAAGCAGCTTTATCTCACGGAGAATGCGTGCAGCATCAGATATATGCTCAAAGATGTCGTGAATTTTCTTAATGGCCACTTTATCACCGGTATGAGTGTCAATGGCCGAACAGACAACGCCGTAACTTCCTTTCCCAATGACTTCTTGAATTTTGTACCGGTTGGCATCACCATATTCAGAGAAAAAGTCCATCTCTGTCGAATTCTGCAGCAGACATATAATTCATTCCACAAACCAAAACACATAAGTTCAAATTTTAAAGTCTGAAAACATTCGTAAATCAACCAAAGCATCAAAGCAAAAGAAAATTTTCAATATGGATATAATTCACTTATAATCTAAACATATTTCAGAAATCAGAACTAATCAATAGACATAACACAAATCCACGTATTTTCCTGTAATTCACATGATGAAATTACTGTAACTTCAAAAAATACAAACATCCATTGGGACAACCGAATCAAAATAACAAAAAATAAACATAAAGATACATTTTTCCAAATTCCACTCCGTCTAATTTATTTATACGCAAAATGATATTATTCTAATCTCCTCATACAAGTGATCATACACAATCCACTATTAAAAAATAAACAAAAATAATCAATAAATCCGTAAAATTACGAATTACAATCAAAGAAAAGTCTTAAAAGGTATACAAAGACAAAAGATGGAACAGAAATTCATAAATTTTGTCAAAACAAAGAGTTGACAAGATCTGATCTGATAGCATAAAATCCTACAAACTTTTGAAACAAGAATGACATCTAATATTAAGACACAAATAGCACAAAGCACAACTCAACATCTATAAAAAGAGAAAAATCATAAAGATAAGATCAACAAAACAACCACAACAAATCCATCTAATTAGTTGCAAATAAGCAAGTAAATTGCAAAAAATAAAAATTATCTAACCACCAAACATGCCGTTATCCTCCATATGTAACAGAAACATAAGAAAAAAAAACCATTGAAAATTATACAGTTTCAGCTAAAAACATCACCCAATTGAAAATTCTCAATATCCAAAACTCATTAACATAAGCATATGATCACAAAGATATACCATAGGCATGATTCATACAACATTTAAAACAAGAATTTTTCAATCACAATTACAAAATTGAAAACATGATTAACAACAAAAACATGAACAACAACAACAACAAAAAAAAACCACCTTTTTCCTATGATCTTGCTGCATTTTCTTCTGACACCCACAAATTTTCCAAAAAATCCCTATGAGGTAAAGATCAAGTAAAAACAAAAGAAACCCTCAAAAAAAAAATCTCCAACAAAAAACAACTCAAAAAACACAAAACTTTTTCACCTTAAATCATCCACATTTTCCCCATCTACACCTACACATTATAACAAAAGCACAACAATCCCACCTTATTCTTCTCTTCACAAAACATAGAATCAAAATAAGATCCCACATACAACTTCCCTTATAAACCAAAACAACAACAAAAACAAAACTCACCAAACTATAGAAAAAACCATTCACCACCCACAATCATATAGTGACAGTACTCCAACCCAACACCCTCATTTTTAAAACCCCACCAAAGATCCTACCTCAAAACAATTACCCTTTAGCTACCTTCAACAGAAAATCAAAAAACAAAAGATACCCGCTTATTTTTTCAGCTGAAAAATCCAAACTTGACAAAGAAATAAAGATGTGGCATAGAAATGAAGTGCGTGTAGTGTGAACAAGATCTATGTACACCGACACAGGCACAAAGAGAGAGAAAGAAAAAAGAGAGAGAGATACGTGAAGGTGAAAATGAAAATTTTAAGAGTTTTTTGAGGCTTAAATCTAGTTAGGTACCTTTATGTATCTTATCCGTAACGTATTTCACATGTACACATACTCTATACGCTATACTATACGGATACGGTATTTATATACGGAGGGTATATTTGTAATTTTGGAAACTTGTTTATTTTACTTGACAGATTCTGTCTCCTTTCAATTGAATTATTTACATGTCCCCTTGGTGAGTTACAGGTGGCAAATTGGACAGGTATATGATGACACGTGGCGAGTTTTAATTGGTTGGAGAGATAGTTAGTGGGGTCTACGTGGCAGTGTGCATAGTTGGAGTTATTGTTTTGGTGTAATGCTATTATCATGTTGTTATTATTGTTTGATTTTTGTGTTATAATGCATTTGGATTGAGATGGATGAGTATGTGGTGGTGCCACTAGATATTTCATAATGTTCTACTTTTTTTTATTGCAATTGTAGCCTTATTTGATTAATTATATCAATATTAGCATCCATTAATGTAATTTTTATTAATATTAATAACACTTAAAAGTAATGTCAGGAGTCAAAGTGCATGAATCTTTTGTTTGTTTTGGTCAAAAAATTCATGAATGTTTTATTTGCTTTGGTCAAAAAAATGTACACTAACATTAAATGAAAGCAAAGTAGATAAATATATCAGTAGAAAAATATAGTCAAAGTAGATCATATAATATAAATAGTACTCAAAGTCAAAAATAGGCTAGTTATTTTGGAACGGAGGGAGTATGTATTTAGTTTAAAATCTAGACTAAATACATTTAAAAATTTAATTTCTTTTATTTATATTTCATTCAAATAGAGTAATTGTTATAGTTCATCAAAAATACATATTTTCATATTTTGTTGCTAAAATTGTACGTACAGTTTTAGAAAAATAAAAAATGAGTCATTTCAAGAAAATGTATTTAACCATGACTTATATAAAGTAAAATAAAAGTAATATTTCATAGCCAAGCAAATGTATTTAACCATGACTGTACATAAAAGTAATATTTTATTATCACTCTTAAGAGAAGCACTTAGATGAGATAGTTGAATTGAATTCCTTTTTATAGCCCTTCGAATATAACAGTCTTCAATTTTTTGAGGGAATGTTTATATTCCTCTATGAGATTTGAAAATTTAATCTTCACAGTTACGCGTAGAGAATACTAGTTCACATAAAAAATAAATAAAAAGTGTGAAAGTGCATAAATGTTCTATTTACATATAGGTCAAGAAATTGCACGCTACAATTAATTAAATGTAAACATTTTATTTATAAAAAAAATAAAATGTCAAATGTATTTGGTCTAAAATTTAGATCTAATACAATTTAACTCTTAATCCCTTTTAATCATATATGTTTTTTTTACATCCTTTTAATTATATTTAATTTCAAATAGATTATATTATATTGTTGTAGTTAAAAAAAATGAAATCAACATTTTATTATTAAATATATATTAACAAAGAAAATATATTTGCTTTCCATAATAATTATCACGCTTTCATTCTGTAAGGGTAGCTCGATTGATAGATATTAGGGACACTATTAGAGGTGTTGGGATCCGATTCTAAATTCCTCACTTCTCCACGTTTATAGGGTCTGAGTCTAGCTGATAGACTACTTGAACAAAAATGTTATGGCACTTTCTTATTCCACACATTGAAAAGTTATTATAAAAATTATTCTTATTAAGTATTGATATATTCACCATTATCATAAATAAAACAAAATTATCTATTTTTAAAAAAAAACAACCCCCAAAATATATTGAAAAAAGAGAAAAGTAAAATGAGGAGGAACATAAAGTAAACCCTAAAGAAAGATCAACAAAACCTAAAATAAGGTAAGTCCAACCTATTTTTAACAAAATCTTCCCTAAGTTGGGAAGGCAAATGAGACCACTAAGCATGAAATGAAAGAGATAAACTCAACTTTGCAAGTTTGTTGCCACAATGGTTTGTGTTTCTTTAAATAAAATTAAGTAGGAAATATTCTTTTTTAAAATTTCAAGACATTAATTAAATGTATTACTCTTAAAATTATATTACCATTTTTATTTTCTTAATCATTACCTCAGGGTCACTGCTTAACATTTTTTCGTCCTTACAAAATGAGGTTCATGTAAGTTTAGACCTAACTTAATTTTAATAGTTTTTGTAGTCCTATAAAATTTTCATGCACGCAAAGTATGTTTCGAACATTATAAAAAATTATTTATTAAAATTTAGATTGTTAACATATAATGAATTAAATATGAATTTTGTAGCCAAAAGTTTAAGAGAAAACTAATGAAAATCGAGACCTAGAAATTAATTTGGCTTAATTGCACTTTTAATCCTCTATTTTATTAAACTGACGTAAATAGTCCCGCTATTTTAAAAGCAAAATTTTGTGTCTCTCTATTTTCATATTTGTTGCATTTTTGGGTTAAAAGGTAATTTATTGGGTCCTATAGGTAATTTATTGTCTCCAATGTTAAACTCAAAGATGAAGCATCACATTTGTGACCAAAAATAACCTTTTTATGGCATAAAAATTAGCATTTTTATGGCTAAAAACATGAGTTAGGACTAAAACTCCGTGCATGAACATTTTAGAACGACTAACAAATTATTAAAAATTTACTTTGGAGAGTATGTCGGGGTTGCCTAACATCCCAAGTTAGGCTTCATGAACGGAATGTGGGATGTTCAAGGGGCTTTTCTTTATGTTGTAATAATAAGGAAGACGATTGACATGTGTTCTTTGGGTGTAGTGAAAGTAGAAGTGTGCGGAACGAAGCCGGATTGAGAGGAGTTACTGAACCAAGATCGCAACAACTTAATATGTGCATAATGTATTTTTTTATATATATGCAGAAATGAAACCTTTGATGTTGCAGAAACTATCGCGATGATTGCGTGGTGCATATGGAATAAACGAAACAATTGTGTGGAATGGCCTCAAGGACACACTGAGGAATGTTGCTATGCGTGCTGCACATATGATGAATGAATGGCGGGCTGTACAACACAAGACAGCAGCTGCGCCAAACAAAAGACAGCAACACAACCGATATACAGTGGCAGCAGCCCCGTTCCGGATGGCGGAAATGTAATGTTGATGCGAGCTTCCATGGTGAATCTAGTCATACGTGATGGGGGCGGTGTCTTTGTAATCTCCACGGTGCTTTTATTGTTGCAGGGTACGAATGTGAGCATGCATAAATTCTCAACTCTAGAAGGCGAAACCATGGCCTTATTGGAGGCAATCCATGAAGCCTCTTTTAGAAGGTGGTCCAACATTGTCTTTGAAAGCGACTCCAAAATTGTGGTGGATGCCTTACAAACTAATCACATAGGCATATCAAAATTTAGCTCTATTATTATGTCGATCAAGTCCTTCTTTTTTTTTGATTAAATGTCGATTAATTCTTTGTTAATTTGTAATTCGAACTTTGAGATTAAGTTCATTAAGCGACAAGCGAGTATGGTTGCTCGCACTTTAGCTAGAGCGGTCATTTCTTGGTCTAGTCCAAGTTCTTGATTATGTCTCTCTTTATATTGAAATTTTTATTATTAATGAAATGAGTTGATTGTGTTTGCTTCAAAAAATTATTAAAAATAAGTAGGGATTAAATTTAAGTTGTAGGAACACATGATATATTGTATTTTTACTGATTACTATTATATATATATATAAGATAATTACACTTAGATAAAATATCACAAACTCTTACATTAATTCATAGAGATTTTTTAGGATGTATTTAAGGCAAAATACATTATTTAAAGGCAAAATACATTATTTTACATACAACCTCTTTCATATATATAATATTTCACTTTCAATCTTTCTCCCATTGTTTGATACGTTTGTGGGATTGAGTGCCCTGCTTTTGAGTCAATTTGTAGGCTTCAAATCTATTAACTTTTGTATTTTATGCATGTTGAACCAATTAAACTTTGTATGCATGTTGTTTGTTCACAATATAAATATAAAAGCTATTTAAAAAAATTAAACAGAGGAAAGGCAGGACACAAAACTTTAAAGAATTTTCAATAATTAAAAATTCGGTTGCCTTATTTTAAATAGAGGATTACAAGTCACCAAACACATTTTAAAAGGTTTGAACAAAGAAGTGTTCATGGCAATGTCGTCAGAACCGGATCGGTCATTGAACCGGTGAACTTACCAGTTCAAGGTTTAATCGGTCGGACCGGGGTTCAATCGGGTCGGACCGTTTTTAATTAAAATATATAATATTATATTATATTAAAAAATAATACACAATATATAATATAACATTCATATTTGATACTATTAAAAATTAAATTCACTCAAAAAAATTTCATACTTTTTAAAAATTAAAATAAGAGAATAATTATTTTTATTAGTAATTATATTTTGATTGAAAATAAAATAGTTTTTTTTTTCTTTTTTTGATAAGCTGGAAATAAAACAGTTGGTTTTATAAAGATAAATGAGTTGTTTTTAGTGTATGACATTTTTCTACTTATGCACAACCCACTTATTCTAACCCTAAAAATGCTAATGAAAAGAGTTTTCATTCTATTCATTAACAACAAGCAAACAGCAGCCCCCAACTCTCCATTCTCTCATAGTATCTTTGATTCCTCTTAATTACTAGAAAAATACTCTTTTTTCTTTGTGCAATTGGAACAAGTTGCTTGTTGGAAATATTAATCAACACTCTAAGATGAGATCTTGCTTTTTATGAGTTGATTCACTTTTCCAAATACAATTTCTTTGGACTCATCTTCCTCTATTTCTTCTTGTTTTTGTTGTTCTTATGTGATTTTGAAAAAACATGATCTCAATTGCAAATCTGTTTGTTGTTTTATCTGTGTGTTGTTTCTGATCTTGCCTTTCATCTTTCTCAATTAAAAAAAAAACTAAAACACGTTGATTTTTATCAAATTGAAAAGAGGAATAGAAAGAAAAAAAAGAAGTCTAGCCGCACCAACCGTCCAGACCGCTCGGGTCACCGGTTTTTACCGGTTCTGCGCCGGTTCACGCGGTTTTTACCGGTTCTCATGCTGAGCGGTTCTGTGCCTTGGTCGGACTGGATACTGGTCCGGTTCCCGGTCTGACCGGTACGACCGGCAGGTCCGATCCGGTTTTGACAACATTGGTTCATGGAGAGAACTTTTTTCACAGGGCTCTTTTGTATTTTAAATTCTTCATTTTAGAGAATTAGTTTAACTTATTTAATTGAAAAATCATTTAAAATTTTGGTGCATTTTAGAGAATTAGTTTAATTTATTTTAGGTCTAATGACAGTTTTAGTCCTCATATTTTCATCGTTTTGTAGAATTGGTTTCTCTATTTTAAAATTTGACAATTTTAGTCTCTCTACCAAATACATATATTGTCTACTAAAATAAATTTGGTGCGTGTTTTAAATTAAGTTTAGGTACATGCATCTAAAAGTCTTTTAAATTTTACAATTGTATCAGATAATTTTAAATTTTTATATTACAAATATATCGTTTAAATTTTACGTTAGTATAAATACGATATCTTATTGAGGCCCAATTTCTGATAATATTCTTTCCATATGCATAAGACCATATGTCTTCATTGGTATTATTACAGTATAATGTTAAAGCGCGACTTCCATGAAACAAATATGAAGGGTTAATGAAAAAATATGGCTTAACATTAATGAAATTTTTTTAGTGTTCTTATAGTTAGAAACGCGAGAGAGAAGCTCCTAAAACTTTGAATCACTACCTTATAAGAGAAAGCAAGCATGCAAAGCGTTAATGAAAAAAGGATGGAAGAAGAAGCTCAAATTTGGGATGAAAAATGGTTAAAGGTAGAGGAGAGAGCTTGTGGGTGAGAGAACTTACTTTTTTAAAGAGAAGAGTGTAGAAGTATGAAAAATTATTTTCTTCATCATTAATTTTTTTAATTTCATGTGTGGACCGAATATATACTAATATTTAGTATTGTGCCTAACCAAATATTTCTCTAGAAGTGAAATTATATTTTTACGTAACTTTATAAGTTTTTTTGAAGTGTTATATATAGAGCTGTCAAAATGATCTGAGCTACCAGGCTGGCCCACTAGTCTTGTATTTTGAGACGGTCCACGTCTCAAAAAACATAGGAAAAAAATTGAGCTGGCCCATTAGGCCTATATTTTTCATGGGTCATACTAGGCTGGCCCACTAAAAACTTTAAAAAAAGTGAAATAAAAGTTTTAAAAATAAGTTTCATTTAGGTCGATGAGTTTGTAAAAGAAAACCTAAAAACAAGGAACTTAAACTTAGTAATTCTCTCTGAAAACTTAGTAATTCTCTCTGATACAAAAGATATGTCCAAAAACAAATAACCACAACACATCAAGCGCATACAACAGCTCAACAACTTCCTCACTTATTTAATGGGTAATTATTTTTGTGATATGTACCAACTCGCACAAGTGGTAGATAATTGGGTTCCTTAACTATTTGGTCCTAAGTTCGATCTCCGGACGGTGCGTTTGGAAAAACATTTGTTGGAAGATGTCAACCCCTTAAATGGATCTCAGTTACCTCGAGAGGATTAGTCTCTGCAGTTGCACGCGAAAGATACCTTTAGTTTATAAAAAAAAAAATTGTGTGATATGTAGTTTTATTGCTCCTTACATCTCTTTTTTTTTTAATGAAAATTAGTCGGGCCGGCTCATCGAACAATGTAGCCTTTTGCTAATCGGATCGGACCTAATTTTAGCAACCTATGAAGCTAGCAGGCAGACCACTTAAGTCCTTTATATGAGTTGGCCCCGGGCAGAGACGAACCGAGTCGACCCCCTCAACAGCTCTAGTTATATATTTAAAACCGGTCCAACACCTAATCCGACCGAGTAATAGAGAAAAATAGGAACATATATTTTTTCAATGTCACTAGTGCAAAAAAACACTTTTTAAATCAGAGATTTTAAATCATATGCTATCCACTTGATTTAAACTGGCCAAAAGATAGGACACGGAGGAAAGTTTTGGAAGTGAATAAAAATTAAATCAGTTAACCTGACTTGAAAAAAACTTAAAACAAATTTTAAATTAAAAAATACTAACGCAAAATAGAATTCACTGAAAACAACCCAGCTTCTCTCTACGACAGCAAACCCTAAAGTATTTCCTTCTCCGACAACGAACCAGATCCCCCTCTCTCTCGGCAACGACGAAGCACAATTTCGCCGTCTCTAAACGAAACCTCTTCCGTTGCTTCAGATTTTCTTCCTTCAGAGTTTCAGATTCTAAACAACCGCTTCAGTTTCAGATTTTCAAAGGTTAGTTCGATTTCCATTTCGATTTTGGTCTTCTCCTCATTATTCAATGGATTCTCATTCTAATTTCCCATTTACTTTGGGTTGATTGTGCGCTTAACAGCTTTCGAGGGTCCCCTTCGCCGTCGCCGCCATCTTTGCATTCGGTCATTGTTGGTTTTCTCACCTTCTTCATCTCTCGTGCCGACACTTCTGAGCACCTGGTTAGCGTTTGTTTTTTGCTGGTTGGTTTCATTTGGACCTATTGGAAGTGTTAACTTTTCTCTCTCAGTTATGCGTTATAGTTCACAATAGAATGGTTGTGGTTGATAGGTAAAGGTTAGTGAGATCTCAATTAGGACAAATTAAAAAATGATAGTGATTGGGTTTTCTTTGTAAAACAAGAACTATATATTGGTGTTATCTTTCTAGAATAGCCATCACTTAGTTAAATTGCTTTTATTAGAGTAATAGAATCTTTGTTGTTATGTGTGTGACGATGATAACATACATAGATAGATTACAGCAAAATAGTTTTTTCCATGGTGCTATGTTATTACGTTGTTATGATATGTTCCAGGCTTGTAATAAACAGCCATCCGATTGCAAAAACATAAATAGTCATTGTTGTTATGCTAAGACACATATTTGAATTGAATTCAAACTTAGGAATGTATTATGAATTGGTCTTGCACATTGCAGTTTGCTCATTGGTTGCAGGGGCTTTCACTTTGTTGGTCAAGTTAAGGTGCTTTATGTTCTTGTCATCAGTTTGGTAGTGCTGAACTTCTTTGGTTTTGCTGTAGGCATCTCTGGTGCCTTTTGATTTATTAATTTCATTTAGCTTTTTCCTTGATTCATTTATCTTTTACTTTGTATTATTGATTGAGAATATGGTGTTCGTACTTCTATTATGTTTTATGATGGGGTACCACTACTAAATTGTTTGGAAATAGTGACAGAATCATGGCGGCAGTTCCTTAAAAACTGTCGTTGCCATGTAAGAAGTGTCTTTAGAAGCAACGTTATCCTGTTTTTTGTGAACTTGACAATCATTTCGCAATTGCCATGTTAAAATATACTGCATTCTTCAAATGGTAAAATGATATGGTAATTTTAATATGTAGGTTCATTAGTTTATTGTCAATGATGGTTAGTTAGAGTTATTTATTAATGATTTTACATGTAGGGGTTTCAGTCCTTCATTAGGTTCTGTTAAGTGGTGTTTACTTCTTATAATGCTTTCATAGTCTCACTTTGATGTACTGCTTTGTGGGAGAGGCAGCTGGATATTTGGGCTTTATTGTTTCAAGTTTAGAAGTATCCTCTACTTTATCGCTGAGTTCCCTTTTGGAAATTCAAATTTCTATTTACTTACCACTTAGTACGGATTGCACCACAATTTCGGTGTTGTAGCATTTAATGCAAATGCTAGTGTGTACTTATTATAATTGTTGCACCTACATATTATCATATCACCTCTTGGTGTTTTTAATATCAGTGGTCATTGAGGTGTATGTGTAAGGTTTCTATCTGTAGATAATTGTCTTCACATATTAATTTGTGAACATTAAATTTCATAATACAACTCTATGGTAGAAATGCTATTTAAATAAATAAGAAATTATGATAGTTTATTGTTATTTAAATGCAGCTCATTTGCCCGGTTACCCCTTCATCAAGTAGCAGTGAAAAGCACATCGCAATACAAGCTCTCAGCACAAAACAAGGTAAGTTAAAATTAAAACTACTTTTGATTAAATTTGAATTTTGATCATACAAAATAACAAAAGTGCAAAGTGCATAATCTAATCTTCTCCTACATAATGCTTATACATTTTGTATTTTAGATTAAATATTTTTATGGATCTACATGGCTATGTTAAGTAATTGAGTAAAAGTGTTGGTTTTATCTTCCAATTCTCTTTCTGCCTGTCTATCTATAAGTGTTAAGAAGCGAGTAATATTTTCATGCTAAAGTTATATGATTAGGTTTTGTAATACATAAAGCAACAACTAGCTTGTAATATAGTGTTAATTATTTTTTTCATCTCAAATTAAAGTTTCATTATGCAGTGCATGTACATGTAATCTTTGAGAGACGGATTTCTCATTCGTTATACAGGTCAGAAGTAATCCTTATGTTTCAAGTATTTTATTTTATTTCCTTTCTTATTTCTATTAGTTTCTTTTATTCATCTTTAGTTCTCTTTATCATTCATGTTTGTGTTAACTGTGTCTTCACTAATTTAAAGCTTTTGTTGATGCATAGTTTGGTATTGGAATTGTCTCTATCGTCCTCTTGGCTGTGGTTTTTTTGGTGGCAAGGAAGGAGTTCATGGATTTTTTTTAAAGTAATTTGACTAGGTGTAATGTAATTGTTGTACTAGGTGAGGAACCAATGACAATGTTTATATTTAATGAATAACTCTGTAGCTATGCTTTTATTTATATGAAATTATGCTTCTATGATAATATATTGTATTTAATTATTGTGTATGAAATTTTGGTTAATTATAATCGTGTATAATGTATATATAATGTAAACAAGAAATTTTTTTTTTTTTTAAAATAATAGATTTTAAATCGGGTGAACTGATTTTAAACTTGAGATTTTAAATCGGGTCGTGTTGATTTAAAAACGCATTACTTCTTGAACTTTATTTTAAATGGGTCCAACCGATTTAAAAACGCGATATTAAATCGGACTGCCCGATTTAAAAAAACATTTTAAATCGGATTGGCAACTGATTTATAATCAAAAAACTTACTAGATTGGCTGTTGTTAAATCGGATCCGGAACCGATTTAGAACGCCTTCAGAAACCGATTTAAAAAGTGTTTTTTACACGGGTGAGTTTTATTAAAAAAATGAGGATAGGGTAAACAGGAAATATCCTTAAAAATCCGATATAGTTACACCAAACACCAATCTAATCCATAAGTAAATGAGATCACATTGAAGACTCTTCAAACCATTTGAGATTAGAAACTCCGGTGTTTCAATTTCACATCTACAATATGACGATGATACACTTTTCATAGGAGAAGCATGTGTAGAGAATTTGTGGTGTATTAAAGCTATACTCCGTTGGTTTGAGTTAATGTCAGGGCTTAAGGTCAATTTTGCAAAAAGTAGCATTATGGGAGTACAAATTGAAGACTCTTTCAAGAGTGTGGCGGCTAAGTTTTTAAATTGTAAGCTTGGAAAAATACCGTTTATTTATCTTGGCCTACCGGTAGGTGCGAATCCGAGGAGGGAAGCTACATGGGAACCGGTGATTGAGGTGCTTCAAAATAGATTAAATTCTTGGAAGAATAGATTTGTGAGTCTTGGGGGTAGAGTAATCTTAATCAATTCGGTGTTATCGGCAATTCCAATTTTCTATTTATCTTTTTTGAAGATGCCGGTTATAGTGTGGAAGAGAATAGTTTCGATTCAAAGGAACTTCTTGTGGGGAGGAGTAGATAGAAAGGTGAAATTGGCATGGGTAAAGTGGGGAGATGTGTGTCGGCCAAAGGAGAAAGGTGGTCTCGGTATTCGAAATCTTCGCCTAGTAAATGTGGCTCTACTCATGAAATGGCGATGGAGGCTTTTAACCTCTAAAGACTTGCTATGGGTAAAGGTGTTGAAAGCTAAATATGGTGAGGATATTGTCTATTTAACCAACTTGTCGATGCTAAGGGACATTAAGTTTGCTCCACTTTGGTGGAAAGACTTATGTTTGTTGGGTAGGATGGAAACAAATGTAGAAGGGGATTGGTGTAACGATATTATGATAAAGAAGTTGGGGAATGGAAGTAATACACGGTTTTGGCTTGACATTTGGAACGGATCTACACCTCTTTGTGATTCGTACCAAAGGCTTTTCTCGTTGTCACTACAAACACGAGACTTGATTGAAACGATGGGGGAATGGAGAAATGGTGTGTGGGTGTGGGAATTAAAGTGGAGGCGGAGACTATTTGCTTGGGAAGAGGAAGTTGTACACCGGTTAATGGCTCAAATTGACGGTAAGATTACCTCTCAAACGGAGGATTCTTGGTTGAGTGGTATTGATATGAATGACAGGTACACAGTGAAGAATGGGTATTATTTTCTGAGCGAAAACTTTCTTCCAGATATGGAACTTCGGGAGGAGGAGTGTCGGGTTTTGAATCAAATGTGGAGGAGTTTGGCTCCAATGAAGGTTCAAATTTTTTCTTGGCAATTAATGCGTCATCGGCTACCAACTAGAGCAAACTTGTTGAGACGTGGAGTGTTGGAGTCTACTGCACAAACTCTTTGTGCTTGTTGTTCGGTGGAGATAGAATCGGAGGACCATTTATTCACTAGGTGTGAAGTGGCAGTGGCGGTGTGGTTGGAAATTCACTCATGGCTTGGGATAAGTACAACGGTTCCGGGTAATAACTCCCTATCCTTTCAATCTTTTGCTGCCCCGTTTAAAACCAAGAAAAGATTGGATGGGTTAAATTTGATATGGCAAACGGTGATGTGGAGCTTGTGGCTTGCTAGGAATTCTGTTATTTTCCAAGAGGTTAAGTTGAAGACTTGTGAAATTGTGGATGCAATTAAGTATAGGTCTTTCCATTGGTTTATTGCGGCAAGATTTGGAGGGGTGTGTGTTATGTATGAATGGGAAAAGCAGCCTCTCAATTGCTTACTTAGATAGCTGCCCCTTCCTTTTTGTTTTACTGGTGTAGTATTGTTGTATATAAAATATTAGGGGTAGACTATTATTGTTTGTATTTGGTGGTTTTGCCTTGGGTGTATTTTAGGATCTAAAAACTTTAGTATACTGGTTGAGTACCATTTGTACTTATACCCAGTAGTGGGTCTAGTACTACTTGTACTCCGCTTTGTTCTCGATTTGAGAATTTAAATATTAATATATGTCTGCTGTTCAAAAAAAAAAAACATTTTTAAAAAAATGGCTGGAGTTATAAAAAATAAATATTGCTGGGAGACTTTATAGTAGTATTTCTAATATTAGTCATATTTATCTGATTTGATTTGATATAAAATGGGTGTGACTTTTGCAGTAGTATTTTTGTCAAGTACTATCGTTTTTCAGAAATGCTATTTAAACCACTTCTTTGACAAATACCATTTCTGATTATAGAAGCGTGTTTTAGCAGTTTATTTTAATATTAGAAAACGACAAACATAAGCAAGCCGTCTTAGCTCAGTGGTAGAGCGCGTGGCTTTTAACCACGTGGTCGTGGGTTCGATCCCCACAGACGGCGATAAATTGATTTTCGTTTCTCTTTTGAGTAAAGAAAGTAAACAAATTTTCAAACGTTCAAGCATTTTTTTGGTTACATTTCAAACGTTGACGTTATTATGCGATCAATAAAAATAATTTATCAATTACTAGAGGGAGTATAATGTACAGTAGTAACTTGCCAAAATACAATTGTCAACAAAAATAAATACAAACACCTTAGAAAAGGTTGAGTAATTTAATAGGGTACAAATGAAATTGTGAATTTAATTAATAATTATTTTAAGGTTGAATTACACTTTTGGTCCTTATCTTTATTTTAGGTTTTAAATTGGTCCCTTATCTTTTAAAAATTTCAAGTTGGTCCCTTATCTTTATTTTAGGTTTTAAGTTGGTCTCTTCCGTCAATTTTTTAACTATTTCCGTTAAATTTGGACACGTGGCAAACTAATTTGGACATGTGGCACACTTGGACAGATGACACGTGTCCAAATTTAACGGTAACAGTAAAAATTACTCAACGTTACCAAATACTGAAGAGTCAAATCTTCAGTCTGTACACCAATGTTTGCTAGGGATTTTTACATGTTTGACGGGGGTTTTGCCCCTCGCATATAATTTTTCACTGTACAACCAGCTTTTACGGTCTGCACACATTGCAATTTGGTTTTCAAAATATTTATTTTCCCTCTAAATTATATTTTAATCATTTTATTTCCCGCTTTAGCATTTCCCAAGGGCAACGCCCCTGTCAAACAATCATGAATTAAAAAAAATTGCATTTCCGTTTCCCAGGGGTAAACCCCTCGCAAACGTTACATATTTGACAGGGATTTTGCCCTTGACAAAAAAGACCTGGCAAATTACCACTTTTCTTGTAGTGACAGTTTGTGGCTGGCGGTTCATGATCATTTTTTTCGGATATGAAGTTTTGGTGTCGGCGTGCTGGTCGAGTCGTCTGGTGGCGGCGGATGTGGGTGTTCTCCAGTGTTTGGATCTGGCACCGCCACCCTTGTAGGGATGGTCGGTGGCCAGTGTTGTTTGCAAGACGGGTGGTGATTTTTAGCGGCGTTTTGTTGCTCACAGTGTGTTTGGTCCAAGTGGTGGTTGTTTGATTTTGGTGATGGGGGTTTAGTGGATCCGGTGGTTGTTGTTTGATTTTGGTGGTGGAGGTGTTTGTTGACCCGACAATGTCTTTGGTAGTACTATTGGTAACACGTGTTTTCGTGATGGTGTGTGATTAATTTTCTACGATACTTGAATCTTTGAATATTTTCAAATCTGTTGAGATTTGCAGGATTCTTTTTTATTCTCTGATTGTTTTCAAATCTGTTGAGATTTGTAGGATTCTTTGTATCTGATGGACCTCTTAGTGTTTAGTGACAATTTTATGGGTCTGGTTGGTATCTTCTCTAGTGGTTTGAAAACTTAAGGGTGTATTTTTAAGAATGTGATTAGAAGTGAACTTCAATTAGGTAGTGTTTGTTTGGGTATTTATCTTTGGTGTTATGCTTATATACGACACATTTATTATGTTCCTCTTTTTATATATCAATCTATGTTCACCTTGTGCAGAGATCTGATTATTATTATTAATAATAATAATATATTTGTCGTTAAAAAATTTAGAAAGAATGGTGACTTCAAAATTAGAGGTAAAGAAAAAGAAAGAAAATGAAACCTCATTTTGCCTATGTTGAAACACTTCTTTCAAATGATTATGAAAATACTTGCTTGCCTCTAATGGAAAAGCATAAAAGTGCTTAATTATGAACTCTTTCAAAAAATCATCTTTGTCACTCATAACTGACTATTGTCTAGTTCAGATAAATAAGTCACGTCAAAGGAGTCAAAACGCAAATGATTTTTGGACATTTTGGTAGTATATTGATTCGAAAAGATAAAAATTTAGTTTCTTTTCCTTAAAAGGGGTCTTTTAAATTAAAAAAAATAAAATGAAATAGACTATAGAAATAATCTCCAATTAAGGACTTAAACTATAAAATGTTTTAGCATCGAAAAACTAAGTTATTTTGATAAAGACTAAACAAAATGTAAAAAAAGGAGAGACATAGAAAATTAGATTTTTTTTTTTACGAATTGATAATTACTATTAGAAATGCACCCACATTATTCTGAGATTATGAGTTGGAATTTTGATAAAAGTGCACCGTCTAATAAATATTAATAATTTTTTTGAAGAAGTAAAAAAAAAAACATATATAATAACAAGTAAGTTAATCACAAGATGTACCTAACAGGCAGAAAAATTTACAAGCATAATACAAAAACTAAACAGAAAAACAAAATATCTACCATGTCTCATCCTTAGACAAAAGAAAGAGTTAAACCACCTTAACGTCAAATGAAAACAAGTGTTTTATGAGCCTTTAACCACTACTAGGATATGATTTTCACCTTATCGATTAAAACATCTAGTAAGGATACATTTTAAAAGAAATATTTGTTGTGTTTTTTCTTTCTAAAGGCCCAACAAATTGGACGAGGTTCTTTAAAATTGATATCTTTTTTATTATCTATAAGTAAGTTTATGATAATGTAGACTAATAATAATAATAATATGCCGGTAACAGTATGCATGTGAATATGACACTTCACAAAATCCGTGCAACACACGGGTTGGAGTCTAATTTTGAAAGAAATATTTGTTGTGTTTTTTCTTTCTAAAGGTCCAACAACAAAGGCGTCCACACAACCTGAATACCAAGACGAATATCTTTACTACCAAACAAATAATAATTACAAAACTGAGCAACATGACCTTGCGCCTCAATTGATAACGGACGGCTAACACCTCTAACCAATGTAAAACAGAACTCCAAAAGCTACTAGGAAAATCGCAACAAAAAATAAATGATTAAAGATTTTATCTATTGCACAACTATGACTCTGTTTGACCCGACTTATTTTTTACTTTTCTATTTCTCTTTAAACGAAGTAGATAAGTAAAAAAATATGTTTGACCTTATTTCTCCTTGTTTTTTACTTCTTTACTTTATTTCTCTATTTCTTTTACGTAGAAATAGGGTCAAAATCAATTTTTTACTTCTCTAATTTGTTTAAAAAGAAGTAAAAAAGTAGAATATAAGTCAGATCAAACGGGACCTACCACTATATCACCACTCAATAACGAGTTCAAATAAAAACATTCTAAGACGAACTAAATTTTCTTTGTTTGGTAAATGTTATTTAGGAATCGCCAAACAAATAATGTCATGTCACCTTGAGAAAAACAAAATTGTTCTAAATAATTTTTCCCTATATGTTACTCCAAGAGCCAAAAAAAAAGATAAGTAATATGATATTTTTTTAGTTGTGTTAAATTTCATTGACAATTATTTGATTTGTTTTTTGTCAAAGATAAACGGTTGTCTTAATTTTGTCTAGGAGTAAACTATATTTTTTTCTTTCAAAGACTTATAAAATATTCACTCATGTTTAACTAATATACAAATAAATTCAATGAAATTTGAATGACCCCGCAAGTGGACGGTGAGACTGGTTCTCTCAAATTAGTCAGTCATAGAGTCGAATACCGAGTTTTAAAAATAAATAAATTCAATCTTTCATTTCTACGTAACACAGGTTTCCATGGGGTGCTTCCAACAACAACAAAAAAAGTTTCCATGGGGAATTCATTTTCTAGAATGCAAATTGAACAAATCTGAATTAAGTGCGTATAAGTGGAGTTTTTGCAAGACCTTTTAACTATAGGATCACCTGTTCATGTGTCTCTCTTCAGACCCCACGATTTGGACCTATAGGTCATGATTCTTCTGTTCTACTTTGCTTTCTTACAATATTCATTTGTGGTAGAATGTCTCTCTTATACAAATATAGAAATTATTTTGATGGTATTAAAACCTCACGTGGCTAATAAGAAGCCAAAAAAATGTATTAATAATATAATATTCTGGTCCTTAAGTAAAAAAATAAAATAATATGCTGGTCCTATATTAATAACTAATAAGTGACACGTTTGGTATATTATGAAAAAAATGACATGTTTGGTAAAAAAAATTGTTTTAAAACAATACCATTTTATCTATAAATTATAATTCAACTGATAAAAATATCAAAATTGTGAGGTCGAACTTCACAACTGAGATTCGAATTTCGGTCCCTTATGAGTTTTCAATGACTTATCGTTTAATTTTTTTTGGGTACAAACTTGTCATTTAATCTATCTAGCTACCCAAAAAAAATAATGGCATTCAAACTTTAAATATAATATTAATTATTTTTTCCTAATTAGAATTTTTTAATTAATATTATATACATCACTTGTAAATTGATGATATCTTATAATTTATATTTGAGGTAAATGTACTTTGATTCCCTATTTTATTTGAAATAAATCTTAATAATGTTTTTCTTATGTAATTCATATAATTTCTCAATAAAATTAAACAAAAAAGATTAACATAAGTTCAAGTTCAAAATCTTAACTCACTTTGTCTAAAATAATACTGTAGTTTAAATGAATTGTCTCGTGCGAGCTCGTCTAATTTTCCACCCCTACATATCATTAACCTAAAAATGTGAGATATAGTAAAAAACATCTTCCTACTAATTTCAACACAATTATATTCAAACCTTATATTTCTATGATGATAATATTAATGAGTGCATCAATAGATTAATATTTGGTATCACATTAATTTGTTGAAAGGTACCATGATACCAAACATGTTTTTAGGAAGATTCATGGAGTAATAATTTACTAGATTTTATTTATAGAAGCTAAATTAGACCTCAAGTTTTGTCATAAACCGTGGAAGGTTAACAACCAAAAGATGTACTTACTAAATTAAACTCTCTCTCATCACAAATAAAAGCTGCCAAAACCTAACACATTTATATGCTGATTGCCTAATGCCTACAATTTCCTCATGTGTTCACTTGCACGGATCCGTAAGCTAGCTCTTCAATTCATTGTCTTCAAGTCAATTCTGACACTATCTTGCAATGACATTTTTACCCTTGTGGTAGGTTGTACACTACTAGTACTGTAGTACATATACTTCCTTCCAATATACGTAATCTGGTAACCGTATAAACAATTGCGTGGTAACGCTAACCACATAACCAACAAATATTGGTTATAAAATATCTTCATATTAAAACTTAAACAATCTAATATTTTAATTCACTCACATATACATATATAAAATTAAAGTTTGACTAAAGTTATTTGTTTTATTTTTTAAAATATGAACCTCTCGTTAATATTTAAAAAAGTTGTTTTTTAGAATTTGACTCTTTAAAGGGTGTAAGAATAATTAAAGTAGAGAATATGATAATTTTTATAGGCTAAAGAGTGTGGATTATTAATTATAAGTATAGCATATTTTTTACTATACGTTTATAATATATATACTCCTATTAGTTAGGTTTGGTGATTAATCATCACCAAAATGAAACAAGTGATTTGTTTCATAGACAAGATTCAAGAATCTTATCTAACCAATTATAAAGTTTGAACTTTTTTTTTTCAATTAGTGTAGCGGTTAGAAATTCCACCTTTAAAGATAGAGATAAAGTTTGAACTCTACCTCATATATTATAGGAAAAGTTTAGTTAAAAAAATTATTTTGAACCCAGTACTTTAATCAAGTTACGAAATATTTATATCATTCCATATAAACGTTTTTACATTAAAATACTCAATAAGAGTTTATCATCTATCTAAATTTCACAATTCAATGAATTAATATATGCAATTATATGTGGAGGATATTAGATTTACATCCCTAAAAAAAACTACAATTAGACATAAGACATGCATGTTATAATATTTTTAAAATTATAATCTTCATGGTTAAATTAAATTGATAAGAAAATGGGCCAATCCAGCTCATCTCAACATGATGGGCCATATATAAATGGGTATGTTTGCTTAATGAGCTATTAAATTAGAGTTTAATAAATATATATATCAACAGCGTAAAATAGTGTTATACTGATATTAAACAAGAAACTATATCATTCTTCAATGTCATATAAATAGTTTTAAAATAATTATACAAGAGTGGGGTAATGTGGTAAATCGATGGATTTTTATTGGATGTCAACGTCTGTGTAAAACTGTTTTACATTGACCGTGCATATCCTTTAATCCATAAAATTAAGGGTTAAATATTTTTAACGTATTTTTAATGGGCCAATTTGAAGTTTGATTGGCCGGCCCAACCCATGAATAATATAGGTCTAGTGGACTGGCACAAAAACACATGGTCAAATTTTTGTTTTTTTTACAGTATGGGCATGAATGATGGAGCTGGCCGATGGGTAACAATATCCATTTTGACATCTATAATAATATAGCAAAAAAGGTAGAAAAAGGATGATCTATGATAGATGATCTTGTAGAACATATGAAAAATATATCTTTGAGAAGATTCGTAAATAGAGAAATGATATATCATTCACGTATTGTAAATAATGTTTTAGCCCTAGTTTTAATTTGTAACCATAAGAGGTTTGATGAGGACTCAAACCTAGGACCTAGGGTTATGGTTAGTTGCATTTTCGACTATGTTGTATTTTGGTTGCAAGATGTCTGGTATTCCCCTTCCTTATATTTTATTTTGGTAAACAAAAATATTTTTTGCATGCAACTACAACAACTAATTCTTCGAGTTAATAGAAATTTACTTAAAAAATTGACTTATTCTAATAAATATTATTTCACACCTATCGACCAATAATCAAACTCTCTAGATCAAATGATTATTAAATAAATATCCACCACTTGGATGACATGATTTCCTTTTCTTATTTTTTATTACTATATCTGAACTTGAATATATTAAAAAATTTGATGAAACTGAAAATAAAAAACGTGATTGAAAAAAGTATAGAGAGAAAAGTGTGTAATGTATTTGTGTGGTGGTAAATATGCTTTAACCACAATCACAAGGTAGTGAGTGGTGGCACCCGGGAATAAATGGTGATGTTATTGTCCCCACAATGACAAGTAACCACGTGAAGTTTTTTCCTTCCTAAGGTGATGAAGGGAAGTATGTTGGGTCCATTAAGGGACCATCTTATATTGTCGGTTATACCTACCAAACAAATGGAAGTTCTTGTTGCTCTCTCACTTTTTGGAGGTGGACTTTTGAATGAAATTGTGATGTCTTCTTTATAAGCCACCGTTTCTTCCTTCTAGTTTTCCTTTTCTGTTATTATTACTATAATTTTGTATACTACCATTTGAGTGACATCATGTTATTTTATTCTTCATTTTTTGTTTATTGCAACTTTGCATTTTGTAATGCATATACTTTATTCATTAAAAATGTCACATTTATACATGTTTTATGTCCAAAAGTAATTTAGTCCATACTGAATTAGTCCATAAACATTTTAGATAATTGATGTTAAGTTTGACTTTTGGTGTATGAAAACAATTTAGTTGAGAAGTAAAAATCTACTTTATATGTCCTAGCCTTGACAGAGATTAGTTACCATCAATAAAGATAAAAATTTCGTATTTATAATAAAACATGATTGTAAAACTCTGGAGTACCAAAGTTTTCACCATGCAATATATATATTGTTTTAACAATATTTATTGTTGTTTTTTTTTAGAAATTTGAAAAAAAAGCATTATCCGCTATTTAAATAAGGGATATTGTTGAGAAACTTTAGGGGCGCTAAAAGAAACATCCTTACCTAATAGATAATAAGACATTTTGGAACAAGGATAGGAAATCACAAGAAGTGGGCTGACAACTAGCAATGAGCCCAATCACACTTATGGTATTCTATAGGAGAAAGTTTCTCTTTCGACCCCCAGCCATTCTTTTATACTCCTTAATATTTCAATTTTGCTCCTGTAGAAAATTTCGGTTCGAAGAAACCCAATTTTTTGGTAGTGTAAATTCAGAGGAATTTCGGTTTCTAGAAACCTTTTTTCATGGAAAAAAAACTTCGATTTTTAAAAACCGAAATTTTTTGCAAGGGCAAAATTGTAAATTCAGAGGGCAGAAAAGAAACACGGAAGGTCGGTTGAGAAACTTTCTCCGTAGGATTTTCCTTAACATGAGCAGCAGACACTTGGAACTTGGTAAATGATGAGCTAGATTAGGAAACAAAATGTTGCTAGATAAATAAGATGGATTGATCAAGTGGTAAAGGTTTGAGATTTTAGAATGTCGTCTTCTCATGTTCGAATTTTTCTGGTGCCACATTATTTGTATTTGTCCCTAGATGATCACTCTTGCCTTGATACAGATGATGGCATAGAGGATGGCTTGAAGTCTTAACTTATGTCTAGATGATGGTGTGAAGTGATGACTTTGATCAATAAGAAATAGAAACATTATTAAAATGTGTGATTTACTATCAAAATGTGTATATATTTGTATTAATGTCATGTCTCTTACTGCTTAATTACGATGTTGAGTGAGTTGTACATGAAATGAAATGTCTAAGTGTGAATACTATTTTTGTGTCGTATTTATATAGATGCAGATCTACATGTTAAGCTGCAAAAGTACATAGAAGAAGGAATAATCCAGCCCATAAGTAGTTCTTTCTGTGACCTAAATCTCAATGAAAGTATCAATTGTTAGGGAAATTTGCTTTTTAGGCCCCCTATGTTGCTCTAAAACCCCCCCGTCTTGACCAAATTACCCCTAGTCAATTTCGGAACTTACGTTACGTTCCGAAATTACTTATGTTTTTTAGAAAAATTGATATTTCGGATCCTAGGTGCCGAAATGGCCTTTTTTTCAATGTTTTATATATTTCGGCACGTAAAATCCGAAATTAGTTCATTTTGGAACCTACGTGCCAAACTTAACTAATTCTGGCACGTAGGTGCAGAAATTAGTTAAGCTTGGCACTAGGTGCCGAAACTAGTTAATTTCGGCACATAGGTGCCGAAATTAACTAATTTCGGATTTTACGTGCCGAAATAGTTTTTTATTTTCAAATATTTTAAATATTTCGGCAGTTACAATCCGAAATTAACTAATTTCGGCATGTGGGTGCCGAAATTAAGCGTTTTCGAATTATAACTGCCAAACCATCCAAGATCCAAAAAATTAGGGGTATTTTTGGGTTTTTAAGGGGCTTAAGAGTACTGTAGGGGGCCTAAAGAGCAAACTTCATTGTTAGGAGTCAAGTATATTAGGAGAGCCCAACTAAAATTACTAGTCCGGTAAATATGAGAACCTCGTGGATTAAATACTATATTGAACACTTTTATCTACTCAATGCATAAGACTCTTACCCCGTCTCTCTTTACTCAATCAATTTTGAGTTTCTACTTTGTTTTCATTATTGCTTGTTGCATGTAGTTATGTTATGTCTCAATTTGATGTTAATGTTTTGCTAGAAAACTGCTAATAATAGATTTGTGTATTTGGTCTTATCCATTATTTTTGGTTGAAATTATATATGATGTTTAGTAAATGTTAGGTTGAATTATGCATGTTATTATCGGAGGTCTTACAAATGCTAACTTTGTTTAGCTTATTAGTTAATGTATATAAAGTTCATTTTGATCTGTTGTCTTCCTTTTGAAGGTTATATGTGGAATAATTGTTTATTATATATACCTACAGAGGAGTGTTATTTGAATATCAATTTGTTGACAATTTTGGGACACTTTTTATTTCTCAAGTTCTTATTGGATAACAACAATAGAGAGAGAAAAAGAAAGAGAGAGAATAAAAATATAATGTGAGTATGAGAGAGAAAGTTGTCAAATGTTGTCCAAAAATTGTTGTACAAATATCATTTCTCATACCTAAATAATTCTTTTACCTCTGTCATGATGATTCTGCTTCATTTATGTTTGAAACGTATCATTTTGGTAAGTGCAATGTTTTTTCGCTAACTCTCCGGTTTTGAGGGAAAAAAGACTATAATAATCTGGAATTCGATTGAAAGGTAAGTAAAGTTAAACCAATGATAATTTCAGTCATTGAATTCTCTCAAATGATTTATTTTTAACTGAAACTAATTAATCAATTAAGTCAACCGCTTGATTAGTCCTTTATAATTCGAACATTATTTTTCCTTTAAAGTTTGTAGTCATTTTTTCGGTAACTCCAAATCATAGTCACAAAAATCGTCATTTCAATGGCGAACCACGAATTGGTACGTACGTACAGGTTCACGGTACTTTTGCAAATTGGAATACAGAAATTCCTCCTGCAATTCGCAAAAAACAAAGTACCGAAGTACCACTAGTAGGGGTGCTCAAATTCAAATCAAAATCGCAAACCGATAAAAAAATCGAAAACTGCAAAAAACCGAATATTTTTAGATGTGTTTGGATGTCCTTTTGTGAAAACCGCCGGATCGGATCGGATTATGAATTGATTTCTCAAAATCGATTCAAACCGAACTAAACCGCACACATATACTTTAATACTTATTTATCTTTTTATTAGCATAAATATATATTGCATTAACCTATTTTTGTTCATTTTAAATTTTCTTAATACTATTTGTTAGTTTAATTTATTCTATTTTTTACTTTTTGATATGTTTTAAATATAACTGATAATTGTTTGTAATATAAAAAAAATATAGCTGATAATTGTCATTCTAAAATACTAATTTTTAATATATTGAATGTTATATTTTATATGAAACTTCATATTTATTTCGCCAAAAAAATCAAACTATTATTTTATAGTGTTTTTTATAATATAAATATTTAATAAAAAATCACAATCTTTTTTACTCAAAACATCGATGAATCTGCAAACAAGCTCACAACATCCGAGTTAATAGCATAAAACGGCATAATGTCTATGACAAATACTACAATTGATATGACAAACTTCAAATGTATGGACTAATCTTGTATCCGGATCTGCAACGTTGATGATGCTAAACTCATTGAATCTGCACTGAATTTGGATCGTAACAAACCTGCAAATATGAATAAAAAAACAAACATCATACCAAGACGGGACAAACACCGTACTAAGACGAAAACTCAAAACAAATACTCCACACTAAAACGGGATTAAAAACAACACCGGATAAAAAAATCACAAGAGAGAAAGCTCGAATAAAACCTAAAAGGTATGTAGATATCACTTATATAAATCACCCCTTTCTAATTAATAAACTAAGAGAAATAAAGAATAAAACAATTGCCAGAGGCTAAGAGCTTGAGAGAGAGAGAGAAATAGGGGTGTTCATCTCGCAATTTATAATTTGTATATCTAAAACTAATCCAAATTAAACCATATAAAATTTAATCAAATTGAATTCTTTTTATTTGCCAACAAAAACTGAGCCACAAATAAAATTAAAATTATTTGCTATTACTTGAAAGTTGAAAATAACCTTTCTGATTCCCACTCCTATTATTTATTTAACTAACACTTATCATATGAGAGCTTTTATATAAGCAATATATTCTATATATGCAAAGCTTATGCAGAGAGGATACCACTTTTCAGCAATTTCATTGAGAAGTTGCATCAGTCTTTTGCATAAGAGGATACCAAATGTTGTTTTAACTTCAACCCTTGGATTTTGTGACTTCTAACCCTTGGATGTTCTGTCAGAGGATATATTATTGAAGTCTTCCTTGTTTTTCCAAGTCTTCTTGTTTGGATGTTTCTGGTTTTTTTCTTGCTCCTTTTATACGCCAACAAGTCACTAACTAAGCAATCACACTCCCACTTCAAGACATAAATTTTAAAGCATGATGAGGTTCAAATAAATTCTATTAATCTAAGTCTTCATTGCTTTTACAAAGTCTTTTTGTTTGGTGTTATTTCTTTTTTCAAACAATCAGCCTCACTTGCATCACTATGTACTATGTCATGTAAAACCAAGCCAGTAATACATTATAGTCACAACAATTATGTGGTTAAAACAAAGCCACATTGACAAATAAGTTTCACAACAAATTTTAATGATAACTTTGATGGTTAATACAATTTAAATATATGGTTAATTATGTTGAGCCTGTGTTCTAGGGCCACAAAAGACGGAGAGGGCTCATCGATCTCTACTAAAAATTTAATAACTTAATTTAATTATATCAAATATTTTACCTATACATAGTTGATGTGAAACTTAATGACTCACACTTAAAACCCAAAAATTATGTATATTGGAAGACTAATGAATATAGTAATGTATTGCAACTCATTCATTATACAGTCAAGGTAATTAATTCAAATATACACATGAAAAATTGTGGATGATGACAATCATATTAATCGTGTTCATATTAATTGTTTAGCGAGGTCTCGGAGTAAAATATTTGGATTTTCTCAATTTATTCCTGTTAAGTAAACTGATTTTGATATGGACTGAATAGGTTGCTTTGTTCGGAAGGCACAATTTGCATAAGGTGGATTCTTTTTGTTGGTGTGATTTATGCTCAATCGGCAAGGAATGTGATTATGAACCAAAATTGGCTTGCTGATGTAATTCAAAGAGATTCCAGTAACGGATAAAGTATTTTGTTCTGGACGGATTTTTGGACGGGGAACAACTATGCCAACAGTTTCCTGATTTGTACGTTAGTAACGGACAGATTCACAACATTTGCAGAAAAATGCTGCAGCAATGGTTTATCGCAAGACTTCAGCAGGGAATTTAGCAGGCATGCATATGCGGGATAGTAAGACAAATGTGGTTAGTTGGTTGCCGGATTTATGCAGCCGATTTTCAGTTACAAACTATTGTCCACATACTTTCTTATCACAGAATACAAAATTCCAGATGTAAACCAAACATTTTATCAATTATAATAAATTACAAATAATTTGGCACCAAGTTTAAAACATGAGGTTCAAAGTAATTCTAAGTCTTCATTTATTTTTCAAAGTCTTACTAACACCCAGTTCCCTGCTTTTGTCGACATACTAATTTTGAAACTTGTACAAATCAAGCTGATATGGTTAAACTATTGTCCACATACTTTCTTATCATTTAATTCAAAATTCCAAACTTTCCCATAAGCCAACATCTTATATAATCACACTTACATCTCATAACAAATCATACTCTCATTTGAATTCCATCTTCCTCTCTGATCCAAACAATCAATCACTCATGACCATTCTTACTTCACAAATGTCACTTCTTCTGCTTCTACTTTTATCTTTAACCACATTACATGGAAGCATGTCTAGTAATGAACACAGATTGGTTCAATGCAATGAGAAAGATGAAGAGACATTGTTAATCTTTAGAAAGGGAATCAATGATAGTTATAATGGAAAGCTATCAACCTGGTCAACCGAAAAAGATTGTTGTACATGGGAAGGAGTCCACTGTGACAACATTACTGGCAGAGTTACAGAACTTCATCTTAGTTATAAAGAATTGAAAGGTGAGATGAACTTGTCTATCCTACAACTTGAGTTTCTCAGTTACTTGGATTTGAGCTGGAATGATTTTGATGTGATAAGAATTCCATCCATTCAACACAACATCACACATGCATCTAACCTTTTCTACCTTGACTTATCCGACAACTCGGTTGATCTTTCCATGGATAATCTTGATTGGCTTTCCCCACTTTCTTCCTTGAAATATCTCAACCTTAGTGGAATTGATCTTCATAAGGAAACCAATTGGCTTCAAGCAGTGAATACACTTCCTTCACTATTAGAGTTACAGTTGTTTCATTGTAACCTCAACAAGTTCATGAACAACCCTTCTATTGAGTATTTGAATTTGTCTTCACTTCTAACTCTTGATCTTAGTTTCAACAACATCTCCTCTCAATTACCTAATGGGTTTTTTAATCTCACCAAAGATCTCACCTATCTCGACCTTTTGAGTAACCATATACATGGTGAGATACCTTCAAGCTTGCTAAACCTTCAAAATTTGAGACACCTTGATCTTGCGTATAACCAATTACAAGGATCAATTCCAAATGGAATAAGCCAACTAACAAATATTCAACACCTTGATCTCTCTGGTAACCAACTACTAAGTGGTTCCAATATTCCTTCAATTGTAGCAAACCTTTCATCCTTAGAACACTTATATATTGGCTATAATAATTTCTCTGGTGTAATTTCAGAAAATACTTTTTCCAAACTCTCTAATTTAGATTTACTAGACTTGAGTTATACAAATTTTGTATTTCAATTTGATTTGGATTGGGTTCCTCCTTTTCAACTCAGCGGCCTTTCATTAAGCAATACAAATCAAGGTCCCAACTTTCCATCTTGGATATATACACAAAAGTCACTGCAATCTATTGACTTATCGAGCTCGGGAATTTCATTGGTAGATAGAAACAAGTTTTCGAGCCTTATAGAAACAATATCTGATTCTCTTTATTTGTCAAACAATTCAATGACTGTAGACATATCAAACCTAACACTAAAGTGTGAGTCGTTATCATTGGATCACAATAATTTCACAGGAGGACTCCCAAACATATCACCAATGGCATATATTGCTGATTTGTCTTACAACTCCTTCTCTGGATCAATTCCAGATAGTTGGAAGAATTTGAAACAATTAAGTTACATTAACTTGTGGAGTAACAGGCTATCTGGTGAAGTTCTGGCACACCTCTCTGATTGGACACAATTGACGATGATGAACTTGGGAGAAAATGAATTTTCCGGAACAATACCAATCAACATGTCACAAAACTTAAACGTGATCATATTGAGAGCTAACCAATTTGAAGGGACTATTCCAACACAATTATTCAATCTCCCTTCTTTGTTTCATTTAGACCTTGCACATAACAAACTTTCAGGATCTATGCCAAAGTGTGCCTATAACTTGACTCAAATGGTTACTTTTCATGTGGATTCAAGGACTTATATTTTTACACTTGAGTTGTTTACAAAAGGTCAAGACTATTATGTGGAATATGCTAACCCAATTAGGCGGACAATTGACCTTTCAGCTAATAACTTGTCTGGAGAATTGCCATTGAAATTATTTCAGCTTTATCAAGTTCAAACATTAAACTTATCTCACAATAACTTCATTGGAACAATACCAAAGACAATTGGAGGCATGAAATATATAGAATCTCTCGATCTCTCCAATAATAAGCTTTCTGGTGAAATTCCTCGTAGCATGGCTCTCTTAAACTTTTTAGAGTATTTGAATTTATCTTGCAACAATTTTCATGGACAAATCCCAATAGGAACTCAACTTCAAAGTTTTAATGCATCAAGCTACATTGGGAATCCAAAATTATGCGGAGCTCCTCTTAATAATTGTACCACCGAAAAAGACAATGAGAAGTCTAGAGGGCATGAAGATGGCGACTCTATAAGGGAATCATTGTATCTAGGCATGGGAATTGGATTTGCAGCAGGTTTCTGGGGATTTTGTGGTTCTTTGTTTCTTGTTCGGAAATGGAGGCATGCATACTATCGATTTCTTGATGGAGTGAGTGACAAGCTCTATGTAACTTTGATGGTCAAGTTAAACAACATTCACAGAAATTGAACTCCTGCTAGTGAAGGTTAGTAAAACCTACTTCACAGTTTTATTGATCAGCCTATAGACAATTTTGATTTATTTTGTTATTCTATGCATAACTTATATATCCACTTTATTTTCTACATATTTTGCCAGGTGATTCATCATGTGGCTGATCGATCCTGCAAATAATGGTTTTAATTTTTCAAAAAGAGCCAAATACTGATACCATTGTTGTTGCTGTTCATTTTATCAATTGTAATGTTTTTGTTCTTTTTTGGTACAATTGTAATGTTTTTGTTCATTAAATAACTATTGCTCATGTTATGTATCTGTCTTCTTTTCATTGGATATTATATATAATTTTCAACAAAACTTAGCTGCATCAAACTCTACATTGTGTAAAAAAACAAATATTGTCATATCTAAAATAAATTGTATTCGAACATGGCGGGTCGGTCCATATAGACTAACCTATTTTGACAACTCTAGCTCTATGTACCCGGTAACGGTGGTACATGGTAGTTGTTCGGTACTCTAGCTAGTTTTTCTCATCCAAATCGCGAGCTCTCTAACAAACCACTTGAGCATGATCTATCCGGTTGACGAATACATATATTCAAGTTGCTGGATGGAAATAGTTCCTAGATGGTAACAGAGACAAATAGTGACAAGCACTTAAAAGTTACATGAATAAATTGACCAATTGAAAATGATATTGAGACAAGCACTTAATATTTAAGTAAATGAAAATATGAATGTTATGTCAGCAATTGAATGAAATTTTAATTACCTGATCATTATTTTTTTAAGCTTTTGCATCCTTTTCTCAAAATGCTTAGCAAGTTCTTCAGCCTTGAATCTGTGCATAAGCCAGTGTAGCAACTTTGTAGCTAGTAAAGTCGCTATTAGGCTTGTGCATCCTTTTCTCAAAATGAGAGACCATATTGATAAAAGCATAACCCATATTACAGTTATTCTGTAAGCATAAACAGACATTAGGAAACAGAAATACCAAATAAAAACATAACTAAGTCCCTAATTGCAAAAATATATAGCATACTTTTGAGTCCATCGGAAAGTAGATGAAGTCATAAGTTCCATTAATTTCCAAAAGCAGCATCTCAGAAGTATACCTTAAAACCAATTGCAACACACAAAAGTCGTCAAGAAATTCATCAAAGAAATTGATCAAGTTGTTGTTTGTTCTTACTTGTAAGGAATGTTTTGAATCATTAGAGTAGTTCTTGTATCTTCACCATGAACAATTTTGTCAACATCAATCTGGTAATGCAGATTCAAACTCTGATTAAGTGAAGAAGCTATGTTGTTGAGAGCAGCTGGAGAGATGTATATGCCGCCATTTCTGTGATTTAAATTCCCTAATCCAACTGGAGGAATCAAGAGAAAAGGACTGTGATGAAGACCATTGTATGCGTTTGGCAATCCCTTCCATTGAAGTTGGTCTAGCTGAATTGGATGTCTTACACAAGATGAAGAAGATCGCAGAGATGCGTTTGAATGCAGTAATTCCACATTCTTATTCTTGTTCTTCTTAGAACGTGGTGGCAGACTCTCCTCTTTTTCATTCACCACAGAAGAACTCGGTGTCTGATCCTCTTTTTCATTCACTCCACCAGAAAATCGCAGCGGTGGCTGCTTCGATCATTTTCATTCTTTTTGTTAACAGATGGAGTTTTGTTATCCAAGCTCTATGGATTTGATTCTAAACTGATTCCGTTCTGTTACTTATATGAGAATGAGACTGCAAAACAAACTAACAGAATAAACTAAACTAAATGACTGACTACACAGAAATAACTAACAGCCTAAAGGCCCAATTAAAACCTTATCCTTTGGTTATGCATTTAGTAATGCTCATACAAATCTTATTCTCATGATATTTAGTCATGCTAATTAATTACTTTAGTATAGCAAGCTTAATTATATTCTTGATAACTTACTTGGTCATACTTACTGTTTAAGGATCCCAATCCCAACTGTATATAAAATTAAAGAAGAGGTGACTCAAATAGTTTAGTGAAAAAAATGATATTAATGCATTGCAGGTTTTGAGTATTTAATTCATTCAAAGGAACTCCTCTTCTGTATTATGAAGAACTATCTTCATTCAAGTAGAGGATGTTCTCAAGGAAGAACGAGTAATCAGACAATCCAATAGAATTCGTGAAATGGATGTTTCCGAAAGTACTAAAGCATATGAATAATAATTTTGCTTAATTGACGTTGTTAACATCAAATTCACTTCTGCTTTTTATATGTTCAGTTTTACAGGCATGAGAATATGTGTTTAACTTTCATGTTTTTGATCGAACATTATGATAAAACTCATGGTTTCAAATTGCGGTATGTAACCACAACTGTGGCCACAACATTGCTAGTGTGGCGCGCTCCACAATTGCATTGCAGTGTGACTTTTAACCACGTATACGGACCGCATCATGAGGGTGATAGGTGCCAAAAAAAGGAGTGTAATATTGAAGATCAGTGTATGATGTGTATGAGAAACCCTGCTGCAAGGGAAAGGCCATCTTAATTTGGTAACTAAATTTAATATGCTTATCTTTATGCAAAGGATCACACATTCATATAAGATAAATAAATTAATACTTAAAAGAACCTTCAATATTACAATGTTTTCAGACGTTCACTAACATTCTGATGAAACCAGTTCACATCTGTACAGACATGTACATTCACATTTTAGACTAAATGAAGCAACAATTACAAACAGGATAGTTCCTTGTTTTCCTTCTATACAAACTTTTTTCCATAAATTGGAACTTTGTTTTGGTACATATACATAGTATTACTCCTCAAAAGACCATAATAGCCTCAGCAAAGGACCAGAAAAAATAATAAATCCAAGACAGTCATCCTGCACAATCTGGCATGCATGCTGCTGTAGAAACTTACCATCCAGCAATACACCTCCGACTCCAAGTTATTCTTTTCCTCTGGTACTATAAGTTATAACACAATTTTTTCTCTACACATCTTGGTTTCAGCATTTTTTTTAAAGATTATTATGAACTATTAATACATTAAGAGTCTCCTCCCGCAGATAAAAGGATACCGCCCTTAATCTTTATACACCATTTTTTTCGTTTTTTGTTACTTTGTACACCTTTAAGATCACCTATGCAGTAGTTAGCACTCCTAGACCATATGCAATGTGGCTAGGAACAATAAATATATCTAACAAATGGCTATTCTTTCTCGAGGTTCTCGTCCAAATTGCCCTTCGGGCTCTCCAACATATCACCTGAGTAAGATCCATCCGGTTGACGAATGCATATATTCAAGTTGCTGGATAGAAAATGTTCCTAAATGGTAACAAAGACAAGCCGTCAGACAAGGATTTGAAAGTTATTAAATGAATAATATGACCAATTAATGTAGCTTTTACGATTAAAGTAGCAATTATACTGACAACTCAAACATTACATAACAAAACTAAGCTATCCTCAAAACCAACTAAGAAATTATTTAAGTGATTTAATATGGGATCTACACACAAATAAACTAAATTCGCAGGTCTTACGACCCATGTGGCTAGAATTCTTTAAAAGAAGAAAATGTCTCCAAGAGGATCCTAATTGTGTTTTATCCTGATTTTTGTAACTAGAAGGAGAAAATGTCTAAAATCCATAATCAATCTGAAATCCAGTTCTGTTTTTTTTTTTCCGACTCAGAACCAATAAGTCAAGCTATAAATGTTGTAATTTCAAGCAATTGAGTCAAATATTACCTGGTCACTAGTATCTTGGCCTTCTGAATGAAAGAGGATCGGCCTACACCGCTTATCCTCATTCATTAAGCTTGAATTCTGAAAATGCATCACAAGTGCAGCCTTTCCTTGAATCCGTGCATATGCCAGTGAAGCAACTTTTTCGCTATTAAACTTCTCCCATTTCTTCCCGTTAAAGGCCTGCATAAATTTTCATGACAGTTCTTAAATGCAATCATACATATTACATACTTCTCCATACCAGAACAAGTTCAAATAATATAAGGAATTTACCAGAAACTACCATCGAAAATATGAAGCACGCACACAAACACAGACACTGATAGTAATTTGAGAAAATGACATAATTAAGTGTAATCATAAGTGTCGGTGTCGTGTCCGTGCTTCATAAATACTTTCAAACTTTACTCATCGACTTTAGGAACAACAATAATCAAAAGAACTCCATACAGACATTAATCCATGTGACAATTTCACATTTAGAAATCCTTACATTACAAACTATGTACATGAAAATTAATTATAGATAGAGCAATATAACCTCAGGCAAGCAAAGGTATAGAATTTAAACCTTATAGAAGGCAACGATGTGTGAAGGAGAGACCATATTGATGAAAGCATAACCCACATTACACTTATTCTGCAAGCAAAAGCAGTCATTAATAAAGAAAGTCATCCTGGAATCAGATCCAAAACCATAAATCTCTAATTGAAAAGATATATACGATGTGCATACTTTAAAGTCAATTGGCAAGTAGAGGAAATCATAAGTCCCCTGGTGATTCTCATCAATTGCAGCAAGCAGCATCTTTGAAGTGTACCTGCAATTGCAGCAGACAAAAGTCGTCAAGAAATTCATCACTGGGATTTTGATGGCATCACTAGAATATTTGTTTAGTTGTTGTTCTTACTTGTTAGGAATGTTTTTAATCATTAATGTAGTCCTTGTATCTTCACCACTGATGATTTTGTCAAGATCAAGCTGGTACAGCTTCTTACTCTCAATTTGGTTCACATTAGTGTCAGGTCGCCTACTTCGTCCACGGTCAGCAAATCCTTCAATGCTAGATAATCCTGGTCCGGCATACAAACTATTTCCAAGGAACAAGGAACCATGACCAGGTAGGGACATCATTCCAAAATTAGGTGAACCAATTTCACTGGTAGTTGCTGAAAGGCCAAGACCATGTCCGACAGATGAACGGGAACCCATGTTCATCATAAAATTCCCATCACCGTGATTTGAATTCCCAAATCCAATGGGGCTCTTGAGAGAAGCATCAGGTGACTCTGGAAAGTATCTGAAATTTCGTTCAAATGGAAGGCCAGATGGAGCAGATCCTACATGATGATGGTGCTGGGAGCCAATAAAAGGATTGTGATGACCTGTGGCTGTGTATGGGAAACCCTGCCTTTGGCTACTAGATGTAAATGGACGCCCAAGGGAAGATGCGGACCAGGCAGATGTGTTTGAATGCTCCGAGTAAGGAGTCGGGCTTCCCCAAAGAAATTGGGGACCAGACAGTGTTCCAACACTCGATGAACTTGAATTTGTTTCGCCGAAAGCAGATATAGGCCTAGGACTTGCATTTACTTTTTGTTCAGGATAGGAGATAGAATGCTGAAAAGCTACTCCTTGTGTTGATCCAGAGTTGGCAAACATATGATTTGAAACTCTTCCCGGGTCCTTGCCAATAGGCGCAATTTTGGGAGATGTTGATGCATGCGGGGAAAGAATCGCAGCCAATCCAGATAAATGGTTGGTACTTATAGGGCTGGCCTGACCCAAACCAGGGGACTTGCTATAAGAACCTAATGGATTAGGTTCAACAGGACTACTAAATTGTGCCCAGCTACCTGTGGAAAAATTGATTATTAAATTTTCTTCGTAATTAAGATACCTTTCCTCAATGATATAACATGAGAAAACAAATTGGATTAGGAGTTATTTACCTGGGGGAGAATGGGCTATAGGTGAACCCACTTGACTCCTAAAAGTTCGAGCTTCATCTTGTTCCAGTTCTTGAGTCAGTTGTTGCATCAAGCTAACAAGACAATATGAATGACAAGTTTTATACAGGTGTAATTATATGTATAACATTGCTTTAAGATATCTATTCTAATATTAGACTAAAGCAAAGAAAAACAATGGTAAAATGATAAAACAAAATGGCAACACTAGATGAAAAGACCAAGGCCTCAAGTGTTTCTATATAATATTCGTTCATGAGTGTGCCTCTATTATCAAAACCTTCAAGCGTTGTCACTACTTTACCTCCATGCACAAAAAAATTAAGAAACCAGACCAAAGAAGAAAAGTTATCGTTACCGGAAGATGTTTATAGCGTGCGAACCAAGATAAAACTGAACTTACTTTCTGCGTGCTCCACCAGGGCGGCTAGGTTCAAGTTTTATGCGTTTGCCAGCAATGTCACTTCGATTCAATGCTTTAAGAGCTGCATCTGCTGCTCTAACATCATAAAATTCAATAAACTTATGGTGTCTCTTATGTGGTGTTTCCCTGATCTACAATTTTAATACAAAAAATAACATTACTCTAAGCACTAGATAAAAATTAAGCAAGATTAAAAGAAATAAATACATTTTAGATTAACAGATAAACTATATTACCTCCTTGACCTCACCATAAGCTCCAAATATTTGGCGAAGGTCATCATTTGATACTGATGGATCTAAATTGAACACTACGAGAGTTCCTTGGTTTATATCTTTTTCCGAGGGGTTATCCTTTCAAAACAGAACAACAGAAATAAATAACACATAGGCAATGCTGATGATTATTAGTCAAACATTAAGTAATTCTATAAAATCAAACCTTAGGAATTGAAAAATGAATATCAAGTTTTCTTCGTCTCAGGGGTTTGTTTTGTAAAGCACGCATTGCAGTGCGAGCAGCTCGAATGTCATAGTAAGATATCATCACGAAGCCCCTGTGCTTGCATGCAGTGTACAAAGTTCTGATATCCCCATATTGCTATAAAACATGAAACAAATAATCAACAATAGGAATAGCAAAATAAATTGCGAAAACAAGATGCCAACTTATGGTTCTTTTGCTTTTTATATATCTAGCTGTTATAGTTTCATTCTACACTTTTCATCGGTGTTTTCAATCGCAGACTACTGAAAATAGCGTTTTGTTCAAATTTGTCTATGCTACAACACTATAGCACCAAAATATTCTCTATTTGACAACACTTTGTAGCAAATAATAGTGTATCGCACACCAAGTGATTTGTTCAAAATTCTGCTACTCTATAGTGCTATATCGCCACGATGGCTGCTATTTGACAACACTTCATACTAAATAGCGTATTGCGGAACAATAGCTACTAGTTCAAATTCTACTACCCTATAGTGTTATAACACCGCTATTCGACAACACTACATCTCATGTATTTATTAGTTCCATTCCATCTTTATCAGTGATAATAAATGTGTCAGAAAATTATCTTAAATCTTTTTCTTCTTTTTTCTGAATATAGGCTTGTAAAGAGTAGTATCCCACAGGTCCTAACCAGAAATTGCAATTAAAAATGTATCTTGAGACATTTAAACTAATAATCAGTTGAGATATATAATATTGAAAACAATATTCCATACAAAAATGAAATCCAGAGCATCATCCATAATTTAATGATTCCAAAATGCCAATATTCAGATGAGTTCTAAGAAATTCACGTTTAATTTGGTAGTCTCCTAACCCCATGATTACCAAAAACAGATGTGTTCAAAGATACACCTTCTATTGAAGGATTAGTACCTTGTACAATGCCTCAATTAGTGGCCTTAATTCACAAACTTTGATTTGAAAGCAAAAGAAACAAAAGCATGCTCGCCAAAAACATTAAATATTGCGTCAAAAAAAAGGTAAGTGAATAATACCTCAAATAGAGTTCTTAATTCAGAGTCCTCAACATTACTGTTGATGTTTCGAACAAACAATGTCCTGGATGGATGCTCACCGTACGGATGCTCCCCAGCTACTGTTGCCACACCATTCGGGATTGCATAAGGTCCAATACCATTTGAAGAAATCCCATCGGATATGCTCATCTTTGAAATTCCAAAACTAAGACTCTCTTGGGGTTCAAAATCCATTTCAAATCCCCCTCCATTAACAAATAGATCATTTTCATCCAAATCCTCAAGTTGATTTGGTAACCTACTAAGGTCAAAATCATCCATTATCCCAGCTAAAAGCTCGTCTTCATCATCTGGAAGCATGTTTCCAATGGCGCTGGTTTCAAAATCATCATCAAAAGGATCATGTCCTTCGTCCTCTTTGTGAACTTTACCTAATGTTAGCAAGTTATCATCCACCGGTTGACCATATTGTTCAGAATCTTGTTCAGAATCAGTTAAATTTACTGCATATCAGAAAAAAGAAAGTTGCAATAATCAATTTTACTGAATCCAAACAGTTCTAAAAGAGAAGGATATCTAAAAAGCTTACATTTTTCATGTGGAAGAACAGGCAGCGAAGTAGAAAACAAGCTAACATCATTTGAATCGTGAAATACATCAGTTGTGTGCGGTATTCTCCATGCACCACTTCCCACTTTATTCGGAATATTAAGCGAAGAAATCCCAGACAGCCCTACAAAAACAATATCAATTAAAAACAAATCTCTATAAAATCATTTCATTTCTACCTACAAAGTAAGAAGACGCAGAAGAACCTGCAGCACCATGAACTGGCAAAGAATCCCCAGAATGTTTGTCCATTTTTCGGTCACTTTTCTAGTAAACGTTGCGAAATGAGAAAAAACAAGAGACAGATTCCTTAGTATATCAATTAATATAAGACATCATAAAACTATACAAATAACAATTAACCATCAACAGAAAATCTGTTACAATGAAGTAAACATAAACATGCAAAACATTTTGGTATTCCAAATGCTACAATCCATTCAATATTTTGCACATAACCATATATCATTCTACACGAAAGCGAAAAATTACAAAACTTCAACAAAACAGGTATAAAACATTTAGCAGACAAAGCATTTCCCAACTGACACAACAACATATATAGTCAACCATGTTACAAACCTAACAACACATGCCTAAAAACATGAAACACAAATTAGACACAGATCTATCTATTCTAAGAAAAGCCATGCAAAATTTCACATAATTATTTATTATTTTTTTAAAATGAAAAACTGAAAACATAAAATAAATAAAAAAATTATTGGTAGGTATGCAACTATGCATTTCAGAACAAGGCAAACAAAAACTTCATGGTTAATTCAAATTAAGATAAAATTATAAAAAAATGCTCAGAAAGATTAATCAACTTAACTCATACCCAGAAAAAATTCCAAAAATTAAAAAAACAGTTACTACCTAGAAAATTTATACACATGGTCCCACCACAACCAAAGAACATATTTTCTGGTAATTCATGAAAACTTAAGATTATGAAACCAAATAATGGACCCACTTGAAAATTAAACCGATCAAACACATAAAGACCAAATTTTTAAGCGAAAAAACAGAACTTTAGTCAACCCCAACACTTGAAGAACATAAATTCAAAGAAAAATCAAAAATAAAAAAAAATTAAGAAAAAAATAAAAAGAGGAATCAGAAGAGTACCTTGTGAAACTGAAGAGAGAAAATATGTTAGAGGAAAATCATGGAAGAAAGTAATTGAAGTAGTTGTTGTTGTTGTTGTTGAAGAGTTTGAGTTGATCACGGAAATTGAGAAGGTAAGGGAAAGGGAAGAAAAAGAGTTTCCGTAGAAGCAGAGAAATTTATTCCTTCTACTCTTCTACTTCCTCTTGTGTCGCCGGGAAACCAGAGAGAACAGAGTAAAGAAATTTTCCCGGAAAATAATAATTAGAAGAAGAGAAAATGAAAAAGAAAATGAAAATGAAAAGAAAAAGAAAAACAAAGGAAAATGATTGGAGGGAAGGAAGACAAGCACATGATGGAAATTAATTAATATATTTATTTGTTATTTATATACTACAGTATTGTATATTGTTGGGAAAGTAATGTATAATAAATCATAAATATAATTAGTCAAAAAAAAAAAATCATAAATATAAATATATTTGAAGAATTTTTTAAAAAAATGGTAAGATTTAGTCAAAAAAAAAAAAAAAAAAGGTAAAGGTTAATAAGATCAACTTAGATGACATTATTTGGTCAAAAATAAGCTTAAATGACATTATCCAAATTGATTTGAATATACTTCGTTGGTTTTGATTTGTAAAAGATAAATATTGAGGAGAGGGATACGAACAAAACGTGATATTATTTGGTCAAAAAAGTAAAAAACTTAAATTTATTGTTTGTTGATTTTAAGTGTGTCATTTGTTTGATTTGTAAAAGGTAAATATGAAAGAAAATGACATAAATATATGTAGTAAAAAAACAAAACAGAACACCACAAAATAAAAAATTATGAATTTAATTTATATGCACTGTCAGTATAAAATTATTTTACACATGCGTTTAATAATATATCGACACATCATGTATGGTAATTAAAAATACATGTGTCACATTCATTAAATGATGTGACAACACATTATGTGCAAAAAAAATTTACACCGACGGTACACAACAATTAAACTCAAAAATTATTTAGACAGTCAATATAAAATAATTTTATATCTTCAATCAAACGTAATAGTCAATTTTATAAAAAAAAATTGGTATAATTATTATTTATGAAGTTATAAATGTTATAGTTCATTATTTTAATGATAAAAAAAATTACATTTTTTGGGCTTAGGCCCTCTTTTCTATACCAAAAAAAAAATTACATTTTATTGACCATACATATATAAAGTTTTTGTTTTTTTTAAATGACCATATATAAAGTTGAATTTACTTTCTTATAAACATAACTTATTTGATTGAGATATTATAATATGTTGATGTGAAAGTTCAAACTTCGAAATATCTATATAAAAAAAAGAAAAAACTTCGAAATATCCATTATATTAATAGGTGAAATCTATTTTAAAAAAAAAAAAATTTACTTTTTGACAAAAAAAAATGTTAAAACTTATTTTCTTTTTAGAAAATGGGACATGCACCGACTGTGTTTTACACGGTTATCCAATATCAACCATATATATTATATTCCGTCAAATCACCGCATTACATCCCACTTTTATGGTATGATGTGAAAAAATGATCAATTTTCTATTAGATATTTGTGTAAAAATATTTTATATTGACGTATAGCATGTCCATTAAAAAAATTTTTTATGAAATATCGTTCATTTTAATACTAAAAATATTTGAATAAGAGTTTATTGATATGCATCGTGATTTATAATAAGTAGTATTAATTAACAAGTCTTACATGAATTCAATCACGTTTTATAATACATATATTCTAAAATATTTTGAAGAGTACTCCGTATATATATAGTATAATAATATTGTTCAATGTATATGTAAAACATATTTATACTGACAACAGTATACAACTATTTAATGCATAAAATAAATAATAAAACTAATATATAAATATTATTTAAATAATATTATTTTCAGAGGTTTCTTCTATTCTCCCAATTATGCTATATTTGAATTGTATTTGGAGTCCGTTGACACGAGTGCTTCACATTCAACACTCGTCGAGTTCTCAAGCTAAAATATAAAATATTTTATCATCCCAACACTAAATTATACTACCCCATCCGGCTTTATTTGTAACCAAAATTCAACAAAATAAGTTGGAAAAAAGTTACTAAAATCAACTTTAATTAATGTTATTCTTCTAAAAATATACTTATTAATTGTTTTACTTTTGAACATGATTGTAGAGTTCAAGTACATTGTAAGGTTATTCTAGGAATTGTTTTTTTTTTGTTTAAAAAACTTGGTATCCGGCCTTAGGACCGACTAATTCGAGGGGACCAGTCCCACCGTCCACTTGCGGGAGCCCCATTTAAAGCCAGAGTTTTTTGCTCTGCATGGACTAGTCCACCGAAATTGGCACTAGAGGAAATCGAATCTGAGACCTTGAGAGGAGCATACTCCAAGGACCCAAACCAACACCACTAGACTAACCCAAGTGAGTTTTATTCTAAGACTTGTAATAGAAACTTCACATAAAATCAAGACAAAAAAGTAACTTCTTAATAAATGTGCAAATGAGTATATTTGCTTATAATTAGAGGTCGAATGGAGTACTAATATGTTAGTTTGTGCCGTGCACAGGATAATTTTTTAATATTACTTATGTGTTTGTTTTAAAATATTATTTGAGTAATTTGGTTTAAAATTTTATTATAAAATTGTGATAGTTTTTGAATTATATAGGTTTAAGTATGTTATAGGATAAAAGCGAGATGAGGAGTATTTATTCGATTCTCGTTCTACACTATTATGAGATTTTTTTCTCTCATCTTCATCCTCGGTACTATATAGGAGCTCTATAAATATAAAATAATTATAAACTTCATGACCTTAAGTTTTTTGCGAGCATAGTTTTTCCCAGACTTGGGCCTTGAAAAAATCCTAGCTCGAATTGTTTCTGGGCTTTTTAGCCCGGCTAGATAAAGCCTATTTAAAATATGGGCTAGCCAATAAAAACTAATCCTTGCAAAGAACCTCAACGAAAATTATTGCTCCAATGACTCACTATCGTCCTACTCCAACCTAAAACCAGAGCAGAACATTGAACTGAAGCATAATAGAAACATCTCCCACCGAAAACCTTAACTTTATGTCCTTCTTCTTTCATCTAGTTGCCAAGTCGCGAACTGAATTTCTCCAGATTGAAGAACAATTTCTCAACCAAGTGACCTCTCAGGAAATAAGCCGTGAAACCTTAACTTTTGTAATCTCAATGTTTACGGTTCAAATTTTACATGAGATAGATGTAATTTTACATGAGATAGACTAGTTTTTAACCCGTGCGATGCACAGATGATTAATTTTTTATGTTTTACTTGTATTCCTAATATATATATATATATATATATGTATTCAAAACAGATAAAATAAGTTTGTGTAATGTCAAATAACTCAAAATATAAACATTGAAATTGTTTAAATTACAACACAATTGAACATGATTCAATTTATTATAAAGTGATACATAATATACAAAACATATCTAATAATCTTCTATTTATATTTTTTGAAAAACCTCAGGATACACAACATTTGTAGCGCAAGTCTTTGATTTTTCATTACCATCAGTAATAAGAATTTTCAACCCAGATCGACTTCTAACCCTTGATACAGCTACATATAATTGACCATGCGTAAAAACTGGTCTAGGGAGATACAACCCAACATGATCCAAAGTTTGCCCCTGACTTTTATTAATACTCATTGCAAAACAAACACAAATTGGAAATTGTCGCCGTTGAAAATGAATAGGAACATTAGCATCCGATGGCAATAATCTCATTCGCGCAATGTACACAACATCATATAAACCTAAATAAGTTTAAAACGTAAAAAATTATAGATGAATAAAGGATCAAAAAGACGTAGAAACAAAAATAAAAAATCAAATAAATTTAGTTGTCAAGACCAATATAATTAAGAGGTATCCTTACATAATTACATAAGTACAAAGGATACCCATATTACTGTTTCTTTATAGTTTTTCTTCTTCTTTATTATGTGTGTCCAAAATAAATTTATTTAGATTTCTACCCATATTAATTACTATTTCTCTATAATTAAAAGCTCCGGACATGAAAGCGAATATGATAAACTTAAATTTAAGATTCAAAAACCAATTCAAATTCAACAATAACAATTAATATTTAAATAATTTTTTATTTTTAATAAAATTTAGCTATGAAGCACATACACTTCTCAAATTGGGCATGTCGGTGTCGGACACGTGTTCGTGTCGGTGTCAGATACCGACACCGAAACTTATGATTACACTAAATTATGTAATTTTTTCAAATTATTATCGGTGTCGGGGTGTTAGTGTCCGTGTCATGACCGGTGTCCGTGCCGGTATCCGTTCTTCATAGAAATTTAGAGATATATTTTTTGATGTAGGTATTTTTAAAATTAAGTGACTAATGTTTGAATTTGTTATATTTGTTTTATTATTCACCAAAAAGGAAAGAAATTATTTTATTAAAATGTAATAATAATGATATTCACACCACAGTTTTATGTAGCAACCTTGTATTATCAGAACTGGGCCAAGCCCAATCTCTCTAAATAAGACCCAACCTTTCTTCACACACGTAAAAGAAATCATTCTTGTAACCCTAATAATCTGTTTCAACGCTCTTCCTTCTCTCCTCCCTCATGCACCGCCGCTCTTCTGTTCCAACTGTCTCTGTACATCTATCGGAACAATCACCAAAGGTCTGTTATTGTTTGTTATCAAACCTTCTCCATCAAAAGCTCTATTTTCGACCACATGTGAGCTATTCTGTCGAATTCAGTACCAGATCTATTATCCTCATAATGTGTACTCTCTGTTGGAAAACTTAATTGCACGATCTGGGACTGTTATAGTCGACCACCGTGCCGGAAGTTATCTCCGCCGCGATGATAAATTTTGACGGTATTTTAAGATATTATTCTGCTCAATTTGGATCTTCCCTTCCCTCTTATTTAAATATGATATGATGTATATCTCTTATATTTCAGCCTCCTTGGACTCATGTTGATGGAGCTTCAAGCCATGGTCAAAGATATTTCTGGTGTAGCAAAGGGCATTGTTACTCTTCATTTTAATTTGCTGGTGGAAACCATAATTTGGATATACTTTGATTTTAATAAATTTTCTTAATTAAGTCTTCTTATTAACAAACTATCTATTTCTGAAACTTTTTATATAAATCATAGTATACATTTTTTTTTTACAAATATTTCTATTTTTGTTGAGATTGCATACAAACCTTATTGCTTCCAAATTAGTATTTTATTGAGGAGTGGTGTTTTTAATGAGTAGAAATCTTCTCCATTTCTTAAAAGAAATGGCAAATGCAAGTACCAAAGTTTAAATGTATAAATATTCAAATAATATCAATTATTCTCAAAAGATGTGCATTTATATTCTTGATTTACATCAAAACTATAGTAATTGCATTTGTCATTTCTTTGAAGAAATGAAGAGGATTCAAACTCGTTTTTAATTGGGGATTCATGATCTAACAACCATTTTTTGTAATAGGGTTTAATAGTTTGAACTTTTTAGTTATATATTGATTTTTTTATAGGTAATATAAGCTTTCTATCCAATTTTAGTGCTGCTTTGAGTAAAATTAATTGTCTATATTATCAAGATTTCAACTTTTTTGAAAGAAAAGAACAGGAAAACAGAGTGAACGGGAAAAGAGATGCATTGAGATTTTTTTGTAAATCTTTTCTTCAAATGAATATCATTTGTGATATGTTTTAATTATTGTTTTCATTTTCATGGTTGTTCTATGTGTTTGTGGTTGAAACTCATTATTATTCAAAATTTCTTCAAAATTTACTTTTACAACTTTAAAATAAAAAAGTATAGTTAATAAATAAAGTGATATTCTGTTTTTTTTAAAAAAGATGTTAGCCATTTGAAAAATTTCTTCTTTGTGATTCTAGTATTAGCAGTTGCATATGTTTAGCCCATTGTGACTTCTACTCTCATTTATGTCACTTTTTAAATGGTTTACACATGTTATTGTTGTTGTCAATGCAGATAATATGGAGATTTGGTTCTGATTAATCAAAATTGTCATTGAAAACATTTGGGAATTGAGTAAGCACTAAAAACTGAGTATAAATTACTTCATTGTATGCAATGCGTTGGAATTAGAAAGGGACAAAGTGTGTTGTTTTAAAGTATAATTGGTTTTGCTTTTCTAGTTTGAAAACTAATATATATTCTCATTATCTGAATTCAAAAATTCCATTTTTGGTGATATTGATTGGATTGTTGTTTAAATCTGAAATTAATCAACTTAAGCATACATTGAACTCTATTTTTTTTTCTCTAGTCCCAAACCTCATGAATTTACATATCTTGGGCATATATAGTAGTTCAACCTTGAAGAAAGGTTTCATGTTTTTATCTTCAAATGTAGCTGCAATATCAATTCTAGAGCATGAATTATTATTTTTGAAAGACCTATTATAGAGTAGAAATACAGTATTACATTGGATAAACTGAAGCTGCTTTTTTAATTTGCATCTACATGATGATTCTATATTGATTCCAGGATGTTGAGTGCTGCCACGATTGAATAACTGTAACACCCTCAAAATCCCATTGATTTTATTTATAAAAGTTGATTGATTTATTTACAAAGGATGTTACTAATCTTCAACGGGACTAATTAATAAGCATTTAAAAAAAACACAGCGGAAAATGAACTTATAAATTTTCATCTGAATTCCAATAATAATAAGAAAAATACTGAACAAATAACATGGACTAATCCCTTTTTCAAAAGAAACTTTTTAGCAAAAGTAAATATAGTTTTTCCCCGACAACTTCCTAACAGAGCGACTCCATTATTGATATTGGAAAAGAAAAGGCAGCTCCTAACGCCACCTCCGGACTCGCAACTAAGCGTCATTGGTAACCTGAAAATCTACGGGTGTGAACCGCAGGGCCAAGCCAGAAGAGGGTAAGTAACAACATCACTTAAATAACAGATTCATCCACAATGTAAGCCGACCATATAAGGGAATAACAAACACGGTAACATTCTTTGGAATGACCGAACACAAAAGCAAACACAATTCCTAAATTCGACACATAAACACACACAACTCATCCAATTCAACAATCCACTCAATAACTAGAATAACTTTAACTTCTCATTGCTACATCATTACTACTCATTGCTACTCATTTTACTACTCACCGCTACTCATTGTAATAATATAATAATATATAGTTCAACATCATTAATAATAATATATTCCAACATCATTACTCAACAACTATAAACCACACCGACAACACGACAAACGACAACACAACGGTCAACATAGCAACACGACAACCGGAAGCTCAGAGGCCACCACAGCAACACATCAAACAACGACAAATAATCAACGTCAATTATCTCAAAGAAATTCTAAATCAAATATTTTAAATTAAATCTCTGTTAATTCTCTGATCATCAAATTTAGTAATTCAATCAACAACCCTAATTAATTTTCATCACCAATTTAATCTCAGCAACGATTAAGCTCAACAAAAAAACACTAATTAGACTCATCACACAAAATCGGGCCAAGATAAATATATCGCACTCACACTATCTTATAATATTTACTTATACCTATATTTCAAGTCTTATTTACAAATAATTCAAAATATAATATGTGCCACTATCTCTAAGGTTGCACTACAGGATCATTCGGTTCGTACGTTACAAAGTTGAAGCTTATTAAAAAACAAATTTTAGTTTCGGAAGGCAATTAAAAACTTGCTGGATTTTCTTAAATTCAAATGGTAAAGCAGCCAACACATATATGCAACTTTGAGTGACAAAGACTTCACTGACCATATACATACATGATACACAAATAAGAATAAGAGCAACACTTGTTCATAAGGGTAAGGAAGACACAAATACAATTGGAATATGTTCAATAAATTAATAAACGGTGCCTCATGATTTCATACTGAAACACGATTTTGGACTATAAAATCATAAGCTGATAATGCAACTAGCCATGATGGAGAAACATATATAGGGAATATACATATGATTTGATTCACAGGATTTTAGAAACTAGCAACATCCTAAAAATTCCAACATTCCAACAGTAGAAAGGAAACAAAGAGAAGAAAACTATCCTCATACTTATTAAACTCAACTCTTAAATAAAGTTCGTCAAATGTCCTTACTATAAAAATTCAGAATTTGAATGAGAAGGGTTAAACCCTAGATGACCAATGAGAAACGCGGGTTCAATAAAAAGATTAAGTGGTTTTTAAACAATAACAACACAAATAGCAAAACAAAAAGACCATGTTCATGCTATACACATTCAGAATCCTAAATGAGTTGGACAAACCCCTTACCTTAGATTTCTTTGCTATGTCTTTGCTCCTTAGGTTTTAGAACCCTAATTTTCTCTCCAACTCTTACTCTCTATTTATATAAAATAATGTATCTATTTTAATTCCTAATCTCTCTCACAATTAGTTTAAGATATTATGAAAAAATTCTGATTTGTTTTATTTTTAAAATTTCAAACATATCTAATTCTATTTTATTTCTCATAGTAATCTACCGAAAAAAAAAAAAATACTAACAAAAAAATATTTCTAAATTTCGGGGCGTTACAATAACCATGTTGAGGTTTTCCCTTACAATGTTAAGATGATTCAGTCATGTTGGACTCCCGTTGTTAGGAGCTTCAAGCAATTTCAAACACGTTTCTATTGTAGCAATTGGTACGTGTTACACCCTTGTTTGAGCTTGTTTTGTCTCTAGCCCAAATCCTTTTGTATCTGGTTTAACTTTTTCTAGAGGAAAAATTATTGGTTTTAACCAATTTGCTTGTCAAGTTTTCTATTTCTGCAAATTATAATGTGATGAAACTTTTAAAAAAAGTAAAAGGATATTATTTAAATAAATTCTGTTTTTTGTACAAATTATATGAAAAAACTTATTTACTTCCAAATCAGGCAGGAAGTGATAAATAAATAGATCAAGTCATAAAGACATCAAATAGTTTCATATGAGAGTTGCAACTCAAATCATGAATTGTCCATGTTAAGGCTTATATTTTGTCTTTCTATATGTAATTAGCTTTTAAAGATTTACCAAAAAAAACTGCACATAAGAATTGAATGATGCAAAGATTTTGTGTGAATGAGTATTTGAATGAGCAACTATCTTATTGAAATTTTTTGTATTTTTCTCCTCATTATTCACAAGCCATATTCTTAAAGAAGCCTTTAAACTTATACCATGTTAATTAACCTTTTTGTCTTCTATTGGTGGTATAGGCTAGCTTCATTAGTATGTGTATGTCTTTCTCAAATCCAGTTGCTCATTCTTCCTTGCATATGACTGCTATCACATTTGCATTCAAGGTAAACATCTTTTACTCCAACTTTGAAATTTCAATAAAGGTCATAATTACCAAACAAATCTCTATACTAATTGTTAGTAAATTGCATCACAAGTTTTTTGTGGACTGCAAAAAAGTAATATACAATTATATGTTGTGTATAAAAAAAAACCAAAATAAATAACAAACTAAACTTGATAGATTTATTTACCTTTGAAACACAAGCAAGATCCTTGAAAGAAGTTAATATCACCTATAATAAAACAGAGAACAAAGTTAATCACAAAACTTAAGTCTCAAACAAACTGACACAATAAATTGCACAAAGATATAGTCTATAGCTGCCTTGTTCATATATTCATGCTTCACTAAAAGATTGATTTTAGATGGGATCTAATCAATGGGATTTATCATTTTCAGGTTCAAGAAATCAATACAAAGCAAGAGAATAGCAAAGAAAATGAAGATTGGCTGGCCATTATTGAAGAAAAGAGAATGGAGAAATTTACTGTCTTCAGTTTTGTGGTGTAAAAATCTTGGCAATCTTTTGGTATTTATAGACAATGATTTGAAGAGATAAATTTAAAATAATATTGTGAGACTTGGGCACAAAGTTTGTGTTGCACCAATACCAATAATAATAATAAAATATTACATCAATTTAAAAATTCAAAACCAAATTGAGGGTAAATTCAATGAACTTACCTTTCCTGGATAAAACCTATCTTAGATAAGGATTGTGCAAAATTTAGTTAGTGACAGCTAATATTTTCTCTTCTACGGCCCACACTTTGCATTTGAATTAAATTTTTTTTTTTGCCAAATTAGGTGATGCGACATAGCCCAATGCAATCTACAGTGGCCAATTTTGCTTACTCTTTTGTCAAGAGTATTGATGTAAAAATGATAGTTAGTATTACGGTTAAAAATTGTTATTTCTCCTTCCTCATTTAGTCTTACTAATAATTTTTTATTAATATATTGTAATTTTATCAATGAAGTCTTGACAATATTAAGTGGTATAGGGGTGATCGTATCCGAACCAATCCAAAAGTAAAACCGCAAATCCAACCAACCCAAATCGAAACCACAAAAAACTGCATTTATTTTAAACAGCGCGGATCATTTTTCTTCTAAATCGCGCGGTTTGGTTTGGTTTGGTTTGCGGTTTTCATTTTAAAAAATCAAACCAAACCGCAATACATAACTTAACTATATCAACTAGTAGCAATCAACCTATTACCTAGTCCAAATTAGCAAGCCCAACCCAAATTAAGTACATAAAACAGTAGTCTGTCAAAACATATCATTTAACGCGAACTAAAACTATACTATTGGTATTAAAAATAAGTTCTTATGTATATGGAATTTATGTTTAGCATATTATATCACGTAAACAATAAATAAATTAAAATTTCTTATGTTTATTTTGTAACAAGTTGATAATATCGTCATATTTTTATATCGCGTTAAACCGAACCAACTCTAACCGCATTGGTTTGGTTTGGATGACTTTTTTAAAAACCAACCGAACCAAACCGAATCGCATGTATTTTTATCTCGCGGTTAGGATGTCTTTTATGCTCAAAACTGAACCGCACCGCGAGCATCCCTAAAGTGGTATAACGGTTAAGGGTTACCTTACAATTACTTATGCTGTTGAATAATGGTATATCTTTTTCCTCTAGTTTTCATTTCCGCTCGCCTAGGGAAAGTTAAAGGCCTTTTGAATTAAATTACAAGTACTTAATTACGCTATTGAACATGGTTTTCTGTTTTTTCCCCGATTTTCAATTGTCCTTTTACCCAGCCAAGGGAAAGGAAAAAACTTTTGGAGTTACTTTTATGTTCATCTCATCCTCCTCTACAAAACCTACCCATACACTTTTGTTTCTCAAATATGACAAGTTAAAAAATCGGAGCACGACCTTCTCATCTATTTTTTGGCCGCCATGGGGCAGCCACTAGAGAAACAACTCTTCACCTTGAGATCCACAACAGACCCACCAAAAAAGAATTAAGATTTGAGCAAGTTTTCAGGTACTGTTCGAAAACAACTGTTATCGGAGTCATTTCCGCTGCCACTTTGTTCTTTTTCTTGAAGGGTAAGTAACATTCTATCTTTTCCTTGCTCAGATTTAATCATTAAATAAAAAAGCCCCAATATATATTTGAAGCCCTAACCCACTTTTAATTTAAATCCAAAATTAATCATATTATTAAGATGATTTGGTTCCTTTTATGTGTAAAATAAGAATTTTTTAAGTAGAGAGGCGTATGAAAATTGGATCCTTATTGAAACCAATTTCTAATGAGGTGATTTTTCTTATTTTTATATTGGTAACATAGCTCTAGGCTGTATTTAAAAGGCAGAACTAGTACCATTATGGTGCCTTTTTATGTGATTCATCTCACCATTGTTCAATGTAGGATTAGAGATGAGTTATAGAGGATTGGTTCTTGCTTTAAACTGGTTTGAAATGTTTGAACCAACATTTTTGCTGACACTTTTGAGGCTTCGATTTTGAGATAAATGATGATTACTCTGCTGAAACTTAGAATTTGACTTCATTAATATGTTGTTTGGAATGTCTTACAAATACTCTCCAATTTTACTGGTTGGAACAAATTCTCAATGGATATTTATAATTTGGTTCAAAATTACAAATATCCACTGAGAATTTATTTCAACCAGTAAAAGTAAAGAGTATTAGTAAGGCAATGCCAAATATCATATTGATGAAGTTAAACTCTAATTAAGTTTCAGTAGATTAATCATCATTTATCTCAAAATTGAAGCGTCGACGGTGTCAGGAAAAATGATAGTTCAAACATTTCAAATTAGTTTACACCAAGAACCAATTATCTAGGACTCATCTCTAATCCTGCATTGAACAATGTTGAGCTGAACGATAGAAAAATGCATTTTTGAACTTTTCTCTGGAATCCATTTTTGAACTTTTTCTTTTTAAATTGTTCATGAAATTGATTCCATAAACATGGAACTAGAATAAACACTACACAAACTAGATCGGAACCCACATATGGGAGTGATGAATTGAATAGATGAGTTGCAGAGGTTATGGTTGGTACAAAGGTGGTGCACTAGTGAAATTCATTCTTTCTTTTTATTTTATTTTTTAGATTTATAAAAAAAAACAAATTGTATGGATTAGTAATAGCGCACCGGACCATTGTGTGCCATTTTTGCATTTCTTGCGAGTTTCCTTCGTAAGAAGTAGTAGTCCTCTTGCTTTTGACGACTTAAAGGATCATGTAGAAAGAGGTTTAATCATCAGTTTATCATTATTGTGTTTTTGAATACGAAAACTTTCACTCCAACCTTGACATTTATAAATTTCTGTTTGCCATAATTACTTGATTGTGGTTAATATCTTTTTTTGATATGGTTCACAATCACATTCTCGAGATAAATATATTTATATTCTTTGTCCAGCTTCAAACATAAAATCAAAAATCAAAGATCTAATTATTTTCTAATTAATTTTAAATAAAAGATCTTATTGAAAATATTAAATAAATTCAACATTAAATTAAATAACATTGACTAGCTTTCTTTTTTGACTCAATTGACTAGTTTTTTTTTAGGATAAAACTTATATATATTTCCATACATGCAGTATTTGTTGTTCCACTCACAAATAGTTGGTTTTTGTATTTTTTCATTTTAAAAAAATAAAAGAAAACTGTTTTTTAATTAAAAAAAACTACCTCTTTGTGAGGAAAAGTAAAAACTGCATGTATGGAAATGCATGTAAATTTTTTCTTTTTTTTTTCTCAATTGTAATATTAAATAAATTTAATATTTAATTGGCTAGCTTTTTTTATTGACACAGTTGACTAGCTTTTTTTTGCTTTTTATTTTTTTGACTCAATTGACTAGCTTTCTTAATCTACATTAAATTTATTTATTTTAATTACAAAAAAAATTAGATATTTTTACTTATCTTTGGCTTCAAATAAAGCAAAAAAAATATTTCTACTCTTATCTAAACGAAGTTTGAATTATATTTTTTATATCTTATGTTCAAATTACATTCCTTATTTGATTTGGTCAAATTTAGTATATTTCAATTTTTATTCATATTTTTCTCTATTAATAATTGAAAATATAACATTAAATCCTATTAGCACATTATTCACAAACACTCACATTTTATGTTTTATATAAGTAGCTAATTGTCTCCCTCAAAACCCATAAAACAAAAAATAAAAAATTAGTTTTTTAGGACATATTGTTTGAGAGGAAGGTTGAGTGTATAATATGAGACAATGACTATTCCAACAAACGATGTCAGTTCTTCTTCTTCAACGACACCTCCTGAAATGTCTAATACTTTATCTTCTTTTAACAATTTGGCTCCACTCGAGCTCATACTTTCTTATATCAAAGAAGGCATGAGCTCTGGTGCCAATGGAGAGAGAGGAATCAGAAATAGGGGACCAGAAAGATATTTGATTGGGAATGAAGATGATGATGACGACGATGATAGTACTAGTTCTCCTGATGAAACAGGTTTTTTTTAATTTGATTTTAATGATTATTCTCGTGTTTGAAAAAAAGCGGTTCTTTTGCTTAAGTAACAATGACATATTTGAACACAAATAGGTTTTGTCTGACCTATCGATTTTATTGTGCTTAGATGTATTTTGCTGAATATATTTGATTATATATCGAGTCCTTAATTTAGCACTGGATTTCTCAAGTATCATTGTATATTTCAATTGTCATTAAGGCCTCTAAATCTAACCCTATTCAAGTTTTTGCAAAACAAAATTTTCCCCCTAATCTAACCTAGTGCATCTCAATCAGTGTAAGACATACAGTTAATTTATTTTTTATTTTGAGAGGTACTTTGTATGTCATGCAAAATGAGTTCTTGTGCTATAAATAATATGCTGAGATGTTGATCCATTTTGAAATTTAACAGAAGGTACTTCAATTTTCAATCCAATTATTGTGAGTCACGATTCATGGAACCCGCGGAATGTTGATTGGACATTTCACGAAAACAAACATGAACCAACCTCTGATTCTCATATGTCACCATTTCGGGGAAATGTGTATTTTCCAAGCTCAAGTGATGTTTCCTCAGATGATGATACCGTTAGCAATGCCTCCGACGCTGCTTTTGCAAAAGATATTTCCATTTCAAAAAGGTATGATACTTTTTTCCATCTATAATGGTGATATATTGGTCTGATATAAAAAACAAAGTTAAGGAGTAGATACAAATTCACTTCTGGAACATAATCACACAGTTTGACACTATAAGAAATCACGACTGTTGATTATAGATCAGACGGTTCAAATTTTAAAAAATAATTTCTCGGTTATTTTTTCTGTTATAAGGTTACTTTGAAAAATACTGAGGTGTGTGTATATGATATCATACTCTCATTCTCTCCAATTTGATTCATATGGTTTCTCTAAATCTCATATGGTCAAAGTTCAAATTTTCACTAACCTACCATGATGATAATAGTTATAATTATATTGACAACACAATGGATTGTGTAGCAAGAGATTTATGAATGTATCTTCTTACATGTTCCCAATGATTAAATTTTGGCGATCGTTTTATGCTTGCAGCTCCGGGGTGGCAGATGCACCGGATACCGTCGTCAATGAGGAGGATGTTCAAGAGAGAAGTAACAAGGCTACTTTTGCTCAAGAGTTGTTTATGTCAACTTTATTCTCTGAGTAATTGATAGAACAAATAATTGTGCCTTGCAAGGAACTATTGAATTGTATCTTCAGATAGCTTTGGTGCTTGATGATGCTTGGAAAAATTGCAACCATTGGATTTTATTCCGTTGAATGAGTTATTTAATTATAGGATTATAACTAAACTTTAGTGACATTTATTGCCATGTGGTTGTTGAATAATTTAGTGACATTTATATATAACTTTATGTTTCAAATATTGTTGCAACAAGTTGGAGATGTTGTGCAACAATGCTCATTGAGAGATAGAAGCAAAATCTGTGATGGTATAATCAATTTTATAAGAAACTATGATTTTGTTTTTGACAAGAAACCAGAAAGTAACCAAAAATGAATTCATGAATATTCAATTTGGTTGTTTCATTTTTTTGGTAAGAAACATATAATCAAAAAGGCACTTTTTTTTTTTTAAAACTACCGTCCAAATTTATTCACATTCTATAGTCTATTGTGGTCAATTATTAATTTTTTTTATTTGAATGGCGAATATATATATATATAAATATAAAAATGAGAAAATACAGAAGAAAGTACTGTAAATTAAGGGGGTATCAGAAATATATTTCACCATAACTCAACAATCTCAAAGGTAAGATAAGGAAACAAACGGAAAAAAGAAACTACGAGGAAAATAAAGAGACACACCACCATCAAACTATAATCTCTAATAGACCCACCACGAGAAGAATACTCTTCAGAAAGAGAGGCAAGGAACAAGCACATGTAGGACAAAGCAACAAGAGGACCTCCAATCTCGTTGACCAATCGAGACCCAACAGGACAACAAACAAACTCTACCGGTTCCACCATATAGTAGGGTGGATACCCCACTCATAAAAGGAACAAGGGGAGACAAATTTTTACCTAGACCACTTGCAAGATAAAAGTTTCACCTTATCGACCAGACACTCGACAGAAAATATCCCTTCAGAAAAGAAGGCGTCATTTTGACATTTCCAAATAGTCCACACAATAGTATGCAAATTAACAATCTTTTCTACTTATGCCTATGCCCAAAAAAGCCTCAACAAATCCAAAAACACCATGAGAAGGCACTAGCTCCACACCCAACCACCGAAAAATATCATACCAAACTAGTGAGATTTGGTTACAAAAATTGAATAAGTGATTAGCTGAGACCCTAAACCACATAGCACACATGTAGAAGCACTAGCATCCTCAATAACGTCCCACTACCAGAATTTGATCTTGTAAGATTAGGAGATCGTCATAACTTAAATCCTCTCAAAAATAGTTGAATAATTGTTATTAGTTTCACTTTATTTAAAGATAATTTTCTCATTTGTCATTTTTTTATTAAGCTTAAATGCATTTTTGTTCTTCTTTTTTTTAAATCAGCTTTTTGGTCTCCCTATTTTTTTAGTTGAATTATTTTTTTTAAATCAGCTTTTTAGGTTTTTCTTTATTTTAATTCAATTGTTTTATGTTTAAATGAAAGTTTTTTTTTTCTTTCAATTTTAGTAAATGATAAGAAAAATAAAATAACAACAAAGAAAAAATTATATTCATTCTTCCCACGTCAGCAATTGCAGTGCCACGTCATTAAATGAGAGGGGAAGTTAAAAAAAATGTTATCTTTTAAAATAGCAGACCAAAAAACTAATTTTTTTTTTGTTCATGGATGATATGATAAACCCATGAAAACTCACACACACAAAGTGAAGTGACATGGGTTCGAACCCCGGTCCTGACGTCCGATACTAGCAATTTCAGCATTTCTGCCAATTGAGCTAGGATTTATGGACTAAAAAACTGAATTTTTAAAATAGGAACAAAAGTTCAAAAATATCAACATATGGAAACAAAAAATTCATTTAAGCATCTTCTTTAAGAAATAGAGACAAATTAACATTTTGGCAGGTTGATATGGTAATAGTTTAATTGAAAAAAGAAAGTTTTAATTAATGTAATTTTGACATAGACTTTTTTCATTTGAAGAATTCATTCACCCAACGTCATGGATATAGACTTCTCTCATAGCATCTCACTTTTACTCTAATACTTGCTTCTTCTCCTCTTGTTACCCCATTTTCAATTTACTTTCTTATTTTCCTTCCCTTTAAGCATGAATTACGGTTTCTCTTTTTCCTCTGGTTTTCGAATTGTTCTTTTCCCTACGCCTAGCTCGGGAAAGAAATTTATTTCATCTATCTCTGGATTTCAATTTGTCCTTTTCTCCACACCTAGGGAAAGGAAAAGACATTAAAGGTTACTTTACAATTACTTACGGTGAACAATAATATATATTTTTCCTCTGGTTTTCAATTTTCTTTTTCCCCACGCCTAGGGAAAGTTAAAGGCATTTTGAATTATATTACAATTACTTAATTACGCCATTGAACATGGTTTTCTGTTAATTACGCCATTGAACATGGTTTTCTGTTTTGCCCCCGGTTTTCAATTGTCTGAACATAGTTTTCTGTTTTGCCCCCGGTTTTCAATTGTCTTTTTTACCCAGCCTAGGGAATGGAAAAACAATTAGGGTTACTTTTATGTTCATCTCATCCTCCTCTATAAAACCTACTACCCCTACACTTTGGTTTCTCAGATCTGACAAGTTAAAAATTTGGAGCACTACTTGCTTGCCTATTTTTCGGCCACCATGGGGCAGCCAATAGAGAAAAAATCTCCCCCCCTTGAGATTTGCAATAAACCCACCAAAAAGAATCAAGGTTTGAGCAAATTTTCAGACATTGTTCGAGAACAACCAACATCACCGGATTCATTTCCACGGCCACTTTGTTCTTCCTCTTGAAGGGTAAGTAACATTCTATCTTTTCCTTGCTCAGGTTTCATCATTAAATAAAAAATCCCAAATACATATTTGAAACCCTAACCCCCTGTTAATTTAAATCCAAAATTTATCATATTATTAAGATGATTTGGGTTCCTTTTATGCGTAGAAGAATAATAATAATTAGAGAAACGGCTAAAAATTGGATCCTTATTGAAACCATTTTCTAATATATGAGGAGATTTTCATATTTTTATATTGGTAACAAAGTTCTAGGATGTATTGAAAAGGCTGAACTTGTACCATTTTGGTTCCTTTTTCTGTCACTCATCTCCCATTGTTCAATGCAAGATTAGAGATCGATGAGTCCTAGAAGATAGGTTCTTGATGTAAACTGGTCTAAAATGTTTGAACTACCCATTTCTTCTAACATCGCTAAGGCTTTGATTATGAGATATACATGATGATTACTCCGCTGAAAATTAGAGTTTGATTTCATTAATATGATGTTTGATAATGTCTTACTACTACTCTCCAATTTAACTTCTTGAAACAAATTCTCAGTGGATATTGTTAATTTTGATCTAGTGTATGATTTGTGTTTAACAGCACTGTTAGAATAATGCCTCTTGGATTCTTCAAGAACCCGAAAATCTCCTCACTTTTGCTTCTCTTTGATTCTTCTACCAATTTGAATATCTCTACCCTTCAAACTCATTCTTTTGGTTGATTGGATTCGTGGTTGACTGTTAAACAGGAATCCAAAATCCAGTCCAAGAATGAGTTTGAAGGGTAAAGATGTTCAAATTGGTAGAAGTATTACAGAGAAGCAAAAACGATGAGATTTTCAGATTCTTGAAGAATCCATGAGGCATTATTCTGAAGGTGTTGCTTAACACAAATCATAGTCTGGTTCAAAATTACAAATATCCATGGAGAATTTGTTCCAACAAGTGAAATTGGAGAGCACATTAAGACATTTCCAAACAACGTATTGATGAAATCAAACTCTAAGTTTCAACAGAGTAATCATCATGTACATATCTCAAAAAACGAAGCCTTGGCGGTGTCAACAGAAGTGAAAGTTCAAACATTTCAGACCAGTTTACAACAAGAACCTATCTTCTAGGACTCATCTCTAATCTTGCATTGAACAATGGTGAGATAATGACAGAAAAAGGCACTAAAAATGGTACAAGTTCAACATTTGAATTGTCTTCAGCATAAGTTGTGGTTATGATTTGCTTCAACTTTTTTCATCCTATGGAGAAGTTGAGTAGTAAGTATCTTGATAAGTCTTTACTGTTGTTATTATACTCTCATTCTCCTTAATTTGTTCTTAAAAAATATTTCTTAAATTTCATTGAAGGAGTCACATAATTTATGCCAATACACACATGTACTAACACTCACTTAAATAGCCAGCCAGTTATGTTGACTTGAAATACAATTCAGACAATATCTCTAAATCTTATGATGATCTAATTCTAGTTTTGCTCTAATTTACTATGTTTATATTCACTTTTTTGTCGATTTAAAGGATCATGTAGAAAGAGGTTTAATCATCAATTGCATTATTGTGTTCTTGAATTTGAAACTTTCACTTCAAACCTTGACATTAATGAAGTTATGTAACACTCCTCTGATCGATGTTTACCCATTTTAAACCTAACAGAAGATACTTTGTTGTTCGAATTGGTTTGGCTCATGAATTAGTTAATCTTTTTAATTGTACACATCAACTCTCTTTTACAAAAGATTTTTCGTTAAGAAAATATGTGTGAAGCTTGTTGCTTTCGAAATATGAGTAAAGATTAATTCATGGGTTGTGTAAAATTGGATTTATTGGAGTTTGGAATTGGAAGAATATTTTGAATTTTGTTGGTTTTTGCTTTATAACTTTGTTACTTGTATCGGTTTATGTCAGTTTGAATTTTGTGTGTTTATCCGTTATACACTTGAGATGACTTTTATTTTAATTTAATATTTGTTTTTTCTTTTAAAAAATATTTTAAAAAGGTTAAGATCAAATTTTTAAATTTGGACAAAAATTTTGACTTAACGAGTTGAAGCTAACGAGCCGGACCGAACTATTTGTGAACTTTAAACGAGCCGAAATCGAGCTGAAAAAAGAGTTCGTGAACCAGTTCTTATCGAGTCGAGTTGAGCTCATACGAGTTTCCATTGCAGTATTTGCTAATATTTTGTTCTTGGATGTGTTATAAATATTAAATGAACTCATTGACTGGCTCTCTACATAGTGTATATTAATCTGATAGCATTCTATTTCATTGACCGCTCTCTACATTAAATGAAAATATTGCTTCTGGACCTCGTGGTATGAAAAATTATGTATATTTCCAAATTATTGTACTTTATAGTATATTTCTAAATTATATAGGATCTATATATCACTCAGAATTTTTGAATACAACTTTTGCCGTCAAAAAAAAAAAAACTCAGAATTTTTTGTGCATTATCACTGAGATTTTTTTCGGTGGTAGATTTTCCAGTGTCCATGTTCATAATTATGACTTGAGATACAATAAGTCAGTTTCTCTATATCTCATGATCTAATTCTCGTTTTGCTCTAACTTACTATCACTACAAAAAAATTAAATATTTTAATTATCTTTGACTTCAGCAAATAAAGTATATATAATTAAAAAATAATTAAACTTTTATCTATACGATGTTTGAATTATATTTTTTTATGGCTTAATATGTTCAAATTATATTCTCTTTTTTGGTTAATTTTAATATATTTCATTTTTTATTCATTATTTTCTTTATTATTATTAATTGACAATATGATATTAAATCCTATTATCAAATTATTCAAAAACACTCTCATATTTTATGTTATATATAAGTAGCTAATTTTGTCTGCCTCAGAACCATCAAAACAAAAACAAAAAAAATGGTTTTTTAGGACTTTTTGTCTTAGAGAAAAGTTTATTGTTTCTAGTGACAATGACTATTCCAACAAACAATGTCAACTCTTTTTCAACAACACCAATTGATATGACTGATGCTTTATCGGCTTTTGAGAATCTGCCTCCACTCGAGCTTATACTTTCATATATCAAAGAAGACATGAGCTCTTGTGCTAATGGAGAGAGAGGAATCAGAAATAGGGGTCCAAAAAGATATCTGATTGGGAATGAGGATGATGATGTTGATGATGATGACGATGATGATGATAGTAATAGTTGTGCAGATGAAAAAGGTTGTTTTTTATTTGATTTTATTAATCATTTTCTGTTTTTGAAAAAAAAAATGGTTCTTTTGCTTAAAAATGGCATAACAAAATGAACATAAATAGGTTCTGTTTGACCTATATCAATTTTATTGTGCTTAGATGTATTTTTCTGACTAGGTTTGATCATATATCAAGTCTATAATTTAGCTCAGGATTTCTCTAGTATTGTTTTATATTTGAATTTTCATTAAGGCCTAGTGTAATTGGAAGATGGCGTTGGTTATTGACCAACCGCCTCAATTTAATTGTCGGAATATGCCATTTTTCTTATAGTGCCTCTAACACACACTTTTCAATTTTTCGCAAAATCAGAATTTCCCCTAATTTTGGAGAATATAATTTAGATCATTATTAGCACACAAATAAGAGACTTAACCTCACATTATATTTCCTTTCTTGTTGGTATTATCTGACCTAGTACATCTGAATCAGTGTAACATATACAATTAATTTATTTTTTTATTTTGAGATTTACTTTGTATGTCATGCAAAATTGAGTTCTTGTGCTATAAATAACATACGGATATTGATCCATTTTGAACTTAACAGAAGGTACTTCAATTTTCAATCCAATTATTGTGATTGATAATTTATGGAACCCACGGAATATTGATTGGACATTGCACGACAACAGACTTGAGTCTTGTAGAAACACCAAAGATGAACCAAGCTCTGATTCACTTTTGTCACCGTCTCAAGGCAATGTGTATGTTCCAAGCTCAAGTAGTGATGTATCCCCGGAGGATGATACCATCAGCAATGCCTCAGAGAATGATTTTGCAAAAGATATTTCCATTGCAAGAAGGTATGATCCTTTCTTGTGTGTGTGCGAGCGCGTGCGCGTGTTTTAATGGTGATATATTGGTATGATAAAAAAGAACAAGTTGAGGAACACTCATATTGGTATATATATTGAATTATTTCTCTATTATTCTTTCTTAAAAAGGTTACTTTGAAAAATATGGAGGTGTGTGTATAAGATCATATCATACTCTCATTCTCCCCAATTTGATTCATATGCTTTCTCTAAATCTCATGATCAATGTTTAGCATTGCAATGAGATTTAAGAATGTATCTTCTTACAATACCCAATGATTAAATTTTGGCGATGGTTTTATAGCGGCAGCTCTAGGGTGGCAGATGCACCAGATACCGTCGTGAATGAAGAGGATGTTCAAGAAAGAAGTAATAAGGCTGCTTTTGCTCAAGAGTTGTTTATGTCAACTTTATTTTCAAAGTAATTGATAGAACAAATAATTGTGCCTTGCAAGGAACTATTTAAATGTATATATCTTCAAATATCTTTGATGCTTGTTGATGCTTGTAAAAATGGCAAGCATTGGATTTTATTATGGTGCATGAGTTTTTTTTATTAAAAGATTATAACAAAACATGTTCTATTGTTGAGATTACTTTCAAGTGTCTGCAGTTGAAGCTTGTTGAGAGAAAATTTTTATTATCGAGCTTGAGTAACTCGTGTTCTATTGTTGTGAAAGAGATGAAGCTTGTTATGAGGAGATGATGAAGTGATGACTGATGAGCAATGACAAAGTTTAAATAATTAATCTCCATGATTAAGTATTAGTTAAATAATTAATTAAAATCCACGTTTAACAAGATAAGGTTTAAGAGAAATGCATACAATATTTGTTCTTTAGTTCATAATAAATTTGATAGCTCTATGTTTAGTCCCTTTCAAACAAATACTTGATATGAATTACAACTTTGTATATTTTGGTGTCTAAATTTTTTTTTTCTATATTGTACTCCCTCCATTGTAGTATAATTTAAGTATAACTAAGCGTCCATTCAAAAAAAAAAAATCTATAACAAAGCGTATAAAATTTCACTAAGTCATTAATTTCTTTTCATAAAAGTCTTTTTTTTTATCATATTATTGGCATAGAGTTTCTATTGTCACATTTGTTTAAGAGGTATAAGACTCTTACTATTAAAAGAACTTCTGATATTTTTCTTCATAAAAAATAATTAAATCCGAAATTTTATTTTAATCATAGAAATAAATAAAAAAATGTTACAAAAAATTAGGTCGAGAATAAAATGTTAAACTTTTGAATTATGAGTTTAGATGTATTTCTTTTGAGCCGAATTGATTTAGAATGATAGAAAATATATAAAACTTATTGTATTTTGGGCCAAAAAAGTTATTTAAATTAATAAATTATTCAGGAGTGAGTAGGAAGTCTAGCTTAGGTTGGATGTTAATCTAGCATGCGACTGTGTGGTCTATCTGGAACTCTCGGAATGATCTAATCTTTGCAGGGGAATTGTTTATGTCGGCTCCCGGGAAGTGATTTTTAGCCAAAAACTTGGATAACCCTATTTCTTCTAAGAGTAGGAGGTGCAACCTGTTATGTGCTGGAGCCGATAGAGATTGGTGGGGTTTTGGTATCAGGGCTGATGACTATGCTTGGTGGGTGGTTTGCTCATTTTGTCTGTAACCAGTTATTTTGGTTCTGGTTTTAGGTGGACGCACGGGTGTTTGGCGGTGGCGCCTTAGGGTGTTTTTTGTTTTTTCTTTTTTGGTGTGTACTTCCGAAACTCCTGTTGATTTTTTTACCACTTGTGCTTTGTAACTTCTTCTATTTTAATATATATCTTAGCCACTAAAAAAAAAAGTACAGTAATATTGGTTTTACTCACAATAGTTATATTTATATTTACGAAGATATAATATTTATAATGTCTGACGTATTCTTTTTGTTTGACCATTTGTGAGATATATCTTAATTCTCCAAACGAAGGGACTAGTTTTTTTTTTTCACACTAATTTTTACATTTTAAATGTTTGTGCATGTTTTTGAACGTATATGATTTTAATTTTTAAAATCTTAACTTTGTAACTTCAATATATACGATTCAAATTTCACATGAAATGAATGTAAAATTGATAATTAGTACTAATGTTGAGAATAATTTTTTTCTTCCTCAATTTTTATAGTGTAATTCAATGTATATGAAAATTATTTCTTCTTTTTCAGTTAGTGCTATCATTATTAATGATAACTTTTTATTAATGCATTATAGTCTTATCAATTAAATCATTTGAAATAATAATAATAATAAGTGGTATACTTAAAAAAGTTATAATGGTATATAGTAATTTGAAATGAAGCTTTTTTATAGGGACAATATTTTGCAAATGAGTTTATATTTATGGACAAGTGTATAAGGTGTAAGTTCGGGGTAAGAGTTTTATCTTGTAATCAAGAGACATAACTTAAATCCTCTCAAAAATAGTTGAATAATTGTTATTAGTTTCACTTTAATTAATTTTTTTTATTTGCAATTTCTTTTTAAATTATAGAGACAAATATATATATAAATATATATATATATATATATATATATATATATAGTGCCATGTTGATAAGGTAATAATTAATTGACAAAAAAAATATCAATAATTAGTGAAATTTTGACATCGACTCATTAAAAGATCAATTCATTCACCCAACGCCATGGATATGGACTTCAGGGTTCCAATATGCTTCATTTCAATCACTTTCCTTCTGTCAATAATCAGTGACAAATATAATGTCAAGTTGATACTGTAATAATTAATTGACAAAAAAAATATGTCAATAATTAGTGAAATTTTGACATCGACTCATTAAAAGATCAATATTCATTCACCCAATGCCATGGATATGGACTTCAGGGTTTCAATATACTTCATTTCAATCACTTTCCTTCTATCAAAGCATCTCACTTTTACTCTAATACTTGCTTCTTCTTTTTCTTGCTACCCCATTTTCAATTCACTTTCTTATTTTCGTTTTCTTTAAGCATGAACCATGGTTTCTCTTCTCCCTTTGATTTTTAATTTATCCTATTCCCCATGCCTAGGAAAAGAAAACATTTCTATTCTCCCTCTAGTTTTTGTCATTTTCCCCGTGCCTAGGGAAAGAAAAAATTTCTCTTCCCCCTCTGGTTTTCAATTTGTCATTTTCTCAACGCCTACGCAAAATAAAAGGCTTTTGGGAATCCATCAAAACAAAAAATCAACTTTTTATTACTTTTTTGCTGAGAAAAGGGTTAAGTGATTTCTTGAAACAATGAAAATACCTAAATTCATTCTGAACTCATCTACCTTTTCTACTTCTTCACCAACTCCTCTTGAGGGGCATCAAGGTTTTTCAGCTTTTGACAATCTAGTTTCAATGAGGCATGAACTTTCAAATATCTGCCACCAAAAATTCGTATTGTGAATGAGCTTGATGATTCTCCGAATGAAAAAGTTTACTTATTAATTTTATTTTAATAATCTTTCTCTATGTTTGTCAAAATAAAAGCTTATTTTTTGCTTAACAATGACGTAACTAAAATTAAAATATATGTTGGTATCTTAGAAATGAAACTAGATTAATATGTTTTGTTTTTTATCTATCAATTTTTATTTTCGTGGATGTATTTTGTGGAATAGATTTGATCATATGTCAACTCTTTAATTTGGCTCAGGATTTCCACCCCGAGTATTTTTTTATATTTGGGGGAAGGAAAAGAGAGGTTAAAAATTAAACCTTTTCATTGTTATGGAGTTTTTTACACTAGTTGGAATAGTTATGAAAGCCTCTAAACCTAACAAATTTCATAACTTTGTTGAAACATATTTAATTTTCCCGAATTTAGAGAAATTTGATGATTTCAAGTACACAAATAAGGAGTGTAACATACCTCGCATTCTTTTTAGCATCATCAATTTTTTTTTTCTTTCTTGTCGGTATTTTGTGAGCTTGTGCCTCTGTATTAGTGCAAGACACCATTAGTTTATTTTTTTCCTTCTATTTTATTAAATTTATTTTGATTTCGTACTTTGTATGTCATGCAAATAGGAGTTCTTGTGCTAGAAATAATTCTCTGATGTTGAACCATTTTAATTTGACATGGAAACAGAAGATAATGTGTTGTTCAATCCAATTGTCATGGATGACATTTATTTGGCGATTGTTAAATGTCCTATATGCAAATTCGACATTGAAGTTTACTCACATCATGGCCATTCTGAAGATTTTGAAACATATCATATGGTATGACCTCCTGGATTTCAAGATTTATGTTTAACGTAATTTATTGCTAAAGTTTTTTTTTTCATTTTTGTTAGATTTGGCATCCTTTTCCCAGTTTCCTTTATTGTTTATTGATAACTGGTCTACCATTGAATTTGTTATAATTTATAAAAAGGAATGCACTTTCTTAGTTGCTAATGAAATTCAAAAAACATTTTATATATTTGATCGATATAGCGCATTTTAGTCAAAAGGAAAAAAAACACATGTATAGTACGTAGTTATAATAGAAATTTGATATTTGATTGACTGCTTTACTATTTCTATACTAGATTTGTCCGGTGTGTGATGAAAAATTTGGAGAGGATGAAATTAGAACCGTGCATAACTCAAGTTATCCAATCTTGCGAAAGGTACTGTTATTTATCTTGTGATTTATGTGTTTTATTTGTCACATACGATGGTCATCTTAGGAGATATTGAAAAGGCTTAACTTGTACCATTTTGGTTCCTTTTTCTGTCACTCATCTCCCATTGTTCAATGCAAGATTAGAGATTGATGAGTCCTAGAAGATAGGTTATTGATGTAAACTGGTATGAAATGTTTGAACTACATTTCTTCTAACATCGCTAAGGCTTTGATTATGAGATATACATGATGATTACTCAGCTGAAAATTAGAGTTTGATTTCATTAAATATGATGTTTGATAATGTCTTACTACTACTCTCCAATTTAACTTCTTGAAACAAATTCTCAGTGGATATTTTTAATTTTGATCTAGTGTATGATTTGTGTTTAACAACACCGTCAAAATAATGCCTCTTGGATTCTTCAAGAACCCGAAAATCTCCTCACTTTTGCTTTTCTTTGATTCTTCTACCAATTTGAATATCTCTCCCCTTCAAACTCATTCTTTTGGTTGATTGGATTCATGGCTGACTGTTAAACAGGAATCCAGAATCCAGTCCAAGAATGAGTTTGAAGGGTAAAGATGTTCAAATTGGTAGAAGTATCACAGAGAAGCAAAAGCGATGAGATTTTTGGATTCTTGAAGAATCCATGAGGCATTATTCTGAAGGTGCTGCTTAACACAAATCGTAGTCTGGTTCAAAATTACAATTATCCACGGAGAATTTGTTCCAACCAGTGAAATTGGAGAGCACATGCATTAAGACATTTCCAAACAACATATTGATGAAATCAAACTCTAAGTTTCAACAGAGTAATCATCATGTACGTATCTCAAAACACGAAGCCTTGGCGGTGTCAGCAAAAATGAAATTGTTCAAACATTTCAGACCAGTTTACAACAAGAACCTATCTTCTAGGATTCATCTCTAATCTTGCATTGAACAATGGTGAGATAATGACAGAAAAATGCACCAAAATGTTACAAGTTCAACATTTGAATTGTCTTCCAGCATTAAGTTGTGTGGTAATGATTTGCTTCAACTTTTTTCATCCTATGGAGAAGTTGAGTAGTAAGTATCTTAATAAGTTTTCTGTTTTCTCTTTACTATTGTTATTATACTCTCATTCTCCTTAATTTGTTTTTCAAAAATATTTCTTAAATTTCATTGAAGGAGTCACATAATTCATGCCAGCCACTTAAATAGCCAGCCAGCCAGTATATATTGACTTGAAATACAATTGAGACAATATCTCTAAATCTTATGATGATCTAATTCTAGTTTTGCACTAATTTACTATGTTTATATTCACTTTTTTGTCGATTTAAAGGATCATGTAGAAAGAGGTTTAATCATCAATTGCATTATTGTACATGTTCTTGAATTTGAAAACTTTCGCTTGAAACCTTGACATTTATAAAGTTATGTAACACTCCTCTTTTTTTCCATAAGTACTTGATTTTGGTTAATTTCATATTGTGTTGGAGAAAATAAAATAAAAAACAATCACATTCAATTAATACCCTTTTTATTTTCTTTTTTGCCATAACAAATATTCTACATAAACTATTTTCTTCCATTTTTCTTTATTAATTAAATTACTAAAATCAAATAAAATTCTATTTAATTCTATTCATAGTTTTCTCACTAACTCGCCGTCTCTATTCAATTTAAATTAAATAACACTCAAATATATCATATTCAATTAAATTTGAATAAACCTAATAATTATAAAAAATTAAGGTGTTACATTTCAAGCACACAAATAAGGGTGTTACCTCGCATTCTTTTTAATTAGCATCATTATTTTTCTTTCTTGTCAATATTTTGTGAGCTTGTGCTTCTGTGTATTAGGGTAAGACATCATTTTTTTTCCACCTATTTTATTAAATTTATATATTTTGAGATCATAATTAAATAGGAGTTTTTGTAATAGAAATAATTCTCTGATGTTTACCCATTTAAACCTAACAAAATATACTTTGTTGTTCGAATTGGTTTGGCTCATAAATTAGCTCGCGCGGTTATAATCTTTTTAACTGTACACATCAATGACTATTCAGTTTGCTATGTATGGCTATTACCCACTCTCCCTTCAAACTCTCTTTCACAAAAAAAATTTCGTTAAGACAATATACGCGAAGCTTGTTGCTTTTGAAATTATTTTGCCTTGCAAGGAACTATTGAATTGTATCTTCAGATAGCTTTGGTGCTTGATGATGTTTGGAAAGATTGCAAGCATTGGATTTTATTCCGTTGCATGAGTTATTTAATTATAGGATTATAACTAAACTTTAGTGACATTTATTGCCATGTGGTTTTTGAATAATTTAGTGACATTTATATGTAACTTTATGTTTCAAATATTGTTGCAACAAGTTGGAGATGTTGTGCAACAATGCTCATTGAGAGATAGAAGCAAAATCTGTGATGGTATAATCAATTTTATAAGAAACTATGATTTTGTTTTTGACAAGAAACCAGAAAGTAACCAAAAATGAATTCATGAATATTCAATTTGGTTGTTTCATTTTTTTGGTAAGAAACATATAATCAAAAAGGCACCTTTTTTTTTTTAAAACTACCGTCCAAATTTATTCACATTCTATAGTCTATTGTGGTCAATAATTAATTTTTTTATTTGAATGGCAAATATAATATATATAAATATAAAAATAAAAATAAAAATGAGAAAATATATAAGAAAGTACTGTAAATCAAGGGGGTATTGGAAATATATTCCACCATAACTCAACAATCTCAAAGTTAAGACAAGAAAAAAAACGGAAAAAAGAAACTACGAGGAAAATAAAGAGACACACCACCATCAAACTAGAATCTCTAAAAGACCCACCACGAGAAGAATACTCTTCAGAAAGAGAGGCAAGAAACAACCACATGTAGGACAAAACAACAAGAGGACCTCCAATCTCGTTACCAATTGAGACCCAACATGACACCAAACAAACTCTACCGGTTGGTTCCACCATAAAGTAGGGTGGATATATACCTCACTCATAAAAGGAACAGGGGGAGACAAATTTTTACCTAGACCACTTGCAAGATATAATTTTCACCTTATCGACCAGACACTCGACAAAAAAATATCCCTTCCGAAAAGAATACGTCATTTTGACATTTACAAATAGTCTACACAATAGTATGTCAAACTAACAATCTTTTCTACTTATGCCTATGCCCAAAAAAAGCCTCAACAAATCCAAAAACACCACGAGGAGGCACCAGCTCCACACCCAACCATCGAAGAATATCATACCAAACTGGTGAGATTTGGTTACAAAAATTGAATAAGTGATCAGTTGAGACCCTAAACCACATAACACACATGTAGAAGCACTAGCATCCTCAATGACGCCCCACTACCAGAATTTGATCTTGTAAGATCAGGAGATCGTCATAACTTAAATCCTCTAGAAAATAGTTGAATAATTGTTATTAGTTTCACTTTAATTAAAGATAATTTTCTCATTTGTCATTTTTTTATTAAGCTTAAATGCATTTTTGGTCTTTTTTTTTTAAATTAGTTTTTTGGTCTCCCTATTTTTTTAGTTGATTAATTTTTTTTAAATCAGCTTTTTAGGTTTTTCTTTATTTTAATTCAATTGTTTTATGTTTAAATGAAAGTTTTTTTTTTCTTTCAATTTTAGTAAATGATAAGAAATAAAATAACAACAAAGAAAAAATTATATTCATTCTTCCCACGTCAGCAATTGCAGTGCCACGTCATTAAATGAGAGGGGAACTTAAAAAAAATGTTATATTTTAAAATAGCAGACCAAAAAACTATTTTTTTTTTGTTCATGGATGAAATGATAAACCCATGAAAACTCACACACATAAAGTGGAGTGACATGGGTTCGAACCCCGGTCCTGACGTCCGACACTAGCAATTTCAGCATTTCTGCCAGTTGAGCTAAGATTTATGGACTAAAAAACTGAATTTTTAAAATAGGAACAAAAGTTCAAAAATATCAAAATATGGGAACAAAAAATTCATTTAAGCATCTTCTTTAAGAAATAGAGACAAATTAACATTGTGGCAGGTTGATATGGTAATAGTTTAATTGAAAAAAGAAAGTTTTAATTAATGTAATTTTGACTTAGACTTTTTTCATAGCATCTCACTTTTACTCTAATACTTGCTTCTTCTCCTCTTGTTACCCCATTTTCAATTTACTTTCTTATTTTCCTTCCCTTTAAGCATGAATTACGATTTCTCTTCTTCGTCTGGTTTTTAATTTGTCTTTTTCTGTTTGGTTTTCAAATTGTCCTTTTCCCTACGCCTAGTTTGAGAAAGAAATTTATTTCTTCTATCTCTGAATTTCAATTTGTCCTTTTCTCCACGCCTAGGGAAAGGAAAAGACATTAAGGGTTACTTTACAATTACTTACGCGAACAATGGTATATATTTTTCCTCTGGTATTCAATTTGTCTTTTTCCAAACGCCTAGGGAAAGTTAAAGACATTTTGAATTATATTACAATTACTTAATTACGCTATTGAACATGGTTTTCTGTTTTGCCCCTGGTTTTCAATTGTCTTTTTACCCAGCCTAGGGAATGGAAAAACAATTAGGGTTACTTTTATGTTCATCTCATCCTCCTCTATAAAACCTACTACCCCTACACTTTGGTTTCTCATATCTGACAAGTTAAAAATTTGGAGCACTACTTGCTCGCCTATTTTTCGGCCACCATGGGGCAGCCAATAGAGAAAAAATCTCTCCCCCTTGAGATTTGCAATAAACCCACAAAAAAGAATCAAGGTTTGAGCAAATTTTCAGACATTGTTCGAGAACAACCAATATCACTGGATTCATTTCCACGGCCACTTTGTTCTTCTTCTTGAAGGGTAAGTAACATTCTATCTTTTCCTTGCTCAGGTTTCATCATTAAATAAAAAATTCCCAATACATATTTGAAACCCTAACCCCCTATTAATTTAAATCCAAAATTTATCATATTATTAAGATGATTTGAGTTCCTTTTATGCGTAGAAGAATAATAATAATTTGAGAAACGGCTAAAAATTGGATCCTTACTGAAACCATTTTCTAATATATGAGGAGATTTTCTTATTTTTATATTGGTAACAAAGTTCTAGGATGTATTGAAAAGGCTGAACTTGTACCATTTTGGTTCTTTTTCTGTCACTCATCTCCCATTGTTCAATGCAAGATTAGAGATCAATGAGTCCTAGAAGATAGGTTCTTGATGTAAACTGGTCTGAAATGTTTGAACTACCCATTTCATCTAACATCGCTAAGGCTTTGATTATGAGATATACATGATGATTACTCCGCTGAAAATTAGAGTTTGATTTCATTAATATGATGTTTGATAATGTCTTACTACTACTCTCCAATTTAACTTCTTGAAACAAATTCTCAGTGGATATTTTTAATTTTGATCTAGTGTATGATTTGTGTTTAACAGCACCATTAGAATAATGCCTCTTGGATTCTTCAAGAACCCGAAAATCTCCTCACTTTTGCTTCTCTTTGATTCTTCTACCAATTTGAATATCTCTACCCTTCAAACTCATTCTTTTGGTTGATTGGATTCGTGGTTGACTGTTAAACAGGAATCCAGAATCCAGTCCAAGAATGAGTTTGAAGGGTAAAGATGTTCAAATTGGTAGAAGTATCATAGAGAAGCAAAAGCGATGAGATTTTCAGATTCTTGAAGAATCCATGAGGCATTATTCTGAAGTTGTTAATTAACACAAATCATAGTCTGGTTCAAAATTACAAATATCCACGGAGAATTTGTTCCAACAAGTGAAATTGGAGAGCACATTAAGACATTTCCAAACAACGTATTGATGAAATCAAACTCTAAGTTTCAACAGAGTAATCATCATGTACGTATCTCAAAAAACGAAGCCTTGGCGGTGTCAACAGAAATGAAAGTTCAAACATTTCAGACCAGTTTACAACAAGAACCTATCTTCTAGGACTCATCTCTAATCTTGCATTGAACAATGGTGAGATAATGACAGAAAAAGGCACTAAAATGGTACAAGTTCAACATTTGAATTGTCTTCCAGCATAAGTTGTGGTTATGATTTGCTTCAACTTTTTTCATCCTATGGAGAAGTTGAGTAGTAAGTATCTTGATAAGTTTTCTGTTTTCTCTTTACTGTTGTTATTATACTCTCATTCTCCTTAATTTGTTCTTCAAAAATATTTCTTAAATTTCATTGAAGGAGTCGCATAATTTATGCCAATACACACATGTACTAACACTCACTTAAATAGCCAGCCAGTTATGTTGACTTGAAATACAATTGAGACAATATCTCTAAATCTTATGATGATCTAATTCTAGTTTTGCACTAATTTACTATGGTTATATTCACTTTTTTGTCGATTTAAAGGATCATGTAGAAAGAGGTTTAATCATCAATTGCATTATTGTGTTCTTGAATTTGAAACTTTCACTTCAAACCTTGACATTTATGAAGTTATGTAACACTCCTCTGATCGATGTTTACCCATTTTAAACCTAACAGAAGATACTTTGTTGTTCGAATTGGTTTGGCTCATGAATTAGCTAATCTTTTTTAACTGTACACATCAACTCTCTTTTACAAAAGATTTTTCGTTAAGAAAATATGTGTGAAGCTTGTTGCTTTCAAAATATGAGTAAAGATTAATTCATGGGTTGTGGCAAATTGGATTTATTGGAGTTTGGAATTGGAAGAATATTTTGAGAATAATTGTAGAATTTTGTTGATTTTTGCTTTATAACTTTGTTACTTGTATCGGTTTATGTCAGTTTGAATTTTGTGTGTTTATCCGTTATACACTTGAGATGACTTTTATTTTAATTTAATATTTGTTTTTTAATAATATTTAATATTTAATAATTGTAGAATTTAATATTTTAAAAAGTTTAAGATCCAATTTTGAAATGTGGACAAAAAATTTGACTCAACGAGTTGAAGCTAACGAGCTGGACCGAACTATTTGTGAACTTTAAACGAACCGAAATCGAGCTAAAAAAAGAGTTCGTGAACCAGTTCTTTTTTTTGTATTTGCTAATATTCTGTTCTTGGATGTGTTATAAATATTAAATGAACTCATTGACCGGCTCTCTACATAGTGTATATTAATCTGATAGCATTCTATTTCATTGACCGCTCTCTACATTAAATGAAAATATTGCTTCTCGACCTCGTGGTATGAAAAATTATGTATATTTCCAAATTATTGTACTTTATAGTATATTTCTAAATTATATAGCATCTATATATCACTCAGAATTTTTTAATACAACTTTTGCCGTCAAAAAAAAAAAAACTCAGAATTTTTTGTGCATTATCACTGAGATTTTTTTCGGTGGTAGATTTTCCAGTGTCCATGTTCATAATTATGACTTGAGATACAATAAGTCAGTTTCTCTATATCTCATGATCTAATTCTCGTTTTGCTCTAACTTACTATCACTACAAAAAAATGCCTTTTAGCCACGGCTAAAGTGTGCGTGGTTAAAGAATCCAATTTGTCACGGTTTAATAAATTATATTGTTGTTCAAAAAAAAAAAAAAACATGGCTACAAAAAATCCATTTTTTCTAACTACATGCATGCTATTTTGTTTCGTTCTCCTTCTCCTTCCTTATTTCATTTTCTCAATTTTCCTATTCTTAATTTCAGAATCGCTTCTCAATTTCCTTCTTCAACAACCTCACAATCTTCACTCTCATTTTCCCAATTTTCACAAACGCTTCTGAAATCATCTTCAACCATAATCACTTTCCGAAATTGTGTTAATTATTATGCTTGACGTCAATACACACATCTACTAACACTCACATAGTATTTGTTGACTTGAGATACAATTAAGTCAGTTTCTCTATATCTCATGATCTAATTCTCGTTTTGCTCTAACCTACTATGGTTATATTTACTTTGCATGCAATTTAAAGGATCTTGTAGAAAGAGATTATACAAATTATTAAGATATGATGTATTGGTTTTTTCAAATTAATTATTGAAATAAGGTCTATGAAAAAATCTTCCTACACACACCCAGTGATGAAATTTTGGTAGTGATTTTATGTTTACAACTCTGAGAGGATAGATGCACCAGCTATCCATTTTTTTTAAATTACTCCTGAAATTTTGGAATGTGTTTCCTTGGTACGTATAATTTTTTTAAATTGTTTCTTATAATATGGACCGGAGGGTGCAACATATTGATTAGAAGAAATTAATGGTCAAGTACTAAGAAAAGATGTAGAAGTGTTGCCTATTACCATATAAGGCAACCGCTATTGTAAATGTTTTTGCCTTTGCCAACGATCTACGGCAACGCTTAAAAACCGTTGCCGATTCTAAAAATCAAAAAGAAAAAAAAAGTGATGACTCGACGTCACACTGCTATTGGCACGTCAACCTGTGGACGCTACACTCCCAATGTCGCGTTCAAGACACAAGAAAAAGCTGGTAATTTGGTATTTTTTTGAAAAGTTGGGGTAATTGGTGTTTTTTTGTTATAGGAGTAACTACAACAACAACAAAAATCTCAGATACCGATGATGAACAAAAGGTTCAAGAAAAGAAGTAAAAATGCTTTGATTCATTACATCTATTGATATTGCTTTGATTCTTGTAATAATTACAGGCTGATGTTATTTAGTGAGTTGCAAACAATAGCATTCTAATTCAGGATAAGATTTTTTAACTTGAAAGAGATTATAATACTGTAAGTTTTAAGATTAACTTGTCATATCTTATTGCCTCATCAAACACTAAATTGAGACATAATAAGATATATATATATATATACACACACTACCTTATATTTTATCATACACATCAAACACGTTCTAGGAGTAGATATTAAATGTATTCAACATTAAATTAAATAAAATTGAATATATATCAACATTAAATTAAATAAAATTGACTACCTTTTCTTTATTGACTCCATTGACTAGCTTTATTTTTTCTTTTTCCTTTTTTGACTCAATTGAAATTTTAAATAAATTCAACATTAACTTATAAAAAATTGACTAGCTTTATTTATTGACTCAATTGACTAGCATTGTTTTTTTTTTACTCAATTGATTAGCTTTCTTAATAATTAAACATTCTTAATTTATTTATGTTTAAATACAAATAGAACAAAAAATAAAATATTTTAATTATCTTTGACTTCAGCAAATAAAGTATATATAATTAAAAAATAATTAAACTTTTATCTATACGATGTTTGAATTATATTTTTTTATGTCTTAATATGTTCAAATTATATTCTCTTTTTTGGTTAATTTTAATATATTTCATTTTTTATTCATTATTTTCTTTATTATTATTAATTGACAATATGATATTAAATCCTATTATCAAATTATTCAAAAATACTCTCATATTTTATGTTATATATAAGTAGCTAATTTTGTCTGCCTCAGAACCATCAAAACAAAAACAAAAAAAATGGTTTTTTAGGACTTTTTGTCTGAGAGAAAAGTTTATTGTTTCTGGTGACAATGACTATTCCAACAAACAATGTCAACTCTTTTTCAACAACACCAACTGATATGACTGATGCTTTATCGGCTTTTGACAATTTGCCTCCACTCGAGCTTATACTTTCTTATATCAAAGAACACATGAGCTCTTGTGCTAATGGAGAGAGAGGAATCAGAAATAGGGGTCCAAAAAGATATCTAATTGGGAATGAGGATGATGATGTTGATGATGATGATGATGACGACGATGATGATAGTAATAGTTGTGCAGATGAAAAAGGTTGTTTTTTATTTGCTTTTATTAATCATTTTCTGTTTTTGAAAAAAAAAATATGGTTCTTTTGCTTAACAATGGCATAACAAAATGAACATAAATAGGTTATGTTTGTCCTATATCAATTTTATTGTGCTTAGATGTATTTTTCTGACTAGGTTTGATCATATATAAAGTCTATAATTTAGCTCAGGATTTCTCTAGTATTGTTTTATATTTGAATTTTCATTACGGCCTAGTGTAATTGGAAGACGGCGGTGGTTATTGACCAACCGCCTCAATTTAACTGTCGGAATATGCCATTTTTCTTATAGTGCCTCTAACACGCCCTTTACAATTTTTCGCAAAATCAGAATTTCCCCTAATTTTGGAGAATATAATTTAGATCATTATTAGCACACAAATAAGAGACTTAACCTCACATTATATTTCCTTTCTTGTTGGAATTATCTGACCTAGTACATCTGAATCAGTGTAACATATACAATTAATTTATTTTTTTATTTTGAGATTTACTTTGTATGTCATGCAAAATTGAGTTCTTGTGCTATAAATAACATACGGATATTGATCCATTTTGAACTTAACAGAAGGTACTTCAATTTTCAATCCAATTATTGTGATTGATAATTTATGGAACCCACGGAATATTGATTGGACATTGCACAACAACAGACTTGAGTCTTGTAGAAACACCAAAGATGAACCAAGCTCTGATTCACTTTTGTCACCGTCTCAAGGCAATGTGTATGTTCCAAGCTCAAGTAGTGATGTATCCCCGGAGGATGATACCATCAGCAATGCCTCAGAGAATGATTTTGCAAAAGATATTTCCATTGCAAGAAGGTATGATCCTTTCTTGTGTGTGTGCGCGCGCGCGTGTGTTTTAATGGTGATATATTGGTATGATAAAAAAGAACAAGTTGAGGAACACTCATATTGGTATATATATTGAATTATTTCTCTATTATTCTTTCTTAAAAAGGTTACTTTGAAAAATATGGAAGTGTGTGTATAAGATCATATCATACTCTCATTCTCCCCAATTTGATTCATATGGTTTCTCTAAATCTCGTGATCAATGTTTAGCTTTGCAATGAGATTTAAGAATGTATCTTCTTACAATACCCAATGATTAAATTTTGGCGATGGTTTTATAGCGGCAGCTCTAGGGTGGCAGATGCACCAGATACCGTCGTCAATGAAGAGGATGTTCAAGAAAGAAGTAATAAGGCTGCTTTTGCTCAAGAGTTGTTTATGTCAACTTTATTTTCAAAGTAATTGATAGAACAAATAATTGTGCCTTGCAAGGAACTATTTAAATGTATATATCTTCAAATATCTTTGGTGCTTGTTGATGCTTGTAAAAATTGCAAGCATTGGATTTTATTATGGTGCATGAGTTTTTTTTATTAAAAGATTATAACAAAATATGTTCCATTGTTGAGATTACTTTCAAGTGTCTGCATTTGAAGCTTGTTGAGAGAAAGATTTTATTATCGAGCTTGAGTAACTCATGTTCTATTGTTGTGAAAGAGATGAAGCTTGTTATGAGGAGATGATGAAGTGATGACTGATGAGCAATGACAAAGTTTAAATAATTAATCTCCATGATTAAGTATTAGTTAAATAATTAATTAAAATCCACGTTTAACAAGATAAGGTTTAAGAGAAATGCATAGAAGATTTATTCTTTAGTTCATAATAAATTTGATAGCTCTATGTTTAGTCCCTTTCAAACAAATACTTGATATGAATTACAACTTTGTATATTTTGGTGTCTAAATTTTTTTTTCTATATTGTACTCCCTCCATTGTAGTATAATTTAAGTGTAACTAAGCGTCCATTCAAAAAAAAAATCTATAACAAAGCGTATAAAATTTCACTAAGTCATTAATTTCTTTTCATAAAAGTATTTTTTTTTTACCATATTATTGGCATAAAGTTTCTATTGTCACATTTGTTTAAGAGGTCTAAGACTCTTACTATTAAAAGAACTTATGATATTTTTCTTCATAAAAAATAATTAAATCCGGAATTTTATTTTAATCATAGAAATAAATAAATAAATGTTACAAAAAATTAGGTCGAGAATAAAATGTTAAACTTTTGAATTATGAGTTTAGATGTATTTCTTTTGAGCCGAATTGATTTAGAATGATAGAAAATATATAAAACTTATTGTATTTTGGGCCAAAAAAGTTATTTAAATTAATAAATTATTTAGGAGTGAGTAGGAAGTCTAGCTTAGGTTGGTTGTTAATCTGGCATGCGACTGTGTGGTCTATCTGAAACTCTCGGAATGATCTAATCTTTGCAGGGGAATTGTTTATGTCGGCTCCCTAGTTGAAAAGGTGAAACTTTCATCCCAGAAGTGATTTTTAGCCAAAAACTTGGATAACCCATGTTTCTTCTAAGAGTGGGAGGTGCAACCTGTTATGTGCTGGAGCCGATAGAGATTAGTGGGGTTTTGGTATCAGGGCTGATGACTATGCTTGGTGGGTGGTTTGCTCATTTTATCTCTTCCTTTGTCTATTTATTTTTGTCTGTAACCAGTTATTTTGGTTCTGGTTTTAGGTGGACGCACGGGTGTTTGGTGGTGGCGCCTTAGGGTGTTTTTTGTTTTTTTGTTTTTTCTTTTTTGGTGTGTACTTCCGAAACTCCTTTTGATTTTTTTACTACTTGTGCTTTGTAACTTCTTCTATTTTAATATATATCTTAGCCACTAAAAAAAAGTACAGTAATATTGGTTTTACTCACAATAGTTATATTTATATTTACGAAGATATAATATTTATAATGTCTGACGTATTCTTTTTGTTTGACCATTTGTGAGATATATCTTAATTCTCCAAACGAAGGGACTAGTTTTTTTTTTTCACACTAATTTTTACATTTTAAATGTTTGTGCATGTTTTTGAACGTATATGATTTTAATTTTTAAAATCTTAACTTTGTAACTTCAATATATACGATTCAAATTTCACATGAAATGAATGTAAAATTGATAATTAGTACTAATGTTGAGAATAATTTTTTTCTTCCTCAATTTTTATAGTGTAATTCAATGTATATGAAAATTATTTCTTCTTTTTCAGTTAGTGCTATCATTATTAATGATAACTTTTTATTAATGCATTATAGTTTTATCAATTAAATCATTTGAAATAATAATAATAATAATAAGTGGTATACTTAAAGAAGTTATAATGGTATATAGTAATTTGAAATGAAGCTTTTTTATAGGGACAATATTTTGCAAATGAGTTTATATTTATGGACAAGTGTATAAGGTGTAAGTTCGGGGTAAGAGTTTTATCTTGTAATCAAGAGACATAACTTAAATCCTCTCAAAAATAGTTGAATAATTGTTATTAGTTTCACTTTAATTAATTTTTTTTTATTTGCAATTTCTTTTTAAATTATAGAGACAAATATATATAGTGCCATGTTGATAAGGTAATAATTAATTGACAAAAAAAATGTCAATAATTAGTGAAATCTTGACATCGACTCATTAAAAGATCAATTCATTCACCCAACGCCATGGATATGGACTTCAGGGTTCCAATATGCTTCATTTCAATCACTTTCCTTATGTCAATAATCAATGACAAATATAATGTCAAGTTGATATGGTAATAATTAATTGACAAAAAAAATATATCAATAATTAGTGAAATTTTGACATCGACTCATTAAAAGATCAATATTCATTCACCCAATGCCATGGATATGGACTTCAGGGTTTCAATATACTTCATTTCAATCACTTTCCTTCTATCAAAGCATCTCACTTTTACTCTAATACTTGCTTCTTCTTTTTCTTGCTACCCCATTTTCAATTCACTTTCTTATTTTCGTTTTCTTTAAGCATGAACCATGGTTTCTCTTCTCCCTTTGATTTTTAATTTATCCTATTCCCCATGCCTAGGAAAAGAAAACATTTCTATTCTCCCTCTAGTTTTTGTCATTTTCCCCGTGCCTAGGGAAAGAAAAAATTTCTCTTCCCCCTCTGGTTTTCAATTTGTCATTTTCTCAACGCCTACGCAAAATAAAAGGCTTTTGGGAATCCATCAAAACAAAAAATCAACTTTTTATTACTTTTTTGCTGAGAAAAGGGTTAAGTGATTTCTTGAAACAATGAAAATACCTAAATTCATTCTGAACTCATCTACCTTTTCTTCTTCTTCACCAACTCCTCCTGAGGAGCATCAAGGTTTTTTAGCTTTTGACAATCTAGTTTCAATGAGGCATGAACTTTCAAATATCTGCCCACCAAAAATTCATATTGTGAATGACCTTGATGATTCTCTGAATGAAAAAGGTTACTATTAATTTTATTTTAATAATATTTCTCTATGTTTGTGAAAATAAAAGCTTATTTTTTGCTAACAATGGCTTAACTAAAATGAAAATATATGTTGGTATCTTTGAAATGAAACTAGATTAATATGTTTTGTTTGATCTATCAATTTTTTTTCTTGGATGTATTTTGTGGAATAGATTTGATCATATGTCAACTCTTTAATTTAGCTCAGGATTTCGATCCCGAGTATTTTTTTTATATCTGGGTGAAGGAAAAGAGAGGTTAAAAATTAAACCTTTTCATTGTTATGGAGTTTTTTACACTAGCTAGTTGGAATAGTTATGAAAGCCTCTAAACCTAACCAATTTCATAACTTTGTTGAAACATATTTAATTTCCCCGAATTTAGAGAAATTTGATGATTTCAAGTACACAAATAAGGAGTGTAACGTACCTCACATTCTTTTTAGCATTATCAATTTTTTTTCTTTCTTGTTGGTATTTTGTGAACTTGTGCCTCTGTATTAGTGTAAGACACCATTAGTTTATTTTTTTCCTTCTATTTTATTAAATTTATTTTCATTTCGTACTTTGTATGTCATGCAAATAGGAGTTCTTGTGCTAGAAATAATTCTCTGATGTTGAACAATTTTAATTTGACATGGAAACAGAAGATAATGTGTTGTTCAATCCAATTGTCATGGATGACATTTATTTGGCGATTGTTAAATGTCCTATATGCAAATTCGACATTGAAGTTTACTCACATCATGGCCATTCCGAAGATTTTGAAACATATCATATGGTATGATCTCCTAGATTTCAAGATTTATGTTTAACGTAATTTATTGCTAAATTTTTTTTTTTTCATTTTTGTTAGATTTGGCTTCCTTTTCCCAGTTTCCTTGATTGATTATTGATAACTGGTCTACCATTGAATTTGTTATAATTTATAAAAAGGAATGTACTTTCTTAGTTGCTAATGAAATTGAAAAAACATTTTATATATTTGATCGATATAGCGCATTTTAGTCAAAAGGAAAAAAAACACATGTATAGTACGTAGTTATAATAGAAATTTGATATTCGATTGACTGCTTTACTATTTCTATACTAGATTTGTCCGGTGTGTGATGAAAAATTTGGAGAGGATGAAATTAGAACCGTGCATAACTCAAGTTATCCAATCTTGCGAAAGGTACTGTTATTTATCTTGTGATTTATGTGTTTTATTTGTCACATACGATGGTCATCTTAGGATATATTGATTCTTATCTGACATAATTGAATATGTTGATAAAACAATGTATAATTTCTACATAGCAGATTTGGAACCAGCAAAAAGATGGCATCTCAAATGTTGGTTGGAAAATGGATCATGTATATGGTCAAAAATCCAATGATTTTATATCAGATGAAGAAGATACCATCACTAATGCCTCAGACATTACTTATGCAAAAGTTATTTCCAATGAAAAAAGGTACGATAATTTTTTCCATCTATACGTTGTAATGTTAGTATGCTTTTGTGAATAAAAATAACAAAGTTTCTATTGCAGTATTTGCTAATATTTTTTCTTGGATGTTGTAAATATTAAATGAACTTATAGGTGTACTTTGTGGAAGATTGTGTTACCATAGATTTCCAAATTGGTGTACTTTGTGGTATATATATATATATATATATATATATATATATATATATATTTCTAAATTATATAAATTATATTGGATCTATAAGATATCACTAAGATTTTATTCAGCAATAGATTTTCCATAGTGTCTATGTTCATAATTATGCATTCCAATAAAAACATGTACTAACACTCACTTAAATAGCATGATCTAATTAATTCCTCTAAATCTCATGATCTAATTTTCAGTAAATATTTGTTGAATTAAATTTTTAATGTTTATACAAATTATTAAGATATGATTTAGTGTTTTTTTCAAATTAGTTATTGAAATAAGGTTGATGAAAACATCTTCCTATACATACCCAATGCTGAAATTTTTGAGGTTATGTTTGCAGCTCTGAGGTAGATGAACCAGATATCAGTGATGAACAAAATATTCAAGAGAGAAGTAACAAAGCTGCATTTTCTCAAGAGTTGCTTATGTCAGCTATATTCTTAGAATAATTGAGTTGATAGTTATCCATTTGTGATGAACTTCTTAATTAATTACATCTTTCGATATTGCTTTGATTTTTGTACCAATTACAGATTGATTTTATTTTGTGAGTCAATTATAAACAATAGTATAATTTTTTTTTGGTTACAAACAGAGAATATAGCCCTATATATATATATATATATATATATATATATATATATATAAACATAATATTTTCAAATATAAATATTATAAAAAATATCAATCAACTTTACCTCACTCAATAATAGTGTATTTCTTCTGAGTATTAAACACATCTACTTATTACGGCCTAACATCTACTTTAGAAGTTACCATCACCCTTATAATATTAGCTTACCTAAAAAAAAGATAAACTAAGAATTAATATACTATGCATCAAATTTAGTTTCTTAATGAATATTAAATAAAATTGTCTAGCTAAATATTAAACTTAGTTTTTTTTAATTACAAATAAAAAAATTAAATATTTTTACTTATATTTGACTTCAAAATAAAGTATATAATTATTTATAATTACACTCGTTAGTCAACTCTTAATTTTTTGGCTAAGATCAGTATTTGTTCTTCTCATTGTAAACAATGTTTGAATTATATTTTTTATGTCTTATGTTCACACATACATAACATTTTTTGGTCAAATTTAGCATAATTAAATTTTGGGCAAAATTTGTTTTTTGCCTAGGCGGATTTGATTTTAGTCCCTCATTTTGACGCATTATACAAAAGACTGACATGGCATTGGGTTTGCTTATTAACTTGGCATTTTATGGTGAAATATTAGTTTTTATGTTTTTTATTATTTTTTAAAGGGACCGAAACAAATGGTAAAATATACATTTTTTGAGATTCATATTATTTTTGTTGTGCAATTTTCTTCTTGAAGGCAAACTGAAATAGTGAAAAAGTGGAGGCTTGAAGGTGTGGTTTTGGATGGAGAGAGCTCTGATTGTGTGACAAGGAGAAGAACAAAGGTCCCGTGAAGGAGAAAAGAGATGCTAAGATCGTGGAATGAGAGAGACAAGAAGCAAAGGCAAAAGGAATGTAGGGTTGTGTATGTTATTTTTATTCTTAATTATGCTTGCATGTGAGTTTCCATAGATGGAGGAGCTTTTGGGTTCAGTTGCTCATGAATGGACTAGATTGGATGATTAATGGGAACTGAAATTTGATGGAAATGAAGAGAAACAAGTGCTGGAAATGGAAGAGAGAAAAGGTCGATACTCAATTCTCTATGTTCTATCTTCACCAAACAAAGAGGTGGGGTCCTTTACATTGGATGGTTATTTCTAGCCATTGCTAACATTAAGAATAGTTTAGTCATGTGAGTCTAGTTCTCATTCCCTTGATTCCATGAAATCTAGTTTTATCCATTTTTACTCAATGAGCAAATTATGGACAACACCCATATAAATATAAATGACAAATTAGTAAGTTGTAGTGAGTTAGTTACCTTCCCCTACTTGCTATAATGTTTAATTGATGTTTTAAAATTGATTATGGGTGTTAAGATAACTTAGGAATGGGTTAGATGAAAAATCAAACAAACTGGGTTGTTATGCATTTTCTGCCACTCTGCCTTTTTCGCCCTAGGCGAAGGATTTTCGCCTCAGGCAAAAATGACTGCATTTTCTAGGCGCAGCCCATTTCACCCATGTGAATTTGACAGCACAGGGGACCTTCCCTATGTTGTCTTGTGTTGTCATGCTTGATCCGTTAAACTCTTTTCCCCCTATATCTTGGAAATGCTAAATACATGTTTGATTATGGTTTTATGATGTGATAACGGTTTAGAGTTAATTAACTTTTATAATGAAAATGATTTACCCTTCAAACTCTAAACAGTTTGAGAAGAACTTAGAAAGGATTATACATGGATCCTATATATGGATCGTTTAGGTTGCCCCAGGTTGGGTTATTATGGTTAGGAAAACAAGTTATGTTATTATGTTTAAGTCAATTGATCGTTTTATGTTGTGATTGATGCTGCACCACAAAATGTTATGATGGATTTCTGTATATTATTAGAAATCCAATTATGATTATGTTAATAACGTACATTGTGAGTTATATTGTGTGTTGATATCTACACTTAATATCAATGACGTATGATGGCGTAGCCTCCGAGACTCACTAACCTCAAAGAGTTTTAGGCATGTTAAAATGGACAAAATAAATCATAGGGTGTTACACCTTAATGAATCATCATTTAATTATGTCAATTATAAGAATTATTTTATGTTAAGGATCAACTGAATTTATTTATGAGCCTGATGTACTCACCAAGTAGTTGTAGTAGTAGGAGTTCACTGAGGCTTAGTAGTCTCAACTCACTTCATTTATTTTTTCAGATAAACAGACTATATGATACATTAAAGATTATTGAGAAGATCACGGATGGCAACATGAACTCATTAATTTATAACCTATTTAGTCTCTTATGGGATCATTTTACAAGACGTCGTTTTGTATTCATGTTATATCCTGTAAATTATGGCTCCAATCTCTGATGTAAAGGTTAAAATTTTACATTATAATAGTCTCAGTTTGCTATTGTTAAGTTATGTAGAGTCTAATGAATTACCTCATAATTTACTATGTCAGATGAAAGTTATTATGTAATTTTAATGCATCTCAATTCAATTATGTATGTTCCTATTGATATTTTAGATAAATCTGTTAGGACCTCATAGGAGGTGTTTAAGTAATTATACGGTGTCTAAGTAATAATTAATTAGTAATATATAATAAATATATTGTTTAATAATATATTGGTGAAGATATTATTCAATAATATGTCTTTAGAAATAAATATATTTTATTAGTAATAAATAATATCTTTTATTAAAGATATTCTTAAATAATATTTCCTAAGTAGTATTTAAGCATATGGTTTAGGGTTTGAAAGGTATAGAATGAGAATAGTTTTCTGTAAGGGCTAGCATTCCTCTCTGAGTTGTGTCGGAGTTTTGCTCTAGGAGTAGTTAGAGAAAGTCTCTGCTACTATTATCATTATTTTATCAATACAATTAATATTATTATTTATATATTATCTCGTATTTTTATTATTATTCTTTGTTTGATTTCGGGGTTTTGTATCAAATTGGTCCGACCTGCCGGATTATCGACAGAGAGCCAGTGTTTGAGATGGAAGTACCGTATCATGGGTTTGTGAATGACGGGCTGCCATAATTTGTGGGTGAAGACCCCTTTGGGTGGATCATCAAGGTCGAAAGGTTCTTTTAGGAGCAGAAAATTCATTATTCTGATAGAGTGCAATGGGCATTCATGAGAATGGATGGTGTTGCTATGTTCTGGTTCCAATCTTGGTGCCAATACAAATTTGATGCAAACTGGACAACATTTAGCATCGTCCTGATGAGAAGATTTAAGGCTAAGATAGAGAAACCAATTTTGGAAAAACCAGAAACACAATAAGAACCTTGTACTGAGAAGGAATCAAGAAAGGCATTTGGTTTAGAAGAGATAAAAGTGTATCTGCACTTGGATCTGAAAAGATTGTTAGTGCAATAACAGTGAAGATGAAAGAAGAAACAGGCGTTAGTGATGGAGAAACAAGACCAAGAAGAATGAGTCACAAGGCAGTGAGAAAAGAAGAACAAGCAAGTGGGGAGAAAAGAAGAACAAGCAAGTGTACCTCCACCACCAAATTAAAGCCTCCAGACACTGGTTTGAAGGAAGCTAACACGGGTTTGAAGAAAGCTGGCTCGTCAAGTTTCCAACAATGGGATCCAAGAGTGAGGGTTATGTCCGCAAGGAAGGTTATTGGTACAGACTTGAGGACAAGTCTCTTTTTCAAGACGGTGGCATTGTTAGGACCTCATAGGAGGTGTTTAAGTAATTACAGGGTGTCTAAGTAATAACTATTATATTTTTAATTAGTAATATATAATAAATATATTGTTGAATAATATCTCGGTGAAGATATTATTCAATAATATCTCCTTAGAAATAAATATATTTTATTAGTAATAAATAATATATTTTAGTAAAGATATTCTTTAATAATATTTCCTAAGTACTATTTAAGCATATGGTTTAGGGTTTGAAAGGTATGAAATGAGAATAGTTCTTGCGTAAGGGCAGTAGGATTCCTCTATGAGTTGTGTCTCTGGGAGTAGTTTGAGAAAGACTCTACTACTATTATCATTATTATTTTTTATTTTTTTTTTGTCTTAGAAGAAGTGGTAATCCACTGAAATTAAACTCACAAATAATTGTGAGATCCCGGGTTCGAACCCGGGTCACGACGTCCGGCCTAACAATTTCGGCATTTTTGCCAGTTGAGCTAGGACTTATGGGACACTATTATCATTATTTTATCAATACAATATTATTATTTATATATTATATATTATCTCTTATTTTTATTATTGTATTGATAATATAAGATAATAGTAGTAGAGTCTTTCTCTAACTACTCCCAAAGCAAAGATCCGACACAACTCAGAGAGAAATCATAACTATTCTCATTCCATACCTTTCAAACCCTAAACCATATGCTTAAATATAATATTAAAGAATATATTTACTAAAAGATATTATTTCTTACTAATAAAATATATTTATTTCTAAAGAGATATTATTGAATAATATCTTCACCGAGATATTATTCAACAATATATTTATTATATATTACTAATTTAAAATATAATAATTATTACTTAGACACCCTATAATTACTTAAACACCTCCTATGAGATCCTAACAAAATCGATATGAAGTGTTATAATTTTTTTTCTTTCTTGAAGATAATGAAAGATTTTTTAGATTTATGTGTTTTAAAATTAGTCCATGGGTATTTATGTCTTTTCACACTATTTTTAAGTTTTTGGTTTGAGTTACACAAAAAAATAATAATAAATCACTGTTCCTTACATGCATGACAGTGGTCCAGTCAACAATTTTTGATACTCCTTAGTCCTTACACTATTTTTAATATAAAAGGAATTTATCAAAAACAAAATTTCTTAATTCATTTTTCTCCAAAACTATGTTCACCATTGGTGCTGAAAATGTAGATTTTGATTGTGTGGTGTGGACTATCAATTTATATATTTTCTGCAAATTTCATATTTTGAAACATTGAACAATTTTCTTATTTTCAAGGTCAATAAAAAATGTCTCCCTCTATATATAAGTAACAATTTATCTCTCATGCAAGTTTGCATCAATTTTTTATAATATCCATATAAAAAGATAGCAATATGTGTATAGAATTTTAAACAATAATACCAAAAATGATTCAAATTCTAATGCCTGTTGAAGAGTAATTTCTCAGGCATGATTCTGCATTCAAATTGTCTTGTACCAAAGTTAGCACTGAACATAGTTCAATAAGATACGGTTCAAAATGTTAGAAATTAAGTCCCTTCGGGGACATCCGATAAAAATGTTAGAAATTAAATTCACAGGTTTCAGTGTGCTAAGCTCATAGCAATGCACATTAATAAGTGATTATGGTAATAATGTTAAACTTTGGAAAAAATTGTACAAGAGCCCCTTTATTCACAAAGCTCAATTTTTGGCTTCAAATTTGAAGGGCATTAGCAATTGACCCTGCTAGACTCAATACTTCAAAAGGAGCTTGATTTGCTAGAGCTTTGACTGTAACTGGGCAAGAATCTGTGATCCAAAAGTAGGAAAATGCTTTCTCCGAGGCTTCTGCAAGTTACAGATAAAATCGCAATGTGATTCAAATAAATGAAAATATATGGATGTAAAAGAATGTGAGATTAGAGCAGCACTAACCATCTTTATGAGTGAATCGCAACCATGATTGGTTAGGGAACACGCCGTGTGTAACATAGGCACTCACTTTTGCTGCGCCATTGGCTGCCAATACTTTCTGAGGGAAAGCAACATGTAAAAAGAGATAAATGTTATGTTGCATCTAGACGAAGACAGGTGCATTGAAAATTGACATAAGCCAGTACACATACACGTACATATAGAAATTGATGGTCTATTTGGTTTGAGAAATCGATTTCTATTGACTTTAGTTTGGACCTAAAATCCGCACTACCGTTTTTCTAACGTATTGTTTATTTTTGTTCTTATTGAGCCATCGCAGTTTTGTCCTTAAAATGCACCTTAGTATGCTGAGAAAAAGGGTCGTTTATAAACTACCCTTACCTCAATTCCCAAACAATGTAGGACTTTTTAGTTTACTGAAAACCAACTTTCAATTACAAAATATTTGAAAAGAGAAAATAAAAAAGAAAACATGTTGGTAATTTTGTAATCAAAACCTAAAAAATATGGAAATAATACGTTTTCTCAAACCAATTATTGCTTATTTTCGGTTTGCAAACCCATCTTTAATCATCAAACATAAACTTTTTCTGAAAAAATAAACATATATTATGATTCAGAAATTGATAATTGACCTGACACTCGATCAGGGTGCCGCCAGATTGGACCAAATCATCAACAATCACAACATGATGACCAGAGACATGGCCTTCCTTGAGTCGAACTATCCTCTTGTCACCTTCACGTACCTTTGTACATACAACCTGCCACTTCAAAATTTTAGACAACTATAAACAAATAAATATAAATAAATTACACACACACACACACATATATATATATATATATATATTGGAGACCAACCACTGAATAATTGTCAAACTGCTTGTGGAATCGCTTCCATGCACCGTCATCTGGAAATGCAATAACTACCTGATAATAAGAAAAAGAAATTCAGGCTGCAGGTATGTGAATTTATCATGCAATAACTACCTGATAATATGTAGAATACTCACATTATCAGCATCAGGAAGTTGTTGCAAACGTTCCTTTAGGAGAGGAATACCAGTCTCAAACAACGGCAAAACTTCATCTCCGAAATAAAACCTCTCCTGCATAATTTCAAATCATGACTACTAAAAACTATAGTACATTGTTGCAACATCAAGTACACATCCTAAGCATGCTCCTAAAACTCAATAAAATACAATGAATAAGCCATGATTTACTAAAAGTTTTAGAGAGAATGTTGGGAAGAAAAGTTCTTAAGTTTTATCGTGTTGTTACTTAACAATTCATAAGGATCTTTTTCTTTTGTCGAACATAAGGACCTTAAATACAAAAAACCTATAATAGAACTTACTTATGAATGCATTAAAAGCACAAACCTGCAATGCATGAATGTCATATATGACTAAACTAGTAGGGCCACCTCTTGAAATTGGAATATTTGACAACATCCTTGCAAGGGTGAAGGCGGTTGCTACATCTCCTTCTTCTTCCATTCGCTCCATTGATCCAGTTGGGAAGAAAGGCAATACCAATGTGAAGGAAGCAACAAACAGCCGAGGGAGAGCATATATAACAGAAAGTTGTTCAAAGACTTGAGCTGGAGAGCTGAATGATGCCAAAAAGGCAACATGTTGACCTCGGAGCTCTTCTGCATTATTTATAAATATATTTGGAAACCCATCGGCAAAAGACCTGGATAAGCATAAAATAAATCCGGTGTCAATTTCGTAAAAATAAAAAAAAATATATATTCAGTTTGTTTGTAATGACTAATGATAACCTAGTAGTACTATAAAGCTAGTGTCATTGAGGTCTGAGAAAGGCTTGGATCCATTATGAATCTATTGTAGATAGTGTTGTTGAATTGTAGCTACGGTGCGGCAGATTTTTGACAACCGTCATAGGCGATTTGTGAACGGGATACCTGCCATGGTAGCGCAATAGGCCGCAATTATGTGTTTGAAAGACAGATTTTAGACCATCCACCATCGATATCACCGAATTGTAGGTAGTCTTACCATACAAATCCTATGATAATCTAAAGCAATATTCACTATTAACATACATTGCCACATTATCACCAGTAATGTCTTCATTAACTCATCCACAGCTGAATTTATAGTCCTTCCTTCCTATTTCATGAATCAGAATCATTCTTTTCAAAAACAATTTTATACACATTTATTGATCAGCTCAACTCGTTAGCAGTATTAACTCAAATCTTTCAAGTTTTGTAGTTTCCATTGACAACCAACAATTAAAATTTCCTTCCTTTAAAAAAAACAATTAAAATTTCCTAAAACCATTGAAAAAATTTGACCTAATGTTACACCTGAAAGTGATTATAATAAGTATCATCTCCAAACCTTAAAATTGTATGACAGTGATTCTAAAAATTTAGTTTATGAAACCCTTCAATTACTACATGGTTAATTCAGCCTAACATTAACAAAAATGTAATCTTTTCAACTAAAAAAGCAGTTTCTAGCAGAACCATCAACACCAAAAGAGACACAACATGGTTAATTCAGCTTAAACATTTACAAAAAATACAAACTTTCAACCAAAAGAATGGTCATTTAAAATATTTAATTAATTTATCAAAAATACTATTTGAAAAAAAAAAAATGTAGCTTTATTAATTTTGGCTTTGTTACATGTTTCATCCCTTACATTTATTTTAAGTTTTAAGTTGCTCCTCCATGTTTATAAAATTTCAAGTTGGTCCCTTGCATTACTCATACCAGCATTAAGTTCTTCCTTTCAGTCATATTTTGAATTAATTTCGTCTAAAACTTTCACGTTGCATCCCCTAAGTTACCCACACATGCGACCCTGTCAGCCACGTGGATGATTTAAACTAACTTATGTAATTTAATAATGGAAGGGACCAAATTAAAAACTAAAATAAACTAAACTCCAGATATACAATTTAACTTTGATTTTTTAAAAATAAAAATGAAAATTGATAGTCAAAAAGCAAGTACAGAAATCTATTAGCACAGTACCTTAACATCAAAGAGACAAAACTATATGCAAAGAAAAAAACAATAGAAAGAGCTAAATAGAATATAGAACCTAACTAACTAACCTCCATTTGATGTTCTGGAGAGTGATGTTACTGGGAGAGTGAGAAGCAACTTTGATGGCAAGTTGTTCACAATCAAGTGAGTAGAAAAGATTAACTTGTTTCTTTGGAGACTTTACCATTGCCATTGTTCTCTGTCAGCGTGGAGAGAAAGCAGAAAGAAGAAGAAATAGAATATAGAAAAAAGGGTTTTTTGTGGTTTGGTCAGTCTCAGAAGAAGATACGGAGGAAACAGAGTTACAGAAACAATGTATTGGGTCGGGTCGGATCGGGTATGCTTTGATGACCAATGTTAGTTTAGTCAACTAGTCTTATTATGTCATTGTCAAACAAATAAAAAAAACTTGTCTTATGTCACGTGACATTTTCGGTGTGGCTGCGCAACCGTACAACATCCGGCAGCATCACCATTGAGTTTTTTTTTTTGACGCAACATCACCATTGAGTTAGCCACCGAGGAAATGAGTTATAATTTATTTTTTTTTAATTTAAAGTTATTTTTTGCATCCAACGGGAGACATTAATCCCTTCGAGGTAAATGAAATCTATTTAAGGTGTAAATTTTTCCTGACAAATATTTTTGGCTTAAATGGATTTTTGGTCCCCCTAATTTGATATTTTTAAACTTTTGATCTCCTATTTTAAAACTAAACATTTTTTTTAGTCCCCTCTCATTTTAATGACATGGCACCGTAAATGATGACGTGTCAGGGATGAATGGGAACTTTTTTCCCACGAGTTAAATATAGTTTTAGTCCGTATAAAATCATGATATTTTAAGTTTAGTCTCCATTTAATTTTAATCATGATTTTGGTGCTCTATATTATTGTAATTTGTAAGAATAGTTTTTATTCTAAAAAAATTGATACTTTTAGTTCTCAGAATAGTTCTTCTACAATATAAATAGGGACTAAAAGTGAATAATTTTTTCGAGAGACTAGACTTAAAAGCTCGCAATTCTGTAAGGACTAAAAATATATTTAATCCTAATTTAACAATATCGTTATTTAATTTTAGAAAGAAAAAAAACAATAGTCATTAGAACCTCATACACATAAGTCGGGCAGTTGGGATTCAAACTCTATTCATGGCATCCAGATTAAAAATGTAGTAATCAACTCAAACAGGTAATACACAATCCAAGTACAACGAAAGTGGTCTAGAACCAACCCTAACATAAAAGAAAGAAATTGATGCAAATGCACGCCCACTTAAGCACTACATGTGAACTCGCGTATGAATGTGAAATTAGATAGCAAAAAAATGTTATGTGAGCACTCTCGATGTTGATATGAGAAAGTCATGTATCAAGAACCCCTCATGCCAAATCAAAGCAAGCAAAAATGGCCCTTTCGAACCTAACAAACCTAGACCGCAGAGAAGATATGAGAAATTCAAACTAGATCCGGACGAAAACAAACCCATAAACACAGTCACGAAAACTAGTACAGCGACAATGAGGTCTTGATAATGCATAAACAAACCCATAGACACAATCACTGTGATCTTCAACACCATCGCCAACCACCACGAATTTGAATTTTCTCTAAAAAAAAAAAAATTATGTTGGTCAACTGAAAATCCAATTCGAGAACCTAAATTCGTGACCACAGGGCTTAGAAGTTAGAACTATTCATAGTGGCTATTGAATTAGATTGCTTACTAGTAGCAAACATCATTATTGACTTTGTTACGAATTTGAATTTAAATTAGAAGGATTTGGACAAGTGTGGGTGTAGGTTATGTTGTCCTGTTTTAATTTGTTTATTAACAATATGCATGTGCCTAATAAATTATCAACAAAAAAAATGTGCCTAAGGAAAAAAATACGATAAATTTAAAGGTTAAGGAAGAAAAAGGTACAAAGTGTCAATTATCCGTCGCTAAACCACCAACCATCGAAAGAGTTAGATCATCCCAAATTCAAGTCATAAAAAAAAAATTGTTTTGAGATTTCATCAACTACCAAAATACAATTTTTACTCTGTTGTCGTGTTTGTAATACCATTTTTTCAATTTTCTCAAGTTTAACATGATTTCTTTTTTGAAGGAAAATAAAAAGTTTCATACGATTTTATAATTGTTATACTAGTATTTTATTTGTGCATTAATAATTTCTTCCAATCATTGAGGGCAAGGGTCCTATAAGTATTTAATTGTGATTGTGATAGTGCCAGTCTTTTGCAACAAGAAAATTGTGACCATCATGTATAGTTCGGTTTCTGTCCCTAGAAATTGGAAAGTAGCTAGAACTCATAAAATTATATGCAGTAATTAATGAAATCTTGAGTTAATATGTTTTTTTTAAAACCAAAATAGATTTTAGAACAATTTCTTTATGATTTTAAAAATAATAGGTATAAAAGAACAATTTGGTACTTTAATATATGTTCAAGTGTGCGGGACAATAGATTAAAAATTTATTTCTAATGGTAGAAATTTGCTTCTAAAGAGCATGATGAACGCACTTTCAAAGTCAACACTGAGTGTGAAAAGTCAACTATGGTGACCAACAAGTTCTGAAGATAAGCGTAGTTCTGACCAGAGTCAGTTGAAATCAAAGTTCTTGTCAAGACTCATCAAGTGATTCAAGAGCAAGTTATGTTTCTAAAGTCAACAAAAGTCAACGTTCTAATCAAGGCAAGTGAATCAAGAACAAGTTATGATTCTGAAGACGGGCTCTAATAGAAGAGAAGCAGAAGACAAGTCCTGAATCTGAAGCAAGACTCTGAAGGATTCAAGCTTAAACAAGGTTCTAAATTGACAAATATTCTTACAAATTTTGTATATTAGAACATCTAAGTAGTTTAGAAACACTGCATTTTATTTAAGTTTACCACTCTTTGAGTCTCAAGTGTAAACACAACAAGAATCTTTTTATTAAACTCTAATCGAGAAAGTCATTAGTTGTAAGAGAAAGGAAAGTTTGTTGATCTTTGTATCTTGAGTAAGGAAAATCTCTTGACTTGTGTGTCTTGAGTAGGAAGTCTGAGACTTGATGTCTGAGCAATTGTAATTTTTTGTGATTATAATGGATAAACTCTCAGATACCTGAACGTACGTAACCCTAAGATTAAGGGGTGAACCAATAGAAATATTTGTGTCAATCTTTCTCTATCATTTTTATATATTATCTTTCATTTAATATGTTTTATCTTAGCAATAAGTTTTTAGAAAAAGAATAACACAATTCAAGCTCCCCTTTGTGTTTTCTCACCTTCAATTAACATCAAAGCGTCGGTCTGTTGAGTGAACACTTAACCATATAACAGTCAAAGATCCTGAAAAAAACCAAACAAACAAAGACAATCATTCTATATGTTTAAACCTTCTTTCTTCAATGAAGATGTTGAGCAGTTTCCTCGGTGAAAAACCAAGTTGGACACATATATTATATTCATAGATGATGAGCTATAGGATGTGATTGAAGATAAGTGCATATTATTCATGTTGACGAGGAAGGAGTAGTGACAAATAGGAAATGGCTCACACCTGAGCAGAGGAAGTTTTACAAAAAAACATTATAAAGCTAGAAATGGTTTGGTAAATTCTCTCACGTTTGATGAATACAACAAATTGTTGATAAATTCCTTGAAATGTCATAAAATGAAAATATCAGGTGACAAACAGATCAAGAAGAACAAGTCTTTGGCTCTCACATCAAAGAGTAAAATGGCCAAAGCTCTTCAAGTTGTGGAATCTGATGAAGCTACATCAGATGTTGAAAATGAAGATGGATTTGATGAAGATGCATTTGATCGCTCATATTAATCAGTCCTTAAGTGGAATACCAAATTTTCAAAATAAAATAAAAGTAAGCCACCTATAAGAAGTCGTTAAATGGAAAACCAAATTCAATTTCTTTTTGGAACATTATTTGGCCGAATTTTTTTACCTCCCACTAAACTCCGAATTATGAGAGTTCTTCTCTTGAGAAGAGGAGTTTAAAATTAAAAATAAAATATAACAAAGAGCATTGAAAAAATAAATAAAAGGAATATTGCCTATGTTTCACTCTTTCACCTCTTCAATGCTTGCTTGGCATTTGCCCGGCCAAGGTGCCTTTTAATCACTATATGCATGCAGTGTCTTGGTTTTTTAGGAAATGAAATTTCATGGATTTGGTACTATGTTTTTAATGTAATTGTATTGTAATTTGTAAACGGTGAAACAACCATTTTGGTTCCTCAATATGCAATTCTGGTTGTCATTTTCATCTCTCACCGAGAGAAAAACTACAACTACTTAGAAGAGTGGGATTTTTTTAATTTTTTTTAGGGTTAAATATATTTTTGGTCTCTATAGTTTCGCAGAATTTTATTTTTAGTCCCTGAAGATTTTTGCACACTTTTTAGTCCCTGAAGTTTTGTCAGACAGTGTTTTTAGTCCCTACTTTTCAATCAACTTGTGCATATCATTCGAAATTTTAAATTTTTATTCCGCAGTCATGTTTAGTACATTATATGAACATCTTTTACAAAAGTTTAATTTTTTTTAACAAGAGATGAATTAAATATGAATTTTTTAGTTTTTTGCACATAAAAATTCATAAATAATACATCTTATGTTAAAAAATTCTAAATTTTTATCGAAGATATTCTTATAATATTATAAACATGAATACAAAGAACCGTTAAAAAATGTGAAAGTATACAATAGTTTGATTAAAAGTAGGGACTAAAAACACTGGCTGACAAAACTTCAGGACTAAAAAGTGTGAAAAAAATCTTCAGGAACTAAAAACGAAATTCTGCAAAATTATAGGGACCAAAAACATATTTAATTTTTTTTTTATAATTGGACCTACTATGAATCCATATTTGGCATTACCATTGAAGTACGTTAAATTAAATATGGTCAATTTTCTTAAATGTTACATGGCTTGGAATAATAGTCCGTATAAATTTATTTAAGAACCGAAATCAGTTTTATCGGTTGGAGAAAATATCCACGATAATTATATTAATATTTTAACTAATTCCACAACTATTAAACATGCATGAATGATAATTCATTAAAGATGAGCGGTTGCTATTGTTATTGGCCTCATTGCCTAAATACAACATTATGATTTATTGCTATAGTTCAAACATTACTTCAAAAGAAACAACAATGAAGTTATTAGCAAATCAATTGAGTTTTGGGGAGGACTTAGTCTAATAAAAGATAAGATGGTTTGAGGGGACGCAATGTTCTCCTCTTTTTTTTTTTTTTTTGTGTGTTAGTGTACTTTTTTGTGTTTTGCTAGTTTTAGTGTTTTTTTGTCTAGCTATTTGTATTTTTGTTGTCTTTGTCTTTATTTAGGGGTGAAACCTACACTATCCCTTCACATAAGTCGATTTATATATGGTACACAAACTAACTTGTAACAAACTTTTAGATTTGCATATGACTTGTTCTCATTGGTTCATAGATATATACCCTTAAATTATATGAAGGGGTAGATTGGTAAAAATCTTATTTAAGATGTCGATATTTGTAAATATTTTTAATGCTGATTTTGTATTTTGAACTTTTGTTGTCCTTGTTTTGTATATATAATATGATATTGTACTTAAAAAAAAAAAAAGATGTTAAGTATAAAAAAAAAGATGTTCATGATTAACGAAGGAGCCTTAAAATTAAAGTTGAAGCGAAAAATAATGACATCCACTCCAAAACCAATGTTAATCTTCTTGATTGTGGTTTATATGTTATATATATATTTTCATGGTTCAAAACCAATGTTAGTTTTGTTACTTTTTAATAATTTTTTTCAATTTTCATGAGTGAGTGGCCTATAAACCACATCATGAAAAAAGCAAAATTTGACAAGGACTATAGAAAATATGGAAGGTGAAGTTAATTAATGCAAATAGTGTATATATATATATATTTATGCAAGTAAGATATGTCTATATAATATATACTTTCCCTTGTAGTTAGCAACATATACCATTTCAATTACTATAAATATTCTCACTATATCTTCCTTTTTCATCACAAAATTGTCGGTACATCAATATATCAACCATCATAAAAAATTAAATATTAAGAGAAACTTAAATAGAATGTTTCTATTAGCACTCCTAAGCCTCACAAAATGGTTTTGGTACCATGTGATTGTTAAATCATGTTATCAAACTGCAAAGAAAGTGAAAAGTTATGGCTTCAATTTGTTTGATCTTTCATCTAAACCAATTCATCAACCTTCAACTTTTCCTAGTATTTTGAATTGTGATTTAAAAGCTAGAGAGTCACAAACACTTGTTTGTGACATTCATAGTGTCCTATTAAGAACTCATTGTTTCTTTCCTTATTTCATGCTAGTTGCCTTTGAAGGTGGTAGCATTTTAAGAGCTTTCATATTACTTTGTTCTTGTCCTATATTATGGTTTTTAAGCTATGAACTTAAGCTTAAAGTCATGATTTTCATAACTTTTTTTGGACTTAGAATAAAGGATATGGAAATGATAGCAAGAGTTGTTTTACCAAAGTTTTACATGGAGAATCTTAACCTTAAGGCTTATGAGGTTTTGGTTTCAGCAAGGTGTAGAGTTTTCTTCACTTCTGTGCCAAAAGTTATGGTTGAGGGATTTTTGAAGGAATATTTGAATGGTGATGATGTTATAGCTACTGAATTGCACACTATTGGATGTTACTTCACTGGTTTGATCTCTAAGGATGGTTTAGTTGTTAAGCATAGTGCAATCATGGATTATTTTGGTGATAAGAAGCCTGATTTAGGAATTGGAAGCACATGTATCAATGATCATCATTTTATATCATATTGCAAGGTATATTTCAAGCTAGATTATGCTTTTTGCTATTTTTTTAAGTGTCAAACTAAACAAACACCACCTCAAGCATAAAAAAAAAAATTAACGTTGAAAAGATAACTTTTTACATCTTTAAGATATTGTAAGCATAAATTTTAAGAACTTATATATTAATTTAACTAGTAGTGTCCGGGACACTGTTTAGCACATTCTTTTTTAAACATAATACTAGTGCGAATTATTTGAAGGTCATGTTTGAAAATTAAAAATGTACTCCTAATATAAAAATGGAAAAGAAAAAGTATCTTTCTCAATTTAAATTGTAAATAATATAAAAAACACAAAATAATTATATATATATATATATATATATATTGTTGGAACAATGTCCGGTCCCAACATATATATATAGAGGAGGGATCCGTTGACTCCAGGAGTAAGTCTCCATTGACTTACTCCGCTTAATAACTCGATATCGGCATTATATTACTTCAATCCAACCGTTGAATTCAAAGATCTCATTGAGTAGATCAACTCCACAAATTTTTATAAAAAATCAAAACCGTTTGATACTTTTTCTAATAACTTCAATTGAACGTACGAGAAACTTTTAAAAAAACCGTTGAATTTCAATAGTCTGAATACATAACTACATTTTTTGGATTTTTATAAAAATTTGTAGAGTTGATCTACTCAATGAGAACTTTGAATTCAACGGTTGGATTGAAGTAATATATATAATGCCGATATCGAGTTATTAAGCCGAGTAAGTCAATAGAGACTTACTCCTGGAGTCAACGGATCCCTCCTCATATATATATATATATATATATATATATATATATATTAAATTTGATGCAAAGATTGAAAATGATCTAATGGTTGAGTTTTTAATAGTTTGGACATATCATAGTTTCAATACTTAGATTTATCAAAAAAAATAAATATTAATTTTTAATTTAATTTAAAATGACTATAAATAAAATTGTGCAAATAAAACATTGAGATGAAAGAATTTGAACTAACTACTTTGCACTTTAAAATATCACAATCTACCATTAATATATTGATACACATTTATTTTATAAACATTTACAAATATATAATTGTTATTATTAAAGAGCCTTTAAAATTTTGAGACTCAATGTTGTAGCACACCAATACATGGGTGTGGGCTAGGCCTGCTAATCAACATCGAAGATTCTGGTCGACCACTTTCAGTGATCTTTTCATTTAAATGGTTAAATCTAAAAAATTATTTAAGAGATTTGAGTCAAGTTCCACTCTGACAATGTAATGTGTAGTGTTTTCATAACTTATTTTGGTTGAAGGGAAATGAAGGATTATAATTTTTAATGTAAGTCAAATATATACATTATCTAGATAATAAGCTCTTGAAAACGAAAGGAATATAATAGATTATCATAAAACATTTTTTATCTCTATAAATAAAATAATTCACTTAATTTAAAAAACAAAAATAATAAATTATTTTCTCTTCTCTTTCCTTTAGAATCCTCATAAAAAGAGTTCATGTCCAAGTATATATAATTCAGTTAACATATTTTTAACTACTTTGACTATTCTGTCGGAAAGTTTTTAATTCATACCCCCACATCTAATCCTCTTACCCCACAAGTTTTAATACATACCCCCACATCTAATCCTCTTACCCCACAAGTTTCCATTGGATCCATAATCAATTTGCCACAAGTTTTGCGTTTTTCTTCAAAATTTCTTATCTTATAACACTTAAGTAGCGGATGAATAAAAATAGAACGCGCGAGAAATTTGTAGGACAGTAAAAAAAGTCTCATCGAGAAACTAACAAATTTTTGGAATTTGACTTCTGTACGAGAAAATTCGATTTTTTCTTAAAAGAATTTTTGGAGAGAAAGTGAAGAGGTCTTATTTTTTCTTCTTAAATTAAAAATATCATAGAGTATTTGTTTTAAATAATTTAAAGTGTCACTGAAGTATGTTCTTTTAATTATTTTATAATAATGTTAATTATATATCAAATGCAAAGTGGCCAAACATGAGAGAGCGCGTGTTTTGATAATCAACATGTATTTATATATTATTTCCATTTGACACGTTTAATTTCTTAGCACTAAATGTTGTGAATATTTTACAAAGAGTCATGCATAGTAAGAGAATTGGTTCAAGTATAATTATCTTTCATATATATATATATATATATATATATATATATATATATATATATATATATATATACCATATTAAAAAAATTAAAATATTTGTCTTTTTGAAATCCTTCCATCTAAAATCCACCAAAAATCAACTCTCAAATAGAGCTTAAAAATATTTTTTGTGTGGAAGTGATGCCGACAAAATTGAAATTTATTATAAACATGAGGGACCTAGTAGTCATACACACATACACATGGAGTGGAAAGTATGAAAACCTAGGATTAAATGTTCTGGCAGCCAACCACACACTTGTTTCTTGTTAATGTAATGGATATCTCTATCCCTCAACTAGGATCTGAATTTACTGCCGTAAAGAGTTGACGCAGTTTCACGTTGTAGTAAATCCTGACCGTTGATTTGAGATCAGACAATTCAAATTTAAAATATAATTTTATTATGTAAAATGATCTCAGCCGTGAATCAAAGATCGGACAGCCGAAATCAGTTATAACACCCTGATGTAACTGCAGGATATCTGATTTCCTCAACTAATACGTTTGTAATTCTTTTTTTGGCTTTAGCCTCTTAATAAATAAAAAATTCAGTCAACCATATTAGGCTGCAAAATGGAGGACAAGTGACAAAAAATATTTGAATCAAATAATTAATTATTATAGACAAATTGTCAAATCCTCAAATTAAAATATGTGGTAAGTGTAAGTGTAACCCACAGCTATACGTTTTTTCTTTTTATAGCATAATAATTATTATTATTTTATATATTTATAGCATAATGATTATAATTGGTACAGTTTAACCACTATAACTAACTACATTATTACAATAAACTATATCCCTATAATAATGAATTTCATTTTCCCATTAATTATTCTTATCTTAATTCCCATCTAATTCCAGCAATATATGATACTGACAGGAAGCTTATGTGGTGAGCAATGAAATAAATCCAAATTCAATTATGCCAAGAGAAAAATATCCAAAGCCATTAATATTCCATGATGGAAGATTAGCATTTTTTCCTACACCTTCATCAACTCTCTACATGTTCATGTGGCTTCCAATTGCAATTCCATTATCAATTTATAGATTATTTCTTGGTACAATTGTTTATTACAAATGGGGTCTTGCATTAGTAGCATATAGTGGTATAACTATAACTATAAATATAAATATCAAAGATTATAGTAACACTAAAAATAATTTAGAACCAAATAAAGGAGTACTTTATGTTTGTAATCATAGATCATTATTAGATCCTGTTTTTCTTAGCATGAGTTTAAGAAAAAGTTTAACAACTGTAACTTATAGCTTAAGTAAAGTGTCAGAAATTATGTCACCTATTAAGACAATGAGTTTAACAAGGGATAGAGAACAAGATAGAGAAACAATGCAAAGGTTACTTGGTGAAGGTGATTTAGTTGTTTGTCCTGAAGGAACAACTTGTAGGGAACCTTATCTTTTAAGGTTTAGTTCACTTTTTGCTGAACTTGCTGATGAAATTGTGCCTGTGGCTATGGAAGCTAATGTGAATTTGTTTTATGGTACAACAGCTAGTGGATTAAAATGGTTAGATTCATTTCTCTTTTTGATGAATCCATGGCCAACTTATAATATTGAATTACTTGAAAAAGTTCCAAAAGAATTCACTTGTGCTGGTGGAAAGTCTCGTTTTGAAGTTGCTAATTATATACAAAGAGTGTTGGGGAATGCTTTGGGATTTGAGTGTACAAATATTACAAGGAGGGATAAATATATGATGTTAGCTGGAAATGAAGGTGTTGTTCATAAAAAGAAGTGAAAATTGTGGTTTCTGATCTCTGCATATATAATGTGATGTCTTATCAACTATGCTTTGTTCACGCGATGTATACAACTTTGTTTCTACTAAAAGAATGAAAGGAAAAGAGTGTGGTTATGTAGATACATGTAATTAAATGTATAAAAATTGTATTTGAACATCAAACTTATCATTTCATACATACTTGTATCTCATTTAATCAAGAAATTAATTATAATTAATATAACAAAATAGTAAAATTAAATAATTTTTTTATTGGGAGTATATTTTTTTTAAATGTATGATATATAATTATATATTAAATAAAATGAATAAGTGTATGTATATTAAAAAATAAAAAAATATATATTTGTTACTAACAGATAGAGCTAGGTATACGGGTAGACCAATTTTTTGGTCCGTTTATAATTTTTTGGTCCACTTATAAATTTTCCGTTTATATGTTATGACATAAAATTATCAACAATAATAATTTTTTTAAGCTTTTAAAAAAGAAGAATTTTGATAATATATATTATCAACATTTTAGTCTTTTTTAAAAAAAATGATTTTTTTATTTTATTTTGTAAAAGTCCACAGATCAACCGTTTAACCTATGGGCTAACGCGCGGATCAAACTCGAGTCAACTTATCATAATCTATTTTAATAGAGCGGGCTAACTCATATACTCAGGCCCTACTAACAAGGCAGGTGTGGTGTGCGGGCTCCAACATCCCCACCTCAATGTCCAAATTTGAATATGAGGAAAAAAAATTGAACCGTGTTCAATTAAAGCGGGATTTCCCTAACAAAGTTGGAACATATTTAAAAGAATTCAGACAAGTGCGGATTATGTTGTCGTGTCTATATATATAATACCATTTTTCAAATTTCTCGAGTTTCATACACTTCTCAAAATTACAAAAAAAGTACTTATATATAGTCAATATATATTTCCTCTGTACTAAATTATAAGGTAAAAAACAAAAATATTTTTTTTTCCTCAAAAAGTAGCAATTTTATTAAAAGAAAAAGTTCATTCTAACGTCATTGCAAGAACACTCTACCCACCTTCTATGAAGGGTTGCAAAGGATGTACACAATCACGTGCTTGAAAAATGAACAAGAAACTTGTTAAAAAAACTAAGACATGATAATTTGAATTATGTTTTGTGTTTTCTTTAAAATAAATTTCAAAGGAGTATGTAAAAATATATTTTATTGGTTATTGTTTATTGAGAAAAGTTGAGAGAGAGAGAAAATTAAATGAAATTTGCATTTAATTTTGTTAGAATATGTAAAAATAATTCTTGAAAAGAGAAATATTAAATTTTTTCTTATCATTTGAGACAAATAAATTGAATTTTTCTTTTATGATTTGTGACGGAGGAGTATGAACGCCTAAGAATTGATACATCAACTGTATATTTATGTAGTTTTCCTCTCTCTCAAATTTTCAAAATTTTACATTGTTATTTTTTTATTAGTGCATTTCTTCAAGTCATTGAATGCAATTGTCCTATATATAGCTATTTAATTGTGATTGTGATAGTATGTCCATGTGTATAGTTCGGTTCCCATACGTCTGGGAAAAATTGTGACCATATGAATAGTTCGGTTCCCGTAGCTAGAACTCATAATATTAGATGCACTAATTAATAAAATCAATCATTCAGATATGATGCCATATTAGTAGGTGTGAGTGTGACCAGAGGGCCTGGAATTATAAGACAATGAGTTTGCCACGGGATAGAGAACAAGATATAGATAAAAAGAGAAATGTTATTTAAACATCAATTGAGGACATCTCAACAACATTAAAGGGAGTCACGTGTGTATAATCGGGGAGTTCTTCAATACATTTAGTTAATTGACATTAATCAAATTTGATCTCCAACTCTTCAACTATTTGTTTACGAGAAATTTTGTATATAAGACACTTTTTGATTGTTTGCGTATGATAAAGTTAAAACAAAGTTAAAAGTAAATATTTTTTCAAGTTTGAAAGATTTTATGCCTACAACATCAAGGGGAGTCACGTGTATATAACCGGAGAGTTCTTTCGAATAAAAGAAATGAGCCGGGCTTATGTGGGCCAAACTGCATTGGACTTATCTTTTTTGTCTTTTTTCACACAGGATTTTGCTCTGCAGCAATGTGAGAGAGACACGTGTCAAAAAAACTCTACAGCTGTGTTCAAATTGTGTAGTTGTAAGAATAATGTTTGGCACTAGTAAGCAATCTAGTATAATAACCGCTCTAGATAGTTCTAACTTCTAAGTCTTGTGGCCACACCCACCTAACTTGCCTCATTCTTCATTGAGTTAGAATTTGGATCGTCATACCCACCATTGATGCAGGTGTTGGGTTTCCCCTCCCCATCCCGACTGTATATAAAATAATCAAATTAATATAATAAAATAGTAAAATTAAATTAAAATTATATTTTTTATTGGGAGTATAATAAATGTATGATACATTTATATATGACAAATACTCCCTCCGGTCTCATATATAAGAAACAAAAAAAAAATTTACAAAGTCTTAAATATAAGAAAAAGTTACTACAATCATTACTTTTATTTTGAATATTCCAATTTTACCCTTTGTTTTACTTTTCCCCATAATAAATAATAATTTAATTTAAACAAAAAGTAAGGGTAAAAGTGGAAATGACATGTTTTTCCTAATCATTTACTCCACTTTCTTAAAGGGTGTGCCTTTTTTTTTGTTTCTTATATATGAGACCGGAGGGAGTACTAACGAGTGTCCTTGGGTTTTGAGCCTTTAAACAGTACTTCTTCCGTCCCAAAATAACTGACCTAGTTGACCACTATAACGTTTGCCAATATACAACTTTAATTGTTAATATCTTAAATTCTATTTTATTAAAAATTATATATTTTGAAAATACTGATCGAGACAAATAAAACAACATCTCATATACTAATATTTGCATATATATATTAGTCGAAAAATATAGTCAAAGTAGATCATATGAATAGTACTCAAAGTAAAAAATAGGCCACTTATTTTGGGACGGAGAGAGTAAGTTTTTTATAAAATTTTAATGGAAATGTATAAAGTCAATGCATTGAAAATTGTGTTGTTTAATTTTTTAAATAAAAAATTTCTTTAAATTGAATGCTTAAAGAGTTTTCCGGGGCACTCGTTAGCAAGACCTTTTATATATTAAATTAAATGAATAAATATATGTATATCAAAAAATTAGAAAATATACATTTGTTACTAATTGGACGGGTGTGGTGTGCGGGCTCCAACATAACTTTGAATCAACACGTTTTTATACCGTTTGCATTTGACACTTTTGGTTTTATAGTACCAGAGGTTGTAAACCTTTTGAAAAGGGTTTAAAAGATCATCCATAGTACTTTTGAAAAGAGTTCAAAAGGTCATCAATAGTAATGTTGTGTCGCCTAAGTGTATGAATGTAGTTTTTCAAAGATTAGGTTTTGCTATACAAAAAGATTTAGCGGTACAACTTGTTGTCCGTCTACCTTTTGTTCATGTGTAATTATTTATATATATATATATATATATATATTGAAATTGTTGTTTATTACGAAGAGATGACCGCAAGAAAGAGAAGAATTGTACTGTTTTTTATTTGAAATTACCAATCTATCCATTATATTTTTCTATATCACCATACTACCCTTGTATGGGACGTGGTTTCCCACTTCGTCACTTTATTATCCATACTATATATACCAATGATGTATATATATATTACGGTTGAAAAAAAAGTTTAACATATATATGGTAAAAAAAACTCTAACCATACTCGGGGCCCGTTTGTTTCAGGTTTAAAAAAATAGATTTTTTCTTTGTATTTTTTAAAATAGATTTTGTAAAACCATTTTTCAAAATATTACAAGTTTTTTTGTATTCGATTTTTCTAAATTGAAACACTAATTTTGACATCATATAACATAAATGTACATTATCGAAGTTCAAAACATAGTTAAAATCGCAATTTTTCAAAAAGTTGTATTTCAAAAATATTTTTTGTGAAAATCTATCAAAATTAAGTGATTTTTTGAAATTTTGATATCCAAATTTTTTTTCAATAAAATGATGAAATACCTAAAATAACATTTTAAGAATAACTATTCAAACAAAATTTTCATTTGAAGATTTTATAAAAAATTTCTTTGAAAATTTTTTTTATACAAAATTTTCTAACACTACAAAATCTATTTTAAAAAAAATTCAAAACAAACAGGCCCTCAATCAAAGCGGAATTTCTCTAACAAAGGGCGGACATATTTAGAAAGATTTGGACAAAGTGAGTTTTTTTTTTAAACAAAAGAGACTTGCTTGAGAAGCAAGCCCTCAAAATATATTGATAATATTAAAAAGAGAGTACAAGAAAAAAGCGGGGGAGGGGGGGGGGGGGGGGTGCAAACAACCTAACCCTCAGATAAAGAAACACTAGCAGAACCTAAAATAGGGCAATCCAAGACGGTTTCTACCAAAATCTTCTTGCAAAGCAGGAGGAATAAGGATAAGCCTAAATTAGCTAACTTATCCGCACAATGATTTCGTTCTCTGTATATATGCGAAACATAGAAATTCATTCTGGAAATCAGCATTAAACAATTATCCCAGCGGTTCGTTAGAGACCAAGGCACAATTTTAGCAGAGGAAAAAACAAGTACTACTAACATAGAATCTGACTCTAACCAAAGATGAGACCAAACTTTTCTGGCTGCAGTTTCAATAGCAAGTGTTGAATATGCCTTGAAATCTCGGTAACAAGAAAGTTAGAAAATCCTTGAAGATTTTTTGGAAAAATATCTTTAGAGATTTTTTGTGAAAAACTATCTTTAGAGATTTTTTTGTGGAAAAAAATATTTTCTTGAAGGACACTCTGACTTGGATTTGTTTTATTTTAAAATAGATTTGTTACTAGTTTTTTTGGCATATATTTTTCTATAAATAGGGATTACTTTATTCATAGAAAAATTGAGAGTGAGAGAGAGAGTGCAAGAGAGAAACATGTGAGACTCTTGGGTAGACTAAGTCAAATTGAGTCTCTTGGGCACGGGAAGAGATTCGGGACTAGGGTAGAATTAGGATTAATTCTTGTAACCCTTGTTGGGGAATTTCTTGTAAAGTGACTCTTTGATTATACTGGAACGGAGGGGCTGCTCTCTCCCCCATAGTAGGTTGTTATAGCCGAACTGGGTAAACAAACATCTTGTGTTCTTTCTTCTCCTTAATCTTTAATCTTTTATCAGTTATTATTATTATTATTGCTTATTTCGTTGGATTTATCGGTTGCCGTTCTATTGCTCCACACATCAAAGTTTTATTGGTGTGATTTTTAACGACGAATTCACAACAATTGGCGCCCACCGTGGGGCCATCAGAACAATTTGAAGTGAGCACCATGGGTTCCAAGTGGGATATCGAGGGACTTTCCGAACACAATTTGGAATTGTGAAAAGAGAAGATGGAAGCAATAATAATGTTCATGATGATGGATAAAACATGTAGTGTTATTATCCGGTGCCTCGAAGATAAAGAGTTAATGAAGATGGTGAAGAACAAGGTCGGCCTGGAGAGGCGGTCGTAATAATACTCGACATCGGCCTGGAGAGGCGGTGGTAATAATACTCGACATCAGCCTGGAGAGGCGGTGATAAGAATACTCGGGCTCGGCCTAGAGAGGCGATGAAATAATACTCTGGTTACTATTGAAACAACAACGTTACTATGATATGTGAAGATGCTAGTGGAAGTTGGAACTCGGTGGAGATTTGAGTCGTGGACTTTGGATGCTCCTGTCACATGTGTTTGAAGAATGAATATTTTGAAGTCCTAGAGCTAGTTGAAGGTGGAGTCATTCATCTTGAAGACGGAAAAGCTTGTAAGGTTCAAGGTATGGTGAGGTTCTTTTACATGATGTGAGGTATATTCCTAACCTTAATGTGGTCATGAATTTTGTTACTAGAGGAAATTCTCATGATATGACAAAGTTGTGAAACTTCAGGTAAAACTTGTGGGTGACATGAGTTGAAGTATGTTTCAAAGTAGTGCAAAAGGTTTTGCGTTACAAGGTGAGAGTCATAGTGGAAATACCGGTTTGAATCTTTGGTGGAGGAATCTCGGTTTGAGGTGGAGTTTGTTACTAGTGGGACTAGAGGAAGACAAACAATCAACAATAGCTCTTGGCTATCTAGGAGATAGGGAGGAGAGTGGTATTGTTGCACCAGAGGAGTGTATGACTATGGAGATCTTGTGATTATATGTTTAAATTGTGGCTAAAGAAGTGCAAAACTTGGAAGATCTTCAGGGAGGCAATTGAAAGTGGGTAACAATCAGACTTGGGAACTTGTAGTGCTATTGGAGATAGTTGAATACAAGGAAAGTCCGATGTTGCGGCTTGTGGAACTTACCTAAAGTTCCAAGGTTAAGTTGAGAGGCAAGCAATTCTTCGAGAGTACGGAAGACATTCCGGGGTTCGAAGAGGGTGGTGAAGTTTGTTGGACTATCTAAAAATCCGATGATAGTTGGGCGCAAGCGTTTCTTCAGGGGGGTACGGACTTGATCAATCCGGAGTCTGAAGAGGGTGTGGTGAAACTTGTGGCTGCTACTAAAAATCCTATGGTTGTGGGAGGCAAGATCTTCATGAGGGCGGAAGGCATTCCGAGGGATGAATAGGAGGTAATGCTTGCGGGAAGCAAGTGGATGCTAGTACCTAGGTCAAGGTTCAATTGGGACTTGGACTTGGCCGGTGATCTTGAATAGAAGATTCAAGATGGAGAGAGCAGCACGGTGGTTGAGTGGATCACATCGATTTTAAGGCAAGGTGGAGAATTGTTGGATATGCCTTGAAATCTCAGTAACAAGAAAGTTAGAAAATCCTTGAAGATTTTTTGGAAAAATATCTTTAGAGATTTTTTGTGAAAAACTATCTTTGGAGATTTTTTTGTGGAAAAAAATATTTTCTTGAAGGACACTCTGACTTGGATTTGTTTTATTTTAAAATAGATTTGTTACTAGTTTTTTTGGCATATATTTTTCTGTAAATAGGGATTACTTTATTCATAGAAAAATTGAGAGTGAGAGAGAAAGTGCAAGAGAGCAACATGTGAGACTCTTGGGGTAGACTAAGTCAAATTGAGAGTCTTGGCCACGGGAAGAGATTCGGGACTAGGGTAGAATTAGGATTAATTCTTGTAACCCTTGTTGGGGAATTTCTTGTAAAGTGACTCTTTGATTATAGTGGAACGGAGGGGCTGCTCTCTCCCCCAGAGTAGGTTGTTATAGCCGAACTGGTTAAACAAACATCTTGTGTTCTTTCTTCTCCTTAATCTTTAATCTTTTATCGGTTATTATTATTATTATTGCTTATTCCGTTGGATTTATCGGTTGTCGTTCTATTGCTCCACACATCAAAGTTTTATTGGTGTGATTTTTAACGACGAATTCACAACAGCAAGCATAACACCAATCAGTTCAGCATTTAGAGATGTCCTCACATCAATATTAAAAGCATAAGCACCTAAGAAAGAAGAATCAGCATTTCTGAAGATACCTCCACAAGCAGAGATCACTGGATTATCCGATGAAGCACCATCACAATTACATTTAATCCAGTTCAAGATAGGTGGCTGCCAAATAACCTCTTTGATTCTAGGAGCATTGCCAAATTTCAATTTTACCTGAAACTTTTAGAGGAGCACAAATTCATGAATGTTTGAATAATGTTTCAGGCAGGAGTTGTTTCCTAACAAAGAGACTCTAACAATGATAAGGTTAATGATAGATCTCCAATGAATTTTCTTATCATTGAATCTTGTTTGATTTCTAGCATACCAAATGAAGTTCACAAAATTAATAATAGCTGCTGCTACAACCAAATTACACAAAGGAGACCATCTTGAGTTACATAAATTAAATGTCTCAACTAATGCATTAAATGGACAATTGACATTTAGACAAGAACCAAGCTAATTCCAAAAGTTTCGAGCATATCGTTGTCGTGTTTATAATACCATTTTTCAATTTTCTCAAGTTTCATACAATTTCTTTATTTGAAGAAAAAATTTCATACAATTTTTGGAAATTATGAAAAATACTTATATATACATATCAACTTAGAAATTGAAGAAAAAAAAATTGTGTATCTATGTACTCTTTCTCTCTCAACTTTTTCAAAATTAATTGTTATTTTTTTATTAGTGCATTTCTTCGAATCATTGAAAGCAAGGGTCCTATAGGTATTTAATTGTGATTGGGACTGTGATAGTGTCACTCTTTTGCAACAAGAAAACTGTGACCATGTATAAAAATACTACATCAGTATTGGTATTTGAATATTCACAAATTTTCAGACTTTTATTATATAGATGACTACGATATGGCAAGTGGACCAATCTGTCGTTGAGTAATAATTTACACTCTCCGTAGAATGACTTCGTATCCACAGAGATCGTGCCAGAGGGCCTAGTTTCATTTAGGAATTAGGATAGTTTTGTTTTCGCTTTGTTTGTTTAAAAAAGGTTTTGAGACATAAATTAGATAATAAAAGACTAAAGATTAAAAGAGAGAGTTTCAAGATGATAAAAGTATAGGTTAAACGCTTTTGAATCCCTACTCTATTCCTGCTTGATAATTGGTGTTATATTTCTTACTATTCCTTTATTATCTGGCGGATTAATTTCTAAGCGATAAGTTAAGATTTCACATCCTTACGCTATTGCAATTGAAGACGCTATTGTCAACTGTTGGCAAGAGAACCCTTGTTTGTCACATTTCTCCGTTTAACAAGTTCTCAACATTAACTTACTTTAATTGAATAACTATAAATATGCAGAATTTAACAATGTGTAATTCTTCATCCTTATAACCCCTAACCTCGAGTAGTTGTACTACCGTGCCTTTCCTGACTAGTTATGTTACCTCTTTTAGTTTGGGCTTTAGTCTGTTGTCACGAGATCATCTAATCCTATGTATTATCATGGTATGTGCACATTCATATATGACAGTGTATAAATAAGAAGAGATAATAATAGATAATAACTGAATAGTAATAATATAAACTTGCTCAAACCAAATTGCATAATCTCAAGCAATCATTATAGATGAGTTAATCTACTTGACATGATCTAAAGGGACTTAGCTACTCATAGGCATATTAAAACTAAAAGCAAAAATATACATACGAAATAACCTCGATTCCTTGCGGAGGAAGTTTTGTCTCCCTATGGTGGGGGAGAGTCTCCTTCCCTGGAGAGCTCGTGAGCCCTCCTTACTCCTTCTCCTTTGCTCCTTAGAAACTTATAGTTCTCTGAACTTCTGAATTAATAATTGTGAAGGAGTAGAGCTCTATTTATAGTTTTTTTTTTTTTTTTTGAGATTTTGGACTTTTCCATCGTGGGCCATCGCACCACGATGCCTTCAGGACGTTTTCTTAGCGACCAAGATTGATCTCATCGTGCTGCAACAGATTCCATCATAGCACGATGATAACTTCATATTTGGATTTTTGTTACAACATGAAAGTTGTAGCTCTTTGTCTTAGCTTTCCAACACATGGTCACAGACCTCAATCCGATACTCGATACTCATTTAATATGTTTTTGCTGCTTTTTTGCTATTTTTGATGCAATTTCCACTTTTCTTTCTTCTTGCTCAAATAACTTCGTAACTTTAAATATTTGTTTGGATTTTGTCTTTAAAGTTGACTAAAAATACTAAAAACTAACCTAAAAAATAACTAAACTCATTATATAAATTCCTGTCATCAATAGACTTTATATATATGATTTACAAATTAACATGACGTAAAAGTTTGTATATATAGATATAAGCATAACAACCGGCAATGGACACGTGGAAATCCAGGGAAAAAAAAATATAAAAATCAAACTTGAATAGAGTTATAAAATGTGCCGAAAATTATATTTACGATGTATTTGATATACACATGTATACTTTGTCCAAATTTTTCAACAATGCTCAAATTATTTTTAAGTTTTTATCTTTGTATTTTAATTCATCTTCAATTTTTTTTTTCTTCTGACAAACAAAAAGCTTAAATGTTAAAACATTTTATTAAACAACAACATTCAATACAAAGTCATCTCAAATTAGATGTAGCAACTAGTTGGAATGCTCAAATCCAACCAATCCAAATAAAAATCGCAAACCGATCTAAAAAAATTGAAAAATGTAAAAAATTGAATATTTTTGGATGTGTTTGGATGTGCTTTTGTGAAAACTACTGAATCGGATCAGATTTCGGATTAATTTTTTAAAACCGACCAAAACTGAACTAAACCGCATACATATATCTTATACTTATTTATCTTTTTATTAGTATGAATATATATTGCATTCACCTATTTTTTGTTCATTTTAAATTTTGTTAGTTTAATTTAATCAACTTTTTACTTTTTGATATCTTTCAAATATAATTGATAATTGTCATTCTAAAATATTAATTTTCAATATATTATATGTTATATTTTAAATCAAACTTAATATTTATTTCAAAATATTATTTTATAGTGTTTTTTATAATATTAATATTTAATAAAAAATTACAATTTATAATTTTGATATCAAAAAACCGATCCAGATTAAACTGCATAAAATTGGATCGGATTGGATTTTTTTTTTCATCCAAAATTGAACCGAACCGCAAATGTTTTTTTTTTTTTTGTGGATTAGATAAGTGTTTGTCTCAAAACCGATCCAAACCGAACCGTGAACAACACAATACACCAAATCGTCTAGCAGTGTTTCTATCCTCGTACCAGAGGCGTCTATGCCCCATGGCCAACATGTGCCATGGCATAGGGCCTCACAAAAATGGGGGTATAAAAAAAATTATAGGGTGGTAATATTAATAAATGATGAGTATAAAACGAGGGATAGTGACCTTTCAAACGAGGGATTGTGGAGTCTAAATATTTGAGGTTTTCTTATTCTAAAATGAAAGATCCTAAAAGATATTGTTCTGAATAAATTTTTTAGATGTTTTATAGTTAATTGTTATAATATAGTTTTATCAAATGGAGATACTGCGATAGAGATTGTTTTGTTTATGAAAATTTTGTTATATTAGTGAAAAAATGATTATTTTTTAGTGTTATTGATGTTATTTGTAATTTAAATTAATGACAATTCTTTTGCATTTTTTTCGTTTTTCTTTTATTAGGGCCTATTTTTAATAAGTTCACGGGGCCTCCAAAAACTTAGAGACGCCCCTGCCTCGTACCGATAGATGTTCATCACTATATCCTTTACTGTAGTAAACTGCTGACAACGCACAGTTATAATATCTCCAAGACTAGCAGTTTGTCACGCAAGAATGATGTCGTTAAATTAACGGGCACCAGGGGCAGCCCTATACCATGTGCAAGATGTGCCTCTTAAAAATGAGGGCCTCAAAAAATATTTTATAGGATAATAGTATTAATAGATTAGTGGGTGTAAAAAATAATTATATTACAATACTGTTAGCCCCAAACCTAGTTTTTGTAAAGGAAAAAAAAAAAAAGATGACTCGTTTTTTTTTTGTTCAGTAAAGATGACTCGTTTTAAGTAGCTATATTGTATTTTGTTGTTATTGTTAGACAATGAATCTTTTTTATGTTAATTACAAAAATGATTATATTTTTTATGTTATTATCAATTTAAATCGATCATTTTTTTATAAGAAAATTTACATTTTTTTTTATTAAAGGGCCACTTTTATATTGTTGCACATAGCCTTCAAAAACCCGGAGACACCCCTGACGTGCACGGTGCACCTCTTTCACTTAGCCGAATTCAGGTTGGAAGGCACATTCAACAAATTCTTCTTCAAATTGTTTAATATTTATGATACGATTTGAAGTAATTTAACATTCTATTACATATATTTATGTGTGTATGAAATTTTTAATTTTTATTTTTTATATAATTCAAATTAATTTCTTTAATTTTATCTCTGAATTAAAAATTACTATTATTGTAATATTACGTGATTTGTTAGTCCAATGGAGTTCCTTCAGGGAGATTTTCAAGGTGAACAACCCATAACGGAAAAGGAAACTCAAATTTTATCTCGGCGACTCAAAGTGTTGAAATTATGGTACATGGACAACCTTCAATGGATATGCAAAGATGGATTTCAAATGGACCCCATTCTACATTTTCTTGAAAGCATTTTTGTTCAGCACTGTTCCAGTCTTTTGAAATTGGTGCCTTCTTCTGTTAACTTTAATTACTTGACCTACTTGGAGGTAACTAACTGCAATGGTTTGGTAAATTTGATAACATACTCAACAGCCAAGAGTCTTGTCAAACTCACAACCATGAAGATTAAAATGTGTAATTGGCTTGAGGATGTAGTCAACGGCAAAGAAAAAGATGAGATGAACAACATTGAGTTTTACAATTTACAATATCTAGAACTAGTTTCTTTACCAAGGCTCTGTCTTTTTTGCTCATGTCCATGCCCCATTATGTTTCCGTTGCTGGATGTTGTAGTTGTCAAAGAATGTCCTCGAATGGAACGTTTTTCATTCGGAGTGACCAGCACAATATTTCTTCAACATATACAAATTGATGAAGAAAATGATGAAGAAAATCTTTGGGAAAGTGACCTCAATGGAACGGTAAAGAAAATGTTTGATGATAAGGTATGCTTTTGTTCACAGTGGTTTTTGGTTAAAGCATATATCAACTAAATCTGAAATACAAATAAATTTTTAATCAGTGCAACTGCAGGAGTCTGAACAAGTTAGACGATTGTTGTAAATTTGGTTAAATCACACCAATAACCTTAATATGTGGAGCAATCCGATTAAAGCAATCAAAATAAGTGAGAATGAGCAATAACAATAATCAACAATTAAACCTGCGAAAACGTAAAGAACACAATCACAATTGTTTACCCAGTTCGGTGTTAATGAACCTACTCTGTGGGGAGGGCAACCCTCTCCGTTCCACTATTGATAGAATACTTGATTACAATGAAATCCCAATTGGGTTACAAGAATTAGACAATTCCCTAATTCTACCCAAGTCCCGAATTTCTTCCCGTGACCAAGAAATTCAATCAAGAAGTGTTTCACAAGCTGATAGAATGTTTCTCCAACCCTAGAGTCTTCCCAAGATGTTACTCTATTAACCCTAGTCTCTTGTTGGCCTCAGAAACCCTAAAACATACCCTAAAATATCAGAAAACGCACAGCCTATATATAGGCTCGCGCATCTGCGCGGCGCGCAGGAGACTGGCGCGCGGCGCGCCATCAACAGAAACATCAGCAGCAGCACACATCAAGCTGCGCGACGCGCAGACATACTGGCGCGACGCGCCACCACCAGGAGGAGAACCCTGCACTACTTCTTCATCCAATTTTCAAGGCAAACTCCAACAATCTCCACCTTGCCTTCAAAATTGATGTTGGTGCCAACTTCCTACCAACCACCATGCTTCTCCACATGATTTAACACCACACCCTCTTCGGCCCCCGGAGTCTACCTCTCCGTCCTCCCGAAAAGCTTGTCTTTCATTGCCCTTGGATTTTTAGGACAATCCACAAGTTACACCGTACCATCTTCAGCCCCCGGAGTAGCTAAGTCCGTCCTCCTGAAGAAATGCTTGCTCCAAACTATCATCGGATTTTAGATAGTCCAACAAGCTCCACTATACCCTCTTCGAACCCCGGAATGTCTCCCGTACTCTCGAAGAATTTGCTTGCCTCTCAACTTAACCTTGAAATTTTAGGTAAGTTCCACAAGCCGCCCACAAGGTCTCCATAGATACCCTTCTTTGGTCCAACAATATCATTCTCCTCCCTATCTCCTAGATAGCCAAGAGCTATTGTTGATTGTTTGTCTTCCTCTAGTCCCACACTAGTAACAAACTCCACCTCAAACCGAGATTCCTCCATCAAAGACTCAAACCGGTATTTCCACTATGACTCTCACCTTGTAACGCAAGATTTTTCCACTACTTTGAAACACACTTCAACTCATGTCACCCACAAGTTTCACCCGAAGTTCCACAACTTTTCCATATCATGAGAATTTCCACTAGTAACAAAATGCATGACCACATTAAGGTTAGGAATATACCTCACATCATGTAAAAGAACCTCACCATACCTTGAACCTTACAAGTTTTCCCGTCTTCAAGTTGAATGACTCCACCTTCAACTAGCTCTAGGGCTTCAAAACTATTCATTCTTCAAACACATGTGACAGGAGCATCCAAAGTTCACGACTCAAAGCTCCACCGATTCCCAACTTCCACTAGCATCTTCACACCTCATAATACCATTGTTGTTTCAGTAGTAACCTGGGTATTATTTCACCGCCTCTCCAAGCCGAGCCTGCGTATTCTTATCACCGCCTCTCTAGGCCGAGCCTGAGTATTCTTATCACCGCCTCTCCAGGCTGATGTTGAGTATTATTCCACCGCCTCTCCAGGCCGAACAATCATCTATGGTTCCAAGCTTGTGACTTTGAGTGCTCCCGCACTCTCATAGCCTTCCTCATAAGCTTCATCACCAACGGCAATCTGAGCTGACGAATTACCACCGCCCCCTCTCCGAGGACAGTCCCTCTTGAAGTGACCAGGTTCTTGGCAATAGTGACATTTGAATTTGCCACCACCCTCACTCGTTGCCCTAGACTTGGACCAATTCTTCTTCCCCTTCCATCTTCCGTCGTTCTCGCTTCCACCCCTCGCCACACTCAAACCTTCTCCACTATCATCAACTCTCAAGTCTCTCAACTTTGTCAACTCCTTAGTTCTCAAAGCCGATTGAACCTCATCCAGAGTGATTGTGCCTTCCTTGCCATAGAGCAATGCATCCTTAAGGTTTTCTAGTGATTTGGGTAAAGCACACAACAAATGAAAAGCTTGGTCCTCATCTTCTATCTTCACATCAATGTTCGCCAGATCATCAATAATCTTATTGAATTCCGTAAGATTAGCCGTGTCTGAAAGATTATCCGGCATACCCGCCACTCCTTTCAACGCCTCATCGCACTTCTGTTGAGTTAAAATTGCCCTAACCTTCACCTTCCACAACCCGAAGTCGTTACTCCCGGTGAACTTCTCAATCTCCCACTTAGAACCCATGATACCTTAATCGTTTGATCTTTGCCCCACGGTGGGCGCCAATTGTTGTGAATTCGGTTAAATCACACCAATAACCTTAGTGTGTGGAACAATCCGATTAAAGCAATCAAAATAAGTGAGAATGAGCAATAACAATAATCAACAATTAAACCTGCGAAAACGTAAAGAACACAATCGCAATTGTTTACCCAGTTCGGTGTTAATGAACCTACTCTGGGGGGAGGGCAACCCTCTCCGCTCCACTATCGATAGAATACTTGATTACAATGAAATCCCAATTGGGTTACAAGAATTAGACAATTCCCTAATTCTACCCAAGTCCCGAATTTCTTCCCGTGACCAAGAAATTCAATCAAGAAGTGTTTCACAAGGTGATAGAATGTTTCTCCAACCCTAGAGTTTTCCCAAGATGTTACTCTATTAACCCTAGTCTCTTATTGGCCTCAGAAACCCTAAAACATACCCTAAAATATCAGAAAACACACAACCTATATATAGGCTCGCGCATCTACGCGGCACGCAGGAGACTGGCGTGCGGCGCGCCATCAACAGAAACATCAACAGCAGCACACATCAAGCTGCGCGACGCGCAGACATACTGGCGCGACGCGCCACCACCAGGAGGAGAACCCTGCACTGCTTCTTTATCCAATTTTCAAGGCAAACTCCAACAATATTCTTACACATATAGAAAGAATCTAGGGTTCGAATTCAAGCCCTTGTACGAATAATTGTATTTCAAATTTGCAAACAATTTTACTATCTGTTCAGATTTGATAAATGCAATATTGATTACTACTTTTGTTGGAGAATATGTACCAATAAAATATTTCTTTTTATAAATGAAAGAATTTATGAAAGAAATTACAAGGGGTTGAATCATCAGCAACTAGCAATTACAACATTTACGAACTACTTTAGGTAAAAATGTAAAATTAAACAAGTTAGGTAAAGTATAAAATTGTGAAATGTATTGGATTTCAAATTTGCAAAGAATTTTACTATGTATATAGATTTGGCAAATGCGTTATCTTTTATTTGAACTAACTTGGTGCAAATGTTTTCACAGGTTGCATTTGGTAGTTTTAAGCATTTAAAACTATATGAATATCCCGAGTTGAAAGAATTATGGCACGGTCAACTTCAGCATAATGTATTTAGGAGTCTGAAGTATCTGGTGGTTCATAAATGTGATTTTTTATCTGAGGTGCTCTTTCAACCAAATATGCTAGAAGTGCTAATGAACTTGGAAGAATTAGATATAAAAAATTGTAATTCATTAGAAGCAGTTTTTGATTTGAAAGGTGAACTTGCAAAAAATGTCCTTGGGAAGAATTCTATTTAGTTGAAGAAATTAAAACTATCCAATCTTCCAAAACTGAATCATGTATGGAAAGAGGATCCACATTGTACACTGAGGTTTCAAAATTTAAGTGAAGTATTTGTTGAGGAATGCAAATGCTTGAAAAGTCTTTTTCCGCTCTCAGTTGCTGTAGATATGAAGCAAATTCAAGTACTTGAAGTACTTCAATGTGGGATTGAAGAAATTGTTCGCAAGGAGGAAGGAACAAAGGAGATAGTTAAATTTGCGTTTCCTCATTTAACAAGCATTAGACTCCATTATTTGAACAAACTTAAGGCATTCTTTGCCGGAGTCCATTCTCTTCAATTTAAATCATTGAAAACAATCAACTTGTTTGAATGTCCAAAAATAGAGCTATTTAATACAGAGCCTTTGAGACAGCAAGAAAGCGCCAGAAATGACGAGCTCAATACTTCATCATATCAACCTCTTTTTGTAATTGAAGAGGTAAGGGTGGCATAAAATATATCATCCTTGCTCTAAATATAGATTTTACATGCACAAATAATTATTTGTTTTAATGTGTTATTAATATTATACCAAATTGTTCAACTTGTCTATTATATCAGCTGAGGCTAATTAATTGGTTTTAATGTATTATTAATTGTTTGAAAAATTGAGAAGGATAATATAGATTTATTTAGTTCTAATTTAGGTTTTGCGACAGGTACTTAACAGTGTGGAGATTTTGATGGTAAATGCAAAATATTTTGACATGATATTGCATAGCCAATATTCAGGGGTTCAATTCAACAAAGTCAAAAAAATTGGTGTGGGCGGATTCTACAATGAAGAAGCTACTTTTCCATATTGGTTCTTGAAAAATGTTCCTAATTTAGATAACATAGTAGTGCAGTAGAGTTCCTTCCGGGAGATATTTCAAGGTGAACAACTTATAAGTACGGAAAAGGAAACTCAAGTTCTCCCGCGAATCAGAACGTTGGAAATATGGTACATGGATATGCTTCAATATATATGCAAAGAAGGATTTCAAATGGACCCCGTTCTACATTTTCTTGAAAGCATTTGTGTTAAAAACTGTTCTAGTCTAATGAAATTGGTTCCTTCTTCTGTTACCTTTAATTACTTGACCTACTTGGAGGTAACAAACTGCAATGGTTTGATAAATTTGGTAACATACTCAACAGCAAAGAGTCTTGTCAAACTCACAACCATGAAGATTAAAATGTGTAATTTGCTTGAGGATATAGTCAACAGTAAAGTAGAAGATGACATGAACAAGATTGAATTTGCAGTTTAAAATCTCTAGAACTAATTTCTTTACCAAGGCTCTGTCTTTTTGGTTCATGCCCATGCCCCATTATGTTTCCATTGCTGGAAGTTGTAGTTGTCAAAGAATGTCCTCGAATGGAACATTTTTCATTGGGAGAGAATAACACAACATTTCTTGAAAATGTACAATTTGATGAAGAAAATCATTGGGAAGGTGACCTCAATGGAACAGTAAAGAAATTGTTTGATAACAAGGTATATCAACTAAATCTAAAATACAAATAAATGTTATGTGTGTAGAGGGTATACCCCAACCCACACTTATTCTTTTGTGTAGTTTGTCTATGTTGACCACGTTTTATCATTCTTGTGTTGTCCACCTTGATCTTGTCTTTTATTCTCAAATCTTTGTCATCACTCATTTAAGTTCATGGTCGACCGACCCATAAAACTTCTCTAGTAACAGTTTTACTTTAATCCACCAATTTTTTATTTTCTTTTGGTTAGGTTAAAACTATCTATCTAGATCGTGATCGTTTTGAAGGTGGAAAATTGTCAACTACAATATTATTACAAATAATTGAATATTGCTTATAAGCAATTTTGATTTGTCTCTTGATATATTACTTTGATTTGACAGGTTGCATTTCGTAAATTCAACTGTTTAGCCTTAGCCGACTACCCTGAGCTAAAAGATTTTTGGTATGGCCAACTAAATCACAACATGTTTTGCAAGCTGAAATCCCTAGTTGTGCAAAGATGTGATTTTCTATCACATGTACTTTTACCATCAAATGTAATGCTTGCACTGCATGGATTGGTAGAACTAAAAGTAACAGACTGTGATTCTTTAGAAGCAGTGTTTGATGTGAAAGGTATGAAGTCTAGAGAAATATTGATTAAACAAATCACTCAATTGAAAATATTGACTTTATCAAGTTTACCAAAATTGAAGCACATATGGAATGAGGATCCTCATGAAATTATTAGCTTTGGAAACATATGCAAGGTGGAGGTTTCTATGTGCCAAAGCTTGCTATATATCTTTCCATTGTCACTATCCCAAGATACTTGATATAAAGTCTTGCGGAGTTGAGGAAATTGTAGAAATGGAAGAAGGGTCAATGGAAATCAATATTAATTTTCTGCAACTGAATAAATTGGTACTATGTCGTTTGACAAACCTTAAGAGCTTTTATCGTGGAAAACATGTTTTAGAGTGCCCTTCGCTGAAGATTTTTAATGTATACCGTTGTGAAGCATTAAGAATGTTTTCCTTCAACCATTTAGACTTCCAAGAGCCTAATGCAGGTAAATCCCACCATACCTTTTTTATTTCTATGTCAGTGTCATAAACTAGTATTAATTTTCTTTTGGATGTTTAATTTTTCAGTTGAGCCTCAACCTGGAGGAATTGGCAATAGATGGTCCTGATGCGCTGGGGATATTGAATCAAGAAAATATATTTCATAAAGTTGAATTTCTTCGTCTGGAATGCTTCGATGAAACTCCAACTATTTTTCTCAATGATTTCTTTACCGCATTTTCACATCTTAAAATATTTCAAGTGCGTAATAGTACTTTTGAAACATTGTTCCCCACTAAAGCAACCATTGGTCATCCCAGTATGCAAATTTCAAATCAAATAAGAACTTTGTTTCTATGTGAATTGGAAAATCTCAAGCACATTTGGCAGGAAGACTTTCCATTAGATCATCCTCTGCTACAAGATCTTGAAATCTTATTTGCATGGAAATGTCCAAGTTTGATAAGCTTGGTACCATCGTCAACATCTCAAATTTAACATTTTTGAAGTTGACAATTGCAAAGAGCTTATTTATTTAATAACATCCTCAACAGCGAAAAATCTTGTACAACTGACACAGTTGGTAATAATGAATTGTGAGAAGATGTTGGATGTCGTGAAGATTGATGAAGAAAAAGCAGAGGAAAACATCATATTTGAAAACTTGGAATACTTGGAATTATCTTCTTTGCCAAATTTTAGAAGCTTCAGTTATGGGAAACAAGCATTCAAATTCCCATCTTTCGTACGTTTCATTGTTAAAGAGTGCCCTCAGATGAAGATATTCTCATCAGGAGTCACAGTTGCACCATACCTAACAAAAATTGAAGTGGAAGAAGTAAAGATGAGATGGAAAGGTGATCTCAACACAACTATTGAACAATTGTTCATAGAACAGGTACACATTGTTTGTCGTTGTTAATTATGAAAATTATTTACTTATTATTCTTAAAGTGAAAATTTTAATAAACATCCTAATAAATACTTTGATAAACATAGTGCCTCGGGAAGTATATTTGATTTTTTCTTCCATTTGTGGTTGCAATTATTTTAAGTACTTCGATATTTGTTACGTTACTAATAACTAATGTCACCATATTGTCAACAGGAAGCCCCACATTCTAATGTAGAATGAGACCATTATATCATAGCATTTGCAAGGTACGTACGTACGGAACATGAAATTTTCTCTTTTAAACATTTTATTTTTATTCGTGGAGAATTTTTTTTTTGGTATAGATCGTGGAGAATTATTATTAACATCATTTGATAGGAAAGTGTTTTGTTTATTTTTAAACCGGATAGTTTTGTGTTACATTTTGTTTATTTGTTTGTGTTGGAAGTTCCTTTGATTGGAATCAAATTCTCAACTTGTCAATATGGTTTTTAAAAACATTTTCATTGTTCTTCTCATTACTAGATGGCTTAATTGCTTAGCTCGTTCTAAGAATATATACTTTGTTGTGTTTCACATTTTTAGGGAAGATAATCGATGTGCTGACAGGATTGTCTCTCTTGGGCTTAGTGGTTTTAGTTTCACTTGGTGGGATCATGTTCTTTCTGATGTCTCTGGAGCTTATCATTGCAATAGGCTCGGTCTTCTTGAATTTAGATTTAAATAATCCTTTTTTCTTGTATTCAAACTGCACTCTTTTTTCTTTAATCAAAGTTTTATCCCACTGGGTTTTCGTTATTAAGGTTTTTAATGAGGCAGTTGAACAACTTATTTGGTTTGTACTATTGTTACTTTGGATTTTGTTTTTGTCCCTCCAAGCTTTTTATTTTATAATATTTGATTAGAGTTGAGCATTTTGATTGCGGTGCCAACATAGTTGGGATGTGAGTAACCAACTTACAGTTATTACAAATAAAGTATGGAACATCTTCAACTGATCATAGTAAAATTTCTTAGTTTCCCAATTCAGGAGGTGTGTCCTTCCAATGAACCAACACTGTTGTGGCAGCAATATGACCTTACTATAATAGTTGCTTTGTATGTGTTTGTTTAAATGTTAGAAAGAACAGTGTACAGTATAGGAACTGAGTTTCCTATGTTTCTTGAGAATGTTGTGCAAATCAGAAGCATCAGGATTAGTATATAGTTTCATGATGCATTAGGTCACCGTTTAATCACCGTTTAAGCTTATTTGTTTAAAATAAGAGGAAACATTTGATACCAAATGCATATTTGTTTCCTCTTATTTTAATCAAACCGGCATCAATTAACGGTTATAAAATTATGAACTAACCATCTAGATCCAAAGAGACGATATTTTTCATTGATGATGTTCAATCGACATGGCACACCAACAAACATACATGAACTCCTTCCTCCCTTCAAAGTAGTACCATCTCACATTTTCAGAACCACACATTAAACATTGCTCATACCGATAATAATGAATACCAGATTTAACCCTACTACATCAATCTGACTTGTGACCTTTATATGCATCCAATAAGAGTGGCAAATCTTTCTGAAATGGGATAACATATCTCTCCAAGAATGTTTTCTGACTTATGGTAATAAAGCTAATTATGTGCAAACCACTCATCAAACCCCTTGAGTCTTGACTTCAAAATCTTAACAACTGCACATCTAGAGACAAGTGTTTTCTCCAAGCTGCGGTTCAGAATACAAGGGCTTCTAGCAATGGCTTCAATGAAGTTTTCCCTCTCCATGGGGTAAGACCCATATCCTTCACCATTCCTGAGATCGATATATACTGAGGATGCTTTTGGAACGCCAAAAGACAGATATCTCTCGACCAGATTATTGACAGTTCAAAAATGGTACATTGATATTAGAAAGTGGTACATTGCTTTGTTCAACAGATTATTGACAGTTCAAAAATGGAAGAGATCGAGGGCTCGTTTGTTTCGGCTTTAAAAAAATAGATTTTTTCTTTGTATTTTTGAAAATAGATTTTATAAAATTGTTTTTCAAAATATTACAAGTTTTTTTATATTCGCTTTTTCTAAATTTAAACACTAATTTTGACATCATATAATATAGACGTATATTATTGAAGAACAAAAAATATTGAAAATCTCAATTTTTATAAAAAGTTATATTTCAAAAATCATTTTTATGAAAATATATTTGAAATAGCTTAAAAAAAGTGATTTTTTTTTTTAAAATTTTGATATCCAATTTTTTTTTCGATAAAATGATGAAATACCTAAAATAAGATTTTAAGAATAACTATTCAAACAAAATTTTCATTTGAAACTTTTATCAAAAAATTATTTGTAAATTTTTTTTATACAAAATTTTCTAATACTACAAAATCTATTATAAAAAAATCCAAAACAAACAGGCGCTGAATTTCAAAATCTTAAAAATTTTATATTTAAGGGTTTAATACGTTTTTAGTTCTTTTATTTTGCGAAATTGTTAAAAATAGTCCTACATCTTAACAATGGTAAAAAAAAAAAAACTATAAAATTTTCCGCTATTAAGATTAGTCGAATTCGTCAAAAAAATTCCATGTCATTGACGGAAAGCTTTTGTGGCATAAAATGTAGGGATCATTATTGACAATTTCACAAAATATATGAACTAAAATGTTTAGGGTTAAATATAGGGACCAAAAACATATTTAACCCTTATGATTTGATGAACTTATGAAAAAAGATACGTATTTTGTATTTGATGAACTTATTTGATGAATTGTATTTTGTATTTGATGAACTTATGAGAAAATAATATATCGGAAAAAAATTAATAGTATCGAATACATTGAAAAAAATGCGATGTAAAACCGATTAAAATATCTTAACCAAACCGATGAGTTTGGTTCGGATTCATTTTTTAAAAACACTAAAAACCGAACCAATTGATGGTTCATTGGTTCATTCATTAGATTCACTCAACCGGTTCAATTATGCATGGTCATGAATATGTTACACTTGTAGGAAAAAGGGGATTAGGAATTTTTTTGACGCAAAGGGGATTAAGATTAGGGTATACAAACTTTACAACTTTTAGATAATAAAGATTAGTAATAAGAAAATTAATTTTGTCTCGAGAATATTGCACTTGTTATGCTTGGTTGCTCTTTTTTTACTTAGATTTAAATCGAGCTTTATATTTAATTTTATTGTCTATGATTTAATTTTTGAAAATTTGCATTTTTTTTTAAAAAAAATTAAAATTGAAATCAGAAAGATTTTATTAATCAAAGTGGCACTAATGACATTATACAACTGTCTCTAAAAAATTTGAACTTAGCGTTTTGAGGCTACACAAGGCTAAACTCTTTTCAATGAGCTAACACCTCAATTGTAAAAACAAACAATAAAGAGTTGATACAATTTTTCACTTTTCTTATTGATACATATTTAGTTATCTTGCTAGCTAGATCTTCAATATGTCTCATATTGTAGCATCATGGAACCCTGTATAAAAATGGAAAAAGAAAAAAAAGAAGTTTAGAACAAAATACAAATGTCCTAATGATAGAATAATAATTTGGTTTGGTGGTTTGGAGGGAGAGGCATGGGGAGGCTAGGTGATTAGGAGATAACCATTATAACTAATTCCATTTTAAAAAAATAACAATTACTTTTTAAAAATTAATATGTATGTATATGTATATATGAGCTAGCTAGCTAGAAAATAAGAAAACAAACTTACGAATTGCAATCAATGCTAGGATCAATTGTAAATGAAAGATTAATGTTACAAAGGTGTGGCAAATTTTTCGCTCTGTCAACGTGAACTCAAAATCTTGTTGAAGCTGGTTTGAGACAATTACAAACATTTCTTCGAATTTGAGTGGTGTTGGCCTTTTGATTTAAATTATTTGCTCCTGCACAACAAACACTGGTTGGTGTATCAGAGCCAACTCCCTGCAAAAAAGGTAGACATGGCAACAAGGACGAAAGATCCTCAGAGCAGCTCACATCATCAATTTGACTTGCATCCATATATTGTTGTTACTAGCATACCTAAAACCATCACAACCATTAAAAGAGAAATATACTTCTTCCCCATAATCTTAATTTAAATACGTGTATATGTAAGATATTGTTGTTGAATTTTTGAATGTCTGGTTTCTACAAGTATGTCTTAATTTATAGGCATGATCTATTGTCATTTTATGGCAACTCATGTATTTCTTAATTGTATTTAATAATTCTTTAAAAACCATATTTGTGATTTAATATTTCATTTATATTATTTTTGCATAGAAGGAATTATTATTATCTTCAATGTTTATGGTCAAAGGTAGTCATTAAAACAAAAAATTATCACTTTTAAATATTTTAATAATAATAAATTACTCAAAATTATAACGCATAAGTTGAATTAGCTTACCAAAATAAAACATAAACTCGTATGAAAAAATGTTATCAAATGTATATTCTTTTGTAATATGTTCTTATAAATTATAATTAAATTCAAAATCTTACATTCCCAAATATACCCTTTTTGATTTGACTTGGTCTAAGTGGAAATGTTCTTGGTCCCCTTAAACACATGGTAAAGCGTTCGATTCATAGTTCATGCATGTGGAGAAAATTTAGTTGTGTGGAAAGAACCCGCCTTATATTCCCCACAGATTTCCCGACGGAGAAACTTCGTACCAATAAATTATATCACTATACTATAAAGGTAATACTATTTTTATTCTTTTACTCATATTGCCACATCCTATAAATATTTTCATTATTATATCACTATTCATTGTTAACAAAATATGAGTATAATTGAGAATCAAATATTTATGAGTATAAAATAATTTTTTTGTACTATATTTAAAAAATAAGCATGTAAATGTTTTAATTTTGATCGATGAAACAAATTATTTTTGATCTACGAGTCATCGCGTGATTGACATGACAAAAAATTATATGGTATTATTTACTATGTTCTTAGGTTATTTTATGTAACTCTAGTAATATTTAGGAGTCATTTAGTGATAAGATATCTAAGAAATTGATGTTACTTAACCAAGAAGTAAGAATTGAAGAAATTATACAAAAATGGACGAAAATTGAAGAAAATCAGCAAAAATGCATCATGCCACGATGAGAAGTATATTATGCCATGATGAGGACTATATAATTGAAGAAAATCTGACATATTTGTGGAGGAAATTAGGTCCCATCGTGTCACGGTGGAGATGAATCGTGCCACGATGGCGTGTAAAATTCAAGCCAAAGAAACCTATAAATGAGCCCTTCACTTCCATATGTCAATCATCTCCTCAACAATTCAAAGAGGAGCATTCCACAGTCCGAGAGAAGGCAAGGATGCAAAAGGAGGAAATCTCCCAACGGAAGCCATTTTTCCAGTATTTTATCGATATGTGTAACTTTCTAAACTCTTCTGTTATGATTGTTACAAATATGAGTAGCTAAATTGCTTCGGTTAGGTCTATTAGATGAACTTCCATATGAATATTTGATCTACGTAATTGGTTCGAACAAGTTTATATTATATGCAATTCAGTTTATTATATCTAATTATCTTCTATTTCTCACGATGTATTCCAAATAAACGGCCGTATTTGTGAATCGTATATGAATTAGGTGACTCGTAACAGAGTCCTAAATCTCGACCTGGGATAACTAATCTAGCCTACTAAGGAAAAGGTAACTCAAAAACCCAAGACTAAAGGCAATAGAATTTGTTGGAACAAGGTTGATTTCAGGTGTGTTTCACTTTTATTTATTTTAAAAATATAACAGCACTAACCACCTTGTATCGTATCCAATCATGCATTATACCCTTTGCTTCGCACCATATAGCAAGGCTCATTATTATTTTACGTGAGTGTTAGTTATTTTATATAATTGGGTGATTATTAAAAGATAAAAAAACTATAAATTATAAGCTTAAACACCACTTAAAATAACATCTCAAAAAAAAAAAAATTAACCTGGATGGTTTTTTTTTTTTTGCAAACAAGTTTATTATATCTAACAAAATTATAAGCTAATCTAATAAACTATAACTAAACTTATTTCTGTTACCAAACAAACACCGCATTATACAACAAATAATCTTTTATAACGAGCACATATAAATTCTTAATTTTATTTTAAAAAATTAGTAACAGAGGTGGCAAGCAACGGATTTGGGTTTTGTAAAAAAAAAAACCAAATCTGAGACTAAAATTAAGAAAATACAGCTATATTACTATGAGAGAAATGCAACTTGCTTCACCTAAACGCATACTGAGAGCTTAGATGAATGAACAAGTTTTAATTTTTTTTACTTTTTTTGTGTCTGTGTTGTGTAATGAAGATTGAAATTGGATAAGTATTTGAATTGTGTGTTTGGTTTGTGTGTAGAGAAATTTCATTCACTTTAAGAAGATTGTGTCAATTTGGGAAAAACAAGATTAAGGTTCAATCTGCATCTTCCCTTTGAATGTGTATGTTTTAATTATAATATTTTTTATATAGAAATTCTTTATTAAAGTATATTAAAAAATAAATAAATGATATGGAAATCAATAAAATGACATGGAAAATGGTTAATCCAACACAACAATGCTTGCTTAGCGATATATCATTATTTACGGTGCCACGATAGTAAAATGTTGACTTTTATAATAAGGGGACAAAAAAAACTGAGTTTTATAATAGGGGACCAAAAGTTTAAAAATATCAAAATAGCGGGACCAAAAGTGCATTTAAGCCAAAAAAAAAAATAACACTCTCATATTTTCATGACCATCTTCATTATCATTATCTTCTTCCTTAAACCGAAAAGAAATTCTACTCGAATACACCTTCATTTAAGGCGCAAATTGTTTTAATATATATAAGGCATATTAACTAGGAGGACTTCTTAACGTGATAGATGAGAGGATTAAATAATAACCTTTGGATTAATTAATACTCCCTTCGTCCCAAAACTTGGTTTCTTTTAAGAAATTAACGTACAATTAATAATATTTTAACATTTATATTCTTACAAAAATAAAAGTATCCATCAAATAAATTTTTCTCTTTCTTAATAAAATATGGATAAATGACTTATCGTGCAAAACTCAAAACCTACCAAAGATTTGAGACGGAGGGATGATTAAATTGTATGGTTATGATTAAAATTTGGGTAAATGGTGTTTTACCCCCCGCAAAGTATGCGAGTTTTGGTTTACCCCCCTGTAAAATTATTTTTTTGGATTAACCCCCTGCAAAATGAAGATTACTTCAATTACCCCCCAATGTTGACAACTAAGACATGAAATACTCACTTTTGCTGATGTGGCATGTCTAGGTGGCGTTTATTTTATTTTTTATTAATTTTAAAAAAAACTAAAAATTGATATTGCCACATAATAATTGTATTTAAAAAAAATTAAAAATTAAAAATTGACATTTTATTTTAAAAATCAGAAAAAAAAGAAATTTTTTTTTTTGGTTTCAATTTTCTTAATTTATTTAAAAAAATGTGAATTTTTAAATTTTTTAAAATTCAATTATTTAAAAAAAATGCCAATCTTAAAAAAAAATGCTAATTTAAAAAAAAAGATTGTCATTTAAAATCTTTTTCTTATTTTTTTTTAAAAAAAGTCAATTTTAATTTTTTTTTAAAAATGTCAATTTATTTTATTTTTAACAAATATGTCAATTTAATTTTGTTTTTTAATTCCATTTTTTTCCAATTTCAACTTTCTGTTTTTTTTAATGTCAATTTAAAATTTAAATTCAATTATTTAAAAAAAAGATTGACATTTAAAATCTTTTTCTGCTTTTTCTTAAAAAATTTCAATTTTAATTTTTTTTAAAAATATCAATTTATTTTATTTTTAAATTCAATTATTTTTAACAAATATGTCAATTTAATTTTTTAAATTCAATTATTTAAAAAAGGGTAGTCAACTTAATTATTTTAAAAAATTAAATTGACATTTTTTGAAAAATCAATCGAAAATAAAAATTTAATTTTTTTAATTTCAAAATTGAATTAAAAAAATCAGAAAATTGACATTTTTAAAAAAAATCGGGAAATAAATATGACATTTTCTTTAAAAAAATCAGATTTTTTTTTAAATAATTGAATTTAAATTAACATTTTTTTAAAAAAAAAATTAGAAAAAATTTAAAATTAACATTTTTTTTATAAAAAATCAGATAATTGAAACCAGAAAAAAATTAAATCTTTTTTTTTAGTTTTTAATTTTTTTTTCCTGATTTTTAAAATAAAATGTCAATTTAAATTTTTTTAAATACAATTATGATGTGGCAATATCAATTTTTAATTTTTTGAAATTAATAAAAAATAAAATAAATGCCACCTAGACATGCCACGTTAGCAAAAGTGAATATTCCATGTCCTAGTTGTCAACTTAGGGGGGTAACTGAAGGAATCTTCATTTTGCAGGGGGTAATCCAAAAAAATAATTTTGCAGGGGGGTAAACCAAAACTCGCGTACTTTGCGGGGGGTAAATCACTGTTTACCCTTAAAATTTTCCTTTAGTAACTCGCGCTCTATGGGTGTAAGCGGATCAGAAAAATCCAATTGAACCGACGATCAAAACCAATTCAAACTGGAAAAAAAACTATGGTTCGGATCCAAAGCTGAACCGAACCAATTAAAAACCGATATGGTTTGGTTCGGTTCTCAGATTTCGTTTTAAGAACCAATGAACCAAACCAATAAGTATATTATTAAGCATATACTCCCTATAGTCCTTTATATAAGGAATAATTTGGAAAAAACACACAAACCAATAAACATTATCTTTCTTATTAAAAATTCTAAAATTTTACAATATATTCCAAAACTACCATTGGTGTATTAATTTATCCTTGTCTATTGTAATATAGGGAATATGTCACTCTAATGGATTAATTTGATACAATTTAATAAGGGTAGAAATGAAATTGTAAGAATAAAGTTAGTGATTGTTTCTTATAAAAAAGACATTTTTTTTTCCAAATTGTTTCTTATAAAAAGGACCGGAGGGAGCATTTATTTGTTTAGCTCAACCCACACCATGTTATTGACAATTCAAGTGGGAAAATAATTGAAATTTTATTTTAGTTGTAATTTGTAATTTGATTTTGAACTTATGAACTATATAATATTATATATGGTTGTAATATATGTTTTTTTTTTTTTTTGTATATGATGATGAACTCTGTTGGAATTAATTTAATATTAATCACATATGCTCAAACTAAATGATTAAAACCATAATCTTACTTTAGTGCGGAAGCCAAAATAAACATAAGAGCATATGTATAAAACAGGGTCTATGACACCTCGATTTATCAAAAATTCCAGGAATACCTAGATAGATGAATTCATTAGATGAACTAACATCCATGCCGCTTATGGTTCTTCTTAAACCGGGACTCCTTATGCCCTAAGCTCTCTTCAGATGGGGAGAAGAGGTGGTATGCAGTGCGTTAGGTATATTGGAGACCATAACATATATATAATGTGATGACCTATTAGGGTTCCCATTATTTCAAGTAGGGGTGATCATATCCGAACCAATCCAAAAGTAAAACCGCAAACCGAACCAATCCAAACCGAAACTGCAAAAAACCGCATTTAGTTTAAACCGCACGGATAGTTTTTCATCTAAACCGCGCGGTTTGGTTAGGTTTGCGGTTTTCATTTTAGAAAACCGAACCAAACCGAATCAAACCGCAATATTTAACTTAACTATATCAATTAATAACAATCAACATATTACCTATTCCAACTTAGCAAGTTCAACCAAAATTGAGTCCATAAAACAGTACGCTGTGAAAACATATCATTTAACGCAATCCAAAACTATATTATTGGTATTAAAAACAAGTTATTATGTATATGCATATTATATTACGTAAACAATAAATAAATTAAAATTTCCTATGTTTATTTCGTAACAAGTTGATAATATCGTCATATTTTTTATATCGCGATAAACCGCACCAACCGAACCGATCCTAACCGCGTTGGTTTGGATTGGATGACTTTTTAAAAACTAACCGAACCAAACCGAACCGCATGTATTTTTATCTTGCGGTTAGGATGACTTTTTGGCTCAAAACCGAATCAAACCGCACCGCGAGCACCCCTAATTTCGAGAATGAATTCTATCCAATGGAAAAAAACTGAGGAAATAATGTGTGCATCTAAACCATTGGATAAAAAACATGTAATAATATTTTAATTAGAAAAAATGAAGAAAAGTTGTTCAATAGTTAAGATGTAACAATTGAGAAAACTTGAGGGGAAAAATTTGTAAGGATCCTTTTCCATTATTCCCATAAACAATTATTTGGTTTCAACAATATTTTTTAAAATAAAGAAAAGAAATAGAGAAAATGGTTTGTTTATTACTCAAATTTAAAATAAAAACTAAACATATATGAATATAATTTAAGAGTTTTTTAAGGATTTCTTATTTAAAAGAGGTAAAATCTAAACGGAGCGGGTTCGGGGACGGGTTCGAGTTGGGTATCAATGTCCCTATTACCCGCCCCAACCTCATCTTTTGAAATCGAAGAAAACCCATACCCGAAACCTAACCTAGTCAACTCGGGTTTTTCCCGTCAAATCGGGTAGAATTTGGGCGGATACCTGCGGGTATGAGTGTTATTGTCATGCCTAGAGGAGAGAGGCAATTCAATGATAGCTTGGTTAAATAAGTTTTTAATACTTATAAATATCTCTTTTGTTACTTTATTGATCTCATTCATCTCTATCAATATTCCACATTTTTGTTGCTTCTTCTTTATAAGTATTACTATTTCTCTTTCTCGAGAGAAGAGAATGAGGAAGATTTTAAATAAAAATTAAATCTTCAACTCTCTTTAAATGAATAAATCTAACGATTACTTTGTTATTATTTTTTTTGCAATAGCTGCTATTTTTATATTATAAACAAATAAAAAACTTAACCCATCCTATAAAAAACGAATAAAAGAAAGGAAAAAAATTGTATTTTTTTGAATTCGTGTACCGCAGGCGTACCACCCGCGTACCCGCTGGAAAAAAAAATCAGGTACGGCATTGGTGTGTACCAAAGGAGTACGGTACATGTACCGGTACCCGGTACTGATACGCTTCCTGAATTGGAGTGCCCGTGTATCATAGACCCCACCATATATTAAAAAACATTTGTTACCAAAAAAAACACACAAACCACCCTTGCATTGATTGGCATGGTGGTTGAATATGGATACCTCATATACCACCAAATATCCTTTCCACACTGACATAAGGTTTCCATTTTTCCAAAAGACACCACCGATGCTTATGCTCTAATTAATCCAAATAATCAATCAAAAAACCATTTTTTTTACAATCGTCAAAGCTTCAATTAAAACTTCATCAACACCCATAAGCCACCATGCCTTTAGATTAACTCCAAAGAATTCTATGTTAATTAACAAAACTATATTATTTTTTTTGTCAAGTAGCCTACCGGTTAAGGTGGATAAGTGTGATGACCGGAATTCGAATCCCGGTCCCCTTTATATAAAATGCGATGTCCAACCAATTGAGCCAAGATCATGGGACGACAAACTATATTACTTTTCTATTTTCCAGAAAACTATATTACTGGTTAATTGAACCTGTTATTAAGATTTATCTTAGTAAATAAATAATTTTTATCTTAGTAAATTATTATTAATAAATTCCTGCCATTAATTGATTGTAATATTTATGCAACTCATACATATTTTGCTCCAATGGTGATACCACTTTGAGTATCATACATTATTAACAAATGGTCCCTTCAATATTTTTTTTTTTAACTTTGTCTAAATAAAAATAAAAATTTATTTAATTTAATAAATACGTAGATAAATAAATTAATAATTGTGGCACTTGAGGAGCTTCAACAAAAGGGGTGTATTGGGTGGTGGCGATGGATAAATAAAATAAGGAGGATTTTGGAAGTTGTTGGTGGGGTAGGAGATTGATTTTGGAACAAATTCACGTAAGTTTGAAGATTATTATTATACATATACATATTAGGATTCGTTTGATAAAAAATAAATAAAATATTACTCGAGAACAAACCAAATAAAATTTGTGTAATATATGGTATAATTTGAAATATGATCAAATGTTAGTAAAAAAAGAAAAAACATCATCAAATGGTCATTTAATATAAAACGGTAATATTAAATTGATGATATTGTACCTTATTTAAGATACCGTATCGTTAATTTTGATACCATGCATGCCATGTCATGAAACTCCAATGATAAAAAAACATAAGGTACGTATCATTAGTCTATAAATCTCTCTTAGATACCCTTATTGGAGATGCTCTAAGATTTGGAGTAACTCTAAAGTTACTTTTGGAGTTAATTCATGTTCGGTAGATCACTTGTCCACGGTGGACCACTTGTGAAGGTGGTCCACCGTAGCATTAGCCATATATATATATATATATATATGAGTTATGATCAAATAACACCAACTTATTTGACAACAAATGTTACACCTTTTAATAATGTTTTAACCAATATAAATTTTATAAAATCAACCGTTAAATTGGAAGTTTATATCATATAGATCATTTGTGTAAAAAATACAAAATCATTTGATATATTATTGATTTAACAACGTTTAAAAAAATATGTAAACCATCATGATTACATTGGTTAAGTAACTAAGTTAGAATATGTATTTTTTTTCACCACCAGTTTAATCTGGTTCGGGAGTCAGTTCTGACATCAAGTGGTTCCAGCTCTCTCCCGATCGCAGTTATAATATGCATTTTTTAAACGGTGCTATACTACTGAAGTACTAGTTTTTATTTAAAAAAATTGAACCCATATTTTTTTTTGTTAAATCAAAGGTATCACGCGCAACCGCAGATACTAATCCTCTCAAGATAACTGAGATCTATTTAAGGGGTTGACCTCTCCCAACAAATGCTTTCCAGGACCAAATGATTAACGGACCCAAGTATCTACCACTTATGCCACACTATCTTGGTAATTGAACCCATATTTTAATTATATTATTATTATTCACTACCTACCTAGGAGTATTTGTAGAGTACAAAGTTCTCAATTCCTTAAAACCCACACACCCAGAAAATCCCTTCGTTACATTTTAGCAACTCAGAGTTTATTGAGTCTTTCAAATTTAATTCTTCAACTTCTTTGTATTTCTGTTTTATTAATTTTTCTTTTCAGATTTTTGTTATTTTCCCATTCATATAGCCAAACAAAAAATGAAAAAAAGAAAAAAAAAGTGAAGGAACTCACTCACTCTTACCCTTATGAAGAGTTCGGCTTACGCTTAATTTTGGTACTAACTAACTCACTCTGTTGATTGATTTCAAAGGTTGTAGTTAGTTTGAGAGTACCCACTATTTGTTCTCATTCACTTCGATTTTGATTTTGTTGTTTGCAGATTATTATTTAGTTGCTGCTTTTTTAAGCCATTTTGTAGAAGGAACTGTCAATACCACCAATTGTTAATACAGGTAACACTTCCAAACTCGTCGTAGTTTTCGCCATGCTTTTGTTATTATTGTCTACTTAACGGCCATTTTGATTGACTTATTTTTGAATTTATCAAGATAGTTTATGAAAAATCAGTTTTTTTTTTGTTGGTTTACAATGTTGCCAATTTAAGACCTCATGCATACTAGTGAGACCCCTCACCTCTGGGCCAAATCTAGTGGCTTGAAAAATCAGCTTTTGAAGATACACATTTTGTTAGTGGGAACTTATCAATCAACCTTTTTTATTTTGACTCATGAATTAAGTTAAAAGCTTATTTATTTGTATAAGTTATTCTTTTTAAACTCAAAAATATGTCAATCTAAACGTATCATTAATTAATTTTAACCACAGTACTAATAGAGGCTCACACACAAAAAAAACCTTCATAGTAATTTATATTTATTATTAAGTTATTAAAAGTATATTATCAATTTTGTAAATTATTCGACAAAAAAAGGTTATTTAAGTAGTACAACTTAGTTGATAGTTACAAAAATATTTGTTTATCCCAAAAATGTCACCGGATAAATTCCACTTATTTTTCAAATCAACAAGTCAATTTTTTCATAACTCTAAGCAAAATATTTTCTAACTAAATTTCCTCATGAAATTTTTATTTCCTATAAAATCCCTGTTTTCAGATAAATTTTAATATGGACCACCATAACAAGTGGTCTATCGTGAACCGGTATTTTAAAAAATATTTAAAATTCCATTGACGACATATGTTGTTTGGAAGTATATAAGTTAATGGTCACTTTCGTTTTTACGATTGAGATAATGACTTAATTTATACGAGTTCAATTAAACAATTAATGGAAAATAAATATGTAACTCGTATTGAACCGACACCAATTATTTGACTGTTTTAGACGTAAAGACAAGCATAATCATGAATTTTTATTTTCAAAAAGTATTTTCGACTGTCATTAGAATTTCTAATAATTCCCTACCAATTTGAAAATTATTAGAATTTCTAATATATGCAGGGGATCGGGGTTCGAACCCCAGTCATCCCATTTATCCACCTTAAAGGTGGAATTTCTAGTCATTAGGCTACTTGACAAAGAAAAATGAAGAATTTCTAATAATTTTAAACATTAGTTTACGGTGAACGACTTATGAAAGTGACCCACCGTAGCACTCACCTATTTTCATTCATTAAAAGTATCAACATTATAAAAATTCATTTATCATAGAATTTCATGAATCTTATAGAAAACTCATTTAATTCCCAAATATTTTCTCGGGCATTTGTCAAAATAGTAAATTACAACTTTTTCAATAAATTTTCAGAGAGCCTCATCTGTGCTGCTTATGTAGGATATTTTTTGAACAAGTAATTCAAAAACCTTTATTCACATCACAAGACGTACCCCAATAATAATAAAAAATCACATATTAAAAACCATTATATCTAAAAATCACTTACACCTAAATACTCAAGTGGTTACATACACCACTAATTTAAATCATAATCAAAACTTTTCACTTTCTATTTAAGCCAAAATTTGTATACACACACACTATTTATTTATTCATTATAAATCAAGCACTCAAGTGGTTGATAATTTTTGCCGATTTCGATATCACAGACAACGGTTTTACAAAATGTATGGTCAAAAGGTAAAAAAAATTGTTGCTTAAACAATAGGTAACACTTGGGATCTTGCTCCAAGTCACTAACAAACGCCCGGACTAATGAAGAAAATGCGATGGAGCATCATCTTCGGTTCCTAAGCCACGATTTTGGGATCAACCAAGCTGACACACTAACTCAGTTATCTCCTCTAATGAATCTAGTTTCTCTAAAATATTCACCTAGATAATTGTAGCGTGCTCCTGATCAATGAATAAGAATCCAGCATTCCTTAACATAGCACAAAACTATCCACACCTCACGACCAGGGATGCAAACTTGAATTAATCCAACTCCAAACCCAATTTCCAGTGATTCCAAATCAAATAGGCCATAATCTATTAACTATTGAATATGTTTATTTAGTTTTAATCAAAGCATATGTTCTTTTTCATATTTGCAATTGATCATCAAAGATAACATTAATGTGACGGTGGCCTCACCTTTCCAAATGTTTCCCTTGTTTCTTATGCCCTCATCGAAAACAGTATCTTTTCCTTTTATTTTCAGGCTAACTCAAGTCACAAGGAAGTGGAGTAGAAAAGATAATCAATGGAATTTCTATCTTCTATTGTTGGAACAATAGCAAATTTTACTGTTGTGCCTATTGGACGTCAAGCATGTTACTTGATATTCTACAGAAGCAATTTCAGTACGTTAGCGGTTCATGTTGCAGACCTTGAGGCTGCAAAAGAAAGAATGATCCATTCGGTTCAACAAGAAGAGAGAAACGGTAAAACTATTGAAAGAGATGTGAAGAACTGGTTAGCGACAGTGGACAAGGTCATTGAGAAGGCAAATCAGCTTCAAAATGATCCTCGTCGTATCAATGCTAGGTGCTCAGCATGGCCGTTCCCCAATTTGATTCTGCGTCATCAACTAAGTAGGAAAGCCACAAAAATTGTAAAAGATGTTATTCAAGTTCAAGGAAAAGGGATGTTTGACCGAGTTGGTTACCTTCCCCCTCTAGACGGAAAAACTTCCTCCTCTTCAACAAGAGGTGGTGAAAATTATGAGACAAGGGAGTCACTTAAAGAGAACATTATGAAGGCTCTAGCACACCATAATTCATGCAACATTGGGGTCTATGGGTTGGGTGGGGTGGGTAAGACCACTCTGGTGGGGGAAGTTTTTGAAATATGTAAGAAACACAAATTGTTCGATGTAGTTGTTAAAACCCATGTATCGGAAACTCCAAACATTAAAAAAATTCAAGGGGAGATTGCAGATTTGTTGGGTCTACGATTCAATGAGGAGACTATTCTCGGAAGAGCACATCGCCTAAAGCAAAGAATCAAGATGGAGAAAAATATTCTTATCATTCTAGATAATATTTGGACCAAACTTGATTTGGAGAAAGTGGGAATTCCATTTGGTAATGAACATAATGGTTGCAAATTGTTGATTACATCTAGAAATCAAGATGTGTTGTTGCAAATGGATGTTCCAAAGGATTTCATTTTCAAACTTGAACTTATGAGTGAAAACGAGACATGGAGCTTGTTTCAATTTATGGTTGGGGATGTGGTTAAAGATAGCAATTTGAAAGGTGTAGCAATTCAAGTTGCTAAAAAATGTGCAGGTTTGCCTCTTTCGATTGTGGCGGTAGCTCAAGCATTGAAAGGTAAGGGGGATGTTCATTCTTGGAAAGATGCACTAAGGAGGTTAGAAAGTGATCATCATACCATTTTTTCTGCTTTGGAATTGAGTTACAACTCATTGGAGAGTGATGAAATGAGGGATATCTTCTTGCTTTTTGCAGTAATTCTAGGTAATGATGTACAGTACTGTCTGAAAGTTGCAATGAGTTTGGATATGTTAAAGCATATTAATACTGTAGATGATGCTAGAAACAGACTTTATTCAATAATCCATTCTTTGGAGGCGGCTTGTCTTTTGCTTGAAGATAAAACAAGTGGAGCTATCAAAATGCATGACTTTGTTCATGATTTTGCTATCTCCATAGCACGTAGGGACAAACATGTATTTCTAAGAAAACAATCAGACGAGGAATTTCCAACCAAGAATTTTTTAACAAGGTGCACGCAGATCTTTCTACGTAGTTGTGTGCCCGAGCTTCTTCAAATGATTGATTGTCCAAACATTAAGTTTTTCTGTTTGATAAGTGAGAATCTTTCATTAGAAATCCATGATAATTTTTTTGAGGGTATGGGAAGCCTTAGAGTCCTAGATTTAACATCTCTGAACTTGTCTTCATTACCCACTTCGTTTCGGTTCCTAACCGACCTTCAAACACTGTGTTTGAATTTTTGTATTTTGGAAAATATGGTTGAGATAGAAGCTTTGCAAAATTTAGTTATTCTTTGCCTTGGGGGTTCTTCAATGACCAAGTTGCCAAGAGAAATAGGGCAATTGACTCAATTGAGAATGCTTGATTTGAGCAATTCAGGAATAGAAGTAATCCCACCCAACATTATATCTAACTTGACTAAATTGGAGGAGTTGTACATGGGGAACACCTTTGTTAATTGGGAAGATGTGAATTCAACGGTTCAAAACAAAAATGCTAGCATTGATGAGCTTCAAAAACTACCCAACTTGACAACTCTAGAATTACAAATTCGAGAGACTTGGATGTTGCCAAGAGTCTTGCAGACGGTGTTTGAGAAGTTGGAAAGATATAAAATAGTTATTGGTGATGTATGGGAATGGTCTGATACTATGGATGGAAACTCAAAAACATTGATGCTCAAACTTGGTACTAACATACATTTGGAGCACGGAATTAAAGCATTGATTAAAGGTGTTGAGAATTTGTACTTAGATGATGTAGACGGAATTCAAAATGTGGTTTATCAACTAAATGGAGAAGGATTTCCATTGCTGAAACATCTCCACGTCCAAAATAATGCAAAAATGAAGCATATTGTTCAATCTCAAGAGAGGAATCAAATGCATGTGTCTTTTCCCATCTTGGAAACACTAGTACTTCATAATCTTAAAAATTTGGAGCATATATGTCTTGGTCCACTTTCAATTACTTCTTTTGGAAGTCTAAGTGTTATCAAAGTCAAAAATTGTGTCCAATTAAAGTATCTTTTCTCCTTTACATTGGTTAAAGAACTTTCCCACCTTTCTAAGATGGAAGTTTGTGAGTGCAATTCTATGAAGGATATAGTGCTCAAAGACAACAATTCAAGTGCAGATTCAATAACTAATGAAAGCATTGAGGTTTTTCTAATTCGTTCTTTGATTTTAGAACATTTGGAAACACTTCAGAATTTCTTCTCCAAAAGTGAACCAAAGCATCAATGGTCAGAGCCTTATGTTTCAACACCATTATTCTATGCACAGGTATTTTTAATTTTTTTAAGCTTCTTTAGGTACAAATGATATAATTTTTAATTTTGTGATATGTTTCTATACAAACAAATTATTTAATAGATAAATTGGTAGGTTTAATAAATAAACTATTGAGTATAAAGAGTAAATGGACAGATATTTAATTAGATGTAAAAGCTAGATATTTAAATAGAGTGTCAATCTTATATATTCATAGGTATTAAGTTTCATTAGTAATACTAATATCTAACTTAAAGTTTCAATTATGATTTTTGTTAATTTGTTTTTATGTAGATTTCATTTCCTAATTTGGATGCCCTTAAATTGAGCTCTCTCAATATGAATAAAATTTGGGATGACAATCATCAATCTATGTGCAACTTAACTAGCTTGATTGTGGAGAGTTGTGCTGAGTTGAAGTACTTATTCTTGTCTACTATGGTTGGAAGCTTTAAGAACCTTAAACACCTTGAAATATGTAATTGTCCATTGATGGAGGAGATAATAGCTAAAGAAGAGAATAACAATGAAATGGAAGAGGTATGGTAATTATACTATTAGGAACATTCCAATTAATTTTTAAATAATTTTTTATAATGATGTTGGGGTTATTTATTTATTCATAGGTTCACTGTTTCGAATTAGAGAAAATCATATTGAAAGACATGGACAACTTGAAGACAATATGGCACCGCCAATTTGAAACAGTGAAGATGTTGCAAGTGAGCAATTGTAAGAAAATTGTGGTGGTTTTTCCTTCTTCAATACAAAAAACATATAACAATCTAGAGAGTTTGGAGGTCACGGATTGTTCTTTAGTAGAAGAGATATTTGAATTGACTTTCGATGAAAATAACAGTGTAGACAATACAACACATTTGAAAGTTACTATAGATGGATTGCCAAAACTGAAAAATATATGGAGTGGGGATCATCACAGTATTCTTAGTTTTCAAATTCTTATATTTGTAGAACTAAAAAACTGTGCAATCTTGGAGCATTTACTACCACTTTCTATAGCCACTCGTTGTTCACATCTTAAAGAACTTAACATAAAAAGTTGTGAAAATATGAAGGAAATTGTTGCAGAGGAGAAAGAATCTAGATTGAGTGCAGCTCCCACATTTGAGTTTAATCAACTAAGTAGTTTATGGCTTTGGAACTTAGATAAACTCAAGGGTTTCTATGCTAAAAAGCATACTCTAGCATGTCCATCTTTGAAGAGCATTTGTGTTTACAAATGTGCAAAGTTGAATTTGTACACAACTCTATCTACTAGAAGTTCCAATTTTCAAGATGACAAACTCTCCGTTTTAACACTACAACCACCTTTCATTGTCGAGGAGGTATGCATATCATATAAATTTACATATAATTTGCATTAAAACACTATTTGTAGGACTTTGTGTTATTATTTAGATATACCCAACATGATAGTTATAGTTGTATTCAATTGTCAATTTTGGAACTAAAACAAGTAAAATAAACAAGACAAAACATAATTAGATTTAAAAGTTATAGATTTAAAATTGAATAACTATAGATGAATGTAAGGGAGTTCAGACAAAATTGAGAAAATTATAGAGGCAATAAAAAAAATATAAAATGAAAATTTGAGTCAATAAGAATTACTTTTTGAGTCAATATTTAATGTTGAAATTCTTTTAAATTGTTCTTGATATGTGTTTTAGGTGATTCCAAATTTGGAGGCGTTGAAAATAAATCACAAAGAAGCAAAAGTGATATTGCAAGCCCAAAACTCAAGTGCCCTATTCACCAAAATGAACTTTCTTTCTTTGTCCGAATATAATATTGTAGAAGATGCTACATTTCCTTATTGGTTTCTTCAAAATGTGCACAATCTTGAGTTTCTAATTATTGATGGGAGTCGCTTCAAGAAAATATTTCAAGATGAAGGACAAATAAGTGAGAAGAAGACTTACCCACGGCTCAAAAAGCTCTCATTGAATCAATTACATGAGCTTCAACATATATGTGAGGAAGGATTTCAAATTGACCCAGTTCTTGCCTTCCTTGAACACTTATATGTTTTTTATTGTTCTAGTTTGTTAAGTTTATTGCCTTCCTCAGCCACCCTTATTCATCTGGAATATCTGGAGATAACAAGTTGCAATGGGTTAAAATTATTAATTACATCTCCTACAGCACAAAATTTGGAAAAACTCACCTCACTGAAGATAAAAGACTGTAATTCACTCGAAGAAATAATTACTGGGGACGAAAATGTTGGCATTGCATTTATTAGATTAGAATTATTGATGTTGGATTGTTTGCCAAGCCTCAACAAATTTTGTTCTAGTAAGTGCTTCTTGAAGTTTCCATTGTTGAAGGAAGTAATTGTGAGGGAATGTCCACGCATGAAGATTTTTTCAGAAGGAAACACAAGTACACCAAATCTCCGAAAAGTTAAAATTGCAGAAAATGATGAATGGCGTTGGAAGGGAAACCTAAATGATACAATAGCCAACATATTTGAAGATAAGGTATGCTTGATTTACCAATTTATTTCTTGTGTAACAATATCATGATTTACCCCTCTCTCTCTCTCTCTCTCTCCCTCCCTCCCTCCCTCCCTCCCTCCGGATGCGTTAGCACAAATTCTCATTCTACTATAATCTAATTCACAATTCTAGAGATATCATATTTTAAAGGTATGTGTGAATCCACCGGCTTAGTTACTTTTTGTTAATTTAAGGATATCTCTATTAGAAATGAAAGAAATGAGGAAGGGGGTTGAATCATTACTAAATTAAACAAATTAGGTAAAGTATAAAATTGTGAAATGTATTTTGTCAAAAAAAAAAAACTGTGAAATGTATTGTATTTCAAATTTGCTAGAAGTGCTTCTAGCATTTATGAACCACTTCTAGCATTATCAGTTACTTTTGTTTGAACTAACTTGGTACAACTGTTTTCATAGGTGGCATTTGGTAAGCATTTAAAACTGTTTGAATATCCCGAGTTGAAAGAATTGTGGTATGGTCAACCTCAGCACAATGTATTTAGGAGTCTGAAGTATCTAGTGGTTCATAATTGTGACTTTTTATCTGAGGTGCTCTTTCAACCAAATTTGCTAGAAGTGCTAATGAACTTGGAAGAATTAGATATCAAAGATTGCAAGTCATTAGAAGCAGTTTTTAATTTGAAAGGTGATTTTGAAAAAGAAAGTCTTGTGAAGAAGTCTACTCAATTGAAGAAATTAAATCTATCTAATCTTCCAAAACTGAAGCATGTATGGAAGGAGAACCAACATAACACCATGGGGTTTCAAAATTTAAGTGAAGTGTCTGTTGAGGATTGCCAAAGCTTGAAAAGCCTCTTTCCGCTCTCAGTAGCTAGAGATTTGAAGCAAATTCAAATACTTCATGTAATTGAGTGTGGGATTGAAGAAATTGTCGGCTTGGAGGAAGGAGTAGATGAGATAGTTGAATTTGTGTTTCCTAATTTAACATCCATTATACTTCACAATTTGACCAAACTTAAGGCATTCTTTGCCGGAGTTCATTGTGTTCAATGTAAATCATTGATAGAGATCAACTTGTTTAAATGTCCAAAACTAGAGCTATTTAAGACAGGGCCTTTGAAACACCAAGAAAGTTCCAGAAATGATGAGCTAAATATCTCAACGTATCAATCTCTTTTCATGATTGAAGAGGTAAGGGTCTCTGAATATAGATTTTACATGCAGACATATTGATTTGTTTTAATGTGGTATACAATTATTAATGTTATTTCTACCAAAAAAAATAATTATTAATGTTATGATAAATTATTCAACTTGTCTATTACTACGTTGGTTTTAAGGTATTATTAATTATTTGTGAAAAACTGAGAAGGAAAATATAGATTTCTTTTGTTCTAATTTAGGCTTTGCAACAGGTACTAAACAGTGTGGAGATTTTGATGGTGAATGCTAAATATTTTGATATGATATTGCATAGCCAATATTCAGGGGTTCAATTCAACAAAGTCAAAAAAATTGGTGTGAGCGAATGCTACAATGAAGAAGATACCTTTCCATATTGGTTCTTGAAAAATGTTCCTAATTTAAATAATCTATTGGTCAAATGGAGTTCCTTCCAGGAAATATTTCAAGGTGAACAACTGGTAAGTACAGAAATGGAAAGTCAAATTATCCCGCGACTAAAAGAGTTGGAATTATGGGGCATGGACAAGCTTCAATGTATATGCAAAGAAGGACTTCAAATGGACCCCGTTCTGCATTTTCTTGAAAGCATTGGGGTTCATTACTGTTCCAGTCTAGTAAAATTGGTGCCTTCTTCTGTTACCTTTAATTACTTGATCTACTTGGAGGTAACAAACTGCAATAGTTTGATAAATTTGATAGCATACTCAACAGCAAAGAGTCTTGTCAAACTCACAACCATGAAGATTAAAATGTGTAATTGGATTGAGAATGTAGTCAACGGAAAAGATGAGATGAACGAGATTGAATTTTGCAGTTTAAAATCTCTAGAACTAATTTCTTTACCAAGGCTCTGTCTTTTTTGTTCATGCCCATGCCCCATTATGTTACCGTTGCTGGAAGTTGTAGTTGTGAAAGAATGTCCTCGAATGGAACATTTTTCATTGGGGGTGACTAACACAACATCTCTTGAAAATGTACAATTTGATGAAGAAAATCATTGGGAAGGGGACCTCAATGGAACGGTAAAGAAATTGTTTGATGACAAGGTATGTTTTTATTCACGGTGTTTTTGTTTAAAGAATAAATCAACTAAATCTAAATTACAAAATAATGTTTAATCAGTGTGACTGTAGGTGTTTGAACAAGTTACATGATAATCTTACATGTGTAGAGGGTAATTTTGAAATGATCTTCAAACTAGTTTCACCAATAACACACTATGCCCCGACACGCAATTATTCTTTTGTATAGTTTGTCTATGTTCACTGCTTTTTATCATTCTTGTGCTGTCGACCTTCATCTTGTCTTTTATCCTCAAATCTTTGTCATCACTCATTTAAGTTCATGGTCAATCGACCCATGAAACTTTTCTAGTAACAGTTTTACTTTAATCCACGGATTTATTTATTTTCTTTGGGTTAGGTTAAAACTATCTATCTAGATCGTGATCGTTTTGAAGGTGGAAAATTTTCGACTACAATATTGTTACAAATAATTGAATATTTCTTATAAGCAGTTTTGATTTGTCTCTTGGTATATTAATGTTGATTGAACAGGCTGCATTTCGTAAATTCAATTGTTTAGCCTTAGCCGACTACCCTGAGCTAAAAGATTTCTGGTGTGGCCAACATAATTACAAGGTGTTTTGCAATCTAAAATCCCTAGTTGTGCAAAGATGTGATTTTTTATCACATGTACTTTTACCATCAAATGTAATGCAAGCGCTGCATGGATTGAAAGAATTAGAAGTAACAGACTGTGACTTGTTAGAAGCGGTGTTTGATGTGAAAGGTTTGAAGTCTAGAGAAATAATGATAAAACAAAGCACTCAGTTGAAAAGATTGAATTTATCGAGTTTACCAAAATTGAAGCACATCTGGAATGAGGATCCTCATAAAATCATCAGCTTTGAAAACCTACACAAAGTAAATGTTTCTATGTGCCAAAGCTTGTTATATATCTTTCCATTGTCACTATGCCAAGATCTTGAACATCTTGAAATGCTTGATATAATGTCTTGCGGAGTTGAGGAAATTGTAGAAATGGAAGAAGGATCAATGGAAATCAATTTTAATTTTCCCCAACTGAATACATTGAGACTATATTGTTTGACAAACCTCAAGAACTTCTATCGGGGAAAGCATGCTTTAGAGTGCCCTTCTTTGAAGATTTTTAATGTAAACCATTGTGGAACATTAAGAATGTTTTCCTTCAACCATTTAGACTTCCAAGAGCCTAACGCAGCAGGCGGAAATCCCACCATACCTCAACAAGCTCTATTTTCTATGGAAAAGGTAATTCCCACCATACTTCTTTTTGTTTGTTTGTGTCATATAAACTAGTACTAGTATTAATTTTCTTTTTGGATTTTTCATTTTTCAGTTGAGCCCCAACGTGGAGGAATTGGCAGTAAATTGCCCGGATGCGATGGAGATATTGAATCAAGAAAATGTCTTTCATAAAGTTGAATTTCTTCGTTTGCAATGCTTCAATGAAACTCCAACTATTTTTTTGAATGATTTTCATACAACATTTCCTAATGTTAAACATGTTCAAGTGCGTAATAGTTCTTTTGAAACATTGTTCCCCACTAAAGAAATCACTGATCATCTCAATATGCAGATTTCAAATCAAATAAGAATTTTGTGGATTTTTGAATTGGAAAATTTGAAGCACATCTGGCAGGAAGACTTTCCATTGGATCATCCTCTGCTACAATATCTTGAACAGTTATTTGTAGGGAATTGTCCAAGTTTGATAAGTTTGTTACCATTGTCAACATCTTTCACAAATTTAACATCTTTGAAAGCTGACAATTGCAAAGAGCTTATTTATTTAATCACATCCTCAACAGCTAAAAGTCTTGTACAACTCACAACATTAATAATAAAGAATTGTGAGAAGATGTTGGATGTTGTGAAGATTGATGAAGAAAAAGTAGAGGAAAACATCATATTTGAAAACTTGGAATACTTGGAATTTATTTCTTTGTCAAGTTTTAGAAGCTTCTGCTATGGGAAACAAGCATTCATATTCCCATCTTTCCTTCGTTTCTTCGTTCAAGGGTGCCCTCAAATGAAAATATTCTCATCAGGAGTCACAATTGCACCATGCCTGACAAGAATTATAGTGGAAGAAGAAAAGATGAGATGGAAAGGTGATCTTAACAGAACCATTGAGCAGTTGTTCATAGAACAGGTACACATTGTTTGTCAATATTAATTATGAAAATCGTTTACTTATTATTCAGTAGCAATTATTTTTTCCCTTCCAATTGAGTTGCAATTTAAATAAACATCCTAATAAATATATATATTTTTCCTTCCATTTGTGGTTGCAATTATTTTAAGTACTTTGATATTTGTTACGTTACTAATAACTAATGTCACCATATTGTCAACAGGAAGTCCCACATTCTAATGTTGAATGATATATCATAGCATTTGCAAGGTACGTAACATGAAATTCTTCTCTTTTAAACGTCTTATTTTTGATTCGTGGAGAATTATTATTCACATCGTTTGATAGTGAAGTGTTTTGTTTATTTTTAAACCGGATAGTTTTGTGTTACATTTTGTTTATATGAACTGGAATCAGATTCTCAACTTGTCAATCTGGTTTTTAAAAACATTTCTATTGTTCTTATCATTACTAATTGTTTAGCTCGTTTTAAGAATATATACTTTGTTGTGTCTCACAATTTTAGGGAAGGTAATCGGTGTGCTGACAGGATTGTCTCTCTTGGGCTTAGTGGTTTTAGTTTCACTTGGTGGGATCATGTTCTTTCTGATGTCTCTGGAGCTTATCATTGGAATAGGCTCAGTCTTCTTGAATTTAGATTTAAATAATCCTTTTTTCTTGTATTCAAATTGCACTCTTTTTTCCTTAATCAAAGTTTTATCCCACTGGGTTTTCCTTATTAAGGTTTTTAATGAGGCAGTTGAACAACTTATTTGGTTTGTACTATTGTTACCTTGGATTTTGTTCTTGTCCCTCTGAGCTTTTTATTTTATAATATTTGATTAGAGTTGAGCATTTTGATTCGGGTGCCAACATAGTTGGGGATGTCAGGAACCAACATAGTAAAATTTCTTAGTTTCCAATTCAGGAGGGAGGTGTGTCCTTCCACCGAACCAACCACTTTTGTGGCACATCAAGTATATATTATAACTAAGATATGGCACAATCAGAGTTAACAGTTGCCTCCTCAAAACCTCAGATTATTTTTATGAAACAATATGATGATGATGAATACGACCACGACCAGGATGATGGTGATATTATTATTTTATGATGCTAAAAAATAGTATTGAAAATATGTTATACTATTTTTTAAGAAAATAAAAAGATCTTGTAAAAAAAAAAGGTTGAGTTATTTTTATGAAAAATACAATGATTCGTAATTTAGTCTTTTAATAATAATAATAATAATAATTTGTATAACCCACTACTACCCACCCAACTGAACCCATAAATGAGTGGGTTTTCCCGAAACCTTCATCAACAATGGAAAATAATTTGAAATATGTCCAAGCTCAGTTATGCCAAGAGAAAAATATCCAAAGCCATTTTAATATTCCATGATGGAAGATTTGCATTTTTCCTTACACTTTCATCAACTCTCTACGATATCATGTGGCTTCCAATTGCAATTCCATAATTAATTTATAGATTATTTCTTGGAACAATTGTTTATTACAAATGGGGTCTTGCAATTCATGTGGCTAGTGGATTAAAATGGTTGGATTCATTTCTCTTTTTGATGAATCCATGGCCAACTTATAACATTGAATTACTTGAAAAGGTTCCAAAAGAATCCATGTATTGAAGTTGCTAATTATATACAAAGAGTGTTGGGGAATGCTTTGGGATTTGAGTGTACAAATATTACAAGGAAGGGATAAATATATGATGTTAGCTGGAAATTAAGGTGTTGTTCATAAAAAGAAGTGAAAATTGTGGGGATTGAAGTTTCACATTCAAGATTTACCTATCTATTTCTGGTCTGTGCATATATAATGTGATATCATTTTCAACTATGTTTTGTTTTACGGAATGTGCACAACTTTGTTTCTACTAAAAGAATAAAAGGAAAAGAGTGTGGTTATGTGGATACATCTTTATTACTATAAAGGGAAAATAAAGGTTTTGGATTTGCATCCAATTAACCATAATTTTTTCCCTCCTAATCTCTCTCTTCACAATATTTGATTGCACTGGATCAAAAAACGTAAAAGATATTTGTATCTGCCTAAAAAAGGGAGCTTCTACTGTACATTTGAATAATTTCAATGTACCGGTACATTATGTTGTTAAATTGATAAATTTGTAATTATTTTTATGAATTAAGAAACTATCAGTCGATCATTGTATTTTAGAGATAATAATATCACAAGAAAAAATACAATTTCATTGGTTATAAGGATTACACTAAATTTTTAATATTTTTCATTAAAAAAATTCAATATCGACTATTATTATGCATAAAAATTAAAAAAATATCAAATTTTATATTTTTTACAGTTTTGATAAATTATATTTTGTTATTATAATGTTCTTAATGATAGAAAACATAATTTGTTTTAAAAAATATTTAATTATCTACTAATTTAATGATCTAATGTACCGGTACATTATGTTGTTAAATTGATAAATTTGTAATTATTTTTATGAATTAAGAAACTATCAGCCGATCATTGTATTTTAGAGATAATAATATCACAAGAAAAATTGGCTTCTCTACCTTTTCTCTCCCATCTCTCGATTCCTTCTCTTTTTTTTTTTTTTGTTGGTACAAATCTCTTATCTTTCATGTAATTATGTCTATAATGTCTCTCTCTCTCTCTCTCTCTCTCTCTCTCTCTCTCTCTCTCTCTCTCTCTCTCTCTCTCTCTCTCTCTCTCTCTCTCTCTCTCTCTCTCTCTCTCTCTCTCTCTCTCTCTCTCTCTCTCTCTCTCTCTCTCTCTCTCTCTCTCTCTCTCTCTCTCTCTCTCTCTCTCTCTCTCTCTCTCTCTCTCTCTCTCTCTCTCTCTCTCTCTCTCTCTCTCTCTCTCCACTGCCTCCTTCGCTACTCTTGCAGAGCATTGCTCTGTGAACACTATTATTGCTTCGACCAGCCATGATTTTGAACGCCACAGAGGTGTGTACTCGATCCGACCAGCCATAATTAATTAATTAATATATAATTTTGCCTATAATTGATAACAATGCAAAAAAAAATCTTTTTTTAAGCAATTTTGTATACGTGATTAAACTTTTTTGCCACGTTTTTTTAATAAATTCAATTAAAAAACGATCATTAATCAATTCCACATCATAAGATACTATATGGAAATTGTCACATTCATATTTTGTAGTTTCATTTGTCCCGACTAATTTCAATTTCATTATATTTATATTTTGATTTCATTTTTTTTCTTGCAATTTCGATTGTAACAATTTAAATCGTATATCTGTGCACGGGTTGGAGTCTAGTGTAATTAAATGTATAAAAATTGTATTTGAACATCAGACTTATCATTTCATACATACTTGTATCTCATTTAATCAAGAAATTAATTATAATTAATATAACAAAATAGTAAAATTAAATAAATTTTTTATTGGGAGTATATTTGTTTAAATGTGTGATATATAATTATATATTAAATAAAATGAATAAGTGTATGTATATTAAAAAATTAAAAAATATATATTTGTTACTAACAAGTAGAGAGCGAGGTATACGGGTAGACCAATTTTTTTGGTCCGTTTATATGTTATGACATAAAATTATCCACAATAATAGTTTTTTTAAGCTTTTAAAAAAGAAGAATTTTGATAATATCAATGTAACACCCTAACTAATTAACTAGTCGCGCTTAATAAATTAATTAACATAAATATATAGCAATTAGTCAGAGTATTACATTTTACGAGAAAAATAAAATAAAATAAAATAAACATTTAACACGCATAATAGACAGGCGTTAATATCGCAGCAGAATAACATATACCTGTCCTATTTATCTATTAAGCAACAAGTTCACATTGCATACATAATAAATACTTCCAATTATGCATATTCATTAAGTTCTCAAATATTTAGTTCCACAGACTAAATCCAAGCATTCATGGATATTACAAGTCCTCATAGTAATAAAATCATCCGAATCGTGAAATAACATAAGTCGGCGCAAGGCCCAAAAACAATATCCAAAGGTAAATAAAATATCGGAAAATCCTAAAGTGTCACAAATACCAGAGCAACTAAACTAAGGACTCAACATAGTCTAGAAGCTACGGAAGTAGGAGTAGCCTAAAGCACAACTCCTCACCTAGGATATCACTGAGCGGGGTAAACAACAAAGCTAAGCACTAGGAGCAAACTTCTCAACCTGCAGCTCTGAACCACCCAACGGTTCAGAGGTACACAAAACAGAGAGTTAGTATATAAATTCATATAAGCATAAGTAAAACATGGTTACTATATACTTATTAGACAAATATCATCACTATATCACATTTATATCTTCAATTATAAATTTACAAGAATCACAATTAATTAAGGTGCGATGCATCTAATGCCAATTATCACATAACATCAAGAATGAGCAACTTCATCTCCTAAATGCAAACTAAATGCCACATCAATGGAATGATCCTCATTATGTTTCTAAATGCATGCGGTACCGACTAACTCTACAATATTTTGGACCAACTGAATCCAACTCTACAATATCACCCCGAAGGATGCTCTACAATATTTTCATCACAAAGGATGCTCTACAATAATGCTTCATGTATGTATGGATGATTCAAGAACCGAACATATGATACTACTCTACAATATCTCGTCATAAATTATGGATAACATAATCCAACATCTCAAAAATATTTCTCAACACTATATTCATCATTCATCATCATTAAATAAATATTCACCTCTCATTTATACCAAACAATTCACACTACTTATAACTTATCTAGAATATATTAAAACAGATTATAACATCAAAATTAATCATTCATGCATCAGTTTTCCCCTCAAATCAATTAAACTCACATTTAAGGCATTCATAGATATTATATCATAGCCATTAAAGAATCTCAAGTCATAACAGTATAAGTAATTTAATTAACTCAATAAGTTAAGCATTACAAACTTTGAATTAGATATGTAAAACATGTCAAATTTATTGTAAAAAGAATTATTTAGACTCATTTAACTACTCAAAATAGTATAAAATAGCTGCCGGAACAAAGTTACGCGCTAAAACAGACTTGTCGAATAAAATTGAAATTATGTATAAAAACAAACATAAAATTGGACAAGTTCTACTTACAACCACTTGAGCATTATCTGTTCAATTAATTAACTATACGGCATCGAAAACAGGATCAGTTGGAGTATGTAATTATCACATACAAAAGACTATATTTCAAGATAAATTACCTAGATGTATCAGGATTATGCCTATATACATACATACATACACATTCCAAATAGATGATATATATATTAGACAAACAAATATAGATACAAGGGTATATTAGACACACACGCTGTCGAAGAAATTTGGGATGGTAACATTGTATTGAGAACTAAATGGCTTCCATGATCGTCATTCTAAAGTACCAACCAACCATCATATAGATACTAATTAAACACATAATTATCATCAAAATTTCAAGTTACTCAAATAGCAGCAACTATAACACATAATATAAGGTACCAATTTTTTATCATATCAAATAATTTCAAAATCATTACTAATCACTTATGATTATATATATATCAACATAAAGTTCATGAATTAACACATTCTCAATTCCCAAATCCTAAATCCTAAAACCCTAAGGAGATGAAAGAGTTTGGGTTTGGAGAAGAATTATCTTCTCCCCTCTTTTGAACCATCCCCACATGAATTAGTATAACCACTCTCTTACCTTGAGATGATGAAATCTTGGCTCTTCACTTCAACCTCCTCTTCTCTTGCTCTCTAACTATTCTTTCCTCTTCCTTTTTTTTTCTTCTTCTTTTACGTTTCTTTCTTTCTTTCTTTCTTTCTTTCTTTCTTTCTTTCTTTGACTTTCTCTTTCTACCTCTTTTCTCTTCTTTTCTCTTATGACTAAAACCTAGTCATAGTAACCCTATTCTTTCTAACCTAATTATAAACCCTTTTACTATTTTACCCTTTATTTTACTCACAACTAACTTAATAAAAATGTTAATTATCAAAATACCCTTCAAACATCCAAAACACAATTAATCACATAGTCAAATATAATTAATTAAATAAAACAATTAAATAAATAAAATATTTTAAATACGGCTGTTACAATCAACATTTTAGTTTGTAATAGTCCACAGATCAACCGTTTAACCTATGGGCTAATGCGGATCAAACTCGAGTCAACTTATCATAACCTGTTTTAATTTGCTGAGGGGTTAACTCGACTAGTTAAGGTGTAGATTTTTGTAGGACTGATTAAATAGAGCGAGCTATCCCATATACCCATCTCCTACTAACAAGGCGGGTGTGGTGTGCGGGCTCCAACATCCCAACCTCAATATCCAACTTTGAATATGAGGAAAAAAACTTGAACCACACTCAATTAAAGTGGAATTTCCCTAACAAAGTTGAAACATATTTAAAAGAATTCAGACAAGTGCGGATTATGCTGTCGTGTCTATATATATAATACCATTTTCTCAAATTTCTCAAGTTTCATACACTTCTCAAAATTACAAAAAAGTACTTATATATAGTCAATATTTACTTCCTCTGTACTAAATTATAAGGTAAAAAATAAAAAATCGGTTTTTTTCTTCGAAAAGTAGCAATTTTATTAAAAGAAAAAGTTCGTTCCAACATCATTGCAAGAACACTCTCTACCCACCTTTTATGAAGGGTTGCAAAGGACTTACACAATCACATGCTTGAAAAATGAACAAGAAACTTGTTAAGAAAAACTAAAACATGATAATTTGAAGTATGTGTTGTGTTTTTCTTAAAATAAATTTCAAAGGAATATGTAAAAATATTTTTATTGGTTATTGTTTATTGAGAAAAGTTGAGAGAGAAAAAATTAAATGAAATTTGCATTTAATTTTATTAGAATATGTAAAAATAATTCTTGAAAAGAGAAATATTAAATTTTTTTCTCTTATCATTTGGGACAAATAAATTGAATTTTTCTTTTATAATTGAGAAAAAGGAATATGCACTGACAGTGTAAAATTATTTTACACTGTCAACCAATCACCATCATGTTTTCCGTCACATCACCCCACTTCACTCCACTATTTTAATGTGACATAAAAGATTAAACTATTTCTATTGGTTGTCAGTGTAAAATTAATTTACACTGACGGTGCATATCCATTAAACTCTTTATAATTTGTGACGGAGGAGTATCAACCCCTAAGAATTGATACATCAACTGTATATTTATGTAGTTTTTCTCTCTCTCTCTCTCTCAAATTTTCAAAATTTATAATTGTTATTTTTTTATTAGTGCATTTCTTCAAATCATTGAATGCATTTGTCCTATAAATAGCTATTTAATTGTGATTGTGATAGTATGTCCATGTGTATAGTTCGGTTCCATATAAGATGCACTAATTAATAAAATCAATCATTCAGATATGATCCATAGGTGTGCCCAGAGGGCCTGGAATTATAAGACAATGAGTTTGACAAGGGATAGAGAACAAGATAGAGGAGCTACAATGCAAAGGTTGCTTGGTGAAGGAACAACTTGTAGAATCTTTTAAGGTTTAGTTTACTTTTTGCTGAACTTGCTGATGAGATTCTGCTTGTTGCTATGTGTATCTCAAATATCTATATTGTGATCAATCATCAATGGAGGTTGAACATCACATAATGAGTGTGTTTGAAAAGTGTAGTTTATAGTTGAATGAATTTATAATGGGTGGAACTATTCAACCGTTCGAAAAATAATTGGCAGAACTATTGTAACCCTCGTGAAATGGTAGATTTCCGCCCCACTTTCTCTATAAATATATGTCTCGGGACATATGGACTAAGACTGAAATAAATGGTAGATTTCCGCCCCACTTTCTAATAATATTGCAACTCTTAGAGTGTGTTTGGATGGGGGAATGTTTCGAGGTAATGTAATGTTTTGAGGAAATTCAAATGATTTGAGGTAAATTCCATTGTTTGGATGATAATTTGAAGAATTTCCAAAATGATGGAATTTTATGAAGTATTTAGTTCAGCCAAATTTATATGGAATTTCAAATGACACCTAAAAGCAAGGAATTTCAAATTTCTTCCTCTCTGTAAACTTAAAAAAATTACAAATTGATTGAAAAACCAAAAATAAAAAAAAAAATCTAAAATCGACCTTAAACACGACCTAAACCCCAAAATGGGTTAAAATACCTAAAACGGCAATAAACCGTAAAATCGGCCAAAAACCTAAAATTGGCTAAAAACCAAAAAATCGACCCTAAACCCGACCAGAACCCAAAAATCGGCCGAAAAACCTAAAATCAACTAAAAACTCTAAAATCGACCCTAAACCTGATCAGAGCAAATAAAGGTAATAATATTTTTATTCTTTTACTCATGTTGCCACATACTATAAATATTTTTCATTATTATATAACTATTCATTCTTAACAAGATATGAGTATAATTGAGAATCAAATATTTATAGCATCATGGAACCCCGTACAAAAATGGAAAAAGAAAAAGAAAAAGTTTAGAACAAAATAAAAATGTCCTAATGATAGAATAATAATTTGGTTTGGTGGTTTGGAGGGAGAGGCATGGGGAGGCTAGGTGATTAGGAGATCACAATTATAACTAATTCCATTTAAAAAAAAATAACAATTTACAACTAACATTTCACCTTTTAAAAATTAATATGTATGTATGTATGAGCTAGCTAGAAAATAAGAAAACAAACTTACGTGTTGCAATCAATGCTAGGATCAATTGTAAATGAAAGATTAATGTTACAAAGGTGTGGCAAATTTTTTGCTCTGTCAACGTGAACTCCAAATCTTATTGAAGCTGGTTTGAGACAATTACAAACATTCCTTCGGATTGGAGTTGTGTTGGCCTTTTGATTTAAATTATTTGCTCCTGCACAACAAACACTGGGTGGTGTATCAGAGCCAACTCCCTGCAAAAAAGGTAGACATGGCAACAAGGACGAAAGAGCCTCAGGACAGCTCACATCGTCAATTTGACTTGCATCCATGGCTGTTACTAGCATGCCTAAAACCATCACAACCATTAAAAGAGAAATATACTTCTTCCCCATAATCTTAATTTAAATACGTGTATATGTAATATATTGTTGTGGAATTTTTGAATGTCTGGTTTCTACAAGTATGTCTTAATTTATAGGAATGATCTATTGTCATTTTATGGCAATTCATGTATTTCTTAATTGTATTTAATAATTCTTTAAAAACCTTATTTGTGATTTAATATTTCATTTATATTATCTTTGCATAGAAGGAATTATTATTATCTTCAATGTGTATGGCCAAAGGTAGTCATTAATACAAGAAATTATAACTTTTAAATATTTTAAAATAATAAATTATTCAAAATTATAACGCATATTTTTTTATTTTCTTAAGAAAAATTAAAATTTTAGGTAAGAAGAAATTATTAATAGTAGTGACACTAATGACCATTTTTCAAATTGTCGCATTTGAAATTGTTATTGTCCCTTAAAGTTACATAAGGCAGCTATTCACACATCATGAACAATTGTTTTCTATAATTTTATAAACTCAAAACTTATATAATTAAATTAAAAAATCATCCTTAACTGTGCGGTGAAATAAGACGTGTCAATGAATAAGATCATCAAATAACATCCAAAAGTTTATGTTTAATTAATATATTTTTGTTTTTAAATAAAATGACATGGATAAAATTGAGACAAAAGGATGATAAGTTGAATCACATTACCAAAATAAACCATAAACTCGTATGAAAATATGTTATCATATGTGTATTCTTTTGTAATATGATCTTATAAATTATAGTTAAGTTTGAAATCTTACATTCCCAAACATACCCTAAATTAACTTTTTATTTGACTTGGTCCAAGTGGAAATGTTCTTGGTCCCCTTAAACATATGGTAAGGGGTTCGATTCATAGTTCATGCGTGTGGAGAAAATTTTGTTGGGTGGAAAGAACCCGCCATATATACCCCACAGATTTTCCGACGAAGAAACTTCGAACCAATAAATTATATCACTATACTATAAAGGTAATAATATTTTTATTCTTTTACTCATGTTTCCACATACTATAAATATTTTTCATTATTATATCACTATTCATTGTTAACAAGATATGAGTATAATTGAGAATCAAATATTTATGAGTATAAAATAATTTTTTCTACTATATTTAAAAAATAAGCATGTAAATATTTTAATTTTGATCAATGAAACAAATTGTTTTTGATCTACGAGTCATCGCATGATTGACATGCCATTTTTTTACTTGGTTGTGTTAATCTCTTTACCAACTTGAGCTTTGCATTGTCATATATCCTTTATCTATTCATTATCAGACATGACCGAAATTTATATGATATTATTTACTATGTTCTTATGTTATTTTATGTTAGAAATATAAATTTGGCTTTGAAAATGTCAGAAAGAGAAAGTCATTAATAGTTTGATTATTTCAAGGAAATCCATAATTTATTTAGTAAAAAGCTAACTATACATTCTTATGATTGTTATAAATTTGTTGTTATTACTAGGAACAAATATCATCAGAACAAATTAAAAGAATTTATAAGAGAAAGCTCCGGCGAGTTTGTGAATTCAACAAAGTATTAGTTGTTATTATTAACTTCGTTAAAACAATTCAATTTACTCTCCCAACATTAATAGTATGAAATACATTGAAAAAATTGCGATGTAAAACCGATTAAAATATTTGAACCAAACAGATGAGTATGGTACGAATTCATTTTTGAAAAATACTAAAAACCGAATCAATTGATGGTTCATTGGTTCGGTCATTGAATTCACTCAAAACAGATCCAATTACACCCCTAGATACATAAATACATGGTCATGAATAATGAATATGTTACACTTGTAGGAAAAAGGGAATTAGGATTTATTTATTTTTTTGACGCAAAGGGGATTAGGATTAGGGTATACAAACTTTACAACTTTTAGATAATAAAGATTAGTAATAAGAAAATTAATTTTGTCTCAAGAATATTGCACTTGATATGCTTGGATGTTCTTTTTTTTACTTAGATTTAAATCGAGCTTTATTTTTAATTTTACTGTCTATGATTTAATTTATGAAAATTTGCATTTTTTTTTAAAAAAGTAAAATTGAAATCAGAAAGATTTTATTAATCAAAGTGGCACTAATGACATTATACAACTGTCTCTAAAGGATTTGAACTTAGAGTTTTGAGGCTACACAAGGCTAAGCTCTTTTCAATGAGCTAACACCTTAATTGTAAAAACAAACAATAAAGAGTTGATACAATTTTTCAATTTGCTTATTGATACATATATAGTTATCTTGCTAGATCTTCAATATGTCTCACATTGTAGCATCATGGAACCCTGTACAAAAATGGAAAAAGAAAAAGAAGAAGTTTAGAACAAAATAAAAATGTCCTAATGATAGAATAATAATTTGGTTTGGTGGTTTGGAGGGAGAGGCATGGGGAGGCTAGGTGATTGGGAGATCACAATTATAACTAATTCCATTTATAAAAAAATAACAATTTACAACTAACATTTCACCTTTTAAAAATTAATATGTATGTATGTATGAGCTAGCTAGAAAATAAGAAAACAAACTTACGTGTTGCAATCAATGCTAGGATCAATTGTAAATGAAAGATTAATGTTACAAAGGTGTGGCAAATTTTTTGCTCTGTCAACGTGAACTCCAAATCTTATTGAAGCTGGTTTGAGACAATTACAAACATTCCTTCGGATTGGAGTGGTGTTGGCCTTTTGATTTAAATTATTTGCTCCTGCACAACAAACACTGGGTGGTGTATCAGAGCCAACTCCCTGCAAAAAAGGTAGACATGGCAACAAGGACGAAAGAGCCTCAGGACAGCTCACATCGTCAATTTGACTTGCATCCATGGCTGTTACTAGCATGCCTAAAACCATCACAACCATTAAAACAGAAATATACTTCTTCCCCATAATCTTAATTTAAATACGTGTATATGTAATATATTGTTGTGGAATTTTTGAATGTCTGGTTTCTACAAGTATGTCTTAATTTATAGGAATGATCTATTGTCATTTTATGGCAATTCATGTATTTCTTAATTGTATTTAATAATTCTTTAAAAACCTTATTTGTGATTTAATATTTCATTTATATTATCTTTGCATAGAAGGAATTATTATTATCTTCAATGTGTATGGCCAAAGGTAGTCATTAATACAAGAAATTATAACTTTTAAATATTTTAAAATAATAAATTATTCAAAATTATAACGCATATTTTTTTATTTTCTTAAGAAAAATTAAAATTTTAGGTAAGAAGAAATTATTAATAGTAGTGACACTAATGACCATTTTTCAAATTGTCGCATTTGAAATTGTTATTGTCCCTTAAAGTTACATAAGGCAGCTATTCACACATCATGAACAATTGTTTTCTATAATTTTATAAACTCAAAACTTATATAATTAAATTAAAAAATCATCCTTAACTGTGCGGTGAAATAAGACGTGTCAATGAATAAGATCATCAAATAACATCCAAAAGTTTATGTTTAATTAATATATTTTTGTTTTTAAATAAAATGACATGGATAAAATTGAGACAAAAGGATGATAAGTTGAATCACATTACCAAAATAAACCATAAACTCGTATGAAAATATGTTATCATATGTGTATTCTTTTGTAATATGATCTTATAAATTATAGTTAAGTTTGAAATCTTACATTCCCAAACATACCCTAAATTAACTTTTTATTTGACTTGGTCCAAGTGGAAATGTTCTTGGTCCCCTTAAACATATGGTAAGGGGTTCGATTCATAGTTCATGCGTGTGGAGAAAATTTTGTTGGGTGGAAAGAACCCGCCATATATACCCCACAGATTTTCCGACGAAGAAACTTCGAACCAATAAATTATATCACTATACTATAAAGGTAATAATATTTTTATTCTTTTACTCATGTTTCCACATACTATAAATATTTTTCATTATTATATCACTATTCATTGTTAACAAGATATGAGTATAATTGAGAATCAAATATTTATGAGTATAAAATAATTTTTTCTACTATATTTAAAAAATGAGCATGTAAATATTTTAATTTTGATCAATGAAACAAATTGTTTTTGATCTACGAGTCATCGCATGATTGACATGCCATTTTTTTACTTGGTTGTGTTAATCTCTTTACCAACTTGAGCTTTGCATTGTCATATATCCTTTATCTATTCATTATCAGACATGACCGAAATTTATATGATATTATTTACTATGTTCTTATGTTATTTTATGTTAGAAATATAAATTTGGCTTTGAAAATGCCAGAAAGAGAAAGTCATTAATAGTTTGATTATTTCAAGGAAATCCATAATTTATTTAGTAAAAAGCTAACTATACATTCTTACGATTGTTATAAATTTGTTGTTATTACTAGTAAAAAATATCATCAGAACAAATTAAAAGAATTTATAAGAGAAAGCTCCGGCGAGTTTGTGAATTCAACAAAGTATTAGTTGTTATTATTAACTTCGTTAAAGCAATTCAATTTACTCTCCCAACATTAATAGTATGAAATACATTGAAAAAAATGCGATGTAAAACCGATTAAAATATTTGAACCAAACAGATGAGTATGGTACGGATTCATTTTTGAAAAACACTAAAAACCGAATCAATTGATGGTTCATTGGTTCGGTCATTGAATTCACTCAAAACAGATCCAATTACACCCTAGATACATAAATACATGGTCATGAATAATGAATATGTTACACTTGTAGGAAAAAGGGAATTAGGATTTATTTATTTTTTTGACGCAAGGGGGATTAGGATTAGGGTATACAAACTTTACAACTTTTAGATAATAAAGATTATTAATAAGAAAATTAATTTTGTCTCAAGAATATTGCACTTGTTATGCTTGGATGTTCTTTTTTTTACTTAGATTTAAATCGAGCTTTATTTTTAATTTTACTGTCTATGATTTAATTTATGAAAATTTGCATTTTTTTTTAAAAAAGTAAAATTGAAATCAGAAAGATTTTATTAATCAAAGTGGCACTAATGACATTATACAACTGTCTCTAAAGGATTTGAACTTAGCGCTTTGAGGCTACACAAGGCTAAGCTCTTTTCAATGAGCTAACACCTTAATTGTAAAAACAAACAATAAAGAGTTGATACAATTTTTCAATTTGCTTATTGATACATATATAGTTATCTTGCTAGATCTTCAATATGTCTCACATTGTAGCATCATGGAACCCTGTACAAAAATGGAAAAAGAAAAAGAAGAAGTTTAGAACAAAATAAAAATGTCCTAATGATAGAATAATAATTTGGTTTGGTGGTTTGGAGGGAGAGGCATGGGGAGGCTAGGTGATTAGGAGATCACAATTATAACTAATTCCATTTAAAAAAAAATAACAATTTAAAACTAACATTTCACCTTTTAAAAATTAATATGTATGTATGTATGAGCTAGCTAGAAAATAAGAAAACAAACTTACGTATTGCAATCAATGCTAGGATCAATTGTAAATGAAAGATTAATGTTACAAAGGTGTGGCAAATTTTTTGCTCTGTCAACGTGAACTCCAAATCTTATTGAAGCTGGTTTGAGACAATTACAAACATTCCTTCGGATTGGAGTGGTGTTGGCCTTTTGATTTAAATTATTTGCTCCTGCACAACAAACACTGGGTGGTGTATCAGAGCCAACTCCCTGCAAAAAAGGTAGACATGGCAACAAGGACGAAAGAGCCTCAGGACAGCTCACATCGTCAATTTGACTTGCATCCATGGCTGTTACTAGCATGCCTAAAACCATCACAACCATTAAAACAGAAATATACTTCTTCCCCATAATCTTAATTTAAATACGTGTATATGTAATATATTGTTGTGGAATTTTTGAATGTCTGGTTTCTACAAGTATGTCTTAATTTATAGGAATGATCTATTGTTATTTTATGGCAATTCATGTATTTCTTAATTGTATTTAATAATTCTTTAAAAACCTTATTTGTGATTTAATATTTCATTTATATTATCTTTGCATAGAAGGAATTATTATTATCTTCAATGTGTATGGCCAAAGGTAGTCATTAATACAAGAAATTATAACTTTTAAATATTTTAAAATAATAAATTATTCAAAATTATAACGCATATTTTTTTATTTTCTTAAGAAAAATTAAAATTTTAGGTAAGAAGAAATTATTAATAGTAGTGACACTAATGACCATTTTATAAATTGTCGCATTTGAAATTTTTATTGTTCCTTAAAGTTACATAAGGCAGCTATTCACACCTCATGAACAATTGTTTTCTATAATTTTATAAACTCAAAACTTATATAATTAAATTAAAAAATCATCCTTAACTGTGCGGTGAAATAAGACGTGTCAATGAATAAGATCATCAAATAACATCCAAAAGTTTATGTTTAATTAATATATTTTTGTTTTTAAATAAAATGACATGGATAAAATTGAGACAAAAGGATGATAAGTTGAATCACATTACCAAAATAAACCATAAACTCGTATGAAAAAATGTTATCATATGTGTATTCTTTTGTAATATGATCTTATAAATTATAGTTAAGTTTGAAATCTTACATTCCCAAACATACCCTAAATTAACTTTTGATTTGACTTGGTGCAAGTGGAAATGTTCTTGGTCCCCTTGAACATATGGTAAGGGGTTCGATTCATAGTTCATGCGTGTGGAGAAAATTTGGTTGGGTGGAAAGAACCCGCCATATATACCCCACAGATTTTCCGACGAAGAAACTTCGAACCAATAAATTATATCACTATACTATAAAGGTAATAATATTTTTATTCTTTTACTCATGTTTCCACATACTATAAATATTTTTCATTATTATATCACTATTCATTGTTAACAAGATATGAGTATAATTGAGAATCAAATATTTATGAGTATAAAATAATTTTTTCTACTATATTTAAAAAATAAGCATGTAAATATTTTAATTTTGATCAATGAAACAAATTGTTTTTGATATACGAGTTATCGCATGATTGACATGCCATTTTTTTACTTGGTTGTGTTAATCTCTTTACCAACTTGAGCTTTGCATTGTCATATATCCTTTATCTATTCATTATCAGACATGACCGAAATTTATATGATATTATTTACTATGTTCTTATGTTATTTTATGTTAGAAATATAAATTTGGCTTTGAAAATGCCAGAAAGAGAAAGTCATTGATAGTTTGATTATTTCAAGGAAATCCATAATTTATTTAGTAAAAAGCTAACTATACATTCTTACGATTGTTATAAATTTGTTGTTATTACTAGTAAAAAATATCATCAGAACAAATTAAAAGAATTTATAAGAGAAAGCTCCGGCGAGTTTGTGAATTCAACAAACTATTAGTTGTTATTATTAACTTCGTTAAAGCAATTCAATTTACTCTCCCAACATTAATAGTATGAAATACATTGAAAAAAATGCGATGTAAAACCGATTAAAATATTTGAACCAAACAGATGAGTATGGTACGGATTCATTTTTGAAAAACACTAAAAACCGAATCAATTGATGGTTCATTGGTTCGGTCATTGAATTCACTCAAAACAGATCCAATTACACCCTTGATACATAAATACATGGTCATGAATAATGAATATGTTACACTTGTAGGAAAAAGGGAATTAGGATTTATTTTTTTTTTTGACGCAAGGGGGATTAGGATTAGGGTATACAAACTTTACAACTTTTAGATAATAAATATTATTAATAAGAAAATTAATTTTGTCTCAAGAATATTGCACTTGTTATGCTTGGATGTTCTTTTTTTTTTACTTAGATTTAAATCGAGCTTTATTTTTAATTTTACTGTCTATGATTTAATTTATGAAAATTTGCATTTTTTTTTTTAAAAAAGTAAAATTGAAATCAGAAAGATTTTATTAATCAAAGTGGCACTAATGACATTATACAACTGTCTCTAAAGGATTTGAACTTAGCGCTTTGAGGCTACACAAGGCTAAGCTCTTTTCAATGAGCTAACACCTTAATTGTAAAAACAAACAATAAAGAGTTGATACAATTTTTCAATTTGCTTATTGATACATATATAGTTATCTTGCTAGATCTTCAATATGTCTCACATTGTAGCATCATGGAACCCTGTACAAAAATGGAAAAAGAAAAAGAAGAAGTTTAGAACAAAATAAAAATGTCCTAATGATAGAATAATAATTTGGTTTGGTGGTTTGGAGGGAGAGGCATGGGGAGGCTAGGTGATTAGGGGATCACAATTATAACTAATTCCATTTAAAAAAAAATAACAATTTAAAACTAACATTTCACCTTTTAAAAATTCATATGTATGTATGTATGAGCTAGCTAGAAAATAAGAAAACAAACTTACGTGTTGCAATCAATGCTAGGATCAATTGTAAATGAAAGATTAATGTTACAAAGGTGTGGCAAATTTTTTGCTCTGTCAACGTGAACTCCAAATCTTATTGAAGCTGGTTTGAGACAATTACAAACATTCCTTCGGATTGGAGTGGTGTTGGCCTTTTGATTTAAATTATTTGCTCCTGCACAACAAACACTGGGTGGTGTATCAGAGCCAACTCCCTGCAAAAAAGGTAGACATGGCAACAAGGACGAAAGAGCCTCAGGACAGCTCACATCGTCAATTTGACTTGCATCCATGGCTGTTACTAGCATGCCTAAAACCATCACAACCATTAAAACAGAAATATACTTCTTCCCCATAATCTTAATTTAAATACGTGTATATGTAATATATTGTTGTGGAATTTTTGAATGTCTGGTTTCTACAAGTATGTCTTAATTTATAGGAATGATCTATTGTCATTTTATGGCAATTCATGTATTTCTTAATTGTATTTAATAATTCTTTAAAAACCTTATTTGTGATTTAATATTTCATTTATATTATCTTTGCATAGAAGGAATTATTATTATCTTCAATGTGTATGGCCAAAGGTAGTCATTAATACAAGAAATTAAAACTTTTAAATATTTTAAAATAATAAATTATTCAAAATTATAACGCATATTTTTTTATTTTCTTAAGAAAAATTAAAATTTTAGGTAAGAAGAAATTATTAATAGTAGTGACACTAATGACCATTTTTCAAATTGTCGCATTTGAAATTGTTATTGTCCCTTAAAGTTACATAAGACAGCTATTCACACCTCATGAACAATTGTTTTCTATAATTTTATAAACTCAAAACTTATATAATTAAATTAAAAAATCATCCTTAACTGTGCGGTGAAATAAGACGTGTCAATGAATAAGATCATCAAATAACATCCAAAAGTTTATGTTTAATTAATATATTTTTGTTTTTAAATAAAATGACATGGATAAAATTGAGACAAAAGGATGATAAGTTGAATCACATTACCAAAATAAACCATAAACTCGTATGAAAAAATGTTATCATATGTGTATTCTTTTGTAATATGATCTTATAAATTATAGTTAAGTTTGAAATCTTACATTCCCAAACATACCCTAAATTAACTTTTGATTTGACTTGGTCCAAGTGGAAATGTTCTTGGTCCCCTTAAACATATGGTAAGGGGTTCGATTCATAGTTCATGCGTGTGGAGAAAATTTGGTTGGGTGGAAAGAACCCGCCATATATTCCCCACAGATTTTCCGACGAAGAAACTTCGAACCAATAAATTATATCACTATACTATAAAGGTAATAATATTTTTATTCTTTTACTCATGTTTCCACATACTATAAATATTTTTCATTATTATATCACTATTCATTGTTAACAAGATATGGTATAATTGAGAATATATTTATGAGTATAAAATAATTTTTTCTACTATATTTAAAAAATAAGCATGTAAATATTTTAATTTTGATCAATGAAACAAATTGTTTTTGATATACGAGTCATCGCATGATTGACATGCCATTTTTTTACTTGGTTGTGTTAATCTCTTTACCAACTTGAGCTTTGCATTGTCATATATCCTTTATCAGACATGACCGAAATTTATATGATATTATTTACTATGTTCTTATGTTATTTTATGTTAGAAATATAAATTTGGCTTTGAAAATGCCAGAAAGAGAAAGTCATTAATAGTTTGATTATTTCAAGGAAATCCATAATTTATTTAGTAAAAAGCTAACTATACATTCTTACGATTGTTATAAATTTGTTGTTATTACTAGTAAAAAATATCATCAGAACAAATTAAAAGAATTTATAAGAGAAAGCTCCGGCGAGTTTGTGAATTCAACAAAGTATTAGTTGTTATTATTAACTTCGTTAAAGCAATTCAATTTACTCTCCCAACATTAATAGTATGAAATACATTGAAAAAAATGCGATGTAAAACCGATTAAAATATTTGAACCAAACAGATGAGTATGTTACGGATTCATTTTTGAAAAACACTAAAAACCGAATCAATTGATGGTTCATTGGTTCGGTCATTGAATTCACTCAAAACAGATCCAATTACACCCTAGATACATAAATACATGGTCATGAATAATGAATATGTTACACTTGTAGGAAAAAGGGAATTAGGATTTATTTATTTTTTTGACGCAAGGGGGATTAGGATTAGGGTATACAAACTTTACAACTTTTAGATAATAAATATTATTAATAAGAAAATTAATTTTGTCTCAAGAATATTGCACTTGTTATGCTTGGATGTTCTTTTTTTTTACTTAGATTTAAATCGAGCTTTATTTTTAATTTTACTGTCTATGATTTAATTTATGAAAATTTGCATTTTTTTTTTTGAAAAAGTAAAATTGAAATCAGAAAGATTTTATTAATCAAAGTGGCACTAATGACATTATACAACTGTCTCTAAAGGATTTGAACTTAGCGCTTTGAGGCTACACAAGGCTAAGCTCTTTTCAATGAGCTAACACCTTAATTGTAAAAACAAACAATAAAGAGTTGATACAATTTTTCAATTTGCTTATTGATACATATATAGTTATCTTGCTAGATCTTCAATATGTCTCACATTGTAGCATCATGGAACCCTGTACAAAAATGGAAAAAGAAAAAGAAGAAGTTTAGAACAAAATAAAAATGTCCTAATGATAGAATAATAATTTGGTTTGGTGGTTTGGAGGGAGAGGCATGGGGAGGCTAGGTGATTAGGAGATCACAATTATAACTAATTCCATTTAAAAAAAAATAACAATTTAAAACTAACATTTCACCTTTTAAAAATTAATATGTATGTATGTATGAGCTAGCTAGAAAATAAGAAAACAAACTTACGTGTTGCAATCAATGCTAGGATCAATTGTAAATGAAAGATTAATGTTACAAAGGTGTGGCAAATTTTTTGCTCTGTCAACGTGAACTCCAAATCTTATTGAAGCTGGTTTGAGACAATTACAAACATTCCTTCGGATTGGAGTGGTGTTGGCCTTTTGATTTAAATTATTTGCTCCTGCACAACAAACACTGGGTGGTGTATCAGAGCCAACTCCCTGCAAAAAAGGTAGACATGGCAACAAGGACGAAAGAGCCTCAGGACAGCTCACATCGTCAATTTGACTTGCATCCATGGCTGTTACTAGCATGCCTAAAACCATCACAACCATTAAAACAGAAATATACTTCTTCCCCATAATCTTAATTTAAATACGTGTATATGTAATATATTGTTGTGGAATTTTTGAATGTCTGGTTTCTACAAGTATGTCTTAATTTATAGGAATGATCTATTGTCATTTTATGGCAATTCATGTATTTCTTAATTGTATTTAATAATTCTTTAAAAACCTTATTTGTGATTTAATATTTCATTTATATTATCTTTGCATAGAAGGAATTATTATTATCTTCAATGTGTATGGCCAAAGGTAGTCATTAATACAAGAAATTAAAACTTTTAAATATTTTAAAATAATAAATTATTCAAAATTATAACGCATATTTTTTTATTTTCTTAAGAAAAATTAAAATTTTAGGTAAGAAGAAATTATTAATAGTAGTGACACTAATGACCATTTTTCAAATTGTCGCATTTGAAATTGTTATTGTCCCTTAAAGTTACATAAGACAGCTATTCACACCTCATGAACAATTGTTTTCTATAATTTTATAAACTCAAAACTTATATAATTAAATTAAAAAATCATCCTTAACTGTGCGGTGAAATAAGACGTGTCAATGAATAAGATCATCAAATAACATCCAAAAGTTTATGTTTAATTAATATATTTTTGTTTTTAAATAAAATGACATGGATAAAATTGAGACAAAAGGATGATAAGTTGAATCACATTACCAAAATAAACCATAAACTCGTATGAAAAAATGTTATCATATGTGTATTCTTTTGTAATATGATCTTATAAATTATAGTTAAGTTTGAAATCTTACATTCCCAAACATACCCTAAATTAACTTTTGATTTGACTTGGTCCAAGTGGAAATGTTCTTGGTCCCCTTAAACATATGGTAAGGGGTTCGATTCATAGTTCATGCGTGTGGAGAAAATTTGGTTGGGTGGAAAGAACCCGCCATATATTCCCCACAGATTTTCCGACGAAGAAACTTCGAACCAATAAATTATATCACTATACTATAAAGGTAATAATATTTTTATTCTTTTACTCATGTTTCCACATACTATAAATATTTTTCATTATTATATCACTATTCATTGTTAACAAGATATGAGTATAATTGAGAATCAAATATTTATGAGTATAAAATAATTTTTTCTACTATATTTAAAAAATAAGCATGTAAATATTTTAATTTTGATCAATGAAACAAATTGTTTTTGATATACGAGTCATCGCATGATTGACATGCCATTTTTTTACTTGGTTGTGTTAATCTCTTTACCAACTTGAGCTTTGCATTGTCATATATCCTTTATCTATTCATTATCAGACATGACCGAAATTTATATGATATTATTTACTATGTTCTTATGTTATTTTATGTTAGAAATATAAATTTGGCTTTGAAAATGCCAGAAAGAGAAAGTCATTAATAGTTTGATTATTTCAAGGAAATCCATAATTTATTTAGTAAAAAGCTAACTATACATTCTTACGATTGTTATAAATTTGTTGTTATTACTAGTAAAAAATATCATCAGAACAAATTAAAAGAATTTATAAGAGAAAGCTCCGGCGAGTTTGTGAATTCAACAAAGTATTAGTTGTTATTATTAACTTCGTTAAAGCAATTCAATTTACTCTCCCAACATTAATAGTATGAAATACATTGAAAAAAATGCGATGTAAAACCGATTAAAATATTTGAACCAAACAGATGAGTATGTTACGGATTCATTTTTGAAAAACACTAAAAACCGAATCAATTGATGGTTCATTGGTTCGGTCATTGAATTCACTCAAAACAGATCCAATTACACCCTAGATACATAAATACATGGTCATGAATAATGAATATGTTACACTTGTAGGAAAAAGGGAATTAGGATTTATTTATTTTTTTGACGCAAGGGGGATTAGGATTAGGGTATACAAACTTTACAACTTTTAGATAATAAATATTATTAATAAGAAAATTAATTTTGTCTCAAGAATATTGCACTTGTTATGCTTGGATGTTCTTTTTTTTTACTTAGATTTAAATCGAGCTTTATTTTTAATTTTACTGTCTATGATTTAATTTATGAAAATTTGCATTTTTTTTTTTGAAAAAGTAAAATTGAAATCAGAAAGATTTTATTAATCAAAGTGGCACTAATGACATTATACAACTGTCTCTAAAGGATTTGAACTTAGCGCTTTGAGGCTACACAAGGCTAAGCTCTTTTCAATGAGCTAACACCTTAATTGTAAAAACAAACAATAAAGAGTTGATACAATTTTTCAATTTGCTTATTGATACATATATAGTTATCTTGCTAGATCTTCAATATGTCTCACATTGTAGCATCATGGAACCCTGTACAAAAATGGAAAAAGAAAAAGAAGAAGTTTAGAACAAAATAAAAATGTCCTAATGATAGAATAATAATTTGGTTTGGTGGTTTGGAGGGAGAGGCATGGGGAGGCTAGGTGATTAGGAGATCACAATTATAACTAATTCCATTTAAAAAAAAATAACAATTTAAAACTAACATTTCACCTTTTAAAAATTAATATGTATGTATGTATGAGCTAGCTAGAAAATAAGAAAACAAACTTACGTGTTGCAATCAATGCTAGGATCAATTGTAAATGAAAGATTAATGTTACAAAGGTGTGGCAAATTTTTTGCTCTGTCAACGTGAACTCCAAATCTTATTGAAGCTGGTTTGAGACAATTACAAACATTCCTTCGGATTGGAGTGGTGTTGGCCTTTTGATTTAAATTATTTGCTCCTGCACAACAAACACTGGGTGGTGTATCAGAGCCAACTCCCTGCAAAAAAGGTAGACATGGCAACAAGGACGAAAGAGCCTCAGGACAGCTCACATCGTCAATTTGACTTGCATCCATGGCTGTTACTAGCATGCCTAAAACCATCACAACCATTAAAACAGAAATATACTTCTTCCCCATAATCTTAATTTAAATACGTGTATATGTAATATATTGTTGTGGAATTTTTGAATGTCTGGTTTCTACAAGTATGTCTTAATTTATAGGAATGATCTATTGTCATTTTATGGCAATTCATGTATTTCTTAATTGTATTTAATAATTCTTTAAAAACCTTATTTGTGATTTAATATTTCATTTATATTATCTTTGCATAGAAGGAATTATTATTATCTTCAATGTGTATGGCCAAAGGTAGTCATTAATACAAGAAATTAAAACTTTTAAATATTTTAAAATAATAAATTATTCAAAATTATAACGCATATTTTTTTATTTTCTTAAGAAAAATTAAAATTTTAGGTAAGAAGAAATTATTAATAGTAGTGACACTAATGACCATTTTTCAAATTGTCGCATTTGAAATTGTTATTGTCCCTTAAAGTTACATAAGGCAGCTATTCACACCTCATGAACAATTGTTTTCTATAATTTTATAAACTCAAAACTTATATAATTAAATTAAAAAATCATCCTTAACTGTGCGGTGAAATAAGACGTGTCAATGAATAAGATCATCAAATAACATCCAAAAGTTTATGTTTAATTAATATATTTTTGTTTTTAAATAAAATGACATGGATAAAATTGAGACAAAAGGATGATAAGTTGAATCACATTACCAAAATAAACCATAAACTCGTATGAAAAAATGTTATCATATGTGTATTCTTTTGTAATATGATCTTATAAATTATAGTTAAGTTTGAAATCTTACATTCCCAAACATACCCTAAATTAACTTTTGATTTGACTTGGTCCAAGTGGAAATGTTCTTGGTCCCCTTAAACATATGGTAAGGGGTTCGATTCATAGTTCATGCGTGTGGAGAAAATTTGGTTGGGTGGAAAGAACCCGCCATATATTCCCCACAGATTTTCCGACGAAGAAACTTCGAACCAATAAATTATATCACTATACTATAAAGGTAATAATATTTTTATTCTTTTACTCATGTTTCCACATACTATAAATATTTTTCATTATTATATCACTATTCATTGTTAACAAGATATGAGTATAATTGAGAATCAAATATTTATGAGTATAAAATAATTTTTTCTACTATATTTAAAAAATAAGCATGTAAATATTTTAATTTTGATCAATGAAACAAATTGTTTTTGATATACGAGTCATCGCATGATTGACATGCCATTTTTTTACTTGGTTGTGTTAATCTCTTTACCAACTTGAGCTTTGCATTGTCATATATCCTTTATCTATTCATTATCAGACATGACCGAAATTTATATGATATTATTTACTATGTTCTTATGTTATTTTATGTTAGAAATATAAATTTGGCTTTGAAAATGCCAGAAAGAGAAAGTCATTAATAGTTTGATTATTTCAAGGAAATCCATAATTTATTTAGTAAAAAGCTAACTATACATTCTTACGATTGTTATAAATTTGTTGTTATTACTAGTAAAAAATATCATCAGAACAAATTAAAAGAATTTATAAGAGAAAGCTCCGGCGAGTTTGTGAATTCAACAAAGTATTAGTTGTTATTATTAACTTCGTTAAAGCAATTCAATTTACTCTGCCAACATTAATAGTATGAAATACATTGAAAAAAATGCGATGTAAAACCGATTAAAATATTTGAACCAAACAGATGAGTATGTTACGGATTCATTTTTGAAAAACACTAAAAACCGAATCAATTGATGGTTCATTGGTTCGGTCATTGAATTCACTCAAAACAGATCCAATTACACCCTAGATACATAAATACATGGTCATGAATAATGAATATGTTACACTTGTAGGAAAAAGGGAATTAGGATTTATTTATTTTTTTGACGCAAGGGGGATTAGGATTAGGGTATACAAACTTTACAACTTTTAGATAATAAATATTATTAATAAGAAAATTAATTTTGTCTCAAGAATATTGCACTTGTTATGCTTGGATGTTCTTTTTTTTTACTTAGATTTAAATCGAGCTTTATTTTTAATTTTACTGTCTATGATTTAATTTATGAAAATTTGCATTTTTTTTTTTGAAAAAGTAAAATTGAAATCAGAAAGATTTTATTAATCAAAGTGGCACTAATGACATTATACAACTGTCTCTAAAGGATTTGAACTTAGCGCTTTGAGGCTACACAAGGCTAAGCTCTTTTCAATGAGCTAACACCTTAATTGTAAAAACAAACAATAAAGAGTTGATACAATTTTTCAATTTGCTTATTGATACATATATAGTTATCTTGCTAGATCTTCAATATGTCTCACATTGTAGCATCATGGAACCCTGTACAAAAATGGAAAAAGAAAAAGAAGAAGTTTAGAACAAAATAAAAATGTCCTAATGATAGAATAATAATTTGGTTTGGTGGTTTGGAGGGAGAGGCATGGGGAGGCTAGGTGATTAGGAGATCACAATTATAACTAATTCCATTTAAAAAAAAATAACAATTTAAAACTAACATTTCACCTTTTAAAAATTAATATGTATGTATGTATGAGCTAGCTAGAAAATAAGAAAACAAACTTACGTGTTGCAATCAATGCTAGGATCAATTGTAAATGAAAGATTAATGTTACAAAGGTGTGGCAAATTTTTTGCTCTGTCAACGTGAACTCCAAATCTTATTGAAGCTGGTTTGAGACAATTACAAACATTCCTTCGGATTGGAGTGGTGTTGGCCTTTTGATTTAAATTATTTGCTCCTGCACAACAAACACTGGGTGGTGTATCAGAGCCAACTCCCTGCAAAAAAGGTAGACATGGCAACAAGGACGAAAGAGCCTCAGGACAGCTCACATCGTCAATTTGACTTGCATCCATGGCTGTTACTAGCATGCCTAAAACCATCACAACCATTAAAACAGAAATATACTTCTTCCCCATAATCTTAATTTAAATACGTGTATATGTAATATATTGTTGTGGAATTTTTGAATGTCTGGTTTCTACAAGTATGTCTTAATTTATAGGAATGATCTATTGTCATTTTATGGCAATTCATGTATTTCTTAATTGTATTTAATAATTCTTTAAAAACCTTATTTGTGATTTAATATTTCATTTATATTATCTTTGCATAGAAGGAATTATTATTATCTTCAATGTGTATGGCCAAAGGTAGTCATTAATACAAGAAATTAAAACTTTTAAATATTTTAAAATAATAAATTATTCAAAATTATAACGCATATTTTTTTATTTTCTTAAGAAAAATTAAAATTTTAGGTAAGAAGAAATTATTAATAGTAGTGACACTAATGACCATTTTTCAAATTGTCGCATTTGAAATTGTTATTGTCCCTTAAAGTTACATAAGGCAGCTATTCACACCTCATGAACAATTGTTTTCTATAATTTTATAAACTCAAAACTTATATAATTAAATTAAAAAATCATCCTTAACTGTGCGGTGAAATAAGACGTGTCAATGAATAAGATCATCAAATAACATCCAAAAGTTTATGTTTAATTAATATATTTTTGTTTTTAAATAAAATGACATGGATAAAATTGAGACAAAAGGATGATAAGTTGAATCACATTACCAAAATAAACCATAAACTCGTATGAAAAAATGTTATCATATGTGTATTCTTTTGTAATATGATCTTATAAATTATAGTTAAGTTTGAAATCTTACATTCCCAAACATACCCTAAATTAACTTTTGATTTGACTTGGTCCAAGTGGAAATGTTCTTGGTCCCCTTAAACATATGGTAAGGGGTTCGATTCATAGTTCATGCGTGTGGAGAAAATTTGGTTGGGTGGAAAGAACCCGCCATATATTCCCCACAGATTTTCCGACGAAGAAACTTCGAACCAATAAATTATATCACTATACTATAAAGGTAATAATATTTTTATTCTTTTACTCATGTTTCCACATACTATAAATATTTTTCATTATTATATCACTATTCATTGTTAACAAGATATGAGTATAATTGAGAATCAAATATTTATGAGTATAAAATAATTTTTTCTACTATATTTAAAAAATAAGCATGTAAATATTTTAATTTTGATCAATGAAACAAATTGTTTTTGATATACGAGTCATCGCATGATTGACATGCCATTTTTTTACTTGGTTGTGTTAATCTCTTTACCAACTTGAGCTTTGCATTGTCATATATCCTTTATCTATTCATTATCAGACATGACCGAAATTTATATGATATTATTTACTATGTTCTTATGTTATTTTATGTTAGAAATATAAATTTGGCTTTGAAAATGCCAGAAAGAGAAAGTCATTAATAGTTTGATTATTTCAAGGAAATCCATAATTTATTTAGTAAAAAGCTAACTATACATTCTTACGATTGTTATAAATTTGTTGTTATTACTAGTAAAAAATATCATCAGAACAAATTAAAAGAATTTATAAGAGAAAGCTCCGGCGAGTTTGTGAATTCAACAAAGTATTAGTTGTTATTATTAACTTCGTTAAAGCAATTCAATTTACTCTCCCAACATTAATAGTATGAAATACATTGAAAAAAATGCGATGTAAAACCGATTAAAATATTTGAACCAAACAGATGAGTATGTTACGGATTCATTTTTGAAAAACACTAAAAACCGAATCAATTGATGGTTCATTGGTTCGGTCATTGAATTCACTCAAAACAGATCCAATTACACCCTAGATACATAAATACATGGTCATGAATAATGAATATGTTACACTTGTAGGAAAAAGGGAATTAGGATTTATTTATTTTTTTGACGCAAGGGGGATTAGGATTAGGGTATACAAACTTTACAACTTTTAGATAATAAATATTATTAATAAGAAAATTAATTTTGTCTCAAGAATATTGCACTTGTTATGCTTGGATGTTCTTTTTTTTTACTTAGATTTAAATCGAGCTTTATTTTTAATTTTACTGTCTATGATTTAATTTATGAAAATTTGCATTTTTTTTTTTGAAAAAGTAAAATTGAAATCAGAAAGATTTTATTAATCAAAGTGGCACTAATGACATTATACAACTGTCTCTAAAGGATTTGAACTTAGCGCTTTGAGGCTACACAAGGCTAAGCTCTTTTCAATGAGCTAACACCTTAATTGTAAAAACAAACAATAAAGAGTTGATACAATTTTTCAATTTGCTTATTGATACATATATAGTTATCTTGCTAGATCTTCAATATGTCTCACATTGTAGCATCATGGAACCCTGTACAAAAATGGAAAAAGAAAAAGAAGAAGTTTAGAACAAAATAAAAATGTCCTAATGATAGAATAATAATTTGGTTTGGTGGTTTGGAGGGAGAGGCATGGGGAGGCTAGGTGATTAGGAGATCACAATTATAACTAATTCCATTTAAAAAAAAATAACAATTTAAAACTAACATTTCACCTTTTAAAAATTAATATGTATGTATGTATGAGCTAGCTAGAAAATAAGAAAACAAACTTACGTGTTGCAATCAATGCTAGGATCAATTGTAAATGAAAGATTAATGTTACAAAGGTGTGGCAAATTTTTTGCTCTGTCAACGTGAACTCCAAATCTTATTGAAGCTGGTTTGAGACAATTACAAACATTCCTTCGGATTGGAGTGGTGTTGGCCTTTTGATTTAAATTATTTGCTCCTGCACAACAAACACTGGGTGGTGTATCAGAGCCAACTCCCTGCAAAAAAGGTAGACATGGCAACAAGGACGAAAGAGCCTCAGGACAGCTCACATCGTCAATTTGACTTGCATCCATGGCTGTTACTAGCATGCCTAAAACCATCACAACCATTAAAACAGAAATATACTTCTTCCCCATAATCTTAATTTAAATACGTGTATATGTAATATATTGTTGTGGAATTTTTGAATGTCTGGTTTCTACAAGTATGTCTTAATTTATAGGAATGATCTATTGTCATTTTATGGCAATTCATGTATTTCTTAATTGTATTTAATAATTCTTTAAAAACCTTATTTGTGATTTAATATTTCATTTATATTATCTTTGCATAGAAGGAATTATTATTATCTTCAATGTGTATGGCCAAAGGTAGTCATTAATACAAGAAATTAAAACTTTTAAATATTTTAAAATAATAAATTATTCAAAATTATAACGCATATTTTTTATTTTCTTAAGAAAAATTAAAATTTTAGGTAAGAAGAAATTATTAATAGTAGTGACACTAATGACCATTTTTCAAATTGTCGCATTTGAAATTGTTATTGTCCCTTAAAGTTACATAAGGCAGCTATTCACACCTCATGAACAATTGTTTTCTATAATTTTATAAACTCAAAACTTATATAATTAAATTAAAAAATCATCCTTAACTGTGCGGTGAAATAAGACGTGTCAATG